>JAKEPQ010000743.1:7148333-8426666 GCA_024500445.1 Entomyzon cyanotis
TATAAAATGTTTACACCTTCTTTACTCGTGACTCATATCTGCAGGACCAAAGGCATTCACTGGACACTTTGTCTAGGCACACATTTCCATCTTTTGGCTACGCCAGAAGAGCAGCAATAACGAGAACAACAGCGGAAAACACTGGCCAAAGAACAGGTTAAAAGGATCCTGGCCTTGCTGCTCAGCCCCACATCACAGCCTCACTTCAACAAGAGCTCCCACTGCTGCTGCCTGGTTTCTGGCAGCTTCTCTGACATTTCCATCACAAACTGTAAGTTTCTGACATCCACTACAGAAGCAGCACTGCCTTAGTCCACCTTTCACAGCTGGCTCAGTGAGTTGCCTGCAAGCTACAGGTTAGTTGATCACTACACTAGATAGCCAAAAGCCAAAGCTACACGTGCTAGCCAACTCTATGTACCTTATTTAAAAGACTGGTGTTATTAAAAGATTACTGTTTGAAAGTGCAAGAAGAGGTATTAACACCATTGAAGTGACGGAAGTCTCTGTGCCATTTGTCTACACATAACAACAGGAACTTCAGCTAGGGTAACAGCTCTGCATTTCAATCCCCGGAAAGACTGGGACAGCAAAACCTCTAAGGGCTCAGCTAACATACCTGGAGAAGCACTGAGCCTCCAGCGCAGTGCACGGTGTGAAGGCAAATGTGCTGGCTTTAAACCACCAACAGTGAGCAAATGGCAATGCCACCTCCAGCAGTCCCCCTGCACCTCTGGGTGGCCAGCCCTATCATTACAGCATTTAAAGAGGCGCCACAAAGATATTGGCTCATGAGTGCCACACCCACACCAACTCCAGGCCAAATTCAGCCTGGTCTTGCTGGAGGTGGGAGATCTCAGAGGGACCAGCTGAGCACACCACATCCCCTAAGCCAACTCCCTGCAATGAGCTGCCTGCAGGATGTGTATTCTGGTAACTGAGCTCCTCCTTGCTAAGCTGAGAAATGGCAGAGTTCCAGGCAAGATTGCTTGGAGAAGTCTATTTTTCACTTCGTGGATAAGCAGCTGGATGGGCAAGGCTATCTTTTACAGTGGTACTTGGTGGAGAAAGGAGTATGAAGACTCTTGGTCAGCTCACAATGTGAGCAGAGTTACTGGTCAAAGCCACTGCTGTGGTGCTACAGCATCTAAGGATGGGATCAACCAGGAAAGACTCCCAGAGGCTCCTAAATCATCTGTTAGAGAAACAAATGGATGGAACACAACATATCCCTCCTGCATGCCCACATCTTTGATGGGATGAGTTCAATATCTGCAGGAAAGAACCTCTGGTACTGGCTTAGCAAAACCTCACAAATCCCAGGTCAGATCTGAGCAGCAATGAGATACCATTGCTCTGTGCCACAAAACACCCCAAACGGCATCTCTGCTCTCCAGGAGGGCAGAACAGGGAAGGTTCCAAAACCACTCCCACGGGAAGAGTTTCATTACTAAAGAAACACTAAAGCAAGCCTTGTTTGCTGTGTGCTCTCGAAAGGTATTTGAAAGATAACATCTGACTGCACTGAGCACATGCCTGCTTCCTTGCCTATTTTAACTTACTATCTCCAACCTGTGGTTAGGCATTTTCAGAAGGGTTCATCCATCTCTATTCTTACCACCTCCTGCTGTTCTTTTTCCACATGAAATCACAAATTAGCAAGAAAGTAATCTGTGAGAGCTAGAAAAAGAGATCACCTGAGAAAAAAGCAAGTCAATCCCTTGCTTGGTTAATCCCAAAGTGAAGGTGCAGAGGGGTTATCATCCTTATTCTCAAAAAGAATCACAATTTTACCTTTAGTTCTTCACTTGTAGTTTACATATTTTAATTAAGTGAAGCCAAAAGTCCACAAAACTGCTCTTAAAATTGTCTTCCCTATTTATATGTAATTCCTGCACATTTGGACAGTCACCTGTTCACAGCTGGCCTCAACTCATGACTAAGAAGTTCTGGCAGTCACGACTGTTTGATCAGACTTTTGCACCACAAGAGAGAATAAAAAACTATAACAATGGGACATGTGATAGACAAACAAGCCAAAAGGTGGCTCAGAAAAATAAAGCCATTTGACTTGCTTTTGTAAATAATTTATTTCAAGTATTGGGAGAATGGGTGTGGAATTAGGCTGTTAAGCATTGATCAAGATCTTACAATTCAAAGTTCAGAACAGCAGTACCATAGGACCTGCTGAGTGCACACACAAAGCCAGTCCTGTTCCCTTTTCACACACCATCAGTTAGAAATCGAATATTAGACCTACATAAATTAGTAGGTGCTCCATGCTAGCTTAGTTGGTCAATTGCAATATTTTGTCCCTACCCAGCTTTGATCATATCTGTCAAAGAAGTCTTTGAAAATCATAACCTCTACAGTATTAGCAGAGCTCAGAACCGTTAATATCTGCACATCAGATAGGAAAGAAGGAGTACAAAAGTACAAAGCCATGGACAACCCAAAATCAACAGTGCCTTAAACAGAGTTCCCAAGCCAACTGATAGAGCTTTCTTTCCCATTTGAAGGGATCCTGGAACAAGAAAGAATGGACTTCTTCAGTCCTCTGCCCAAGTTAGATGAAAATTAAGATACTGCATGAATTTTAGTTTCTGCCACTACTCCACAGCCTAGAAGAGAATAACTTTCTTCTGCTATATTCATTTATGCTCCTCAGGCTGGAGAGAGCCACATACATTTGAGCCATGGCATACAGTCTCTTCATTGCCTGCCAATAGGCAGGCAATGAATATAACCTGAATTAAGCAGAGAACATGTTGCACAACCTCGGCATGCACTCAAGCACTGTACAATCAAAGAATTCTGTGTGTATCCCCCACCCCTGCCCTTGCTAAAGTAATCAAAGCGGTAAATTATCCTTAGGGGGTCTGTCAGATCAGGTTTCAAAGTTGATCATTTCCCTGCACAAAAACACAGGCTTAGCTTAAAACCAAACCAAAACAAAAAACTCATGCACATTCTCTCCATTCTCCTAGGACTCTAAAGTCACTGTGTGTTGCTTAAAATAAATAATAATAAAAAAAATCTAAACAAAACAAAGCACAAAACCCCACATTTATTGTGCTTCTCATGTCATGTGAGAAGGAAAAGACTATACTGTACTAATTCAATCCAAAATTGCATCAAGATTACTTCACCAGTTCAGCAAGAGAACTGTGTCTGCACAGCCTGCTGGAGCTGCTGACTGGACTCACAGCAAGCAGGGAACACAAAGTTACAGTCTGCCCCCATGCTCCCATCTCTGTACTGAAATGTTCACCCTCTTCTCCTAGTGACAGGCAGCAACTTGCACTGTCATCCATTTGCTAAATTTTAAAAGAGAAATGTTGTTCTTTTTACAGTGTTTGGGTGAGAAACTCTGTAACTATTTTGTTATCTTCTCTTCATTCCCTCCCTTCAAACCTCCCAGCTTGAGATGGCAAGAGGGAGTTTAATCAAAGCAAGGCTGTGGATGCACGGAGCTATTCCACACCACCCTGCCACCCCCTGTGCCCTCATCTGCACCCACATGCCAGTGCTTATCTCAGACTGGGTTGGAAACTCCTGGGTGCAAAGGCTGCCTTTCTACCTTGTTGTTTGCACAGCACATAGCACAGAGGCCTTCTCATGCTGATATGCTTCAGGTGTTTTAACAGCACAAACAGGAGTTGCATAATTCCCTGTGGATGTCAAACAGCTGGGCTGTCAGTCCCTGCTTCTCATACCAACCCCACAAATGGGCAGTGAGTATTTGTTTGTGCAAACTGCACCAATGTGTGAGGAGATCAGAGCTGCTGCAGCCAGCAAGCATTCCACCCAGTTAAGGTCCTCGGAAATCCCCTCGCATAAGGAGTGCCTTAGGAAATCACACAGCGATAATGGCCTGCACCTAAACATTCATCACTGCTTTCATCAATTAAGGCTTGTGTTTTAGAGGTACACAAAATATCCAGCTCTCTCTCCACTAGAGAAGGTAAGTCTGATTTGGCTTGAAAAAGGAAGCTGAACCATCTAAGTGAATCCACCTGGAGTAGTTTTTGGACTGGAGAGGAAGCAATATGGGTAAGAGTAAAATTAATTACATTTTTCACCTTGCTGTTTTCAACATAATTCGTTGCTACACAAAGCTGTTCTCTAGCCTGCACCAACAATGGGGCACCTCAGGGAGACTCCCAGTGCCTGCTTTTTGCTCATCTCCATCTCCTCCCAACTCCGGGGGCTCACCTGTAGTCTTGGGTAAGGGTGACACAAGACTCCTCCTTCCTCAGTCTGGCCAAGAGTGCTCCACCCTCCTGCTGCAGCTTAACCAATTTTGTGTCTTCAAGAACGTTCTTCATCATCAACTGCCTGTAACTCCTCAGCAGCACAGCTGCATCCTGGAGGGATCACAAGAGCAGTTACTGCAACCTACAGGCAATGAGGGAACAGGCAAAAACCAGCACACCAAAACAAAACACACCCAAACCACATCTCACCTGGGCCCACTCTAGGAAAGGGGGAGGTTGGTTCCCACAGCTGTTTCTCTCCAGCCTGACAAGTCTAAAGTGATAAACAGTGCTCCTTATACTCCTGATATCTTCCCCACCAGGCTAAAATTGTAACCCAATTCCCATCATTGTTTCGTTCATTTGCTGGTCATAGAAGGAATAAGCTTTCCAGCCTCACTTCCCACTCATGCCTAGCTCCAACTGTTGTGAGAGCCTGAATGTGCACAGCTCCAAGCCTTGGGACAAGATGCACACAAAGAGTTTGTAGGTATACAGATGAGAGCAGGAAGGCCCAGAGAGGCCACTACCGTATCTTCTATCATTTACTGTTGGGACCCTCAGTGCCGAGCTGGCAGAAATTCCCCACCATGTCAGGGGTACAGCAGGTTCTCAAGAAAAGAAATAAAAAGTTTGTGACCACACAGATCTGGTCTTCGACCCTTCCCCTTCTTGCCCACTTCCAAACTTGTGCTCCGGAGGCAGCAAAGCTGGAACCACAGCACAGAACTAAACTGTTCCAGGCCATTCAAGCTGACCTGATGTGACACAGCCCAAGGCAGCTGCTCTGTACCTGGCACACCAAAGTTTGTACCAGCTACAGAACTCTGGAGCTGCTGAGAATGCGTTCCAATGCTGGAGCAAGCACCCATCAGCAACAAGCCCAGCTGGAGAGATCTCCTAGGTGACACTGGGGGATCAGACAATCAGCTTCGAGACTCACTGAAGCCACTACTACTTCATTTGGATTAGCTTCAACTAGTACTGGGAACACCCTGCTACTACAGCTGGCAAATTCAAAGCTACAGCTTTTCTGCAGCTATTCAGCCACCTACTCTCCTCTGTCTCAGGTCCATCTCTGATCCAAGGTGAGGGACATGCTTACCTCACCCTTTTCTGGTAATTTTCCAGATTCCACTTGATGAATAGCTCCCTGAAGGGAGGCATAAACATCTTGACATCCTTGTAGCAAGAATTCCAGCTTCTACAAGAAGAAAGGGTCAAGGCAGAAATTATTGTCTCAGGGCTGACAAGAAAGGTCTTTTGAGCTTGCAGAAGCTTAGGACAAAAATCAAGAGAGGATCAAACACATTAATCCAAGGGTTCAATTGTATCATTCAATGAGACTGTATCAGCAAAGAGAGGCCCATCACAGGCTTCAGATGCATTACACTAGACCAAGGTCTCTATGCAGACCTTAAAAACTTGCATACTCCTGTCTGAAATGGGTCATGCTTTATAGGGAAAAAAAAAAAAAAAAGTCAGTCCAGTTATGTCTCACATTCTTCTATTTGCATTTCTTGTAACTTTCCATGAAGATGAATCACACTGCATGAATTTCAGAGAAACAAAACATAAAACAAGTACTTGGAATTTTTCTGCTTTAAATCATTTCTCTTTGTGTTAAAAGTAGTGTCAGTTAAAGATTAGGAAACTGGAAAGCTTCCAAAATTAAGCACCTTAACCTATGGACAAATCTGAAATGCTTCCTCTCTTCAGGGTGGGGGGAAGCAGGGAGAAAAACAAACAAAAAAAGCCCAAGCATTTCAAAAGCGTTCGTGAGGCACTGTTTTTCAGAAAACTCAGTGATATAAAGGATAAATGCTGTCAGATGCCACCCTCTAGCCACTGAAATCAGAGAAGGGAGAAACAGCTATTCCAAAATAAGCATGCTCAAAACATAACAAAAAAGCAGCTGTTTGAATCTTTGCTGAACTGAACTCCCTCCTTCCCGGAGCGCTGGAACAGCCCCAGCAGTGACAGATTAGCAGGCAGGATGCAGGTGAGATCACTGAGACAGGAAATAAATGCTGTTTGCCACATAGCTGCAGAGCTAAAGGAGCTGAGCACATGGGTCATTATCACACGCAGTATAATTCCATAATCATTCCATAATAATCATTCCATACAGAATGATTCCCATACAACCTCCCTTTGCTAATGTTTTACATGCTAAGACAAGAAGTAGCCTTGTGTTATGCTCCTTTCAAGAGCTACCCTTTTGCACATACAGAGCACCTCAGCTCTCAAGGTGTTCTCAACTCTGTCCATAAAACTGACCCACAACCTCTTCCAAAATTTCTGTTTCCTCTCTGCCAAATAAACTTCAACTTCTCAAATTCAATCCTAGGCACCAAGATTAGGGTTCTGTACCTCTACTGCATCAGCACAGGTTCACACAAGTACTTTCAGATGAAAGTTTAAAAAAAGGATTCTAAAGTAAGCTGGAAAAAATAAGTTAACATCTCGCACATGCCAAGCCTAACTGCTAAAGCCTGCCACCAGCACCACAGTGGTGTTATCAGTGACATTTTAATCTGCTTGAAGTGCCAAGCAGCAAGGTCAGAGCCAAAAGACCACTGGATCCTCTGGAAGCTGAGGTGACAATTCTGTCATCCACCAGGGTGAGCACACTCAACGTGAAGACAGCCAGCTTGTGTGCAGATTTACAGAGATTTAATCCTGTCTAGTCTCAGTGTGCCAAATAACTCAATAGAGATTTTAAAGATTCAACATGCACATGGTCCACAGCACTCAGGCTCCCTCCACAGCACAAGTGCACAGAGAGCTGGGTATTGGTGCCATGGATGCTACCTCTGCAGGCTTCTGGCAGTCTGAACATACCCTGCTGCTTGGAACTAAAAGATATTCCTAGAAGAATAATTCTGAACTGATTATCAGGAACTTCCAAGGACTGCAGATTTTACTACAGAGATAATAGCTTGGTCTGGGGAACTTGCTCCAAAACCAAAAAGATTTAACTCTTGTTATTACACTCAAGTTCTTCATTGTTAGTCCAACGGAAACATGATACTAACACCTTCTCCTGAGTTTCAGAAGTGTCTGTCCTTAATCCTCTGAGTATAACTTCAGGGCCACTGTGTATCACAACAAAACAGGATTCCATTTCAGATTTGACTATATATTGAAGACAAGAAAGAATTCATGCAGTTCAAGCAGATGAGTAAAAACCTAAAATTTTAGTTTCTGCAGTCACACCAACAGGCCACAGTGTGCATCCATCTTACAAAGGCAGTATTAGCATTTTTTTGATAACAGAGATTCATTTGCATTCATAGCTTTACAGGAACATTGTATTTTAATGCTTGTAGCTTCAGCTGTTGACAGGTTCCTCTTGTCCCCTTCTGTTACCATGCCATTGCTACTCTCACACACCAAAGCACACAAGACATCTTACTCACCCTGCGGAAGTTGAGCCAGTCCTGGTGGCAGTAACGGAACGTCCCATCCAGTTCTAGAGGCAGCTGTGAGCTGTCTATGTGCTTATGGAGGGATTTCATGGAGGTGAGAAGTTCAAACTGCACAGGAATAGAAGGGGAAAAAGCAAGCTTGTATTAGGGTGTGAGTACTGGAGGAGGAGGGGAAGGTTAACAAAAGGCAGAATCCACAATTTCTTTATCGACCTTGCACAGAAGCACACCATGCAGTGTGCATCTGAAATATCACTACAATATGAAGGGAAAAAAAACCCCAACAATTCAATCTTGGACCAGCTTGTTGAACAGCTCAGTGGGCGAACCCTGAAGGAATGCAGGCCACAACACGCTGTTTCACCAGGCAGAACATCTGTGATGGAAGTCTGGCAGCAGCCAGCCTTCTCCAGAGCCAGTACCTCCTGGTGTAAGCAGAGCAACTCCCTCGTATGTTCCCACAGTTGTGTTGAGATTTGCATCTGTTTGGAGAATCTGGGAGCTTAAATCCAGCCCCCAGCTTCCCCATCTCACTTCCTGGAAAAAGCGTTGAACAGAGCAGCCTCTGCCCTGCCCTCAACTCTCCACTCATCACAGCAGCTATTTGCTCCAAGAGTTTCTGGGATCTTGACACAGGTAATTTGCCTTCTTCAAGACTGTAGGACCTCAGAGCATTTCTATACTCACCAGAGCAACAAGTGCTCCTGCAGGTACATGGAAGCCAGCCCAGACACAAACTCAGGTGCACACATTTAACTCCCACACACACAGTGTGAAGTTTCCACCTCCTTACAAAATTGTGATGATGCTTCCAATTCCTCCTGCATGCCCATGTCTTTATGAGCCTTTCCTCTGTTCCCTCCTACACTCTTTGTGTTTGTTCAATGTATTTAATGTCTTCTGTAGCTCTCCCTGTATGCACATGCCTGCAGCCCCCATTCTGACTCCAAATTCTTCCACATGGGGGCAACGAGGAAATGGACTAATAGCATTTGTTACTGTTTAGCCTTTAGGGGCACCACACCACACACAGAGCAAACCTGATGCCTATCACAACATCTTCATCCACAGGAGCCAAAAGGGAGGTCCTGGCCTGCTCTGAATCCTACTCTGAGTTTCAGCAGGCACAGAATTTCAGTCCAATCTTGTAGCTTTCAACAGTCTTGGAGCAGAGGGAGAGGACTAAGATGAAGCCTGATCCTCTGTTCAGTCACCACAGAGTGGCTGGGAGCCTGTATTTCTTATACAGCTAAGGAATACCAAGACAGTTTTACTTCTAGGGGGGAGTTCAGTAAAGACTTTCCCTCCTGTTAGTCTTTCCAGACATTTCAGATACAAAGGGAACCTTGCACAAATGCCCATCTCATCTTCCCCTTCTTGCAGAAGCCTCTCAGCCACTGGCAGCAGCAAGCATGAGGAGAGGAAGCAGGAGATATGTAAAATCCAGGAAAGCAACAAGAACCTTCAAAGGTGGAGCTCAGGATTTAGCCTAATGTGATCTCTTCCTGACCATGGATTTCCCCCCTTGTTAACGAGAGAACACGATAAGCATCCCTAGCCAACTGTGCAGGGCTCCTCCATACAGTTATCCATGTTCCCAACAAACCCCCTGTGTCTTGAGGCCCCAGCACACTGACGTAATTGCGGCGCAAATGTCACTGATGGACTTGGCAATAAACAGAGCATGACAAGGATCTGTTCAGCTCACATAAACACTACAACCCAATATATACCACACCCATAAGAGACCACAACCACAAAACACAGAGAACAGCTAGAGATTTCATGTGAGAATAAACATACATCAATGACAGGGAATTTGCTGTCTGAAGAATTAAATAAAGGATATCAAGAGTGGCCCAGCAAACCCCTGATGAATGGTTCCACTACCTGTCCTGCTGGTGGCTTCTCCATCCGAAAATTCAGGTCTCTTTCAACCAGAAGCAGTACTCCATGAATACAGTGAGGATGCATGTCCTGCAATAGAACAGAGCACATCACTGATCTGCCTGGGATACTAAGGAGAATGTACCACACCAGGTTCATATACAAGACTGCAATTTATCCTTCAAAGGCATCTACAGAGCCTGGAAGGCAGTCACAGAAATTAGGGAAGGCCAGTCTACAGAGCACCAAGGTCATGTCCTTAAGGCAGTCTGCTTCAGACCAACTAGTCCTGCAATATTTAAGGAAGCAATGGAAAAGGTCAGGTGTTGATTGTACTAAAAAAGCTCTGCCTTCTGCACAGGGAAGTGGGTCAGGGGAAAAAAAACCAAAACCAAAACCCATGTTTGGTGTCCAAGCTTTTTCCTGATAACTTTCCTGGTCACTTCACCTAACCAAAAGGAAGTTGCTTTTTTTTCCTCCCTCACAGTGCCAAAAATGTCATCTTGTCTCTACTTACTGCCAATTTACAATCAAGTACTTGCATCCTGTTTCTACTGTTAAACTGACAGAAATTCCAAATACAAGGGATGTCTGGCAGCTGTAGTTCAAACTTAGTGATCCAGGAACAGATCTCCAATTATAGAAGCATTTTACAAGGAAGTGAGAAACAGGCAGATGAAGAAGGATGAAGACTGGACACAGCTTCAAGACTGATGATGGTATTAAATCAATTTTTTTTTACACATTCCCTCTTCTAGTCCAACAGTCATGAGATGTGCAATCTGAGTGAGGGATAAAGGTAATGATGGTGTAACAAGAGGTTACCACAACAGCCAAAACACTCACTTGTTTGTTTGTTACTCCTGAAAATAGAAACGGTAAAACCATTCACAAATAAAGCTGTCAAGGGAAAAGTTCAAGGTTTTCCAATAAGAAATTGTATTTCCAAAGAAATCAAATACTTTTCACCACATTTTTTAATTTAAACAGCTGATGAGAAGTCAATCTCATCCAGCACTGATGGAGCAATCCACGGAGTGAAACAGTTTAAGGAATACCTCAGGAGACAAGCAGAGCTGAGAACAGCAGGATGCTACTTGAGGAAGTTTTCCTGTCAACTTTCTGCACAATCTCTTACCACCTTTGCTAACAAAACCAAGTATATGGAAGCAAAGAAACAGGAGTTCTACATATGTAGCTGAACTCCTCACCTCCCAAAACAGCTAAAGTGTGGACAGCATAGAACAGAGGGGCATCAATAGGAGCCCAAAAAGAACCACAGTAAACACACACACTTTTATTATTATTTTTTTCAAAGAGAACTAGATACTTCGATGTTTCTCAGACTGAAATTCCAGTTCTCTGGCTTCTTGCCCCAGCTGGAAACCCATGGCCAGACTTAACAACACTGGCACAGTCTGAAGCACAGGCTGCCAGGACTGTCTGTGCAGAGTGGAGAGTCCCCTGACACCTCAGTCAGTCTCAAAGTGACTACTCTTATGGAACAAGCAGGAGTTCCCTGGTCTTTAATGTAAGACCAAGGTCCTCTGTACTTCTGCACTAAGTGAGAATGCAAATACACCTCTTGAACAGAAAGATTTCCACAGAACTTCTTTGCTTTCAAATGCTAAACTGACTTTTCCCAATCCAACACACAAACACAGCAGATTACAGGATGAAGACTTAGCACTGATATACGAAATTCAAAAGAATCTCACTCTATAAAGACTCAGGCAAAGGGAAATCCCACAGATACTTGCACACTGAAGGCCAGTGCACACATTCTGCTGTCCATGCCCTGCCTGCTCACTGAGCAAGCAATCAGCCCAGCACTTCAGAGCAGCAAAGTTCCTCTTAAGAAGCCCCCCAGCACAGAGCTTACTGGTGACAACCTGTAACCAAGCATTACAGCATTTACCCCTGCAAAAATCCTTGCTCCAAAGCATCATTACGCAGTTTCCCACAGGAACAAGCATGATCTATTCCTGCAACATGCACACGCTATGCACTTCCCTTCACCTCTGCACAAAGCTGCCAGAGTTCCTCCTGCTTCTTCCTGAGTTAGCTCTGCAGCAGCTTTTTATTCTGCCCTACTCCCTCTGCTCCCACTGCTGTCTGGGACAGAAAGATTTCCCAGACAGCCAATATTCTAAAAAGAAAGGGAAAAAAGTCTTGCAGAATGCAACTGCCCCTACCCTGAAGGCAGAGAGGACAAGTTCCCACCAGTTTACCAGGTGGTTCTAGGCAGAGCAACTGACAGACTCTCAGGGCTGTAGGGAAAACTAACCTGCAAACACCCAAAGTTGTCTACTAGCACTTAATTCCAATCATGCATTCGTTCTGGAAAGATGGAGAAGTGGAAGAAGAATTCCCTCATACTGACAGATCTCCTTTACAGAGTCTTCAGAGGAGTGAGTGAAAGGATCAAAAAACTGTAAGTGGAATAATCAACCTCTGTCAGTCACTGTTACCTGGAGCACACACTCAGGTCCAGCAATCTGTCTTGCAGCACATTAATCTCTGTTAAATAACTGTTACACCACCCTGATAACAAGGTGCTTAGAGCCAAACAGCTATCACAGCACAGCAAAAAGCTTCCCCCCTCCTTCATTTCAGAGGGGAAGTTTAAGGTTAAAATGGCATTATTACCATGCTTGTATGAGAACTGGGACAGCCAGAACATGTTGCTGATTTCCAAATCAGGCCACTAAGGCTGCCATGCAACTTATATGGACAGTGAAATGCTCAAAAGCTTTAGCAAGCCCACTGCCATGTGGGCACAGCTTAAAAGAGAATGTGTTTTCTCGTTACCTCTGCAGAACTGAGCAGGGCACCAGATTACTCCTTCACCACAGAGAATGAGCACGCTGATAGAGCTCACAGCTCCACCCAGCCCAGGAAGCAGGAGGACAGACCTCTGAGTCAGACTCAACTCTCAGATGTGGCACTGAAGCACATAAACCACGGACATCAGCTTCATTAAAACATTGCCCCGTTCCAGTTTGCAGAATTTGAGTCCTAAGAGACCTAAGCTCTGATTTAAAAGGAACACCTGCTTAAACAAGATTAGTCATCACTATAACCCAGCATCTCCCTGGCTTTCTAAGAGCAGCAGATAGTTTCTATCTGGGAGTGGGAGCAACACAACCTACTGGCTTCCCAAGTGACTGATATGAAAGCCTTTGACCTGAAGCAATACAGAGTTACAGTACGTCAGATTCTAATCATTCACCGACAGCCACATCAACAGCTGCACGTGCTTCTCCACCCGGCATGGCAAGCAATGTCCTTCCTTTCCTGTGACAGCAGGCAGAGGCCTTTCTTCCTCCCTTCCCTGTGGCAGGCAAAAATCCCTGCACATTTCACACAGCCCCTCAGTGCAGGGGACAACATCTCCAAACACGTTAATTCGTGACAGCTTTGAGACTTGGGTATGGGCTGTTCTCAGAACCGAGATGAAAGCAGATTTGGAGGGGTGGGGAGGGGTGTGCTCCCCTAACTCAGACTTGCTTAGGTTTTTTGCTTTGTCTGCAGTCTGGCAAGCCCAGGTCATCCTCCTAAAGCAGGGCTGGGTGTGTATCTCCACCTCCCAAAGCCAGCTGAAAGCCAGGTGGCAGATGGAGACATGAGCAGCAGATGGAGATGTAACGTCCAACCATGACAGCAAGCCAGCCGATGTTCCTCTGCCCAAGCTCAAGGCTCACCTGCAATGTGCTGAACGCCTTGAAGAGAGCAGGAACCGGTGAACCCCGACGAGCATCCACAAGAACAGTGAGACCCAAAGCCTGACATTCTGGTCTGCAAGGACAAAGACAAAAAGGTCACCTTTGTCACCAATGAAAATTAACAAGACTATGGGCACAGAACCTGTAGTAATGGCAGGGTGGAAAAACCAGTACATTAGGGCTTTGTAATAACAGGAACTAACTGGCCACCTTCTCCTAAACAAAATATATAGATAGAAACTACCAATGTATCACTCAGTTTTTACCTTTGCTGTATGATTCTATGACTTCCACCCAGTTTTCTATTTCTCCAATTCCTAGAGTATGTGTCACTGATGGCAAAGATGTTAATGCCTACTCTGGATAATCCACACAGGAAAACCAGTCCTTCCTAATTGTGTTCAGGGACAAGCTTGGCTTCAGCCTCACTGCTTCAGGAGAGCAGCCAGTCTGGAGCAGACCTAATGCCTATCTCACCCAGAATCAGATTTAAAGGGAGAAGCATAAGAAACAAAGCAAGAGGTGCGCAAACTTTCTCATGGGTTAAGCCTGCTCCCCTTATTAATGATTTAAAGGCTTTAAAAAATCACTATGAGAAAGTTAGCTTTACCTCTTCTTATTTAATCATCTAAAAGTATAACATAGTGATGAGCTGGGGAGGAAGAGTCTGTCATAGTGAAAGGAAGAGTAGCTGCAGAAAACTCTAGCCTGCAGACTCCAGAAACAATTTTCACCCAGACACCAAGGCAGACCCTCAACCCTTGCAGATCCTCCCTCCCTCTCAGTTTGGAGGCCTGGCCCAAAAATATCACATCACAACACTATCACAGAGCTGCTGCATGACTTCTCCATCATAGGTCCCAAATCCCATTTTCTAAACTAATGAAGGATAGCAGGAACGGTTTGGACTCATGGCAACACATAAAAACATTCAGTACATACCCAATTCTAGCACACCATGTGGACAAGACAAATACAGAATAGATAAAGTGCTTGCTGAACACAAGCCTGTTCAACCTATCAAGAGATTCCCATCTGTGTAATTTCAGGACTGTCTGGACTAAGTTCCTAGGTCAAAAAAGTCAACCTACTTCCATTCCTGCCTCAACTCCCATCTCCCCAAAACGTAAAGTGGACAGGGCAGCAGCTGTCTACCCTGTCAGCCCAAGAGCACCACAAACCTTGGGATGCTATGCAAGTACAGAAGAAGGCGTATGAGCTCAGTGGTATTGCAGTGGGGGTTTAACCAGGCTTTGTTCCTTGTTGTTATTATGGCTACTGCACGTCCCGATTTGTCTCTTGTACCTGTAAAAAGAGAGAGGGGGACAGAAATCACACAAGTTATTCAACAGAGCCTGGTTCCAGGTGTGTATGCCTCATATTCTCCCACTAAGAGCCCACCACCTTCCTGGAAATCCTCCACATAACTCAATATAGTGTATGTTGCAGATGGTAGGAGGCTATAAACACACATAAATTCCAAAGTGGCCAAATGCCACCCCAGAGTGAAGTAGATGAGCTCAGCAACAGCTTGTTTTTCCCTCACGGTAGTGTTAAATTTGGACTGCTGTCTTCTAGCCAAACACACATTCTTCATAAATATGGCTGAAGTTGCCTAATGATAACCCAATCTTGAGAAAAGCAGGAATCTCATGAACTCAAGATACAGAATCTCACCTTCACACTGCTGTCAGATGAGAGGACACAGACAGGTTTGCAGAACATGCACTATGTAATGAGACTGGGCACATGCTCAGTCTGCAGGCTGAGCCCAGAACATAACCAGACATCTCCTCCTTGATGCAAAGCCCTGGAGCAGGAGTTCAGAGCTTCTCCTCAGAAGCTGCAGAGAGAACAGCTGAGGAGCACACTCCTGCCTGCCTACAGCTCTGACAATCAGTGCCAGGCTTTCACCAGGTGCAGAGCTTGCTCAGTGCCCAGGGAATAGATACAACACAGTACGGCCAACCCAAGTGAGTTGGGATATACTGAAGGAGAAATCCCTCTGCTTCAGTTAGCCAGGAAGGACAATGTTTCTCTGCCACCCATTCTGCAAAAGCCCAAAGTCACAGCTTATCACAAGTGGAGAAGGACCTAACAGTGCCAGTTTTGGAATTATGTCTGTCCTCCTCTCCAGATGGGTAAAGAGCAGGTGCATACACCACTTTGGAAAGCCAGAACTGCCTCTGCAACTCAAAATCAGGCAGTGCCTGCAGTGAGCCTGCTCAAGCAACTGGGAAGGTGAATGTTTTGGAGAACAGGAGGGACACCACCTCTTTTATGTGAAAAGTAATTCACAAGAACAGAAGCCATTTCCTGTCATATACTCTGTATAAGAAAGGATGGGGGCAAAAGTCCCTAGCACAAGACAAAACCAGAGACTTAGAGAAAGCTGTTTCTTTCTCTCCCGAACTCTGTTGCTACCACAGGATATACTGTTCCGGACCACCTCTCTCCCCCATCCCAGGAACAAAGCACACGAGTTGACAGGTAAAACAGCTACAGATGGACAGCCCCAAGCATAGAAAGCTGCCCTGGTGCGATCTCAATCTGTCACTAGGGTTTGACTTGAGTAAGGGCCACAGACACAGATGGACACCATTTTGAAGCAGGGCTTTCTCCCTCCCAGGGACCAAAACTGTGACACAGGCTTTCTCCTGCTAACAATAATCATTCATCATCAGTGTGATTCAGGAGGACTTTTATTACTCCTGAAATACTGCAGCCTGGATGCTGCATAATCAAAGAGCTGGAGAGAAATTAGAAAAAGCTTATTAATATAATTTGTTTCATGAGCTAAGGGGACCATCACAAAATAAAAAATCAAAGCCCTTAATTACTAGAAAAATGGCTCAATAACCACGGTCAGTAAAAACTATTTAATTGAAGCAACATCTTTTGTCCATCAGGCAGGCTGGGCATCACCAGAACTTGATTAAACCCTGAACTTTCATATACTAGTCTGGGACTTGCCTGAGCAGGTCAAAAAAGCAATCACAGCCACCAGGGCTAGGTCTTCAACAGTGGCATAACCCAGATCATCCAAGAGCAGAATGCAGAACTGAAACTATCCTGGAAGTTTCGGCCAACTCCATCAGCTACTAGTTTATTAACCAGCTCTTATTCACCATTCATTATAAAAGTTATTCTTTCTAATGTAATTACTGTATCATTACCACTGACAAACATAAAGCATTTAACTGAGTGGTGAGTACATTCCCTCAGGTGTGAGGATTGCCCACTGAAACCCCAAAGAGGCAGAGATGTCAATCAAATCTGATACTGCTTTTACAGGAAACGAAATTCCTTCCTTAGAGAAAAACTTCCTTGGAAGCAGTATCAAACTCAATCCTTAGTTCTTCTGGGCATTTGAAGGGCACATCCCTTCATCACATATTCAAATGCTTTTGCCTCATTTAACAGTGATACTTTTTTATAGGAATCTGTGACAAAGGTAACATGGTCAGGCTCCTGCATGACCCTCTCTAATCCTGTAATTTCTTGGGCTGTTATATATACAGCATAAAAATGTCCCACCTGATCATGAGACCAGAAGATTAGAAATCCTCCTTTGGAATTTGTAACAATTCATCTCCCAGTGCAAAGTTACATGTATGAACGTACCATAACTCTGCCCTGCCCTTGATTTTCCATTTCACCTTCTTCCAGAAACTGGAAAAGTTTTGACTCCCCTCTTCCTTCCTGGCACAAAGGTGGTTTTACTTCTTTCTCAATCATCCTATGAGATAAACAACCTTCCAGTCTCTTGCCGTAAGACACCCAGTTTGGTTACAAGAAAGGGCTGTCATCCTCTCTGCACCACCTCCAGTACATACCATTTTCTTTTATAAAACCGCCCAAACCATTTGGGAGGCATCAGCAACAAGTATACACAGGGTAAAAATCAGTCTCTTAATCTGTCTAGTCATCTCCTCCCCATTACACGTCTGAGGTCGAATGGGTCTTGCAGACCCAGCACCAACTGGGAGATGCCTGTGCTGCCTTTCTGCTCTCCTTCCCAGCTCCTCCACACAGCACAGGTCTGCCTGACCTCTTCTCTGATATTGGGTTCTCTGCCCAATTTTCAAGTCATACATGGCTCCTGAGCTGATCAAATGCAGCTCTTCCTGCCCCACACTGAACAACCCTCTCGCTGGCTCTGGAAGGACAAGCCCACAGGGGCTCCTTGCACAGAGCTGCCAAATGCTGTTTCTCCCTGGAGAGGAAGATCTTACTTCCTCTGCTTTATTTCATGTTTGGTTAAACACAAAGACGTCCTGTGTGGGCCCTGCACATGAAGCAATCCTGGCTGCTCTATCCAACAGCCTCAGCTTTGTTCACCCCTCTGACAATATTTGTCCCATGCAGAAATTTTATCTGCAGCTATTTGATACTCATTGCTCTATCAAATGCAAACACTGAATAACATTTGACCTACAGCCTGATCTTGGCAGAATAATTCTGGGAAGTCCACCCTTGATAGCTAGTTTTGTCACCTGCTATTTAGCTACACTATCGTTCATCCCACACATTGCTCATCTACTTCACTGGGATATTCCTCTCAACACTATGTGTCATGAAATCAAATGTTTTCTAAAAATCTATTATATCTAGGTAGCTACATTTAATCAACCAAACTTCTAATTACCAAGAATAAAACTGGTTTTCAAGAGCCCTGTCAAAGAGCATCTCCTACATTCCTATCCTTTAATTATGTACCAAGGGAATCAAGTCCCTGTTCCTCTGACCAGGTCTGATGTCAGGCCCACCAGCCCATCATTAGCTGCACCCTCACTCTTCTCTTTTTGAACTCCTGGTATGAGCCCATAGATTTGGCATTTCTGACTCATATACACTTGGTGAACATTTTGAGACTCCTGAGAGCAAGTTAATATTACTTTAATGGGAGGGAAGTTGTACTTCCTGTCCTGCCCATTGACAAACGTTAGAGGATTCAAGAAGTGTAGCTTCTGAAGAGGTTTGGGGTGAAAGAAATGGAATTGGCACCAGTCTCCAGTGCTGCAAATGGAGGCTCATTTCTCTTGCCCTCCTACAAACCACATCTCTAAGACACATTCTGGCTCAGCTACTCACCAGGCAGGTAGGCAACTCCACTCCTGAGCACTTCTGGGTTCACATCCCTGACTATGGTAGGTGCAAACTGACCACCCCAGGCAGTTCCAGAAGTTGGGGAAGTTGGGGGAGTAATAGGTGTTGAAGTTTCCTCCAGGGCACTGATTTTACTCACTGGCTTCAACACGCTTGTGCCAGTTTCCTCTGTCTCTTCTGACACCATCCCTGTAAGAAAAGCAGCAAACAGAAGCTCGAGCAGAGTTCCACCCAAAAGGTTCCAGGAAAGTACCAGACTGAGGAGGACATGCCCCCTGCATGTGCAGGGACACAGCACTCTGCAGCTCCTCCAGCCCTTGTACCAGCAGCATGCATGCTCCAAAACTGGTTATAACATGAATACTACTGTAATTCTAAAGAAACAAACCAATTTATTGTGAAGTTTGCAAAGTACAAAAGCTCAATTCAGACCAGGATTACTGTAGTCAAAGTCCTTTTTAAAGGTAACATATCAAGCAGTACATGTCTGCTCGCAGCCTGGAAGTCTAGCACAGTGCAAGTCCCTGGCTGAGCTCCAGCAGCCTGAGCATGCTGAAGTGATAAACCAGCTTCTGACAGGGAGGGCTACTCCATCAGAACAAAATTACTCCCCCAACACCACTTTCAGATTGGTTTCTGAAAATATGAAGTCAACTGGAAGCTGACAAATCAGCTGGAAATTAGCCATAGAGACATTGCTCTGCTCATCCAGACTTTTTTAATTAACATTTAATATGAAAGTCAGAAACCCATTTAAAAACACTGAAGAAAAGGATGATTACACCAACCAGCTCCTGCTAAAGAACTGCAGAAAATGCTTCCTTTGTCTGACACCTCAGCTCTGAAGTATAAGTTATCAGAATCAGTTGACTCTAAAATTAAGTATCTTGGCTACACAAGAACTGAAGCTAGTTCCATAAAGTTTCAATTTTCATATAAAATTATCTAGAAAGAAGAAAAAAAGTATCTACCCACTGCGTAAGAAGTATTATTCCCCATTTCCCCACATCACAAGAATTAGAAGCCAACAGTGCATTTTCAATAATACATCTTTAGCATCCTAAGTACACAACTAGGCTGTCCCAGTGTTCGCAGAAAGCTATACTAAACAAAAGGCTACACTTCACTACGAATTCTGATACTTCAGTATCTACCAACAAAAATATCAACCTTTCTTCAGGAAAACAAGAGTGGAGTATTTATTTGCTCGCTATGAAGTCAGACATTTTAATTGCTATTTAAAATTTACTTCAACCATCCTACCTTCCTGCTGCATCAACAATGCTGACACTTGACTCAGTTTATTTACTAACAGATTCCAATACTTCATTAAAGAGCAGGACCAGGAACAAAGCAGTCCTTGAAGTGGCTTTCAATACAAGTTTTAGCAGTGAAGGAGATTTACAGGTTGAGGCTTAGCCCAAACTGCTTTCAAAATTGCTAAAATGGGTGAGAGAAGTGCCCTGAGCAGCATGGCTCACTGCACCAAATTATACAATAGTTAGGGGAAACTAGGAGGAGCTCCGTGGCTCTGCACCATCGGGGGCATTATAGAATAGCTGCTCATTCCTCTTTGGTAACACCCCTGGTTGAGGAGCACCCCTGGGACCCAGCTTGGCAACTGCTGCATTTGACCACATAAGATGCTGTGAAGGCTTCAGGGCTCTGTGCAGTTCTGAGCTACACCAGAGCCCCACTGTTCCTAGGGCTATCTCAGCCTCCACTTCCCAGTGGTGCAAGAGGTCATCCATTTCAGACAATACTGCTACATCTTCCTGAAGCAGCATTTTAGAGGGGCATGGACCTCCTGCAGAAAGGGTATCTTGAACATCACAGAGCCATAGAAGTTGTGCCCAAAGGTTTCACATTAAGAGCTCATAGACTTTCTAGGAGAACATGGAATCACCTTATCAATGAGCTGTAAGGCCTGGCAATAAGCAGAACTACACAGTTTGTAGTAAAGGGATCTGCATTAAATTACAAAAGCCTGCAAAGAGGACCAAAAGGTGACATTTAAAGAGGACAAGAAAGGGAACATAGATGTGTGTGTTACCACATAGGTAACACACCAGGCCAAAAGAAATACGTAAGTGTATGTGACAGCCCTGCCTTGGATATTGCTTAGTAATGAGGCTGCAGTTCCCAAAACCAAGAGAAGCATTTTGCTCAGCCCACCATACACAGTCCTGGTACAGGGGCTTTTCAACCCTGGGGAACCCACACTGGAGCTGTGCAGCCTCCAGACTACGCACATCTTGCCCAAACAAAACTCTTCCCTGAGCTTCTGAGGCCCAGCTCAGACCTGCAGATGCCACCTCTTACAAACAGGCCCAAGCACACTGTTTGTTATTTGCAATCTGGGGCGGAGGCACTCACTGAAGCGGAAATTGTAGAATGCGGAGGATTACATCTAAAAGCAAATTGAGAACAGGGACATCTGAATTTGCCATGTTTGCAAGTTCCACCTTTCCCCGAGGTTAAGGAAGTGGTAGAGGAGGATTTGCTTGTGTGCATTTCAAAGAGACATTAGCATTTTCCCTGCAAACTGCCCCAGCACCAGTATCACCTATGTAACACAAGGTAGTAACCGGGAGCAGGAATGGAACGCCCTAACAGGTGCTGCTGAATATGCCCCAGTGAGGCTTTTCAGCCTCTTTCTTGAATATCAAGATATTTTCCATCAACAAAACAGAGGAATTCTTTCCAGAGCTGCAGAGTTTCAAAATTCACTTTGATTTAGATGTTAGTCATTAGGAAAAATAGCAGTCACATTATCTGTGAATGACACCAGCGTAAATTTTAAGCCACAAACTCAAAACAGTTCACATTTGACTTCTGACTTTATCTCTACTTATATAAGTCTTTCTAGGTTAGACTATATTTGTGCTCACTGAGAATGGAAGTAAAGAGAGAAAGTTAAGGGTCAAGGAAAAACCCGCAGACACAGCAAACTCAGATGCCCCAGTTCTGAACATGTATTTTGACATAATCTACAATATCTGCTGTAACAAGCAAGCTCCTCCACCTCACACAGAGCAAATTGTGCCTCTGCCCTCTGCTGCTGAGGTGTGAACTTCAGTTCTGAATTGACCCAGTAAAGCTCAAGCTTTGTTGTTATTTATAGTTTAGACAAGACACCCAGAGTTTCCAATCATAGCAGCAAAATGACCTCAACAAGACACAGAGAATTCAACCTACAGAACTGCCTTGCTGGAAAAGTAGAGTCCATTTGTAGGACATTTGCTTCACTTTGTAATTTTATCTCTGAATTATCTTATGAGTATATATCTGAGGGTTTAATGGGGCTAGATAAGGGCATGGCTTGTTTGGATCTCAAAGCAATCAAATGTAATTGAATGGATTAAGCTTTTTATAGTGCCAGTTACAGTGTTTGAGAAATGCTGCCAGCATTAACAGATACTTGAGCTGCCCTTTGCCTTTAAGAGTTTATTTGGTTAGTTTGGGTGGTTTTCCAGGCAATTTAGGTTGTTACAAACACTGAGATAACAAAGTTTCCTTTTTTCTTAAACTGCAATGCCCAAGTTTAACATCAGCAGACTTCAGCCACAAATGTCACTTAATTCAGCCAAACCCCCAGAATCATTTGTATTGTCTTTCACTAAAAACAAACTCCACATGTGTCCCAAAGGGGTCCATTATTGCTGAAATCTCCAGCAGTGGCCAAGATTTATCCTCTGGAGCAGTGAGAACATCACACTTACTATCTCATAATGAGCTGGACCTGGGTGAGTTTAGACAGAAGGGACAGGAACACTGAACAAGCAGCCTCTGGACTCACGAGAAAAGTGTCCACCCAGCACTCAACACAAACTAGGTGTTCCGACGTCCAGTACTGAGCAAGCATGAACTCAAGCCAGGTTCAGCTTGGCCAGGGGAATGGATGCCCACAGCACGGTTATTTCCTGGCATATATCTCCCAAGAGCCACAGATAGGCAGAAGGAGATTTTTTTTTTCCTGCTTGTGGTGATAGATGCTCAGAGAGACATGCACTACAGAAATAGAAACTTTTGAGCTGACCCCTCCATTTCACAGAAGAGAAATGCTTGTCATGTCAAAAGGATCAGAAATGCCTGGCAGCCCTGGGCTTGCCTAACTATGGAATTAAATTAGTTTTGTGTAAATGTTAATGAAATTTTATTTTCATCAATGAAATTAATTTAGCTCCATTAGGAAGTTGCTAAGACATCAGGTAAAATGTGACTTTTGGGCACTTGAGAAGCAGGTGTGTGTGCAGCCAAAAGGAGTCATGCTGCAGCTCTAGGCCACATAAGCTGGGACCAGGGCAAGCATTATACTGGCAGCATGTCCCAAGACAACCAGCTCTGGATCTGTTGCCCAACAGGGTCAAACGTGCTCTAGCAACGTGGGTCTGTACCTCCAACCCTTTCAAGAGTCCTCACTCCAATATTTCAAGCCGGGTAATTTTCCTAGCCAGGGGTCTCAGGGAATGAGAGCTGTTGAACTGGAATGGCATGTTCCACCCGCCCCCGCCGCACACCCGCCCCTCGGTGTGATCTGCATATCGAGCTGCAGCTTTCCAGACTCAGCAGAGCTGGGCAAAGCCCACACCAGGGCCCATGCGGTTACACACCGCCTGCCTACAGTCTGGTGCAAAAGGCAGACACCTGGATTGCCCTCTCAGCTCCTTCTGAAGTAGCACAGCTCCAGCTCAGGAATCCAAGCATCAAGAAATCTGGGTAATACCTGCTTGAACATTCCATCTGAGTTGAAGTGAGATGCTTAATTTCTGTGCTCTCCCACTCAAGTTAAACAGCTCCTGCTTGAAACATAATCAAGCTGAAGAAAGCATGCCGGAGGGGAAGGCAGGGAAGAGGGGGGAATCCCTCAGCTCTGCAGTCTGCTGCCTAAATCAGTTACCAGCACATACATTTGCTGGTAATTGATCTTCAGGTCACATTACACAGCTAGTATTTTACTGCAGCATCCGCTGCTACTTCCTCTTGCCACAACCATCTTCCTAAAGCCAGTTTTTAACTGTGAAAGACCTGTAGACAAGTCTCTCTTCACACATTCCGCACATCATGAATGCAGCAGGTGGAGGTCACCAGCAATCATACTAACAGAAATTAAAACCTTCCTATAATGGAACTTTGTTCTCTACCAATATAAATTTGCAAAGAATTATTAAACAAAATACCACACCTGTATTACCACACACAATAGACCCACCTGTGAAAAAAAGCTAATTTCATGCCACAAAAAATGACAATTTAACCACTTCCCAATATTTTGTGCTATTACCCCAAAGCCTCTCAGATGTACTTATCAAATCATGCCTGATAAGTAGTATTCAAGCAGTACTCCTTGAGGTCTTTAATTTCAATCCATGTTACCAAACACAACCACAAAAACATCCAACAGCTGTACCTTTAGGAGATGATGCCCCAGAAGTTGCCTCTGGCTGGGAGTGCTGAGTGGTAAGCTCTGTATGTCCCTCAGCAGGTCCCGAGGACAGTGGTCCAACCTCCAACTCCTCTTCAATGGATTCCAGTGTTTTTGAGGCTTTAGTCTTCAACCTGTCCCCATAAGAAAAACTTTCCTGGTTCTCCTCCTGTTCCTGTGTGTGCTGTACTGCAACATGTTCTGGCTTCAGCACAGAGTTCTCTTCACTTTCACAGCCTTGGTTTTCCACCAGTCTTTGTGGTTCCTCAAACCTCCCTCCAGACCTCTGGGTTTTGAACTGACTTGAGTCTTCTGCTTGTGCATCAGGACCCAACAAGTCACTGTTATTTAATTGTTTTGCCATCTGATCCCCCTCTGCTGACAGAGCAGTTTGGAGTAGTACAGTTTCTTCAGCCTTTTTATGCTCTTGCTCTTCACCATCTGACAAGGTTCCATCCACTGGAGCCTTCACAGAGTAGTGACTATGACTAGTCTGATTCTCATTTACAGTCAACATTTCTTTAGACTCTTTCACTTCCTCTTGGCCATCCCTGCTTCCCACTTCAAATTCATCTACTTCTTGGTTCTGTTCTGAAGGATTTAATGGAGAACTGAGATTTGCTTCGTTATCACTGCAGCAAGCACCTACATCTGCCATGTTCCCTGAAGGAGAGCCTCTCTCCGCCCCTACATCTGAATTCTCAGGCAATGTAGTGACCTGAACTGGCTCAACACTTCCATTGACACTCTGGCAAGAGACATCAGAACCTTCCCTTAGAGCGCAACATGATCCCAAAGGCCCTCGGACCGACACAGGAGAAGCATCCATCAGTGTTGCCTCCTTTTGACTCTTGGTCAGTGGTTCTGTGTGTACTCCCAGCATCACCTCCTCTTTAGCAGCACTAGCATCTAGAATCACTTCTGGGCTCTGCTCCAATGTTTCAACACCAGCATTTTCACTAGGTCCATCATTTTCTCCTTCCACATTTCCAGGGGCATCAGGCACTTGTGCTTTGCAGCTGACACTATCTCCAGCACACACGTCGCTGTAGCTGCACAGTGCATATCGCCAATCCAGTGAGTGTTCACTGCAAGTCTCCGGCTGTGCAGATGAATCCTCTTTGCCGCAAGCAGGAGACTCAGCCACAGCAAAGCTATCACCCATGCTTCCAGGATCAGCTGGTATCAGCTGACCTTCTGGAGACAGTTCTCCGTGTGCCATCATTTTGTTGTCTTCCAACGGAATAACATTATTGAGAACTCCTGTAGAAGTGCTCAGTGTGTCCATTTGACAGTGCTCCTTCTGCATAAGTGCTGACTGAGTTAAGTTCTTGGAGTAGGTGCTGTCTTGTATGACAATAAACCTATGCTTGCCTTTAGACTCATTCACTCGTGCTCTGGGCTGAGTTAGATAATTTAATGCCAGTGACTGGGTTAAAGAGCCTGTTTGTGGCCCAAACCTGGGCAGTGAAACTTCCGCCAGCTCAACGTACTCCCCTTCAAGGTCACTTCTCAAGTTCTCTTGAGGCACAGGACTTGTACAGACACCATTTACCAGAGCTTCACTTAACTGTGGAGTTGTGCTACTAATGACGGGGTTGTCTGGATTTGGACTCTGTTCCTGTAGATACTGAGACCTCAAGTCTGGTAAACTGCACTCAGTACGGGTGGTAGGGAGGCACAAAATTGAATGTTCCTCTGTTATTTCCGGAGAGATTATGTTGTTTTCAATTATTTTTGGTTTATTTATAAATTCAGGATTAACCACTTTATGCCAGGGGACACGAAATATTTTGTCATCAGTGGTTAGTAAACAATTTTCCAGTGCTATACCCATCCGCTCTCCATTGAATGCACTCAACCATTCCAGAGTAAAAATAGAGGTATATGAAACTTCTGGAATCACCACTTCTTCTACATTATGCTTATCTTTTGCCAAACACTTCAATACAATTCGTGGAGGCTTCTTCAGAGAGGGGACCACCTGCAGGTAGAAGTCACCAGGCTTCAAGATTCGCCAGTCAATGGAAGCCAGCTGGATTACAATCCTCTCTTGAATACACAGGGGCCAGCCCGCATGGCGAAACAGCAATCCGCAGTACTGAGCCTATGGAGACAAGAGACAGTATTTTCAGCACCAGGAAAGGATCTCAGCTCAAGCTTTTCAATAAGAGAGGTCATTAAAACAGATGAATTTAGGGTCTTTGGTTATTAGTGTAGGGAAGTTTTTCACACTGAGGCCTTCTCTTTAAAAAGCAGAAACAAGATAAGCTACCAACACAAACCGCCTGTGCAGGACAGGTGGGGACAAGTTACACTGGGAGGCTGCAACCTCCCAGTGAAGGGAAGGAGACACTGCTAAGA
Organism: Entomyzon cyanotis; assembly: GCA_024500445.1. NCBI lineage: Eukaryota > Metazoa > Chordata > Aves > Passeriformes > Meliphagidae > Entomyzon > Entomyzon cyanotis. The sequence continues at coordinate 7,174,531 of JAKEPQ010000743.1, forward strand.
CAAAGCAGGAGAAAGGAAGCAGCAAATGAGGAAAGCAAAGCAGAGCCACAGAGAACAAAGGCAGCAAGTCCCATCAGTAAGCTGCGAGAACTACACTTAAGATACCAGCAACTTCCTCATTCCCAAAAAATAGCAGTGCTCAGGCCATACCTCAGACAAATCCCAGTCAAGTAAAAGAACTGAAGTTTCATGGCTGAACTGACTTGACTTAATTATTTACAGCTTTATCACAACTTAAAAAAACAATTTCAGTTCTTTGAACTTGATTCTGTTTGGGCAGGATTTAAATTAAGCCATGATATAAGCAATCAATTCCACAATTAATTTCATCTTTTTCTGTATGACAAGGCAGATTCAATTAATTCAAGTATTTTGCCACATAGCAGAGAAACCAGAGAACTGAAAGGAACCTCCAGGATCCCTCTGAGTCTACCATTACAAAAATTTAAGTACAAAGTTTTGGAGCTCATCTTGTGCAATGCATTTATCACCATCCTCGTCCAGGTTATTGTTTGCATGTCCCAGGCTGGTTTCACCACAAACATGCCAGACATATTCTTACTTTTTATGCCAAGGTCATGGATGAGAAGCAATGCGTGTTTCATGACTCCTGCCTCCAACAGTTTTCCCTGCAGTACAAACACACTCCCTTTCACCAGTTTGTAGCCATCTTGCAATTCTTGCATAAAACTCAATCCCTTTGACACAGTAATTAATCTTCCATATGACTCCATAATAAATCCTTTATGGCAGAGATTAAACAGTGAAACTTATCTCTCTAGAGAGAGCTGGTTTATTAAAAAGGCTGGTGTGACACTACCTGCCATGGAGCAAACCACATGAAAACATTATTCAGTTTTCCATGGGTCAGTTAATTCAGTCCTTGCTCAGTGCATGATGTTGTAGGCTCAGCTTGTTCTCTGTATTTTGTTACTAGCCCTGATTTAACAGATTCAATAAAATCCCTGTTACCAGACATTCAGCATTATATGGTAACTTCTTCCACATTCCAGGATGGAGCCCAGCCAGTCCTATTTCTTCGACATAGTCAAGTTCAGTTACAGCAATTTTACTTATGTTCACTTACTGCTACTGCCCTACTGATATACCAACACGCTGTATCACTACAAAACTGAACCTTCAGTTTTCACTTACTTGAAGAGTCTTATCAATGCTACCTTTATATTCTAACCTTGATTCAGAGCAGACAAAACTCCCCTTCTTTTCTCTTTCTGTTAAGTTCGAACCAAAAAGCCCTATAACCTAACACACAGTTGCTTGTGCTTCCCCCAAAGGCATAGCTAAACTTTGCAGTCTGAGGTTCTCAGGCTTTCTGATCTCCAAGACACAGATGCCTCCATCAGTAAGTTACTTTAATCCACAGCAGTTAAACTCAGCAAACCAAGACCACCTCTTGCAGCAGTTTGCACATGCTGCTACTGGCTTCAGCAAGCCTTAGGCTGAATGTACTTCATGGACTTTTACATCAAGCTCAAGACTCACACAGCATCTCAGTCAATAAAGCTTGTGCCTCCTGCAAAAGTGCCCAAGCCAAGTATTTTGTACTTAAGTTTTAAACTACAGCAATTTGCAGTTTTCCAGAAGAGACTATACCATTGCACCCTACACCACACCAACCGCTCTTCCTTTAGAGTATCTCCCAGCAGAGGTATATTAAGGCTAAGGGTCTATACCATGGACATTTCAGAGGAAGAAGAGGCAGACAAAGAAGATCAGTTCCCCAACTCTTATAGTTTACAGGACTGACGACTGAAAGACACAATCAGTAGCAGCATAAACATAAAGCTGAATTCCATCAGCACATACTTGACATAGAGATTCTGTTAAAATTTGGATGCAAAGTAATCCACTGGAGGGCCATTCATAAATAAGGCAATCAAAAAACTCAGTCTCACTGCATAGATGCTTACTTGTCTGCCTAGTGACTCCTAAGGAGAAAACTCAGTAATAAAATCATCAAAACCAAAATGCAGAATGCATTGAAGTTCCTGAAAGACCCTACAAAGCCACAGTCTAAACTGCATCAGAGCCAGAGCAACATCCAAGCAGGAATGCAAGTCCCACAATAGCCTAAACACCACAGAGCTTTAGAACTTTAGAAGTGAAGCATCCTCATGCTGCTCCTGCTCCAAAATGCACCTTCAAAGGGAAGATTATGTGAAGAGGCTTATTACAATCCTTTTAACATTTTATTTTGAGGCTCAAGGATTTGCTTTTCTCGTGTCCAAACACTACCAAGCCAAACCAGGCTCATCAGAGGAGTGCCAGGAACACCCTACCCTCTACATCCAGCAGCTGCAGCCTGGAATAGAGCTGCCTCTGAGGAAAGCACTGGGGCACCAACGACAAAAATGGCACTAAGGTGTAATCTTCTAGAGCTACAGGGATGGTTAGACTGGAACAGACCATTTAGTTCAGGTTGTCATCTCCAGGCCAGGGACAAAACCTGGTTTTTAACTTCGTGCTTAGCCGAGAGAGACCCCTTGGAACACCCCTTCCAGTCCCTAAGGAATCACACACAGGGAGATGATTTTAATACACCCAGCTGAAGCCCATGAACTTGTCTAATATTTCATGAAGCCATTTACACTTTTGTCACTGCAGAAGCTGACAAAAGATGTAGTGCTCTCAAGACTTTCTACAGTACTCATTCAAACAGGAGTTAATTCTTTTCCCTAAAATGTGTTTAGGAAACACTCACGTGGAGATCACTATGACTTAGGAGGAAGCATTGCTGTTATTTAGACTCTCTAAAAGGCACACAAGACTTTAAAAAAAAAATTGCCTAGAAACAGCTCTCTGTGACTTCAGACTGTAAAGATGAACGGGCATACAGTGGAGGTTTGGGGAAGAAGAATCCAGAGCAAATTAAAAAAAATTCATAAATAAATAATAAATTTTTAAAATCAAACTTTTAAATAAAATATGGAATAGTCTGTGCCAGCTATACAGAGGGTACTTAGAGCTTCCCTTGATCTCCCTATACTGCCACTCTGGAAGTAAAATATAATGAGTCCAAGACAGAAAGGGTCGTAACCAAGGAAAAAAGGATCTTGCTGACCACTCTCCCAGACACTTCACATCTCACCAAAAGCCCCCAATACCTAATGCTAAGCCCTGCCTGAAGGCGACTGCCCCACCAACCCCAGCAGTCCTTATCTTGTGGCTACTGGGCAGGCCAGGGAGCGCCAGGCAGGCCTCCAAGCACAGCTCGTGTCTCTGCACCACCTCCCCAAACCCGCACACGTAGGACAACCCCACCGTACGGGTTTTCCCCTCCCGCAGAACACCTCAGACAGCCCCATGCCACCTGAGCCCAAGGTCCAGTACAGCCGGGTGGGCACCAGCACCCTGAGCTCCTCCAGTGCCCACCGCCCCAGTGTCTCCCTCCTCAGTACCCCGAGCACCCACTGCCCTCACCTTTCCCTCCTTACGACCCTCAGTTGCCACTGCCCTCACCTGTCTCCCTCCTGAGGCGTCCAGCGCCCATCGCCCTCACACCTCAGCGCCGAGCGCTCCAGCGCCTCGTGCCCCAACGGCCCTCCAACCGCTCCGCCGGAGCCCCCACGCCCGTCAAGCCAGCTCCGCGCTCCTATTGGCTGCTGCAGCCACCGCTGTCCTCCCATTGGCTGCGAGGCGGCCAAGGCCCGCCCTGCCGGCACACCCGTGTCGCACCCGTCGCGCCCCGAGGGCAGCGCGGGCCGCGGTGTGCGCGCGGCTGTCCCGGTGCGTGCCCTGAACGCCTCTTCGGGACAGCAGCACTCTGTGCGTTCCTCTCCTTGCTGCTCTCCTTCCCTCCCCTCCACCGCCTCACCTGCCCAAGGCACCGCTGCCCGCTCGGAAGCTGCCGGTTTCTCGAGGAGTGGGGAAATTGCTACCTTGGCTCCTTCGGTGAGGGCGGTGTTGTGAGGAAAGCCGTGAAACGTCTTGAAATAATTACCGGTTTGTACAAACGAAAAGTCTTTTGTTTCTTTAAAGGGGAAAAACGCACCACGCGCCATAGAATTAGAAGCCGTAACTACAGATACTGATGGAATAACTTCTGTTCCAGTGTTCAGGGTGGGAGAGAGCAGCAAGGTTATGCCCCACCTTGGATCTTGCTGGACTCACAAAGACAGCTGGCACCAACCTGGAGGCAGGTGACAGTGTGGGGAGATGAACACTGCACCAAAACACACTTTCAAGATGCCCAGCTCACGTGGATCCAACTTATGTGATGGATCTGTCCCCACAGTATTTCACTTCCTTAAGATAAATGAGTAACTGTTTCAGCCTCTTCCATATTTTTACTTCTCCTAGAAATTCCTTGCCCTCTACCATGAGGAGTTGAATCGAAAGCCTGGCCACACACCCCTCTGCATTCAGAGACAAAAAGGTTAGAACAAACCCACATTTTAGATTGTTTGGGCTGGTTGGGTTTTTTTCATGTTGCAGATTTTGAGCCAAGTTTTGTGATGGAGGTGTTTGACTCATCGTTTCTAACATTTTAGACTCCCAACAGTAAAGCACGTTAATCTTGGACTCATTCTGGCAGTAAATGTAACATGACTCCTTGGGGCTACTGAGCCTTGTGACCGTTCCAGCAACCATCAAAGGGGAGCTGGAGTTCTGGGAAAAACACCGACTGGCAGCATTTCACCGTGCACGTCATCCTGCCAGTGGCAGGAGCCCGACAGCTTCATCCACAGGGCCAGGGAACAGCTGGGGTCAGAGGCCACCCGAGTCAGCCACATCCAGCAAACACTTCACTAAACTTCTTCCTGTGAATCCCTTAAGCCCTTGGTGTTCCTGGTTATGGAACACGAGGGCACTGCTCCACACCTCATATCTGATCTCTCAAGGGTTAAGCATCAAAAACAATTTCTCAACTGTTTCCTAATTGTCTGCCTGCCCTCCCACCTAGGCTGCCATACATACTCAGGTGCTTTTTGCCAACCATTTTACATATGAGAGCAGAAAGAAAACTCTCCAAGAAAGCCTTCACAGGCCTTAGAGAGCATGATGTACTCACACAGGCATCCTGCTGAATGCACTGCAGGATGTGCTTGGCTGGAATCAGGAAGTCTATGAGGTAGTGCAGTCCATCCCCACGGTACGTCTTCTCCACCACATCAAAAACTTGGCACAGCACAGTGGCTGCGGTAGCCTCAAACGGAGGGTAGAGTGCTGATAACGTACTCTGAATGCAGCCGTCCAGCGACTCCGAGTCCTGCCGAGAGAGAAAGTGTTAGTGGTACCAGGGCACAATTAGCCCTACGCCCAGGAACGCAGCCATCTCCAAATGCAGGAGGAACAAAGATCAAAGGAGCCAAGTGCTGTCCTTTCTAGCTTCTTTTGGCACCAGCGATTCCAGGTAAACACAAAAAAGCTCTCCCAAAACAGGAACGGAGTGCTCACAGAGTGCTGTGCACAGCGGCGAGAATTTCCAGCTTTTGCTTACGCAGCAAGTCCTTCTCCTGCCTGCGCGGGGTGGGGCGGCTGTTAGACCACACCGCAGCACGTGAGCGTGTGCGAGCGAGACAATCATGGGGTGGGCGCATCACTAGGCCCGTGTTTTGGGTACACTCCTCGGTGGGCTAAGGGGAGTTGCAGTGGCTGAAGCTCCTCAGCTTCCTGCGATCTAGAGTCCCAGCACAGGATAAGGTGCCGCAACTCTTTGGTGCTGTGGAAAGCCATTCACCAGTATGACTCCTTGTTATTCAAAGCTGTTTGCCTCTCACAAAAGGCTCCGTTCCAGGAGCCGGGAATTTTCTGCAGTGTGAGGTGCCTTGCAACAGGATTCACACATTGCATGTGAGCAGGGCTGCCTGTGGTCCCCGAGCACATGCATTGATCCGTAGGATACCTGTTCAGGGCAATCAGAGGCAATGGCTTCCCTGCATCCACCTTCATGCGGGAGAACCTGCCAGCCAGAGCCTGCCCATAGTGTCAGGACCAATTCCAGTGCTGGAGGCCAAATTCTGAGTTATTGCATGGGTGTAAATCAAGAGAGCTTGCCAAAAAGTAACAATAAAAAAAATATAAAGCTGTACATATCTGGAGAAAGGATCAGGATCTCTTCTTTCTTTTCTATTTTAGAGGGGATCCCTTGGGCTTAACTTACAGCCAGTGGGAGTACATTTTGCTATAAAACCAAATGTAAATTTACTCAGGTGTCTGGCCAGATCCTCATCTGATTTAAATCCACCTCGTTTCACTAGAGACAAGAAAAGCACTTCAGCTGCTGGCCCAGAAGCCCTACAGCCTCCTGTAGAGCAGGAACAACTCTATGGACATGCCTGAAAACACACTTCAGTCCCCCAGCAAGATTGGGAGAGAAAGTTAAACAAAGCAGTGCCACAACAGCTTATGCCACCACCGGGGAACAGTAGAGTGAGGGGGTCAGGAGGAAACAAACCGTTTCACTTCTTCCACTCCATGGCAGCACATCACTGCAGATGCCTCCACTGGCCTGAGAAAGCTCAACAGTCTCAGAGCGAGCCCAGGAGAGATGATGCTCCTCACAAAAGCCTTCCCATCTCTCACAGCTTAATGATCTCCAAGTTCCTCCTTTAGAGGGTTGGGTGTTTTCAGCACAATATAAACTCCCTGCTCTGATGTAAAGCCACCTTATAGGACAGTCTGTGGGACTGCATGGGAGAGGTGGGGACACCCAGGTGATGCCTCCACAAACCCTGCCTGCACCAAGCTGGCAGAACTCCAGTGAGAGGCAAAGCACACACTGCCTGTGGGACAGTGCTGCTTGCTTACTTTTTCTACTGTTTCTCCTGATGTCAGCAACAAGCAAGGCTAGATGGCAGCAGGCTCCTAAAGTGTCCGCACCTTTTCTGAGAGACCAGCAGCCTCTTGCAATACTCCTCAAGGTCAATGCAACCAGATAAACAGAGGTTAAGGAGCTATTTTTCATACACATAGAATCATAGATTATCCTGAGTTGGACTTCTTGATCCAATATTCTTAACCCAAGAATTCCAAAAGCAGGAGCCCTGTGTGCATACTTGCAAGTGCTGAATTCTAGGAATGAGCATTCAACCCCAATTCTAAATAGGAGAAGGCTGTTTTAAACTATTTACTTTCCACACAGAAAAAGTGTAACCTCTGTTGACACCAACCTGTCCCAGCAAGTGCCTATGACCTTGTCAGACAAAACTGGCTTTCACACAGGTGCTTTCCCATCCCACCAGTCACCTACTTGGGCACTATCACAGTAGCATTGCTGCTGGTAGCATTTGACAACAATCTCCCTCTGCCCCTCCACAGCCCACAAGTTCAAAATATCAGTCAAAACCAGCTGGGGTTGGTTCTGTGCCATCTTCTGTCCCCCTGCCCTGCTTGAGCAAAATTCTTTCAGATATCAGTCCCTCCCCAAAATAAATTTGTTAGGTTTACTGTTGCAAATAAAACAAAGAAGTCAAAATATTTGCACGAGTCAGTGCATCACTCTAGGGTTCTCACACCATTCCTTCTGCCTTAGTCTTCACAAAACAATTATTAACATTGGCACCAAATCAAAAATCCTTTATATGGTTAAAATAAACCAGGTTGTACATTATCCTTCCTTTAGTAAAATACAGAATAACCATAGCCTGCAGCCATTGCAGAGTGCAGTGCTAACTGCACTCCAGAGAGCAGAGGCTTTATCTCCCTCTGGCTAGACTATACCACAAAGCCATGATAGCTGTGTAGGTTTCTAAGGGATAGAGAGAAGGTTTCAACCACTACCTTTTGGTAGAATGTTTGCACCAATCTCTGCTAATTCTGCAGGAAAAGCCCCAAAGAGGAAGTAGATTTCCTCACCCTAGCACACTGCATGGGATTGTAGCACCAGCATCCTTGGGAGGCTACAGAATGCAGCCTCCATGTGCCACAGATGACCATGGAAGTGACACTGCTTTTCAGTGCTCCTGTCCAGAATGGTCACCCAGGAATAGCTCCTGCCTGGATGAAGAGTGAAACATGGCAGTACCTCATAAGCCACCTTGAAAATACAGAGGGTAGAACACAGCAGAGCTTGGAGCCTCCAAGAGCAACAGATTCTTCTTCAATAAGGGACTCATTAACCCAGCTCACAATCCTCGGGATGGGGCTGCTTATTTGCACTAATTAACTTCTCAGATTGCAGAGGGGTCAGAGAAAAGCACCTCAGCCAGGACTGCAAGAGGCCACATGGTCCTGCTGTGGAATGCTGGAGCACAGATGGGCAGCTTCACACATCCAGCCTGCCGGCACAGCCACCTGCCACACACGTGCAGGAGATGTGGTTTGCAGGCACAGGGAACTCACACAAACCAGAGAAGGGGATAGTGCCCTATGCTCCTGAGGCTGATAAACCTGAAGTCTAGAGCCCATCCTACCTACAAACAACATCATGGAATCACACAATGAGTGAGGTTGGAAAGGAGGTCATCTAGTCCAACCTCCCTGCTCCGGGATCCCCTAGACCATTCTAGGCATCTCCTAGACCCCTGCAGGGTCCCCTAGAGCATGTAACTTCAGACAGCTTTTGAATATCTCCAGAGAAGGAGACTCTATAATCTTTGGACAACTTGTTCCAGAGGTTCCATCCCTTATCTCAACCAGGCAAAGTAACCCTCATCAGGCATGAGGAAAAACTTCTGTGACCCAGGATAAGTGAACAGCACCTGGAGAGAAGGAGAACAAGCTAAACATAGCAAGGATCCAAGAAGGGGGCACTCCTCCACTACACACTTCCCTACAACCAGGCCACAGTGGCCCCCAAGAGCTGGCAGAGCCTGGCACATGAGGCTCCTGAAAAAAACAGACTCCTTCAGGGACTGCAAGCTTCCCTGCCTCCAGCACTGTTGCCACATCCCTCTTACAGGAAAGGTCCTAGACATGTGTTCCTTTTCAGCCACTGGGCACAAACACCAACAGGAACACTTTCCAAGCAAGGCAGAGAGAATCTCCCCAAGCAAAAGGAGTCTTGGAATACAAATGATTCTTTGTCAATAGCACGGGAGGACCTATAAACTCCAGCTCACTGCCACCACTCCACCACACCTCCTAAAAGAGAAACATGCTTTTAAAATAGCTCCTCTATAAATCAAGGCGCTAAATAAAACCCAGGTTAAGGTCATGTCCGGCCAAACTGGCTTTCACTGCTGCTCAGCTGGGAGCCAGCTGCTGGTGCAGGGGCTGGAGCACAGCAAGGGAAGAGGAAAGCACCACATAGGGATGGGATGGGATGGGATGGGATGGGATGGGATGGGATGGGATGGGATGGGATGGGATGGGATGGGATGGGATGGGATGGGATGGGATGGGATGGGATGGGCTCCATGGGCTGAGCTGTGTGACAGGAACAACCTAGCATGGTCCCACCCAGGAGGCCAGGGAAGCAGAGACAACCCAGGAGGACTTCACAGCTGGCAGAGAGCTTGGGTCCAAACAGTGGGGTGGGTGCGCTGCCCTCCCTCCCCTGCATATCACAGGAGCCACGGATGCTGTCACAAATAGAACAATAAAGAGTGTTGTGGCAAAGTTTCGCTGCTCAGCCCTAAGAGCCTGGGCGCCCTACTCCAACACAGACTGCAGCAAGAAGCAAGAAATTAGGCTACGAGTGCCTGGGCAGAAGCCTCAAGACCTGGGGGATGAAGAGGAGCCCAGCAACAGTTGCTACCCTGCTTAGGGGACACATCTACCTCTCCTGGTGCAAGCAGTCACAGCAGGATGGGAGAGGAGCCTGTCATGAACCATCTGGAGTAACCAGGAGCTTCTTGGGCTTCTCTAGGTGCACTGATGGCATTTTCTGCTACCTTTGTGGCCATGAAGAGAGTGACGTAGCAGCTCCAGCCACTGGGAACTCCTGTCATGCTACATTTCTTTCTGACTCAGGATTGAACTTCTTCCTCTTTGGGACCTACTGCTCACCAATTAAGACAGAACCTTTGGAGAAAGGTTCTCCAAAGCCTGCCTGGGGAGCAGAGAGGTCATCCCCAGGGCTATACACACACTTTGCACAGCATCAGAATATCTGTGTTCTTCAAGCAAGAGACAGCAACCCAAGTGGTTCAGGACAATGTAAGGCAGTGCAGGGGAGGGCTGCAATGCTGCTGGACCCACCTGGAACCACAAAGCCTTGGCAACATTTTCTCTACAGCTCACCCAAGCACTTTGCTAATTTTGTCTACAAAGTACTGAGTCTTGGTCAAGGCAAACATGAAGGGGCATAGATCTTCCCTGCTGACAACCCAGATGCTGTCTGCGGACTACTAAAAATGATTGTTTTGGTGAGATCAGACTAACTGTTGGACTAACCCATGACTTATGGCAGACAACGCTCCTTTCCAGCAGGCTGGACTGGCCCATATAACATGCTAAGGATTCATCCTGCAACAGGAATTTAGCTAAACAACCTACAGCTCTGCTCTCAGAAACCTATACCCTCACTTGAGCCACCAAAGTACGAAACTACATGTCCCAAAGTGCTGCAGTTAAATCCAGAGCTTGCCGTGGCTTGGCAGAGCAAGGAGCTTGGCTGGGCAGTGGAGCAGAGCCTGGGGAGGCTGCAAGCACAGCCAGTGGTGCCCGTGGTACACCCAGCTCTGAGTCATCGAGCGTCTCGGCTCCTGCTGAGCGAGGAGGCCTTGCCAGGAGCTCCCGCAACTTTGCCCTTCTTCTGACGGCTGCCCGGAGCCTGGCCATGTCCTGCACACACCCACTGTCTCCCCTCTTGCCCAGGTACCACCACACAGTGTGAAGGCAGGACAGAAGAGACCAGAGTGTGCAAAGGTGAGGGGAAGAAATGGCCCAACCCTCCCACACCCCAGACTGGAAAGAAGAAATCACAGCAAAACTGGGGAGAGGCAGAGCTCCAAGCAGCACAACGCAGTGCCTGCCCATGGCTCCCAGCCAGCTTTGGGACTGGGGGAAAAGGAGCTCACAGCAGGCGCTGAGCAGGGCCGGGTTAGCTGGTCCCTCCGCCAGCAAAGGCTGCTGTGCTGCACCACTTGGCCGGGGCTGCTCAGCTCTCAGCTGACGTGAGAAACCTCATTTCCAGTAAAAACAGACCTCTGGGCTTTCCATAAAGTCTTTCCACTTTCTGACACAAAGCTGAAAGACAGGCTGCTTTGCCTTTAAAAAAAAGCGTTCAGAAAGGTCTTAGGCTAAAAACAAGGCTTGTTTTTCTGACAAAATTTGAGATTTCCCACTCCATTGCTGCAGAGAGGAGAACCCTCCCAGCCCCATTTCCTGAGCTGTTCTAATCAAAGCGGCAATGAGTTCAAGAGAGAAAAATCTTCCCAGAGCAAGTGCCAGCTCCCCCCTCTGCTACTCACGCTGAGGCTCAGGGGGAGGCTGAGAAGAGGGCGCCTGCCTTCGGCACCCTGCCTTCCTCTGGATAAAATAATGTATTATTAAGTGGTGCAGCTATAGAGGTAGGCATTCCCACTCCTGTAATTACACCACCTTCCTGTGAGATAACCAGGAACAGCTCTACCTGCTCTTTGAGCTATTGTTTTAGGCTTTTCAGGGAGAAAAGCACAGCACCCAGTTCCACTTGAGAGGAAAATATTTGCAGTCTCACCCAGGCCAGCTTTACTGAAGGGCTGTACCTCCAAAAGCAGGCATCACTGCTTTCTGCATGCCACCATGGCATCCCATGCAGAGGGCATGGCTGTAGCCTGGCTCAGCTCCCCTGCCACTGGGGCAGGCAGGACTGCTCCACAGCCTGTGGATAAACCAGCTCCTACAGCTTTGCAGGGAGTGGTGCTGTGCAGACGGAGCTCAGAGAATCATTTCCAGATGCCTCCCTCTGTTCTCCCAGCCCTTCTCCATGTTGACGCGGCTGCGGCAGCCAAAGCAGCTCCTACTGGGCAGCACACAGGATTATCATTCCAGGCACTGCAGGAAAACAAGCGCTTGGAAGCGATTAACTCATGATCTCTCATTTAATTAAACAAAGGGAAAAATGATGTATTTGCTTTTCAGCTCCGAGGTCCCTCTTCTGTGCATGCTGTAGGTCTGGGCGTGCGCAGCTAGGGAAAGGCAGGCCCAAAGCTGGTTGATCTCCCCAAGACCAGGCTTGATTTGTTTTCAGTCAAGGGAGACACCCCAGATTACTCTGAAAGTGAAGCATGACCTCCTGCAAGCTTTGAGCTTTAGAGTGCACAGCTACACTAGTGCTGTCCTTATGCTGGAGCAAAAGGCAGGGAATAGCAGGCAGCAGAGGCAGCCTGGTGCAGGTACATCCCTGGCTCTGTACCACACTGCAAGTGGCCTAACACAGGTATTATCATATGGCAACATGACTGGTCACCTGAGCCTGCTCCCCAGCCCAAGACCGCTTTTTACTTGGGTCTAATACAGCACCTTCCCTCTAATTCACCTTACTCCTCTCTATCCTTCAGGTTTTTGTACTCCAGCTTTTCTGGAGCAGAGCTTGTAACTTTCTCCTCTGTCTGTGCAACATCCAACACATCAGATGAGCTGCTGACAACTGCTGAAGATTAAAGAGGCCAAAGTGGGGGTGACCCACAATCCAATAAAGTTGTCTTTTAGTCAGAGAGGGGAAGAACTGGGAAATGGAGATAAGCATTTCCTCACAGGGACATGTCTTGCTCCCAAACGAGCTCTCAATGTACTGAGCAGGAAGTAGGTCTTACCCTTAGCAACACATGAGCCCTGCTCTCAAAGACCAGTTACTTTCTATTAGAAATAGATCAAGGAGATGATATAGGTGTTTAAAGGGCAGCTGAGAGAACAGATCAAAGCCCTGTCCTTAAACAGACATGTTCCAGCTGAAACAAGGGCCTGCAAGTGGATGAGGAGAGCTGTGTATAAAACACCACCCTACAGCTGGACACCAGCTTATTTTGGTTTAGTTTAATCAAGGGATTAAGTCCTTAATCTGAAATAACTGTCTAAGCACAGATTTTTTTTTTTTTTTTTAAATATCACTGGCATACCTCTAACAATGCAATTAATTAAGCAGGTTGTACTCTGTGTGATGCAAAGCTTTGGGTACTTTTAGAACAACCTTCCCAGCAACAAACTCATGCTGGAAGAGCGTGAGAACTGGCTGCCATGGTTTCACTGGCTGTCATGTGCACCTTCCCACCTCCTCGAGACTGCCTGGAGCTCTCCTCTTCACTCTTGCTGCCAGACTGCACAGGCTGCCCTGCTTTGGGCACCAACACTCTGGCCATGGCACCATATGCCACAGTCCAGCCACGGACCTCTACATTCCAAGTGTCATGTTCCTACAACAGGCTCGGACAAGGCTTGCTAAATCCTGTTAGATATCACAGACAGAGCCAAGAATTTCACAGGCTACTTCTATACAAGACAAGTCCCGAGACATTGCAGCAGACTCCCTTTCTTTACAGGGCTCTTTTTGCAAATGCACTAAAAACCTTTCTCTCTGCTATCCAACAAAAGAAATTGCTTGAGCTCATTCACCCTATTATTAGTGACAGCATTTGCTCTGCTCTCAACTTCAGGCATTGGCATCCATCTGGCAAACCAACCCAAGCAGCAGCATGTTGTGCCCCTTCTTATTTCTGCCTAATATGTACCAGCTAATAGGGCACTCCAAGCAGATGAAAGATTTGCTTATACCAGCCAGCTATAAAATACCCTAAGTAAATTCTTCACCGAACAGGACAGCTCATTTTAACACCTTTTAGTTAGAAGCATTAGGCCATAGCCAACCCCTTGTGTTCAGACACCCATCTGGGGGCATCTTACAACAGATGGGCAGCCTCCTGTGCTCAAAAAGAAAATGATAATCCTTCATCAGGCCAGCTGATGAGTGCCAAAAACGATCTTCATGGGGGTCAGAATTTAGATTATTAGTTCTTTGCCAGCATTGCACACATTCTGGGTTCATATTCAGATCTCACCCCTTCCCTCTGCAAGGTGCACGAGCTGCGGCAGATTCCCATGGGGACTGGTGAATTCTCCATGTCTTGCAACCTCCGTAATTGAGGGTGGATGCACAGAAAAATGATCCCGTTTTAGTTAAAGAGCTCCCAGACTCCATATGGGAGCTAGGTAACACTCTGTGGTCCCAATATCCCATAACAGACAAGCCATAGATCCTTTTGGCTTTAAACACACTGTATTACCAATTGCTCATGAAATCCAAGTCCTGCTATGTCAGGGGGGACAGAAACTGCTATGAAGCAGAGCTGCAATTCCAGGAGGGTATGGCTGAATGCATGAGAAAACAGTAAGTGCAGAAGGACCTTCCTTGGAGGGGCACATCCATGCACACCAATAGGAGAAGGCATCCAGCAGAAGTGATCAGATGCCTCTGAGGAAGAGGCTGTGAGGAAGAATGAGCCAGAAGGACAGAACAGGCAACTCAGAAATGTCCATGGCTATGCCAGTTCAGCCATGGGCCACTCCAAGAAGCATCAGTCTGTGTTGAAGAAGGGAGAAGTGTTCCTGGTTAAAGGGACCAAGATTTGTTCCAAGACTCTCTGAGCTCACTGGGGAATAGATACATGTGTGCTCAAGTTCTCCTCCTGCCCCTAAGCAGCAAACCTGGGACAGATTCAGATGAAAACATTTCTCCTATGTTTGGATACAGCACTAAATGCATGCCTCCCGGAAAGATAAGTAAATCAGTCATAAATTCAAGGCATTTCTTTCATTAAACTCCTGAGTTAGAAAGGGGTGAACACAGGCTTTTAAAGCTACTTCCTTTATAGATTTGTCTTTCCAAACAGAAAACAGTCTCACGTGTCCCATTATTTCCATACATATCAAAGGAGGGTGGAGATTTAACTAGCAATTTCTAAAAGATCTTTGTGCACAGAAGGGATGTATGCCAAAACGTGGGTGGTTATAAGCCCAAACACAAAGGAGAATACATCCACAGGCATTTTTCCCCTTGATCCATTAACGGGTCTGCATACCAGCCTCCTGAGCATATGAGAGGGACCTTGTTCAAAAGGTAAATGTATTCAGCAAGATGACAACAGACAGCAAATAATCCACATCCTTTAACCATGTTGGAGGCTCAGCAGTGCTGGGGTTTTGTTGGGAGGCACTGAGATTTGACAAGTAGCATCAGGGAAGGTATCCTCCTGAAGAAACCTGCTCAGGAAGGCTCTGCCACACCTATCACAGGCTGCAAAGCTCAAGGTGGACACCTAGCTAAGGTCACCAGAACTCCAGCACCTTCCCTTCTCTGCACCATGCAAACCACCATCCAGCCACAGCCATGTGCCCCATTGCAGGCCCATAAGGCCCCATAGAGACTCCCATCTACCACATCCACCAGCGTCCAGGAGGAGCACATGCAAGTCTTCTCTTCAGCTGAGCCATTTTATTCCACTCAAATCAATGGCTAGTTGCACCAGCTGGAGCAAGAGCTCATTCTGGGCTTCCCAGGCCAATAGCAGGATGGCAAATCTGAGCAGACAGAAAGACTTTCAGATTCATTCTGCACTGCTTTGATCTTGGAAGTTTCAGCTTGGTGTCCAGTGATGCAAAAAATAGGATACATATGAAACCAGCATTTACCACAAGAAAGGCCCCATTTTTTGTTAATATTTTAATGAAAGACTAAGCCAGCCAACAGAGATGAGGCACTTGGTAGGACAGAGAGGTATTAGCATGGTCAAACCTTCACAGTCAACAAGGGCATGTCCACTCACTTCTCTCAGCTGCAAACCACGTACTATGAGTGGTGCAGAAAACACGGAGCAGCCCATGGCCAGAAGTGGGCAGCGTTACCCTGGCAAGCTCTCCACGCTTTTTACTACTCTTCAGTCAGCAACACGTCTGATCCCGGTGCTACTAGTCACTTTTTGGCTACACGGAGTTCTGCAGGACTGGAACAGGAGGTTGCTTCATGTGTAGACAGCCAGGAACAAAAAGCACTCTGGTACGAGTGCTTACAGGTGGGCTCAGTTTATCGTTTCTGCAGAAGACACCTTGATGGTTTCAACAGAGATTTTTTAAGCACTTCAGTGCTAAAGGGGCCTGTAGCCCCTGAGATGTGACTTCCACCCACACTTAGCACCAATGCTATAGGCTGTGCACAGCCTATAGGGTGGTTCAAGTTTTACACAGATTGGTTGCAGACAGGGTTACGTTTGAGATGAAACTAGAAAATGAGGCTCTGTGAGCTGAGCACTTGCGCCTGAGCTCTAGAATTTAGAGGCAGACATCTTGTGGCAGACATCTGGCTATCTTGTCCATGAGCCATGCGATGTTGACAAGGCTCTCATGTTATGATCCCTTCTGCTAGCAAGGTATGCCTTCAGAACCGACTGAGAGCATGGGGGTGGATAGCAAGCAGCACTGCCAGAGTGGTTTATGCTACAGGATGCTGGTTTTCAGAAAATAAGTGCTGACACTCAGCACAGAGTCCTCCTTGGACACCTGCGCTGTCTCACTGTAAACATCTGCTGTCTTGCATTCCCATGTGGTACTAGAATACATTTAGTAATTCCTGCGTAGAGATACCTGGATGCAGCTGGCCTGTCACTTGCATTTAGCCATTATTTTTATTGTTACAATGAACAGCATGTTCACCTGCCCAGTGCTTTTGAAAAGAAGCTGGGCAAAATGCAAGTTGTCAACCTTGTTACCCTAGAGGAGGTGCTCTCAAACTGCTTCCATGTGCTCAGGATTATGTCTCTGGACTTTGTCTGTGTTCCAACAGCTTGCTCATGGTTTTGGCACAGAAATAAAGCAAGAAGATCCCCAATGCTTAAAGCTCTTTGTGATTCCCAGACTCATTTGCTTCCCACCCTGGGAGAAGACATAACTGGAAGATAAAAGAAAGACCCTATTTTCTGCTGAAACCTATCCTCTCTCCTACCAGCATACAGGTGCCACCAGAACTTCTCTGCAGGAAGCACCAGGAAAGGTGAATCCTGGGAACACCACGGAATGAAGGCAGACCCCAAGTCACAAAAGCCACAATGGGTGAGCAAGATGGAGCCCAGCCAGGCTGGCCCAGCCCAGGAGAGTCCTCATGGGGTTTCAACAGCTGCAGAAGTCACTTCTAGTGGAAGTGGGCTACTTTGGCCCAAGGTGTCTCACCCATTTGGTGTTTTGGACATCTCCCAGCTGCCACATGGGTACAACCCTCTGTACCCATACACACACATCAGCTCTAACACTGAAATACCATGAAGAGGAATCACCTGCCTCACACAGAACAGGGCAGCCAGCAGTTTTGTCTTCCCAGACCTCCATCAGGAGCCAAATCTCCAAGAGTCCTGCAGACTGCTGGAGGCCATGGCAGGTCTACTGCAGGCCAGCAGACTGCCACACATTCACTGAGATCCAAATCTTTTGCCTGCAGGGTTTGTTTATTTACCAGGACACAAAAAACTCAATCAGATCAGCTTGGAGCTACAGCCACAACTTGGTTGCTCACAGAAATGCACCTCCCAAATGCAGACTGGTCTACCACAGCATTGAGAACAGACACCTGCCATGGACCAGAGCTGTCCACAATATGGCCAGCACTCATTGTTGGGTCTGGTGCAGCCTGGCCTCTGGTTCCTATTCCTTCCAGCTACACTCAGCACCTGAGAGGCACAGGATCCCTCCTCAGCGGTGATACATTGTCCTTGAATGCCCAACCACCTGGACTGGACATGGCACTGGTCTGCACAAAGACCCCTGCTTCAGACAGCTTTTGCATCACACATTAAAACAACATCAAGGAGGGCCTGAACGGGGGATGAAGCACTTGGGAACCAGAAAGTCATCTCCAACTTGCAGGAGCAGAGTAGCAGCAGCTGGTCTCTGCCTCAGGCCTCCCAGGGCAGAGTTTCACAAGCACTGGTCCAGCCCACATGACAAAATGCAGCCCATGGGATTGCCAAGGGATGGCCCCAACCCCGCAAACAGTGCTCTTCTTCGATTTCAACTTCATAATATAACCTGCATAGACCAAACATTGCCAGGAACACACTAGGTATGGGGTGAGGGAAAGAGGTCTTCTGACTGGGGTGGAGAAGTAGAAGTGAGATGCCTGCAGGCCTCCACAGAAGGATGGCAGAGGAGAGCACACCATGGGTCTGACATAGGCATGTGAGGGTAAAGAACACCACAGGGTTCTCTGCAGAGGAGCTGGAAGGTGGTAAAGGGAAAAGACATGGGTCTATAAACTTCACTCAACTTGCAGAAGCCAGAAGTTGGTCAACTCACCCTTCAATGAAAGTCAAGTTACTCCAGGCTCAGAAGTTGAACTTTTAAAAAAGAGCAAGTCAGTGCCAGGCACGGCAGCAATGCAAGCTGCTTGCCCCCCTCATGGACTTTGTTCCCTCTGCTGTGGGGAAGCAGCCCATGACATAGCAGGACACCTCTAGGAGATTTGGGGCTGCTGGGCACATGGATCTCAGCCTGAGCCTAGGAGCAAACCGTCAGAAGCTAGACTGGTGCACAGTGGGATGTCACCACAGAGCCAGCAATCCCTCCAGCTGCCGACAGCCCAGGGCTGGGCACCTCTGTTTGCAGGGCAGTGCCAGTGTGGCTGGGCAGGGGACTGGCCCTGCAGCCATTCCCAGGGAGTCTGGGTGCTCTGCTGCCCACTGGGCTCACCATCCTTTCCCCTCTCCAAACAAGGATCCACACGTGCAGAACCTGACACTGAAAGGGAAGGGTCCCTGTGCAGCTCCAGGGGTTCTCTGGATGCCCACCCTGGGCAGGAGAAAGGGCTCTGCGAGAGGAGAATGCCCAGAGCCAAACAGCAGAATTGGCAAAGAGCGAGGGCAAGGAGGAGAGCCCAGCATCCAGGCAGCTCAGGATTCTGCCTGACTTGACCCATCACAGTTCCTCACTCCAGCACTGCACCCCGATAGGCACCTCGCAGGGGTCAATGCCAACAAGAGGTCCGTGTCCCTGCAGCCACCGCCCAGGACTGGCACCAAGAGTACAGTATGCCACTCGAGTAACGGGAAATGCCAAAAGAGCTGTTTCCCACTCCCGGCATTAGCGCCGTGCGCTGGCTCCAGGCAGGCTGCCCCGACAGCAGCTCCATCCCGCACAGCCCTGCTCATGCCCAGGGCAAGAGCCCTTCGCAGAGATTTCCTTACCATGTTCCCGGCCTCCTTTATTTCCCCTCACTTCCAAAGACAGCGTTTTTTCTCTTTTTCCTCCATGTGTGCGACGGGGCGTCTCCTCTCCCCTCCGACGTGAACCACCGAAGCACTTTGAGTTCTGGACTGTAATCCAAGCCCTCACCGCCCCCAGCACAGCTCCAACTAATCTAACTCATGACACTACCGGGGCTGAGCAGGGGACCTCGAAGGTTTCTCTGACAGCCAACTCCAGCGCTAGACGGCAGAGGGGCATAGCGAGAGCAGGGTGCCGCATCTCCCAGCCCTGCGGGGACCTTACGGACACGGGCAGAGCCAGAAGCGCTCCGGGCTGCTCCTTACGGCATCGCTGCTCTCCGCGTCCCTCGGAGCGCCTGGCCCGCCGCACAGACCTGCTTAATGCAGACGCGCCGTGGCGGGGAGCTGCCTTCGCCCAGGACGATCTAAATAGCTGCTAGAGGAGAACAACGCAGGCATCCCGAGAAGGTCTCCAGCTTCCCAAAGAGGTTTCCAGCAAAATCCTCCCCCCTCGCCTCCTCTCGGCTTGTTTTTCTCTAAGTCCAGAGAAGTTTCTCCACTCCGCGAGATCCTGAGGTACCGCTGCAGGTTAAGTAAAATGCCGAGAAATACAGGGAGAGAGCTCTGAAATATTGTTTTTCTAACTTCTAGAAGGAAAACAGAGAGCAGTGACCGCTTCAGGCAACAGCAACAAACTGCATTGGGATCAGGCGAGAGATATGGAGACCTCACCCCCTCCCAAAGGAGGAAGTAATTTAACACGGCAAGTTTCTCCACCCCTCCATTAATTGTTTAAGATGGCCAGGGGCCAAAATACTGCCCGAGCAGTGGGGAAGGTCACCAAACAGGCAGGCAGCAGCCTTCAGAAGTGACAACGGGAAAGGGCAGAGCCACAGAGGCGGAGAGAGAGGAGAGAGGCAGGTGCCGCGGGGCATCCCAGGATCTGCTGACACACAAAGGCTTTGTGTAACGGGAAGCAGGGCGGGAAGTGACACACAGGCAAAACCTTAGAGCCCTGGGCACGAAATGCAGGGCCTGGGACCAGAAAGTGCCTCCCCAGCCCGAGCAGCGCATGGTCTCAGCAGCCTCGGTTGGGACTGACCCTCCATCAAGGAGTTCACAGTGCTGGAGCTTCGTTGTCCCCACTTATGGGAGAGGTTACACAAACCAATCCATCCCAAGAGGCAGGGTGACTCAGGCAGGATGTGAGGACCTACAGCAGTACTTGCCTGCTAAAGCTGGAGCAACTGCTACCAATACCTCTGCTGCCTTGGCTCAAGAGGCAGAGTCACACAGCATTCTCAAACCCAGCTCCACAGAGCCAGCAGCAGGGGCTATGTGAGCTAGTCCATCTCAAGACCACCTTCAGATACTCCTTTCCCAGGGAAGACTGCCAACAGTTTGCCCTAAAACCCCATTGCAAAACATGGCCGTGGCACATTTCCAGACCTAAGCAGCAGCCCGGAGCTTGAGCAGCCCCAAAGCCAACCATTCAACCCACCAGCTGCTTGGTGTGCTGCTGTGTTTCCTACTGGCAGCAAGGCTGGATGGCAGTCCCTGCAGGGTTGCAGTTTGCTTTCCTTAAGCCAAAGAGAAGTCCTCCTAAAAGGGGCTGTGGCACTGACAGTGACCAGAGCTGAGCAGCTGCCTCATTGTTCAGCACTTGTTTTGCAAACAGCCTGTGCTTTCAGAGGGTCTCCCATGGCC
Organism: Entomyzon cyanotis; assembly: GCA_024500445.1. Lineage (NCBI taxonomy): Eukaryota > Metazoa > Chordata > Aves > Passeriformes > Meliphagidae > Entomyzon > Entomyzon cyanotis. The sequence goes on from JAKEPQ010000743.1 coordinate 7,195,308, forward strand.
TCGAACAGCCTGTCACCTTCTCTCCACAGCAGCACTGCCTCTGTAGGCAATGCCCATGTCAGGTGACAGCAGTTGCTAATGCCAAACTGGGTGAAGGAGAAAATCCCTGCCACCTCAACAAGTATTAACAACCCAGCACAGGCATGACCTAGTTGTTGTCATCTGCAACAACTAATTTGAGATCTTAGATCTTGTCTGTGGATACAAGAGAGCCTTTCTTTCCTCATATTCATAGCGGGAGGGTGAGGAGCCTGCCATACTTCCCCAGCAGAGCCTCTGACCACAGCTTTCAGGGTGTGCACAAGGCTACATTTGCAGAGTAGCTTTGCCCTTCACCTATTCCCACAGAACATCTCCCAGGCAATAAGCATGGCTACATTTGGCTAACCTTTGCAATATCTTCCTGCAGGTGCTGGAAGCCTCCCTAGGGACTGGCCCGGTCCCAGAGAGGACAGAACACTGAGAGCAATGTTTCTGCAGCAGGCACACAGCTGACCATGACAAGTATCAGAGGTGCCAGGCTATTTCTGTTGGAGGCATATCCCCATCACAGAATAAAAGGAGGTAGAAGAGTTCCAACATGCCTCTCACACCCAGATGTTTTATGGAAATGTCCCTACTGTTCCTACAACTGCAACATTACACATAGGTTTCCTTTCAAGAGGCCATTGCTGCCCAGGGCTAACACAAATTGTAGAATCATAGAGAAATCCTGAGCTGGGAGGGACCCACAAGGATCAGATCCCAATTCATTGTTCTGCACAGGACAACCCCAAAAATTATACCTCATGTGATTGCACCATCATTGCACACAACTATTTTTATCCAGCAAACAGGTCGCTGCAATTATCCTGGGGTCTGCAAAGGGACCAGTCTCCAAGTAGTGATCTGAAGTCTCAGAAAAGTCTGTTCATCAACAGCCTGGGTACCAAGCCTGGGCTCTTCAGGGCTATTCCAGTAGCAGGCCAAAGCTCCTGCTCCTGCAGGAGGGCTACTGCACAAACCAGCAAACAGTCATGTGCTCCCCAGGCAGCACAAAGGGCAATGCAGAGCCAGGTAAGGCTGGGACATCCCCAGAGCCCATAGGGATGAAGGGGATGGAGCAGAGAACCTGCACCACATAGGTACTCAGAACCTGATTGCCATCCCATTTTCCATGAAAAAAGAAAGCTCTCCAGAAGCTCCCAAGCCAACACCACTCAGAAGGATGCAGGGAAGTCAGCAGCGCCATTTATAGAGGCTGTCAAACACAAGAGCAGCTTGGAGCCCAGTCTCACACCTCCTCTCTTTCCTACACTGCACTTAAAGCTCAGGAGCTCCTACCCCCATACAGATTTCCAGACTGAAGAGCCTGAGTTCAGCTCATCCCCATCCCAGCTGGAGGCAGTGACATGATTTCCTGTGCCATGGCACGGTGCTAAGGGGAACATCGCACTGCTGTTTACTCATGGCTGGATCCTAATACAGTTTCCTTTTTAATTGCAAAGTGGCCTTTCCCTCTTCTGCATTGTAGATCCATTTCCCGCACAGGCACATGGGAGACAGCTGTAGCCAGCACTTCAGTGGGTGTTAAAAAGCCCCTCTTGACTGAGGCTGACAACAATGCCACGCTTGTTCCCAGCACAGTCTCACTCTGTCTCCTTGCAGGAGCAGCTCCTCACTCTTGTGCAAGGCCTGTGCGTTCCTCAGGGTTGGTTTAATTGCTGAAGCCACTGCAAAAGGCTCCTGTCATCCATGCTGGCAGAGATCTGGGTGCCCCAGTTTCCCATCCAGCAGAGCCAGGTCCTTTATATGGACTCAGGGGCAATTTTACACCAAGGGAGCTGCTTTGGTCCCCACCTTCAGCAGCAGCTGACTATTGCTGAGCACAGCCTGTCCTAGAGGTGAATTATAGCAAAAGGCAGCAAACGCTGACATTAAGAAGGATGGGAGCCAACCTTTGAAGGCTTTGGGGCCTCCCCAGAGTTAAAAGAAAAGGAGGTAGAAGAGGGGTCAGTACAACTGTTCTGAAGATTTCGGAGGTTCTAACTTCAGACCCTCATCTCTTTCGCCTTTCTTCTTTTCTCCTTTCCTGGATCTGGTTTCTAGAGTTGCAGTATTTCTCAAGTGCCTGAAGTGGTACCACAACCTAGAACTGAGAGAGAGCACAGACAGAGGTAGGAGGCAGGGAAAGGACCTCTGCCTTTGAGTCAACACTTAGCAGAGTTCTGCTTATTTTCAGTTGTGCAAATCAGGAAATGCTCAATTCTTTTATTAAAAGGATTCAGCTATGCTGGAAGCAACACAGGACAGATGTTTTAGATGCCAGATAAGGACATCTCCTGACCTAGGGGAAGTTGTGCAATATGGATGTTAGCAGGATGATTACATTACTGTGGCCAACAGCTCTTAGGAAAATATCTCCACGAGCTTAGAGTGATCACTGGTGCAGTCCTCAGCACAGCATAGGGACCCTCCTATAGCCACAGAGACTTCCCAGGGAATGGAGAGCCTGGGAATGGGCTGTAGCAGAGCAGTACTCCAGGATCTATGGCTCCTGCTAACCCGTTGATAAGTGGATATCTCTGAATCTACTTCCAGGCATCTCATCACCAGACTGGAGTTCCCCACCAGCTCCCATGTCCACAGACATGGCAATGAAGATAATGCAGATATCCCACAGATTAAGCTGTACCCTGAAACAAAAGGTATGTTAACATCCCACCAAGCTATCCACCATGAACCCTCAGAGAATATCCTGACTTGGAAAGGATCAACAAGGGTCATTGAAGTCCAACTCCAACCCTATAGCCCTTCCACTTGGCAGCCTACAAAAACAGGGGAAGCCACTAAGACGCAGCATTAGACACCACCCAGAACAAGCCTTTAAACCAGTGATAGATTTTGCTCAAAGCAGGGTTTGTGAAAGAAAGGCAATAATTGCTGCAGCAAGTAGTGCTGCAAGAAGTCCTTCATACCCATGCCACTTCAAGAGAGAACTAGCTCTCTCTCCCCATTTGGGAGACAAGAATGGGTTGCATGCAGTTTAATAACATTTAAACCTTTATTTCAGATCACAAGTAAAGCAGGTCTTGGCTTCACAAATGCACATCTTGGTTTAACTAATTAATTTGATAATCCGCTATTTGCAATCCTCAGGAGACATTCAGCTTCTAAAGCAAGTAATTACCACTAAGTGGCAACCTCTTCGTGAGGCCCAGTCTGATTAGGGAAAAAAAATTTCTTAAGCTAGAAATATAATCATGGTGTGATTTCCCAGAAGGACTGAAGGAGAGACTACATAACAACAGCTGGTCACGCTCACCATCTGAAGGAGCAGAAGCAACTCAATTACTAGGTCTCCAGCTACAATTCAAGATGTTGTTCACTGCCACATGCAACCACAGCCTGCAGTTAACCATCAGGAAGCTTTGCAGGAGGCATTTTGTAGGGCCAGAAATCAGAAAGGTCCCACTTGGGGGCTCAAATACCCATGTGTGCCACAAGGGAAAGAAGGGACAGGAATAAAAATTTTTTTAAAATTCACATGGCAGGCTGGCTGCAGCATATGTTGAGAGAGGTGATTCTCCCCCTCTGCCCTCATGAGACTCCCCATGGAGTACTGCATCCAGTTCTGGCATCCTCAGCACAGGAATGACATGGACCTGTTAGAGCAGGTCCAGAGGAAGCCATGAAGATGATTCTAGGGCTGGAGCACCTCTCCTATGAGGACAAGCTGACAGAGTTAGAACTGTTCAGCCTGGAGCAGAAAAGACTTTGGAGAGATCTTAGGGCCCCTTCCAATACCTAAAGGAAGCTTACAGAAAAAAAGAGAGCAAGTTTTTATGCAGGCAGAGAGTGATAGGACAAGGGGGAGTGGTTTTAAGCAAAAAGAGGAGAGATTTAGATTAGATGTTAGGAAGAAATTCTTTACTCAAAGGTTCTGGGCTCAGGTTACCCAGAAAAGCTGTGGATGCCCCATCCCTGGAAGTGTTTCAAGGCCAGGCTGGGCAGGGCTCTGAGCAACCTTGGTCTAGTGGGTGGCATTCCTGCCCATGGCAGCAGGGTTGGAACTTTGAGGTCCCTTACAACTCAAACCATTCTATGATTCTAAGTCCAAGCTTACAGTGTGCAGTCCTACAGAGAAGCAATGCAAGCAGGGCAATATCAGCCTTATAATGTCTGCCCAGATATGAAAGCACACCTTGATGACACACAGTGTCTTCCCAGACAAGCCAGGTGGACTCAATACATGCAGAGTACTTGCTGTTAGACTAGCTCCGGGCATTCCCAAGTGCCCAGGGTTTCAGCTCTGCCAGGGTTTCAGCTGCCATCAATCACTGCCAGAGAACAGGATGAAGTCCTGCTTCTGCACTCACCCAAGACACCCATCTCAGTCTGAGCAGCTTTGGGCTCCTTTAACTTTGGGCCACAAAGGGGACACACACAGGTGCCCCCAGGCCTCATGAAGTGGCTGTGCTGCACACCACTCTTGGGTTAATGCCTCCACAACAGTCTCCAGAGACTTCTCCTTGAAATCATGAACACAGCCAGCACAGGTAGGAGCAGGACTTGGACAGAAACCCAGCCTCCTGCCCAATCAGACACCATCCCAGTGCACCCACTCCCCAAGGTGTTTCCTCACTGCAGTGGACTCCCCTCTTGGGTGCTGGGTCTCAGCATTCTGGTGCTTTGAGTACTAGGCAGGTGCACTGGCTGGCAGGATGTGACCATACTGGAGAAAATATCCCAACCCCCTACAAGAGCCTGTAGGACACAGAGCCAGGCAGGGACACACCTCTGTGAATGTGGAGTCAAGAGAGCTTAAATGGTTTAAGAGGAGCTTCTTGTCTCTCTCCCTGGAGTTTAGGCACTGCCTGCCTTCCCTGACAACAAAGCACTCTTGGCTTAGAAATCCAGCTGTGGTTTCAGGACTGCTGCTTCAAAACTCACCACAGTCTCTGAACAGAAGAACAGGTCAGCTTTTTCTGAAGAGCAGCCTAAAAGCGACCCATCTCTTTCCAGAGCCCACATATTTAATGGCACAGAAGAGTCATCTGTTTACCTTCCCTCCTGGCAATGATGTTACATGCCATTTAGCCCCACAGCACATGTTTACTGTACTCTCCGAGACAGCAGGCTCACCTCTGAGCTAGACGTGCCAGCGGGCACCCACACCCTTCCTGCCCCAGCCCCTCTCCAGAGACAAGGGAGTTGTGGAATACACGGTCACACACTAGTGCAAATTCCATCCTCAGTCACAGCTGCCAAGGCCTGCTCTCTTTCCAGGTCTGCTTGGCAGAGTAAGGGCTGTGACAACAGACAGACACCCCCCTCCATGGTTCCACACCACCCGTTGTGTGTCCGTGCTCTGAGCCCAGCTCATGCCTGAGCAACCAGCACCCATAAGACACCTGCCCAGCCTGCACCAAGAGAAGTGGGTACATCCCTTGGGAGATGCCACTGAGAACCAGCCATTACCAGACAAGAGCTGGGACTCACTTCTGACCTGGAGACTCATCCCTTCTCTTCCCAAAACCAACCTAAACCCAAATATGCCCTGCTAGGAGGCAGGGCTAGCAGCTCTAACCATGGGAGCAGTCTCTGCTCCACAATTTGCAAAGCTCCCAGGTCCTACCTGGGGCAACAGTCAGGGACTCTGGTCCAGGAGCTTTGACCCCCAGAATTGCTATTCCCCCTGGGTGCACACTCTGCCAAGCTCCCATTCAGCCCGTCCAACCCCCCGCCAAAACCCCAGACTTACAGCCAGCATTTGCAGAGCCTCTACCCAGCAGATCCCAGCAGATCTTGCAAACCATTCTCCCATGGCAGAATGTCTCCAGAGTGAAGGAAAGCTCTCACCTGCCTGCAGTTTGCTCCTCCAGAGCAGGCAGGCAAAGGAGCAGCTGAGTTAGCTCAGCACTCCCTTGGGCAGAGCAATAGCCCCAGGATGCATCTCCAGCTCCAGTCAGTGCCTTACAGAGCTGCATGGGCGTTCCCTGGGACCAGCTGTCATGGTGCCTGTCACAGCTGGGCTGTGTTGCCCACTGAACTCAAGCAGACCCACTGTGAATCCTCCAAGTGCTTCTCAAAGTGCCCTTAATCTGACTGGTATTTCCAACAGGGAAATTACAACCTGCTCAGGGTCTGACGGTTTCCCTGAATCTACTTCCAGGTACAGAAGAGGCCTGCTTTGATCCCCTCTAGCCTTGTCCAGCTGGTAGCAAAGGGTAAAGATCTCAGTTCTCCACAGGCAGCTCCACAAGGCTTCAGGCAGGGGGCAAAGAGCAGTTTGGGGTCAGCATCTTTTCCCCATGGGAGTCTAGAGCCAACTCTGTTGACTGCAGATCCCGAGCACTGAGAAGGCTCCTTATATGCCACTGGGAAGGGCTGGTTTGACAGGGATAGGAGCAGTCTGCCATGGAACATCCAGCACTGGCAATTAGAGGAGTGAACCTCAGGGAACGCCTACAGCAAAGATGCCAGGCAGGAACACAGAGCGGGTGGGACACAGGGCACAGTGAGGAGGTGGTGTGATATGGATCATAGCTCCTGCACCAGGGACCCTTTGTTCCCAGTGTGGACTGGAGGGAGAGGAAGCACCAGGAAGCAGCACATGACAGACACGCTGTAAGCCTGGTTCCAGCTGGGGTGGGCACCTCCCCTCCCTGGCACCGAGGCTGGAGAGCACCGGCAGGAAACGCTGTGATTCAATGCCATCAGCAGCTATAACAATGTGTCTCCTGAAGGAGATGAGCAGCTTCCCCTTCAGACAGGCAGGGTGGAGTCATCAATCCTGTCATCAATCTGTCCGCTCTCCCTTTCACTTGCCCTTCTTCCATAATGTTGCCACTCTCTTCCTCCTTGCAGGAGGATCTCTGCTCCCAAATTGAGACAGGGTAAGGCCAGCTACGGACCAGCCATGGGAAGGCTCAAGGAGGCTTAGACCCCTCTAGGGCTCATACAGGACTGGTAAAGCCATGAGCCTTCCAGGGAGCTTGGCAGGAGGAGGGACAAGTGCATCAAAAGCTTTCTCCCTACCACAGATCCATGCAGGTCCAAGTGTGTATTCTTTGATGCTTTTTTTTTCTTTATAGAATCATAAAATGCTAAGTGGTTGGAATGGACCTTAAAGATTATTCTGTCCCAAGCCCTCTTGCCATGGGCAGGGACACTTCCCGCTAGACCCGATTGCTCAAGGTCTCAACAAACCTGGCTTTGAACCCTTCCATGGCTGGGACAACTACAGCCTCCCTGGGCAACGTGTTCCAGTGTCTCACCACCTTCACAGTAAAAAAAGGCTTTCCGTTTGGGTCGTATTTTGCAGCCCCTGCCTGCGTTTACTGTTGGGTGAGACGAAGGTGTCTGAGAAAGAGCGTGAGCTGGTGAGCGAACTGCACATCACACCCGCCACCAGGAGAGCGGGAGGGAGCCGGGCAGCAGCTTGGGCTGGCACACCAAAGGAAGCCTGAAACTACTACACGTATATTATCTTTTCCCTTAAGACTACCCCGTCACGGAATCCCCGGCCTGTGAGCCGCGCTCTGCCGCACCGACCCGGCCGGGAGCTCCCTGAGGGGCGAGGCCGCCATCTTGGCGGGCGGGCCGGGAAGAGGGCTCGGCGCGGGGCGACACCTGCTGGCGGCGCTGAGCAGCGCAGGCGCTCCGCCGCTCCCGCCGCTCCCGGGTACCGAGCTCCGTGCCAGCTGAGCTCGGTACTCAGCCAGCGCCGGCCTCTCTTCCGACCCTCGGTGCGTCACCCTCGCCGGAGGGGAGATGCCCCCCTGCACCCCCGTCCCCCATCCCCGCCAGTTTGGGGGCGGTTTGGTTGCCTTTGGGCGAGCGACACCCCACGTGGAGCTGTATTTATAGACAAATCCAAGCACAGCAAGGTAGCTGCCTGACTTTTCCCCTCTTTATTGCACTCCTCAGTCTGTAATTTCCTGTTTGCTTCTAAAGCTATTTTTGCTAAGGAAAAAAAGAAGTTAAACATTTACAACAGTTCTATCTGTTCCTTAGCAGAATAAAGTAAAGACCGCAGTGAGCCTTGCAGGGATCATGGATTGACTCTCCAGCAGCAACCTGTCCCATCTGCTCGTTCCACAGCCCTTCCATCCCAGCACATGAGGTTGGTGGTCCTTCACCGGCTGGCTCCCATCAACCAGCCCCCACCACAACGTGGGGAAACTTACTAGCCTTCATAGTTGTTCTTTTTTATTTCTATTTACATCTTTCTGGGGTACCTTTCCGAAGCTTTTGACAGCTTTCTCTGTAAATAGAAAAGGGTAGGGATATCTACTGAAAATAGGTATATCTACATCCACATATGTGGCAGAGAAGAGAATATCCTGGCCCTTGGGAGACTGGGATTTCTGAGAGTGCAGGCAGGACCCAAATGTCCAGGAGAAATCTGGAGAGGGTGACTCCTGCACAAGTAATACTCACAGGGTCCCAGCAACAGCCATGCCTACAGGAAGGCTCTCAGGGCAGCTCTGAGCCCACAATTCATCCAGCTGCCTGTGAGAGCCTCAGAGACCCAAACCTGCCTGGGAGCCACACATGGTGATGCCCCAGGTGGGTGCACAGCCAGAAGCAAACTTGCCCCCAGCCAGCCAAGGAGCCAAAGCAACACTTTAAATGGCTCTCCAACTCCAACAGCGTGGGCTTAGCTGGGCTCCAGGCAAAGCCTGTGTGCGGGCAGGGATTGCCTTGCATGGCTGTGACAGAGCAAAGCACAGACGCAGCAGAGCTGCTGCAGAGTCTGGTCACTACCGCTACCCTGTGGCCTTTCCAAGCCCTTCTTCCCGGGCTGCCCACAAGCTCTGGATGATCTGTGGTTTGATGTAGACCAGACTAACTGGGCTGGTGGTCACCTCCCCAAAGCATCCTCCCTCCATCTCCAACTAACCCACCACAGGTTTCATTTACCTTCAGGACAGCTTGTATCCGTGGCCACAAATACCAGCAGAAGATGAGTTGAGAGGAGCCCGGGTGGCTTCTTCAGGGATCCTTACCTTCCAAGTGGCTCTGAGGAACAGCTGTGTCTGGCCGCAGGGAAGATCACAACTCTTGGTTTTGGGGTACTCATAAAATCAAAGCCCCCACCACGCTGGCTTCCATTCTGGCTGTTCTGCAGAAACCCCCAGGAGCATCAGCCTGGTCACGCAGTCCTCCAGGGATTCCCACAGTCTCGCTTGCTCCTTCAGGGAAAAGCAGAGAAGTCTGAGCTACGAAGGAAGGTGTGGATCACCCCACCCAGCTCCTGCTGACCTAAAGATCCCTCTGATCTTCTCTGTCCTCAGCCAGTCCACGCTGCAGCCTGTCCCCTTGCACAGCCAGACTGTGGGGAAAGCGTGCTGGGGAAAGCCACCCTGCAGCCTGGCGGGTGACACAGCCACTGGGGAGGGTCCCCAGCCCCGCGCCGGTGCCACTGCCGGCAGCCGGCGGGGACAGCCGGGGAAGCCGAGGGGCTGGCTCCACACGAGCCGGAGGAGTGCAGCGCGGAGCACAAAGGCTCTCCCATCCTGGCCGCTCTGCCCTGGAACGCAGCATGGGAACCACTGCCCAGCGCGAATCTGTTCCTCATTATCCGCCCCGGCTGCCGACTGATCCCGGCTCCGTCACCAGCCACTCGTGGCACAGCCCCGGCCCGCTCGCCTCCCGTCAGCCGAGCAGCTTCTGCACAGCTTCACCGGCCAGCGCAGCGGGCAGACCTGGGGCAGGGTTGGCATCCCCCTCCGGAGGTAATGCCAGAGGGAAAACGAATTGTTCCCTCCACCAACAGGCAGAGGAGGCTTCCAGTGAAAGCAGGGAGCAGGGATGGCTGCTTCACGTGCGAAGAGCAGGAAGGAAAACTCAGAATTCGGGGGAGCTATTCAGTCTGATCATAGGTGAGATGGATACCTGGACAGATGGACACGAGGAAACAGGAGCAAGGAATAGACTAATGTGTCTCCAATATATGTGTACAAGATACAATCAGACTGAACACCTCTCCTAAATTCTGCATTCACCTTCCTGCTGTCCTGCATGAAAGCATGAGCATGGCCAAAGCCTCTGCCATGCTTTGTGTGAGTGAGAGGTGAGGAGCTGGCTCCTATTTATTCACTTCCCACTGCTTCTGCTTCTGTATAGAGCAGTGTGAAAACATCCCAAGAGGGTGTCAGAAGTGCTCCAGAAACAGAATGGGATCAGGAACCACTCACGTGAGTCAACAGCACCCTTGCTGCAGCGGAGAGTACGAAGCTGGGAGGTTCAAGAAAATAATTATTTCTTGGACTTGGTACCTGTGAGAGACAACTGGGTGCTAGTTCCAATCTGAGGCTTCCCAAAAGAACATATACATATATGCAGAAATGTACGTATATACACATATATATGTCAGAGAGAGCCAGCTTTAAGAAGGCAAGGCAAAGGGTAGCTACCAACAAGGTGGCACACAGAAACTACAGCCCAACTCTTCCCAGACACACACTTGGAAGAACCAGAGGTAACAGGGACAACCTGCCCCAGGGGAAATATTTACTGGGCATAAGGATTTCTCCTTATTTTTTCCTGTGCAAGACTGGTGGACCTGTGGTGTGGCTCTGGGACAGGGACAGTTGACACCTGCATCCTCAGGGACATTCCAAATCCAGAGGGATGGGGCTCTGAGCTACCTGCTCTAGCTTTGCCACCAGCCCTACATGGAGCTGGGGTTGGACTATGGACCTTCCAAGCCCCTTCCAGTCTGAAATTTATCTGATGCTCCAATGTGTATTGGGCAAAAGTGATGTGGTAATTCTATGACTCACTTTTAAGATGGCCAACACCAATGCATTGCCCACAGCTCTTCCACGCAGCTGATGCCAGAGCTGCCTTACATCCCCTGCTGACTTCACAAGTTTTGGTACCACAGAGGAACTGGAAGAGCTGAGTATTGGAGAAAGCAAATGCCTGTGGAAAAAATGTGCAGGTTTAATGGCAGGCTCTAAGCAGAAGCCTGGGTGCAAAATGACAGGTCTGTGGTAGTCTGCTCTGGAAAGGGGTTGCTTACAGTAATAGCTGGGAGGGTTGTAGTTCTGGGTTACAGTCTGTCAAGCAGCCCCTCTGGTTGTGCCTTAGTCTGTCCTGGAGAAGCAGAGGTTTGGGCACATGCATTCGTGGTTTGGCCCACTCCTTGTGTTTTTCCAGTGAAGCACTTTAGTATTTTTAGGCTGAAAGAGACGACTTTGTGCTATGCTGGAAGCATCAGAGCAGTCCTGTGCTGGCAGGACACTCTAAGGTGAAATACAGAGAGTGGAGTACAAGAATAAAAACTGGCAAGGAGCCACCATTCCTGCTCACAACATGAGGAGGTTGAGGGTGGGAAGCAGGGGCTCTGAGCTGCTGGCTGGTGGCATGGAGAGCCTGCACACACTTTAGCTGCTAGGCTCAGATACCAGATGAGACAGCAGTGACCATCCCCAGCATTTCCCAAAGCTGAGATGTCTGTTTTCCCTCCTCTGAGTACCTGAAGGCCACAGACCCACCTCTTCCAGGAAACAACCTGGCCCACACAGCCTGGTGCACTGCCAAGGCAATTGTGTCTGCAGGCGATGCTGGCACTGAGATCCAGCAGGCAAAGCACAGCTCAGCCAGCAGCGTTGGTGGTGGGATGCAAGGCAGATGGGGAATGTCACAAGGAGCAAGAGCTTCCACAGAGGCCAGTGCAAAGCTCCCAGAGCTAGGAGCTGCATTTGACCCTGCCAAAAAGAACCTGGGGATGATGTTGGATGCCAGGTTCAAAAAAAGCCAAACATCTACCAAGTAAACCACATTTATGCTCCTTCAGGATAAGTGAGGGCCAGGAGATCAAGGGAAGAGCAAAACCAGCACACACCAATGAAAGCAGGCTCCTGTGACCCAGAATACCCTAAAAGAGATCCCTTTGAACCATAATTTTGGCAACAACAGAGGCAGCATGGACATGGGAAGATGTGGGCTCCCAGCACTCTGGTGGCTGTGCAGCCACAGCTCTGGGCAGAAGGGCCTGCTGGCCTGTCACTGGCTGCTCCCTCTGCACAGCCTAACGACAGCTGCAGGTAAGCGTCTCTTTGGAAAGACTTTCACATTTTCCACAGACTTTATGGAAGCCAGGAAATCCAGTTAGGCACATTGAGGCTGAGAGGGGGGCTGGGGCCTCGGGTGAAGAAAAATGGAGATGCACAGGGACATGGTGCCTGCAAAGGAGAACCGAACCAGGATGGGCAGAGGTTCCCAGACAGCAGAGATACCAGACCACAATGTCTGCTACAACTCCAATTTATTGAACATTACAAAATACTCTGCATATATTTTCACATTATAACAATATCCTTGCAAATAATATATTAAGTCTTGAGTCATTCGTGGTGCCCATGGCTACAGAAAACACTGACCCAGCTAGAGATTTAGTATGGCCCAATATCAGAAATCAAAACTAGAATAAGTCATACCAGAAATGCAAAACTATATAAAAACCTTTTAAAAACCTCATGCTCATCCGGTGGAACAGGTACAGAGCTGAAGGGCCTCTGCTGAGCCCTGCTGACAGTGCTGGGGGTCCCTCCAGCTCACCTGCTCCACACTGGGCTCAGCCACCCCGTGCATCCAAGTGTCCCCTTGGCACCTGCTGTCTCAGCACACCTACTGAGCTGGAACAGGCAGGCTTTTATCTGCTTTGGGGCATTAACAGTCCAAGTCCCCATTTTTCCTGATGACAAGCACCCCCAACCCTCCTGCTTTGCCAGTGCCCAGCTATTGTGCTCTTTTGTGTGCTGAGCAGTTCTTGGGGGGCAAGAACTTGGCCCTTGGGGTCACACCAGAAATAATTCTTTGTGGGGGCCACTGGGTCCCACCACCCTCTGAGGAGCAAGGAGGGGTGGCTGGGAGGCAGGTGTTGGGGACAGGCCTTTGAAGATGCACTCTGCTCACACCCATCAGCCCTGTTCCTGATGTACATTCATACCTGCTGCTTGCTCCACTCCTTGCACCATGACCAGCCCTCCCAGCTGATGGACTCCAGGCAGCTGGAGGGACTGGGAGGTGGCCAGAATGAACACCAAGGATGCTGTGCAGGGCAGCTGCCTCCTAGTAAAGCTAGAAAACTGAACATTGCAGCTGTTGGGAACACATCCAGGCAACAGGCATGAGGCTGGCACAGCAGGCTGGCTGTTAGAGGAGTTCCTGTGCGTACAGATTCACTAGTCCAGCTCCTGGTGGAGCCAAACCCCAGGAGCGCTGCTCCCAGTCCTGAGAAAGTCATGGCCTTGCCTCTGTGGTGCCTCCATAACCCAGGGCACGCAGAGCTGTCGTGGCAAGGAGCCAGTCAGGAGCTCCTGGCTGAGCTCCATGCATGCTGTGAGGAACCAGCACTGTGGCCACCTTGAAGTCAATGGCTCAGTCACTGGGGGTAGCTGGGCTCTTGTGCACTGGCGTGGCTACTGGCCCTTTTCCCAGAGGTCTCCTACTCACAGCTAGGCTGGATATCAGCTCATATTCCTATGCCTGTGAGAAGCCACAGCCCATTTGCCAGCAGCCCCCAGCTCAGGGCAGCACAGCCATGAGAGGATCAAGTCCGTTTGGGATCCCAGCCCTGGGAGAAATATCTCTGATGTCCCAGCTGAGGAGATGTGTAGGGACCAGAGAGGAAGGATGAGGTTTGGGATCTGTGCCTCCCTGGGTGGACAGGTGCTGGTACCTGCTGTTGCAGCCCAAAGCCCAATTATTGACCAGGTTGGCATCAGTAGGTGCATGGGCAAAGCCCACCCTGGAGAACAGCTCCAGGAGGAGCACTGGGTTCTCCTGCCACTCCTGGAGTTTATGGAGACACACACAAGCTTTACAACGCAAGACAGCAGAGCGGTCAGCAGGTCTTAGCCTGTCTGCAGCCCCCAGCCCCTTCCCAATCCACAGGGTGCCTCAGAGGTGGCTTGCTCTGTTGAACATCAGCCACCTGGGCTCCACAGTGGGTGGCATCCTGCCCTGCTCCTCCGTGGCCATCAAAGGCTGCAGCTCCTGCTGCTCAGGACCATCTGGGCTGCTGTCACTCTGTGACCGGCCGGTCTTGGAGATATGGCTGGGGAACTGGAAGCAGGAGCTCTGCTCTGGCATTGCCTGGCTTGCAGACTGGGGTTGCTCCTCCAGCACAGGGCAGGCAAATCTCCTGTGCTGAGGTCCACTCTCGATGCCTGGGGGGAAGCGATGCTCTCCAGGGAGGAGATGCTTTGGTTCCATGCCTTCTGCATATCCACTGGCACGATTTTGGTGGTCTCCGAGGAGACATAAACAGCCAGATCAGCCTGATCTCCTTTCCACGGCAGCTCCTTCTCTGCCAAGGTTGGTGATGGAGGGATGATGCAGGGACTGGGGCAGACATCCAGGCTGCCTGGGGATGCAGATTGATAGACAGTGAGAGGGAGCATGCACAGCTCTCAGTCTCTCCTTGGATCCTGCAAACATTGCAGAACCAACCACTACTGAATCGCCATAAAATCCTAGAATATCCTGAGTTGGAAGGAACCCACAAGGATCATGAAGTCCTACTCCTTGCCCTTTGCAGGATAACCCCAAGAATCACACCATGTGCTGGCCTAGGGATGCAGGACACAGGGAGGCTCTGTCATGCCTGCAGACTACAGTGATTCTCCTATTCATGCTCTGCTGACTTTGGTTTTGCCTAGGCCAAGGCAACTTTGCTCCACAGGTAGAGGAACGACAAGCTACCCAATGGTAGCTGCCCTGGCATGGAGCATTGGTGCCTACCAGGAGTTGTCTTTCCCTGCAGGACCTCATCAGTGGCTCGAGCGATGAACACAATCCCTTCATCATCCTCTTTCTCCGTCTCTGAGCTATCACTCTCTTCCTCCTCTGAGCTGACCATCACTAGGACAGGAGCTGCAGGCAGATGGAGGGGGTTAGTTTGGTGCTAGCACAACCGTGGGTGCTGTCATCCCACCCAGGTGGCAGTGGGCAGGCACAGCAGGTGCTCCCATCCCACCCCATGCCACCAGGTCCCCTTGCCAGGACCTGCCATCCTCACCTGCCATCGGCCTTACCTGCATCCTGCCAGGGTACATTTTTGTGTGTCTTCCCATTGGGTGCCTCTTTGGTCAAAGAGATATTCTTCTGTGAAAGAAGAGGAACTGGCTGGGACCTGCCCTGTGCAAAGCCCCAAACCCAAGAGGTGGTCCTGCAAGCCAGCCAACCTTGGGCATGCAGATTCCCACCCTGGCTACATGGCAGATGGTTCCTAGTCCTTAGGCTTTGCATCCTCATGGACCCACAATGAACTGCTCAGCTGCAATGGCATCAAAAGCCTCCAAACAAAAGAAGACACCAAGGGGTCAATTTAAGGTGCAGTGCCACACTTCTGAGCCTGGATCTGCACCAACATTGAGGCTGCTTTATGCTGAGTGCTCTAGGAAAACTGACCTGGGGCTCCTCCAGGGCTTTGCTCAGGGAAGAGCCACCCCACAGCACTGATGGCATGCTGAGGACACATGGACACACAACACCTGCATGCTCACATGCATCATCAACAGGACTGAGATGAGATGAGCTGCTTTCCCCTCTGGCTCTGGAGCTGCTGATGCCCTGCAGCACCTTGCCTATACTCCAAAAGGACCTCTCTGACTGCATCCTGGGGTAGGCGAGGCCAAATCTCAGAGCTAGGAAAAGAGCAGGAGTTTGGGGAGGACTTGCCTTTTTCCTGCCTTTTTCCTTCAGTCTGGCCTTGCTCTTGGAGGAGCAGACATTGTGCTTTGTGGACTTGAAGGTCTCCAGACGCCTCTTCATGTTCTGCCGGAAGATTTCTTTATCTTGGCGCTCTTGTGTATCTGGAGAGATGAAGTGACGGCTGTAGCTGGCCTTGTACTGGCCGAGGGAGAGGCAAAGAGACACAGGGTGAGCAGCTGGCCCAGCAGAGCATCCTCCATCCCTGCTCCTCCTGCGGGCGCTGCTCCCCTCGGGGTCAGCCGCACGCCGTGGCCCGGGAGTGCTCACCCGCCGGCGGGGCTTGTAGAGACTCCCTCGCAGCACGTGGTGCATGGCAGCATCCTCCTTGTCCCGGCGGCTCCGCACCGTGTCGATCACCTGCAGGTCCAGGCAGGCACCGCTGCCGCTCTCCCTCCTGAGGGGAGATGGATGGGCTGAACTCCATCCACACATTGTGCCAGGCCTGGCACAACCCACCTCCAGGGAAGAGGGCAGCTGTGAAGTCCAGCAAGGTCTGTCCAGGGGCTCGGAGGGATGGTTATACTCACAGGAGGTTTGTGACTGATGACTCTGACATGGACGTGCGGCTGGGCATGGAGGGCAGTGCCAGCTTGGCAGCCGAGTGCACGTGGCCACCCTGGGAGATGAGAGGACAAGGCTGGCGTTGGGGCAGCAAGGACCCAGCTGGGCTGGGCAGGTCCCCACTGCCTGGCCAGAGGGCGCACATGTGGCCATATGTGAGGGGAACCTCTCCTGCCAGGGCCATCCTGCTGCCTGGCCACCACCACTGCCCTTACCTGATCAACAAAGCTGATAGCATCACGGATGTTCAGCTTGTAGTAAACATCCCAGATCTCATCCCGCAGCCTGTAGGCAGATTTCCGCATCAGGAGCTGGCTCAGGTATTTCTTGTCAAACTGCTCCCACCTGCCATGAGATGAAGACATGGGCAGTTTAGCTCCCAAGGGGCACCATGGCCAGGGATATCTACCCACACAAGGCTGAGTGTCCAAAGTATGGTGAAGGGAGGCTGGGCACGCAGGACCTGGCTGTGCAGAGGGACATGCTGCCAGGGAGAGCAGGAGGGGAGTGGACATGGTGACCCTTCAGCCTGTCCAAGGGGAAGCCAGACACCAGTGGGTCTGTGGGAGGCAGTGGGAGTAGAACCGGGGCCACCCTGCAGGAGCATTTCCCCTGCAGGAAACAGGCTTCTTGCATCCTTTTCCTGTCACCGTGCTGCAGATAAACATTGCCCAGGCAGGAACAGGGCTATTCCCTCCTCAGTGCCCAGCACAGCTCCATCCATGAGGAGGCAGAGTGCCATTGCCACTAACATGGATACCTCAAGTTCTGACCTTGGGAAGCAATGCCAGCTCCACAGCATCCCCAACCACACCTGCCTGACCTCTCTCTGGGATCCTTTTGTGATCTTGGTCTGCTGCACAACAGCAGCCAGATGGTACCTATCCAGACTGCTGGATAGACATATAGGCTTTGTGATCCTGCTGCCCTGCCCACAGCAGGGTGTCCTGCTGTGAGAATCCTGTGATGTCCCTGTGGATGGCACATGTCCCCCATTCACCTGACAATCAGCAGAGGATCCTGGCTAAGACACTCACTTGTCCCGCCAGTAGTGGTAGCCGTGGTGCCCCACAATGTCCTCCACTGCTGCCAGGATGTGGTCAAAGGCCTTGAGTGAGGAGAAGAGGGTGAGTGGTGGCAAGGCTGCTGGTGCCCTGGGGATGCTGAGGTCATACATGGCCCTCGCCCAGTGCCATGGGCATGGAGAGCCACAGCACTGTCACCTACATGCTCATGCAGTTCCTCATTCAGGGTGGGCTTGTGGTGGTCACTGCGTTTCACCTTCAGCCACGTCACCAGGGGTTTGATGGTGAGGCCCTAGAATGGCAGGAGAAGGCAAGGGAAAGACTGGGAGGGCGAGAGGGTGCATGGCTGGGGCAGGGGGAGCAGAAGCAGCACGAAGTGACCAGGGACAGTGGCTGTGCCAGCCACGCATACCCCTACCAACTCGACCCCCTGTGCCATGGTCTATGCCCCCAGTCCTCCTTCCCCTAGACTCATATCCATCCTCCCTGTGGCCTCCCTTCCCAGGGTGCTGAACCAGAGCCAGGGCCCATCAGCAGCTTTGTAAAGAGAACAGGTACATGCCAGGTACATGCTCTTGGAGCTCCTGGAGCCAGTCCCAGAGCAAAAGGCCAAGGGGAAAACAACATGGGCTGTGGCCCCACCATTGCAACAGTCCCCACAGCAGTTCTGCACACCTGGTAGATGGATGGGGTGCCAGAAGGCACCAAGGACCAAAGGTCACTTCAAAAGAGATACTTTCCCAAAGCACATGTCCCCAGGCCAGTCCTGGGGCAAGAAAGCAGCACTGGAGGAGGGCACAGTAGCCATCCTCACCTGCACAATGACAGTGAAGAACACCACCACGATGGTCGTTGCCACAAAGTAGTCCTTGGCTTTCACCTTTTCCCTGTCCAGCAGGATGACCAGGGCAAAGGCCACGGCCCCACGGAGGCCACCATATGACATGACCACCTGGTCGATCCTGTCCAGGGGGATGAGGCGGAAGCGGTTGAGCACATAGGTCTGGAGGACAACACCTGGAGAAGAAGAACGAGAGCCTGGAATGCTGGAAGAAGCCTGCCTGCTCCTGGAGACAGCACAAAATCCCAGCCAGGATGGGCTTGTGCCCCAGCCTTTCTTGGGCAATATCCCTTTTTGGCATGCAAAGGGCTGGGTGCTACTGTCCACACACACAGCAGGACAGACTGACCCACGGCTCTGAAGAGCAGGATAAAGAACAGGGTGCCCAGCACCAGTGCCGTGTCCCATGTCCACTTGGAGGTGTCCACAGCCGAGATGCCCAGAAACATGAAGATGATGGTCTCTGAGCTGCTGGCCAGTGTCTTCATGGTGTACTTGACCGTGGTGCGGGATTTCTGGGAGATGTTGGCTTCCACGTACTTCTTGCAGCAGATCCCACAAAACGTGACTCTGCAGAGGGGCAGAAGGAGCTGGCATGGCCCTACGGCAGGATGAGGAGTGGGTCTGCTCTCTGCCTCTTGCTGCTCAGCACTGCAACCCCAATTTCCTGGGCTCCCCTGGGGGACACCCCAGTACTCACGCCAGGATGGCAGAGAGCGAGACCATCTCGGCAGCGAGGTACGCGACGTAGGCCAGGAGGAAGACGAAGAGTGGCTCGATGATGCGCACGCGCTTGGTGAACCGCGTGATCAGGGCCAGCAGGAAGGCGAAGAGCAGCCCCACGGCCGTGCCACCCAGGCTCACCAGGAAGAAGGAGGCTGGTGGGAGGAGAAGACTGCACTGTAAGCAAGTGGGCCCAGCTCCTGTGTCCCAAAGTCATTCCATGCTGGGCTGGCCAAGTGCCATGTTCCCACCCAGGTCCCCACCAAAGCATCCCATGGAGAATGGAAATTTGGATGATCCCAAAGCATCCCCTGGGGCACCTCTGCTATGGGGACAGGCTGATAGAGTTGGGGCTGTTCAGCCTGGAGAAGACTCTGGGGAGACCTCAGAGGCTCTTCCAGTACCTAAAGTGTACTCCGAAAGAGCTGGAGAGGGACTTTTGACATGGACAGAGTGACAGGACTAGGGGGAATGGCTTCAAACAGACAGAGGGCAGGATTACATTGGATATTAGGATGAAATTCTTCCATGTGAGGGTGGTGAGGCCCTGGCACAGATTGTCCAGTAAAGCTGTGGCTGTCCCATCCCTGGAAGTGTTCAAGGGCAGGTTGGGTGGGGCTCTGAGCAACCTGGTCTAGTGGAAGGTGTCCCCACTCATGGTAGGGGGGTGTTGGAACAAGATGGTCTTCAAGGTCCCTTCCAGCCCAAACAATTCTGTGATTCTGTGCTGACGGCCAGCATGTGATGGATAGGGATGACAGAGCTGTAATGCTCAGTGCCCATCCCACAGGACAACAGCTCCTGTGCTTGCTCCCCTCCACTTCCACAACAGAGGAAGAGGCAGAGAGGCTGGTGTGGCAATTACTCACCTACCCCCTTCACGTAGTCTGTGGCGTGGATGTGCGCTGGACCCAGCTCCACAAAAGAGTTGAAGACCTTGTACAGCACCTGCAGGCAAGGAAAATCCCTTGAGGAACACAGGGTATTGCTCTGCCTTGAAAGTGGCAGAATGGGTCCTTTGGAAGAGGCCTTTCCTGCCCCAAACCTGTCAGGTAATAGCTCATTTCAGCAGGCAAAGTCTCCCAGGGCCAGGAGAAAGGCCAAGAGAGCATGGCATGGGTCTGCCCCCAGCTTGGGGATGTCACCTGCATCCTTTGTCCATCCTGGGGATTCCAGCACCTTGGGCTGTGTTGGGCTCAACTTTAGAGTCCCCCAAGCTGCAACTCACCACAGTGACAGCATCATTCAGGAGAGACTCGCCAAACACAATGATGAAGAGAGTCTCATTTACGTGAACCTCTTCAAAGACAGCCAGGACTGCCACAGGGTCCACAGCTGAAATCAGGCTGCCGAAGAGCAGGAAATCCATCAGCCCAGCTTCAACACCTGGATCTGTTAGGACAGAAGGACCAAGGTCAGGAAAACCAGCCAACCCAGAGCCCCTCTCACCAGGCGGAAACAAGCCTGTCCCTCATCTGATCCCAGTGACTTGGCGGCAGAATCTCAACTGGGAGTCCAGTGGGATGAGCCCAAAAGTGTTTACAGACCTTCAGGGAGCCCCCAGAAAAGCAGGGCTTAGTGCATTCTGGCTGCAGCATGAGAGGAGCATGAGGGATGTCCCTGTTGGCACCCAGGGGCATCACTGCACCTCCAGCAAGTACCACCAAAGGCAGCTCAGCAGCCCCACCTCAGGTCCAGGCATCAAGTGGTTCCTCAGAGCTCAGGAGAGCTCAAAACACAGCCCAGGCCAGCCAGGGCCAGTGGTTCCAGCCAAGGACAGAGAACACACGGCAGCGAGCCAGCAACACTAGCCAAGGTCAGCAGACAAAAATAGCAAAGACATGAGTCAGCCCAGTGCCAAGCAGGGCCCGTCTGTCCTGCACGCTTGACCGTCCTGCCAGAGCACCATTCCCAGGATGTCAGGACCCTGCTCGTGCTGTAATTCCTAGGAATCCACAGCAGGGAGAGGCAGTGGGCTATGAATCTGTGGGTGCTTTGCACCTCCGACCTATTTTTTGGCCATGTGGGCCAAGCTGGGCAGCCCTGCACACCCACCCATGAGCCCAGCCTGGTGCAGCCCCCAGAGTGCAGTGCCGGTGGCGAAGGAGTTCCAGAGCGTGCCCACCACCGCGTAGGTGAGGATGGCACCGATGTTGTCAAAGAACAGCCGGCTGGGCATGAAGTACCCCGAGTCCAGGACAATGGGGGGCAGAAGGAAGAGGAAGAACATGTTGGGCTCCAGCTGGTACTCGGCTTTCTTCGCCACGGCCAACACGATGCCCCCTAGGCCCAGCCCCAGCAGGATGAGGAGGCAGCTCTCCGGGACAACGGATGTCACCTTCCTTGACAGGTGGAAAACTAGAAGGAAAAGAAGAATGAGAACATCAGCCAGACAGGTACACAGACAGAGCATCCCAAAACCACAGGCTCCACAGAAGGGTTGGGTGATGCATGATGGATGGGAGGCAGAGAAGGGAGCATCTATGGAAAGACTGCTTTGTGGCCATGTGTGCACAGAAGGACTTCCAGCTCCTCCCAGGTCAGGATTTCAGGTCTCTGCCTCTTTAGGATTTCCCTCTCCTTCTCAGCCACTGTCTAATAAGCCAAGCACCCAGGCATTTTACTTTTCTTGGCTCCTGGTATCTGCACTTAAAGGATTGAAGCAAGGCAGTGAGCACGTTCACAGTGTCACGAGCACTGCTGGCTGCTGTTCGAGTGAAGAAATCCTGGTGCACTGGGACACGTTACCCCACTCGGAGACAAGGATGCTCTGCCCTGGTGATGGGGTGACCTTGTTTGCATCCATCTGAGCAAGCAGCCAGAGCAGCATGCAAACCACTGCAGCACAAGCCATGCCAAAGCACAACCTCCCTCAGCACCAGCTAACCTACCTGCATGCAAAAACACAGGCACTCTGGAGCTGCAGATTTAGAGATGCTTGGAATAATCAGTTTATTCCATGCAAGGTTTGTGCCAAATCTTAAGCTGCTGTGGAACAGGATGTATTTTCTAAAGCAAGCAGAGGATGCCCTGGTATTCATCCATCAGTAATGTGGCAGTGAGCCCATGCTCAGGCACAAGTCAGCAGGATGCCACACCAGCCAGCACAGGGGATTCGCTCCTCCAGGCACCCTTTTCCCCAAGGCCAGGGTATCCTGTGTAATTCCAAACCAGTCCAGCTTCCAGGCAGGCAACCCCCTATCCCTGTGGGTCTCTCCTTGCTAGCACAAGGTGCTGTATTTTTGCTGCCCCCCAAAAAGGGCAGTGCTTGGGGAAAGGCTGTCGAGGGTCACAGTGGTTTTGTCCCCCCATCATTGACTGCTGCTATCACTTGTGACATCCAGCCCAGTTCTGTCGCATAACTTGGCCATCAGATGAAGAAATCTCCTGGGGAGTGGGTCCCTCCAGACACTTCAAGAGCCACCTCTGTCCTTGTGCACCCCGCAGGTACAAGGAACATCAGGGTAGGCTCTGAGCCATCACTTGGCTGCAAGCCCAGCCCTACTGCCAACCCCAAAACCCAATCCCTAAAGCACTTTAGCTGGACTAAAGGTGCCCACTGCTTGTGCCAAGCTACCCCTCCAGAAGGAAAGCTGTGCTGCGGTTGTGCATAACCCAGTGTGAGTAACCCTAGGTTACCCAGCTGCTTCCTTCCTTCCAAACCCCCACGGAAAGACCGTAAGGTCTGCCTAGCCCAGGGTGCTGTCTCCAGTGGTGTAGACCTGGAGAGGAGCCCAGGAACAGGCAATACTTCATCAGTAGGTTTCCATGACTCTATGCCCTTGTCATTTTCCCGTGAACCTGTCCTGGTCCTGCTCTATCCTTCTGGGACAGGTCCCAGTGTCCCTGAGATGTGGACACCCAGGGAACTGAGGTTGTGGCTTCCTGATGTTCTTCCTTTCTCCTTTCCCAGCACCTCTTAGGTGATTTTCCTCCCTTCACCGCAGCTGAGCTCTGAACTAGAGGAGATAATTCAATGTCCAAGATCTGGTTCACAACCAAAGACAACATCTTTGAGCCCACCACCCAATGTGCAGCCTAAGGGCCACTTTTCCTCTCATCAAGGACCTCAAGAGGTTGCTCCTTGACACACTAAGTGACATCCATGCCCCAGCGCTGGCTCCCTGCTATAATACAGCAGCATCATTGCTGCAACCAGCAGGGGCAGAGCAGTGAGCACAGGGGCAGAGTGATCTGCAGCTCCACCACCAACCACCTCAATAGCAAAGAGCACCCAGGCCAAGCCTCTGCCATAGCTCTGCCACTGAACAGCCCAGCCACAGAGCCTGGGGCATCCCTGCTCAGCCCCAGCCACCTCTGCTCACTGCTATGGGCTGCAATACAGCCCTGGAGACTGTGGTGATATGGACACTACAGCCCTCCAAGCAGACCCAAGGACTCACTACAGCCTGAGGAAAAACTGGCTGAGTTTCATCCAGGCCAAATTCCTGCTAAGTGACCACACAAGTCACTGCAGAGCCGTGTTCACCCCACACAAACTGCGTTCCCCGGTGGATGAATGGTGCTCACTCAGCGCCTGCAGCAGGCTGTGAAGCCGTTTCCCACCCACGGGAACAAAGCTCTGAAGTTTTCAAGAAGGGAACGAGGCGTCCAGCCCCTTTCTGCATTCTCAGGAACATTGCCAAGATCCCTGCTCTCTGCTTCGGCAGCCCATCTGCAATCCCCATGCTGTGGAGCTATGTCCTGGCTGGCTGGAGAGACCCAGGAGTGCATGCAGGGATTCTGTGGAGACACTGGGGACATGGGTTCTGGCTGTCACCCACCATGGAAGTGTTCAAGGCCAGGTTGGACGGGGCTTTGAGCAACATGGTCTAGAGGAACGTGTCCCTGCCCATGGCAGGGCAATTGGAACAAGATGATCTCTATAAGGTCCCTTCCAACTCAAACCATTCTATAGTTCTATACTTGTTTTCACCAAGCCAGAAACTTCGGCAAAGAAAGAAGCATCAATGGGAACAATCCTGCTTGTCCAAAAATCTCCTAGCTGAAGGGGAAAACTGCCACACTCTCCAGGAAATGGCAGCATATGAGCTCCCCTATGTCACAGAGAGCAGCCAGTGGGGATAGGCAGAACGAGCTCTAATTTTATACACGCTAGTCAAGGATTTCAGCATTAAAGGTTCCCACAGCAACAGTAACTTAGCCACATGTGAATTAACTTCAGAGACATAATCCATACTCAGGCATCCATAAGAAAGGATTTGCTTTTGAGAGAACTCAGGGCCAAAACCTGCTCTGCTCCTCCAGAGCTTGGGAAATTGCAGAACTCCTAAACCAAGACATGAGCAGCTAGGGACAGAGGTGGTGGTGCGAGGAGAGAGGTTTACAACCCATGGCAATGCTGCTGCATGGAAAAACATCTGTCTGCTGGCAAACTCCTGCCCATGAGGCAGTTGTGTGTAAGGAGCATATTTGGGGCAATGCTCATCACCTCTCTGCTCCCCACATCCTGTGCTCTGACTGTGTATGGAAAAGGCAGCAAAG
This sequence comes from Entomyzon cyanotis, assembly GCA_024500445.1. Taxonomy (NCBI): domain Eukaryota; kingdom Metazoa; phylum Chordata; class Aves; order Passeriformes; family Meliphagidae; genus Entomyzon; species Entomyzon cyanotis. Next base: position 7,219,677 of record JAKEPQ010000743.1, read on the forward strand.
CCCGGATGATGCCTTGCTGTGCAGGAAGGCAACACCCAAGCCAGTTTTTCCCTGCCCCGGGTGTTTGCTGGCTTGGGTCACCCCAGCATCGTGACTGCCTCTGAGAACAGAGCCCACAGTGTCATTTCCCTATCGCCCAGGCTTGGGGCCTCTTCCTCCCCTGCAGTCACAGGGCTGTGAGCTGGCAGCCCAGCGCCACAAGCACAACGGAACCTCTGCACCAGCCTACACCCAGCATCAACGGCTGCCACAGCTGGCGCTGCTGTCTCTGCTCCCCATAGTCCTCCACCCCTGGTTCATCTCCTCTGTGGACTCCTGTGCACCCTGGGAACTGCACGTGCCATCTCTGGGGACACCCCTGGCAGGGTGCTGCCCACAGCCCTGCCTTCAGGTCTGGGTGTCGCTACTGGCTCCAGGCTGAGTATCCTTTGGACCCATCAGATACACTAAACCTGGCAGCTCAAAGTTTTCAGGCATCAGGGCTGTGTCTCACAGAGAGTGGCCATCAGCTCACCTCAGGCCTGGAAGAAAGTGGTGGATGTGGGGGCTTGGGAATGATCCCAGGTAAGGGCCCCCTGCACCCACCAGCACAAAATCCAGGATGGCTGAGGGGAGTGCGTCAATGGAAACCTGCACAGGGAGCAGCTCCAGGGAGAGGCTGGAGAGAAGGAAATAACAGCCAGGGAAGGGAATTGTCTCTCTGATCTTCTGCAGGTAGGAGGGACGCACTCAGCAGCTGGAGGTGGCACAGCTACAGCAGAGTGTTGTATTTTTAAGCTCATGATACCTTTTAATTCATTCCTCGCGAGGCTTTAGGTCTCTCTTGCGAGAAGGCAAGGAAGGAGAGGAACGGGAGATGCACAATGATGCTTGAGGCCAGCTGGTGGTCACAGCTGTAGCTGTCCCCTGTGTACTGAGTGCTGCTGCAGGTCCCTGGCTGCTCAGAGATTCCCTTGCCTAACTCTGAACCCACACTTCTTGATCCGACTCAAAATTAAGAGGGTGTCTGCACCCCCAGCACAGGGGCTGTGCCACAGTGGGGCCCCCGAGGAGAAAACCTGCCTCAAGGTCACAGTCTCATCCCCTGGGCCCAGCACAGCAGGCAGAGGCACTGCGGGGGACCAGCCCTCCAGGTACCCACGCCCGGGTGTCCCCTCCCCAGAGCCCCGGGTGCTGGTGGGGAGCCCAGCCCTGCGCAGCTCACACACTTCCTCATTGTGCCTTCCCACGCAGCCTCTCACAGCAGAGCCTCCCCCCGGCTGCGTGGTCCTGTGCTGGGGAGCACAAGAGTCCAAGGCCACCCCATGTGGAGTGACCCACCGGAGGAGACTGCAGCCACCTTTCCATCCCCAGGCTGCTGGGGGCACATCCTGCCTGGCACTGGCACCACCGACCTTTTCCCCAGGGCTGGGGGGGAACAATGGCTTCTAGACCTGCCAATGGCAGGTGCTGTGCCAGCCTTTGGGAACACAGGACATCTTTTGGGGCTTCTCTTCTCATGAACCTTTCCACCTTTGCACCCACCCATCTATCCATCCTTCCATCCCTCACAGGAAAAACAGCCCGGGCCCCCTCCTTTTCCTTCGGGTGGTACTTTCACTGCCTCGCCGCACATCACCCCACGGCACGGCACGGAGGATGTGGTGTGGGGTGCTCCCCGACCTCCGCAGCCCAGCTGATGGTGGTGACCAGCCGGGTTTGTCCCCATGACCCGTGTCCCCGTTAACACCCCTCGTCCCGGTTGCCCCCGCGCCCGCCCGGGATGCCGCATCCCCCCTGCCTGCACGGCTGCTCCCGGGGGACCGGAGCGGGTGGGGACACGGGGACACTCACCGATCTTGGCCAGGCTGGCTACCAGGATCCAGGCGGCTACCAGGCAGGGCGCCTGCACCTCCCGCCACTGCCACCGCAGCAGCTCGGCTCCCGCCGGGGCGGCGGGGCCGGGGGAGGCCGCCGGGGGCTGCATGGCCCCGCCGCTCCCGCCGCTCCGCTCCGCCGCGGTCCCGGTGCCGGTGCCGGCCCCCGCCCGCGTCACGCGCACGTGGGGATGCGCCGGGACTGCCCCCGCGCCCCACGCCACGGGCCCCGCCCGCCGCTCCCCGCCCCGACCGGCACCGACACCGGCCCGCCCCGCACCTCCCCCCGGTACTGCCCCGGAGCCAGCACCACCCTGCTCACCCCCTGCATCCCCCTCCATCCCAGCTCATCCGCACCCTCCCGGAGCCCCTGCCCCTGTCTCAGTCCTCTCTGCAACAGTGCCAGTGCCGCCTGGACAGTTCACCCTGGTCTCCCATGCCCTCTCCCAGTGCCTCTGCTCTGAGTCCCTCCTCCCTGGTTCCCACCAAATTCCCCATCTTCGCCCGCATTCAATCCCCCCAGACAGCCCCTTCTCAGCTGAAACCATCCACCCCTGCCCCAGGTGCTGCCTGAGCACCAGCCTGGGAGCACCTCAGGGGGCCCCCCAAGATTTCTGTCTCCCTTTTACCTCCTCAGCCCCTCTCAGACACCCCTAAAACCCCCTGCTTGTTGACTAGGCCATCCCCCATGCTCTGGGAGGTGTCCCATCTCCCACACCCCTTCCCTGAGGCTCGCAATCCAGGGGATCCAGGACCCCATGTCCTGGGTGGGAAGGAAAGTATGCCCAAGCAGTCCAGGGAGATGGGATGCTGCTGGGCAGGGGGCAAGAAGAGATGCTGGAAGAGTAGTCCATGGAGAGACAGCTCTGACCTGTGTCCATGTGGCCCCAGAGGACAGGACAAGACACCTCAGCCCAAGCAAGACCTCTGCCTGGTAGTGCCTATGGCATGGGCACTCTAGGGTGCTGGCTGCCAGTCTAAGCCCACTGGCCAGGTAGGAATGGGCCACAGGACACTTCCCTGGCAGCCTCGGTGGCACCACTTCTTCCCATCTCTCTGCTTGGGTGCAAATGTGCTACAAATGTTTGCCAGCAGAATCCAGTGGCTGGGGAACGCAGGCTGGAGGCAGGAGCAAGGGGAAATCTCCCTGCCCACCACTCCATCATATCTGACCATTGTCATTGTCCAGGTAACCTGTCAAAAAGAAAGTAAATTGGTTTTACACAAACTTTGCTTTGCAGGTTGAGCTCAGCATGCCCTGCTTTCAGAACAGCATCACAAGAACCTTGGATCCAAGAAGCTCATCCTGTGCTGCTTCCCCCCTGCCCCAAGATGGGGAGATTGAGCCCAGCTGTCCATCTGTGCTCCAGTTCACGTGGGGCGAGCAGCCCCACATGGAGCAGCCCGGAGCAGCCTGGAGCCTCCTGGGGCCTGGAGCATCCCAGTGCTGCCCCACAAGACCTCGAGCACCCCTGACGCCAGAGCAACCTGGAGATCCCTGATATCAGGGCATCCCGCTGGAGCCCCCCAGAGCCTGGAGCATCCCTCCGGAACCTGGAGCATCCCTGATGCCAGAGCATCCCAGTGGAGCCCCCCAGCGCCTGGAGCATCCCAGGGCCAGAGCATCCCTCCGGGATGCCCGCGGGAGGGCGCCTAGCGCACCGAGCGGCCACTACCGGGACGGGGCGGGACGGAGGGCTGGGCCGAGGCCGTGTCCGCCCGCGTTCCCCGGGAGCGGCGCCGCGCGTGGCGGCGGCGGCAAGCGGGGCCATGGCGGTGGTGGAGGCGGCGGAGGCGACGGTGCCATGCCGGGTGCAGTACCTGGAGGACGCGGATCCCTTCGCCGTCGGCGGCTTCCCGGAGCCCCGACGCGCCCCGGTTTACGCCGTGGTGGAGGCGCTGGCCCTGGGGGCGCAGCTCCCCGCGCTGCACCGCTTGCTCGGGGCCCCGCTGCCGGTGAGGAGGAACGGGGGGCGGTGGGGAAAGCACCGGGCGAGGATTGCCGGCCAGAGGGGACCGGGGGGCGAGGGATCGGGCGGTGTGTCCCGGGCAGCGCTCCCTGTGTGAGTCACGGCGGGATTCAGGAGCCCCCGCGGGAGATGCCAGCCTCGGCCGGCCCTCCATGAGTCGGCAGGGAGGAAGAGGATGTGCTTGCTTAGAGCGGGCAGGAACCCGAGCAGGGGGAAGCAGGATGAGGACAGGCGTCCATCCCCGTGTCGTCGGGGCTGAGCCAGGCAGCGCGTTCCCCACCGGCATTCCACTTCCACGCCGGAAACCGGGAGCGGAGCGCAGCGGCTCCCTAACCCTCGGGACCCTTCCAGTGTTCCTGCTTTCTGCGGCACCTGGAACTTGTGGAGGTGATGGAGGGGCCGGAGCCCCTCGCCGGCACTCATCTGTCTGGTCCGGCAGCAGCTTTGTCACCAGAGAGCAGTACGGAAATTCAGACTGAGCAATTTCCTCCAGGTGGGAGGGAGGCAGGAGGCCGAATGTGAAGCGAGGCACTGTTTCTTTTTCGTGCGTCCTCAAGCCTGACTGGGGCTGGGAAGTGCAGGAGATAGGGGAGACAGGGGCCCTCCGGGGGTATCTCCTGTTGGCGCAATGCTCTCGGAGCATCCTTCACAGGATGGGGACAGGCTTGTTTTCCTCCTTAGGAACGCGGGACCCAGCAGAGCTTAGCAATGGCTGAGCATCTCTGTCTTGCAGCACTACAGGAGTGCAGGGAAGGGATGCAGGAGCCCAGGCTACCTGGGGGAGTGTGGAGTCTGAGCTGGAGAGGAGAGATGGGGCAGCAGGAGGGGGAAATCAGCTCGCTGTGCCCAACGCTGAGCTTGCTGGCCTGCCAGGGAAGAGGGGATCACTTTGAGACCCTTGCCTGCACAGAAAAAAACTACCCTTTATCCCCCTTTTCATCTTTCTTGGAGCAAAGAATCAACGTCTCATGTCGTCGCCGTCATGGGATTTTTAGGCAGTGACTAAACGGAGTTTGTTTGGGAACAAACAGCCTGGAGACATGACGAATGGAGCAAACTCAAATTTCAGGCGTGTGCTATGCTCCCTGGGCAGGAGCTGGCTGTAACGGGATCGCCAGTCCGGAGTGCTGCCATGGTAGCACGGGACAGTGGGAGGGGGAGGAGGGACTGGACACTGCGTTCCCGGCGGCAGGAGCATTGCAAGGAGGTCCTGTGCCCAGAAGTGTGTTGATACTGGCATTTCAGGCTCTGTTTTCTGCCTAAGCCAAGCTCTGGATATTTTTTCCTATAGTTTCCCTATATCATCTCATGACCCTTGGCGGAATCATAGGTGAACAGCTAAGATCTTGTTCTGGGTTTATAAACCAGATTTATGAATTATATAGGTTATAAACCATGCTGCCTTTACCACATGGAGCTCTCTGAGGCAGCAAGGCCTGCAGAATGTCCCACCTGACAAGCTGGGATGCTGGCTGGGGTTTGCATGAGCAAACGTGTTCATTGACAGCCTCCTGCAGCGGGATTTACAGCCTTCCAAACCACCCAGTTCAGCCCAAATTCAGAGCTGGCACCCTTGGAGCCATGTAGATGTTGTTCCCCTGGCATGACCAGCCAAAGCCTCCCCTGGTGCCCTTTGTGCCAGGTTGCACTCAGCTCCATTACTCGCCGCCCTAAAATTAGTAAATGAACAGTCGGATTTTTCCCAAGGAGCTAGCTGTAAAAAAATTCAGCTGGGGAAGCCTGGTGCCAGGTTTGTCCTGCTGGGCAGTGTGCCTGGACCTGCAGAGCACTGGGAAGAGGATGCAGCAGCCAGGAGGGACCTGGGCTGGGGGTGCCCTCATCGTTTGAGGAGGATTGAGCTGCAGGCACCCAGGGGATGAGCTGCCATGGGAGAGCAGCTGAGTCCTACCCTTGCTGAGCCCAGCAAAGCAGTTCCCTGTGCTGGGAGCAGCTTCGAGATGATGAGCAAGAGGTTTCTGGTGCAGGCATCACTGCCTTGAATAGCCTGTCCTGCCCCATGACACCCTTGGTGCTTCCTCTCTCTGTGCACGACCTGTTGCTGATGACTTTTTCATGCTCTTCGGGAAGTGTGTTTGTGCTTGGAAATACCTTCCTGCTTTGTTGCTTTGTTTGCTGCTGCTGCATTGTTTGCCTCCAGGCTGATACTATCTTCTCCTGCTTTCCAGCATTTTTCTAGTACCCTTGGGTGATGCTTGGGCAGGGTGTGGGAGTTTTCTGAACCTCTACAGGCAGGTTTTGACAGGGCAGGTTTTTTTTGGCTGTCCCTAAAGTCCCCAAAGGCCCCTGTGCTCCCTTGCCCCCAGCACTATCTCGCCTCTAAATCTGGGGCTTTTTCCAAACAATTGCAAAACCCATCAGGCTGAGTTTTGCTTTCTCCTTCCGCCCCCGGAAACCTGGGAAGAGCAAACAGCTCGCTGGCCTCAGTGCCCTAAGCTTGCCAAGAGCTCTTGTGCTCGAAAGAAGTGCTGGTGGGGCAGTCTCCATGTGGGAAGTGCACAATCCCCATTCCCCAGCCCTGTTGCCCTCTGTTTCCTAAGAGGCTTGAGGAGGGCTTTGCTGAGGGTCTTCGCCCCACTTAACCTCTGCACAGCATGAAAGCAGTGAGGAGGGGTTGTCCTGCACTCCCCAGCACTTCCCAGCTCCCAACACCATCCTCTGGGAGGGAGCTGCAGGCAGGCATTCATGCCATGGCTTTTCCAGGACATCAGCTGCTGCCTAGGTCTGGGGTCCTGCTGCCACGGGTCTGTTGATGGGCAATGAGAGATCTGTATGAGCAATGAGCCCAGCTGGAGGAGCTTCCAGAGGAGGGGAAGTTTGCACTTCTGGGCTGGCTCTGGGTGACCTCCAGAGATCCCTCCTGGCTTGGGTATTATTCCCTGCCCCCTAATAAGGCAGTGGCAGTGTTCCCATCCACTTGCTGCCATCCATCATGCAGGAGTGGACAGGGGACAGTACCTGAGTGTCCTGGCAGTAGACACCTCTCTTAGCCCTGCAACTGAATCACAGTGAATGCTTGGTTGGGGTTTGGGTTGGTTCTGCAGCATAGCTCTATAAACCATCAGTCCTTGTGTGTTTTGGGGGGGTGAGCAAAAGCTGCTGGTGCCAGCTTCAGTGGGCTTTCTGGCCCATTGGTGCCTTTTGTTTAACTGCTGCTGTATTATTTAAATAATACATTTTTCTGTAATTTCCCCATAGCCTATCTAGAAGAGCTGCAGCGATGTTGGGAAATTGTGGTTACCAGGAAAAGAAATTGTTAGAAAGGGAGTAAAAATGTTTCCTTTGCTGGCAGATAAAGACGATATTTGCTGCCTGGCCTTGGAGCGTCCTCCCATGTGGGGATGCCATGATAGGGGTGAGCAGGAAAATGTGATGCTGTGGTGGGTGGTGTGAGTGCAGCTGTGCATGGATGATGTCTCCATATTGGAGGTGGAGAGGTCTCCATCACACCCCCATTGAATCCTGGAATGGTTTGGGTTTGAAGGGAGACCTTAAACCAATCATCTGTTCCACACTGCTGCCATGGTCAGGAACACCTTCCATTAGACCTGTTGTTCCAAGTCCCATCCAACCTGGCCTTGAACACAGGGATGGGGCATTCAACACAGACAGAGAAACCTTTTCCAGGTCATGGGTCCTTGTCCCCCATCAAGACTGGCACCAGCATCGTGTCCTCAGCAAGACCCCAGAACCTCCTTGTGGAATGGGTAAAGGACATCCATCCTGCTGCAGGGTGGCTGGGACTCCCAGGAGCTGCAGGCTGGATGTGTGAGCGTGGGGCACTCTCTCAGCTCTGCTTTGCCCTCAAATCCCCATTGCTCTCAAAGTCCAGCTCATTTCATAATGGTTTACCAGGCAGGAGACAGATGGATCAGAGCCATCCTGCACTGGGAGCTGTCAGTAACCTGTGACCCCAACTTGCTGTCCTCAGCAGCACGACCCCGAGATCCTGCCTTGATCCTGCAGGGTGTAAACCCCTTGTCCGAATAACCCCTGGCCCCGAGGCAGTCGGTGCTCCCTGGCGTGGAAGTACCGCCCAGGATTTTTGGCAGGGCAGCCAGGAACCTGGGATGGCCTCTCTCCATCCCCAGGGGATGGTGTTTGCCAGGGTGGTTGCAGCCAAACCAGGGCTCAGTGCTTGGAGCATCCCTAGTGGGAAATGCTGCCAAGCTCACACAGGAAATACGCGGGGTCAAGTCCCAGGGGTTTGGCCTCCCTCACCAGCTGGGACATATCACTGGCCCCGAAGGAGCTGGGGATGTTAACTCTGGCTTGCTGGGGCTGTGGCTGCCCAGAGAAGGCAAGGCCTTTGTACTGGAGGTGATTTGCTGTGTTTGAGTGCCTGGGTGGATGCAGGGATGCCCAGGCAGATGCAGGGATGCCTGAGGGGATGTGCAGGAGGCTGCAGAGATCCCTATGGGGACGAAGGGGTGGCTAGGAGGATGCAGGGATACCCAGAAGGATGCAGGGGTGGCCGGGAGGATAGAGATTGTGTGAGAGGATGCCCAGCAGTATGCAAGACTGGCTGGGTGGATGCAGGGATGTCCAGGTAGATGCAGGGATGCAGGACAGCCTGTCCCCGTGGAGGAGTTGAAGTGTTGCCCAGTGAGCAAACCCTCTATGGGGTCACTGTTAGGAACTCGCGCTGTGAAGGCAGAGCTGCCAGCCAGGAGCACCTGCCCAGTGCCAGCAGCCTGTGTTTGCTGCACAGTGCCACAGCTGGCTGGTGTGGCCAGTGACCACAGGACATGGAGTGGGACACATCAACGTCCAGCCCAACAACAGTGGCCTGCCAAATTGCCCGCTATCCCAAGGCGTGGTCAGCATTAATTACTTCAATGTACTTGGCATTTTACTTTGCCCTTTGGTATTAATGTCACACTCACAGTGAATTCATATGTGTGAGCTTGTGCACAATGCTGGGACTCAAGGAGATGGGAATGTAATGGAAAGGAATCCCAGTGAGATGCAGGAGCCATACCCAATATTGCTGTGAGATCTCTAGGGCCACAGTGGGGACAGGCCTTGATGGGAAAGACAGAGACGCTGTGACTGTTCCCATCTGAGCTCCTCAGCCACAGGGTTGTATTTGGAGCTTTTTGCAATTTGCGGCTGAAATTGAGGTGAGGTTTTAGATGGCTAATGGGCCACAACTTCTCTCCCCTATTGCACCATGAGCAGCTTTAATAATGGGGTTTTAGCCCCAGTCCTCAGCTCCTGCTGTGCAGGACTGTTCCTTGGAGATGGGGTGAGCAGGGAGAGGGTGGGGCAGGGGAGTTGCAAATGCTTTAGGAACAGATCCAGATGTGCAGGGGAGGCAGGGCGCTGGCACTGCCCTCCCTCTGCTTCTACTCATGCCTCGAGGGAGAACTGCCATGTCCCAGAAGACCTGCCTGGGTGCTGTGGGGTGCTGCTGGCTCCAGGGTGACTCAAGGACTTTGTGGGTGCCATGCCCACTGACTGAGGTGCACCATGGGTGCTGCACCTGGACTTTCTGGGAAGATGTCCTCACCCCAGCCTTGTCCTGGGGCTGTGCTTATCCCCAACCCGATGGAAGATGCCACGTGGCTGTGGGCTGAGTCAGAGGGTGTGTCACCCAGGGGACATCGCAGGGATTTGCCCTGATTTGGGGTGTCCCCAGCTGGGCTGGGTGCCTGACAGTTCCCACAGACCCAGTCCCTGCAGGCAGGGGCAATTTGCCACCCCTGGGAGGAGATGGATCCTACCCCAGTCACGCCCCTGCTGACTAAGGGGAGCCTCAGGGAGCCGATCAACCTCTTGCCATGGTTCCCACCCAGGGATTGCCAAGGAGCTCCATGGCAGCAGGACTGCCCTCGCTCAGCCTTTTCCAGCCTGGGGCTCCATGTTTCTCCACAATTAGCACAGGGCTGAAGCAGAGGATGATGAGGCATCTCCCTGCAGAGCCAGTGGCTGGGGCAGATGGGACCTTCCACCCCACTCCAGGATGTGTCTGCCAGCTGAGTTTGGTGCGGGCAGGAGGGTGACCTGGGAATGCTCTGGGAGCCAGGGGGGTGTGGTGGGCACATGGGCTCAACCTGGCTCTCTGCATCCCCAGCTGGAGGACTGCACGCTGCAGGTCTCACCCTCCGGACACTACCTGGACCTGGACTTGTCCCTGCTGGAACAGAAGGATGATCTGGAGGGTTTCTATGAAGAGGTCAGGTGAGGCACATGGGGTACCTGAGCCCTGTGAGGGCAGGACACAGGGACTCCAGATGTGTGTGAACACCCATGAGCAAGGGGCCCGGGGCCGTGGTGATCCCACTGCAGGCACTAATACCGCATTTTCCTCCACCTTAGGAAGGGGAGACGGCCAACCCTGATCCTGCGCACTCAGCTCTCTGTCCGAGTCCATGCCATCCTTGGTGAGTTGGGGCTGCTCCCTCCTCCAGGCTGGTGTAGGTCCAGCAGCTCCACTGCCCTGGATGGTGGAGGTTTGGCCTCTGTAGTGAGTTTTGGCCAGGCTTTTTGTGATGAAGAGGGCTGCTTCCGCCCCATAACCCCTCCCAGAGATAAAGGGACATGGTCCCCATGGGGTACCCACTGGGTTAATCCCCTTCATCCTCAGAGATCAGGACTTTTTGCCTCTTGGGCTGGGAGTCCACCACCCACTGCAGTTATTCTGGGTCATTCAGGCAAGCTCTAAATATAGCTGTGAGGACATAAACAAACGGCTCTTGCACAGCAAAAAGTGCTGCCATGGCTTTGGGCAGCCTGCTCCAAGGTCCTGCAAAATATTCAGGAGTCTCAAGCTTTTTTTTGTCTTTGACAGGGGTAAAACAAGCACTGAGCAGAGTGATGCCAGATGGGCATCAGCTGGCTGTGCAGGGCTGCAGCTGAGCCATGCAGGAAAGGGCAGGAAGCCCAGGGTCAGGGTCATGGTCATGCTCTTTGCCAGCAGTTCCCAGGCTCTCTCTGAGCCCTGGGCTCTTCTGCTTTCTCTCCCGGCTGCTCTGCCTTCCCTCTCAGCTGCTCTGACAAGCCGATAAGGGAGTGGAGGAGGCTGCCGGGTCACTGTGTTTTACAGGGCATATCTGGAAGACTACTTGGACATCTTGTTTTTGGCTTGTTACAGCTCTAACCCTGACCCAAATAAGTTGGGATGTGTGGCTAACTCAATTTTTGCATGTGGGAAGGGCTGGCTCCCAATGGCTTTGGTGTCTTCATGGGGCTTTCCAAGCTTCCCATTGCTCCAGCTGCTCCATGCTGGCTCCTGCCTGCAGGCACAACCTCCATAAGCACATAGTCTCCAGCCCAGTGACAGTCCTGTCCCCAAGCAACCCATGTCACACTACCGTCCTTCCCATCCCCAGCCTGCAGTTTTTCCCAAGCCCCAGTGCTTCTGGGAGCTCTGGGACCATGGCATGGTTGTGCCCAGGGAGGGACAGCTAAAAGTAGCTCAACCTCCTGCCCGTGTTCCTGTTTAGGTTCTGCACAGGAAACCAGAGGGCATATTTGTGACATTGCTGGTCAGAAAAAAAAATGCAAAAAAAAGGAAATAGGAAAGTGACAGGGCTGAAATATGTAGTTGTGGAACAGCAGCTGCTTCCAGCCAGTGTGTCCCACAGCTGGGGCAATGGCACAGGGGTTGAGTCAGGATGCAGGGCTTTCCCAGGAAGCTCGGAGCATTTGGGAGCCCTGGCTCAGCAGTGAGCCCTTCACACCACATCTCTTCTTTCCTCCCAGAGAAGCTGTACAACTCGCAGGGGCCAGAGCTGCGGCGGTCCCTCTTCTCCTTGAAGCAGCTCTTCCAGGTGAGGTGATGCCAGTGTGATGTGGGGCCAGGGACTCCCCCAGGGCTGGCTGCCCACCCCACACTGTGGTAACGCTTGACTTTCTCCCCGCAGGAGGACAAGGACCTGGTGCCAGAGTTCGTGAACCTGGAGGGGTTGACGTGCCTGGTCAAAGTGGGGGCAGAGGCTGACCAGAACTACCAGAATTACATCCTCCGGGGTTGGTATTTGGGCACAGGGCACCTCTGGAGCAGGTTGCCTAAGAAGCTGTGGCTGCCCCATCCCTGGAGGTGTTCAAGGCCAAGTTGGATGGGTCTTTGATACAACCTGGTCTAATGGAAGGTATCCCTGCCTGTGGCAGGGGGGTTGGAATGAGATGGTCTTTAAGGTCCCTTCCAACGCAAACCATTCCAGGATTTTATGCTTATCCCCAGGGAGGAAGGCTGGCACTCAGGGCAAGTGAGCCAGCAAGTTTGCCAGGGCTACTCTGCCTTCCCAGCTGCCAGATATTACCCTTGCTGTGGTGATGCTGTGCAGGGATGGGAATTCCCAATCCCTGCCTGCTGCACCATTAGCCTGCCCACTCTCTGCCTTGCAGCCTTGAGCCAGATCATGCTCTTCGTGGATGGGATGCAGGGTGTCATCAACCACAACGAGACTGTCCAGTGGCTGTACACGCTGTCAGGAAGCCCAGTAGGTGCCTATTGCTCTTCGGGAGCTGCCTGTGCCCTCTGCTACATCCCCTTCCCTGCTTGTGGCTGTCCCTGTGAACCATCCCTCAGAGAATGTACTCCACTCTCTGCCTCTGGGCTTGGTACGCTGGTACCTTTGCGTGTGTTGGGTCCTGCTCCCACCCATCTGGAAGTCACACAGGGTCTGCAGGGTCCCAGTCCTGATGTGACCACATTCCCAGGCTCAGAGCTTGAGTAGGATGCTCCTGCTCCAGTGCCTCTTGGCCATCAGCCTCACAGCTGCAGGTCCCTGGCACCAAGGCAAAGCTCCCAGTTCTGGGGCATGGGCACAGCCACACCACGATGCCCCAGTGGCACACCAGCAGCCCCCTGCCACTGCTGCTGTCCCAGCTGCCGTCCCTTGTCCCAGTTTCGCCTGGTGGTGAAGACAGCACTGAAGCTGCTCCTGGTGTTCGTGGAATACACAGAGCCCAACGCCTTGCTCCTCATCCGTGCTGTCAATGCCGTGGACCAGGCAAGAGGTGAGTGCAGCCCCAGCCTCCTGCGACGTCCCTGCTGGAGGGCAGTGTCCCCTCCCGGCCTGTATGTCACCTGCATGTACCGCTTTTCCCAGGCACCTGTCCATGGTCCAACCTAATGGCCATTCTGGAGCAGCGCCACGGGGCTGACACAGAGCTTCTGGTGTTCACCATGACACTGATCAACAAGGTCTGGGGGGGTGTCCCTGCAGTGCCACCCTGGTGGGGCTCAGTGTGGGTCACCCCAGTCCCAGCAGCGTCCCTCTGGTATTGCTCAGACTCTGGCAGCCCTCCCAGATCAGGACACCTTCTACGATGTGACCGACTGCCTGGAGCAGCAGGGCATGGAGCAGGTGGTGCAGCAGTATCTGGGCAGCAAGGGCACTGACCTTGACTTGAAGCAGCAGTTCACACTCTACGAGGTGAGCGGGGCTCCAGCAGGATCTGGCCATGTGCCACCTGTCTCCAGCAGGGAGGGTGGGTGCATGGGGTAGCAGGAATGCTGCTGCGCCCAGTGCCATGCCCCCGATCCCTCCACAGAATGCTCTCAAGCTGGAGGATGATGTGGAAGAGCAACCCCCAGGAGGACGCAAAGAGCGGAGGAGGACAGATGAGGGCCGGCGTGGGTGGCGATCCCAGAGTGGCTCTCAGGACCCCAGTACCGATGCCCAGCCACTGCTGGAGTCTTCTGGCACTCCAAAGGAACCCCCAGCTGAGGACACCCTGCCTGTCCCCACGCCAAGCAGCCCAGCAGAGTAAGTACAGCTGGAGGTGGTCTGTGGTGGGGATGCTCAAGCAGCACATGGATCTATTGCTGGTGCCAGGGTGGAGTGCAGCCCTGTGGGACCTGCTCTCAGTCCCTGTCACCTCTTCTTCCAGACCCTGTCCCACCAGCATCTACAACAGTGCATCCAGTGTGCGGCTGGCCCTGGCCTCCCCCCCAGCTGAGAAGGAGCAGCCCCTGGGCCCAGGAGAGCGCAGTGTCTACAAGTAAGGAGCCAGGAGGGGCTGGGTGCATGGGGGTCCCCCAGGGCAGCAGGATGGGCTCCCAGGAGCATGAGGTGTGTCCATCCCAGGGCACACTCTGCCTTTCCCGGAGGGAAACAGTCTGGGAGGGCACTGGAGCTGGAGAGATGTGTGAGGGGGCAGCAGGTATCAAAGGGTCTGGCCAGGGGCTCCAAGGCATCCATTGGGCATGCACAGCTCTATGCCAGCTCCTCCTCATTCTCCTCTCTGCCCACGCTTGTCCTCTCCTCTGCCCACTCTTTCTGTCTTTCCTTTTGCAGGCTGCGCCAAACTGCCCCTGTCTGGTAAGTGCCTGGGCTCTGCATGTGCGTGCTCCCTCCCAGCATGATCATAGAATCATAGAATCCTGGAATAGTTTGGGTTGGAAGGGACCTTCAAAATCATCTAGTTCCAATGCTTCCACTAGACCAGGTTGCTCAAACTCCCATCCAGCCTGTTCTTACAGGGATGGGGCATTCACAGCTTCCCTGCACAACCCATGCCAGTGTCTCACCAGTCTCACAGGGAAGAATTTCTTCCTAATAGCCAATTTAAACCTACTTTCTTTCAGTTTAATGTCCTATTAATTCTCCCTTGTCCTATCCTATGATGGTCTGGGGGGAGCAGGCACTTGCACCCACCTTGCTGCCCCCATCCCTTGCCTCTCCCTTTCAAGTCCTACCTGCGGGACCCCAACCTGCACCCCCATCACCCCACAGGATATGGCACCCTCTGATCCCTGCTTTGGGGTGAGGTGTCCCTGCTGGGGCTGGCACAGCCCACTCCAGGTGTCCTGGCCTGGTGCAGGAGATGATGTCCCATGTCTCCAGCACCCAATGCCACATGGTGCCTGTGCACGAGGGGACTCATCAGGCTCTCTTGGCTCCCTGTGAACCCTGGAGCCATGGGGCAAGGGGTCCATGCTGGAGGGCTGCCAGGTGGGTGTGTGCAGGACACATGAGCCCTGGGAGGCTGCCAGCAGTGGGGGCTAACCCCTGTTTTCCCTCAGGCGGGAGGATGCCCCCTCCTTGCATGGGGACAAGCCTATTTTGAAGAAGTTTGAGTAAGTAGAGGCATGCGTGTGTCTCCAGGCATGCGCTTCCTTGGACTGGTGCCGGGCTGGAGGTATCTGGGCTCCGGCCATACAGGGCATGAGGAGCAGGAGAGTGGTGCCCTCAAGTCTCTGCCCTGGTGCCCTCCTGGGTTTTGCAGCTTTTGGATGACGGTTGCAGTGAGCACCAGGTCCGTTGGGACCAACTGGTGACAGCTGCACCCTGATGGCACAAGCCTTCAGCTCCCATGGGGCTGCAGTGACTCTGTCCCTGAGCTCTGCAGGGCCCAGAGGAGGTTGAATCCTTGGTGTTCCCGATGCAGTGTGGCCAGTCAGGGAGTTTCTGTGCTGTGGGACTGGCTGTGCAGTGTGGCATGACGTGGTTTGCCGGTTGTCCCTGTTGTCCCCATTCCTGCTTTGCTCCCAGCCAACATTCACCCTATCTTGCAGAGCTCGCTTTTTGGAGAACCTGGCTGCAGCGCAGAAGGAGAAGATCTCTTCCATGTCCAAGGGATGGCTCGATGTCCTCAGTGATACTACACTGGAGCATCCTACTGTTCTTGCATGGGAAAGAGACCATGGCACCTCTGATTCTGGGATGGAGCCACCCAGCATAAGTAGGTGCTGCCAGGGTGTGTGTTCCCAGCTCATCCAGGTCCCTGGGGTGGGGATTAGTGATCCCTCTGTCCCCATCCCATGCCAGTGATACACAGAGCCTTGGAGGAGCTGGTGGTACTGCCTTGCTCAAAATGCCAGCAGCTGAGCACATTGCACCAGGGAACAGGACCCCAACTCTACACAGAGCCCAGCACTATCTGCCCCCTCCAAGCAGATTGTCTCAGCTTCTCCTTCTCTCCTTGCAGGGTCTCGTTTTGCTCAATCTGACACCAGTGACTCCTGCAGCACCATCTCCTCTGACACCAAGTTTATGTTGGACATGCTCTATGCCAAGGGTTCTTCCGAGTCGGAGAAAGAGAAGGTGTCCCATGAGACCCCATTATCCCCCCAGACCGAGGGTGAGGTGGAGATGGACACCAAGGAAAGTAGCAGCCAGGAGCAGGAGAGTGCCCGGCTCCATGGCAGAGCTCCAGATGGGCCAGTGGCCACTGCCCATGCCAAGCTGGCACGTGCCATGTCCAGCATAGATGCTGAGACCCATGTGCAGAAGCTGGAGAACACCGGGATGATGCCCATCAAAAAGGACATGGAGCTGACATGGGAGCGCCTGGAGACCATCCCCATGCAGCTGAAGATCAAGGACTTGGACTTCACTGATTTGGGGGAAGAAGAGGATTTTGATATCCTGAACACAGGGCCAGTGACCAATGGGTCCTTCCTCCATCCTGGCATTGAATCAATGAGTGCTGGAACATTCATGGCTCCCCCTCCACCTCCTGCCCTCCCTGGTTGCCCACCACCCCCACCACCACCTCCACCTCCTGCCCTCCCTGGTTGCCCACCGCCTCCACCTCCTGCCATCCCTGGTTGCCCACCGCCTCCACCTCCACCTCCTGCCCTCCCTGGTTGCCCACCACCTCCACCTCTACCTCCTGCAGTCCCCGGCTGCCCACCCCCCACCAGGGCTGCCAGGCCCCTCAACAACAGATGGCCCCTCCCAGGCCAAGAAGAAGAGGACAGTGAAGCTCTTCTGGAAGGAGCTGAAACAGCTGGATGGCACTGTGGGGCCTGGCAGGTTTGGCCAGGGGACACTTTGGGCATCCCTGCAGAATGTCGAGGTTAATACTGCCAAACTGGAGCATCTCTTTGAGTCACGGTCAAAGGAAGCACCAACCTCAAAGGTACCAGTAGGCACTTGAGGGGTGGGAGGAAGGCTGTGATTTCCTGTGAGAACCTTCGGCATGCACTGTCACCCCTACCCTATGTCAAGGATTTGCACCAGCAGCCCAGAGGCTCAGTGGGGACGATGATGGACAGTGCACAGATTTGGTTTGGCTCACTGCGTGGTCTGTGTTTGATTCCCCATGTTCATTATAAGTTCATGAAGGTGAGCCCTTTGCCTGGCTGCCCCCATCCATCCTGTCTTCTTTGCAGAAAGCCATCGATGGGAAGAAGGTGGTGGTGGTGTTGGACCCCAAGAGGAGCAATGCCATTAACATTGGCCTCACTGTGCTGCCGCCCATCCACGTCATCAAGACAGCTGTGCTCAACTTTGACGAGTTTGCAGTCAGTAAGGAAGGGATTGAGGTGAGCACAAGAGAAGCTCAGCTCCTCTGAGATCCTCAGCAGGTTGTTTCCCCAGGCCAGGAGACTTCCATGCCGTGGTGCCTGGGGTGACACATCTCATGTATGGAGTCTGACATATGCCTCTCTCCCTGCTCTAGAAAATCCTAACCATGGTCCCAACTGAAGAGGAAAAGCAGAAGATCCAGGAGGCCCAGCTGGCCAATCCTGATGTGCCTTTGGGCTCTGCAGAGCAGTTCCTGCTCTCCTTGTCTTCTATCAGTGACCTCACGGCCAGGCTCCAGCTCTGGGCCTTCAAGCTGGACTATGAGAGTCTGGAGCAGGTAGGGAGCCATGTACCCCATCTCCCCTCTGCCCTCCCACCGCTGACCCCCCAGCACTGCTAAGCACTGAGCCAAGCATGTTTCTGGTGAGGACCAGCCATATCCAAACATGGGAGGTACCATCCTGACTGGGGATGGGCTGCAGGTCCCCAAGGCAAGCATGGGCTTGGATTGACCAGGAAGTGTCCTCATGGGTGAATGCTGAAGCTCCCCAGAAGAGGGAGGCCAAGGGATCTCATCTGCTTCTGCCCTCACCTAGGAGATTGCAGAGCCGCTCTTTGATCTGAAGGTGGGCATGGAGCAGCTGGCCAGAAATCACACATTCAAGTGCATCTTGGCCACGCTGCTGGCCATGGGCAACTTCTTGAATGGTTCTCAGGTGAGGAGCAGGGTGAAGACCAGCCATGGTGCATGGGCACCCAGAAGGGTCCATGGGGATGTGGGAGGTTCTGGTGGGGATCCAGTGGGTCTGCAGACTGGAGGTCTGCTGGAGTAGGGATGGAGAGTCCCTGCTGAGTCCATTGGGTTTCAGAGCAGAGGCTTTGAGCTGGGCTACCTGGAGAAGGTCTCAGAAGTGAAGGACACAGTGCACCGGCAGTCCCTGCTCTACCATCTCTGCCAGATGGTGGTAGAGAAGTTCCCAGAAACCACTGACCTCTACTCGGAAATTGCCTCCATCACCCGCACCGCCAAGGTGAGGCAAGGCAGGTGACATCCAAGCAAGAGGAGGGTGTGGGGTCCTGTAGCTGCCCAGTTGCCCAGCTACACCAACATGGCCAAGGACTGACATCTCACTTTTCCAGGTTGACTTTGAAGAGCTGGCCAACAGCCTGGTGCAGCTGGAGCGGAGGGGCAGGGCCTCCTGGGACAACCTGAAGGTGATTGCCAAGCATGAGACCAAGCCAGTGCTCAAAACCAAGCTGACAGAGTTCCTCAAGGACAGCACCCAGCGCATTCTTGTCCTGAAGGTGGTGCACAGGCGTGTCCTCAACAGGTTGGTGGCTTGGGGACAGAGCAGGAACCTTGCAGTCCTGTTGGTGGCCCGCTGTGACCGATGTTCCCACAGGTTTCACGCCTTCCTGCTGTACCTGGGGTACCCGGTGAGTGCGGCGAGGGACGTGAAGGTGACGTCCATCTGCAAACTGCTGCGAGAGTTTGCCCTGGAGTACCGCACCTGCCGGGAGCGCGTCCTGCAGCAGCAGAAGAAACGCGCCGCCCACCGCGAGCGCAACAAGACCCGGGGACGGCTCATCACTGAGGTATGGCGACACTCGGCCAGATGTCACCAGGAGGTGATGCTCCCCATGTCTCCAACACCAACCTTTCCTCCCGTTACAGACTGAGAAATTCTCCGGCATTGCCGAGGCTGTTTTGCCGTCTGCAGTGGTGTCCAGCAGCCCCAAGGAGCAGATGGAAGCGGGTCACGAGAGCATGAAGATTGTGCTGACCTCCCCCACAAATATCCCTGCCCGCCGCAGCCGAGCCAGCCAGGGTAGGAGCAGGATGGCAAAGGAGCTCAAGGCATGCTCAGCTGCCTGGGAACACCTGATGCCAGCATCCTCATTGTCCCCATGCAGGAACAGGGCATGGCACCCCGACCCAGGGCTCTCCAGCCCAGGAGGACATTCCCAGCTCCCCTGATGATGCTTCAGATGAAATCATGGACCAGCTGGTGAAATCAGTGACTCACAATGCCAACCCCCGACCCTGCCCCAACAAGGAGCGCAGGAGGTCCCGTGGCAATAGGAAGTCCTGTAAGTCCCATCCCTGTGTCCTTGTGCCCTGTTTCATCTCTGTTCCCACAGTCTGTCCCTGTACTCTGTCCCACCTCTCTGTCCCTGCCCAGATGCTTTTTCCCAGCTCTGTGTCCCTGTCCCCTTACCCTCTCCCATCTTTGTCTCTGTTGCCATGCCCTGTCCCATCTCTGCATTTCTCTTCCCATGCTCTGCCCAGTCTCCATACTCCTTCTCATCTCTGTCCCTGTCCCTGTCTTCTGTTCCATCTCCATATCTGTGTAGTCTGTCTCTATGCCTTGTCCCATCTCCATGTCTCTGTACTCTGTCCCTATGCCTTGTCCTTTGTGTCCTTGTTCCCATGCCCTGCCTGACTCCTTCCCCATGGGCCACCCATGACCTGCCATGCTGAGCCCACCAGGCAGGAGGTACCCTGAGACCAGTCCATGCCACTGCACCCCATTACCCCTGCCCTGCCTGGGCAGGCCCCCAGTGTGTGGGGACTCTGGCACCCAGTGCTGCTTGTGCTGCCAGTGCCACACTCTCCTCTTTCCCCAGTGCGGCGGACGCTGAAGAGCGGGCTCAGCGATGACCTGGTGCAGGCGCTGGGCCTGCGGCAGGCACCTGACATGGAGGTTTGAGGGGGCCAAGGGGGCTCTTGCTGCTCCCCACTACCAGCAGCCCCAGGGCAGGACGTGGTGGCAGCCCCTGCGGTTCCAGGATCGGCATGCTCTGTACCTTTGGCCTCGCCTCACTTTTCCCTCTGGCCTCCAGCTCCCCAGGGTGCAGGCAGCAGGTTGGGAGTGATGCCCCAGAGCTGTTCCGTGGTGACCAGGATGGAGGAAGCTCAGCACCCTTGCATGGAGGCTTGGGGGTTCATCTTCTCAACAGTATTAGAGGGGTCAAGGGGCTGGACCCAGACCCCCCTCTGGGAACTGGGTCTAGCCCACAGCTGCTGTGGCAATAAAATGATCTGAAATGCTGCCAGCATGCCTTGTTCCTGTACCTGAGAGGCCAGAATGATGTGATGCTCCCTCCCTGGCCAAGCCAGTATCCCTCCTCCTGCGTCCCCAGTCCAGCTGCCTGGGGCAAGCACTCAGTCAGCCCTGTGGCTTGCAGGCACCATTGTCCCTCTGGGGATAGCATGATCCCCTCTGTACTGGGACAGCTGGGGGACTTTTCCAAAAGGAGCAAGGGCTGCTGCCAGGCTCAAGGCTGCACGCTCAAGGACAAGAGCAGCAGCTTGAGCACAAGGCCACAGCACAGTAAAATCATCTCATACCTCACCTCTCCTTTACAAACCTCTCCTGGGGGGTTTAGCCAGACCCAGACTTGTGTCAGAGGCAGAGTGGTTTTTCCCCTCTAGGAGCAGGTCCAGGGCACAGCAGCCACATTGCCCCCAGCTGCAAGCCTCAGAAATACCTGTGCTTGGCGAAGACAGGCTGCCTTTCCTGTAAATGCATCAAGGACAGCATCGGCCTGTCCCCATGGGAGCCTGGGAGATGTTCCTGCCACTTCCTGTCCCAGTGTGGCTCACGGATTAAACCCCACACTGGGTCCTGACTGTGATGCTCCTCACAGGGAGGTACTGTTTCTGAGCATCCCCTACTGCCAGCTGCGGTCCTTTGGGCACTGTCACCTGTGGTACAAGCATTTGGGAATGGTGGCATGTCATCCATCACAACAGCTCCACCTCGGCACTGCCCTGGCGCTGCCTCCAGCCCTGAATCCCGCACAGCAGGTCTCTGTGGCTTTCAAGGAATGAAGAAAAACTCCACCGGGCAGGGCAGCTTTTTCCTCCTGGCTATCTCTGCCCAGGGTTGTTCCTCTCCCAGAAGGCTGGACATGCCAGCCTGCCCCAGCTTGCAGTGTGTCTGAGATGTTCCCGAGTGGCCCTGAGAGCAGCAAGATGCCACACGGAGAGCTGCAGGTTTCCCAGAGGTGCCCCAAGATGTGATCTGGCTTTCCTGCCCTCTGGGTGTTTGACTTAGGGCTGCAAAGACAGGACAAAGAGGTTATGATAGGCAACAATAAGCCACAGGAGGAAGGAGAAAGGGGTGAGAAAGCATCTTCTTGACCCCCTGCACCTGCTCCAGGTACCTAAAGTGATATTACATATGTGACAACCCTAGGACTGTTACTCCTGTGGGCTTGCTGGGAGAAACTGAGGCAGGATGCAGGGGGACACATTTGGGTTTTTCCACCTTTTTTTTTTTTAAGCCTTGGTGTTATTTCCAGGATTCCCAGCCTGACCCTGGACACGTGCTGCCCTTGATCGGCGCCTGAAGTGCTTGTCTTGGCCACAGCACAAGTGGTTTGTGCCAAAAATACAACAGGCAGGGGCGACCCTTGGGAAGGAGAGGGGGTGGCAGGATTCTGGAGGCACCTTTGCAAACTGAGGCAAGTTCATGGCAATCAGATGAGACTTGGTGGGGACCTGGGGCACATGTCGCCTCAGGCAATCTCAGCAGAGATGGGGTTGGGGTGCTGCACCCCCAGTTGACTTCTCAAGGTGGGATGAGGTGAGCCTGCTGGGCCACCCCATGGCACCCAGCACCTCCATTCCTTCCTCCATCTCCATCCCTGCCTTCATCCCTGCGTGGCTCCTGCCCACGCCAGCCCGGGACCACGAGCTGTGTCTTGCTGCCACGAGGGGGCACGGCGGCCACACGCATGGTGAGGCCACCCTAAAGGACGCTTCATGTCCCGAAAGGATGCCTCGTGTCCCGCCGCTCTGCAGGCACTCGCCGCTGGCCGTCGGTTTGTAGTTCTCCCCTGCCTGGCACCCGGTGGGGCCGCACCCTGCTCCCCCTATCCAGAGACACATCCTGCTCCTTTCATGTCTCCTGCTGAATGACAGCCGCGTCCTTGGTCCTGGCTGTTTGTCTGGCTGGCGGGGACAGGCTCCTGTCGCCTATGATCAGCTGTGTCTCCAGGGCTTGTCCCTGGCCCCATCCTGCCCTGGCCCCCTTCCAGACAGTGGGGAAGAGCAGGAGACAGCAGGAACGAGCCTGGCTCCACTTAATGTTGCATTTACCCTCTTCTGTAGGTTCCACCCTTACTGTGATAGAATATGCCCCCTGCCTTCCCTATTCCATCTTTTCCATGGCACTGTTTCAGAGCAGGGTCCTGTTTGCTGCCATACTCCGAGGTTGGCTCCAGCTTCATGCTACATGGGCATGTCCCCACCGACACCCCCAAGCTCAGGGTGGGGAATTCCCCATGGTCCTGGCCTCGTGGTTGCCATGAAGCCCCACCACCTTGTGTGGGAAGCACAATTCCCACCAGTCACAGCACAATCTCACTTCTTTTCCCAGGTCAGAGCCATCCAGAGCACTTCTTGCAAGCACTGGTGGACCCTGGCCACCTTCCAGAAGCATTATGATCATCTACCCCCCACCAAAATTCCTCTTACTCTACTTCCCTGGCCTCAACCCTCTTAAGCAACTTCAGGCTGACAACATGCTCCGTTCTGCAACCACCTTCCCCAGCAGGATGCAGGCGTGGGATGGGAACCAGGTCACAGCTGCTGTGACCTACTGCTCTATTCCCTACGAGCAGAGGGAGCAGGATGTCACCTGGAGCATGGCCCAGTCGGCTTCCCCCAGCATCTGTCTTATGGCCAAGGGGGAGACACATTTCCTCCTGTCCCCATCACCACCATGTTGAGGTGCAGACTCTGTGATGGGCATGGAAGAGATGGGAGATGGGAGGCTGACGTTGGGCTGGCAAAGCAAGCCTGGCACGGGTACCACAGATGCCCCAGGTGAACACTAGGCATTAATGGAGCTGGAATCACTTTGGAGTATCACCAATGTTTCATAGCCACACCGAAGGAGTGAGGTCTCAAAAGCAGCTGGTTTGGGAGCCGTGGTGCAGAAAGCCTGGCTGGCAAAGTCTGTGCAGGCACAGTGACACAAGGTCTTCACCAGGGCACAAGGTTAAACCTCTTCCAAAGCCATGAATGTGGCTGGAAACAGAGTTGTGTTTTGTAAATACCTGGGGATCATGCAAAACCTGAAAAAACAAGTCAGAGGCAGGAATGTTCCGAAGACAAAGGGGTTTGGAAAGAGCCAGACCCAGGGTCAGTGCTTGGCTGGATGCTCCATGCTGCCAGCAAGGCTGTCCTGGGGAGCAGCCCTGATACTCCCCAAAAGAGCTGCTCTAGCCACAACACCCCAGGAGCAAGGAGGTCTTGCCCAGCCACTGGGAAGAGGTTTGGGCTGGGCCCACCATCCAGCTGTGATGTGTGAAAACCCCCTACAGATGGAGGACCAAAGGCTGAGGCTCAGGCTGATTCCACCAACACAGCATCCAATGCAGCAGACAATGGGCACCAATGGTCACCTGTGATTTACAGCTTCAAAACATAAGGAAAGACCAAAAAACATCCTTGGTCAATTAAGTTGGAAATATGGAACGGAAAAAAGCTGGGGAAGAAGAGGAACAATATCATAGAATAAGGAGCTAAGGTGGCTCCAGGCTGGGCTTTTTAGACTCAGTTTCCCATGCCTTAGGTGTGGGAAAGGATCAGAGAGATGTTGTTGAGTGCAGTAAAGGCTTCCTGGAGCTGAGCTTGGCTTAGCTGAATCACAGCCACCTGTGGATCTGCACTCCCTAGAGAAGAAAGCTACATTAACAGAGTTCCCACTATAGTAGCAAAGTTCAACCAGAACCAAGGGAACTGCACAAGTTCAGTAGCAGGACACAAATATTTGGTGCCAGGAGTAATCAGTCACTGTCCTCTGCAAGATGCTTTGGGTCAAAATGAGAGTTAATTCCAGGTGGTGCAACAGCCTTTGTCACCCCTGAACTGTCTGCAGCCCCAGACACCAATGGGCTCCAGTGTCTCACATCTTCCATGTGAGGCATGAACCCTCAAGTGCTCTTTGAGGACATTGTGTGGGAGACAAAGAGAAAAGCCCCCTGGGCTTTAGTCCAGCATCCCCTTTTCTGTGGGTTAGACAGGCCACGGTGGGTACTCAGCCCTCAAGTGACATTGAAGAAGGCTTCAGTCCCATGGTTCCTTCTCCTGAGATAACTGCTCCCAGGGAAGAACTGTACCTCATGGCATGTGTGAGGAAGCAAGAACTGGCACAAATATCCATCAGTACTGAACAGGCAAAAGTGCCCTGTTAGGCGCTCGCCTGGGTGGTGTTTCCTGAGGAGATAATAGCCTTGGAAGAAGGACTTGCTGTTTTGAAGAAGATTAAGTACCTGTGGCAGCAGCATGTGGATGAATCACAACCCTCATGGGCTTAGAGCCCCTGGAAATGGCTTATGGCACTTTGAAAACAATGTCATGAATCTTCTACAGATCAGATTAGGGAGTGGAACAATTATCTCAAAACCTGTTAGTCATGGGAGGCTCCAGGAGCTGGAGAAACAGCCTAGGGCAAGTGGAGCCCTAGGAAGATGCAGTGTGTGTGTGTCCCCCTCCCGGGGACCTGCTTGAGCAGCCCCAGGAAGGGTGTGGGAGGTGGCTGTGGTTGAACCAGCCCCGCTTCCCCTGTAAAAGGTGAGCTGTAATTAGCAGAACGGGTACAGAAGAGCTCAAGTAGGTCAAAAGGTAATGGGGCTATCACTGGTGTTTCCCAACAGCACCGCACGGCTGGGAGGCACCCTCGGGGTTGGGCAATGGGCAGATGAACAAGGCCAGGCACTGTCTTCAAGGGAATAGCCACCAAAGTCACTCTGACCACACACCAGCCTCTTTTGGAAGAAAGCTGGGGAACGGCCAGAGCCAGCAAATGGTGCTGGCTGGTCCAGCCCCACCACACTGGATATGTGGTGAAAGCACCCATGGAAAACCCTGACTGGTGTGAAAAAGAACACCATGGCTATCTACAAACCCATCTTGAGGTGCCCCACAAGAAGGGCATCCTGAGACCATGTGTGAGGAGATCTGAAAGGAAGGGATGGATAGATGGATGGATGGATGGATGGATGGACGGACGGACGGATGGACATCCAACCCAGCTCTCAAGGAGTTGTGGGAATTCATGTCGCAATTATGGAATGGCTACATCTACCCTCTGTGAAACACTGCCATGGGTACTGACTTCATATTCTGGCTGTCCCTGCAAAGCACCATATCCCTGATCTTGCTCGTTTGCATGCCCCAGCACCTCCTGCTCAGCCAGGGCAGCGAGGGATGGTCTCTCATGGAAAACAATCTTTCTCCAACAAGATTTTTCAAGTCCCAGTGAAGTGATGTGTGATGAGGTTTAACTGGGTCCTCTTCAGAGCCCAAGTTCCCTGAGGCTCTGCCTTGTGGCCACCTCTATTGTTCTCACTGAGGTCAGTAGCCCAGGGCCACAAGCAAGGAGATTCCTGTGGAAGAGCCCGCGGCCATGCTGTTGGGAGCATCCCTCCTCCTCCTCTACCTTGCTGGCATTCCCAACATTCCCTTGAGCACTTCGAACTCAGCTAGGTGACACCACCACACCCCAGCCAAACCACTCCAGCCTGTTTGACACTGTACTTCTGCAGCACTGCCATTGCCATCCCCACTGATGAAATGCATTTTTCTGCCAGTACCAGGGAGGCTGTTTCCAATAAGTCTGGCACAGGCATCCTTGGCATGTGCCACCACCATGACAGGGCTCGCGGGGTCTGGTGGGGCAGCCGATGCTAATGGCAGCACAGCTGGCAGAGCCCGGCTCCACCAGGAAGGGAGAGCAGTGTTGATGCTGGCACGTGAGAGCCCATGTGGAGTGCTGAGGGCCAGGCCCACGGCAGGGACGCACGAAGGATCACCAAGTACGGAGACTTGGTGAAATATTAAAGCAGGTGCTTAATAAAGCAAGCCCAGCGGCAGCAATTACCCTGTGTAATTAACCTGGGAAAGAGAGGACTTTGCCCCCCAGCCAGGTGGTGCAGGGAGCTCCTGCCAGCAGCTGCTGGAGGTGGCATGGACCTGGCACCCAGCGCTGCACAGCAGGGCTTCCCCAAGCTTCGCTGGGGCAAGCCAGGACCTGACCTTCCAGCATGGCTCACCCAGCTGCAGCCCCAGAACAACACCAGGTAGGTGAGTGGCAGAGTGCTGCCAGCTCTGGGTGCTGAGAAATGGTTTGGGATACAACTGGAGTCACTGGCGCCAAGTCACATGGAATAGCTGGGAAAGATTCACACCTCATCTGCTGGCTGTGGGCCCGGAGGAACTGAGATTGGCTGGCCAAGGCACCAGGACCCAGGTGTCCCAGTGCCCGAACAGTGCTTCCCCAGCAGGGTCTGAGGGCACCACCCTGTGAAGGGAGACATGATCAAGCAGTTTTGATCAGGGTCCTGGCAGTGGCCATGCCCTGTGTTCCCCACATCCCAGTGGGGCATGGGTGCTGGTGACACTGGTCCTGGCTTGAGCAGCCTCCCTCGTGCTAAGCCACCCTGGATGCAATGCCACTT
Organism: Entomyzon cyanotis; assembly: GCA_024500445.1. Taxonomy (NCBI): domain Eukaryota; kingdom Metazoa; phylum Chordata; class Aves; order Passeriformes; family Meliphagidae; genus Entomyzon; species Entomyzon cyanotis. Next base: position 7,246,203 of record JAKEPQ010000743.1, read on the forward strand.
CCTGCCAGGAAGCTCTGCCTGGAGAGGCACCAAGCCAAGCTGTTCCTGGCCAAACCAAGCTGAGCTGAGCTGAGCTGAATTGAACCAAGCTGAGCTGAACTGTGCTTACCTAGTTGGCACGATGTCCCAAGTTGTGCTGAACAAAGAACAAAGCTGAGCCGAGCTGTGCCATAGGTGCCGCAACATCTCAAGCCATACTGAACCAAGTTAAGCCATGCTGGACTGAGACGAGCTGAGCTGTGTCGAGCTGAGCTGTGACAAGCTGAGCTGAGCCAAGCTGAGCTGAGCCAAGCTGAGCTATGCCTACCTAGTTGCATGATGTTCTAACCTGTGCTGAGCTGAGTCATGCTGAGCTATGCCAAGCTCTGCTGAGTTAAGCCGTGCCTATTTAGGTAGCATGATGTCTCAAGACATGCTGAGCCAAGCCAAGCCGTGCCAAGCTGAGCTGTGCTTGCCTAGGTGGTGTTCTGTCCTAAGCTGTACCAAGATGAGCTGGACCATGCTGTACATGGCATGATGTCCCAAGCTGTGCTAAGCCAAGCCGAACTGAGCTGTGCCTACCTGGGTGTCTTGAGCTGTCCTGAGCTGTGCTCAACCAAGCTGAGATTAATTGCACCTATCTAGGTGGCACAATGCTCTGCACTGAGCTGAGCCGAGCTGTGCCAAGCTGAATCATGCCTACTGAGGTGCCACAATGTACTGAGCAGGGCTCAGCTGAGCTGAGCTGAACCAAGCCAAGCTGTGCCAAGATGAGCTGAGCCTTAACTGGGTGGCATCATGTCCCATGCTGAGCAGTGCCAAGCTGAGCTGAATCGTGGCTACAGAGGTGGCACAATGTCCTGAGCTCAGCCGAGCCGAGCCAAGCCAAGCCAAGCCAAACCAAGGTGAACTGTGACTACCTGGCATATCATCATGTCCTGATCTTTGCTGAGCTGAACTGTGCCTGTCTGGGTAGCATCATATCCTGAGCCATGCTGAGCCGAGTTGAGCTGCGCATATCGAGGTGGCATGATGTCCTGAGCTGTACTGGACTGAGCTGTGCCAAGCTGAATTGCGCCTACTTAGGTGGCACAATGTCCTGAATAGGGCTGAGCTGAACTAAGCTGTGCTGAACCGAGATGAGCCGTCTCCTGAGCTGGCAAAATGCCCTGAGCTGAGCTGACCTGTGTCTGCCTGGGTGGCATCATGTCCCGAGCTGAGCTGAGCTGAGCCATGCCAGACTAAGCAACACTGAATGCATCTACCCAGGCAGCACAATATCCTGAGCAGGACTGAGCCAAGCCAAACCGTACCGAGCCGAGCCAAGCCGAACCGTCCCTACACAGGCAGCACGATGTCCCGAGCAGTGCTGCGCAGTACCGCGCCGAGCCGAGCCGAGCCGAACCGAGCCGAGCCGAGCCGTGCCGTGCCGTGCCGTGCCGTGCCGAGCTGTGGGTATCAAAGTGCTCCGCCTTTCCCCCTCCCCGGCCGCCGGTGCCGGTCCCAGCGCCCACGGCTCCCGGTGCCCCGGCGGCTCCTGGTGCCCGGCGCTCCCGTCCCGCCCGTCTCCCATTGGCGGCGGCCGGTCCCGCCCCGCCCCGCTCCCCCGCCGGGCGGGTATAAACGGGCGCGGCGGGGCGGGCAAGCGGCAGCGGCGGGGCCGTGCCGGGCCCGGGATCGGGACCGGGATGGAGCCGGGGCTGGAGCGCTGGGCGCATGGCGCGCTGTGGGCGGCGCTGGCCGGCAGCCTGGCGCTGCGGGCGGCGCGGCGGGCGCCGGGGCCGGGCCGGGGGCTGGTGCCGCCGCTGGGCCGGGGGCTGGTGCTGCCGCTGGCGCTGCTGGCCGCGCTGCAGAGCCTGTGCCGCGCCTGGCTGCCGCTGCCCCTGGGGCTGGCCCTGGCCGCTGCCGCCGCCGGGCTGCTGCTGTGGCGGGCGGCGCCCCGCGGGCTGCTGCCGGTGGCGGGCAGAGCCGTCCTTGTCACAGGTGAGTGCGGGGCCACGGCCTCGACGCCCCGACGGCACCGCCTGGGCTCGGCGGGGAGTGGAGTGGGGCGTCCCGCAGGAACCGGGACGCTTCTGTCAGTGGGGTCCCGCTGGGGACCAACCACCGCTGCCAGCGCATCCCTCATCCTCTTCCACATCCAAATAGAACCGGCCAGGCTGTATCTGCCCCCTGAAGCAGGGAATTGCATTGGCCCTTCGAGTGTTTACCACTAGTTGTAGCACGATGCTGAGAGCTGCTTCCTCTGGAAATCCCGAGATTAGATGGGACAGAGCTGGAGCGGTGGCTTGTGACCCCATCAGCTAGCCAAAGGGCTTCCCTCTCCTCTTCTCCCCTTCCCTTCCTTTCCTCTGGAGCCGTACTTGTTCTTGGAAAGGTTCTCATGGTATCTCAAGAGGCTACAACAGAGCTGGCTACCCAGGGCTGAGCATCACTGCTTCATCCAGAGCGCTATCCAGGGAGCTGCTGGCGACAAGGTCCTCTACTGTGTGGGTATCCTTGGGAAATTGGGACAGTTGCCCAGCTGCTGTCTGCCTCCTCTTTGGGCTGCCTGGCCCAGAGCTCCTCCATGGGGAAGGTTGCTCCTCAGGGAGTGTGCTGTGCTCCCAAGTTTTGCACAGCTCTGGCTTGGTGGCTGAAGCTCTTTATGATATCTTGGTATATACATGGTTTTCTCACTCCTTCCTCCTGTCAGTGGAACTGGAGGATGAGAGCTGGGCTCAGCAGTGCTTTGCTGTGAGGCAATGGCAGTGGAGAGGGTGAGGAGGAAGTGCTGGAGCAGAGGTGGTTTTTGCTTCAGGCATGCCTGGAAGGTGCTGCTGGCTCCGCATGGATGCAGAGGTGAGGGAAACTTGTGGGCATGACCTTGGCAGTGCTCCCAAGGACAGGAGCCTGCATCCTGGTGGGAATATCTGTGCTGTGCTTGGAGGCTCTGAAGTTGGAGAAGGCAGTTTGTGGGTTTCCTAGAAAATTAAGACCTTGGTCCCCCTTCCAGCTTGAAGGGTTCTGTGGCACCAGTGGGAAGTGCAGAGAATCATCTCTGAAGGAGGAAGAGCAGAGAAGCAAGGCAGCAGATGAATGAATGATTCAACTGAGTGAAGGTCAAAGCTGCAGCAGGGCAGGGCTGCCTGGGGAGGACATGTCTGACAGCCATGCGCTCACAGGTGCCCTGTGGCACACCAGCTCTGGCAGCCCTGGCTCTCTGGCATTGCCTGTATAATTAGTGAGTCAGTGATTGGAACAAGGTGTTCTTGCCCCAGTGCGTTGAGGTGGCACCTCTGCAGCTCTGATGTGTTTGCTCTTGGCTGTAAATACTTTGTGGTTTTACAGGTTGGAGGTGCAGCCTGCGGTGCGGGATCAGCGTTTCCATCCTGCTGCTCCAGCAAGTGCCTGCCAAGGGGCAGATGCAAGGGCTGTTCTACTGGGGATGGCATCCCTCACTTGAGTATTTGCATAGTAATTAGCCTGATTCTTTTACGGATTAATTCCAGACACCTCCTGGCAACTAGGTATTGAGTAGCTGCTGGTGTCTCCTGTGGGAGCAGCCGGAAAGGATCAGCTCTGGGAGAAAGGCAGCCTGGCTTTCCTCCTATTGCCAATGGGAAACAAAGCCCGGCAGAGTGAGCAGTGTGGGGTTTGGATGCCTGGGGATGCTGTTCCTCAGTGAAGGTGTGTGAGGTCGGGGACAGAGCTTCTGCCACACTGTGCGTTGTGCTGGACCTTGCCGGTCAACTGATAAATGCAAGAAGTCCCCTCCCTCCCTATAAAGCAGTGCAGGTCTCAGCCGCAAATGCTTTGGGCATCACTTCCTTGTATACATATCTTGACTGCTGTCATAATCCTGCAGCAGGTTCAGTGATGCTTGTCTGGGGCAAGGGAAGGTGTCTGCAGTGCTGTTTTATCTCCCAGGTGATGAGTTTCAGCTCTTCCAGCTGCCCACTCTCCCTGGGAACAACCCTAAGTTGAGCTCTGCGTGTGATGCTCCAGCCCCATGTGCTGGTCTGGACATCACTGGCTAAATAAAACTTAGTTATGGGAGGGATCGAAGGAAAACTAACTGTGCAGCTCAGTGGGAAAATAGCAGAGCAGCTGTGTAGCTGCTGCAGAGTGAAGCTGCTGACCCTGTGGTAGCAGCAGGGACTGGAAAGTTGTGGTGTTTCCCATCTGTTGCAGGTTTGCATTTCGGCTGTTGCACAGGGGACTGGGGTTTGGCTGGAGCAGGGATGGGCAGCTGCCTGCTGCTAGCGGGGAACAAGGCATGCTGTGCTTTCCCATGATGCATCCCCTGGGCTAGCAGAGTAAGTGGTCACTAGTCCCTGCAGTGCTGTGTTTGTCTGGGGCTGTGACCTTGAGGCTTTTGCTTTGTATCCCAATGGTCCATCATTTCCAGGAGCATGGCTCCAGTGGATGCAGCCTGGCTGGGGGCAGAGGGTGAGGAAAGCGTTAATCCTGTCTTCCTAGGGGATGTCACAGCTGTTTTCAGGGAGGAGGAGAATGCCCTCCTGTGCAGCTGGGGGCTGGGAGAGGTCAGCCCCAGGAGGATGGTGGGGGTGAGGAGGGGAGCAGAGATCAGCTGCTTGGCCTGGGCTGGGTGGGAAACAGCAGCCATCTCCACCATGCCTCCCTTGGTTTGCTGTCCTGAGCCTGCCCTTGCCTTGAAGATGAGCCCATGCCTGGCACAGCCTTTGGCCAAACTTGGAAAAGCACAGGGACCCCAACACGCCTGTGGTGTGGGCAGGCTGGCTATGGGCAGCTGCCTCATTGAAGCCTGATCCAGCACGGAGAAGCTGCAAGGCAGCCAGTATCTGGCATCCCTCACCATGGTGTATGACAGGGCACCCCAGGGTGCTGGTGCTGCTGGTTGGCACCCATGGGCCAGTGGTGCCAGTGGCTCACTGGGAGCTGCTTGCTCTGGACATCAAATGGCTGGTTTGTGTGTGCATACCCCTTCCCAAATGTGAAACAGCACTGCTGGGTGATCTTAGGGCCACTGAACTCCTCAGAGCTGTGTGAGCAGAAAAGGGGTCTTGTATCCCGTACCTCTTCCCGCTGGGAACTGATATAAAAAGCAGTCCAGACTCTGGAGCCTGGGCTAGGGTAATGGTCTGTGACAGCTGTCTTGAAGGGAGGTGATGGGATGCCATTTCTTAGCCTCTCCAGATTCAGGCTGGCAGTGCTTTGGGCAAGGTTTGGGTCAGTTTAGACATGAACCTGGACCATCCTTTTGTCCCTGTGGTCTTAGCAGATGCCTGTGAAATTCAGTGAGTCCATTCAAACCATCCAACACATCTGTGTGCCTGGAGGTGGTGGAGGGATAGCCAGGAGCATCCCGGGGGTCCACTGAGCAGCTGGAGAAGTGCAAGCCTCTTGCTGTTGTGTAGCTCTGCCCTGTGTGACTGTGTGGGGTGGTTCTTTGGACAGTAGCCAATTGCCCGACTTACTGCAGATCCTTGGAAAGCACGGAATGCAAACCAGTCCATAGAGTCTGCCTGCCTGCAGGGCTTTGCCAGAGCAGAGGGAAGACAGGAGTTGTGCTACAAGGTATCGGTTTGTACGCTTCAGCTTGGCTGAAAAGTTGAAAATAGTGAATTGTTGTTCTGTCTCTGATGGTGGTACCTGAATTAGCTCTCCAATAACCCCAAACATCAGGATGGCTGCCTGATAGAAGTAGTTTGGGTTTCTTGCATCCTTGCTCCTCCTTGGTGCAGCCTATGAAGCCAGGAACACCTGCAGATTGGTCTGTCTTCCAACAAATCATCTCTGTGAGTAAAACTGGCTGGTAGGTCAGGCTGCCCAGACCCCAAACCTGTCCTGTCCTCTTCTCCTTCCTGGCTGCAGGGGAAGTGTGGTTTTCCTGGTGAAGTGCTCTTGTTACAATTGCATGCCCCATTAACAATCTGAAATGTGTCAGAGCTTCAGATCACATTCAAGGTTAACAGAGGCTTTGCAACTTGTGGTGCTTCAGTGTTTCCCATGGACTCCACAGATGTTGAAGCATCTGCTGGCTGCAGCAGGACAGAGTAATTCAATCCAGATGTTGGGACTCTTGCTTTCTGCCACAAAGGTAAATCACTTTTTGTGGTAAAAAAGCAGCATTGCTCTCATCTGGACTTTGATGTTGTGTTAGATCTATTTTCCAGCTAAACAAGGTAACTGAGAAATGTCAGGGGTCAAAGCATCAGGGCTGGCTCTGAGATGGGCACCTCTGCACCACAGTGTGGCTGGAGCACCTGCATGGCATGCTCACAGCCCGTGTTTGGTGCTGAGCCTGCCAGCAGCCTCACCATGAGAAATGCTTTGTGCAAATGTGCTGCAGCTCTCCATAGGGGACTTTCATTCTGCTTCTGGAGCCAGCGATCCAGCTCAGAGTACCTGGGATCTTTCCCCAGCCTAAGTGCAGGGGGCTTGGAACTAGGTGATCTTTCATGTCCCTGCCAACCCAAACCATTCTGCGATTCTCTAAGTGAAGGCTGAAAATCAGCTTATTCCCTGAAATTGCTCTGATTTTTCCAGAATCTATTAAAAATTAACAGCAGAGGCAGCTGCTGCCTCCAAGCTGAGGGGTGGTACAGGACCAAAATCAAACACCCAAACTCCAGCCCTGGTGTACAAGCAATTCCTGGTATACTTGAAGAAAAAAAAAGCAACATTTAACTCTAGTTACAGGGTTTGCTGCTGGCTTTTGGGAACAGAGCAGGAAAGCTGCTTTCTCTGCCCCCATCTGCAGGGCTGAAGCTCTCCCCCCACTTTGTCAGCAGCCCTCCATGGATTTAGGATTCTTTCCCACGTGAGATTTCTTCAGAAATAGATACCTACCCCTGCTCACCGCAGGCATGTGGATAGATGCACTCGGCTTTTTCTCACTTATCTATAAAATAAGCACTTTTGAAGCCTACTAATGACACAGACCTGTTGAGGTGGGAGTTTTTAGCACCGTTAACCAAAAATGATGAGCACAGCTAATTAGGAGGAAAAACGCATTGAGGTTTCATACTGTGGGAGACTGGAGTTGGTAGAGAAACCCAAGCTGGCTTGATTAGCCTCAGGGTTATGCGAGGACATGAGAGCAACAAAGCAAAGACTTCCCTGCTGAAATGAGATTGTCAGATGGGAACGGATGCTTTCGGAGGGAGAGAAGTGTAGGCAGTTGCTGCCCTCTAGTCCAATGAGCGGCACATCTTTAATGAGGTCTGGGATTGGGTTACCCACTGTTGAGTCTAGCTCCCCTCAAGCCAGGATCTGGTTACAGAAGAGCCGCTTGCTGCTTTTACTACTGGGAGCACAGCACAGGGTTGGTGGACTTGCCCAGCCAGGGTTTTGTTTCAGGGGGCTCTTCAAGGTGTTTCCATCAAATCTGGGCAGGCATTTGCCTTCTCCCTATAGTCTTCTTTCAGTGCTGGTCTAAAACTCCAGCTGGAGGGTTTTTTTTTCCCCAGGAGGAAAGGCTGCAGGGCTTTTGTACCTGTTTACCTCCTGATGTCCTTCCCGTCATCTCAGATCTGAGATACTGCTGTGGAGCCTCCAAGTCCAGGCTGGATGGGGCTTGGAGCAATCTGGGGTAGTGGAAGGGGTCCCTGCCTATGACAGGGGTGTTGGAACTGCATGACCTCTAAGGTCCCTTCCAACCTAAACTGTTCTATGATAAGGTGGAAAATGCCCAAATTTTCAATGATAAAGCAGAAAAATTGCCTTCATGCTGTCAGTGTCTTGCTACAGGTATAGTTTAGGACCTTTTATTTTTGAGCTCCCCAGCATGTGCCTGTTACCTCCTTCCCTGCTCCCCTCAGCTGCTGTGGTACATCCTTCATCTCCCATTCTTGTGTCTCAGTTTGTATGTGCCTGTATGTGCAACATATCACTTCTGCTTCCTTCTCCCCTGGAGAGCTGCCAGCCCCTGAGCTTTATCAGCTTCCCTCTTGGGAGCTGGCTTCCCTGTCACACACGGCGCTGTCCTGGGATTTGCTGGCTCTGAGGCTGTAATCTTGAAAAGCAGTTTTTGGCTTTACAGGCTTTGCGGCAGCACTTCCTCTTGCTGGGTGGTTGACCTCATGGAGCCAGATGGCGAGTGACTCCCAGGCAGGCTGGGAATGGAGAGAAGGGATGGGCTGGAAAGCTCAGGTACCTGCCCTGATGTCTTGTGGCAGCTTTGAATATCTGGCCTCTCAGAATCATAGAAACTCTGAATGGTTTGGGTTGGAAAAGACTTTAAAGACCATCTTGTTCCAACCCCCCTGCCATGGGCAGGGACACCTTCCACTAGACCAGGTTGCTGCAAGCCTCATCCAACCTGGCCTTGAACACTTCCAGGGATGGGGAGTCCACAGCTTCTCTGGGTAACCAGGGCCTCACCCTGCTATGAGTACCCACTGTGAACAATGTTTGTTCCTCTCCAGGGTCCTGGTTTCCAGGTGGGGACAAGCTGCAGCCTGGGGTGTGCAGCCATCCCGGGGTGAATTTCACCCTTGCCCTTCAGCTGTTGTGCTGGGCTCTGCCCAAGCTGGAGGGCACATGTGGGTGCTGCCCTGGCATTGCCCAGGTCAGCACAACTATGTCCAAGCACATCAGCCTGGAGGGCCACCTTCATGTGTTTTGAGGAAAATGCACCAAAGTAGTCTTACGATACTCAAACTTTTACTCTGAAGAGCTGGTGAGAGCTGCAGGTGAAGAGTGAGGAGGGGACAGCTTAAACTGTGTATGGAAAGGACTGGTGTGGCTAGAGGTCGTCATGAAGCACAGCTCTGTGCCTGGGGGCTTAAACAGCTCAGTGTATTTCAAAAGCTGTCTTGGCAGAAACTCAGTTGGTGTTTGCTCAAGTGTTTAGCTCTGTTTCTAAAAAAAAAAAAAAAAGTCCCCAGCTTCACATGGATCTGGAAGCTGCAAGAGAAAATAGTTGGTGCAGCTGTAGAGACCATCATGATGTGGGGATGGGCAGGGCTTGCAGCACTTTTCCTGCTTGCCTGGAATTGTGGCATGTGGTGGGAGTTTATTCTTGTGACAAGGAAAATGATAAGATGGCACCTTACAAGCAAAGTAGAATCTCATCACCAAAATACCTCTGGACTGGTAGAGCTCCATTGAAACTGCCACAGCCTTATTGTGGTTAACATCATGATCCCCTGGGCTTGCTCTGAGGGTGTCCCTTGCTCTGAGGGTGTCCCTTGCTCTGAGGTTTTGTCCCTGCTGGCATCACCTGTGACTTACCCACAGTGCTGTGGGTGGACTGGCACCCTGTCCTTGATAGCACTTTACAGGGCTCTCCCATGGCTGACCTGTCCCACCACACAGCTAGAGGTTTTCCTGGTCATGCCATGGCTTTGCCATGGCTTTTTGTGGTGCTTTGCTGTCCTGGTTAGAAACACCTTCCCTGAGACACCCCTGGGTGGTGATGACTCATGGTGGTCCACGTAGAAGAGCTGGTCTTCCTTTCAGCTGCCTGTGGATGGATTAGCCCTGCCTGTAGCAGACCTTAGGCGTGACCTGATGCCTCTCCTTGCTTGTTAGCACACAGGAGGGATGGATATGGGCTTGGCTGCAGGTTCTCCAGCCTGCTGCGAGTCCCTGGAGAGTCCTTTTGCAGACCAGAGTTGCCCACCAGCAGGCACCCCAGCCATGGCTTTACTGCTACAACTTTATTCCCCAGGAGCATCTTCAGTGTCACATTCCAGATATAGCTGGTGGAGCTTTCTGGCTTCCCAGCCTGATTCCTACCCAGCCTCTCCCTCTCCAAGAGCCCAGGTGGATGTGTTACCAGTGCCGGCTTGCCATTGGCACTGATCTGGTCGAGCTGTCCCTGGGCCATGGGTGTCCTTCCCAGTGACAGTTCTTTCTGATGGACGGCTTTCATGGCTTGTCAGCTCTGTGTTCTCAGTTCACTGTGTTCCCTCTGAAGAGGATTATTAACCCAATTATTGCCACAGCTCTTCACAACTTCCACATCTCAGAGGGACATCCATCCATTCATCCCAGATTAGCTCTGATGTACAGCCTGTGCCAGGTGATGTCTGTGCTGCTGTCTTCTCTCACTCATCCCTGCCTGCTGAGAGCTCAAATTCTTGACTGTGAGAGACTCACTGCTCCCTTTCGGGAGAGGATCTCCCCTCGGTGGAGACAGCGGCTGCCAAAAGATGCCATCCAGGGGTGCGGTGAGCGGCTGCTTCTAGGAAATTCCTGTGCTCTCTTTCTGCGAAGTGTCTCAGTGATGCTGGAGGTGGCACGTCCTCCCCCACACCTGCTTGTGAGCCCAGGGTTGCTGCTCACTGGCAGCAGCATCACTGCCATGCCAGGGCTGGGTTATCTCCTGGATCCTGACCTCCCTGAGCATCCCACCAGGCACTGGCCTTGCATAGGGGGAGGTGGCTGGGCTCATTCCTGTCCTGCTGCCCCACTAACAAGCTCCTGCCTTCATTAGCCCCACCGGCTGCAAGCAGCATCTGCTACTCACAGCTTTGGTGGAGGATAAGGTGTCTGGGTGGCTTTTAGTGACAGTGATGGGAAGGGCTGTGGTCTCTGACACTTTTTTATTGCCCAGCTGCTCTTGTGCCATCAAGTCCCCAATACTGATGCACTGGTTAAGCTCTTGAGAAATGGGCTTTAATCCAGAAGCTGTGGGTGCATCTACACTAGCCTCGGGGCTCCTCATCATCTCTGCCTGGTTGTGTTGGTTGTCTAGGCAGAAAAATCAGATTTCCCCCGCCTCTCTTTGTTAAGTGGGAGATAACTTCCTGGGTGGAAGTGATGACTGTGAGGCTCCAGGAACTTGGCTAATCCATAGTAATTCATACCATCTGGCTATTGTCCCCGGCACAGGGAGGGGTGGGTCATCCATATACCCCCTTGCATGGGTATTCCCAGCTCTGCCTTCTGTCATGGGTCTCCCTGTGGGGCTGAGTTTGTCTGACCCATGGGACCTGTTGGAGGGATGTGGCTATCCTGGGCTATGGGAGTCATCAGCAATCTTCCTCCAGCTGCCTGTGCCAACTGTGCCATGCAGGGGGGTCCTAGGGGAGCAGGGGCAGTGTGTGCCCCCCTTGGCAGAGGTCCTGCTCAGGACAAGGCTGAGGCTTTGCAGGGATGCCCACCCAGTCTGCTTGGGTGGGGGGCTTGATTATCCACTTGCTAGGGATTTGGGGATGGGATTTGGGTCATCCCTAAAGGCATCTTCTGGCTTTAATTTAATGTAATTAGGCTTGTGGCTTCCTGAACCCTGGTGCTGAGGACCAGCAGCAGCATCACTGGGCCTGCTGCCACCCCAGCCCCATCTGCCTGTGTCTGGGCATGAGGGCTGCTCCCATGGGGAGTGGGGACATGGCATGCCATGTGAGCCACTGACTGGTGTGGTGTTTCCTCTGGACAGCAGTGCTACTGGCTATGATGTGTTGAGGGCTGTGGGTGCCCCCTTCCTGGCCCCAATCCGCCAGCAGTACCTCAGGTGTGGGCAGATGGTGGCTGATGCCTGACTGGGGAGGATGGGGCTGACATGTGGCTGTGGTGGCCCAGCTGCTGTGGGGACAGGTGCTCTTGCCTTCTGCTCCCTCTTCTGTGCCCTGCCAAGAATTTGTTCCCTCTTGCCCAGGGCTGACATCACGCCTTTATCACTCCTTGCTCCAAATGTGTGCAGCATCCGGAAGGTTTGGGCCACAGAGCCTTGCCCTGCCCACGCAGGATTGTGCTGGGCATTTTATCCTGCCTGGACCTGCATTATGCAGGGATCTCCTCCCTGAGTTCCTCTGCAGGACTGACATCCCATCTGATAGCACCATCCCCGCTTGGTGCCACCTTGTCCTGTGCTTCCACATCCATGAGGTGCCCACACTCCCAGGATGGAGCTGAGATGAACAGCTGAGTTGGGATCAGTGCCTGCTCAGGCACTCAGCTGAGCCTCCCTGCAGTGCTGCCTGGCTAAATCCCATCCCATGCCCAGAGAAGCTGGATCCAAGGTGGCAGTGAATCGTGTCAGGGCCAAAAGGCCATGTTTAGCTTGGCATCCCAAGCATGGTTAGAGCTTGAGCCTATGGAAACAAGTGGCTCAGCATGTTAATCCATTCGGCCTTGGCACCCCAGCTTCCCCCCACTGCTGCTGGTGTCCTTGAGCCTGGTGACAGTGGTGACAGATCCATCTTGGCAAGGCCTCTCAGACAGGGTGGTGGAACACACAGCCCTAAAGCTCTGTGGGGAGGTGGGAGTGATATCCTGGGATTTGGGGAGCAGCAGGGGGCACCTAGGCAATGGCCTGCAGAGCTGGAGAGGAGGTGATGCCCTTCTGAGTGCCCAACTCAGCTGGCAAGCTCCTAGTCGATGGCAGATGGAGTATCCTCAAGGGATGGATCCTCCGGCCCCCTCACTGCCGGGTGTCTGGGGCTGCTGACTGACCACGCTGCCAAGGTGACCCTGGAGGAGCTTGTCCATCACAGGGGTGCTTGACTGGGGCAATCCCTCTTCAGCTTCCACACCATGGTCCTCAGCTGGAGTGGCTGTGGAGGGACCAGCTCCAGGGAGCTGCCACTGCACCCACCAGGCTCTGGGCAGTTTTGCAGCCACACGGGAATTCTTTAGCCAAGCTGTGCTTCTCACTGCTGAGGTTTTGTGCTGGTCCTCACCCGTTGTGCATGGCTCAGGGATGAGGATGCATAATTTGTGGTTCAGGGATGAGAATTCACAGCTCATGGCTTGAGGATGAGGAAGCACACAGTCCATGGTTTGGGGATGAAGATGCTTGGCTTGTAGCTCAGGGATTAAGATGCCCAGCTTGCAGTTCCACAGCTCCGGAATGAGGCTGCACAGCTCATGGCTCATGGATGAGGACTCTCAGCTCGCAGCTTAGTAAGGGAAGCCACTCCTAGGTTGTGTTGGGGTGAGCACCGCAGACCTGTGCCACCAGCCTTCCATCACGTACCATGCCAGCAGTGGGGGCAGGGGCAGGCACGTGGTTGTGGTTCGGCAGCTCCCGGGCTGTAGTTGTGTTATTGTTCCTCCCTGCTCCAATCAGCAAACTGTAGCACTAATTTTGAGCACGTCTCTGTGTGGTGGCCTTGGTGCTGGTGCAGGGTGAATATCTGAGACAGCAAAATGTCAGAGGGTGCCATGCCTGACTCACCTTAAAGAAATGTGTCCACACCAAATCGGGACTGCAGCTTCAGCTGGCTCCTGGCAGTGAGGAAGCACGAGCGGTGCAGGCTGGCTGGGAGCTGCACAGCTCAGCCCCGGCGGTGGCTCTGTTGTCACCAGTGAGGAGCAGCTCTGGGCAGTGGATGCACGATGCTGTGGGGTCAGTCCTCTTTGCCCTCCCTGAGTGGGTGGGAGGGCACCCTTTATGATGATGCTGGAGGCCAAACCTTTTTGCTTGCTTGAGGTAAGCTGGGGCTTCTCATGCCAAAATTCCAGTGGAGGCTTGTGTGTCTCACTCCTGGGGGAGCCACTGAAGTGTCTGGAGCTTCTGCAAAGTCCTGAGGAATTGCTGCTGACCTGCTGCTCTGGCAAAAGGCCGTCCGGCCCCGGGTGCAGGAGTTTGTCCCGACTTGCTGAGCCTGCAGAGGGCTGCAGAATTTTTCAACCTGGACTCAGGCTTTTCTCTGCTCCTGTTGAAGCAAAAGCCTCTGTCTGCTGGCGCAGGACCTGTGGGGATGCGATGGGGGGCTTCAAGGTACCTGCTCTCCTCTGCTGCGTTCCTTATGCTGGGCTTCTGCCGTGCTTGGTCTGACCATGTCCCTCCCTCCAGCACGACTGCGAAACCAGTTGGCAAGCTGGGAGCTGGGGCGGGGGGAACTGGCGCCGGCATCTCCTCGTGATGCAGCATCCTGGGAGGGCGGTGAGCCCAGCGCCAGCCTCGTCGGGGCCGCACAGACTGGACGGCTCCAGCACTCCCGGCGGGGCCGAGCCAGCGGCAATGGCTCCTGCGCCAGCTCCAGCATGGCCAGCAGCTCATATGCTGGTGGCCATGGGGAGTGAACATGGTCCTGGGCAAGATGCCATGCTTTGGGGCCACGTGTTATGGGCCCAGGGGGTTCATTGTCCCTCCCTGCACTCTTGGCCATGCCTAAGCACAGCGGATGGGAAGCTGAACAGCGGCGGAGACCTTAAATAACACCAGAGCATCCTCACCCTCCTGGCCCTGGGCCTCCCGCCAGCCTCCCAGGAGTTTTTTTTTGGTATGTGTGTGAATAAATTAGAACTTCCGAAACAAACCCTCTGACTGCCCCGCTCCTCTAAGGCAAAACAAATCTTGCCTGACTTGGACAGCGCATGGCCGTGTTTGCTCCCTCCTTGCCAGACTTGCCTGTAAGAAGCCAGCAAACCTGTCTCCACTTTTTGGGATGTTTCCTGGGGTTTTGAGACTTATGTGGTGATAGGAAGCTTCGTGTTTGGACTGGAAGCTTTACTTGCTGGCTGCATGGGAGCAGTGCAGGTAATTCTGATGTCAGCTGCGTCATGGTGAGGCTGTGGCCACGAGCACTTTTATTTTTAAACCTTATCTTTATTGCAGTTTTCTCCTGCACTGCTGGGAAAGGTGAAACGCACCTTATCTGTTTGTCTGCTTGGCAGCATGTGCTGTTCCTGGGGAGGGGAGAGGTGGATGTGCTGCACCGGCAGTATCTTCAGCATTCCTTGCAGACTGGGGTGCTGGGGGTGATGCTGGGGCAATGCCAGGGGTAATGCTGGGGTGATGCTGAGCAAGCCTGGCACACATCCACCATGGGTGTCAGATGTTGTGCTGGAAAGGGAGGTCCTTGTAGCCCCTTCCTGCCAGCTGAGCACCTCCGGGCTCTGTTATCATTTTGGCCTCTGGCCAGGTGTTTAACTATAGGTTTCTGACGCAGCAATATGTAAAACTGAGCTGGGGACCGGGACAGAGAGGCTGAGCTGATGGTTTAGCTGGCACCCCAAGAGCTCGAAGTACCTGATCCCATCCTGAGGGTATGGAAGAGCTGAGCAGCCAGTCTGTTCCCCGCTGCAAGGCTGGTGGAGGGCTGCTGGGATCTCACGTGTGACAGTCCCCACGGCCCCTGTTGCATCCATCCCAGGGTAGCTCCAGGTGCCACACAGGGTCCGTTTTCAGGGGCATCCTCAGGAGCACCCAAAGGTGCCAGACAGGAGGGTGCTGGGCCATGGGGCTGCCCCTGCAGCGCTCACCTGTTAATGGTTAATGTGACTGGGTAGCGGTTGTAGCACGGACTCCCCGAGCTATCAGCGCTGCCATCGGCCCCGGGAACAGCGTGTACCTTGCTGCCGCTGTTTGTTTGCATCCCGGCCGCTCCACCTCCACCCTGGCCACTGGCCTTGTCACCGCCCCGCAACAGCCAGCTCCCGCCTGGGCTGTCCCCCAGCCACCCCGATGGTGGCTTTGCAGGTGACAGTGTCACCTGGGGTGCCCCTGTTTGAGCCGAAATGGAGAAGATGAGGCTGGGACCGGGCATGGAGCACCAGTAGTCTCCCGAGTGCTTCATCCAGTTTGGATGCTCCCTTGAAGAATGCAGGGTGGCAGGAGCAGACCGGAATGTCTTTTTTTCCCCCCCTCACCCTTTTTAATCCCCTCATCCCCCAGCCAGGCGTGGGGGTGCTCTGCCTCTTGGCCACTGTTTCTGGGAGGCAAAAAGCATTCGGCAAGAGGCTAAAGTCTCCCACATAGCCTTATGCCAGCTCAGAATGGTGCCTGATGGAGCTTTTAGCGGCTGTTTTGAGGCTCCGCATCGCTGCAGGGCTCGAGGCTGTCCCGGTGCCTTGTTGGTTCCTGCGGGTTTACCCGCACCTTGAATCAGGGAGGCGCTCGGGGCGATGGGGTTGCAGATAAAGGGAGTGTTTTCTTCCTCCCGCAAGAGAAAGAAAACAGCAGCTCCGTGACCTGCGAATGCCCCGGGGCAAGGTCACATCCTCGTGAATCAGGAGCTACAGAGGGGCGCGGAGCCGGGGTGGTCCTCAGGCAAGGGAAACTGATGCTGGGGTGGATGTTTAGTTCCTGGGGTTGATGCT
Organism: Entomyzon cyanotis; assembly: GCA_024500445.1. Taxonomy (NCBI): domain Eukaryota; kingdom Metazoa; phylum Chordata; class Aves; order Passeriformes; family Meliphagidae; genus Entomyzon; species Entomyzon cyanotis. The sequence continues at coordinate 7,262,145 of JAKEPQ010000743.1, forward strand.
TGGTGATGGAGAGGCAGAGCTAGGGGGTCTTTGGGGGCTGGGGACAGACAGTGGCTGTCACTGGCCACTGCAAGGTTTCTCTGGTCTCTTTCAGGATGTGACTCGGGCTTTGGGCAGGCAACAGCCCGGCACCTGGACATCATGGGCTTTCGGGTGTTCGCCAGCGTGCTGGACCTGCAGAGTCCCGGCGCTCAGGAGCTGCGCCGCAGCTGCTCGCCGAGGCTGACGCTGCTGCAGATGGACCTGACCAAGCCAGACGACATCCAGCGTGTCCTGCAGCATATCCAGGCCCACACCAACAGCACAGGTAGGAGGAGCGTTTAGCACAGAACACCCTGGGACCTCAGTCTGCAGCCAGCACCGCAGTGCCAAGCCTCCATGTACCCCCACAGGGGGCTGCATCCCTGCAGGCTCCTGCGCCAACAGCCTCTGCCAAGCTCTCTGCTTGTCCCGGGGCACACTGCGGTTCCCTTGCAGAACCCCCATTAGCCTGGGGAGCAGCTGGGAATCCCAGGGTGAGGGTTCCCTATTCAGGTCACCTCTTCGAGTACCCCATCTCCACAGGGCTCTGGGGCCTGGTGAACAACGCTGGCTTCAATGACACCATCGCTGATGCCGAGCTCTCGCCACTGGGCAAGTTTCGCGCCTGCATGGAGGTGAACTTCTTCGGCTCCCTGGAGCTCACCAAAGGGCTGCTGCCCCTGCTCCGCTCTGCCGGTGGCCGCATTGTCACTGTGAGCAGCCCTGCAGGTGAGCAGCCTCCCTCCAGCGTGGCATGCCTGGCACCCCCAGCCCAGGCAAGGCTCGAGCCATTCCCATGGAATGGTGCAGTTTCCATCCTCCAGGCACTCCCATTTTTCCAGCCAACTGGCACCAGGATGAGCTGGCAGCATTGCTGAACCCCACAGCAGGCACCAAGACATGGGGAGACATGGGGGCTGAGGACAGGCAGCCTAGTCACAGGCACCATGGGCAACACAAGCCCATGCACCTCCACTGGGGATGACAGCCCTGGCCAGGGTGGGAAAACTGACTTCCTCTCCCCCACCCTTTTCTTGCCCATTAAAACACATTAATACTCCATTGGGGATGACAATCCCAAGCTTTAGCTGGATGGGGAGGCAAAATCAATTTCCTCTTCCCTCACCACTTCCCCCCCCCCCCAATTAAAACATTAATTTGCAGCTAATTTGAGTTGTTTTCTCAGCAAAATGAACCCTAAGCCATTTCCTTGAGTATAGGCCAGGAACACAGCCCTACGAAAGCCCTGCCCTTCCCCCCACTCCCCTCTGTGTCTGCCAGAGTACTGGCTCACTCATCCTTTCACTCTTGCCAGGTGACATGCCCTTCCCCTGCCTGGCAGCCTATGGGACCTCGAAGGCAGCCCTCAGCCTGCTCATGGACACCTTCCGCAGCGAGCTCCAGCCCTGGGGCATCAAAGTCAGCCTCATCCTGCCTGGCTACTACAAAACAGGTAAGAGGGTCAGTGCCCACTCCCTGCCTGTGCCCATGGGCAAAAGACAGGTATCCCAGGGAGGCAGAAGATGGAGCAAGGGGATGAGCAGTGGGTGGTGCAAGCATGCAGCTTCTGAGCATCTCCAGCCACCTCCCTGGGGACAGTGGCTATCCTGTGGTCGTTGGGCCCTGGTGGATCGGAAAGAGGGTCAGGATCAAGTCCTGCCAGCAGATCCTATACCACAAGGCTTGTCAAAGCAGCTCAGTCACATTTATGGTAGCAGCATCCCCAATGTAGGCAGGGTCCAAGACCCGTGGTCCAGTCCCAAGGTACCACGAGCCACTATGGTGCTACTACCACGCTTCCCTTGTGGCAGATCTTTGCCAGGGTCTCAGCAGGACCTGTCTGTGAGGCTGGGGGGTGACTGGGACTGCTAGCATCCACGGCAGGGGCGCTGGAGTGGAGGGCCCACACAGCTCACAGCAACTGTGTCCTTGCAGGGACAACATGTGACCCTGCCTTCTGGAACCTGCAGAAGCAGCAGCTGTTGGCCAGTCTGCCCCAGGAGCTGCTGCAGGCCTACGGCGAGGACTATGTGGAGGAGATCAACCAGCAGTTCATCCAGTTCATGAAGGTGGCAGTGGAGGACCTCAGCGCGGTGGTGAACAGCATTACAGACGGGCTTCTGGCTGCCAACCCAGCCGTGCGCTACTACCCAGGGCAGGGCCTTGGGATCATGTATTTCATACACCGCTACCTGCCCTATTTTGTCCGAGACTTGTTCTTGAAAGGATTCTTCATCAACCCCAAGCTGCCCCGAGCACTGCGGCGAGAGCACCACAATGATGTGAAGAAGGCCTGACCTCGGCCCACACCCAGCCTTCTCCTGGGATTTCCAGGCACACCAGCCCCCAAGCATGTGCGCAGCCAAAGGCACTGCCCTCCCGCACTGTGGGGGAACAATCAGCACTAGACGTTAAAAACCAAATTTCTTTCCAAAATCAGGTAGATCTATTTTCTATTGTGCAAGAATCAACATTTTCTAGAGACCTTGGTTTTGTATTTTTTCTAACCATGCATCCTCCAAGAGGCCCATCCCTGCCTGACTCGGCAGCTCTGCACCACAGGCTGGGATGTACCTCCTCAGCTACCCACTACCTTCCTTACTGCTCTCAGAGCTGTTTGTCTCCATCCCCTCTTGGCTGGGTCAGGGCTGGGACCCTGTGGCTGCTGCCTCCCTGCCACTCATTACACACTCCACGTGCTCCCGGCGAGCGCAGGGGCCGAGACCAGGCTGCCAGTGCTGCAGAGCTCTTAATGAGATGAATTACGTGATTGTCACTTTTTAAATAAACCCATTCTTGATATTCCAGCAGGTTCCAACTGTCTCCTTCTGCAGTGCAGCACTGTGATGCTGCTCAGGGAGGCCCAGTCTGCGGGCAGAGCTGAGCTTGGTCAGGGCTGGCACCGCCCCAAGCACTGTGGCAGGAGCCTTGAATGTGGCAGCAGGTGCCACAGGCACTCCCAGAAAAGGGGTCAGTCTGCCAGGAAGAGTTTGTGCCTGGTCCTTGCTCCTCCCCTGTGGCCCTGCTGGGGCAAGGGTGTAAGGGGTGACAGTGCCACACGTGGACAGCCCCACGCACAGGGACAAGCCATGCAGCTCCCTGACCTTGTGGATCACTACCCTAAGGCTGCACCCCCTAGGGACCCATTATCTCAGCACCCAGCTGCACCCAGCATCTGGTCTGTGTCATGGCTTGGGCTGGAGGGAGTGCCCTGGGCCTCAGGGGGTGGTACCACCACCATGCCTGTGATAGGAACAAGTGTCCCAACTCATGCAGGAGCTACACCAGGCTCCACTACCACAACTACCAGATTCCCTGTGGCTGATGGAGGCTCCACCTGGGGCTGTGGGAGCAGGTGCCCAAGTAAGCAGGAAAGCACAGTGCAGTAGGCAGATATTTATTGGTGTAGAGAGGAGGGGATCACAGGAAAACACACTGCAGAGAGGTGACCACAGCACAAGCTGGGACAGAGCCGCTCTCCATTGATCCTTCCTCCCAGCAGCATCCAGCACGTTTCCCACCAGCAACGTTTCTCTGCTGCCATTGCACATGTCCCAGAACTCAAGTGCAAGTAAGAGCTAGCCAGGACAGAGCAGCAAGGAACAGGGTTGCCACACCATGCCCAGGGCTTGCTTGGCTCCCACACCAGACCATGGACAGACATGGCCTGCAACATCTCTGCCCTCACCAGGGTGACTAAGGCTGCTCTGTCCCCTGGCCAGCTGTGGCATACAGCTCCATGGCAGTGCCAACCCACCCTCTGCAGGGGAGGAGCCTTGATGTCTGCCGTGGAGGGGTGCAGGGATCCAGTACCATCTGCAGAGCCCAGAGGAGCCCCAGCTCTTGCATGATTGTGACAGTAAACTGCAAGCTGTGGGTCTCCACAAGAGGAAGGAGTTCAGCCAGCTTATGGAGCCCTGTCCAGGGCAGCAGGGAGACTGACGAGAGCTGCTTCTGCAGACACAGCAAGGCTGCACAAGTGCAAACACTGCTAGAGTAGGAGGACTGTGCTCCACAAGCATTTTGGCTCTGCCCTCACATTCCCACAGGCTCCATTTCAGTCCTGGCCAGGGCTGCTTGGTCTCTCCCAGGTCAGGGTTCACTAGAAGGGGATGCAGGGATTGCACAGCAGCATGGGCTACGCTACAAACCACACTCTAACTACATCTCACAGGAACAACACTGAGTAGGAGGCGTGCAGAGCACTGACAGAGGGCCCCCCAGCCATGGCAGACCTGACCTGTTTCTCTGCAAGCAGTGGGACCCCATCAGAGGCAGCTCAAGCTTGCTCTATGAGCATAAGCGCACACAGCGATTAGTACAGGAACACTGGGACTACTGCATACACAACAGGAGGTCCTCCTGCTGCACAAGGCTAAGACTGGACCACTGGTCCCTCTGGACGTCTCACAGTACACACAATTCAAACTTCAGCTTGTGAATAATTTAACTAGCAACTGTACAGTTTCCTCATTTGATCCAGTTCCACAGATGGGACATCCCTGGAGTCTGGGCAAGGGACAACTCAGGGAGTTAGGGGTCCCTCCGGACTCCAGGGCAGGAGGGTCGGACAGGAGCAGGGCAGGGTTAGAAGATGGGAATGTAGTTGTCAATCTTGGTCCTGTGCCGCTGGGCGATGCACTCTGCAATCCACACAATGTTGCGGCACTCCTGCTCCTTCAGCTTCACGAAGGCGTAGAAGACTCCAAAATGGAATTGGTTGAGGAAGGCCAGCTTGTTCAGCTTTACCTGGGGAAAGCCCAGAGGAGGACATGTCACATGTTCACCTCTGATAGGAGGAATTGGTCAAGGCAAGCATGGAGCTGCTTGGAAGGGCCCATGACTTCCCAGCAGGCTGGAAGGCTCAGCACAAGTATCCTGTTCTGCATCTCTCTAGGTCCTCAGGACAGCTCTAACCTACAGCACATGGCTCAGGACAGGCTCTGACATTTGAAGGAGGAAATATTTATACCTCAGGTACCATGAAAGTCCTCCTTTTCCACATAATTACACTCTGGTTTTGTTAATGATGGACCAAATATCCACCAGCAGCCCCAAACATGCCTCCCCACACTGTTTCAATCTGTCTGGGCAACAAAACAGGCCAAGCACTATGCCAGGGTCACATTCTCATGCAGGAGCAGAGGGCAAGTATGCTTCTCCTTCCCCCAAACCCTGCTCATCCACAGCACTGCTGACAAGGCAGCAGACCAGCTTCCTGCCACCTGAAGCTTTGCAAATGGCACATGTCAAGAAGCACCTCGGAGCTCACTCACCTCGTGCTCAAAGAACCGATCTTCAAGGGTTTTGTCTCCAGGGTTGCTGCCAGCCCCTTCAAATAGCAGCTTGTACTCCTGCAGGAAGGCATTACATGAGGATATACCCGGCACCCAAGTTTAGCAGCACTTGGGGGACCCCTGTGTCAGACAGATACTCCAGTCACCCTGTCAAGTCAGAGGACAGGGGAGCTGAGAGTACTGCCCCTTCTCCGAAATCTGCAGTTCTCAAAGGCAGACCATTGCTTTGAGCCTACAAGAAAAGGGGCATCAGGTACAGACCCCTCCATGTACAGACTGGAGTGCTTGGGCCAGACCCCTGTGTCCACACACACTGGCTGCTCAGTAAGGGGACACTGACTCAAAACAGGTCCCCACCCATACACAAAGTGGCTTGAACACAGACAAATCCAAATGTGTCCTCCCAGCTCGGCACCTCCCCTTCAACTGAAACAGAGCTCAGGGCTGGAAATGGGGCAACACCACCTCTCACTGAAGACACATTTCCATTCCCAAATCAGGCAAGGAGAGCCTGTCACTGCTGCTACATCAACACCTCAAGCATTTGGTGGTAAGGGCAGACCCCACACCCTGGGACAGGGAACATTGTCTCCCAATCACTACTGGAATGACAGCCATGACCAACAAGACAACATCTCAGGCAAGTCAAGTCCTGGCCAAGCAGTGCACAGAACCAACAGCATCACAGAAGACTGGCACCTCTCTCCCCAAGCTGTCAAGCCACAAGTTCCCCCAGATCCCCAAGAAGCTCTGATCCAGAGCAGGTCTTTGTACCACTCCCCATGGCCCTCACCCCAGAGCACTCACAGGGTAGTAGTCAGCAACGTTTTTCACTTGTTCGTAGTCATCTGCCCTGGCCAGCTGAGCCAGGCCCTCAGGGTAGAGTTTGCCGCAGTGTGGGAACAGCTTGGCTCGGTCCTCCTTGGACAGCTCAGTACCAAATGAGTTGATGGTGATAATGAAAGCCCTCCGGTCAGCTTCAAACTGTGGGAAAAGAGTGGTTCACCCTAGGATGCAGCATCTTTACCAGACTGGCTGGCAGATATCAATGGTGCTCTGCACAGAGCCACATCAGAGGGCAGCATGAGGATGCTGCCAGGATGTTTACAGCTCTCCAGTGCTTGGCCAGGGCAGGGCACATGTGCAGGCTACCAGTATGCCCAGTAGCTGATACCTGAGGAGCAGCCAGGTGAGGAAATCCCCATCCCAAGCACAAGCCAAATCCTGCTCAAGTCAAGGAGTGTCCCTCACCTACTGCTCCTGAACCTGTACATCTCACAGCAAGCCTTGGCAAGGAGACAGGCTGTGACTCAAACAACTGGGGTAGCTCTCCTACTTGTTATCCACCTGAGAGGATGAAGATGTTGCCACAGAGGCAACAAATGTGTCAGTTCCTGGGGAACCAAAGTCATATACAGGCAGTGCTCCCCAGGTCTCCCAGTGAGAAGGTCGAGTGAGCATGGGGATGCTGAAGAGTATCTGGAGAATGTTTAACATTGGCAGACAAGCTGGGCCTGAGCAAGGAGTGAGTGATGACCATCACTGTAATACCATCCAGTTCTGGGGGTTTCCAGACCTACCTCCAGGATTGGGCACATGGCATCTGCCGTGGTACCTCCCAGGGTCTTGCAGAACTTGTAGAAGGACTCCAGGTAAGCCTGGAAGAGAGAGGGCAGATGAGCATTCTTCTACACAGCTTCACTTACTTCCCTCACAGGACCCTTCAGCAGAGGACAGACAGCAAGTAGGGAGGCTCCCAGACAGTCTGTAACACAGCACAACCACTCTGGCCCCATGTGAACTTGCCCACACAATGACAGTGCTTCCCCAGAAGCCAGAGACACGAAGGGTTGTGGTTGGGTTTGTTCAAGTGACTGCATGAGCTTACTGTGGGCAAGATCCCCAGGCAGCAAGGTTAAAGCCTATTTTTCTCCTTTGAGTCGTCTAACTCATTTACTGAAGTCTCACATGGTTTCCTGACCCTGCTCTGGCCTCCACAAACATGCCAAGCCACACAACCATAGCCGCAAGACCTACACTCAGAAAGTAGCGCTGCGTAAGCAGAGTCAAGAGATGAGACAGGACATCTGTGAAAGAAACCAGCCATTCCCTCTAATTCTCTTTTCACACTGCGGCCACTTGGTCTCTATTCCAACTGGAGCACTGCAGAAAACATAAGGGCAGGCACAGCTACACTGCGCCTCCAGGAAACATAGTCATTTGTAGAGATGTTCCGTAATCCATCTGGAAGATGACTGTGTCTCCCAGGGGGAGCCTAAGAAAGCTGTGGATGGCTAAAAGTATCATTCAGCAAAAATGTTCTCAGAAGTGATCATGTGATAAAACACCTCCCTAGGCAGAGAGCTGCAACCAGAATCACTTCAAAGGGATGGAATAAAAGGATGCTGAAACACCACAAACCTCTCTGTCACAATAACTCTGGGACTGAAGATGGACCAAGAATGTACAAGTTGGACACTCAGCCTCTGCACTAGGAAAGCACCTGGATTACTGTGTTCTGTAAATATTTGTTACCACACAGTGCAAGAGGACAGTGCTGGGTGAGCATCACACATCAAAGAAAGCCTCTCCCCTCTGCAGCACTCGCCACTGCTCAGGTGTAGGAGAGCACAGAGCATCAGTCTGCAGAGTTACCACAGGAACAAGGACATGGATAATGGACGCTGCTTGAGGCTGACAGAAAAGGGAACGTGGAGAAGAGATTCAGTCACTGCCTCTGCCTTTATCAGAGCTCATGCACAAACCTAAGGTATAGGTGAATTCAAATATCCAGCAGTGAATGGGGATCCAGTATCACAGACACCATGGAAACACGATCTGTAAACAGCTGCACTGAGTGCCCTCCTAATGACAGCAACTTACAGAAACACTCCAGTATCCTGAAGCCCTTACCCCAAGAATGAGGGTCTCTTCACCTTTAATGATCCTTAATGGGTTTTCCCTTTCATGAACCCACCCCCTGCCTCCGGCTACCCTCATCTGTCCTCAAATCCAGTCTGAAGATAGGCCTGTGGCCTGTCCATCCACGTTGACTTTTCCAACACTATTGGCAGATACCACAGCTTGGATTCCCTCCTCTTCCAGGTGAGGAATCCTAGCCTGTTTTCATAATTTTCCATACAGAAGTCATCATACCCAAGCCTCTAAATGTGGCTCCCTTAGCACCTTCTCCTGTTTTGCTGTTCATACTCTGAGTGGAATGTGACAGTGTCCAGGTCAAACACACTTTACAGATGGATGCAGCAGCACAGTGATACTCATGCAGTTCTTCTCTACTGTTAGGAACATGTTACCTTGTAGACAGGCACTTGCTTAGGTCAATCACTACCCAAGATTTCATTTAGTAGTAGGAAGGAACTAGAAGATCCTCACTGTATAAGCAGAGTTAGGATTCCCTCCTTGCCTCTCCCATACACCACTCCACATTTATCTACATTGATTCGCCTGCTTTATTTTATTGTCCAGTCACAAAGCTCCTTCAGCTGGTTCCTACAAAAACTTCACTAGAAAAGGACAACGGTCAGCTGGCTTCACTTCAACAAGAGGTGGAACAAAGGGAGTAACCACTGAAGATAACAATGCAAGCACACTTCCGTTGCAGGACTTGGCTGCTGACTGCACTCTACACTAAGCACTCTACACTAAGCACTGACTGCTTTTAACCTGTTCCCCATCTTAACCATATTTCCATTTGAGAACCTCCATTGCTAACAAGAAGCCTTTGTAATAGTTTGCCTCCGATGAATCCTGCTCAAACTTTCTGCCAACACACTCACATATTCCCTAAAAAAACCTCCAGTACGTCTGGGAGATAGCACTTCCCCTGCCCATGCCAATTCCACATGGACACAGGCATCTCTCCCAGGCCTGTTGTGTTTTTCAGAGCAGCTCTCTGCAGATTTCAGACCTGATTTTATTTCCCTCATTTGCATTGTATTATACATTTTCCAGTCCCTGGGGAGAGAGGTGGCTTCAAGTAGAGTCTGTAAGCAGCAGTCACCTTTTCCGTTCCTTCATCCCTGTGATTTGTTACGGACAGAGCCCCTATACTCCCCAGGGGCTGCTCTTTAGCAAGAACCAGTGCCAGCACACACGAGGCATTACAGGCACTTACATTTCCATCTGCGGGTAGGAAGAGCAGACTACAAAGCGGTATCAAGCCTCAAAAAGGATATGCAAAAGGACATGGCAGCTGGGATCCAAGGGGATTACTCCCACCTCCTTCCCAACCAGTTTTCCCTGTGCCCACTTTGCTCCCTGCCTTCCTCCTCCTGCCTCACGTCAACACCGAGGCCTGTGCCCTGCAAGGCTGTGGTGTTTATGCACACAGGTCTCCCCTCTCCGTTACAGCAAAGACCAGTACACGCCAGAGGCCACAGGCAGCTGGGCATGACTGCCGACAGGCTGCTCCTTCTCCCTCTCTTTGCCTTCTTCCCTTCACGCCTGACCTGCTCTCTGCCTCTCCAAACAGGCCACAGCTTCCTTGGGAAGAAGAGGTCACACTGACTGCAGGCTGGCCGTGACCAGCCAAAACAAGATTGACAGATACAATCTACATCCCACCCTTGATCCAGAGAGTCGAGATGGAGCGATAGCCACAGCCTGCACATAAACACACACTTTGACACTGCCAGCAAAAACCAGACAGGGCCTGCAGAGAAAATGACAGCTCAGGAGAAGGAGATCCTTAGCCCCTCCATATCTCTCTGCCAATACTCTCCCCAGCTTGCACCTTTTACACTGCTCTACCAAGAACATCTAACCCCAACCACAGCCATGGAAGGCTTGAGCAGACTGTTGGAAGGTCTTTGGAAAAGGCTCAAGACAGGGAGCCGAGCCGATGGGAGTCCTTCAACCAAGTTTAAGATCTAGTCACTTTGAATGCATGTAACTACACCTCTGAACATCTGTGGTGAGGGAGCAGACTTCTCCTGCCTGCCTCAGGCATGAGGAAATTCAAAGACAACACCTCTGCAAAAGCTCTTGCACAGACTCTTGACAGCTCCCAGAAAATCCTCCTCTCTGCCTAGCTCTGGTGCCCTGACTCGGCAGAGCTGTGTGAATGGACGTCAGGCCTCTCCAGGAGCACTATATTTACATGCCAATGGATGCAACTAGTTTTTGACATGTTTAATCACCATGCTAGGAATAAATCAGCAAGTTAACATCTCCTTCCCTTCTCAGAGACTCTAGCATAGGACAAGAGAAACTGATGCACAGGAAGCTCCACGTGACTACGAGGAAGAACTTTTTACTATGCAGGTGACCATGCCCTGGAAATGTTTGCTCAGAGAGGGTGCGGAGCCTCCCTCACAGGAGATATTCCAGAACCATCTGGACACAATCCTGTGCCATGTGCTCTAGGATAACCCTGCTTGAGCAGGGAGGCTGAACGAGATGACCCTCTGTGGTCCTTTCTAACCTAACACATTCTGTGATTCATTTACCTTATACAGGGTGTTTCGAATTATTTCAATGTTCATTTCATCCAGGTCCTGTTCAGATATGCAGTCTTGGAAGAAAGCAGCTGAAACAGAGCCAGAGACAGAGTTAGCATTGCCCTAACCAGACCCATGCTCAGCACTTTCCAGATTCTTCAACAATACCAGGCAAAAACACACCCTGTGTTGAGTTTGTCCCTCCTAGGCCTGGCCCTTATCTTCAGCAGCCAAATCATCATAACTCAAAACCTCAGGCTCCACCGTGGCTCCTTAGGCTATAATAATTTTTGGGGTTCCCATAAGAAAATTTTTCTTCACCCCTTAGTCCCATGGTTTTGTTAACAGCCTATTCCCAGCAGAAATTCTCAGCTCTAGCCCCCAATATCAGTGATAGAGCAGCCTGTATTTAAAAATAAGCAATTGCCAGACTGTTACCAGATGCAGGCACTTGGATGTGACAAGGCAGCTTTGAACTGCCTGCTAGAGCATGGCAGGAGTGCTTAAGCACCTGTGAGCAGCTAGTGAGTCACAAGGAGCTGATACTTCTCCCTCCTTCTACAATATCCTAGTGGGATTAAGAAGGCATGGTGATGCCACAGCTCCTATAGCCCATAATACTGGTCATGGTTGGAGTCAAGAGCTCTTTCTCCTGGTCAAGTCTATCAGTCTCATTTCCCACTTCTTCCAAGGGCTTTTATTGCTCTAGCTGGAAGTTAGCAACAGGAGACAAAATAAATTAGTAGGACTTGGTAGGATGCTCAGCCCTACATACTTTGCCAGAGTACCTCTGGGAGGGAGTCAGAAAAATTGTTGCCACCTAAAGAACACAGATTTCAGACCAAATACAGGTGCTGCAAGCTGTAAATATAGATGAGTCTTGTACATCTACAGTGTAATATAATGCTGCTGCTGTGCTCTTGCTAGCAAATGAATGGTACAATAAAACCCATTGACAGGACTTCCTGACTGCAACTCTCACTCAGCAACCAACTTTGCTGAATTTGCTACAAAGAGAAATCTGATCTGTCTCAGCTTACGCAGTCCAGCTGTGGGTTACAGACACCACAGTCGTGCTGAGAACTGACCAGTGCTCTGCTCTGTGCAACAAACCAGCTGTGATGCAAGCTCACACCTCTGGCCTGCACTGCTTTTATAGCATGAGCTGCCTGGAGGTACAGCAGCCACACTGTCAGTCTGGAGGGTCCTGAACAGAGACCAACCCCAGCAAAAGCTTCTTTGCAGCACTAGAGCCCAATGCCACGTGGCTGGAGGCACACTGCTTCCGATGGCTGGCAAAAATGCAAACAGAGTGTGCCAGGACTGGTTTTTACTGCAGGACATGCTGGCCAGCCTGGAGAGCTAAGCAGTGGCTACTTCAGAGTAGCTGAGGAATGAGTACACAGCTATTTCAGTTCTTGGCCCTCCAATATCCCAAATTAGGCTTACAGCAAGTCTTATTTTGCCCTGTTAACCTATGAAAACCATTTGGGGTTAGGCATTCCCACCAAGCCACGTAGCTACTCAAGTCCTTTTAGGAGATAGAGCTGCTGTTTCTTTGCGTGTGGTCACTGGAAAGAGTGCAAGTTAAACAACTGGAGCCTGCATGCCTGCTTGTTTAGGCAACACAGCTACTCCCCATGTTCCCCTTCTGAAGAAATGCCACACTGGTTGGTACACAGCCCCAAGGGCATGGCCAGGGCAAAGGTCTGGAGAAGCCAGCCCAGCCCGGGCTGAAGCAGGCAAAACCAACTCATGTACAAGTACATGACTGCAACAGGCAAAGACCCTCAACTGCCAGCCATATTCTCCAGAACCATCTCACCACTGACACAGGGCATTTTCACTCCGTACTCTGCTAGAAGCTTTAAGGTCTCTAAAAGATAATATCTCTGAAATACTCTGTTCTATCTTCTTGCCAAAATGGGAAGGTTCCCACTTACTTGTGAGGAGGATTTTCTTCCCACACATCATCCCTACAAGTGGGCTCAACTCAGCTGCATGCAGAGTCTCAGTTCTCCTGCTGCGTTGCTGCCCTGCCTTGCAACCCAGATCTCCTGAGGCACGTTCTCTCTTCTTTGCTGGACACAAGTCATTTTTCCACAACAACTACTTCATTTGCCCCATTATTACACAGAGCATTTGCAAAAGCACTTTCAGTTCCAAACCCAACTATTTCTATCAAAGATGGTATGATGACTTAGAGTGTTTTGTTCTTTTTAGCAACCCCAAAAGAATGACTAATCACTGACTCAGGCATATCTCACTACGTTTTTGCCCACAGATGCTAAACTAGCAAGTCACCTGTGACTACCTCCCCTACTACTGCGAAAAGACTTCCATATTTTCTCCAGAACCACTTCCTACACCTTTTATCCTTAAAGAAGCTATCTCTCTGACTAGCTGCTCAAAAGACACTTGGTTTTAGCATTATGTGCCTCCTGAACAAGCCTGTATCCCTGAGAGAGTATACTTCAGTCCAGGGTGCTGCTATACAATGAGATTTTAAAGGCTTTTGGAGATTTCTTTGTTTTGCTGTGGTTATTTGGGTTTGTTTTTTGTTTATGTAAAGGGCTTTCATTTAACTAGTGATAATTTTAGTAGTCTCAGAACAAGACTGGGCATGTGCAGATCTCTGTAATTATCTATAAAAATTGCATACCAGAAATTACCTAATGGTCCAACTAAAAGTGCTGGAAATCAAGTGATTCATTCCAGCAGAAGACCCAATAGCCTCTCACTAAGGAGACTCAGGACCTGGCTCACAGAAACCAAACTTTCCAGCAGTCTGCTCTACCACTGTGCTGGCCTGGACACTGATTGAAGGGTACAGAGAGCTAGCTGGTCCTCCAGAGGAAAAGACGGCACAGGACAGGCATAAACCTGAACTCAAGCCCAGCCACCACAGGCAGTACAGCCACAGCTGTACGCACCATTTTGTCTTCCTGGAGCACAACTTAGGCTTAGTTGGAGCTAGTTAGACTGGGGGAGAAAGGGACATCTGTTCTACCACACACAGCTGAGAGGTATTTTGAACGGCTCCACTCACCCAGGGGAGTGTCCACCAGGATTGCATTGTAGAGCTCTGCAGGCGTCTGAGCAATGTTCACAGCTTCCATCTGCTCGAAACTTCCCAGAGGATGGCACTTGGGCACCAGTTCAGAGATGGAACGCTGGTGCAGAGTCCCAGTGATCAGCAGAATGACATTGTCAATCATGTAGCTGTACCTGGAGGAATAAAACAATACATGTAATATGAAATTCAGCAACAGGCACACATCATCTGCTCTTGAACATCGCCAGAAAGATGCACACTTCCCACAAAGTACTAAGGCACCTCTTTAGTTTCTGCTTATCATGCCAGCCTAGGAAAAGGCAGTCAGGCATAATCTCAGGCTGTGATTTATGCCACAGCTGAACTACACCATCTGGGCATCTACCACCTACCACTCAAGAGCATTAGATTGGAACTGACCTCTGGAGCTCTCTGGCCCTGTACCCTGCCCCAAGCATGGCCAGCTCTAGCTGCTCAGGCAAAAAGACCTTTGAATGCTCATATGAAGTTTGCATTATTTGCAACAATGTGTATCTCACAACCTCCCCGGGGCTCTGCTTCAGCATCTGACCACACTTGCAATGAAAAGGCTTTTCCTAACATTCCCCCATGATCATTTGTCTACTGTCTCTCATCCTAACCCCACACACCTCCAAGAGGAGCCTGGTTCCAGCTTCAGTGCCAGCAACACTGTTCCATCTTGCCAAGTGAAAGGAGGAAGGGTCACATTTCTGCAGCCTCACTCTGTTCCAAAACCAACAGGACTGGCAGCTTTGGCACAACCTTCACTCGCACCCTCACAAAACTACACACAAGGTTTTTCACACCTCTACACCAAAAGCTACAAACTTCTTTGCATTAGCTCAAGGTATGACATCCCAAACCAAGTTCTCCATTTATGTTGTTCAGGATTAGATTTAGTCTTTGGCACTGCAGCAATGGGACATTCAATCTGAAATCACAGCCGCTGGCACAAGTTCCACCAACACATGCCCTTTGTGGCCCATCTCTGCAGCATGTCCATGTTTCTCCTGCACTGAGGAGCTCAGAGCTGGGCACGGCACACCAGGTGAGGCCTCTACTATTGCTGAGCAGAGGAGAAAGAACACCTCCCGGTACTCCCAGTCTGGCCAGAGAAAAGAAGACTGGGCTGAAGACTGGGAGTACATGAAAGGCTGGTAGCATTCTCCAAGTAGAAGGTCCAAGCAAGGAATCAAGGCATCACATAAATACCAAGTGTCCCCAGCAAGAACAGCAGTGATGCTCTAGGCATCTTCACCACCAGATAAGCCACAAGCCAACCAAGCTGAGAACCTGCAAAACATCAAGTGAGATGTGGGGTTTTTTTTGGTCACCAGAAGTTGCCTTTGCACATATCCCTCAACAGCACAGGGAAGAGGCACAGATGCTGAAGAGCAGAGTATGTGGCATTTTACACTCCCTTGATATCACTGCTAGCTCTAACTCTAAATAATTAGATGATGGAAAAGACCTGAAAAAAGCACCTTGGCAGGAACTGCTCCAAAACAAATGAGATCAGGATTGAACTAGAATGGCAGAAGGAGCTGTGCACATCTGGAGCTGAAGCTCTGCTTAGGGTCAGGCTTCCCACAGGTATTTGAGTACTGAAGAAAGGGAACTTAAGGCAAGCACCCTGGAACTGGGGTGAGGACAGGGATGGCAAGATTCTGTTGATGTTTGCCAGACACACAGTGGCATGCTGCTGGTCTTTGTATTTCCAAGCTAACAAAGAGGAC
Source organism: Entomyzon cyanotis (assembly GCA_024500445.1). Taxonomy (NCBI): domain Eukaryota; kingdom Metazoa; phylum Chordata; class Aves; order Passeriformes; family Meliphagidae; genus Entomyzon; species Entomyzon cyanotis. The sequence continues at coordinate 7,277,734 of JAKEPQ010000743.1, forward strand.
AGTGCAGACCTGTTTCCCTTTAACCACAAAGGCAGGTAAGCAGAGCCAGTTAGAGGCAGATTTTGCTAGTTTTTATTAGATGGGCTTATTGCCTCTCATATATGCTCAAAGGGCATGTCCATGAACAAATCAAATCCACACCTTAGTTCCTCAAACAGGTACAGCTTTTTTCTCACCACACTGCAAGGCTGAGTAATGCACCTCCTGGCCCTACGATTTTTGCAGAGCACCCTTCTTTGTTTGCAGCCTACCTCTCCTTGGTTCAATCTAGAACCAGGGCAATCAGCACAAGCTTCATGTACTAGGAAACCCCCTTTAATCTGCAAGGTCATTATCTTCCCTCCTGTTTGTGCAGCTCTCACCATGGAGATGATTGCAATCTCCAGGACAGCAAGAAGGGCCTGTTTATGAGAACTGAAGTAAGTCCCTCGCAGTAAGCAGCTGGTTCCTGGTAAATAAAAGCATCTGCACCTTAACACAGATGGTCCTCCATGAGATGCACCAGAACATGGATACAGAAGATCATTTCCCAGCTCCACCATCTGCCCTCAACTTGCAAGTTTCCTTAGTGCAACACAGTAGCTGTAATGAAAGACCATAGACAGCACTTCTTTCACCGAAGCAAGCCAACAATATAGGATGAGACCAAATTTGTTACTTGAACTCAGCCTACAGAGAAAGAATAGGTAAGGAAATAAGGTCACATACGCCAGAATACCTACTTCCTATCCCCAGTTTGCTACAGATACCACTTTCCACAAGATATTTGCAAGGAGCCTAGCCAAAGTCAACTGTACAAAAAAGGAACTGAGGAAAAATGTCTGGAGCCCTTCTACTCTCAGGTCTGCAGAACAGCCTACTGGAGTCCCACCAACCTCATTCATGCCTTCCCAGTCCAGCTCAGCACAAAAGCCAGAGCCAGGTTTCAGGAGAGCTGCCAAAATCTGACCTTCTCATATGGAAGCTCCTGCCTTCAGACTGATGGTCCCAGGAAGGATAACCCAGCTGGCTTCCAGTGCCAGAGAGCAAAGCATGGCCCTCCTTGTTTAATACTCCTTAACTTGATTGTTTCCTCATCCTTCAGGGAGGTGTGGGAAATGCACGCTCTATAGCCCAAATGACAAGGCCTCTAAGGAGGCACCAACTGTTTTAAAGATTACTTCACCTACTTAAATCTTGCTGTCAAAGGATTCATCCCTGCAGGAAGAGTTAACATGCATGAGATAGAGGGGGGAATTCTCATTCAAATTTCCATCGTGACAGCATTTCAAACCTTCACAGTAACAAGGGAGATACAGCAGGACAAAGGTCTTCTTGTGCCTGTCAAGGCCAGGCAGACACCAGCACCAATACCTAATCCTTCATGATAGCTCCATTTACTTCAAGCAAGCCCAGACCTCCCTCATTCACATTCAGTCCTTACTTCATCCCAATAAAACCAGTCACGGCTTAGGCACTCTTGACTACAAGGCAAGTCTTCTAGTGCCAGGGCAGCTGGAAAAGCCTCTTCTCATCTGTGGAAGGGGCAACAATCACTTTGCTGTGCCAGGTTTCAACAAGAACCCACCTGCCTCCATCAGCACAGCTGTCCCAAGACCACAGCAGAGGTCCTGGCTTTGCTGGCATTTTCTTCCAGGCCCAAAGAATCAGACTAAGTACAGCGGCAGCAGTGTTTCTAAGAATCTCCAACTACTTGTGTAATAGTGCAACTTTTGTTGTCATCTTCCTCATCTCCTATAAGGTTCTGACCAGCTTCAAATGTTTCAGTTTTCATGCTTAATGCCTGCTCACACTCCTCCAAGAGCATTTTAACCTTCACTAGCTCTCAGTGAAGTTAATAAGAGGACCAGATTCGGGGACACATGAGAAAATAGAACTAGTTTGTCACTTGCAACACCATGAAGTCTTACTTCAGTCCACTTGCATCGTCTCTTCATAGCAAAACTCTCTTGTACACAAACATGTTTTACACTCCTGCTTTGAGCTGCCTTCTGCTCACCTGGGGACATGGGCATAAAACTAGACAGAGTTTGACATGCACAATTACACCAGGCATCACTCTTCCTGTCACCCACTGAACAGAGGTGTGGTATATTCCAGAAATTCACATTCACAGAAATACAATTTTAGTCAATACTGAGAAGCGTCAGTAACATTTCACAGGAGAGTATAATTTTTTATTAAAGGACATAAAAGAGTCAGCAAACATAGAAATATCCTGAGTATCATTCACAGCCGGAAAGAGACGATGATTTATAGCTTCCTGAAGTCTGAGACAACTGGAACCACTATCTTTGCTCCTCCACTGCAGAACAATATGCATTGGGTGACACTCAGATAACAAGAACAAAGTCAGGCTAGGATATGCCTAGAGAAGCCAAAAAACGGGGGCTGGTGGGGGAAACCTTCCTTCCAGCAGCAGCAGCAGGCCAGAGTTCATTCTCACCACTGGTTTGGACGGTATGGCAGCCAGACAGAGCAGAGACCCCTCACAGAGAAGAAGGGAGAGCCAGCAACCAGAAGCTAAATCCTAACATAGTCACCCATGGTTAGCTATGGAGCAGAACCAAGCAGTAGAGCACACGTGCAAAAGCAACGCACAGGTACTTTAACAATGCATGTTTCCTCCTTTTGGCATGACTTAAGTACAGTCACAGATAAACGAGATATGCAAAAAAGACTGCAGTGGCCCACTGAATATTTGGAAAGGCTATTTTAGCAGGGGAGCACATGAAATGCATGAACACCCATCACATGGGGCATTTACAACTTGGCCTCAAGGCACTCAGGCACAGCCCTGTAAGGCAGTGACCCCAAAACAGTTACAGCTTCTCCCTCCCCCACTTACTAATCTAATCTAATCATAAAGAGTCATTGTCCTACAGCAGATAGGTTGTTTTTTTATTGCTTTCTGTTCCAGGATACTAAAGAAACCGTTAACAATACTGCAAGTGGTCACAAAGCATGACTAATGACAGAACATTGCATGACCTGAGATTCTCAGGGATCCTCCAAAAGTAGAGCCAAAACTGTAGCTTAACAGCTGCTCTGCAAGGGATCATGAGGACAGCCCTCGGTGTCACAGCCAACAGACAGCAGTGGGCCAATGCAGAGGTGCACAGCAGGGGTTTTGTCAGGATGGGTCAAGGTATTGCCTTGCTCAGGCAACTTTAATGCTTTTCAAAACCAGCATCAGACGTTAACTCAGACTACTGTGAGCAAGGCCAAAGTCCCTATGTGACTGCATTGGGCAGTTACTCAGATTACTATAGAAGCATGTATTTATTTTGGGATGAAAGAGGGAAATTTCCAGTGGGATCAGAGCAATGCTCTAAACTCGGCATGAATTCTAGAACAGCTTTAAAAGATAATGAAGTTGTTTTGACTATAGCCACTTTAGCATCTAGTGCTTCCCTCTTGCAGCTCATCCTGTTCACATACTCAGGAGGTGTTGGGAGAAGTAATTTAGGGAAAAAGTTTCAGGCTGGTTGTAGCACTGCTTCCTTGGGTTTGTGCATAAATACACAGATCCATCTATATCCCACTGGATCCTGTGCTGGTACATAGAGCCACTTGTCACACCTCTCTCAAGCTCCAAATGTTAAGCAGCCACGGGGGAAAGCAACACACAGACTTCAAAGCCCAAAAGAGCAGTGGCTGACACTAAGAATAGTGCCAACAGCTGAGATGTTTGTATCCGTGGGGTCGGCTTAAGATCATTAGTAAATAACTGCACAGCTGTCCTGATCTGGAAAGGAATGTTGCACATCAGGAAGATTTCAGTGCCTCACTGAGACTTGTTTGAGTAATAGACAATGGATGTGAACAGAGTCAAATCCTTTAATCAGTTTTCCAGGTTGTATTAGAACATGTTGGACCAGCAGCAGTTCCACCTATCATCTGCAGCTGAAGCTCAGACAGTCCAGGGAACAGCAAGAGCAGATAAAGCATGTGATGGTCTCTTCTCAAAGTGTCCTTGCTGGTCTCCTCCTATCTTTGCACACTGTCTTTCCTAGAGTCACACCAACACAAACCACACCTAAGTGCTACGTTCGTGAACCTGCCAAAGAGAAAGCTGAGAATTTCATGGTTGCCACCACAAACCAAGGGCACTCAGCCAGTAAGTGGGTGCTCTGCTAAACTTAGATCAACGAGACTATTTGAGAGCAAAGAGTTATAACTTCACAGTACTACAGAGGCTGTGGCAGCTTTTCAAAACCAAGTATCCAGGAATGTTCTCAGCATTAATCTATATTTAGCTGTATCTCCACATGATTTTTACCATTCTCCAGTCTAGGTCTCTTGGGACACTGACCTCAGTTTTCCACTGGTATCATCTGTTAACTTACAAGCAGTGATACAGTGTTAGCTGCACTAAAGACTAACGAGAAAATAGTTACAAGAAGTACTTTAAACTTTAAGGCTTTATGAATCTGACTCAGTGTTCCTGATGTGTAAAAACCCCTTGAAACAGCAGGGAATATTTCGAACACCTTGCAGCCTAGTGCAAGAATCTCTAGTTGCCTAAACTGGATGCCTCAAAGCTTGAGAAACATAAGGCTGATATGCAAAGCTGAGCCCTGGCACTCTGTGCTGTGCTGAGCAGACTTAAGCACTAATTACATTTTAAATATTGACCAAAAACATGTAGTCATGCTGCTTTTGCAGAGAACAGCTGCAAAAGACAAATTTCCATCAACATTTTTTACCTTACATGTAAAGCACAAATCCCAAAACGTTTCAAGGATATAAAATAAGAAAAGAGGCTGCACTGTTTGCATTATCCCCCAAACTGTCTCTAACAGCTAAGAAACCTGAATGAGTTTAGAGGCCTAAAAGCCTTTACCTACTTCTCAGTGACTGTGTGGTCTGGACCCAGCCAATGTGCAGAACATTTCTGTGCATACAGACCTGCTGCCAGCAGAGCACAAGAAAATTCATCATCCCACCTGACATGAAGTAAATCATGTGAGGCAGACAAAGATTTAACTCAGCCTCTAAATACCATAGTACTTAGGCAAAGCTCTACACAAGTATTTTGTAGACTTCAAACCAGCTTACAGAATCGACCTGGGAGAGAGGACTAGGACCCAAGATGCCCCCAGCAAGCCTTCAGGAGCAGTGCCCTTGGCCTCCAGGCTTTCTCTAAGCTGAACTTCGCTGTCTACAGCATTACGTGAGGCAAATCAATAGAAAGGTAAAAGGAAAACAAAGGCTGCTAAGGTTGAGCACTAGAAGACCTTGGGAATGGTTTCAATCAAGGAGTGAAGCATATTACATGGGAACAGAAACGCACAGTGAGTGTTCATCAGCTGAAGGCACTGCACACAGGTTTTCTTCTGGAAAAGCTGCAGTCACACAAATTGATTTGAGGAGCATTGATAACCTCCTAATACACACACTCCCTTCCCTTCTTGTTTTATGCCTGTAACAGACACTCTGTTCAGCCTGTCGAGGGAAAGACTGCAAGAAGGAGCATGGGAGAAGTACAAGGACTTCTGGCAAACTACAGAATCACCAGAGGAATTCAGCTTTAACCAAAGCCCAAGACGACAGAAGTCCACACACTGCCTGTGGATGACACTGCATAAGCTTGGACAGGGATGATATCCAGGGGCAATGAATTCTTACCTCATCACACAGGGCTTGCATGCTAGAACCCCTTCTCAGGGCTGCAGAGCTTCACCAAAGATTTCATTATCTGAGTGACACACAGGCTGACATCTGGAGCTCACCACTTGCTTTTTGCGGCATCTTTACTGCCACCAGTAACATTTCGTTAGCTTTTCTGATCATTACCACAGCTCACTGTTTGCCAGGCACTGTGTTAACACCTTCCAAGTAAAGAACAGTGCTGGTCAGTAGAACAGTTATGTTCCCATTCAAATATGCTGGCCAAATGAAGTGTTTTTCAGGCACCAGAGGTCTGGGGAAATAAAGCATCCCCTCAACGTAATATACAGTGAAACATACCTTTCAAAGATTGACTTTCTAATGACGCCACCCACAGTCACACCATGACTCCCACTGTCACCACCACGCAACCCAGTCCATCATCACAAACATTGGTTCTGGAAAACCAGTATGAGACCAGCATCCTTTGGGAATGCAGGTGAGCAAATGCAGCTCTGAAGCAAACATCCAGAGGACACAAGGCTCTGATCATTTCCAGACCATTAGCTACATACCCTCTTGTTTTGAATATTGCATAATCCCTCCAAGAACTTGGCTTATCAGTTCAACTTTGCACTCCCTGCAAACAGGGAAGCTGTTTGTCAGAAACCTGTGCTGCTTTGCCAAAACAATCTCTGTCAGAAAAGGCTCTTAAACCTTTTATTGCAGGATTCCCAGCCATTACAGTAATTTTTGTTTCCTAACCCCACTGCCACCAAGGAACCTGACTGAAATAGTGTAGTGTAATTTTAAGCACAGCAGCATTAGGAAAGATCCTTCAGATTGTTGCACTTGCCCCAATGAACTACATCTAATGTAAAGTATTTGGAGGGCTTTTTCCTTCTGCAGGAAAGGATTTCAAAAGGATGCAGTCATATTTTGTAACCTCCACAGTTATGCCAGGATGCACACTCCAGTACATTTAGAATGAAGACAGGCAACTTCCTACTCTAGGGAAGAGGATTACTGCTCTTTAGCTCAAGTATCAATTGAAGCAATTTGGCTCCAGAAAAACCACTGCTGCAAAACTAAAATTGAACTCAAAGTTGTGCAGCAGAAACTAGATCTATCCAGTGCAGGGGAGAGGCAGAGCAGGACTGGGTCAGGGAGAAGGTAACAGAGGGAAGTGTCAGCTAAGAAAAGGCATGCGCAAGGGGAAAAGGTGCATGCAGCCTCATCAAAAACACATCTTGTGACCACAAAAACATACTGAAAGCCAAGTTCCCAGCTGCATCCTCAGGGCAAAAAAAGAACCTGGTTCCCAGCCCTTGCTGGCTGGTAAGATAAAGATAAAAGATGACCTAGTCTGTCCTCTGATGACAGGCTTGATCAGATTTGGAAGATGTGTTTATACCCAGCTTGCCCCCAGCCCTCACTCCCACAGCACACTCAGTGCCCGAAGTTACCAGCAGCTTCCTCCCCTGAAGGCAAGACCAAACCCTTCTCTGCCCATCAGCTCACTGTGACGGTTCAAGGGCCCCAACAGCTGCCAGAGCCCTGACACCAGGCTGCTGCAAAGCCAGACTTTCCAGTGCAGGGAAAAGACTGTGCTGAAGCAAGGCACAGGGAAAAAAAAGCCCCAAACCCCAAATAAAAAACCACTGCACAACAAAAAACAAACCAACCAACCCAAAAAACCCACTAAACCCTTTACCCTGACACTGGAAAAACACTAAAGCTGACAATCTGATCAGGCTACAGCAGGCTAGAGTCAGGATTCTTTATCATAATGTTGCTATCTAAACCATATACAGGAACACTGGAAGGAGAGACAGGCCATGGCACTGTGTCAGCCGAACACAAAGAACAAAGCCCTTACAGAAAGGCAGGGCAGCACATCACTGAGAAGAACCTAAAACCCACTTCCATCCCACAAGTCAATATGTGCTTGTTGAATTCAGGAAGTGGCTTTTGCTGTTTCAAGAACACTTAATACCTGTTTGTTGCTGCCCTACAGAACATCACTGCATTCCCTCAGCCAAACAGTCCATTGTTTGTGTTGGAGCAGAGATGTTAACAGACAATTTGCGCCTATCACTCAGAGCCTACTATGGCTGGCTGAAAGACACGGGGAAGCACCAGCAGACTTCCAGCAAGGAGCTGCGTGGCAAGATGCAGAGCTAGCAGGTGTGTTATGGAGACTGCAGCAGGCTCAGCAAGTTGAGCTTTCGGCTTACAGTGGCAGAGGCTGCCAGCTACAGCCACCACTTGAAAAAACAAATTGAGGAAGTTGGCTGATTTCCCTTATTTTGGTACTAAGAACGCAACACTTACCACAAAAGAGTTCCTGGAGAGAACCAGAGCCAGGAAAGAGTCAGTGTGGTGCCAGGAGAGGAGCACAACAGGACAAAAAAAAAAAATTAAAAAAAAATCAGTGTCAGCAAGTGACCTGGGGAGCAAAGACCTTGCTTTGGGGCTGCTGCCTAGCTGCGTTCTGGGGTCAGTTTTGTTCACATGCTTTAAAACATTGTCCTTTCCCCTACACTCAGGATAGAGGTTAACTCCTGCCTACCTCCTCAGGTGGCCATCCTCTCCCGCGCTCGCTGTGCACCTGGGGACAGGCAGCACGGGGCTGGAGTGCCACCTTCCGGCAAGCCACCGGCAGCACGGCCTCCCCTCCCTGGAGCCGGGCATGGAACACGCACCCTCCTGGAGCTCAGGCACAGAACACACACCCGCTGCTCCAGAGCCCTCGCACTGCTCCTATTGCCTCTTCTCCTTTCCCTGGCCTCCACTTACTGCAGGAGCTGCTTCAAAGAGGCAAGTGAAATGACACGGCGTAATTCCACACGGGACAAACAGCATGGCTCCTGGTAGGTTGGTGCTGGAGCCACAGGAGACAAGGTCTACAGCTGCTCCCACAACCTGACAGTTCCCCAGATCTCAGCAATGTGCCCTGAGTCAGATCTGAGCATCCTCAAAAAACAAGCACAACAGTCACCTAATGATCAACTCAAAACCACCCCAAAGATCCAACACGACATTCAGGAAGGAGAAAACCTGACTGTTTTCTAAATGCTTGATCCACCTCCTGGCATCAGCCATGCACACCCTGGCCACTCTTGAGTGTTAACAGGCCTCAATGTGCCCATCTTATGTGAGGTTATCCAGGAGTCCTAAGAAGGCCAAAAAGGTAACTACATACAAAGACATCCAGCAGCAGTGAGTTTCAAAGCTGAACTGGACATGATACAAAACATTTCCTTCCATTTTGAGCCAGACACACCTCCTACAATCCCACTCAATGTTAAAAATCTCTGTTTACAACTCAAAAGAGGTCTCAGTGAACTCAAGCTTTCCTCCTGCAGAAGCCAGCTCTGCTCAAATTTTCCACATCTTTCTACTATTTTTTATTTCACTTCAGCCTGTACCCTATTAGCACACAGATACATCCAGTTGAGTACAATTTCTTCTTCTGACCACCTGGTGCCTCAATTGCCCTGAGCTGTCTACCAGGAGCAGTCTTTACCATTTCCTGCTCAAGTTTCATTAACTACCCTAAAAGAATGGAATGGGAAATAGTCGTGTTCAAAAGGCAACGATAAATCACCCCCTACCTGCGTGTGCACCCTGAGTGAAAAATCAAGCGGCACAGGCTTGTCCCAGCGTCCCCCAGGCAGGCAGGATAACACAGTACCTCTGTGTGCACTGGCACAACATTCCCAGTGCTGCCAACATCCTTTGGCTGAACATTTCCGTGGAGCTGCCTCCATACAAGCCTGAACTAGATGAAAGTCACTGGCATAAGGATGTGCTACCAGCTCCAAAGAGAGCTGTTCTCCACTCCAACTATTTTGGACATGCATGGGAAGCCTCACACTGTCAGCAGACAAAATCTCTGAAATTTGTCTCCCGCACCAAATCAAGACCTACTAAAACTCAAGGGACAGTTTCAGGGAACACAGTCTGAAAAGCAGCCCAAGAAGTCACATCTGGTCCACCCTCTTTTCTACTAACCCTGTCACCAAATATTAGGTCTATCAAGGTAAGATACTAACACCCATTGGGCAAAAGCAGTACCCTCTCCAAACTCCTTGTGGTTCGCTGTATCTTCTGTTTTAACCTGTCTGTAGCGTCATTACAAGTTATTAGAGATTGCAATACCCTGAGAGTAACTCCCATCTTGGACCAGCCAAAGCTGGTAATACCTTCTCTATTTCAGCAGTACCCCACTGGTGTGAGGAGCACAGACCCAGAGGAGACCCCTCCATCAGCACTGCAGCAGAATCACGACAAAACCCAACTGAACACTTGGGCTCTGAGCACAAAAGACTCCACAAGAGAGTGCAGACATTCCATATGGGAAAACAGCTTTATCCTGCTCCACCTTTTGCCCCCCTCTAGGCAGCACTGCAGACAGTGGCATCAAAGCAAATTTTGCAGGCAAAAAGTGAAAGAAGAGGTGAGAGTGAAGATGACTTGAGGAAGGAACATTCTGTGCCAAACAGAATCAGTATATTCAAGAAGAGATTTTGCAGTAGCAAGAGACAGAGATACCTGCACAGAATCATGTTTTGCTGTAGAGAACTCATCAAAATCAAAATGACAGAAGCAGAACAAGATCAAAGTGAAATCTTTGAGGGCAGATCAACAGTTTTTAAAAGTCATTTCAACAGCTAGTAAGAACCAGCCTTTCTGATTACCCAAGATGTTTAAGGTCTTCTGCACAACTTGAGCTGGATGTAGACACTGGATAAAGGTCAACAGGACTGAAGTAAAAGGGAATTTGATTTCCATTGCCATCCATAGCCTTCCTACCAAGTCAGGCAGTGTGTAACTAAGGTAGGCATGGTCTGAGACCTTTAAGTTCATGTTTTACACACACTAGTTTAAAGTGAGACTGGTAGGCAACAGCAAAGTCTTAAAGTCTGCAAGATACTGGTGTCCTGCCCAAACTATCCTATTTAAACAGATATGACAGAAGCATTAGTGATTACTGTGACAATTCCATAGAGACATTTTCATAAACCTGTAACACAGCAAACAAAAACCAACAGGGGAGCACCATCCACCCGGTACTGCAAAGCTCAAACAGCACCAATATCTTTACAGCAAATTCAAGATGTGCAAAGAGGCATTTTGAGAGATAAATTTCAGAGAATAGACATGATTGCTCCATACTACTGAGATGATGAACTAAAAGTTGCTTCATCCATTGCGAACACTGCTGCAAAACGGGAGCTTAGTAATGCCTTGCTCCATACTTGGGTCCAAATATGAAAACTCCAGAAATTTTACTGACAAGCTTGTAGGTAAAAAGTATTTCTTAGAAAACAGGAAAGGCTTAGGAGACAGCTTTAGCGCAGTGACCCAGAAAATAACAGATATGAGCCACTGGGTTAGAAAGTGAGATAGTGGTAGTGCCCAGATGCAGAAAAGAGTGAACACAAAGGCACACAGCAGAGACACAGGTGTTTACTCAGTATTTGCAAATGCAGGAGATGCCACAGACTAAAATTTAATTTTTTTCCATCAACCACAAAGGTCTTTCTACATCAGCCTGCATCACTCAAAAACTTGTAGCTGGTGAGCAGGATAACATGTACAACTGCCAAAAATGCAAGATTAAACATCACTTGCAAAAGTGCTTCCAATGAGCCCAAGCTCTCTGTACCATAGGTGACACACTAACTATCCCACTCGAGAGTAGAGTACGATCTCCTTCTCAGAAATGCAAGTTAAAGTCACATTTTATTGAGCTAGAAACTCACTTTTGTCCATGAGACATCTTCTTGGTAGTTAGAGGAGACCATTGGCTATGCAGTTTGCAAGCCAAACTAGAGCTTACAGGAATATAGACTAAGGAAAGGAAAAAAGTCAATTTTACTTCCACAGCAGAGAGATGAGCAAGGGGACAACTGGTATCCCTCTGCCACTAGTAATTCCATTTTATTACCAAACAAAACAAGAGCAGCACAATGGGAAGCAGAAGGTTGTGCAAAACCTCTGGGAGAAGATACCTCGAGAACACTGGGCTATTTCACGCTTTTCACATCAGCTGAACCTGCTGTGGAAGCCCGATGTGTTTCCATGACCTGACAGAGACATGCTGGGGCTGCTGCAGCCCTGTATTTCCCTGCTGTGCATTCCAGGCCCTGCCTTCCCCCAGTGCTGGCATTTGCTGGATCCCACTGAGCTGTCCAAGAAAAATAAACCAGTCAAAAGGTTAACCCCAAAAGGGAAAAATTGTTCAATTTTTGGCCAGCTCAACTCCCTGAACCAGTTTGTGATGGGGCCAGAGGAAGGCCTACAGCCCCTGGGATGGGACAGGAGAATTACATCAGCCCTGATGAAGGCTGATCAACCTTAGTGTCTCAGAACTAGCAGGCAACTGCTGTAATGCACATGCATGGCATTCCTATGTTTTGCAGCAGGACCACAGTTTTAAAAAACCACAAACATTTAACACAAGGGACAAAGACAAATGGCACCTCTAACAGACTGAATCAATACTACAATGGAAGGCAGCCAAGCAGCTGTACCAATGGAGCACATGCACCCTGGGAGCAGAAGCCTTTAACAACACAGTGATACGGTGCTGCTGGTTTAAGACCTCCAGATACAACCAAAACAATTTCATTCAAGGTACATAAACACAGCAGGCACAGGGCTGAGAGTGGAAAGTTGGTCTGAGAAAGGGAGAGCTTGAGAGCTCTCAAGTCTGGAAGAACATCAGCATTTCAAATGCTGTTCATGACCAGCTGGTACTCACGTGATAAAGTCCAGAAAACTTGCCAGGGGCTCATATGCATGGTTCCTCATGTGACGGAACTCCACCACCATCTTCTCCTTCAGCTTGTCATCAATGACAGACACAGTGAGCGGGGAGGCTTCATTGGCCAGGAAGTTCCCATAGTCTGTGCTCTGGAGGTGCAGTTTCAAGTCTGAAAAGGAAAAAATAATTCCATTCTAGAGGGTTTTGGGCTAGGTTTGGGCATTTTTTTCAGCATAGCCAAGAAAGCTGTTGCTCAGCACTTCTTGAGGCATTCTCTTCTCTGAAAGATAACCTAGACAAAACGCATGTGTTAAGTCATACACTTATATTTGTGCTCAGTTCTATCATGGACAGCCCAAATGCTGGTAAAGAGCAGTGTTTCACCATATCAGCCTTGCCTCATCTTAAAGACAAATCTGTGACACCATCTGTGTAACTGAGCACACACCAGTGGCAGCTGTTCACTGTGCTAGGTCAAGGTGGAAGCTTACAGATTTTCTAGGAGGTATTTGCTAGAAATCTAGGGGAAGAAAAAAAAAAAACCAAATAACTTAAGCACTCCATCTAGCCAAAAGGGCTCTGGTTGCAGGCTTCTCTGAAGAAATCACAACCAAGAACCTAACCGCAAGCACAAGCAAGTTTCCCCAGATAAGAGTGATGTGGAGATCTGTAAAGCTTGCAAAGCCAAAAAGACAGAAACAGCAACTTAGAAATTATAAACCATCTTGGTCTTACATTACCAAAGTAGCCCTACTAATTGTGCTGGTAAACAGAATTTGGGCATTAATAGGTAGAGAGGGGCTGGTGAAGATGAAGGCCATTTAAATCCATCTCATAGGGTAGGCAATCCCTGCCCAGGATGGACACTCAGAAATCTTCCCCTTCTCCACTTTCAAGCAGAGGAAACCATTGTTTCCTCTGTTAGCCCTGCTGCAGGTCAGGTGCCCAACCAAGCTGCAGTCCTGGCCAACAAGCAACCACAACACGCTGAGTTCTGTCAAGATAAAAGCCTTGTTTGAGCCAAAAGCATTTAAGCGTCTCTATGGAAAAACTGAATCCAGAACTAAAGAACGTCATATAATCCTATTCCTCAAAGCTCTAGTAGTTGCATTGGTACATAATGTTCATCTCCCTTCAGCTTCACCTCAGAGGGCCAGTTAGGCAAGCATCCTCGCAGGGATTCAAGGCCTTTATGGGGTAACGAGAGGAGCTGGAAGAGTTGAGTCAAACCAGATGTGAACACACCATCCAGAGAAAACAAAAAAAGACATTTCTCCCTGGTTTTTCTGAAGCAGCAGTGCTGAGGCTGCCTTTCCCTTCTGCTGAGCCCTCAGCATTATGGCACAAGCATCCATGGCACTGAGGTCAGAGCAAGGACTCAGACTGATTTGAGGAGTTTGATCTTTTGACATTACACCCAGCCACAGCCACGAGCTGGAGAGCTCCTCCTCAGGCTCCAACCTGAGCTTGTGCAGCACCTTAGTGTACTCAGCCTGAGGGATGCAGGAGTCAAATGGCTTCCAAGCCAACTGACTCTTCTGGGTATTTCCAAGGAAGTCTAGCAAAGATGGTTTTGACCAAGCACTCTTTAGTTATGAAGATGTTCCCACTGCTCAGTGTTGCAGGAAACAGATGGAGTTTACAGGGAAGGAAAATAAAGCCCAGAGACTTAAATACCACTCTGTCATGTTTCCCAGTGGTTTACACAAGAGTTCTGGGGGCACTTTTAGAAAGGAGGGGATTCTGCCCCTCTAATCTGCTCTGGTGAGACCTTACCTCCAGCACTGCACTCAGCTCTGGGAGCCTCAGGACAGGAAGGACATCAAACTGTCGGGAAAAGGTCCAGAAGAGGCCACAAAGATGATTAGTAGAGCATCTCTCTTATGAGGAAAGACTGAGAGGATTGGAATTGCTCAGCCTAGAGAAGAGAAGGCTCTAGGGAGACCTTACTGCAGCCTTTCAATACCTGAAGGGACTACAGGAGACCTGGAGAAGGACTTTTGACAAGGGCATGGAAAGACAGGAGAAGGGGTAATGGCTTCAAACTGAAAGAGACTGAATTTAGATTGGATATTAGGAAGACATTCTTCCCTGGGAGGGTGGTGAGGCACTGGCAGAGGTTGCCCAGAGAAGTTTTGTATGCCACGTTCCCAGAATTTTTCAAGGCCAGATAGGACAGGGCTTGGAGCAATCTGGTCTAGTGGAAGGTGTCCCTGCCCATGGAAGGGGGTTTGGAACAACAGTCTTTAAGGTCACTTCCAACCCAAACCATTCAATGATTCTATGAATCCTGGATGCAGCAAAGAGATTAGATCTACTAGTTTGCTTTTAGCAGAAATTGGAGAAAACATAGAGCAAAATCAATCAATGAATATATTCAATGAATACAAGAGAAAAAGTCCTGGTAAGAGTATTACACCCATAAGCTCAGATTGCAAGGGATGGCACAGCTGCATTCATATACCTCCTACTTGTAGTTTCCTGCAGTTGTGCAGAGCTCTAATGGAAGCTAAGCCTGCCCAAAAAGACATGTGATGTTGTTTTGCAGCTGTCCAGGACCTTGAAGAGGAAGCAGCTATTGCATATCCTACCAAATCTGCCTTCAGCAGGGAAGCTGCCAAAACTTATTTCCTCAAGTCCAACACCACTGGTTTGTTTTGGTGTCATCATAACCTGAAACTCCACCTTTGAGGTTGCAAGAAGCTGCTTTGCTATTGTGTCACTTGATGCTACAGACTCAGTGTCACAAAAAGAAGAGTTTGCTGTACTTCCAGGAAGTCAAAGCAGCACTGCACCTAGACCAGAGGCACACAGAGTGCACGCTGTGCCTTGCAGGCCCTCCTTCAGCAGCTCTGAGCAAGCTCCCATGAGCTGCTTGGCCGGAACATTTTGCCCTGCTCCATTGAAGGAGTTGTCTCCCCAACTCCACAGCACAAGAGCCAGCACATTATGTTGCAACTGGAATAAGGGCCATGTTTATATAACACTTGGAATTCATTTCTACAAGGAAGGCCAGCCACAAACTGCAGAACTAAAGTTTTCTGAATCTCTTAGCATCCAAGCAGACAAAACGGAACATATTTTCCAAAATTTGGACCGGATTTATGAACCCTGACTCAGGGCATCCCACGGTGTATCAGTACTTTACACTAGCCTGTCCTCCTCCAGCTGCTGGGCAAGTCACCAAGCCTCAGCCAAGAGGGTTTGGGAGCTTTTAATAGGACTATTCACATGTCAAGCTTCTCAGATGAGAACAAACCAATCCCGTGGTTTCACAAATCTCCTGCCAGAAGAGCTGTCCCAGTAGCACGGTGACTAATAAGTGGACCTACTGCTGAGCAAGCCCCAAGCTCTCCAAAAGCTCAGGTTCCTAACACAAGCTCAGACTGAGCCGGAGTCGACCTCTGGCAGCAAGAGAAGCACCTTGGCAGGGGTAGCTGCCAGAGATCCCACACGCTGCATGTCGATAAGAGTCTGGCTGCAAGGCTTTTGTCGTGCCTCTTCCCCAGCTGCTGTCGAAAAGGAGGGAGACCAACACCTGGAGCCCAGTCCCTCCTTCAGATATCCTTCAGAGCTCCTTCAGATATCCACCAACAGCAGCACAGGGCCTCAACCAAGTGATTGATTTTAAGAGATACATTTGCCTGTTTTGGCATTTTTCCAAGCAGTTCACACACTTTATGTAACAAACTGAGCCAGCATTTGGCAAGAGAGAACTTGAATGACCACAACACTTTTGCTCTCTCTCCTCCCCCGCAAAACCTAGGAAATTATGGCCAGGTCACAGCTCCCAGAAAGCTGCCTCATGCAAGAACACAATCATTTGTCAGAACCACAGCCCTTTTCAGCTAGATAGGGTAGTGCTTGGGATTACCATGACATGTACTTACAGCCACCCCCTATCAACTCTCAGATCAGGCCCTCTGGTTTTCATGCAGCTGCCTGTACACAAGCCACAAACACAACCAGAGCTTAATTCAATACACTGCTGTGCCAACACCTTGACATTTCAGAAGACATCTTCACAAGAGACTTTATATCCACACTAATGCAACTATCCTCTCCTGCAAGTTTGCTTTGACATAACTCAGAACCAAGCCATTAGCCTGTCAGACATCTGCCAGTCAAAGCCTTTCCTGTAAGCACTGCTCAGACAGAGTGATCCATGGCCCCATCAGCTCAGACTTCCAACCCTTCCTTCTTTCCTGCTGTAACTGCATTGCAGAGCTCTGAATCAAGTTAAGGGCTCGAGCACTTCCAGGCAAAGACTGATCTGTCTTCTCACGCACAGGCACAGAATCAGCTTCTGCAACTTCTGAGCTGAACTGATATTTTCACAAAAATTATCTGCTGTAACCCTGACATCTTCCTACAAAGTACCTGGGGCCATCACCGCCTATATAAAAAATTAAAGTATCATTTGCCATCTCCCAGGCTGAAGGCAGTAAAGCAGCTGAGGGGTTACATAGCAGTCTGCAGATGAGCTACATCGCCCACATCTCCCTTCAGGAGGCTGCAGTCATTACCATTTCCCTTGTTGCTGTTTGGTCTGTTTACAGCCACCTCAGATACTCTTGAAGCTGATTCTCTGAAATTTCGCTCAAGACAAACTCAGAGACCCTTTGTTCCCTGTAGAATTTAAAACATTTCCTGTGGTTGCACACCACTAGCAGTGACATACCACCTCTTCTCTGTTGTCAGGCAGCCAATTCATCTGGGCCACAGTTAGACACAGCAAAACACCATCTTTGGTTCTTTCCTCCATCAGTACCTCACCTCTGACTTTTCACCAGTTTGAGATGCACTCAGCATCAAACAGCAGCCTGTGTTTCTAGTCCATCCCTTCTGGGGGCTGAACTCACTCCACTCAGAGCTTCAAACCCAGCACAGTCAGGTTGTGTTACATTAGGAGCCCCTCAATCAGGCAGCCCTTTCCTAATCTGTCCAAAAAGCAAGGTTACCCTCCTCATATCTGCCTGCATCCCAAATAAGCTTTTCTCCCCCTCCAAAAGCAGACTGCTCTAAGTCACTCTGTAACCTCAGAAACTAAAAGTAACAGTGCAGAAAACAGTCTCATGCTGCAGGAGCCTGAGGAGCTGAGGAAAAACAACAAGATGAAAGCACTGACAGGCTGCTGAGCAGCAATACCTGCCAGGAAACCCAGACACCATCATCATCTAACAAGGACACAAACAAGGGCTGAAGCTGCACCAGTACTGACCTCAGCTGCTGCTTTAAGTGTAGCTAGGAGAAGCTATGAGGCAGGTCTCTGCCTGGTAAAGGAGGCCAGAACAAACAGCAAAAAGCCTCTGCTGAACCCTGCAGGAAGCCAGTGACCACAGTGTTTGTTTGCCACCATGATCTAGCAGGCTATGGAAGTGCCATCTTTCTTCCAATAAATGATGTTTTCCTGGAGCGTGTTTTAACAGGACAGTTGATGAAACAGCCACAGCCAGTGGTTACACCCATACAGGATGCAGGACAAAGCACCGAGATTAGCAGGACAGCATTTTGGACACTGTTCTGTTGTTGCACGAGCAGTCAGCATTCACAGGACAGGAATGGTCTGTACTCACCATGCCTGTACACTCTGCCTCCTCTGGCAGGAGAAAGCTCTTGGGAGCAGGGGACAGTCCTGCTGCACAGTCCCAGCACACAAGGGTCAGCTTTTCACACAGGGCTCCAAGATGTCAGGAGACTGACAAATCATCATGGTGTGAATGACAATGAAAGGTCCCCACCACGTTATGGCTTGTCTTCTACACCCCCTGAGTTCAGACTGAACCACTCTCAGACTTCAGGATGGACCCAAGCATGGCCACACTTCAGGACCATTAAGTGGCCTCTCCTTGCTTGGTAGTACAGCAAAGGAGCTGCAGAGAAAAGTATCTATGCTGTTCCCCCTACAACCAGGAAAATACCATGACCTCCACCAAAAGCACTCCTGAAGTCAGTCTAGAGCTCTGCAACATCCCCATACAAGAGAGGACATGCTGCCCATGTGGTTATGCTGAAAGAGGAGCCCAGCCCCAGCCTTCTGGGGCCTAAATTCAAGGACCACAGTGATAAAATGGAAAAGAGAAGGGTAGCACAGCCTCTCCTGCTCTTCTCTCAGTGAAAGGAGATGTGCTGAACACCTCAAAGCAATGGCAGCCTGTAGGGGAGAAAACAAAAGGGGACTATGAAAACAGAAGCACACTCAGCCTGGTGCACAGAAGACAAACTCCATGGACAGGTCCCATTCCTCCATGTGCACACCATTGCTTCCATGACATCAAAGTTCCCAGCTGTGCTGAATGCACAGACAGAGGGACAAGCACACATGGAGTGGTGGTGCTGGAGATGCACTGTCTCTGGAAGGCATCTCCCAAAAGAGGCCCACAAGCTTGAGCCAACTCCCTGCCACTTCTCAGCCTCATTACCGAGCTAGAAGATGTCATGTCCTGCTGCTGGATTTCACCCACCAACCACCTCTACAACACTGGCAGGTCAGAAAGAAAGCAGCTTTCTACACTGTTGCTGTGGAAGCAAGAAGTAGTAGCAATAGGAAGAAGAAGTAGTAGCAATAAGAGGCTCATGAACACTGACTTAATGGGAAAGACATTCCTGGCTCAAGATGCTTTTGTGCACTTCTTGGGCTCCACATGCTTTTTGGAGAAGGGAGCTTTGCAGACCAACAGTAAAGCCAGTTGATAACCTACATTCCAGTCCCAGACTGAACTCTGCTGCTTAAAAGTGTTACCACTGTCCAACTGCATCAACAGCTTTTCATTCTCCTGATGGGAGATCAGACCACTTACAGGCCACCACAGCTTTAGGAGCTGGAGAGGACTCACCAATCTTTTGAGAGTAGAAATCTGGGTGACCCGTAAGTTTGGTTGCCCCAAACAGATTCCACTCAAGCACAGATCCATGCTCACACCACAGGAGCAGAGGAAAGCGGCTCCAAGTCCTTCACTGACACCTTGTGTCAGAAGCAGGAACTGGATACAACAGCGACCACCAGGCAGGTTCCAAACGATACCAGCTCAGGTGCTGAGAAACAACCAGAGCACCAGGGCTTTTGGAGCTGAAAGAAGGGATTAGACATGTTATTGCTAAAGAGTTTAACAGAAAGCTTAAGCCAAAACGGTTCTCACACACCCCCCTCAACCCTTGACACGCTTTTCTGCACTTAAGGCCAGCTCAGGAGCCTGCCTGACCACAGACAGCCCATTTGGCTCTCTGTTTCTGACTCAACAAGAAGGGAGAGCTTGGATCAGGTTACCTTGTGATCAGACAAGCAGAGACAACAGAGGATCACGCAGAAAAGCATGATTTCCTCCTTTCCAGCAGCACTAAGCAGCCAGCCCAAGTCGTGAAGCAGAGAAGTCAATCCCTTTATGCTTCCAGACTGATCTGGGCACATGAGAGGGAGCAGCATTTCAGACCTGGAAGCACAACGTCCTCCAAACAGCCAGATACCCAATTCCCAGAGCCAGACCCAGAACAGCCTTGGTCCTTCAGGCTTTCTCCACGGCCAAGGCAATCACTCTCTCCAGGACTGGGACTAACTGCAGAGCCAGATTTACACGCAAGAAGCGGCAGCGAAGACAAAACTGAGAGTAGAGAAGAATGTATCAGTAATTTATGCCCCACTACTTATTCTGGCTGCTAATACACCAGCCACTGCTTGGATTTAGTGCAGACGAGCATCTGGGAGAGAAAGAAACACATTAAAAGTCTCTGGAGCACAGAAAACATGTACTGAAATAGAAAAATCAGCACTAAATGGACGGAGGAAAGAAACGGTCTGACCAGAGACCTATGTAAGTAATAAAGAACAATGCTCCTTTGAAGGAAAATCCCTCTCCAAAAGTACAGCGAGCCAAGTGGAGGAGGAACAAGACTGGCAGTGAATTTGGAAGAGCCTTCATGTTCTCAATGAAGCATGACCAGGAGCACAGCAGTGGCTGCCACCAGAGAGCTGCTGGGGACAGAACAGCAACAATACCATGACAAACATACAGGAACTCCTGTGACTCATTCCAAATGCAGCCAACACCACTCCAAGGGAGAACTAGGTTTAAGCTGCTTGGTTCAGAAAGCAGGAAAGGGAGAAAAAAGAAGAAGCTCCAAGTACAGAAAGACACTGAAGAGGAAGTTTTCTGCAAGAGAGGAGAAAAGTCACAGATCAGGGCATGCTGAGACTTGTGACTACCAAGAGAGCAGAAGTAACTCCCACTGCCCTCTTTCAGGCCCTGGGCTCCACAGCAGGAATAACAGTGGCTGCTGCAAGCAAAGAGCTGCAAAAAAGAGAAGTGGAAAATGAGCTTCTGTCCTAAAAGCACCCTAAGAGTTTTTAAGGTAGAGACTGGGGCATAACACAGCACTCTGTTTCCATTCTATTGTTACCTGAAGTGAGCAGATCCAGGTAACTTGCATCCAGGGTTCAGCTGGCCAGGTATTCATCTAAACAGTCAATGTCAATTAACCACTCAGCAATGATTGTCTAGATAAAGCTGATGCCTAACTAATATTCTAAGAAGAAAGAATGATCTAGTAATTATAGTTTCACTGATCAAAACAACCAACATACCTGGATACGTGTGCTTCCAGTTTATTTCAAGAGAAGCCAGGTTTTAATCTTTCTGATTTGTGATCCAGGTTCTGGACACCAGAAAGTGAAAACTGCTAAGCAGGCCACTGTTCAGAGGAACAGTTTAGCACCAACTAATTAAGATGATGAGCTGATCACATGTGATCAGAATGCAGACTAGTTAGGGTTGGAAGGTAACCTTTAAAGGCCACGTAGTCCAACCCCCTGCAATGAACAGGGACATCTTCAACTAGACCAGGCTGGAGCTCAGAGCTCCATTCAATTTGGTCTTGAATGCTTGCAAGAATGGGGCATCCACCACCTCTCTGAGCAACATGTGCTAGTGCTTCACCACCCCCATTAAAAAAAAAAAAAATCAAAAAAAAAATCACAGTTTTCCGAGTTTGTACACACTGATCTAGAAAAAACGTGATGCCTGGAAGTCAGAATTAGCCTCAAAAGAGTTCTCAAGATCACAGGTGACTGGTGATTCACTGGTGAATTTACTCAGATGTGCACCAGATTTTTTTCTACTAGTGATTCCTCAATAACAGCAGGTACTAGGTCACCCAGTCTCCTTAAAAACGAATCATGGGTATCAGGGATCTTAGATTATGTCCATAACCTTATTTCAGGCCTTAAAAAGGCTTCCTGCCCTTTAGGGAGTGAAGGCACAAACAAGTGTCACCAGCAACGCTGTCAAACCCACCAGGCTCCCAACACCCGCAGGGCACAGGGCACAGCTACACGGCCACCTCAAGAAAGCAGCGGGAGCCCAAGGTCCCCTAAACCTCTGTATCAGCTCCTGCAATCACACGGCCGGGCTGACCGGGACACTGAGTCAGCTGAGGCGGGGTGGGGACACAGGACAAGACACCAAGCGCGTCCTCAGCCATAGGGTGAAGAGGGAACAGCGCCTCAAGAACGCCGCTATTGGCTCTTTTCCGCACTGCCAGGCAGCCCCTCGCCTCCCCACAGCCCCCCAGCATCTCCCCTCAGCCCACAGCCCGGACATTCCCCTCAGGATGGCGGGGAGGGGGAGACTGCTCCCGCTCGCCTCAGGCCTCCTCCACCACTCACCCTCCAGGCTCTCGCACTGCACCAGGTTCACGTAGTCGCCTTGACGGAGTACCCCCGCTTTAAAGCCGCGCACCAGCCCTTCCAGGTACCCGTTATCCACGTTAAAATAGAGCTCCGGGAAACACGACATGGCGGCGGCGACCAGACCGGAGCGCTACCGCCCGCCGCCTCACGTGACCCGCGGCGGGTCACGTGGCCACGGCCCTTCCCGGCAGCCCTTGCGAGGCGGGAACGGCGTGAGGCGATGCTGCCGCCATGACGCGCAGCCTGCCGCTCCCCGGCGCAGCGCCGGGCGGGAGCCTGCCCTCCGCTACACCCCAGCCACCGTGAGCCATACGGGCAGAAGAAGAGGATGAGTAAAGCTCGCAGTGTCGCCTCCTGCCGAGACACCGCTTCTACTAGTCAGGAAATACCTAGCCAGGTAAAGGGCTTTGCAGGAGCTGCTCTGTAAAAAAATAAAATGATTTGGTTTGATTAGAGGTGTTACAAAATGTGGGATATGTTAAGGTTATCTTAAGGCGGGATGTTTTTTTTATGTAAGACCTCTGTATAGTTTCAAGCCTAATCAGGAAGAAAGGAGACTTAATCGGTGGAACGGGCAGCATCCCTCACTCGAGAATATCCTGGAACAAGCTTTAAAGACGTAATAAGTCAAGATGTAGATATATGTCTATGTGTACATTGTTAACCTGGCGGAATACTGGAGGTTCATGTATCCTAGAGCTGAACTATTTTCATTGTAACACTAAAAATCATGCCTGCGGGTCAAAAAAACCCTGCCCAGGTGAAGAGCCTTCCCCTGAGCGTGAGTGTAGAAGTTAGCTGGAGTTACGTGATTTGTATGGAAATTACTAATCGATCTTAGTAGCTACCCAAGCACAGCCCCTCTATTAATGCTGAACTCTCTGTGTAACACAGAAAGCTCGGTGGGGTGTGCTGGATTTGTGGAATACACCGAGCACCAGGCTGGGGCAGCTCTGAAATAAACCATCGGTGTCTCTCTCGAGTGTGTCATTATCGGCTCATATACCAAGGAACAAACCTGATTTTGTGGGCAACAGCAGCATAGCCAAAACACCTGGAGCACCCCTGCTGCTGAAACACCACTTAAGTAGCCAGAAAAGGCACATTTGGTTTGACGTGGAGGTGCCCTGGAGTGTTGGCTGTGTGGACACAGTGCCCAGTTGTGCACAGGCACCCTCACCTCGCTGCCATCCCTCTCCCCTGAGAGCCCCAGTGGACACATCACACCATTCCCACTCCGCAGTGGCTTTTGCAAAGGGCTGCTTTATTGGAGCTGCAGAGGAGGAGGCACACACAGGGGCGAGGAGCTGGCAGCCCCCCAGGCGCTAGTTCTTGCCACAGGGGGCATTGGTGCTGATTTTCCTGCAGTAGCAAACGGCGTTGAAGAAGCGGCAGTAGCAGGTGGCACAGGGGTCGCAGCAGGGGATCTGGCCGAGGCAGGATTCCAGGAGACGGACGCAGCGGCGGGGAGAGCGCTCCTCACGGCCTGCAGCTTGCAGTTCTGTGGATGATGCCTGCAGGGGAGAGGGGAGGAAGAGGAGGGGAAGAGCTGGTGCTGGACCACTGTGCCAGCAATAAAGAACTGCGTGGGAGAGAGCCAAGAGTGGCTGCTGAAACCTGGTGTTGCCAGCAGCGGAGGCTTCTGTCATGTTCAACTCCAGGCTCTGTTTTCTGTTGGAAATCACTGCTGAGTACTGTGGACTCTCTGCAGGTATTGCGGCCTCATGCACAGTGTCTCAAGGCCTTTCTGCACACATTTATTTTGAAGCAAAGCCTGGACTTCAGCAAACTATGCTGTGCCTTCTGCCCAAACAGAGGCACCAGGGACTGAGCCAGGCAACACACAGCACTGCCCAGTGAGGTCCTACTTTGCAGAAGCATCCTGGGCTCCACTTGAGGTTAATTAAATGGATCGCAGGAGCACAGGCTTGAACCACTCTCCTCTGAATGCTGAAGTCTCTTACAAGTCTGGGCAGCCTCAGCTCATCCCGTCTCCTCAGGGGATGGACAGATAGTTCCATCCCAGGCAGTACTATGTTGAACTCCAAACCCCCCAGCCCAAGGGACATGGAGAAGGCTGCTGTGGCTCAAGGCCACCACGCTCTTTGGGGTGTCTGTAAGAAAGTTCGGGGAACAATACCTGTGGTTCCAGCACGCTGCCTCTCTGCACAAGGTCACCATCAGCTTCTTGGACCCCCAGGACCATCTGCTCAAACCCCAGCCTTGGGAGAGCTCCTGCGAGATACAGAGAGGCTGGACAAAGAGACTGCTGGCGGCTCTGATTATGCTCCCTGTGGTCATGGGTCCCCCCAAAAAGAGCCCCACTCCCTGTGAGCTGCTAGGCTGCTCTCACTAGCCAGGGCCCAGAGGAGAAGCAGTGCTGCTTTAAGGGGATCCCCACTTCAGTTTTGGGGCCCTGGGCATTCCAGCAGCTGGTGGGGGTCAGTGGAGAGCAGAGGGCCACAGGACTCACCTGCTGGCTCCGAAGACACCTCCTTGACTTTCTGCTGCAGGCTGACCTGGTGGGCTCTGTCCACCCCGTCCAGCCTGCCGCTCGCCTTCTGCAGGTGGCCACAGCTGAGGTCAGAAGTCCTCAGATCCAGAACAGCCTGGATCCCCTGCAGCAGCCCACAGCACAGCAGCAGCACGTTCAGCATGGTCCTGGGGGATAACCTGTGCAGAGGGGCCCAGCCAGCATCAGCCCACCTGCAGGCAGCCTGGCCTGTCCCATCCACTGCCATCACCACCCCTGTTAGCGTGGAAAACACATAATCACTGAATGATTATATGCAGGTGCCTTTTTATTCTCGAGCTCAGGAAGCTGGTGTGACCATCTACCCAAATCTGACTTCGACGTTGATCTGAAATGAACACGTTTTATACCTTCCTTTACATAACAGTGGTATGATCATATGTTAATCATCAACTTAACATTGTTCTATTGTTTTCTCCCAAGCATGACTTTAGGCCCCCCTCCTCCCGCAATATTTCTGATATATTTCGCAGGTGTGAATCCGCATCAGTTAACTGAAACAATCCCGATATTTTCTAAGCAATCTTTGTATTCATGTCAACCTAACCCTGTACAAGCAGTTCGTACCTACTCCCGTTCCCAAAGCCTATTTTTGACTATCCCAATTTTAGAAACATTTTAACCCTATGTTAACACCCCCACCCAGAAGTGCCATGTCAGCGAGGGGCAGCCTCTGCCAGCACAGCCACCACTCCCAGCTCTTCACTCCCTTGGACTTGAGAGCCTTTTTTTGGGCCCACACACACCTGGGAGCAGGACCCTTCAAAGCTATCTCTCACATGCTGTGGGGCACCCCACATATGAGCACATTCATGATCTTCCCACAGAAAAGGGTAACCAGCAGAGAGTGGACTGAGATTTGATCTTTTTTGCAGTAGTTCAGGGTCTTCTGCCCCACACACAGCAGCCACCAGACCACTGAGGTGCAAAGTGTGTGCAAAGGCCAAAACATCTGACACAGCTCCTGCCAGGCTCTCAGCCTGGAAGTGCCACTAGAATCTGAGTGCTGGGCAGGGAGACAGACTACAGCACGCACGGCTGGGGAACAGGAGAAGCTGCAGGGTCGGGCTGTGGGCTTTGGAGGCCTGAAGGCTCTAAAAAGCAGGTGACCTCTTAGGAAGCAAAAGAAAACAGGGCCAGGAGGTAATATCCCAGTTGCTGCTGTCAGCCAAATCCTGGAAAACCCTGTGCCTGCTGCTTTGGCAGCCTTGAGGTTCCAAACCTGGCTCCAACAGTCCAATGTTAGCTACTCCTGATCTCCCCATCCCACAAAACCACCCAGCTCTTTGCTGGGAGAGACCCCTCTGCACAGTGGGGAGCCCCACAGCCATGGGTGTCACATCCCACACACTCCCAAGACCCCATGGTAAGCACTGACCTCTCCGAGCAGAGAGGGGATTGCTGTTCGCTGCTCCACGAGCTCGCTGGAAGTGCTGCTACCGCTCTCTGCCTCAGTGTCCTCTTCCCCACATGCTTACTGGGATTTATATCGGCTTTTTATTAATTAAGTGCTGCAGCCACATGACTCTACTAACTACCAGGTAGGTGGGAGTCTCTGGAAAACGGGCTTTGTCTGGATGGAGAGGCAGCCAGTGGGGCGATGCATGGGAGGGGGGACTCCTGCTTCGTACATCATACAGCTGCAAGAAGGAACAGATCCCTGTTAGCTCCAAACTCCCAAGTTTCTTGGAAGTGATCCGCACTGTCCTTCCAGCCCACTTCCCTTTCCAGCCATGCCTGAGCAGCACTGAGGCTGAAGCTTGAGGATATCTCCTAATTCCCAGATAAAGAAATAACAGGGCTATAGTCTCCTCTCCAAAACCATGCCAAGCTTGACTGGTTTTCAAAGGGAATGTTGCCTATATGTATCTCCTGGCAAGCATCCAGCCATAGTGCAGAGGACTCCAGAAGTCCTCCAACTCCTGACCACTTGCCATCTGCAGATTCTCCAGGCTTCCACCTGTGCTAACTGCATCTCTTACTCACGACTCATTTGGAAAACCTGCATCTCCCTAGGGCCAGGCTCCTTTGGGGAATGCTTGTGGCCTTGAGTGGCTTCAGCCCTGCAAGGAATTGGGGGATTAAGACATAGGAAGGGTTCAGCAGGCTGTGACACACCCAGCAGAGAAGGCTGACAGACCAGGCTCTGTCCTCACCAGGTCGCTCCTACACCGAGAGGACACACTAGACCTCCCAGCATGTCCCCAGCAGAGCGTGAGCCACTGCTTCTGTCTGCAGCACCACCCCTGGGGCTCTTTGGAGGTTTCCTCTGCTCCCTACATTCCCTGTCCCAGCATGATCTGATTCCTGTTGCATTTGAGGAACAGGCTGAGCAGGCACAGGACCAGTAAGGAGCTCATCTGCCATGTGTAATTTTCTCTGGCTGGAAACACTCAGCACCCATCTGGGTGCCCATGGCACAACACCTAGTCAGGACTCCTGTGCCAAAGCACCTGGATGCCTCCCGCACCCCACATGCCTGGACAGACTCATCCTTGGGTAAGAGGCAGGTTTGGCAGCCCTTTCCATTCCCAAGGCCCAGGTGGGTGCCGAGTGTCCCATCCAGCCCCCGCTCCTCCATTCCTAGCCCTGGGGATTCCGTGTCCGCAGTCCAGCTGCCCCGGTCCCCGCTGACACCAGCCCCCGCACAGAGCCCTCAGCACAGCTCATTAGGGCCTGTTTGCAGCCGGCGGGGCCGTGGGCCAGGACTTCTGGGAAGGCATTAGCGGGAACGAGGGCGGCCGCGCTGAGAGCTTTTTAATCTGCAGGAGCAACATCTGCTTTGTGCGCATCCCGATGGCCAGTAACGAGCTAAATGAGGCAGCCGGCCGCTCGCCGGGCCGCTTCCAGGAAAAGAGGGCTTAAAGCGAGGGGGAAAGGGGGGCCAGGGCTGCGCTCCCGACTCAATGGTTCAGGCTCCAGCGAGGGTGGGAGCGGGCGATGGAGTGGGTCAATGGCACAGCAGAGATGCCCGTGAGCGGGCATCCCGGGCAGGACCCCCCCAACGGCAGGACCCTCGGGAGACAAGCCCGGGCTGGGGGCTTTCCCTCTCCTCCTCGAAGCATCCAGGCAGGCGGGCAGCTCATTTAGCTCATCACCAGCCCTCGTTACTGCTACGGCCAACAGAGTCCCCACTACCCCAAACAGGCAGTAACGAGCCGGGCCGCAGGAGCTGCCGGCGGCTGCGGTACCCGGGAGCTGCCCCTCAGAAGGTGCGATGAGCATCGCCCCGGCCTCAGCCCTGCCGGGCCGGGCCCTTTAAGGCGCGATCCCGGAGCCGCCCTGACGTCACCGGGGCGGGCGCGCTCGGGCACCGCAGCCCCGGCGGTCGCAGCTCCGCACCCCGGTGAGTGCGGCTCCGCCGGGGCGCACCGGGTGACAGGGGCTGGGGTGGGTATCGGGGTGCCCGGGGCGCTGGAGGGGGAGCATGGGGGTGCCCAAGGTACTGAGGTCTGGGTGGCACGGATGTTGGGGACTGGAGATGGGGATACGGGAATGACAGGGGTGCTGGAGACCTGAAGGCTGGCGATATGGGGGTGGCCCGGCTCGCTAGGGACTGAAGACAGAGGTATGGGGGTGACCAAAGGTGCCGGGGAGTGGAGGTGAGCATATTGGGGTACGCAGGATGCCAAATACCTGGAGGTTGGTATTTCTGGGGTGCCCAGGATTTTTGGGGTGTTCTGGGAATAGGGGGTGGCAGGGCTGCTGGCGATTTGGAGGTAGTGATATGGAGTGCTCAGGCTGCTGGGAACCAGGAGAGGGAGATATAGGGGTGCTCAGGGTGAGTAGGGACTGGAGGCAGGGGTGTTGGGGTGCCCAGAGTGCTACAGTTCTGGACACCTGGAGGAGAGGGTATCAGGATGTTCTGCGGTGCTGGGAAGTAGAGGGGTGTATCGGGATGTCCAGGATTCTGGGAACTGAAAGGGAGGGTGTTGGAGTGCTCAATATGCTGGGGACGTGGACATGGGGATTGTGGGCTACCCGAGGATACTCAGGCAATGGAAGTATTGAGATCTCCAGAGTACTAGGAACTGGAGGTGGGGATACAGATGGGTGCCTAGGTCCCAGGATGGGGACTGGAAGGTGGAATGTCAGGGGTGCCCAGGTTGCTGGGGACTCTGATGTCCTGGGGGTCAGTGGTGCTGGGGGACCTGGTATTTGTGGGCACCTCATCCTGCATTGCTCAGCATCTCCTCCATCCTACAGCGCCTGATGTCTGTCCCCCACCTGACGCCATGGCCGGGGCACAGGGCTGCGGCGAGGGCAAGATCGCGGGGCTGTACGACCTGGAGCGCACGCTGGGCAAGGGCCACTTTGCGGTGGTGAAGCTGGCCCGGCACGTCTTCACCGGGCAGCGTGTGGCCGTCAAGGTGATCGACAAGAGCAAGCTGGCAGGGGAGGCGGCAGGGCAGCTCCTGCAGGAGGTGCGCTGCATGAAGCTGGTGCAGCACCCCAACGTGGTGCGTCTCTACGAGGTCATTGACACCCATGCCAAGCTCTACCTCATCCTGGAGCTTGGTGACGGTGGGGACATGTTTGACCACATCATGCGGCACGAGGGCGGCCTGGCCGAGCCACGGGCCAAGCACTACTTCGCCCAGATCGTCCACGCCATCTCCTATTGCCACAAGCTCCATGTGGTGCACCGTGACCTCAAGCCCGAGAATGTGGTCTTCTTCCAGGAGCAAGGGGTGGTCAAGCTCACCGACTTTGGCTTCAGCAACCACTTCCAGCCCGGCAAGATGCTCACCACCAGCTGTGGCTCCCTGGCTTACTCGGCACCAGAGATCCTGCTTGGGGATGAGTATGATGCCCCGGCGGTTGGTAAGGGCTGTGGGGTGCCCTGGGGACCTGCCACCCTCCTGTCCCTTGCCTTGGAGCATCATCCTGTCAGCTGGATACAACCTCACTCTTGGCCCCTTATGCTGGGAGCACCCAGTGGCCCCTGAAAGCATGTCCCTTGGGTGCTTGGCTGCCCAGCCCTGCCCTGGCAAAGCATGGGTCCTCCGAGCATCCACAGAGATCCCACAGAATGATGGTTCATGCTGGAGAGGGGAAAAAGCCCAAGCAGGCTGTGAACCTGGCGTGGCGTCCTCCAGGAAAAGCAGTGTGAGGTTACAGCTGCCAGCAATCCGGCGCTAGTGGTTATTTGGCAGGGTGAGGCCGGAAGGAAATCTGTTTGGGATGCTGCTATTTGGGTGGAGGAGCTCTGAAAGTTTCCTTTGCTCCATCCCCGCCCTGAAAACCACTTCCTCTCCATGACTCCCAGTGCCCTTCCTCCCCTGGGTGGAAGGGGCCTGGGGAGACTGTTGCAGGGCACAGGGAGTTGGGCCGGGGGCTCCAAGAGGCTCTGCTGTGACAGAGGGGACGTGGGAGGGAAGCAGGATCCAAGCTGGCTGGCTGGCTGGAATTAGGGCAGGAGGATTTAGCAAAGCAAAACATGAGCCCTTAAAGGCAAAAGCCCAGCGTTGGCTCAGGGAAAGGCGGATCCCGAGTTGAGAACAGGGATAGCTTATGGAGGCGGGAGGAAAATAAGCTGGTGGCGCTGCAAAGGGAAATGAAGGGAGAAAACCGACGCAGATGAGAAATTTTCAAACACTTGACTTAAGCAGCTGAAGGTATTAACGGAGCGCCCCGGGGCGTGCTCAGCATCCTAAACCCACACATCTGCAGGAATTTGTGTACTGGGCAGGAGGAGCCAGTGAAGATGCTTCTGGCTCCATCTCTGTCTCCAGGACAGGGCAACAATCCCTCTCTCATTGCTATAGTGTCTCCTAAGGCACAGCCCAGTGCCAGGATGGTTGTGATGGGGTTTGGGAACCAGGAAGCTGAGGAATGACATGAAACCGTGCCGTGGGTGGGGGGATGCAGAGCTTGGGGCTGGCCTTCCTGTCCCTGCCTGGACAAGGTAATAACACCTCAACTGCTTTGGTGAAGTCCCTTGAGACCTGCTTGGATGTGGGGATGGGAAGGTCCTTGGTGGGAGTGTGGTCTCCCTGTCCATGGGGCAAGACCTGGGAGCTGTTACCTCCAAGAAACATCCCAGTGAGCACTGGTGTCTGCTGAATCAGCACTGGGGGCTGGTGGGGTGGCCCCTGCCAGGGTCCCTGTAGTGGAGAATCTCCTGGGCCATGGTGAGTGCAACCTGAACTGCTGCTGCTGCTTCTTGCAGACATCTGGAGCTTGGGGGTCATCCTCTACATGCTGGTGTGTGGCCACCCCCCCTTCCAGGAGGCCAACGATAGCGAGACCCTCACCATGATCATGGATTGCCGCTACACCGTCCCCCCGCACGTCTCGGCACAGTGCGCTGAGTGAGCACCACCCCCCCACTGTACCCCCAGACCCTGACTTGCTGCCCCCAGGGTGGGTGCCTCAGCCCTGGCAGATGCCTGGGAGCTGAGGTGGGAAGAAGGGGTAAAGCTGTTTACTTTGGGGTTCACATAGTGCTGCAGGGTTGCAGCATCACTCCTTTCCTCCAGTCTCATCTCCAGGATGCTGCAGCGGGACCCAAAGCGACGAGCGTCCCTGGAGCAGATCGAGGGCCACGCGTGGCTGCAGGGGGTGGACCCATCCCCTGCCAGCCACTCCCTGCTGCCCCTCACCTCCCACAAGCGCGTGTCTGAGGAGGAGCATGAGATCATCCTCCAGGCCATGGTGTGCGGGAACATCGCAGATCGGGACACCATCCAGGAGTGAGTGATGGGATACCGGGGTGGGAGCCCCTGCCAAGGGCTCTGGGGGTGCCTCCAAGCATGACCCTTGTTTGCTGATGCAACTCCCCCTGTCCCACACAGGGCACTGGAAGCTGACCGCTACAACCACATCACGGCCACATATTTCCTGCTGGCGGAGAGGATGCTGCGGGAGAAGCAGGAGAAACAGGGCCACCGCCTCAGCCTAGTCTACAACCTGGCCAAGGAGGTGCGGAGCAGGTGAGCCCCTCTGCTGCCCCCTGTCCCGTGTCCCCCTCCCTGTCATCCTGGGTCCCCAGTGCAGGGGCTCGGCCGGTGCTGTCCTTTTCCTTGCCACAGCCCTTGTGATGCCCAGCTGGGTGCTGACATCTCCCTCTCTCCCCTTCCTCAGGCCCAACTTGTCAGACACATTTGGCTCTGTGGGCAGCGCCAGCAGCCTCCCGCCCTTTGCAGAGACAGGCAGCCTCGGCGGGGGGTCCCGGCTGCCCCCCGGAGGGGACCTTGGCGGCCGGCAGCCCACGGGGACCCTGCTGAAGGTCCCCGCCGTTGACACCACCATCACCAAGAGCACCCCGGCCCTGCAGCAGATCTGCGAGGAGGAAGAGGAGGACGAGGAGGAGGAGGAGAGGCCCAGCGCCATGGAGAGGAAGAGCAGCTCACTGAACCAGGAGCAGATGCGAGCCTTCCTGCGTGCCCACCGCCCGCCCGGCCGCGGGGAGGTCTGGGGGTCGGGGGGTTGAGCTGGGGGGCCGGGGCGGGCGCTCAGGGGTGCTCTGGGCAGGGAAGGGAGTGAGTGGGGCCCGGGGTACCCCGGTGCTGCAGGGAAATGGAGCTGAGCCCCCAAGGAGGGAGGAGAACACAGAGCCTGGGGACTCTTCAGCAGAGTTCCCCAAGGAAAGGGGAGCCATCCTGTCACCCCAGAGCAGCTCTGCTGAAGTTCCCCAGGTATTGGAGGCAGACACAATCCCTGTCACCCTCCCAAGCCCTGCAGATGTGTCCCCAGGGCAGGGGGAACAGACCAGCCCGGCCCAGCAGTCGGCAGAGAGCTCAGGCCCTGAAGGAGGCGCAGAGAGCGGGATCAAGCTGGACCCGGGCAAGAGCAAGGGGGGCAGCCTGCGGGACAGGCTCCTGCAGTTCCCACTCTGCGAGAAAGCCCTGGCCTTCAAACTCCGGCAGAGCTCCAAGGAGAGCCTCCTCTCGCTGGGGCAGTTCAACTGCTGCCATGTCATTTAAGGCCCCAGGACTAGCCCCACTGTGGGGTCTGGAAGGGCACCCACTCCCCTGCCTTTGGTCTGCCAGTGGCTGTGGGGCTGGCGGGGTGCACAGTGCCCTGCTTTGTCACCCGCGGTGGCCACCCTGCCAGCACCCACCCCTGGAACCCGCTGTGAGAGACCAGCCCCTGGACAGGCCTGCCCAGTGTGAAGCAGACTGGGGTCCATCCCTGCACCGGCCAGTGCGTGTTCAAACCCCTGGGACAACTCCATGACCCTGCTGGGATGGGATGGACCACGACACTTTTTTAACTACTAGAAATAATTTTTTTAAATAGTCTATTTTAATGTAATTAAATAGAGATTGCTATATCCCCCAGTCCCCCCAGTGCCCCAGCCCCACAGTGTGCATGGCCCGGGGCTGGGCTGTCCTGCCTGCAGCCCCCCCGCCGGCCCCGGCTGGGGCCAGGCACAGCCCGGCCCATGACCCCAGGCCGTCCCCTGGGCCCTCCCTGCAAATAAGCTTCCTATTTATTATCTCTTTGTTTTCTTGCTGGCAAGAAATGAATGACTACGGAGGCGTGGGCCAGAGCTCGGCCGAGCTGTGGCACATGCGCGTGGAAGGATCGGAGCCACTGGGAAGCAAAGTTTGTCAGGACAATAAAATAAGCTTGTGGGTTGATGTGGGTGCAGTGTCATTGCAAGAACATCACTGTCCCCTGAGTCAGGGGGCCAGGGATGGCTTCCCGGGAGCATCTGCCTGAGCTAGGGTGGGCAGGGGCCCAAAATGGAGCTCAGGGCAGGCACAGAGGGGAGTAAGGACAGGAATGATAAACACCCAAAGGTGAGGGAAGGCCCGGGCCTGCCAGAAGGCAGGTGGAAGGTGCTGCACACCTCCATGAGGGTCAACCATACTCAGCCCCGGGGTGCCCCCGCTAGCTTTCCCCACTCTCATGCTGGAGCCACTGCGGAGCCCCCAGTTTCAAACCCAGCCCGGACTTCCTTCCCTCCAGCTCTGCTGTGCCTGTCCCGTTTCTATCCCTCCTCTTTCTCTGTCCTTTTAAGAGTACTCCCAAGTAACACCCTTGTCTGTCCCCATCATCCATCATGAGATCTCTGAGTACTGGGTAGCAGGAAGAACAGAGTAGTGCTGTGGGGAGACTCAGATGGGATGGAACCAGCTCTTGAGAGAGTGGGGAGTTAGTGATGGGAAAAGAAGCAGAGGGGTGCCCTGGGGACACTGTAGCCCCCACAGGGCTCCAGCAGCAGGAGATGGGATGCTGCTCCTGCCCACAGACTCCCCTGCATTGATCCTAAAGGATAAAGCCAGCGCCTGAACAGGGGCTTGAACCCTGGACCCTCAGATTAAAAGTCTGATGCTCTCCCAACTGAGCTATCCAGGCTCACATTTGGGCTCCGGAGGGGATGTCCGTGAGAGGCAGGGGGGACCCTGCTTTGCTGCAGCATTGGAGGGACAACGTGGGGACCCACTTGGATGTTTTCCACACCCACGGCACCCCAACGAGGCTGCCGGCGCACTCCAGACCGAACCCCCGGGTTCTGGGAATCTCCCTGGGCACTGATCGGCACAGGGATGCGCCCTGGGAAGATGCCGGTGCCGTGGGGATGCGCAGGCAGGGAGCGGAGCAGGATGCCGCGGGAGCTGCTGTAAAACCTCCGCCGCTCCCGGAGGGAGGCAGGAGGGACCCGCCGAGGACAGGAGCAGCAGTGGGGATGTGGCCGCACAGGGGTCCGTGCTCTGCGCTGGGGCTGCAGCAACCTCGGTTCGAGCCGAGTCCCAGCGGCGCTTTTGCAGGAGCCGCGTTGAGGAGGGAGGCAGGCGGCTGCGGGGAGTTGGGTTACACAGACACAGAGCCCGCGGTGGGCACCTAAAGGCCACCCTGCATATTCTCTTTCCCTTCCCCCGTGTTTTCCCAGAAAGGGACCCTTTTGCCCCACAGTAAACCCACCATGCCAGCCCATCCTGGCCCAACTCTGAAGGGGCTGGAGAAGATTAAAGCCGACCCCAAATACAGACGGGGTGGGGGAGCCCTAGAGACAGCCCGCAGAGAGCCCCGTGGGGCCTCTTCAAACACCTCGTGCACACTAATTGGCTTCATTAGAGCAGCCAGTGATGGCATCAGCCCCCCTTCTGCTGCGGCTGCGGACAGCACTAATGACCCGGGGGAACAGCGACCTCGGGACGGCCCTTTAGGGGAGATCAGAGCCTGTACGGACCGTGGGGTGTGTGTGTGTGTGTTGTCGACTGAACAAGAGCACAAGCTTAATTATCCTGATTAATCAGAGCCCGCTGATTTTAACCCACGTCTGGAGCTGTGCCCACACCGCTGCGCTGCCCTACGGCAGCCAGGGAGGCAACGCAGCCCCCTGAAGTGCACCAGCCCCGGGGTGAGCGGGAAGCTCCAGCGTGGGATGGAGGCAGCAGGGTACAGGGAGAGCCTGATGAAGCCCCCAGTGAGGCCCTAAATCGCCCCCAGACCTCTCCGACCCCGAAAGGTCCTCAGACCCGGCAGAAAGACACGTGGTGCTCCCTCGATCCCACAGAGAGGCACCATAAGGAGCCAGACCCTTCAGAGAGGTGCTCGGAGGCTGGCCCTACAAAGAGGCGCTGTGAGACCCCCGAGCCCCGCGGGCAGGACCCGCTCTGCTCCCGGGCGCATTCCGGCCCTTACTGTCCCTCCCTGCCCGCCGTCAGCCCCGCCCAGGGGGCGGAGCTTCCCTACCCGGAAGGGCCCGACGGGGACCACGTGGTGCGAGACACGTGTTGGCAGCGTCATGGCGTCGGCGCCCAAGCGGTTCAAGGTACGGGCGAGCTGGGGGGCTGCGGACACAGCGGGGACACAGCGGCACTTGGCACGGCGGTGCTGAAGGGATCCGCGATCGGCCTCATGGCTCCTTCGCCTTCACCCCACGTTTCCATCCACAGGCGGCGGTGGAGAGCGGCGCCCAGGGGAAGAGCAGTGCCGACCCCCTCTGCGGGTTCCTGGCGTGGTGCGGGCGGGCCGGGATTGAGCTGAGCCCCAAGGTGAGGCACCACGGGCCGGCCCGGGCCGCCCCCAGGTCCGCCCTGGCCTCTTTGCTCCGCCCCTCACTGCTCCCTCTGGCCGCAGGTTCGCCTGAGCAAGGAGGGCGCGGTGGCGGGGTACGGAATGTTGGCTGCTGAGGAGCTGGAGGCGGGAGAAGTGCTGTTCACCATCCCTCGCACGGCGCTGCTGTCCCAGCACACCACATCCATCCACACACTCTTGCAGGAAGGTGTGTGCAAGCTTCTTGTGTCACTCGAGGCTGCTTTGCCTTTTAAAGGAATAAGTAGGTCTGTGGTAAAGCCTCGGGAACGTTCCCGATTTGCACAGGATGCTGTAGGGCTGTTAGGTACCAGGTAGGAAAGGGGAGGGTTGGGCACCCCGTCATTTCCCTAAGAGAGCCCAGAGGTGTGTTGGGAAGGGAGAAAACTTCATTTGTGCAACATCTCCCAATTCTAAATGACAGGCACCTGTACCATGCTGCTTTCCTCGAGGCACTGATAGGAAAAAGAACAGTTCCTTGGGTAGTGTAGGCACCCCGAGCCTCAGGCTGAGGGCAAGGCGGTGGGGCTTGGGAGAGCTCATCCATCACTCCAGAAAAGCAGCTTCTAGTCCTGGTTCAGCTCAGGACAAACTGAAGATAAACAAGAATAAAAGCTCAACATCTGCCTCCAGGCTGAAGACAGGCACAGAGGCTTGTCATATGAGATTTTGGTTCTGAAATGCAGGACAACTTAGCTTTTCTCCATCATGTCTGGCTGTGTAGCCCAGGAGTCCCTGCAGAGCCAGTCCGGTTGGGTCCCTCTCCTGCTGGCCCTGCTCCATGAGTACACAGCCAGCAACTCCCACTGGCAGCCGTATTTCTCCCTCTGGCAGGACTTCCGGAGCCTGGATCACCCCATGTTCTGGTAAGGTGAAAGCAAGGGGGGCTTGGGGAGGCTCAGCCTTGGAGCTGAAGGCAGGCAAAGACCTGGGGCTGCTGAGTGGAGTCCTGGGGAGGGATGTGGTCCTGCTGGGTGACCCCAGCCCTCTGTTCTAGCCCTGTGCTGGCCCTGGCAGGAGCCCTCTGGGAGTTACATTACAGTCAGAGCTAGAGAACAAGGACCTGGAGAGCATGGAGACACGATTTATTTAAAAAAGGAGTTTATAGACCCTTGGCATTAACATAGATGGAGAAGAACGTGCTGTTTTTCTTGCAACAGGACTGAAGAAGAGCGAGCAAGCCTCCTGCAGGGCACAGGCATCCCAGAAGCTGTGGAAAAGGATCTAGCTAACATCCACCTGGAATACAACTCCATCATCCTGCCCTTCATGAAGTCCCACCCCAACATCTTTGACCCCAAACGGCACACACTGGAGTTGTATAAGGAGCTGGTGGCATTTGTCATGGCTTACAGGTGAGAAATGAGGGCTTTTCTCCAGCAAGGAGCAAGGACAAGGCTATGTTAGAGGTTGCAGTTGCACAAGAATGTAAGTTTAAGGTAAAGCTTGCTCTGTGTAGCTATGTGTACCACTGGCTTGTCTTCATCTCCCTTGTCTTAGCTTTCAGGAACCTTTGGAGGAAGAGGACGAAGATGAGAAGGGGCCCAATCCTCCTATGATGGTGCCTGTAGCAGATATTTTGAATCATGTGGCCAACCACAATGCCAACCTGGAATACTCTCCTGTGAGTGCAAAGCTGCTGCGCCAGGCATTGTCACAGCCTTCTTGTGAGACCTTTGGGAATGGGGACACAGCAAGGTGGGGTCTCAGCCCAGGGCAGCGATCTCATTAATACAAAGCCCTGTTGTATGTTTGGTGTTTGTTAGGAGGAGCTCAGGGTCATCTGAGCTCTCCAAAACCCCATGCTGAGCAGTTGGATCAGCACAGCTCAGATGCTCTCCTCTCTCTGCTTGCAGCAATGTTTGAGAATGGTTACAACGCAGCCCGTGGGGAAAGGACAGGAGATCTTCAACACATACGGGCAGATGGCCAACTGGCAGCTGCTGCACATGTATGGCTTTGCAGAGCCCTACCCCGGCAACACCAATGACACAGCCGACATCCAGATGGTGACGCTGCGCAGGGCGGCTCTGCAGCGTGAGTGGCACCCACAGCCCTGGTGGGAGACGATGAGGCAGGGATTTCTCTTAAACAGGGATCAAAGATGACATGAAAAATAAGCCTGTTCCACAGCATTTCAGGTGGTAGGGCCATGCCTTGGTTTTCTGCCTTCTCTTTCCTCTTCTCCCTTCACTCTCCTCCTCCACTGCCATCCCATCTGGATTCACAGCTCTGCTGTCTTCAAAACAGGTGCCGAAAGTGAAGCGCAGCAGCAGCTGGTCTCAGAGCAGTGGGCCTTCTTGTGCCAGCTGGAGATGGTGGGGGAGGAAGGTGCCTTCGTGCTTGGCTGGGATGAGGTGCTGACAGAGGAAGAGCTGTCCATGACCCTCAAGGTAAGAATGGCCAGGTGGGGGAAGAGCTACACAAGGAGAGCACAGAGTGCAGCTGAGCACTGTAGAATGGCTCAGTGAAGGGGACAAGTACCGGTAGGCAGTTTGGCACTAATAGTCCTGTGTAAACAGGGGTAAGGGGCATGGCTGCCCAGCAGTTAAATCATCTTCCTCTCCTGAACTAGCCACCCATGTGTACTCACATAATTGTCTTGAATGGCTCCATGGCCACTGCTGTTCTAGAGAGCTGTCACAACTTTGTAGGTGACAGCTGAGATGTTTTACAAGACTGTTACCACCACCCAGGTTTGCTGTTTTAATGTTCTTCTAGCCCACAATTACTTGCAATTAGGTATCTAAGCCAGTTTTGATCTCTTAACCTGTAGCTCAGCTGAGGAATAACTCACCTGCTCCACATGGCTCATCTCTTCCACAGAAGAGAAAGCCTGATGTACTCACACTGCCAGTGACTTATCCCTTTGCCTGGGTCATTACAGGTGCTGTGCATGTCAGAA
This sequence comes from Entomyzon cyanotis, assembly GCA_024500445.1. Taxonomy (NCBI): domain Eukaryota; kingdom Metazoa; phylum Chordata; class Aves; order Passeriformes; family Meliphagidae; genus Entomyzon; species Entomyzon cyanotis. Next base: position 7,316,234 of record JAKEPQ010000743.1, read on the forward strand.
GAAGAATTCAAGGAATATAAGGAGCAAGATGGCTGGGAAGATGACAGTGAGGAAGAGGAAAACTCTACCCTTTCGAATGAGGCTCTCTCCAGACTTAAAACCCCTTGTAAGAAGCTCCTTTATGATAGTGTGCTTCTGACCCTGGAGTCCTACAGGGCAGACCTGAAAGCAGAGCAGGACTTGCTAAATAACGAGGCTTATAAGAAATTGAGTCGAAGGGAGCAGCAAGCTCTGCATGTGCGCTATGGACAGAAAATGATCTTGCATCAGCTGCTAGAGCTGGTAAAATAAAAACCTCAGTGCCCCTGGATGTGATCTGCCTGGGACAGATCCTGAGGGAAAGGTCAGCCTCTGGCCACCTTTTCTGCAGCAGAGAGGACAAATGCCAAGACTGACTATGAGTCCACTTGTCCCTCATACAGCCCATGGATTTCTGGCTACCTCTACAGAAAGAAGTATCTTCCCAGCAATAGAAGTGGTTTTGAGTGGCCTTATTGTACCCTGAGAGCTCTGGAGCACAAATACCACCTTTTTCCAGAGGCCCTAAGAAACCCCAGCCCTCCTAATGGCTGTTTTAGGAAGGCAGACATACACTGTCAGAACAGCACAGGATTCCCTCATTCAGCATCAGAAATTTAAGGCAAGAGCTACTCCTTGTCCAGATTCAGAGGGCAGAAATCCAGTTGGTAGCTCATACCTTAGAGAGATTCAGAGTAAATATCTGGCAGGTGGAGCTGCTGACAACACTACAACACTAAACCTTTCACCTGTACTTAGTTTATGTTAAGCATTTTCAAGAGCATGAAGTACATGATATTCATCCTATTATTGCTCTAGGCATGGTCAATAATGGAAGCAAAATTTCTGCAATAGAATAATAGAGTATGGGCCCATAAACAAAGAAACACATAATAAACCACAGATGTCAGCAGCTGTATAGAACAAGGGTACTTAGAATTAAATCACATTCTAATCTTTCTGTTTGTAAATGTACCTTGATCAGAGGCTGTGATTTTTATTTACTATACCCAGTAAGTTCCTTCTAATAAAAGGATAAAACTAATAAACTGTTACTTAATTTCAAGTATACAACCTCCCCCTATGGATATGAGCCTTACATTAGTAAAGAAATTGCTACAACATAAAAATTTGCAAAGGCTATTAAAAGAAGCTAAAGAGAGTAGTAGAAGAACTTTGATTATTGTCCATCATGACCCCAAAGAAATCCATCAAGTAATGGAAAGAGTAAAGAGAGATGGAACTCACCATTGGTGGGATATTTTATTTGGATGGTCTCCAACAGCACCAGGAATTTTTAATAAAATGCTACATCCTGTAATTGTCTTGTTAATACTAACCTGTTTGCTTTTGATTTTAGTAGTAGGGCTGTATATCAAAATGGGGCAAATAATGAAACAGCTACCTCAGAGATTTAAATATAACTGGGAACAATAGTAGCCAGAAGAATGTGGGAGTTTTTAATAAAATATTTCAAAAACTTCCAGAGGGGAAAATTGATGTTTTAAAGCAGAATTCTCTGTCGCTTCCTTTGATCTCTGTTGCAGATGGAAGCTGATGGTATCATTTTCATCTTTAACCCCTCTTCTGAATACAAACAGATGTTATCAGGTGTGTTAAACAGGTGTTGCTTAATGCTTATGGAAAGCTTTTGTATTTTATGTCCTGCCTGGCAATTGTTTAAGAAGGTGCCAGAGCTACAGGTCAAATCTTATTTGGCACTCAGCCTTGGGTTCTGCATGTCCTGAGCTGAACTTTGCTAGAAACTGAGTAGAGGGCAGCTCCCTGAATGACCACCAGTGACCACCAGACATCTCTGAAGAGGCCTAGGCAGGCGCAGTAACAAGTGCTACATGAGGCTGCACAAGCTAAATGACTCTGCATTAGGTAGGCAATAGCTATGTATTAGATAGAAGGGGTTTAGGTAAACTGTCATGTATAAATGCTTTTTCACTCTTTGGTGTGCTTGATTTGTGGAAAACCTTCCACGTTGCACCCTGTGCAGAATAAATAAATAAATGTCTCCTTTCTACACCTGACTGTCCATGTTCATAAAATCTGGCAACAAAGGGAGGGTACGAAATGCAGTGGCCTCCATCCTACCAGCCCAACTTGTGATACTGGGATCTTAGGTGAGTCCACTCACTCATTGGGTGAGTCCTGTCAAACTTCTCTACACTTTTAAGCCTGAAAGTTCTTAAAACCTGAAGAGAACCAGCCATGTACAGCAGCATCAGTACAGAACCAGAAATTCTTTCAAGCCAGCAGGACAAGGCAACAAGTTTTGCACATTGTTTGCTAGAGTTAAACAGAAGAAAAAAATCCAATGGCATCTGGACCAGATAAAGAAAAACTGGTTGCTGGTAATTCTCTGTATCTTAACCCAACAGGAGGAGTAGTAAGCTAGAGTGGCAACAGCAGAACCAAAAAATTCCAACTTCCAAAAGCTCAGTTTCAGCACAACTGCTAACCTGGCAAAGAAATGCCATGGAATTGTAGGACCTGGCCACAATCTACTCCTTGACAGAGAGTTGACTAATGTCTAGAACAAAAAGAGGAAGTGAATTCCTTTTGAGCTGCCATCCACTGGCAGGGCTGGCTCAGTGGTCCCTCAGAGCGATTTTTTCCTCCATGCAGCAAATGCAAAGCCAGGTACAGAACCCTTAAACCTGAGTAGGAAATCCTGACCTCTCTGCCCCCACCACAGCAGTCACCTAGCTTTAACAAACTAGTGATGTTACAGAAAAAGAAAGCAATGAAGCTCTATTTCCTAGCATCTGCTAGGTTAAAGGACCTTGCAGTATTAACAACACTGAAGCTGCCTACCCTTACAACAGCTAACCACAACCTTGGACAGATCCCAGCAGCAGGGAGATCACACCAGGGTGGAAGGCACTAGAAATGAAGCTGATGATGGGCTGTCTACACTCTGTATCCCTCCACTGCAGTCTCCTGTCCAAGACAAACTCTGCTCATCAACTTGCACCTAAGCCATTTCTATTTCCACACAACTGCCCTTTCTGTTGCACTTCAAAGCAAGGCCCTGTGTAGTCATTGCATCTGCTCGATGACCTCATGCTAGAGAACAAACCCAGCTGCTTTCAACAGGCAATGCCCAAAACACACTGGAAAACTTCAGGTTTTGGATGGGTGGAACAGACTTTGGAAGACACCAACTGGCCAGGACAGAACTGGAGAGAATAAGCACAGTGGCACGTGCTGCATGTCATGACTTTAATGTGTAACTACAGTATGCATACATACAAGAGTGGGAGAACTAAAGCCCAAAGAACTAGAAAGGCTACAAAATACAACACGTGGACCAATACTTTACAAAACATTGAAAATCCTTACAAAATGGGCTGTATTGGTCCTTTGGGTTTTTTGTTTTGTTTAATTTTTCTTTTTTTCTTTTTTTTTCCCTTTTTAAAATTTTTTTTTTACAAACTTATACTGTGTGGTCACAGGGGAGGGTGGGAAAAGGTCTAGCTTTAACCCCTCATCTTTCAAAATTTACAACTGTCAAAAAAAAAAAAGAAAAAGAAGCTATAGGCCTGGTCTCTGGTTTATTTACTGAAAACAGCTGACCCTCACCCAAAGGGCCTGTTTCTTCTCCAACAAAAAGGAGGCATTCTCTGACTGCCACTCCACTTACTGTCTATCAGCATTTGATGAGGGTGAGGGGAAAGCAACACTGAACCTTAACCCCTCCCTCAGCCCTCCTGTACTCCATAGAATTCCCATATTCCAAACACATCCACTTTTTCTTTTAAACAACTTAGTGATTTAAAGGTCCCCCGTCCACATAAAGAAAAATAAGTTACTGGCTCTTCAATATTCTTTGGGAGTCTGGGAATGTCAGGACAAGGAGGTCTGCCCCAGACAAGTGCTTGGCATCAGCAGCTGCCCCTTTATTACAAGATGGACAGGCACCAGTTACCCACCTGTCTTTTACACAATTTGCACAAACCCAAAAGTCCAGACAAATGTTTCTGTTCCTTGTATTTACACTAGTTCAAATGATATTCACAGCATCTTCTGAAGTTTGGCCAAAAGTCAAAAAATTTTTTTCAAACTTTGGAACATGCCCACATAAGACTTTCACCCAGGGTCTGTTGTGTCTACCCAATCAAGGGGGCTGGGAAGGTCAGGAGGAGCCTTACGGAGTCTTCAGTCAGTTGATGGGACAGGACCTCCAGGCTGGCACTCTTACAACGCAGGATGCAGCTCATCTAACTGGCACCAGTCCCTTCCATGACTTGCTGGGCTTGCTTCTGCCCCATGCAGCACTGTGCAACCGACTGGAACAACCTGCACGTGGAAGCAAGGCAGTGGTAGGTGCATTTATGGCAGCAAATGGATGCTGTGACAGCACCACAAACTCACGGTGCAACTGCTTCAGAGATACCATTTGAATGATTCTGTGGTTAAGTCATACTCACTTCTCAATTTCTGGAGCGCAGTGAACAAACTCATGGTTCCAGAACTTAAACGCTGGATTTTTAATCAGCTCAATGAAAGTAATAAGGAGACCCCAGGGATGAGGCCTATTTACAATCAGTCGTTCCAAGAGAACCCTGAAATCCAAAAGCATGAACAGTTAGAGCTCAAAGATCCAAAATGCAGAAGGAAGAAAAGCAACAAGCTGAGTGTTTGCAAGTTAAATGCTGTCCCTCTGACCTGGTGATCTGCTCCTGGATAGCCTCTGTGTTGGCCTCTGCAAACAGGTAGAGCATGGTGCAGCTGAAGTAGTGGGTGTGACTGTTGGGGTACCGCAGCTGGTTGGCGATGGCGTTCAGGAACAGGTACCGACCTGCAGGAGAGAACACTGAGTCCACATGGCCTTCCTTGCACACAAAGGGGAATAAAGAAGCAACCAGCAGTGCTTGAGATTAATGTTTGAGAGCCTTATGGAGGTACAAGAAACAAAACCAACTGAAGATTTGTAAAAGCTGTATCAACCCAAGCTGATGGAGAAGTAAGAATTCAATTCTTCTTCATTAAAGGCATTTCTAATTCCTTTGAATACATTGAACTTTTGGTTATAACATTGCTCCTATATTCAAGAGTTTAATATTCTAACACAGCATTCCTTTCCGTGAATTCACTATAAGCTACATGAAATCACAGAATCAAGGCTGGAAGAGACCTTTAAGAACATTAAGTCCAGCCATCAACCCAGCACTACCAGTGTAACCCGGTAACCACCGAATCACATCATCCAGTGCCAGATCCAGATGCCTCTTAAACACCTCCAGGGATGGCGACTCCACCACCTCCCTGGGCAGCCTCTTCCAATATCAGACCATCACCACAGTGAAAAAACCTTTTCTAATATCTAATTTGAATCTTCCCTGTAACAGCTTAAGGCCATTTCCTCTTGTCCTCTCACTGCAGACATGGTAGAAGAGACCCCCACTTCACAAAAACAACCTTTCAGAGCTCAGGTTCCCCTGAGCCTCCTCTTCTCAAGACTAAACAAATGGTCCCTGAACCATTCCTCACAAGACATGTTTTCCAGAACTTTCAGCATTGTTGCCTTTAGCTGGACACACTGCAGCAACTCACTGATCTTTTTAAGGTGAGGGTCCACTTGCTGTAAATGTGACATCATGTGAACTAGCAGTGTTTCCAGCTCACCTTCAGTATCCAGGTCTACTGCCAAATTCTGGAAGATGTCCATGTGAGCTGAGTGGGTAATGGTGCTCATAGAGGGTGTGCTGCCTTTGTTGTGAATGTGTGCAATAGCTTGAGTACCTACATAGAGCACCAGTGCATTAATCAGCTGGATGTTGTAGCGGTTGCCAGGTTCATTTGATACCTAATAGCAAAGATAGGAAAAACATTAAGTCACTATTCCTTCAGCACTCAAAGGTACAGCACGTACAACAACAGCATTCAAGTATCTTACTGATCATCCAGAAGACAACACACTGGGACATCCACAAATTCAATTTTGCATTCATGCTTTTTTAATACAGCATCTATTATAGTGCATATATACTTGTGTGTGTGCGTATAGATATATATACACATTATATATATATATAATTTATACATTATAAATCTATTTATTTTATTTATATATTATATATATATATAATTTATTTCTATATTATATAAATACATATATATTATTTATTTCTTTCTTTTTAAACTCTCTACCTAAAGGAAATCATCAAGGAAGGCAATGTGAATTCACCAGCAGTGCCAGAGGCTGGCTGAAACACCCCCATCATGTAAATGTTTCCATCTAATTGATTCTGTGAGGAAGTCCAACTTCAGATCTCAAGTCTGCTGCAAGCCAAGCCATGAGATACCTGAAATGAGGTTTTACCCACAATTCTGAACTGGATTTTGGCTAATTTGACCATTTTTACTCTTAAAGCATTAGCATTAGGATCCATATATTTCTGTAACAATTAATCTGTCTGGAGTCAAAAGTTAATCAGCGTCTAAAAGACTGCAACACATCCTACCAGGGAGTGGCAGAAGACTTAATCAGAGTGTGAATTTTCACAGGCTTTTCTACTGCCTGGAACACATGTTGGCCAACACACCAACAAAACTCCTGCAAAAAATGATGGTGGCTGAACCACTGAGATAATTTGTGCCACATTATTTAAACTGAGCACCCACAGAAACCTCAAAAACATCCAACTTACTTGTAGGTTGCTTCGCAAGTCAGACAAAAAGGTGACTGGAGAACGGGTTTTGAGATAGGAATCCAAGTCTTTCTTGAACTGAGGTGGCATCACTCCAGTGAAATTTGTGAGTATTCGTGGAGCAATATTAATCTCACTTAACATGTCCACCTGTTTGACAGAAAACCCAGTCAGATAAACCATCAGCAGTGGAACAAATTGGAAAAGCAGATCTGTAAGCAATATTACATCGACTACTGCTGTTATCACTTTTCCTTCCATCAATGAAATGGCAACACTTGACTTTTGCAGATTTCAGAAGAAACTTGATCTCTAACATGCAGTCTTGAATCATCACCTAACATGATGTCTTGAAGAACTGAGAGGATAAAAAAAATTCAAGGGTGAAGGCCATAGGGAAATTCAGCCACTGCCTTTGAGGTCTCCCTATCTACACTCCAGACAGTCTTGTAGTTTAAAGAAGGACAAACATCCACACAAGTCAAGAAAAGCTTTCTTCAGTGATAATGAGTGCTGCAGTTTTTCTCCCATCAACCTGCATAGCTCACATAGAGAAGAACAACAGGACAGTACTTTGGCAGTGTGAGAAAGTTTTCTTCTAATCATTCCAGGATTAGCTACCTAGCATATACCCCAAGATTTAGTTAGATAATCTTAACCTGGATAGAGAGTATTTTGAGCATTAAAACTTCCTATTATCAAACTCCTTTAAGTAAGTTCTACCTTTAGGTTGGGGGTGAAAGGGTCTGGAAGCCTCATGTTCCGTGGGAAGGCACTCAGGATCAGATTCCTTAGCTGAATACAGTTAGGTGGGATCACATCACAGAACCCATAGTGGTAGTCACAAAGAAATTCTGGGAAATCATGCAACAAGACCAGCAACACACGCAGAGTGCCCTGTGAAATAAAATATTCAATATAAGAAGTGTGTAACTTTTGAAACTGTCCAAAAGCTTGCAGAGCCATCATTCTGTGTCATGTGGCTAACATTACCAGAAGAAAACTAATCTGGGAAGGCAGCTTGCTTCTCCCACCATTTGCATTCAACTCCAAGATATGAATTAGAAGACAACAGCTAATTCTATTTTGCTGCCAGAATACCTCTGCTTTCAGAGAAGTTTGATTGGAAGCATCTATTTGTTTACTTTATTTTTACCTTGTAAAGAATTTGCATAGGTTTGGTGAGTTCCACATTTCTAAGGAAAGGAGCCAAGTACTTGAATAGATCAATCAATAACTGGGCATACATAGGCCAACCCTGTCAAGAAAAAAACAGCAGGTGGAAAACATGCAATGAAGACCAGCTACCTTAATTTCAAAACTATAATTAGATTGATCTTTATATAAACATGGATATAAGAGCTAGCCATTGCCAGCTCCAGCATTAAGTGAAGCACAGCTCATTGCAAGGGCTTCAGCTGCACATCATCGTGCCATGGGTGTTTCCAGAACACTCAACATGCCATATTGAGGTGACAATATTAAGCTTAGAAGGAAGGCTACAGCTCTTCTGGACATTGACAAAGGCAGGTTTATTAAATTCAATTCACCCTGTGTTCCACAGTTATTGACACACAGAGTCTACTCCATGCAGTTAGGCTACTGTGAATATGACAGACAACAAAACCAGAATAGCCATGCTACTAGTGCACTTCAAGAGATGTGAAACAGCATCACACCAGATTAACATCTGGGTAAGGTTTTTAATTCAGAAAAGATAAACTGCAGCCACACCTTCTGCTGTGGTGTATGTGCCAGCATTCTTGCAATAAATATCCGATGGGAGATCAGTTCCAGCCAGGCATAAACAAAACCTGGAGCTTTTGTAGGCCTCAGGATGTGAAATGTGTTACTGAAAGAAAAGTTAGAGCAGGTTAGAAGTGCACAGCAATAAGATCGCTTTTCACAACACTGAAGGGAAAAACATACACAGCCCTAAAAGCAAAGGCATTTGAGCATCTTGGGTTTTACCAATCATCTTCCCTAAAACAAGCAAGTGGTCAGTCCACAGTAGAACCAGTTACTCCAGAGGTGATTAAGCCATCACAAAGAACAGTCAGATAGCCTTTAAGTGAAAATCCTTGATTCTACCAAGAAAGGATGAGCATTGTGGCCAATCCCAAATACATACCAGAAAGCTGTGAGTGTCTGGAAGTTGATGGTCTCCAGCACATGCTCAGGAGCATTTAATTCCAACAGCAACATGATGAAAATGCGATGGTAAGGAAGTTGCTGAAACTCACTCTGCCGAACATCATGGTCTTGCAGAAGAACTCCCACCACAATACCAAGAACCTAAAGAGATCAAGACACATCAGTGGTGACAGCAAGAACTACTTTGCAAGTCAGACTAAAGATAATACTTTAATCATCAGTAAAGAAAAAAAAAAACAACAGTAGATTCTAACAAGTACCAAAAATCCTAGTTATTGTAAGTGTTCCACAAATTAGTATTACATTTTTTTTCAGCATTTCCCAACCACTATTCTTTGCTCTCCCTGTCCCTTGGACCACAGTCACAATGACTGACTGGGCCGTGTCAGAAGGTCTTCACTACCTAAGACAATCCAGCCATAAACCAAGTAGTGTTAGAGCACAGGCAAGGCCCTCACCACATCAAGGTAAACACTCAGGAATCAACAACCTTAAAACAACAGCTGCTGACTTTTTCCTTTCAAGGCACAAAGGTGAATTTCAGATTGGTTTGAGATAAAATCTTTGTGAACAAGAAAACCACTTTGCATCTTGATGCTTCACTCAGAAGTTCGTAATTTCAGTGACCACCCCATCCAAGTTCTCATCAGACACTTGCGCAGCAGCCTGCATTAAGGTCTACACCTCAGGTTTAACAGCAAAGGTACAGACTACAACACACTTCAAATGCAATGAGGACAAGAAGCATTCCCAACCTTATTCAGGAGGTTGATCTTTGTGACTGTGTTGGTTGCCTCCCCGGAGTGCTTCACCAGCAGTGCAATAAGTCGCACAAAGGCATCCAGGTTGTGGTAGCACTTGGCTCGAATCATAGTGGGGTTGGCTGCAGGATTGTGCTGTTGCTCGGCCAGGGCTCGATAGCTGATCTCAACACACATTTCAGTACAAAGACGGAAAAAACGGGTGATCAGGTCATCTGTTTTCAGGATCCCCTGCTGGTGCATCTAGCCAGGAAAAGAAAAAACCTCAGCACTGTAACCACAGACATTTCATTTTACAATTTATTTCAAACAACGCAACCTTTACAAAGCACCCACCTTGCCAGCCACAATTAGTTTTTATAATACTCTCCACAGAGATTAATGTTTGCAAGGCAATTTGAGGGTGGCAACACAATTTTAGCAAACACATTTATTCCCAAATACAAGTTTTTGAATCCCAAATATTTTCAACCATCAGCATAGCTGAGAAGCCACAGTATTAGAACCATCAAAATGAAACAAATTACACTGCAGAGAACTTCTGGGTTTTGAATGAAGCATCTTACTTCTAAACTCTCACTGCACAGACAAAGCTATAAAAACAGCACAACTGGTAACTTGGAGACAACGTGGAGAACTTCTAGTATTTCTGGAGAAACTTTTTTTCTAAAAAACCCAAAGAATTTATATATCTGCCTTCAAAGTTCTATGCTTCTTCGTGTCCTAAAGACTCGTGGGAAGAAAGCAAGACTTAAGCAGTCCTTTAAGTTCAGTAACAGAACCTTATTTAATGTAGTTATTACAAAATATTTCTTTAGAACTCATTACTAAAGCCTGTAAGGAATCAATTGTAAATAAACACTGCACTTCAATCTATTTCAATTGTTATTTCAAAACTGATCAAATATGTACAAAAGCTAATCAAACAAGTGTGATAAAGAGTGAAGTGGGACAAAAGCGTACTAAGTATTGTGAGCACACTATACTGAAGTGTGCTTTAGAAGCATGATTTAAGGTAAAAAAGGGAGGTCACAGAAATAGATAAAATATTTCTCTAAAATGTGGGTTTAGCATATTATCTATTAAAAATATTCAAAAAATGCTATGCAGTAGAAGTCAGACCAACAGAAAGCTGTCTGTAAGCCAGTACACAAATACACTAAAATGAAATGAAAAAAAATCACTGCATCAGTCGATCTTCATCCATACTTGAAACCTGAACTTCTGTCCATTAGTAGCTGCAAAGTCTGCAGCATTTCTGTGGTAGTGACACAAATTTAAAAAGAACACAATGCAAAAAGACTACGTCAGGACTGCCTTGCAGCTGCTGTCAAGGAGCTGCCTGCAAGGATCACAGTTTTGGGGAGATGCCTGCAGACACAGGGAATTTGTTACCACACATGCTGGGCTACTGAGGCCATCTCTCTTCTCAATCACACCTAGAAGGCAGATGTTCACACCAAGATGTGATGTTCACCACACCTGTTAAGGTGCTCCAGAGTGGCATGTTGAACACTGTTCGAATTTAGGCACCACTTCAGCTAATGAAGTCTCAAGATCTTCCCTACTAATGATGTAATTTCAAAAAAGGATTCCCTTGCCCACAGGACCTGAAACAATTTACCTGAATCTCTACTGGTGACATCCTCCTGTAGGCTGTCAGAGCTTTTACCCGTAAGGAGCAACACCAGTCAAGGCACATTACAGAGCATGACAGAACTATTTCCAACAGCTATCTCAGCTCAAGTTCTTTTCCCACCAAACTTGCCTCAGAAGTCATGGTCTGAAGTGACAGCCTGTTGCTACAATATCTGAAGAACATGATTTGGTGGAGGACAGGGGCTTCATCAAAAACTGACAGAATTTTGACACTAAACTGCCATACATCTGGAAGTTCCAAAATGAGGCCTAAGACATGTTATAACACTGCTTTAAAATGGAGGGCATCACACCCTACTTATGTTGAATAAAAAGCACCTTTCTTTCCAAAAGCTCTACCTGTCCAACAAACGCAGAGAATGCTTTGGTACTGTCGCGGCCTGCTGCAGCTGAATGGTAGAGGTTCACCCACTCCCTCAGCAGGTATTCTGCCTTCTCCCTCAGGCCTGGTGGGTCGTCATACTCAGAAGCTTGGGAAATTCCTGAATGCATCATGAAATTAGGACCTCCATGAGCACGGTCAATCATTGCTTCGTAGTTTGATCGGACCACTTCCATCAGCTGGGGTAATCTAATGCAACAGACCAGAGCAAGAGCTGGGTTAGAATTCCTCCTCCTCTAGAAGGTGTGGGAACTGGAAGCTCAGTCTAAGAGAGTTGAAAGAAAGCAAATTATTTCTTATACTAAAACTTTCTATCTTTCAGTCCTCACTGGAATAGCAGAAATAAGTCATGAAAGCAGATACATTTATGATGAAAGAAGGAACATTGAAAGCACACAAGCTTTGAAGTTCCACTCCAATTTGTACAGCAGAGTGCTGCAACAAAGCACCACAGGGACTAGAAGCAGCTTCACTTCTGCAGACTTCAGGAGCCATAAAATACTCCCAGATAGTGAGATGCCAGTGCTGAACAGCCTGATTGGGGCACTGGATTTGGATGCAGTGAAAGTCAAGATATACAGTGAAGACAGTCTATCCATGCCAACTGTAGATGAAAGGACTTTGGTTTTGGGACATTTTATTAGCAGCTGTGTTGGTAATGGCAGCCATGCCATCAGCCAGCTGCTGGTTGCTCTCACAGAGATTCAGAGTTTTCCAAGCTCTAATACATATCTTTCTCAAACCCAGCAACAATTGCTTTCACCGTACAAATAGGAGGCCAGCAAGTCCCACAGGTATTGCCAGGTGCTGTGGCAACATTTGCTGCCCAAATGGTTTGGGCAGTTTGCTGGTGGAAACATAGGCCATGTGAAACTGGTGAAGGATTGCTCTGTAAGCTATAAACAGAAAAGATCGTCCAATCTGATTGTCTGTGATTAACGAATTAACATACTGACATCTAGATATGTAAGATTTAAACAGGCAACAATACTGAATAAATTTGAGATAAAGCAGGAATTCAAATTTCTTGCAGCACCACAGAATTTTGGAGCACTGTGCATAGAAAGATTTTCTTGCTTGAGCATTCAGTTTGACATGATGCTGCAGCTGTCTCTATTTTGACTAAGATGAGCACATTTACATTAGAGTGACAGTTTAACATAGGACTGCAACCCTAGAGAAAGTTTAAAGCTGTATGACTGAATGATGTAAGACATGGCCTGCATGCAAATAATAAATGAGCACAAACCCAGTAACATATTGCACAATACTATAGCCTCACCCTTCTGGGGCGTTTCCTCTGGAATGAGCATTAATTCTCATGAGTGTCTCAATGGTGTGAAATAGATCTGCTTCTGTTACGTGGGCAACACTTCTCTCATCCACCAACAAGATCTTTACCAACTGCATGGCAAACGCCACGGCCATGTAGTTCAAGCCATTCTCCATGGACTGTCAACACAAAAAAGACGAAGTTCAACCACAGATCTTACAGTGGACTGAGTGCATACCTCCTCCTTCAAAAGAGCAGATTCCCTTTACCTGAGCCAAGTGAAGGTCATACTGCTGCATGTTAACAAGGTGATTGCGGATTAGCAGCTCCACAGCTTCCACATTGTATTTGTACTCGTCTCTGCATTCGATCAGGCACCTGAAGAATTGGATTTCTTTTAAAAAGTGTACTTCAACAACAGAGTTTAAGTGAAGCAACTCAAACCTAGTACTTCAGAAACTGTGCCATTCACTGTGATTCATTATCCAGCTTCAAAAGAAGCCTCTTCTAGAGCATTCTCAAAGGTAATGTTTAAGTTCAGAACCATCAGACTCAAACATCTGTTGCTCTGCACAACTGGTCACAAGAACACTCCAGTTTATTCAGCGTAAGAAGCCTCTCTTCCAAGGATGAAGTGGCAGATCTGCCTAGCTGAAACTTCTGCTACAGGCATATGCCATGTCACATTGTTTGTGACAGTATACAGAGATTCTCTGCAAAATGAGGGGAAAAAAAAAAGCCCAAACCATGCTCTAATGCTTAATTCTATGAAAGATTCCTATCATGTCCTCAAATTAACCAGCATTATCAGAAGATCTAGTTAATTCTGACAAAAACAGCTAGTTATTTATTTTTGGTCCAAATTGCAGAAATGCGAAATATTAACAGGCAGGGAATTCAGAGTAACACAGGAACTCCCAGAAGATGATGAAAGATACATGAATATTCTTGTTGTCTTGTAACTGACCTAGTGATTTGTTTGTTACACCACGGAGATCCGTAGGCACGGCCGTCCTGCAGAGCCTTCAGCACCAGCAGGTGACACTCACGGTAGCGGAGCAGGAGGTCAGCGTCAGCCCCACTGGTGGCATCCAGCAAGCCCTCTACAGCCTAGAATACATGCAACCTGTTAGCAGAGGAAAAAACAAGTCCTCTTCCAAATCTTCTGCACATAACATCAGCAAGAGTTATCACCAGAAGACTCAACAAATATGAAAAAAATAGAATTAGTAATTGTGCTGACCACTTGATAAGACTGTGTGAGATTTTACCAGCTACTATGCCATCTATACATTCACCATACACAGCTATGCTACCACAAACAAACCTACAGGTCTCTCTATGCCCCACTAGCTTTTTATGTGCACCAAATAGCATGACAGACCATGTTAGTTCATGCTGCAGCTTCCCTAAGTCAATGCCTCCTCAAGCAATTCTGCATATGGCTCATGGAAAACTACGTAAGAAAATATTTACAGAACCTGCCAGAGGTGAGTGAGCAGCTTCCTTAGAGAAAGAGCTGTAGCACTCAGAGATGTCACTGTGTTAGCCTACAGTAAATGGTTGATGAGTTTTACAGGGGCAACACAATTTATTTGGTCAAGTCCTAGTCAGGACTGGATCCTTTAATAGGTACAAGCACCAGCAGACAAGAATGAAAAAAGTCTCCCTCCAGCTTTCAGTTACTTTTGTTTTGGCACTGCTCTTGGATCCTCATGCAGACAGCTCAGTGTCCTTACACTATTCTCAAGTGGATTTTTCTCCACGTCTGTCACTTGTTCTGCACTACTACACAGGCAATGATGCCAGTTCAGCTCACGGAGCTCACGGCAACACTTCCCACTGGTACAGCCTACAAATTCTGGCTGGGATGGAGTTAATTTGCTTCATAGCAGCCCATATGGTGCTATGCTTTGGATTTGTGCTGAAACAGTGTTGACAACACACCACAGTTTTGTCAATTGTTGAGCAGCATTAGCACAGGATAAAGGCTTTTTCTTTCCCACTCTGCCTCTCCCACTAGTGGGTAGGCTGGGGATGGACAAGAGGCTGGGAAGCAACACAGCCAGGACAGCTGACCCAAACTGAATAAAGGGATGTTCTATACCATAGGACATCATGCTCAGCAATAAAAGCTCAGAGAAAGGAGGATGAAAAAGGGCATTCATAGTTCTGATGTTTGCCTTTCCAAGCACATGTTACATGTGCTGAATCCCTGCTTTCTGAGGAGTAGCTAGACATCTGCCTGCTAATGGGAAGTAGAGATTTTTGTTTCACTTGTGCACACAGCCTTTACTTTCCCTATTAAACTACCATAATCTGAACAAACATGTCATCTTGTCTTCCCTGCATTTTCTCCCTGTCCTGCAGAAAAGCAGAAAGAGGAAGCAGCTGAATGGATGCTTGGCAGCTGGCCAGGGTCAACCCATCATGCATAGTCATTTATCAGTTACTGCAAAACAGAATTCCCAAGTATGCCACTAGAAATCCAGTACCATGCTCAATCCTATCTATCTACAAGGGCAGTTCAAACACCTTTTTAACCTCAAAATTATCCTGAAATCAGACTGCTCTGGACTGCAACAGCTCTCCACTTGCCACATCTGAATAAGACTGTAAGTCCCAGGATTCCATAGATCTGCTTCTTTCCACAGCAGTCTGGGCACCGTGTGTACAATACCCCAGGTGAACACAGTAGCTCCCTCCCAGTCTTATTTACTGGATTTCCAAAGACAGTAGTGTTCAGTAGTGCTCACCAAGCAAGTTCCACAGGATGCATGAAGAAACAAGGTCACCAACAAGACAATATATGAGCCATGTGAGTAATAAACTCCAAACAAGTTGTTACAGAGACAAGTTGTCAACATTCACCTTCTGCAGTAGTCCAAGTGCAGCAATAGCATCCCTGGAGTTCCGAGCCACTACCACTGCCTCCAAGAGGCTACGTAACGCTTGAACTTGAGGATTCATGGCCAGGGTGTGTGGAATGGACTGCAGGTGCTGCTCCAGTTCTGTCATACATTTGTCATAGATTTGTGCTACATCATCCGTAGCCCAAGCTTGCTGCTTAAGAGAAAGAGGGAATCAGTGATTTTTGCAGGGATTACATTTGTGACACTCAAATACTGACTGGCTCTTCTGCTTCACAAATTCTAGCATCCAGAATTTAGACCTCTACAGTACTGTGGTTGTTATGCTGCCATTTTAAGTACACACATATGAGCAAATTAAGCTGTGAAAATAACCAGCAAACAATTCTGTCAGTCAGAATCATAGAATGGTTTGAGTTGGAAGGACCTTAAAAGACTATCTTGTTTCAACCCCCCTGCCATGGACAGGGACATCTTCCACTAGAGTAGGTTGCTCAAAGCCCCACCCAACCTGGCCTTGCACACTTCCAGGGATGGGGCACCCACAGCTTCTCCAGGTAACCTGTTCCAGTGCCTCACCACCTTCACAGGGAAGAAGTTCCTCCTAATACCTAATCCAAACCTGCCCTCTTTCAGTTTGAAACCTTTCCCCCTTGTTCTGTCAGTAAGGCCTTATGTATGCATACAGAAACTTGTTAATTATCTTAAAATTATCTTAAAATTCACAGTTGCTATTCATGACCTCCCTGCAAAAGTAACCTGAGATTTGAATAAAATGTTTCACTGCCACTAAAACCACATGTAGTAATCATAAGCTGCAGATCTTGTCCCAGTTTGGGTTACAAACCCCTAAGACGGGATGGAAGTTTTATATTGCCATTACTTTGTCATTAGAACTAATGCATCTTTCCAACCACTATCCCCAACCAATACAAATGCTTGACTCTTATGAGTCCTTCTAACAAAAGCACAAGTTCTGCAACAGTCTCCAAAAGGGCTACAGTACTCTCAAGACGATTAATTCAGGAACCTCTACCTTCATAGGCTGAGCCAAGAATCCTGTAGGCTGAGTTAAGTCATTGGTAGGCAAGAAGCCAGGGACGTTGCGTGCAAACTCTTCATAAACAGCCAGCTGTTTTGGGTCCACACCTCCAACCTTTGCAAAGAAAAGAATAAGAATTAACCTCATCGATAAGCACTGAGGCAGTAAAAAATGAGGGCAGTTTGTGTAACAGAGTGGCCTAGACATCAAGTAGGATTCATCTGCTCTGCACTGAGGTCCTATCTCTCCTGCCACACCTCCTAAGAGGGGGATTTTGCTCTAAAAATGAAACTCGCATTCCCAGAAACAGAAATAACTGAATACTGAGAAATGCACTGCTGAAACCACATGGTATGTCTTTTTAAATGAGGAAAATATAAAGGACACAAAAGAAAATATAAAGACAACAAAACAGACTAGCCATCTTTCAGTGAGAGGAACTGCACAAAAAAAGAGACTCAAGGAATTGAGAAAATTATATAAACATTCATTTTGGAATAATGTGTTTATGTGTTTCCATACTAGTCAAGATAACAGCAGCTGCACTGTTAGGCAAGACTAACAATATACAATTACTCAGCTGATGCTGTGCCATGCACTTTTCCTTATCAGGAGGAAGAGAAGAGCAGCATCAGAACAGAATTCACCTTTAACCTGATCTGTTCTGGCATCCGCTCAGCCTGGTACGTTAACACCACTGGATCGCAGTACCGACGCCCCTCTTGTCTAGCATGCTTTCTGAGCTCAAATTCCTGGGAAAAACACAAACACCACACTGCATCTTAGACACCCATCTCGATGTGTATGAGCACATGTTAATACTTTTAGAAGACAACAGTTCGATACTTACAGTTGCGAGCCTCTTGTCCATCTCAGGGCCTGCCTTTTCCACAGCTGTCTTCTGGATAAAGCAGCAGGCAAGCTCACAGTTATCCTGTGCTAACTGGGCAGCTGCCTGCTCCATCATGTCCCTCTGCTGTGGGGAAGCTGCCTATTGAAAATCACAATAATCAGTGAAGGATGTAAATTTCTCTCTATTACTAGCCTTAAAACCTGCACCACTGCCTATACAGAACACCAGCAATAAAAAGGAATGCTCTTAGGATCACACTCCCTTCCCACAGAATATACAATATTAAATTTAATTTTGCATAGCTTTGAATAAAACATGTAGGCAAGACGACAGTAAAGACTTTCAACAAGGAACAAAACAGCAGGAGTTCTCCATCTTCTCCACCTACCCATCTCCAGAGCACAGAAATAAAGCCCTGCTTTAGACAGACACACACAGTGATGCTAATCCAGTGTGCATCTGTCTAAGTTCTCAGTGGAAGTTTTCCTGCTTCCTATGATGTAATTGGAAGATACAAAGGCACAGCACTAACAGTACAAAACAGCAGTCTTAAGCCTTTTTCAGTGGGTTCCATTTCTGATAGGGAATCAGATTTTCTTCCCTCCTTCTTTCAGATTCTGCTTTATGAGAACCCTGAACAGGTGGACTTATTTTCCAGGGTGCAAAGCAGCAACTCCCACTAGAAATGGAACACATCTATAAAGGCAGCCTGTCCCATCAACTTGGACTTCCTTGTCTGTTAAGATCTACCTGTCTTTCATTAATTCTTGAGAATTACACTCCTTCTGTTGAACCACTTCATAACAATAAGGCAGATAAAAGCTTTTAGATGTCTCAAACTGCACTTTTTCTGCAACACAATGTTTTCTACAGTTTTCCCATAAAAAACTTCCTTGGATTAAAACTAGCTTTGTATCAATGTCATATGTCATTAGGGACAGAAAAACTGACTAATTTCTAACTGCTGAAAGTACAGCTGAGTCTTGGTCTTTCCAAGATCCTTATGCTCTTGTGCCTGTTGCTGACACTGATGGCAAGAATTCTGGGTAGTAGCTGCTGCTGTGGCCAGCAGCTCACAAGCTGCTCCATTCAGTTCAGCTCGAGCTTTCTTCATTAAGAGACCTGAAAATAGCCTCCAGAAAACCCAATGAATTCACAAGCTCTGCAGAACAGTCTAAACTACGTATCTGCTAACAGCACAAGTAAATAAAATCTGCCTGAAGCATGCATGCTGAAACAATCCAAGATAGTACCTCATTCAATTCAGTCCTTCCCACTTTAGCTTTTCTGCCTCAAACCCTGAAGAAAGTTAAGCATGCCAAGGCTTCCACAATGTAAATAAACTGGAGAGAACACTAGGGCCAAATAAAAGGATAGTCAGGAAGTTTGTGTGGTATGTAGTAAGATCCACCATCCCAGTTTAAAAGTGTTTGGCATGACTTGTAATTTCAAAACACTTTTTTCACTGTAATTCCACAAGAGTCATGAAACTTTTATCTAATGAATTCATCCCCATGCTAGTTAAGCCAAGTAATTAACAAGTCCCCATTGTGGAGAACTGATTTGCTAATGCTGGATGCCTACAGTCCTGTAAGTAGGATACTAAACCTCAGATGATGAAGCTCTTACCCTCAGCGCAGTAGCAAAGCTATTTTTCAAGTTGGTGGCGATGCTCATCAGCAAAGGCTCCCTGCAGGTGATCATGGCCATCCCAGCAGTCAGGTTCCGCATCATGTGGTGAGCAGCCACACGCATCCGTGACTCCTCCGAATCCAGGGCAAAGTCCTTCCTGACTATCTGCTCACAGGTCGTCATGGCAATCTTGATGGATCTATCAACCACCGGATGGACAAGGTCTTGCACCGCACGCTCGATCGCCTGCCGCACACACTGCTTCAGCTGGGGGTGGGCTTGGAAGAGCGGAATCTGCAGGGGGATTAGGAAAGTTGAGACAATAAAGTACACTGGAATCCCACCTACCCTAGGCACTTGCATTTTCTGAACAACTGGTAAGGGTGCTGTCACAGCTTGTGCAGTACTCCCATGTTCCAAATGCAGCTATTACAATATTTGATAAATCTGAAACTGGCACAAATTATTATTTTTTCTAACCAAGCTGCAGTGGAGCACAAGCTAAGACTGACTGAAGAGCTGAGCTGCTGACTGGACAAAAGGAGCTCAAAAGCTCCTTTTAGACTTAAGTCCTGATAGCTCCCACCAGCTGAGATCTGTGCAAGCCCTGGCTATAAGAATCCTTTTAGCAAACTAAATCAGCTCTCAAACTTACCGTTGGATTTAAGGTAATATGTGGAGCCAACCCTCCTAACGAATAGACGTTGATGTCATGGTAACTGTACTGGGGCTGTGGAGGAACCGTGGCTGTACAAGTGGTGCTGGTAGCTGGAGTTGTAGAAGCAGCTGAGGAACACAAATAGGTTTGTATTGAGTCACCAGTGAAAATCAACTGCTTATAACACAAGTATATAGTTCTTATAGCTCTTAAACCAGGAAATGACCTAGAAACAAAAGCTTTGCAGTTTGATCATGAAAACTCCTGAACTTACCAAGCAACTTTCATTCTCCATATGTCCAATGACTAGTTTCAAAGTAGCTTCAATACACTTTAAGAGAGCTGTTTGTTACAACAGTTTAGCACCTGGTGCATTGTTAATAGGAGGGAGTCTAAGGAGTAGCTACACACACATAATACAGAATTAGGTCCTCATGATGGCTTCCATTCCCTTTCCATTTTCAAACTCTGCATACCTACTTTTATTACAAAACTATCCAAGTGCTCCCAAGTACTCAGGAATGTTACAATACCATATATGTAAGTTCGCATTTCATTTTGTATTAGCAATACCTCTCTTATTTGAACTTGAACAGTGAGGTTCTGGATTCTTATGTGATGTACTTACTAGTTGTTGTGATGGGTGGTAGCTCTTCTGGCTGCTTCACATCCTTCTTTGGAGCAGACAGCTGCTCATCCAGATTTTTCAGACGATCCTTATCTTTCAGGAGACTTCCAGGTTTCAGCTCATTGATGTCTAATGCAAGATTCTTGCAGAGCACCTCAATCTCAAACTTCAGATTTAACTGCAAAACAATTCTAGTTTAGGTCACGTCACAAGGAAAATACCCAAAGCATCTATTGGGCCACTTGACTTCCAAGCTCTAACCCCACTCCTTTCAGAGGCTAACAGTGACTCAGGACTAGACAACTATCTTGCATGCTGACCTTATGGAGAAGAGTTTCATCCAAGTTCTACCAAATTAAACAATGCCCAAGCAATCTCCCCATGCTAAAGCAGTGAGAAGGACTGCTTAGCCCTTCACAACATCCTTCTTGACTAATATGTCAATAAAACCTTACACTCAGTAGGTACAGAAAAAAACCCATAAGTTTACTTTTAGATCATGTTCTTGATGTAGCTCAGCTAAAACATTCATGATGGCCATTGTCCATGGGTTTGGAGGCCTGAAGACCTACAAGAGAAAAAAGAGAGCAGTATTACATAATCTTCTTCAATCATCTGTATAATTTATGACTGGAAATGTCTGAAACACAAGCAGCTATGTGTGCATACAGCTGTGGAAACCTTTGTACAGCTGTGATTAGAGGTGAATTCAGTATTTTAGTAATAATTATTATAGTAATTCGGTATAACTGAAAATACCTTAGGAACCTAAGTGAAAACTTGAAATACAATGACCTGGTCCTTCTTGAGAGGTCAGTTCTATGTCAAGCAGAACTGACAAGCTGATCAGGATCAAAGTGGGTGGGAGAAATGGAAAAAAAAATCTGAAAATAAATATATCCTAGAACCTCTTCAATGGCATCCTTCCATTTCTCAATAGTGTTCTGTTCAGGGATACCACAGTACATTTCTGCTAACACCACTTATTTAGGCTGCAAAAATGCATGGCCATGTACTTTTCCCTTAAAACAGAACTTCTTCACTTTTTTACATCACTTTTCTTTCTCTCCATGGAATTCAGTTTTCACTTCATGACAAAAGCTAATTACTTCCTGCAATATTTTGTCACTTGAGCAATAACTCTGTCAGCACAAAGACACTTACCACACTCCTGACACTGGATTCTAAGACTTTGGCAACAAATGGCACTACATAAAGCAACTCCTGCTGTCCCTTAACGTATGCTTCCAGTAGTAGCGACTTCACATCCAAATCCTGAAAAATACCATCAACAATTGAAGTGGGAATGGGTGGAGAAAACAGCAAACACACTGCACTATTCCACTTACACACTGCTTCCTTTTCAGATACAGGCAAGGTTGAGTCAAGACAGCCCTTGAATTTTACAGACTGCTAAGCAGCAGTTACTCTTTGAACAAAGATTTACACATTTATATTTTTACATGGATTAACAAGCTTTTGCCAAAATAAATTTAGCTAATAACTTTTCTGATACAAAAAAAATATTTACAAGTCTTAAATAACCAACTGTAGAGTCATACTTTGTACTTGGCACATGAAAGAGGCACCAGGAAGGTGATAAGGTTTCCCAAATTGCCTATGTTACTGCATAACACCACACCAATTCATGCCAAGGCAGTCTGTAAAGACAGAAGCTCACCGTGTGCAAGATGGGCTTATTTTTAGCCATCGTAATCATTCCCAGCCAGTGACCAAGGTTCTTTAACAAGGAACGGTCTGAGAAGTTGGCTGCAGCTTTATCTGATGTCAATAGCACCTAACAAAGAAAAAAAAAGCATCTCAAGCAACAAGCGGAAGATAATCAGACTCCAAACCAAATCAAACAGCTGATCTGACTGAAAGCAAAGTTTTAGAACATTAAGTTCTGAGCTTCAGTCACATTACAGAGATACTTGAATAGCCTTCACTTCAATGCAGCACCCTGTAAATCTGCACTATAATGACTGCAAAATTCCTTTCTTTAAAAGGATCAAAAAAAGAGGATTATGATTTCCCAGACCTTACCATTTACTCTGTTAGACTGTTACAACTACTCCCACAGCCAAGTGTAACTCGTGCTTCTCTTAATGCCTCATCACAGGCCTAAAGGCTACAGTTTAACCTTCCAGGGAAACCATTTCATGGTCATGTCAAAACATAAATCATGTCATCATGTCATAAATCATAAAACAGGTATTCTGCTGTTAGTTCTGTTCCTTGGCTTCAGAGGAGCATCAGCTGAACAGAGCAAAATCAGCTGTGCTCTCACGAGCCAGGAGATGCTTTTGCACTATAGCGTAACCCACGGTGGTCAGGAAATTCCACCAACAGGTTTAAAAATAGTGCTTTCTTTACAAATTTGTTTCATCTGTTCATCATTTATGGGCTACTGCTTCCTCCTACTCACCTTCATGTTATCTTAGCCCTCTAATAATTTTTGGCTTTTACACCCCCATTTCCTAAACACGCCCTTTCTCCCCTACTCATCTTTGACCAAAAGAGCAGAGTTTTCTTATCTTTGCACTTTCCTCCACAGAAAACAACTAGACCATAATTTTCCCCATGGTTATAATTTGCAAACCTCACACAAATTTGAAGTCCACCTACATAAATTAATTCAAATCCAAATTTGCCTCCTCTTATACAACTGAAGTCTTTTGTACATTCCTAACTGAAAAGAATCCTAGTATTCATAAAGATGACCTGCAAGTCTAGTGTAAGCTAGAAAGCAGCTTTTCAAATCATATTCTGTATCTGAGGATCAGCAATATACAAGCAAATAGCATGAGGACAACAGCACACTCTTAAATCTTTAACTCTGCCTAAGTATTAGAAAACTTGCGCTACTCACCTTGATATTTCTGTAGGTTTCGTTCAGAACCATTTTATTAAACTCTGGATTCTTAAGTGTGTCAAGGAAGTTTGAATATAAGCTGTGAAAGTTAGGCTCAATACTGACTCTTTTCATCACAAGATACTGTGATACCCAAGGCATGAACTCTTCCTTCACAGTTTCCTTCAATTCTTCCACCTGTGGTCAAACCAAAGAGAAAGCACACCACAGAACAGATTAGAAGACAATCAACACCTTCTGGGGTCAGCTCTGACCAACACAAAGTTTGTGGCCAGTCAATTGCTTCTAACACTAAGGTTGTCTTTCTACAAAAAAAGATAAATATTTGAAATCAGTGTCTCATTACCCAAAGATCTGGTCATCCAGTAAGGACTCAATCATGAAATCAGCAAGGCATAACAATTCACCCCTCCTTCACTTCCCAGCTTTTTACCAGGCAACTGGAAATAAATATCACCTTACAAGTTCAAGCCATCCATCCACGAGACAATAGCATAGGTGGCAGCAGGACTGTACATCAACTAGTTCAGAAAAATTCCCTGAATTTCTGCTTGAAATACCAGAGCTTAACCTTCCAACATTTAATGGTACCCAATCCATTTATGACATGAATGTTTATTAAAGACTAAGAACAGGTATCTTTTACCCATCTCTCCGCTCCCTGGAAAATTTTATCTCCAAAGATGTTAAAGCAGAACAGTGCTGGAAACTATAATTTCTTTCTAGTCTGCTCCCTCCTGAAGTTTTTCAAGTTAGAATTTTGTAGAAGCATCATCAGCCCAGACTTAAAAATTAATATAAAAAATTAAGAGTATAAAAATTATTTTTACTAGCATTCTTTCATACTTGCCTTCTGTGTCATATTTGACTGAGACAGATTATTGAAGATGAAAGCAATTTTTTCCTGGACATTCTCCGGAGGTTCCACAATCCTCTCTGTTTGATCTGTTGCTACTAACAGCGTATCAATGTTGGTAGTATTAATGGAAGGCTGGAGGGAGAACAAGAAGTTAAGAATAAACAATACCTAAAGGTGACATCAAAAGAAACTTTTGCTCTGCTCTATCAAGTGAAAATAGAATTGTGCTTTATCAGGGGACATCTACTGTCTCAGATTCATTTTCAGCAGTGCTCTAAAAGAGCAAAGTGATTTTTTTAATCTAAAAATGATGATCAATACTCAGCAGAAGAATGCTGCTGCACAAAAAGCCTCTACATTCACATATAATAGGTGCCACTGCAAAGGCACCCTTTAGTCCATTAAGCCTGTGTACAATTATAGCTTAGAGAAAAATCACAGCACAACAATGAGCAGCATTTAACACAGCAGGGAGTCTGCAGGAGCACTTCAGTGCTGATCTGGGACTGAGAAATCCCAGAGGCTCATTCTGAGACAGCATGCAACTGAACTCAACAGAATGTGATTTTTGGTCCCTCCAGGTGCAGGTCTGGACCCCAGGGCTTTACCACCTGGTACATTGCAATTAAGGGAAAAGGAGATGCAGTTTTAAGTATCAAGCTTGACTGCAGTTTAAAATGGGAAAACAAACACCTCAAAGTAACAAGTCTCTACATGATGTAATCAAGTGTGACAGACATTAATAGCTACACTAAGAACTCTCCCCCACGTGTCAGACCACTGTGTCAGACCACAGCAGCAACTAAACACCTCTGCCTCTCTGGGAAGGGCACGATGACACAATGCTCACCGGCACGTCTTTCTTGAAGCTGACTCCAGTTGGTCGGGTGATTGTAATGGTTTTTGCAACGGTGGTGGTGGTTGAGGTGGTCACTATAGTGCTGACTTGGCCAGCAAGAGGAGCTTTTGCTGGAACCTGGGCCTGGGCCTGAGCCTGGGCAAGTGCAATGCTTCCAGGGGTGGTGATTGAACCCTGCATCTTCACAGGAGGATCTCTGGATTGCTGTCCATATTCTATGTACTAAAACAGGGTGAACAAGCACATACAAAAGTTCACATGCAGCAACAGATCTACAGGCTGATTTTTAGCATGAGCACTATAAATCTTTGCCAAAATCATTAAAATATTTGACACTCATGCCATAAGGGAATTCGCAAATACAACTGTATACCCTGAAAAAAGCACATCTTGTCGCTACTGACTTTCTTACTGGAGAGGAGCCTCAAGCGCTACCTCTGGCCTCAACAAGTTCCCACAAAACCTAACATCCTTAAAATTTTACAGAGCACTACCTAAAAAAAACCCATCCAGGCCTGGAACAGCAGAACAAAAGAGGAGAGAGAGCCTAAGAGCAATGTGTGAATATCAAGAAGCGGGCGAAGAAGCAGGTAAGAAGTCTTCTGCAAGGACTCTGACAGCTACATAGAATAGTCTGAAGCTCACCATTAATAAGCAAAACCACAGGTCTGAAATAGCCAGCTTTAAGATACTGCATCTTCTGAAGTTAGTTCCATAATAGGAAATGAGTTTCTTCCCCAGTGCTACGGATTTCCCCAGAAACTGGAAACATCAGACTGTCATTTAAGGGATACAGTCTGAAAGCTGTTAGTGAAACAAAGACTGCTATTGGACTTCATAGCTTTGGGTATGAGCCTCTACCTTAACAGTAGAGCTGAATATTTTTCCTTATTTAGCTCATGCTTTTAAGCTCTGCCACTGGGATTAGTTTTTCTATATTTCTACCAATAAAAGCACCTTCAAGGCAGACACCATATGACGAACACTGCTTTGGACAACAAGGTATTCCCATGGCTCTCATCAGACCTTCAGGAAGAAATTTTTCCTGGATTATTTTAGCAGGTCTAAGTATGAAACTATATAAACCTAGCTAAAAGCTCTCTATTATAGAGAAAAACTCCAAATCTTTGAGACTGGAATACGAATCCACCAAGTCACTTTAAAACTTTCATGCATAGACATGTGCACTGGTTGATCATGCAGATTTATAGAAACAGGAAGGGCACCAGATAGGCAACTTCACCTGCCTACCCTGCCCCAGAGCAAAACCTTTAAGAAAATGCATTCGATTCTCTGGATATACACGGTCTAAAATAATGACACTTTTCCAAAGTGAGACTGCTTTTCCAAAGGAAAACAGAAATTTGCTCTAAAGAATTTAACATCATAGAAAGTTAATGTTGCTAATACAGACATACTCACCTCCTGTAAATGATGGGGGAACTGTATAAAGTGACTAATAGAAGCCAAGTGCTGACAATACTGGGGATAGTCCTTCAATCTGTCAGACAAAACATGCATTAGTCAGATGCATAAGCCCAGATCAGAAACAGTATTACAGAGAAACAAGCATCAAAGAGGTATGTCATTCCCATACTGCATCACAGAATTACTCCTGGACTCCTTAAAGCAGCTGTGCTATAAATAAAGCCTTTTCCCCAAAACATTTTTTGTTGCAAAATCTATTTCAAATGAATTAATTTGACATTAAAGCACAAGATTTATTCACAGCAACTCATCCTACATCTCTATACTTCTGACCTAGTACACAATCACATTTCTATTCAGTGTTTGCAACAAGATTACTGGGAAAGTACTTTGTAGTCTGGCTCAGTGCATTTTAAACAGCAAACCAGAGCACACCTCACATCCAGAACTTCCTCTATCTGCAATTCATTACAAGTTTTGAGAAATAACTTTTTTGCGATTATTTTGCCATACTTGAGATTTCTGTGTAAAAGCAAAGCTCTAGAGCTTAGCTCCTAGTTGGTCCTTCAGTAACGAACAGTGCAAATAGCACTCCACTGGAAAGAACCTGTGAAGAGTAATCACTTCACCCCATTTCTAACAAGCTGTAACTTCATCTAACTCAATACTTCACTGATTTTTATAAAGAGTCTAAGTAGTTTCAGCATCTCAGTTTGTCCCACATTTATACAGGTACCACACTGAACATTTTAATTTAGAAAAGTTACCCTTTAACTAGCACATCCACTCATTTTGTTTCAGTTCAGCGTGTCGTTGAGGAAACCCCAAAGTGGAGATGTGCAATCTTGTACTGCGTGATTAGAGCAGCTTCAAGGTTCACGAGACAATACAGACACTATTATAAGTGTACCCAAACCCACACTCACCTATTTTTAAATCTATCTAGTGCAGCAATACCAAAATAGTACATTTTGGATGCAAAAGGCTTTCGTAAGGCTTCAAGAACATAGCGCAGGGCAAGGCCCAATGCCATATAAGTAACCAGTCCTTTCTCTATTATGCCCCCCGAAGAGACAAGCTGTTATGTGCAGCTCTTTATCTGGGTACTGGGGAAAGAAGCGATATTCCTCAAACAAGTTCCTCAGCATACAGTTAAACACTTCTCGTTCCCGTTTAATGTTGGAGTCCTTAAACCTCTGCAGCATTTCCAAGACCTGCGAAGAAATTGGAAATTGTTACTAACAGATTTGCTTTATTTCAGCCCTTTCCCAACTTCAGGTATCATGAGTGTTTGCAACTACTAAGGTACATTGTGCTACTACAAGTTGAACTGCAAAGTAACTGCTTCATTTTAGGAAGCAACCAACACTACATCACTACAGCGAGCTTCCTCTTCAGTTCTCTTTTAAGTGACTGTCTTCACACAAAACTTTTTTTTATGACCGCCTACTCCATTACTTTCAAATTAGAAAAATGAAAATTAATGTTGTGTCTTCCATAATTTATAACCACACAAATATATTGAAGTGAATTTGAAGTACTTCAAAGAGTAAGTACATCAGACCAGTAATTACTCTCATAGAGACTAGCCAAAATAATTATCAAAAGCTCAGAAGGTAGAACTTGGGACACTTTTATGTATCTGGATCTTGCAGTCATTTTTATATAATTTAAAAACAAATATATTAAAGATAATTTATACAGACTATTTAAAGACACTCTTTAGCATTTATTTTCAACACAAAAGCTTCCACATCACACTGAATCCTTCCCACTTATCAGCATTTTAGGAGTCTAATTAGACATCTGAAGTCTTCAGTCCACAGAAGTCGAAGCTGAATGTAATGATCAACTGCAAGTTTACTGTGAAAACTTCAACCAAGCCAAAAAAGCAATACTGAAAGCATCTACCACAAGTCCTTTATTATTTCCCACTAAAACTAATACATGAAGGAATAATTACAAACAACTTTATTGCAAGTCTCTGGACAGGAGCTGTAACTGCTACAAAAGGGAACTCACCTCATCCACGGACATGGTTGGGTGTGGTGGATGGTTGTAAATACGCTGGAAGTAGCTGTTTGCCTCATCATCTATTTCTTTGCTAAAGTGCTGATTAGCCTCTGGCCACACCTGAGATAAGTCAGCTGTTAAAAAAGGGAACAGGTATCACGCTCAGGACAACTTCAAGCAGTCAGGATTTCATCTAATCCTTTTCAACTCTTCCACCAATCTATACAGAACTGCTAGTTCTTCTGAAGAGCAGGATATTTAACCTTTCCAGTAGACAGGAACTGCTATTTAAAAATCTGTTTTCAATATGCTATATTTATTAAAAAACCCCGAATCCTAATATAGCATTAACCTCACACTGCTGTACTCCTGGAACCCACTGAATACCAAGCTAACCTCAATTTACAACTAAATAACTGAATGCAGAATGGACTATGAAAGCATGCTACACAACACTAACATGCACACAAACTTGCACACAAACTTTCAGGCCAGCCAGTGAGCTTCCAACACATTTATACTGAATGTTCACGACCCAAAATATAAACCAATTACAGCCACCTCCACTGTACATCTGCGGAGATAGGTAACTTTGCTGTTATTACATATGGCTTCTTTGAAAGCTCCTTCGTAACAGCAATGCACAAGGTTTAGCATATGGCTGTGCTTCCTGAACATTTGACTGCTTCAACATCTCACTGTGAGCATGCTGCAGAGGCATAAATGAGTTAAGGATAATGGCTTAGTGCTAGGAACCAAATTATTCCTTTCAAAAACTACCTTTCCACCAACTTTTATTAGTCTTTTTTGCATCCAATGTTGCAGTCTGTTTCACTGCTGCACCTGTCAAGTTCTCTGCTGCAACATGACCTTACCCAGGTTTAACCTTCTTACAAACGACACAAAAACCACCCTGTACAAGGAGCATACAATTCTGTCAAGAGCAGGACAACACTTTTGCTCAAAACACAGCACAGCAGAAAAAGGACAGAAACACACTGTTCATGCAAATCCATAGCACATTACATTTTTATGCTAACAGCTTTTTTTTAATGCCCCCAGGCCACTCAGCAAGATTTGAGGATACAGGTTTACAAGCACTTTTTTCAGACTAATAAAACAATACAAGAGCCACACTTCTAACATTTACCACCTTCCAGATCCAAGCTTCCCTTGAAGGAAACACAGATTAACTGCAGACCACAGTCACACTTCACAGCCACAGACAACACTACCACTTACAAGGTTTCATCTTACTCTGCTGGAATGTAGGCTGGTTCAGTCCAGATGTGCTCAGCTTCCTTTGCACGAATGGGTCATTGTTCACCGCAGGAAGGCCCAGGGCTCCAGTTCCTATGCCAGTCAGGCTACCCGTAGTAAGACCACCTACTGAAAAGTAAACCTGTAGTGAGACCACTTAATGAAAGCAAACAGTTGGTCATCTCAGTTGCACCCTCACAGTATGCACTTCCCTCTCCTCCTAGCACTTGTCATTTCCAAGAACTCAGAGCTTTATGCCTCATTGCTGTCTAATATCAAGCACTTCTAATATAAACAATTCTTCATCTGTCCCAAACTAAAATAATGCTGCTATATTTGTCAAAACACTTATCCTCCTGACTCAAACTTTTCACCTACTGCAGCTGCAACACTCTGAAGTGCTGTTTCAGCAATGACCCAGGAGTGAGGACTGTGTAACTCCCTCCCATACGACACAGCTGTTTGTCCAATGTGACTTCCCACCCTTAAAGGGAAGGAACCATCATCACATTCAGTATTTCCAACCACAGTAATAACAGTGTCTTAGCTCTGCCATGTCAAAAACAAACCACCCAAATAGCAGTACCTGGAAGCTGTGAAGACAGTCCTCCGATGCCACTGAAACCTGTTGTCTGGTTTTGGGTGGAAAGAGGTGGGAATGCTTTTGCTGGTGACTGAGGAGTACTGAATGCAGAGCCCAAGTTTGGAGGGAAGCCTTGCATACTCTGGGTGTGAGGAGCAGCTGAGCCACCTAAACTAAGAGAGGCCATTCCTGCAAGCGAGTCGATCTGAATGAAGAAAGGAAGATTATACAGACATCCATAAACCACAACCCAGCTGATTTTTGGCATGTTTTGTACAAAGATGACTACGTATCAAAACATTCCTGAGAAAAGCTCTTCTGCATGGTTACTGTAAATTCTGAAGTCATCCAGATCACCTCAAAAGACTGTCTGTAGAATTTGCTTTTATTTTTCCTCTACAATCCCATGAAATCCTATTCTCTCACAGGTTTTACAGAAAGGCTGATGGTTTCAAAATCTGTAGTTAAGCGTAACAATAAATGCTTACAATAAGCAGCATTTACTTCTACTTGAAGATTTTTGTACTAGAGTAGTTTACACTCTGCAGTTTGCAACCTCAGACCTCACCTCAAGACTTACAAAGCTATTTAATTTCAAACTTGAGAGTATTTTTGTCTGTCTGAAGGACCCTACTATGCCCACTTTTCACAGCTAAATACCTGAATGAAGTCTTCAATAAAAAGCATTAAGACCTGGTTCATGAATAGGAGGGAAGACACAATGCAGGCTGCAAAAGCAGTAAGTTAAGGAACTGACTAAAAACAACAGAAAATGGTGTTATCTACCCAGAAGACTGCATGACTATAGGCTAAAAATTGCTGCTGTTTGTTCATACGAGTTATTTGCAGCAGGCTGTCAAGATATTTGGTACATCTGATGAGCAACTTCAATAAAGCAACAATTCACAAGCAAACCACTCTGTGTTTAGTTTACATAATCTACTGACAAGTCGGTAATTCTTAAATGCTGAATTTCTGCTATTTCATGTGAAAAACTTGTCACCACTTAAAAAACTGCCATTGAATGTAACTGCTAGAAGTAAAATCTGTCTGTAATGTGTTGCTCCCTGAGGAGGAAGGGATGATGAGTGGCAGGGATTAACTGAAATGTACCTTGTTTTTAAAAGAGCAGTTCAGTTGAGAGCTGAAGAGCCCCAGTTA
This sequence comes from Entomyzon cyanotis, assembly GCA_024500445.1. NCBI lineage: Eukaryota > Metazoa > Chordata > Aves > Passeriformes > Meliphagidae > Entomyzon > Entomyzon cyanotis. Next base: position 7,347,867 of record JAKEPQ010000743.1, read on the forward strand.
TAACAAGTCCTTATGCTCTAGCACTGTGGCTTGGCCCGTGAAGCTACAAACAAGACACATCAGGTTCAAAGGCAGTGCTTAATTTTCAAAAGTCTTAGTAAATTTTAGCACTTTAAAAGAAAGCCTCAGTTATTTTAAATAAACCGAATATCTGTCCCTCCTTAGCTCTCCCATCCTGTAATATTTCAGTAACTTCTTACAGACATTGGTGAAGTGAAAGATAGTTCTGAACTACATCCCTCAGACATTATTCTCTAGTTACAAGCAAGTTATCCAGACATGCAAGCACAAAACTACCTGAGCCAGATGATGTTTGACAGTCCTGCAGAAAGAGCTCAACCAGTACAGCAGAACTAGCACTAAACCAACACCACCTTCTGAAAATGCATCACATGATTGTTCTACCTGCACAGGAGAGATGGCATCCAAGCTGCTGGCACTGGGAGGGCGTCCTTTGGGCATGACTCCAGGCGGGGGCTGCCGAGCCTTGTTCATGACATTACTGCAGTTTGCTACCATGGTGAGGATCGTCTCTGACAGCTCCTGAGAAACACTCCTGGGACATGGGAGCATAACAGTGAGTCATGTAACATTCATGAAAATAAGGCCCCTAACTTATTTGATTTTCCTAGAGAAATTGAAGCCACATTTCACAAAAAGAAGTTGCAAAACAATCCCAGCAGAAGCTACATTTTGTTATTTGCAAAACTTGCCTTAGATCATCTCCCAAGAGAAACAGCTATATTTAAATAGAAAAGTTTAAACTGTAGCTCTAAATCCTAATCTCCAGTAGACTACTCCTTTGTTTTCAATGATTCAAATACTCCTTTACAGTTACACCAGCAAGTAAGGACTTAAGAGAAGGCTGGGATATATACCTACATGGCTCCAACAGCTCTCGGAAGAGTCTTTGTCTGCTGTTGCTCATATTATGGGCTACATACAGCTTAGCCTCATGAATTAAAACACACAGTTAGTGATGCTGTGATCTCTTGTTCAAATCTGCTCCTCAAGGCTCCTTCCTGTACCCAAACTTCACAATTTATGGTTATTCTCATTCTGAATCTCATTATACACAAGGTCTCTCTAAAGATGAGATACATGGGCTATGTACTCACAGACAGAAAAAAGAAGAGGTAAATACCACCACCTGCTTCACTAAAACTTATCTGTCTACAAACTGAAAGATGTTTCACACACTGGCACTAAACCCAGAGACAGGAAACTTAACTATTCAAGGAAAATATAATCAGAAAACATCAGAAAACTCAAACTTAGGCACAAAGCCGCTGCACAACCCAGAGCAGTCAGTACCTCTTTCCAAAATGTTCCATGTCTGACTGCCAGGTTCCCAAACTGGAAGGAAAGCCAGCTCCTGTTGCTGACTTACCTAACCACAGACATAATAACAGAACACTAACATTTTCCTTTTGGAAAAAACAGCCAATTATTTATGCTTTCCTGAACTTTAGTTCTACCCTTTTGGTGAGGACAGCTAAAGTTGCAGATTCCCTCCTTTATTGGTGCAACTATCCTAACACAGCTTTGTTGCACTGTTAATCTTGTCTGAAGATTCCTCATTTCAACTCAATTTTCACAAGCTTCTACTGCTCAGCTGCTGGGATGAGGGGAACAGAGCAGAGGAACCACCTTGGCAACTAAGCCTTCAGCTTTGGCAGGTATCCCATTATAGGATACACAGAATCAGTTAAGGGCTTCCAGCTGTTCTCCAAAGCCAGTGATCCTCTATGTACTGTGGGGAAAATCTCACCCATGAGAGATGGGAATCTGGGGTGGTTATCATGGGTGACCAGGTTTCCATACAGGGCAACGAACCTGTTAATAACTGTTACACAAGCTGATTCCTTTACACTCTTTAACATCCTCTCATCAGAGCCTTGTGTCAAAGATTTCAAAAGAAAGGCGCTTGGGGGGATGTATGAAAATGCAATCAGAAATCCACTTTCAAAAAACACCAAAGAGATTTCTTTTTCAAAAAAGTGCAACCAGACCTAACTATGGAGCTCTGAGCATGGCATACAGCAGAATCAGTATCTACAGTACGTATTTGCCTTCGCCTCTGTGCCACAGTCTCAGAAATCTCAACATTTAAATGTGTGTATGACCAACTGACAAGCACCACAGGATTTTTTCTGATGCAGGAGGCATTTCAACATCATACAGCACTTCAGTTAGCCATGAAATGGGACAGGGGACAGTAGAGCACAGTTCACACGTGGTTACCAACCTCAGTCTTTTGTCCTCCTCCTTTTTTGGGGGTTAAATTTGCAGTCTTTACGCTTAAATACTACAGCATGCCTTTGCAAAACAAATTCCAACCTGCTGTAGACAGATAACATGGCAGCCCAGAATGAGGACAGAGACAGATTTATAATCCCAGAGTTCAATATTTATGGTGACTGGTTAGGCCATCTGTGCTTTGGAGGGAACCACTTATGTTTTGTCCCGCCATCTAGGCAGACTGAAGGTTAACTTTTTTATCACATCAAGAGACACACTGCTGCATCAAGTTGCAAACATCACAGTATTTTTAGATGGCAAAGAACAGCAGGTTTTCTTAAAAAAAAAAAACAACCAAACCCCAAACCAACCAACCAAAAAACCCAACAAAAACAAAACCCACCAAAAAACCCAGTCTGCATTTGAGGCAAATGAAGTCGGTGGGCTGAGAGCCAGGGACCACAGTCTAGAGCAACAAAACTGACACTGTAAGGGAAGTTTCAGCTTGCTGGAATCACATGGTCACTTCTCTTACTGTTTTTTTCCCCCCAAACACTTTCTTATAAAGCAGGAAGAAGCCTTTTCATTCCAGAGGCACAGATACACAGAAGCCTCTTCCCTTCTTGGAATGAGGGACTGAGAAGAAATGACCATTCCCCACACTGACACACTTGGACTGTGCAGGACATGAGTGTGTGGAGAAGGTGCTGCTGTCCCTCTCAACTCATTGCAGCTCCACGCGGGAAGGACTTCTCATAAGCAGCTTGTTAATCAATTACATGGTTGGTCAGCCTGTGGTGCCTGCAACCAAGCCTGACTTCATTGTAAAAACACTCAGTAATAGAAGGAACATTTATTTCTTTTTGAAGACTCAGTGTTACTTGATGCCAGAATTGCAGTGCTCACCAGTGAAAAACAAGCTGCACCAAAAATAAGTCTCAGAACATGCAGGGAACCTGGTGGCTAAATAAAAGTGTCTCCCAGGTCACAAAACAAGACAAGAACTAACTACAGCCTAATTAAAGAGAAGGCTCCTAAATCAACAGATTTAGGAGATGGCACACTCAGCTAGTGAAGTGCAACTACCCTCCCAGATGTATTTAATATTTACTGTGATTTTAACCATCTAGTCTTTACAACGCCTGCTTCCATTCGTGACTGAAATCTAAGCTAATCAAAGCAACTGCTTCATGAAAGAAATCCAAGCTTTTTCTTTCTAAAGCTCAAAGAGAATAACTAATGGAAAATGACTGCAAGTAGGTCACATTCTTGTATAAAAGGGAATAAAAGTAGCTATAAAAAGAAACCAAAGGCTGTGAGAATTGTGCCAGTAGAGAACTAGTGGCGTTTGGAATTAATGGAATAAATAGAACTCAGTAACACATTAAGATTCAGAACACAATGATATTAGATGCAATTCAAATCTACAGTTAACTATTAAACCTCTAAAACATAGACACTGCAGCATGCAAAATAAGGAATATAAGGTCAGTTTGAGCGACAGTCTGAAAAGATGCACTTTGAGTTGAAAAATAACAGCTATTTCTTAAGACCAAGACATATGCTAGACCATTTTATTCAGAAACAGTATTTCAACAGCATCTGAACTTCAATTGCATAGGTTCCAGCAGAAAATAGGATAATCTTTTCTCCCAAAATCTTACAGGTACCTCAAATTCCCTTTCAGTTCCAATACCAATTGTGACCAACTCTACCTTGGTACTAATTTTCCAGCATCAACATGAGAGCCACGAATCATCCTGGGTACCTTTAAAGATGTTTCTTATCTCTTTCAAGACAACACTGGCTAAGCCAAAGCACACAGTATAAGCCTCAGATCAGGTAACACACACTTGGACATGCCAGCCTCGTTTGGCTCAAAAATGTAGTGGCAAAATGAGCACCATCTCCAGCTTCCAGTCACTCTGGCTCACACACCACACTATGCTGTCTCTTGTTACCTCTGAAATACTGCTGCAGTTCAATACCACCATGATCTGACAGCATTAAGAAATGACACCACAAATGTTTTACAATTTTCAGTCACATTTACTACATATGTAAACAGCATGTAAAGACTGATTTGTCCAACTTCAGTGTCCACCAGCCTTTCTGCAGTGTACCCCTCCCTCCAGCAGCTCTCAAACCCCTGCCCCTCCCTCTAGCAGCTCTCAAACCCAAACCCTTTTCTTTTGACTTCAGGTAAACAATCTGATCTGGAAAAGATCTTCAATATTTTCCATCTTTCACTACTTTGAGTCTCTCTCAAATAAAGACAATAGAAGTTACACATGGCTAGTTTCAGTCTCAATTACACTACAATCACCACTCCCCACTTTCTACACATAAGGACTGCATGAGCCCTTTGTGCCAGAGCAGTTACCAGACAGAAGTATTTGATTAACACAACCACAAAATCCGTTATAAAGCCACTGTTTTCCAAGATGCTGTCCCATTCTGTAGCCATAGCCTGGATTTCTCTGTCTGATTTACAGCCCTGTATCTAACATCTGAGGATGTGACTAAGCAGCCAGCCTCCAGTCACCAAGATCATCTCACCTGTTTGATGATAAAGACAAGAATACTCAGGCTCTCGTGAACTAGCCTACAATAGAAGTTTCAATGCAAAATTAAACTTACTGCTGCACCCATCCCTGCAAGTTTATACACTCTCATTAACCCCATTCTCCATGTGAAATTCCAAACCAGCTGTGACCGCGTGCCAGAAAGCAAGCTGGAAATGGATTACATGTTTAACATTTTACAGCATAAGCAATTACAGCATAAGCAATATAATCCTTACCCAGCACAAGCTTGCAGACAGGCCAACATAGTCGCCAAGGTTTCTGGAGGAAGCTGAGCACTTTTGGGTTGATCTTTCTCTGGAGCAAGGCCACCCAGGATAGACGGACATCTTCTCTTTAAGAAAGTCATACAGGCCTGGATGAAAGGTTCCTGAGGAAGAAATGTTATCTTAATCTCCCAAACCACACCCAAGTCACTATTACAACTTGGCAATTGCACCATGGAAAGAATTGCACTAAGCTACTACAGTTCAGTGAAAAAGTTGAACTATCAGACCATGGACACTTTCAACAACTTTAAAGCTACTTAGAAAATTGTTAAAGTGACTTAAGTTAGTCACTGGTAAGAGTGGAAAAATAAAGAGAAAAATCCTGCTTTACCCCATGCTCCCGAATTTTATCTGTGAGCCATTTGTCAAGTTTGAGGTATTCCCGTCGAGAGGCAAGTGCAGCAAGGTCAATAACAAAGGCAAATGGAGTACCATTTAGCAGCATTGACAAGGCCTAAAGAAAGAAAATCAGAAGACTACTAGTGAAGACACACAGATACCCTTTCTCCTTTCTTGTCTTCCTATATAATACACGTTTACTAAAATACACGTTTTAGTAAACAAGTCTTATTATGACATGCTGCTATGCTTTCTTTGTCAACAAAGATTGGTACTATCAACTTCACTTATAGCTCACTTGTGAGACAAATAAGCAAGAGCTCTGATTTGAAATCATGACTTCACCTTCTTTGAAGGGACCTTGTGCTGACAGTTTTAAATTCCTCTGTGATATAAAAAACCACCAGCAAGTGGTCAAGAGCTACCAAATTGATATTGCTATAAAATTAAGAAGATGAGCCTAGCATCTCCCTGCAAACAGACCTCAACCCCTTCAGAGACACTTGGAATATATCTGCTCCAAGAGGTCATCTCTGAATACTCTAATTGCTACAACTAAACTGACTTCAAGCAGCAGTTGGTGCTCTTGCACTTTGAGACACCCAATTATTTTGCATCTAACTTTAAAAAGCAATAAAGGCCTCAAAGAAGTTAGTCACAACTTCCAGTCTTTTGTCAATGTGTAAAAACAAAGAAGTAGTAGCAGTCTCAAGAAATCCCCATTGCATTATGTTTAGCAGTGCCACCTTCACAGAAACATCTGACATATTTTCTACATTCTCATCTTAATAATATTCAAGGTTTAAACAGTCAAAGCTCTTCATGGATTCACAGTACATTCACACAGCAAGCAGTTCTGTTGTGCTGCTTCCCGAGGTACTTGTCAGCTAAGCCATGATAGGCAACCCCACTGCAAATACCAAGTAAAATGTCTTGGGCTCACAACTGGACAGGCTGGAATGTAGTCAGATACCACAGCTCAGCTGAAGAGTACTTTAAGTCACAGGAATACAGGACTTCTTTTTTTTTTTTTTAATGACACAGCATTTACAGCAGTAAACAGCAGTAACAAATTAATTCAGACATGCTTAAACAACGCAATCCTTACTAAATTAGTCTAAGTTAAGCTTAGCCTTGGTTAAAAGACAAGCGATTCTGCACAAGACACCAGACAAAAATAATGGCAGTATTTTGCAAAACTCACCTTCAAGTCTTGCGCCACATCAAGAATACGTGACAATTTTGCCTGGTCATACTGCTCCCCTCTCATGTACCATTCTGCCATGGCATGCATGATAAGCTGACGAATTGAAGGAGACTGACCCTGAGGAGAATTAAATTAGAATTGTACTCCATGATTCTAGTAATAGGATCAATTATGTGAACATAGAACAGGGTATTTCACAACTAGAAAGTTTAATATACATATTTACTCTTTAGCCTTAGAACTTGCTTCTGAGTTAAGCTCTTTCTATGCAAAAAGAAACTATCCAGGAGCTACAAGCAAAGGATATAGCATGACTGCAAATGGTAGAAACATACATCCCCATCTCTTTTCTATTGTGCAGGACCAATCCCTCTCAATTATAGGCAAATCGATCTTGGACTTTTTTATTTGTGTAAATCACACAAATAATTTACAAAATGCTGTGTCTGATATGATGTCTAGAAGTGAAAATTCAGTATCACACCGTAGAAAGGAAAACACAGTATCTAGCTCTTTGTTCACACAGGGGCAATTTTAAACTACAACACAACTAAGATTTTTATGGCAGCAAGGGTTTTGTTTAAAGGGTAAGTGAAACATCCTTAAGTCATCAAATGGCACCATGTCTCACAGCAACCATCATTCTGTGCCCTAGTCTGAGGCCTACCCTGTGGAAAAATTGCCGTTTCTGCCATTTCAAGACCTCACGCAAAAAGCACTTTGCATCTATTCTACCTGTCATCCTTCAATTTAAAGACTTCCATCAGGAAAATATAAAACATTCATAGCATGACCTCAGAGGTCAAGCTTCTTGCCATTAACTCTACTCCAGATGAACTGGGAAACATGTTTGCTAATGCAGATTCCCTCTGACCCCAGAGGCTTCCTATGCTTTAAATTTCTTATGACTTCTCCTTGTTTAACTACCAGCGCATACAACGATGAAGGCCACACCAAACAAAAACTCCATTAAAAGTATGGGATTTGCATGCACAGCTGCCATATCTCTGCATGGAAGCGCTTCTTGAAAAAGGTCAGCAGCCAGTCCTAAGTTTTTAGAAAACACCCAGACTCTGAAAACTTACAGTGCAGGTAGTTTCTTTATGCTTAGAATAGCCTTCATCTTTTTGGCAAGTACAAAGGAGACTATTTTGGTTTTAACCTTCTCACCTCTTACTACTTCAAGTTCTTACACTTTAAATGTGTGAGGCTGAGAGTTGAGGGGGCAGGGTGGGTGATGCTGTTGTGAGGTTTTTGGGGTTTTCTTTTGCTGCGTCGTTTGGTTTTGCCTTTTTTTTTAATTCAAACCATGGTCAACTTTGATTAAAACTGAAATGTTTAAAAAAGTCAAGTTTGACTTGGGTCTCTGTACTTTTCCAGGAATATTTTCTCAGTGAATATTATCAAAAACCAAACCAATACAAACACTGATGCTCTAAACCCATCTAATAAGCTTTCAAGTTACAAGAACAAACTACAGTGAAAATACTTACCTGTCCATGCCATGCATAGTGCAAAATGATGGCTGAGTTGGGATGGTTGCCAAGGAAAATTGGCATGAGCGTGGAGATGAGCTCATGGCGCAAGGTATGCCAGGATGTGTTGATCTGCAATAAGGCCAACACCAGCATATCTGGGCAATGCTTGATAGGAAAACTGAAGAGCTGCTTAACCTGTTCATATTGCCCCACTTCTGCCAATCGTAACAGAGACTCAATCAAATCCAGGCTCTTCCTAACAAAAGAGAAGAAAAAACAAAGAGACAACCCCCAAAAAGTTACCAAGCAGCAAGTTTACAGGATCTTGGATTCAAGTATTTTATAGCAACAACTGTAAGGTCATATAAAGCAACACCCAGTGCAAACAACCTGACACTGCAGCTCTTACCATGTACAATTAAGCCTGCCAGAGACCATGAAAAGTAACTCATAACTTAAGAGTTCAAGAGCTCCTGATTCTGTTAGGGAAGAGGGAGAATTGAAAGCTGATTTTGAAGAAATTCAGGTTGAGGTGAGTCTCTTCAATAATTTAACTTGAAACATACATCCAAAAATGGAATACACTTTTAAAAACACCTCAAAGTCCCCACTTGTAAAACTTAGAGAAGATATTCTACTTGTTTTGCTGCTTTACAGACAAGTTGTATTTAGTTGTATTCCTTATGATTCAATTTCCTATTTTGGGGTGCACAACTGAAAAAGAAATAGCTTACTGAAATAAGCTACATGGCTATACCAAAAAAGCAGTGTAAAGGTCAGCTCAGAAAATCACACTAGTCAGCTTTATGCAGTAACTCACCAACAGCCACATAAATTTACTATTTAAATTCTAGGACTTCTTCCATACAAGTAGAGCAAGTTTCTCTAGTATTATCCTGGGAAAGAGAGATTTAAATTTCACACCACCTCCTCTATCCCCTCCTTTCAGCTTGCAGGATGAAATTTCAACAGAAATTCTCCAAACAAGCAAAAGTCTCCAATAAAGGCAAAGTATTATGGAAGTACACAGGAAATTCTAATACTGTGAGTCCTTTCACCAATCAAACATGTCACAATTACTTATGGCTGATCTACTGGTATGTATACACAGCTACAATACACCTGGCTGCATGAAGATAAAGCCACCTTTGACCAGACAAGTAATCTTACTCTAACTCTATGCATGAAAAGCAGTTGAGAGCAGGTTTACCATGTAGCAATTTCTCGATTGTCATCTTCTGGTGGTGCTTTCAGGATGTCTGTGGCAACAGTATGGCAAGGGTAGTCAGCAAAACAGAAGATGTCGGGGTTTATGAGGGAATGTTGGATGAAGGAGAGCTGGAATAAAAAAAGATGCCAAAAACAGTTTAGATATTGGAGTTTCAGGTTCATTCCACTTTATCAAGTGGTGCATTTTTGAGAATGATGCAAATCAACTAAGCAGCAGGGATGAGCCAAGCTTCACCATGTGCTTTATTCAAGACTGAACCTCACACTCCTAGAATTTTTGAGAATGATGGATATGGGTGTGCTGAGGGTACCTGTCTGCACAAAGCTGTGGCCTGTTGTGCATAAGCAGGTAAGCACCCGAGAGCACTGCCATGCAGCAGCAGCTCTATGCTCAGCTGCACTACACACCGCAACTCTGCTGAGGCCAAAGGTATGGTCACAGTACACAGCAAGTGACCATGTCCCACACAAATGCAGTCAATTACACACTGTACTTCTGTAACACACCTGAGGCTTGTGCCTTACAGGCCAAGGTCTCAAATGCAGATTATCTAAACATTCACACTACTAATCTCCATTCATCATTCAAGAAATTAAGGAACTCTGCAAATATTCTATATATAGAATAAAGACGTTGGTAAACATACCTGGCCCTCCGCATGCTTCCAAGGTCTGTATATGGCATTAACAGGAAAAACCTCCATGCCCAGCCCTCTCTGGATGCCAAAGACTACAATATGCAGGCCCTTGCTGTCACGAATCTGAAATCCTGGATGGTCCAATTCATATGTTACTACTTTGAAGTCCAGGCTAGGGTTCTGCAATCAGACAAACAAGGGTTGTCAGCCTGGCACATTACAATCTTCAATACTGTTTTGAAAGAGCCCCTCTTCATCAGTATTGTATCCAGCTTAACATCCACTTGACTTTTAGTTGAAAGCATGGGTTTTGTTTTAAAAAGAAAAGTATTTAGATAGTTGTGAGAATTTGATGCCAGCTAATGTTTCAAACTACTCTGTGAGATTGCACTTCCTCAGCATTACAGTAGCTATCTATCCTTCCAAACATTTCATTAACGAGTCATTAAGACCCCCAAACGTATAGCTCCTTTCTTAGCAAACTAACTATTCCTTTCCTAGGCTTCCACATCCTCTGATGAAAGGCAGAAGGGTCTGACCTGCTGGCAAGCAGAACTTGCTCCTTCTTTGGCAAAATGTAAACTCCAAATCCTTGTAAAGCACTACTGTATTTTCAAGAACAGTGTGAAACAGTACTGATGAAGGAGCTTGGAGGGAACTGTGGTCATTATGGAACACAGACCCCTCATTTCAGAGACAGGTAAGCACCAGAGACAAAGCTATTTTATGGCCCAAGGTTTAGAAAAACACGACAGTGACTCCTGCATCCATTGGAGGAAACATGCAGAAAAAAATCCCACCTGGTGCAAGGCCAATAAATTAATTGGTACTCATGTTTTAACAGAGTTCAATACAAATACTATTGCTTATAAAGCGGTGGAAAAACTTTCCTATTCCTGTAGTGTCATCATACCTAAGAAGCAATAGGCAAGCGTTTTGGAACTAGTAGGAATAAAAATACTTTCATTTCCATCATCAATGCCTACAGTGAGAAGTCTCTCCAAAACAAGATATCTGATACATAGAACTTTCCACTGTCAGAAATACACTGAAATAAAAAACCCTGAGAGAACACATACTGGAGTACATGGGAGTAGTGTGGAATAAATCTCAAACTGCACCCAAGTTACTCATTCAAGCAGCTTCTATTTCCCGGAATGCCTCAAAAATTTCTTGTTCATGAGGGGAAAAAAAAACCCCAAGCTAAGTACATTTACATTATGGAGACTCAAAGCAATTCAGGCTATTGGGAGCTTAAGTAGGTTTACCATACTGAGATATTCCCTGCTTTCTCCACATAAAAGATCAAGATGCTCACAAAACTTACCAGCTCTTTAAGAACATCAATCAAGACCTCCACATTCCAGGTATGGGCTTGGCTTCCATCACTCTTATCTTTGCCATCACTCCAAATCCCACTGCCAGGAGCCGAAATAGACTGCAAGTTAAATACACTGAATCAAACACTAGTAAAAAATAAAGCAATCAACACCCACTGGCTACAGAACTCCCTGCACTAGGAAGGTATAAACAGAAGTTCAGACTAGTAATGGCATCAGTTTAACACTTCTAAGAATCTTTCACTCACAAAAGTATTACAGAACAGTCAGAAGTACAAATATTGAATAAAACAAGCAACTGTTAAATTCCTAGAAGCCAGCTGAAATATAATCCTTCTTCTGCTGAAATATAATCCCCAGCACAACAGGCCACTCACTTGTAATGGAATACCGTCCGTCAATCCTGAATGAGTTCGAGCCATCATCCCCAAAACCCTGGCAACCTGGGCAGCCGTGACTTCCCGAACACCAAACTGCATGATTATGTTGCGACATTCTTCCACACTAAGATGCAACAAAACAGAGAGATCTTATAGGAAAGCAAGTTTCACTGTGGCACAATGTAAGACTTCAGTCAAGTTAGTCAAATGATCCAACATAACAAAATTCCAGGACAATCAAGAAGAAAAATTCAGTAGAAAATCTGTGCCATTATTTCCATGAAATATACTGTGCCACGTTCTGAGTTCAAAGCTAGGTGTACTGAAGTGACAGGGATGTCACAGAGATGTTTCACAGACTATGCTCTGTCAAAGAAAAAGCACTGAGTAGGTTTAGCACTGGTTTTGGTTAAAAGCACTTACACTATTGACCTGTGATACAGAGCTTCAAAGACTCAAGTTTTCTGCTACCTAAAAGCAAAACAAAGGCTTTGAGAATGCACGTTTCAAAACGCTGACATGCATTGCTCAAAGGTAAGATGTGAATGTTAGCCTTTCAGCCTGATACAAGCCATGGCATCCCTGAGCAGAGGGCACCAGCAAAAACCTCCCAGGAGCCAAGAGAGAAAACAATGAGCAGATGCCCGAGTTTCAACTTTAGAACTGAACGCTTTTTTTGCACTTTTTTTCCATTTTCTGAATACTTCATAACTAGGCCAGCAAGATTTATATAGCATGAGTATATAAACTATTTTATTAACAGGCATGTGTTAACAAAGGAAATAATTCAGTATCTTCCAACACACTTCCTGTCTTTTTACTTCATGGTTTAAACAGAAACTTGTGTTAATACCTTTGAGATTTCATGACCTCACCGAAGTAATCAATAGTCTTTATCTTAAAATACAGAATATTTTATTCTACCTTATGCTTAATGAATCCTCCTTCACAAAAAAGCAGGTTAGCTTCATTCTGAGGGCTAAGCCCCCCTTTAAAACCAGCTGCACACTTGAAACAAGCCTTTAATATATTCCAATTAACTCTTCAATAGACAGCTTCTGACTGAAGTCTAGTTTCTCCTTCCACTTCCCTAGTAACCACTCCCATTCACACGTCTATAAATGAACAGCCCATGTAATGAGGTATTTGTGCTAGGTGCTATAAGCAAAGATACTTAGTCTTGCTGACACGACTCCCCATAAATCCACACCTCTATGGACAACAGCATGTTTCACATGGCTCCAGCAAGTCCAGAGCTGCCTGTCTTATGTCTCAGACTGGGGTAGGGAGCAAGAACCTGGAACACTACTGAGAATGTGGGCAATGTATGTCTACCAAAATACAAACAAACCCAGGATGAATTTAATACAGTTGTATTTTTACCAAAATAAGCCTAAGCAGGCAAAAACTGGCGCAATTGTGAAGTTCACTAGCAGTTCACTAGGATAATAAAAGTCTACAGCTACAAATAATCTCAGTCATTACCAGTCATTTGATCAGTACCACACTCACCAAAATCCAACATAAACAGAAAATTGCTGCTGGTCTACTCTCTTGAAGTGAGACCACCTTCAGTTCTTCTATAACCTATGCCATGTGGATAATGAGCTAAAAGGAGTCTGTCATAAGAGCAAAGTTCTTCCAAATCTCTAGTAGGATTCAGCTGGAATTTATGTCTACCCACTTTTGTTTTCACTTTAAAAAAAGAGTGATAGTCAAATTCTTATGAAACCTTCATAAGGAATGTGAGTCCTTTTATGTAGCACTTCTCACCATGACAAAATCCTAGTGTCCACAGGCATGTTATACACTTTAGAAGAAAGCAAAACACAACAGGAATCCAAATAAATGACCTCAAAAAACTTGATGAGATTCTAGTTATTTTAGTAGTTTAAGTGTTCTTTACCCTTTGCCACAAGAAACAAAAAAGAAAACCATCACCACCCAAGATACTTGAAAATTACATTTTCCTACAAACCTTGCACAAAAGCCATAACCAACTTCTTGCATGAAATCCGCCAGAGAACTCTCCATCATGGTTTTGGCTATCCCTCCAGAATCAGGCAGGATCCTGTCCATTAGAATGTCCCGTTTTTCAGGGTATAGAAGTGGTGCAAGCACCACAGGGCAACGCTCCTGGGGAAAATCTAAAAGCAAGAGTAACAAAAGTGTCAAAACACCCAGAACACCAGTTGCATGTGAAAGACTATGCAAAATTATTCCACTGCTGTGGTAGAGTTGGCCTGCTGCTGCAGAAATCAAGAGGGCACTGATGCAGCATCCCTCCATCCGATTTGCAGTTTTCTACTGGTACTTGGATATTCCTAGAGAAGAATGTAGACTAGACTAGGTTCATGCAGATTCACTGCAGCTGCCCAAAAGGCCAGCAGCTGTGCTGGTATAAGTATAGAACTAGATTGTCACTAACAGCGGTCATCCAAAAAAAGCACAGAGCAGGAAACAATACAGCAGTCCAGCAAAAGCTGCTCCTCCAACTCAGGAAATATTAGGAAACAAAGGATATGCTACTGAGTCTAAGAGGTACAGCAAATCTAAGGCAGGCACTTGAGCTTGGCAGAGTAAATACTCCTTTTTCCTTCCTAGAAGGCAAAGTTTAACACACGAGCAACAAGAGGATCAGATGTGTGGATGAGAGTTCTGCTCACAGTGGAGAGGAGCAAAGACACCTTGTGAGTGGGCCTTCCTGAGACTGGCTTTAAGATGACACATAACATCTCTATACCCTCCAGGGGCTACTCAGAGAAGACTTCCCAATTTTCCAAAGCGAAGTGCCAGGAATTACTCAAGCTAATACACTAATCTTCATTAAAGTAAGTACGAACCAAGAAGTTACATTTAAACAATTAGAACAAATATTTTGCTCTTGTATAAAGAATAGCTTCCTCTAGGTCTGTGCAGAACCAAGGAGTGGGTTAAGTTACTCAATTATCATCTTGAGTCCAAATCCTCCCTAGTGAACAGGTTTACAGCAAACACTGGTTTTGGAAAGGAACAGACTAAGATGGTAGCTTTCAGGATATGAACCAGAATTTAACTCAGAAGCACCTCCCTCACCGTGCTAGCATTTTCTTATGGATCTGCATCCAATTTAAATAAAACAGTGCTTAAAATGCACCTGTTTGAAATGGCAATGTATTTTCCTTACACAGTAAGAGGATTTTCAACTACAATGCACAGAGCTGCTTTAGTTAAATCCATAAACATCATCCCATACAAGCAGACACAGACTTAAATATCCCTTACTCAATGTTTTTTTTATCACAACTTTTCAAAAACATGAGACCACATTACTGCTTATTGAAAGCAAAACAGTACACTATGACCCAAAACCAGAGCAGTGGTACTTTTCTGTCAGTTTAGAACTATGAAAATGCACTGAGTTCTACGTCAGCAAGTTCCCCACCACTTCAGCTCTCTGCACTGAAAGTAAGTCATGAAAATCCGTCTCAAAGTTTGCATCTGGTCAGGTTTGCTGAACAGCACCACTTACCTCTACGTAATGTTTTGAGGAAAGCGTCAATCTGCTCCTGTCCTACCCCAAAGGCTCCCTTCTGCCCAAAGAGGAGATGGGAGAGGAGAAGGTGCAGGACCTCTATTGCAATATCTTGGAAGCCACCTTCTTGATTTCCACTGACGTCCGCGTCAATGTAAGAGCGCAAAAGATCCGGGAGTTTCTGTTTGATAAACTGGGCAGCTTTGGGAAACAGAAGAGGTTAGAGTCAAAACCTGGGGCTCTGTTTTAAATACGAGATTCATTTAGCTAGGTACCACTCTCTTTATTTGAGTTTGTTTACCACAAGTCACAGCAGTTCAGATTTAAATAGAAGTCTCATACCTGAGAACTCAAATATTAATGGACAACTAGACATAAAGGTATCACAATACCCCAAATTGATTCATTATCTAGCAAGTCATTCATGAAAGGGTCCTTCAACGTCATACAAGATGACTGTGTAATCTATTGCTCCTCTCAATGGCACCACTAATTGCCAGGTCAGGTCAGGTAGGCACACATCTACCCATGTAGAAAGCCCACTGCTGAAAAGGGCTGTCCCTGCTGCAGGACTTCAGAAGCTTCACTTACCAAAACCTCGCAGATCTGAGCTGAAAGAGTTCAGTAAAGCGAGACCAAAAATCACCTACAAACAAGAACAAACATCATAGTAAGGGGACATCATCCATTCTAACTAGCTAAGTAAAAAAAAAAAAAAAAAAAATTAAAATATTTTTGAAATAAGCATTCACCTACCTCTTGAACTTTACTTAATTTGATGACTTTACTCAATTGGGCAAATAAATGGGGTGAAGGCTTTAGACTCTGAAACAGGTAAGAAGAGTTACATGAAAGCTGATTTGGGATTAGTCTCGTTTGCAATGTGTTACACTATCTAGAGTCTATTTGCAAGCTTGGGGTATTAGTAACTATTCTGCTGTGCGTTAACACAGTTTCTATGGCTAAACAAACAACTTTCCAACTACTTTTGGATACATCTGATCTAAAAGCTTCTCCCATATGTCCTACTCTTTCACTATTATACCCCTATCATGGCTTTCATATTGAAAGAAACAGGAGCACTGATGATTTGTTTTGGTTCTGGTGCCACAAACAAGCCATAAAGTACCCATATTAGGTAAAGCATTAAAATTAAGTTTACAGTCATTCTAAGTGATTGATTAACTTGCTTAGTTTAATGGAAAAACCTCCCCACACCAACCCTGCAAGCTCAGTTTTTGAGGATTTTAGTACAAGGGAACACAAGGGAAAACTAGCTTGGTTCCTAAAGACCAATTCAGTGCACTTTCTAACACTGGGATCCCCTTCAAGAAGCATACAAACCTTCTGATAGTGCAAGGGATTGTCAATGGCGTATGACAGCGTCGAGATAAAGTTTGGTTTTGTAATCAGCGACGCACACTCCTGGATCAGAAATTGAGTCTGAAAAGAACAAGATAACTTGAAGACTCATAGTTTCATAACAGGACAATAAACTACTGTTCACTGTGTACAGAAAAACTAAACAAGGACAAAGTACTTCTGTAAGTGCCCAAATTAT
Organism: Entomyzon cyanotis; assembly: GCA_024500445.1. Lineage (NCBI taxonomy): Eukaryota > Metazoa > Chordata > Aves > Passeriformes > Meliphagidae > Entomyzon > Entomyzon cyanotis. The sequence goes on from JAKEPQ010000743.1 coordinate 7,364,649, forward strand.
CGCTAACATCAACTAGCTTCTTTTCATTGAAGCTTACTTCAGGTTTGCTTTGCTTTTAAAACTGACAAAGTCATGAAACATTCTCCATCATATGTGCAATGTTTCACTTTCTGTAAACATCCTCACACTTGCAATAAAAACCCCAAGAGTATTTGATTCACGTTTATGAGCTAAAAGGTCTGCAGCAAAATTGCTTAAGGATGGAAACATTCCTGCCAATAGACAGTCAGTACTAGAAGTGTCAGTCAGTGCATTTGGACAAACGTTTAAAACACACAGAAAGGCTTTCCAACTAAAGCACTGCATGTGGTAAAAAGAGCATTTGTACTGACGCTGCCTGTTTTTTTCCAGATCAAGAGATTGTAAGTCATATATCAACAATTTATCTTCTACCTTGAGGACTGGCAAAAAGTACTTGCAGCTGAAAGGTCATATAACCAGAAAAGTTTGTTTGAAGCTAATGCTTCTAACCTGCGTTTGTGCTTGATCTGGATCAAATCCCACAGCAGATTTTTAACAATCAAAACTAATAAACAGATGCATTGGAGCAAACTGTACCTGATGAAAATCTTTGCCACTGCTTTTACCATCGCCACTGAAATCCACGTGCGAGAATAGACAGCGTAGTAAATGCCTGTCTGCCTCGGGACCGTGCCTATTCACAATCTGGAAAAAAAGTATCAAAAAACCAGCTTGGTAGCAAACAGTCATTACAGAGCAAGATCTGGGTCTAGTATCATGGATACAGCAATACTTCTAGTAGTTAAATCATCTACAGTTTCAACAAAACTGCTATAAATGTTTCTTTTTATCAGTAACCTCGAAACCAATCCACTAACCTTCTTTGCAAATAAAAAGTATAAACAAAGAATCTAGACACAAGTCCCTGACACAGAAGCCATGCATTTCAGAGGTGGTATTCCTAGAAAGCTAAGTAAAAAGGGTTTTTCAAGTCACCCTGAGGACCAAAGCAGCCCAGAATCTACACAGTACTGTGGCCTCATTTCAACCCGCTTTTCCCCACAGCTGCAGTGCCTAACTCTGCAAGAATACAGCCTTGGCCAGCAGCACCAGTGCTATGCCTGTATAGCAAGAATTTCTCCAAAAGACAAGCCATCATAAGGCATCTTCCCTGATCTTGCAGGCAGCTTTGGCATCATCTCCTGGCCATGACTGTCTTGACTGCTATCACTCCCGGGTCTTTAAGACATAAGGGAGTATTATACACAAAGTTTTTTCTGTCATGTAAAGAAAAAAGTTCATCCGAAACTTGCTCATTAGCAAGCTTTAAAATCAAAGACTGCATGCTGAACGTCTGCAACTGAGACCTTTACCCAAGCCTTTGCCATCATTAGACCTCATTCAGCTGAATCCAATGCTTGTTCAAATGGGTGATCTCCATTTGCTAACTTATAACACCTATATTCCTGGGCAACCCACTCTAGGTGACTGAGCAGGAGGTTGGACCAGATGACCTCCACAGGTCCCATCCAACCTCAACCCGTCTGTGATAGAATAAAGCTTGAGCCACATGTATTTGGATTAATCAGGGAACATGTTTGGGCAGATACAGGATTAGACAAAAAATAATTCTAGTTTTTCTAGATTTAAAAAGTTTTGCTTTCCTAGATAAACCTGTGCACAAAGCCCTTCCCCCCTTTCCAACCAGGCTCTCTTTACTACTTCAGGAAAAGGAGACCACAAAAACTCACTTCAGAGGAAGCCACGGTTTAGAATTTGTGTCTGACAAATGTATAAAATACTTTGAAGACTTTTTTAACATATATTCTTTTTTTTTTAAGCATCAGCTATGTTAAATGACTACTGATAGCACATTTAAACAGAAAGTAGCTCCTTGCTGCAACACTTCAGTTATGTATTTAAATATAAGTGTGATTTTGGTCAGTTGTGACAACAACTCTAGTATGAATTTCCGTATCTCAACATGCTTAAATGGAAACTTTGTAAAATGGAGTGAATCATGCCAAAAATTTACCCCAAGCAGTGTACCATGAGACAGACTTATAGCATGTACATATATTCTCTTCAACTAAGGAAATACTGTATTAGCAATCACAAAAGCAATACCAGGAAAATAAAATTAAAAAAAAAAAAAAAGATTACAACAATGGATTAAGATTTTAGGAATTTTAGTCTTGAAATCCTAGGTCTGTTTTATAACCATACACAAACCAGCCATTTCCAGACCAGGTTCCAGTCTCTCACCACAGTAAGGCTAAGAGAGCTGGCTGAAGGTAAAGAACAAGTCCCCCATTTGAGAGAGCCATGCTCCAACTGAATGGCAGATCAACCATATCTTCTCCCAAATGAAGTCACGCTTCAGTCACACCTCTCTGCAAAAACCATCTGTTGAAACTAACAGTGATCAAAAGGACAGCATAATCCCAAATGAGCCCCTGGAGAACTGAACTTGCAAAAACATAGGAAAGTTACAAAGGTTACAAGAGGCCTATTCCATTTTACATTTAAAGCAGCCAATAATGCTGAAATCACTCTCACCTCAAGATAAGCAATGAATGCACTTTTAAAGACATCAACTGTTACAGAAACTCACTGCTTAAGCCCTCTGGCCCTTCTAATCTGATTCAAATCACTGCAGGATTGTACTGCTGCAGGAAAAAATCCACCATTAAGTGGCCCAGCTGTCTGCTGGGAACTGAACTAAACCAGTTTCTAAAACTAGCTCAGTAGCATTCACTTCCTCCTAAGCACTCCTCTGCAGATAATGCTTTTCAGTCCACCCTGCAAGTCAAAGCTATTTTTAAAAAGGTCAGTTAAACCAGAATTCTTGCCCGGATCACAGATATTTGGGTCTCAACATGCAGTTACTCTGCCTGCCTTCTGAAAAACCAAGGCCAAGACAGTCAGCCTGGCTTCACCACTAAGCCATGAGTCACTGAATGAAAAGATGACAAAAAACTTCCATTGAGGGAGGAGAGAGCATTCAGAGGTAAATTACCTCATACTCAGTGCTTTCAGTGCAACAGTTCTGATCACTGAATTTATACATAGTTTTCCTTCCCTTCCCAATCAGTGTTCTACTCAATGTCCAAAAGTGGAACGTTTTAACTTGGAGGGGCTAGGAAAGCTTTTCATACTACCCTTCAGGAGCAGCAGTTAATCCTGATATTCAACTACAAAGTTAATACTGGTCTCAGCTCTGAGCTGTATTCCATGACTTGGCAGACGAACCAGGAGTATCAGACACACCCTGCAATTCCCAACACCAGAGAAAACAGCAAACAGTAACATACACAAGAGCACCACAGAGTACAAATTCAAAGGAGAAGAGAAAGTCCAGTTGTCTTTCCAGATTTATTTTGTAGTGCCGTATCACTTTACTTACATGCTGTATTTCCTGCTGGCTGGCTCGGTAGTTTTTCTTGGTTAAATTGTCCACCAGGTAGCTGATTTGAGACAAGGCCAGCGAGAGCGAGTCAAGATTCATTGCTGGTTGGGGCGGAAGCAGGCGGCCGAGCCCGGCGCAAAATCACCATTATTCCCCTTTAGTCACCTCAGAGACAGGTCAATTTTTTTTCCCCCAATGAGCCTGTATTTGTTTCTGTGCTACTTTCTTCAGCTCTTCTTTCTCAGTTGTCTTTGTCTGTTCTGAAACATGGCACCTGGAACACAGTATTAAATTAGATTTAAGTTCTGTAGCAACGTCACACAACTATGTTCACAAGGAAAATTAAGTACTATTAAGTTTTCACAACACAAGCTTAATTGTTTTTACACTACCTGACCACATCTATTTGTTTCTGGATTTTGCAGTCTGAAAGAGCCTGCAAACAGCTCAGTCAGAATGACTACCCTTTCAGCACTGTGAGAAAGAAGAAAATGAGAGGAATAACGAATTAGATACCACACAGCAACAGTCAGAGGTCAGAATCATTCCAAGCATCGACCACAAGTTAATATAAATAACGTGCTTTTACCATCTCTGCAATATTTTGCCTCAGTGCATCCAAGCAGTATTGCCTCAACCCTGCACACCAAAACAAGCAATTGTGAATGAGCAACACACAAAGAACTGCAATAAACTAACCCTAACATTTGGCTTACACTAAAACAGCTTTCCAGTGAGCTACAACAGCAGAGCTTGCCAGCTTAATAAATTTCTATGACAACACAAAACTCAGCACTTGACATCTCATCTGTTAAGTTACAGATTGCCAATGTGACAAAATTGCATCCCAAAGTAAGTCCTGCATATCAAACAGTGAGTAGTCTCCTCTAAGCTGCTCCAAGAAGCACCACTGTACATTATCAGAGGTAGAATCAAGCTGGAGAGTCACTGCTTGGAAGCTCTACCTGATCAAAACACAAAGGTTACTGGGCTTCGTGCCAACAGTCTGAAGATCCCTTTTTCAGAATAAAAACTACTGCTTTGCTGTCTTGGCTTCACGGCCAAAACCACCAGTACACAATTTCTGCCTCATCATGGAGATGGATGGCTCGGGTGATGTGTTCTCCTGGCACGTGGAACTGAGGGCAAACCAGTCCAGGGAGCAATTCCTGCAGCAGCACAGCTCGGCATGTCGGCCCTCCCTCTGCGAGGACCCAACAGCAGCAGCACACAGGAAGCTGAAAATCTGTGCTGGGTGCAATTAGAACTCTTCTTCCCATCTCCCTTTATACAAAGGTTTTCACTTGCTTACACTTGGAACTATAGCTTATTTAACATCTGCCTACACTTCAAACCATCAGAAGCAACAAATCCTATCAGAGGCACTGAATATCACTCTGCTCTTTGAAAAAGTTTATTATATTACATAAATATATGGGTAAATTGTTTGTAAGAAAAGTCAAATCCACCAATTTCCAGACTTTCCTTATGCCACAGAAAACCCTGCCTACTCAAAGAAGCTATGCAAGATCCTTCTTATGCAATAAAACTTACATCTCAGGATGAACAAATTTTCAAACACTAATTTGGAAAGCATTCTTCAATGGCAAGGCAGTTGGCCTCTGAAAGAATTTCAGGGCATGTCTAAAACCGCAGCAAGAAGAATTACACAAAACTTCAATTTCTTTTTAGTACATCAGACCAGCTAGAATTCACTACCTTTACATATAAAGGTTTAAAAGGCCACTGATTGTGGAACACCTTTGTAGAAGGGAGGACTGGCACAAAAGTTTAAAAAGATTTCTCAGTAGTATAGTACCTGGTTTTTTTGGGTTTTTAAAAAATTTTTTTCAACAACCTTTAAATTTCTCTTTCAGAATAATCTAGAAAATGTCATTGGGCTTGGCAAGTACACACCTTCCAAGACAATCTTACTGGTGAGGTTTAACATATATGACCAATATAAAGCTTCAGAAAAGCATTTGTTAAAAATCAACCACACAGACCTTGGCACAGTACTTGCACCTACTAAAACTATCAGTCAGCAAGAGCAGTTCAGTCCCATCAGAGCACTAGACTACAGCAACCAGCCTGGAGAACTCACAGGCTGTTTGAACTCAGGATTCAAGAACAGGACATAATCCAAAACTTTACTTGACCATTTTTAAGGCAGTAACAGAATTTCAGAGTTTGCCTTTCAGGCCCCTAGGAAGAAAAACCACATTTCTCTGGGTATTTTTCCTCACACCAATACAAACGGAACAGCAAACACACCTACTCCACCTAAAAACCAGGGTTTTTACTACTAAGTTCTGAAGCTGGGCTCAAGCCTCCCTGCTGCCATACAAACACCCTGCAGAGCACGGACACTGACCATCCCACCCTCCTATTAACATCTCTGTTGTCTCCCAAAAAAGCAGGGAATGCTTTGATTGCATGGAAGCAAAACAAGCTTTGCCACCTTCCAACTGCAAAATCTGGCAGTGCCACTGGTGAATCCAAGCTGGAGGCAAAATGGGATTTTCCCTTTCAAGGAAGCCTCTCAAGGAAGAGCCTGAGCAAACACGGAGACTCAAGGACAGAACACAATAGCTCAGGAAACAGCTTCCTACTTATGGTCTAAACATATGGTTTGCACCGTCTGTATGCTGACACGCAGCAAACCCTGACAGCTCCCACAGACACAACATCAACAGCACTTCAGAGGTTCAAACAGTGCAACCTAACTTAGGTGAGTACACAGTAACCAACGGAGCCTTGCCTGGAAAGCAAAACTGCACAGGTACTTCTCTGATCATTCAGTGCAAGGCTAAAATTCAATTACTATAGCACTGATTAAGAAAGCTATGAATGCTATGCGAAGCAGACTCTATTTTTAGATCCATATATCCTTAGTGGGAATGAATCTCCCTACACCGGCCTCAACAATACAAGAAGCTTTCAGTCCATGGGACAAATCTGCCAGGTTCAGACAAGTCAGGCCTCTGCTACAGGGAGTTTATAAAAAAAATTTAGATTAACTGTCAAAACTAGCTACTTTCAGTCACAGATCCTATGATACAGTAACGGATTAAGATACCTGGCACAGGACTCAGGAGCTCTTACCATATTACTATTTTATATTGTGCAACACAGGCCATTTTTAAGAGGTAAAATATATTTACCAAAATCTACAGCATTACACACCCTGAACTGTTCCTAAGGAAAACAACAGGCCAGCAACAAAAAACATTTAGCATCTATTTCAGTAGATTTTTTTCAAGTGCAGAATTCTGTTGGATTATTATAACATAAATGCATTACAATTTTAGGCAAGAATCCAAGAATCACAAAACAAGAGAGCCAATATGAAACCACCCATCAGGTGGGACAAAGACACTCCCTACTAACTAGAAATCACTAGGAGTTACTAAGCCTTGATGCTGCAGTTGACAAACCTGATGTCTTCCACAAATTCAGAAACAGCCTTACAAAAAAACAGAATTTCAAAATTACTTTAAACTAACTTTGGATCTTTTTTCGGAAGTTTGTGGAAGTAACTATTCCCACTGGATTTCAAGAGCTGTGTGATTTTAGGGCACATGTGCGGCATGTGGAGGATAAAATAGCTCAAGTGACACAGACAGCAATGTTTGCTGCCTAGGCTCTAAACTCCTGTCAAAAAACATCACATAAAACATGCTAAAGGGACCACTGCTAAATCTGCTCTTCAGAACAGTCCCTACCCTCTTCTCAAACCCGTGAACAAATAGAACACACAGAGGAGCAGCACAACTCCCTGAAGCCCCACATTGGGAGCAATCCAAGGGAGAAGGGTGATTTTTAATTATACTATATATTTCAGGATGTCTACCACTTTGAAATCACCTAAGGAAAAAACCCTACCACGGAAGTCACGCTAGCAATAAAATAAGCTCCAATTCGTTTGACCAGTTCAAATTCAGATGTTTAGAAATAAAAAAGCCACCTGAACATTCCATACACTGGAAAGCTGCACCCAGTTCCAGTCAACTCGAAGTCATGAAGATGAGCAGACACAGTAACTTCAGTTTACCCAGTGTGGCTAAGCCAAGTACCTATGTTGCTCCTCTACACTTAGGCCAGTTATGCTGCAGTTTGGAACCCACCTCAAATACGTGAGACATGCATCAAACATGACATGGCTGCTTCAGACATTTCCACATGTAAACTGGACTTTAAAAAAAAAAAAAAAAAACAGCCACCGAGAAACTCTTACATCCCAATTCTCCTTTATATAAACACTGCAAAATAAAGTTTATTCTGGAGGTAAGAAGAGACCTGTTCTCAAACGCTTCATGCTTTTTTACCATCTAAAAAGTTTTAAAACAGCTAAATGCTCTTTCAAAAGTCAAAGAAAAACTGCAGTATCAGTGATGTTTATGGAACAAAAGAGAAATCTAGCTAAAATAGTGATGGCCTCAACCATGATTCTCAGTGATAACAATTCCCAAAACGATTTAGTTATGTCCCATTATGGGGACAGAAAACATTACTGTCCTCTATTCCTAAGTTATGTTTGTACAGTTTCTCTTCCACTTACTCAACTGAACACCAGGAGTGGCCATTTCAGCATAAACTAAAATTAATTAAATACCCAGGAACACGATATAGGATAAACAGGATAAGGTATTTTTCTGAAGAGAAGACACTGATAGGCAACAAACTGGCTGTGAATTTGGTTTGGAGACACCAGGCCAACTGCATCAACATTTAAGAGTGAACTCAAAAGCAAGAGTTGAAAAAAATCAAGACAAGAAGACTGGAAAGGACAAACCAGTCTATTACCAATGTTTCCTGTTTATAAGAAAGTCACCCCACTTGGACTCACCCTGCCTATAATTTTAGCCAATGCCAAAGTAGTTACCCTAGAAACAGGAAACACTTCAGTTGGGTACACTAAGAATGACTTGTCAGTCATACCTGTTTTGTTACCTGCTCAAAAAAAAGTTTCTGAGAGCAGCTGCCATGCTTCCTTGCAACAAGTGGGACTCAGAAACAATCTGAGTTCATGATGTACCAACAGACTAATGTTGTATTTTCGGTATTATCTCGCTTCTGTTGTAAATACAGTCCCAATTATTTGTTGTTTGTTGAAACTAAAACATGAATACTCACTGGCCTTCTTGTCTAAGGAGCAAATGGTACTAGTTCAAACTAGAAAACGATTGTAAAGGAGTTGTTGTACAGATACAGTATCTGTCAAAACACCCAACTGTTGCTATTTCTAGTTAAGAATTATACAAGTCCATTTTACTGGGCAGCGTGTTCTTAACTGGAGGACAGCACTGAGAAGGATTTCTCCCATGTGGTCTGCAAGAAGGTTATGTCACCGGATTATTTACTACAGCTCACTTTTTCGGTAATTTCTGTGCGCGAGACACAACACCACCGATCTCCTCCGGAGGCCGCCGAGCCCGGCCCGGGGCAGGCCCGGCCCGGAGTCCTCAAAGCTCCACCTGTCAGCAGCGGCGTTACACAAGCCAGAGGGTAGAAATGAGCACAGCTCAAGAGCTGGCGGCTTCCCCGCCGCCTCCCCCCGCCAGCGAACCGAGAGCGCCCGTGGCTCCCACCTCGGACCCTGCGGAGCTCGCCCGGGCGCTCCGAGGCGGCCGCAGGACCGGGCAGCGCGGGGAGAGAGGGCCGCGGGCTCCACCGCTGCCTCTCGCGCACACCGGAGAGCGGCCGGGCCGGACGGGTGCCTCAGCCGGCCCCGCTGCCCCCAGCGCAAGCCGGCCCGGCCTCGCCGCCTCCGGCGCCGTTCCCACGGCGAGTCCCGCCGCTCCGGAGCCCGCAGTGCCCCCGCAGCCACCCAGAGCCCCCCTCCCCGGGACGGGGCGGGCGCCGCTCCCACCTCGGCGGTGTCGTGAGGGCCTGGCCGGTGCCGCTCGCGCGCTTCTCTCGCGCCGCCGCCGTTCCGATACAAAATGGCGGATGGGGTCGCGCGCTCGCGCCGCGGCCTTCCCCTCCCCCGTCCTCAAGCGGGGGGGGGACGCGGGGGGAGCGGAGGGGCGGGATGCGCGCGGAGCTGCCGCGCCCCCGCCGTGGGGCTGTCGCCCAATCAGAGCGCGGGGCCGCGTGAGAGCTGGCCAATCAGAGCCGGGTGAGCTCGGGGAGGGCCTCCCGCCGCCCTCCGCGCGGAGCCAGAGCCGCGCGCCACTGGCCGGGAGGGGCAGAAGTCCTTCCTACTCTCTCAGCCAATCAGGGCTCCGTACCCCTCCCGGCCTGCGCGTGCGCGCCGACGGCCAACCCGCGCTGCCGAGGCCGGCCAATGAGCGCGAGGCGCCGCGCGGGGGCGGGGCGGGAAGGGGAAGTGGCGGGCAGTGCCAAAGGGCGCGCGGAGTCATGGCGGGGGGGGGGCGCCCCTCCCCGAGTGGTGCGGCCCTCCCTGTTCCCTCGCTCCGCTTTACTCCCCCCCGACGATGGTACAGCCCCCGGAATGGTTTTCCCCCCCGCTGAGCGCCGTGGTACGGGCCCAGGCACTGGAGCCTCCCCCTTGGCGCTGCCTTGGTACGGCCCAGGCGCTGCTCCCCCACAACATGGCGGGTGCTGGTCCGTCAGAGCGCCCGGCGCGGGCCCTGCGTGTTCCAGGGACTGTTTTCTCCCTCCACCCAAATCCTCCCTCCGTTTGCACCCTCCCGGCTCGCTGGACTCAGTTCCGGAGAGGAAACTCCCTTCAGCCCCTTCCCGCCTGTCTCAGCCACACCACACCCGCCTGCCAGCCCCGGGGCGACCCTGCTTTGCCACACCGGGGCCTACAGAGCCTGCCGTGGCATCCCCCGGCCCTGCGAGCCAGGATACCCCGGTGCATGAGGGCCTGAGGAAGGCGGTGGGACCTCCCAGCTCCACGCCATCCATCCCAAAGCTCGGAGAGCTAGCATGGCATTTCAGGATATGGGTTCATCCCTGTATCCCACCCGGGAGCATCTCCCACAGAAACCACTTCGTGCTGGCCTGGCGCACGCGTCACAATGTCACTTTTATTGATTTGAGTTCCCTCCACTTTCTGCATGTACAAAATACATGTTAAAAGGCCAGTGCTTGTAAACAGTCAGGGGAGCAGTAAGGCAAACAGGAACAGCCCACAGCACCTCGGGACCTGCCCTGCCCTCAGCCGCACGGACTCTGCGGGGCCCTGAGGGAGCCCAGGTGTTCTCAGGTGACAACCGAAGACATGGGACATTGTGTCCTCCTCCACTTCGGCCAAGGGACCGAAGCACACCTTCAGGAAAGCCAGGGCCACAAGACCCACCAGGTACCAAACCCTCTCATTTTAGTTCAGGCTGGGCACTGGAAGGTATTTTGGCATTGGCATCTGCTGAGCATTTCTGCTGGGCTACATGAGAGCTGGTTCTGTGCTCCCCACATCCAGGACAGCTGGACATCTTCTTTATTCCGAAGGGTCTCCTGAGCCCAGCACCTGCTCGCAGGCAGAAGCTTGGCAAAGGGGCTCGGGACATAGCTGGTGCCATACAAGTGGGGGTTTAATGGGGCCTGGTTTTGTCAAAAGGTGAGGGCACAGATGCTGGAGATCCCTTGGGAGAGGCAGGAAGGATCTGTCCCTTCACAGCATCCCTTGAACATTCCTGCTGTGCTTGGGGCTTTTCTTCCTCCTTCTCCATCTGGGTCTACCTGTCCCAAGCAGCAATGGGGAGGTCCCCATTTACACACACCATTAGTAAGAAAAGACCAAGTGTTTTCACGTGGGGAAGCACCCACGTGCTGCTGCCCTTCCTGCAGCCTCTGGTTGCAGAGGGAGAGAACCATGTTGAGAAGTACAGGAGCACATGCCATGGCTCTCCTCACCACAACAGCCTGTGCTGCTTCCAGAAGATGCAGGAGGGGCAGGGCCAGTTTTTGCACAAATCTGGGCTGAACCTTTGTCACAGATGCATCAATAGATACACCTGAATTCCTCCTTCGCCAAGGGTTTTAGAAGCCAAACAAGATAAAAAGAAGCTCAAAGACAGAACAAGAGAATTTTGCTGTTGAGGTTTAACACCCCCAACCAAATCTGCAGCTGGGGGAACTGTTCAATCCAGTTGAACAGTTGGACATTTAATTCCAGCAAAAGCAGGAATGAAACTATCATCCAGACAGGCAACAGAGGGACAGCCCAGAGCAACACCAGCCATACAGTTGTAAATGACCAAGAGAACAAAATAAATTAATACTGACTGCTTTATCCCAAAAGCATTCCTTCAAACCTGGCCCAGTCCCATTTGCTGGACACCTGGAAGAACAGGATTGTAAATCTGGAGAAGAGCTTTGCTCTATTGTAGTATCTTCAGTAGGTTGCAGTCATAGCAGCTTCTCTACTGAGTGAGCAACCCCTGGCAGGGAAAAGTTTGCACTGGCATGTCCCTACCCCAAGGTCACCTTGATCCTCAAAAAGTAAACCCAAACAGGCCAGAAGGCCTTTGTAACACAGAGTGCAGCCCAGGCAGAGGGAGATGTGAGAGCAGGGGCAGGAGACTGGCAGGAAAGCAGAGTTCAAACCAAACACTGACACAGAAGATGACTACAGGGTTGTCTCCCTGTCTGATAAACATGATTACTATTTCCCTTTATGCAGAACACTCTTTCTCCCTCCAATGCTGGGAGAAGAAGGAGTTTTAGCAGTGGAGAGGAGCTCCACCAGCACATGGGTACATGGATGAGAGCAGCATGGCTTTGCAAACCCCAACCATGACCCCTTAGTGATGTCTAAGGGAGTGATGTCTTCCCCGAGGGGCAGAAAGGGCTTGCCCTGGATGACAGGTCCCCTTGTAGTGTTGTTCTGGCTTCACTGGAGCCAGGGCTGAGAGAAGCCTGACTGCCTGGTGCCTTAAGACAACGAGATACAAACCACCACAGGGCTTGTTCAGCCAAGGCCCAAGACACAACGGTCCTCTTGCATCTTCCCAACACGCCAAGGTGTTTTCTTCCCACTTCCCTTTGGTCCTAGGGGAAATCTCCATCCCCTCAGCAGCAGCAGTGCAGTCCAGCCTGGAGGAGTCAGGCTGTGAGATCCACAAAGATGGCGTTGGCAGTGGTCTGTCCAAAGATGAAGGCTCCAAGGGTGACCATGAACACCCCATAGCTGACCTGGGCCCACCAGCTGTGGATGCAGGAGGACAGGGCACATTCAGAGGGGTCCTTCACCCCAATATCCACAGGGGAAGCAGGGAGAGGGGAGGCACATTTCAGTTACCTGATTGCCCTGGTTTCTTGGATCTCTGAGAGCTTGGCTTGAATCAGGCAGAGTCCTGAAAGGCAGGGGAGGTAAATTAGAACCAGATAAGGACTGTCCCCTGGGGACTGAACAGACACTCCACAAAACAGGCAGTTGCATTCCCCATTACAGAGCACAGAGTCCAGCCAAAATAGCTGGGCTGCTGACTGGGCTCACACCACTTTTTTGTCCTACTCAAATATCTCATGGTTCCTGTGTTTCCATCCTGCCCCCTCCCTCTTCGAGACACAAGGCCATGAGACCTCTGTCAGCCCCTGAGCATCCCAGGATGCCCTACCTGGGAAGACAAAGATGAAGCAGGCAGCCAAGCCCCCAATGACAGAGATGACTTTGCCAATGTCAGGGATGAAAAGAGCCAGGAGGAGGGTCAGGAGGAACCAACTGATAGTCTGAAGCAGGCGTCTCCTCCGCTCCCGAACCACATCCTCCTCCACTGTTACCCCAGTGTAGCGGAGCCAGAGACCCTCCAAGACAGCCCTGTGGGCACAGACCCAGGATAGAAGGGTTTCCTTGTGCTGTTCCTCCTTCCCACACCAGCCCCATCCTTCTCCCAGCGCTCACCGGCCACAGAAGTGCAGGATGGGGTAGGATGTCAGCACACAGAGGATGATGAAAGCCCGAGCAAGGGCAACAGGGATGTCACTGGAGGGGTAGGACATCAAGACATCCTGCTCCACGCCAGCTCCAAAGGTTAGAAAGCCACAGACACCTGCCAGGAAGGGAGCAGTCAGCAGGGGACAGGGACAAGTCTCCTGAACATCTGTTTGAAGGACCAGACTAGGATGGATATGGCACAGAGCACATTGCAGAGGGGGTTCAATGGACTCCCTCTCTTCTCGCTCTGACCCTTGCTGACCAGAGGGTCCCTGCCCTCCTGAAGCTCACAGGACTGTGCCAAGGACTGTGCGACACTCAGTGTCTCCTCACTTACCAGTGCCTGTGTAGACAAAGAGAGCAATCACCATGGCTGCTGTCACCACTGCCCCCCAGGTCTTCACCTCTGGCTGCTTCATGCTGTTAAAGACGGGCACGCTGCTCACATGGCACTGCCAGGACACAGAGAGAGTGAGGATACATGATGGGCTGAACCACATGGGATCCCACTCCTGATATCCCACGTTTGTTGTGATACCATGATCCCCCCCAGTCTGTCACTGGAGAAGAAAAAGGCATTGGATAGGCTGCCCTGTACTTCCTAGCTGGGGTAAAATGGGTCCATCTCCATCCAGAAGTGGTGAGATATTAAAAAGGCTTCAGCCTCCTCACAAAGCTGTGCACTGAGCACATGGGCAGAGTTTTAGCTGATCACTCAACTGATCACACTGGCAGGGTTTTAGTCTCCCACCCAAGCAACCACAGGGTGGAAGGGGATTGCCAAGCTCATGGCCTTACCTGGAACCCAAAGCAGATGGTAGGCATGGCATTGAAGACAGCTGTCCAGGTGGAGGGACTGGCAGGAGAGAAACAGCCACCAGTCAGACCAGGACCCCTGTGCCCCCTATCCAGGGCCCCAGAGGAGGATGAGCTGGGAGTGCTCAGTGTCTTTGCTGTTACTGCATCCCCCCACCCAAGATGATGCCATTGCATGGAATGAGGCTTCCTGGGACCTGGTACTCCCTGAAGACCAAGGCCTTTCATTGAGACAGAACCAGCCAAACCTGAGCATACAAAAGTAAAAATATCAGTAAAAAATAAGAATCTAGTTAGGCAGTGCAGAAAACTGGTCTGACCTTTGCTCTGCCATAAAATTCCTGGACTGGATGCAGAAATATCCCCACACTGTGAGGAACAGAATAAGCCACAGTGGCTGTGCTGGCCAAGGAAATAACCAAAATCATCCAAGTACAGACACAGCCCTTGTTGCTGGGTGAGCAAAAGCACTGCACAGGGAATCCAGGGCCTGGATGTATCAGAGATAAAAGCCAATCAGTGCTCAACAAAACCTGTGATGGAGCCATGGGGACCTTTAAGAGGTCCTTTTCCTCTTCTTCACCATCTGCTCCTCTGAAACATGCAGAGACGCAGCCACTTGGGAGCTTCTGGCAGCAACATGCAGAGTCCCCAGGACCAGGGATGGCACTCGTGAAAGATTCGTCCCCAGCCTTTGAAGCCCTCGTTCCCACACCCCTGCCTGGCTCTGCCATGCTGTGATGGCCACCATCAGTCTCATGTCCCTTGCTCTCACCTGGTGGGGATCTCCACAGGCACCAGCTCCTTGTCAGGCCAGATGTACTTGATGATGATGACTGCTGTGACATACCATGTGCCAATCACACTGAGGGAGCTGTTGAGAGGGATAGGAGGCCATCAATGGTCTGCCTCCCCGCTTCATGGAGGGTCTCCTCTCAGCATCTCCATCCCCAACTTCCCCCCTGCACAGCCCAGGCTAACCCCCTCCTGCCTACCAGACCCATTTTTGCTCTCCCTTCCCATGGGAATATGCCAGGAAATGTCACCCCCTTTTCCCCAAGCAGATGCCAACACAGTTCTGTTGCATTTCGGTGTTATCCTGTGCTTCTGTGAGCAGCAAACCTGCTAGACTTGGGTTTTGGGCTGGAGAAAGAAGCGAGTGTTGAAGCAGTGACTCTCCTTGGTGCCCCTGGCTGCTCCAGCAGCCAGGTCACATCAAGATGCTTGGTGGAGCGGGGCTGGCCTGCAGACCACCTAGCCTAGGGACACTTACTGGCTCTCCTTTCTGCTGGATTGCCAACGCAGTTGAAAACATCCCTGCTTCCTCCAATGCGCAGAAGGGAGGGACACAAGCCCTGAAGTACCAGACTGTGGCTGCACATTGCTCAGAAGCTCCTCTGCTTCCCAGATGGGGAAACTGAGGCATGGGGAGGCAGAAGGTGAGTGGGCAGATATGGCACTAGAACCACAGCATTTCCAGTCCCTGTCCCCTGCAACTGTGCTTAGATGGGTGCTGACTGGCCCACCCCAACTCCCAGCCCCAGAGGGCCCTCCCCACCCACCTGGCATATTTTTGGAAGCCGATCTCCTTGGGGATTGAGAGGGGCAGGATGAGGAGGAAGGCGGTGATGCTGATGGTGAACTTGCGGTCTGTGTACCAGCAGCTGCTCCCAGCTTCCTCAGGTTCCTTCACCAGAGCAGCAATGACTGTGGGGACAACCAAGACAGTCAGGTTGGCCCTTCCAGCTGAAGGGACAACAACTGGTTATTATTTGCTCCATGGGACACACTTACTCTTGTCCTCCTGGTCTCCAATGATGATGAGGAAGGCGATGCAGGTGCCAAAGGTGTAGACAGCGATGGCCACCTCACACAGCACACCAGGCACCTTCCCACAGACAGCCCACACAACCTCCTGGTAGGTGCGCTCGTTGCTGGCCTGCGAGCAGTACGCCAGGATGACCAAGCCTCCGATGATGAAGATCAACATGCACTGGGATGGGGGAGAGACAGGGAGGGAACACTGAGCCAACAATACAGCAAGGTCCCCAGAGCCAGCCCAGGCAGCCACCCTTGAACACACCGAGCATCTCTAGTGCACCTCACCCCAAAGAGCTTCTTCCCAAACGGTCCTCCCAAAGCCCTTTCTGGGGCACCACATGTCCCTCCCGTGCAGCCTCCCAGGATAGGGCAGGGGACTATCCCTTCCCCACTGTCTCACCATCTGCAGGGCGATGCCTGCAGCCACGCCGCCAGCCATGCTGAAGGCAGCAGGGAAGTTGAGCAGCCCAGCCCCGAGGGCAGCGTTGACCACAATGAAGACAGCTCCCAGAGCCGATGTGGCCCCCACACCATTTCCTTGGTTGTCTGCATTTTTGGGCACCGTCTCCACACTAGGGCTCTGCAGGAGCCTGGCCCGTTCACCAGCATCGTCGCTCCACTCCCAATCCTTGTAGTCACTGTTGATGCTCCCAGTGCCCTGAGCCATTATCCTTCCTTGGGTGGCACACACCACCATCCACGTCCCACTAGTGGTCCTGCACCAGGCTCAGCCAGGCACCTCGAGGGGGGTCCTCAACCAGTGCTGGTTCCATCAGGCAGGGAGGGGAGCAAACAGGCTGGGATGCAGCAACACGGAGTCAGGCACTTCCCTACTCCTACAAGGGGATAAAGCAGGCCACTGTTAAGTGTTAGTTAAATTATGTTAACAAGGGACAACCTGGGCATAGGGGAAATGAGTTCCCTGGGTCTTAGCCTGGAAGCACACAGCACACACACATCCACCAGCAGAGATATAGCAGGAGAACTCACCTCTTGTCCCTCAAATCCACGGAGAGGACACCACCGCTGTCAGATGGGGGACTGAGCCCTGGCTGTGGGGCTGAGGAGCTGCAGCCTCACAGCAGGACTCGACTTTCTCTGGGAACAAGACCCAGCGAAATTGATCACTTCCTGATTTTCAACCCCAATTCCTGCAAGCTCTGCAAGAGCTGCTGTGCACGTGCTCCTGAGTAAAGGGCAAGGCTGAGCTCAACAGGAATGACCCGTGTGTGGCAGAAACACCCTGTCAACAGGAAAAGCAGGACTAGCCCCTTCCAGTGCACCCCCAGGGTGACTACCAGCAGGAGATAATGTCTCAGAAGCTTTTGGAGATCTGGTGGAGCCCTTGTGGGTTGGAAGGTCCAAATCTCATCACAGTGCCTCCAAGCTGGAGGAGATCGACCCTAAAAAACCTGGCAGGATTTTGCAGGAATCTACATGGCCACGAGAAATTTCTTTTGAAGGAAATCTGGCTTTTATTCCTAGAGAACATCTATAGAGACCCTTCCTCCCCAACTCACTCTTGGCTTCTGGGCTATTTAACCTCTGTGCTTGTGCTATGAATCCTCTGCAAAGATTCCCGGGGAAGGGGAGGAAGGGCTGCCCTCTGCCTCGTGGGTAGGAGCGTGGAGGGGCCAGGCTGGTGGGTCCGCGTGTGCTGCAGTTCCCACCCGGCCGAGGATGCTGCAGGGGGTCGATGCTTTCACTATGGCATGGGGGAGGATGCTGAAGGGTGTCCTTTCCCTCCAGGCAAAGCCACCACACTCTGACAACCAGAAACCCCGAGAGCAGGCGCTTTTCCGAGGGTGACTCGACAGACCCGCGGGCCCCGGCGGCGCCCCCCGCCCGGAGGAGCAAGGCCCGGAGCCGGTGACGGTCACCCGCGTTCGCAGGAGACGCCCTGGGGAACGCGACGCTGCCCCATCGGGTCGCTGGGCTCCCCGCGTGTGTGCCCCCCGTAGGTCCGTACCCCGGCCCCACTCACCAGGTACGAGCTCGCTCTGCTCAGCTGCCTTCGGCCCCGGCCAGGCTCGGCGGCAGCGGCGGCGGCTCGGCGGCGGCTCCGCCCTGCCCGCTGCACGCCGGGGGTTGTAGTCCAGCCCCGGAGGCCGGGGTACATCAGCGAAGGGGGAACACCTCCCTCCGGGCAGCACTTCCCAGCGGCTGAGCACGCGGGGACCCGAGACAAGGAAAGAGCGAGAGACGGGGCTGTGCTCCACGGTGCTTTTATTGTACAGAGAACGGGAAGGAGAACGGTCCCTCGTGGGGTAAGAGGGCAGGAGGCGGCAGCTCCAGAGCCACGCAGAACCGGGCACCACAGCACAGGAACCCACAGCGCCGTGGGGCAGCACCTACGGCGTGTGCGGCATGGAAAGCGGTTTATTGCACAAAGGACAGCAAGCAGCGGCTGTGGGCATCGGGCCAGTAAACAGGAGGCATGGGAGCAGAAACCGTGTAAGGGAGCAGCGGGAGGATCCAGCCTTCCAGCAAGTCTGGCAACGACGTGCACTAGACCGGGACGGGTGCGCTAGACCGGACCTGTCCCAGCTCCAAGGGGCACACAGCTGCTCCGGGCAGGAATGGGAAACGAGGACTGCCCTGCTAAATATCTTGGTATGGCTGCAGAGGGGAAAGGTGCCAGCAGATGGAGAAAGCTCACAGACTCAACAGGTAATGCCTCCAGGTCCGCCTCAGGAGGCTCCACTCCATCGTGCACCAGTGGCCAAAGATGGCCCCATGTCCCAAGGCAGCCAGCCTTTGGAAATTTGTCCTCTCCCCAGCAACACCTACATTCAACCCTGTAGGCTTCAATTTCAGCTCTGTGACACCAGCTCCCACATGGACAATCTCAGTTCACACAGCCCTGTGCTCCTGGGGCACACCTGTGGGAGAGAATCTCTACACAGGATTCTCAGCTCAGGGTTTCACTGGTCATGTAAAGACACCCTGTGGTGGCATGTCCCTGAGAGGGAATGTTTAGTGCATGGAAGGGACAGGATCCAGCTGCCCAATGACAGGATGAAGTCCCCAGCTCTACCTAGCCATGCACCAGTTTATTTGGATTAAAAATCAGAGTCCAGTAAGTCACAGGGCCTCAGGGACACTTGGTTTAGAAGGACAAAATGTTTCTTAAGTCATCAGCTCTCAGATTTCTCTCAAGATCTCTGTTTCCTGGTGTCACCAAAAATGTGGTTGAACAGAGCAGACAGATGAGAGGGATATCCCACACCCCCACATGATGGGGGACACTGCAGAGCCAGCCTCTTGGCTTAACAGCTTTGGGACACACACAAAGAATGCAGGGAGGGCTGCTGGAGGTATGGGGCTGGACTGCTGGGCTTAGGACAGGAAAGGGGTGAGGCAGAGACCACCAGAGAGCAGTTTTCAGAGGAGATTCTTATTGGGGTGGGAATGAGAAATTGTTTCACTTCTGGGCACAAAAGTGAAGTCAGGAGAACCAGACAGGTTTAAAAGAGGGACACTGATCTGCCCCATGCACCGATGCCACTGTGAATTACACCTGAAAGGAGAGTCCCAGATGGAAAGAGCGAAGCCAACGACGGAGCAGAGTTTGGTAGTGAGAAGTCCTCAGAGCTGGTTGTCAGAGGACGGCTTTGGTGCTGCCCAGCCCCGGGCTGGGATGATGGAGGAGGATGGAGCCTGCTGGCAGCAGGGACTGGCTGAGGAGGTCAGAGGAGCGCACTGGAGCAGCCCTTCCACTCAGCGCAGCCAGCTCCCTGCCTGCAGCTGCTTGGGCCAGCAGCCAACAGCCTCACAAAGCCTTCTCATGGAGAAATGTGTGTGGAGAAGCCTTTGGTGCCTACACTGGTAGGATGGCATTGCTAAGCATTTGCTTCCTCCAGCATAGATAGGTGCTGGGGCTGATGGAGAAAGGATGGACAGCAGGGAAAAATGGCTGTAACGAGGAGGAGCCAGCAATGATGACCCTGCTCCACAACACAGGGCGGATTTGACTAGGCTTCTACAACAACTCATCTACAAGATACATTCAGCAGCGGCTTCAAGTGCTGTGGTTGGAAGTATTCTGCTTGTTTCTTTTCCCTCCCCATCTTCGACTGGTGGGGAAGGGAAAGCCACCAGCTCCAGGGCACACCTTTGTCTTTACTTTGTGACTTGATGGATGGCATGAGCCAGGTAACCTACGTTGCCTGACGTAACTCCCGCCACAGAAATGCGTCCATCCTTTGTCATATAGACGGAGAACTCCTTGATCAGCCGCTCCACCTGGGGTGAAAGAGCAAAGTTCAAACTGCAGGTCAGCCTCTGTTCTGTCAGCAAAGTGCAAATTTACCCAGCCTGCTGAAACTCAAAGCAAACTGGGTGTCAGCAAACACAGCATCCCATTACCTGCAGAGCCAGCAGTGTACCCTGTGCACTGAGAGATGCTGCTCAGCTCTCAGGCCAAGCAGCAACACTGCAGATGTTCAGCTAGAAGAGTCATCTCACTTGAGCTGACCTTTAAGGTCACCTCAGAGCAGCACCAAGTGTCTGCTTGCTTTGATAGACATGACAGCTACGTTTACTTTAAACTTCCCCAAGTACAGCAGGGAACAGAGCAAGACCGGGGTCCCCCATGATGTGCCAGTGCTTAGGGCTTGGAGGATGTTCCTCCTGAGGAAGAACTGCTTAGAAGGGCTCATTTTGGCATCCGCAGTCAAAACGTACTGACAAGGACCGCAAATGACACTTTGAGACCATGGGAATTGTGTTTACCTGCTCAGGCTTCAGCCCTGTGAAGCAGAACATGCCGATCTGGTCAGTGATGTGCTGCCAGTTGTGGGAGGATCCTTCTTTCTTAAGGTTGGACACCAGCTGAGTCCGCATGCTGATGATCCGGTCAGCCATGCCCTTCACCTCCGTGAGCCTGAGGAGCCAACCCAGGAACCACTCAGAGCAGGGCTGGAACACACCAACACTGCTCTCCCCACCCCAGCTACTGGGAATTGACCTCTCCACCTGGAGGGGCCCCATAGGGGCATGTAGATATGCAAAGATCAGGAAGCATGAAGATGTAGTTCCAGATGGGAGAGCTGCTTCTTTCTCCTGATACCCGAAGGTGACTGCTTTTTATTTATTCCATTGCTGTTGGACACTACTACCAGAGTATAGACATCCCTCATGTCTAAAAGCCACAGGTCAGCTGGATTCCTCATGGCAGCACTACTCAAACCCAGATAAAATAGTATCTGCAGATTAACCAAGGGTGCAGGGGTAGCACTGGCACACAGGCCCTGCTCCGAAACAGTACAGCTAGGAAATGTCTCTGCTGGGCCTTGGATCAGGCACAAGTGTCAGCCTGCCAAAAGAACACAGCCCCCAGCAAGGCCACAGCATACTGCCAGCCTTTGTTCTGCCAGGCCAGCTGCTGGGAGGGACCCAGCACCAGGAGGCTGGGAAAACAGCACAGGCTCACACCAGGAAGCAGGCTTAGGGCATGAGGATTACATTCCTGGGTCTTATTCTCAGGGGGCTTATGCTTCCACTTCCCCCACATGAGACACATTACATGGCTACAACACCTCAGACTTTTATGCTTCTTGGATAGGCAGCTTCTGCAGCCTGCAATCCTATGGGAGCTTTAACCCCTCCTTTATAGAGTTTTCTGCCTTGGTAACACAAGGAAAACCTGTTTGTGTCAGGTTAAACTGCTATCAGCTGATGCCAGGCCATAAGCAGGGATTTCTCAAAAGTAAACATGGTTTTGACTGCTCCTGAAGCTAAGAGCTTTCTGTGACAGCAGCATGCAGTAAGGCTGCTACAGGGCTACACAGAGACCTCACTGTCCTGAGCATGACAGATTTCTTACCACTCCTTCCGTAGGTCAGGGGTGTTCAGGATCATAGAGGCAATGCGGGCTCCGTTCACGGGTGGATTGGAATACATGGGGCGGATGAGGATCTTCAGCTGTGATTCAACCCTCTTGGCTTCATCTGCATCACTGCAGATCACTGTAAAGGCACCCGCGCGCTCTCCTGAAAGAGAATCACAGAATATCCTGAGTTGGAATGATTGAGTCCAGTTTTTGGCTGACCACAGAACAACCCCAAGAATCCCAAAATGCATCTGACAGCATTGTCCAAACACTCCTTAAGCTCTGTCAGGCTCAATGCTATGACCACTTTCTTGGGGAGCCTGTTCCAGTGCCCAGCCACCCTCTGGGTTAAGAACCTTTTCCTAATATCCAGCCTAAATCCTCCCTGACACAGTTCCATGGCATTCCCTTGGGTCCTGTCACTGGTCACAGAGAGCAGATGCTGCCTGTTGGGAGGAAGCGGATGCCTGCAATGAGCTCTGCCCTCAGTCTTCTCCAGGTTGAGCAAGCCAAGTGCCCTCAGCTGCTCCTTGTATTGCTTCTCCTTTAGACCATTCACCATCCTTGTAGCTTTCTTTGGACACTCTCTAAAAGCTTAATATCCTTCTTATACTGTGGCACCCAATGCCACACAGCTTTAGTGGATCCCTGTTCAGCAGAAAGGTCTCCACCAGCTCCCAGCAGGTTGTCCTTGCTCAGTACTGCAGGATGAACACAGGCAGCAGGAAGATACTGGCTGCTAAACCCTGGAGATACTGGGGTTCCACCAGTATGGAAATGGATAATACTATTTGCCCTACTCACCGTACAACCCCATGTTCTTAGCGAAGGACTGTGCCAGGACGATGTTGATGCCCTGATCGATGAAATGCCGCACAGCCCAGGCATCCCGGTTGATGTCCCCACTGGCAAAGCCCTGGTAGGCCATGTCGAAGAACACAAGGAGGTTTCGTTTCTGCCAGCAAAGATGGAAGAGAGTGTCACAGAAGCCAAGAACTCCTCCAAGGAGCAAGGCAGCAGGCTGAGAAGAGCCATGCAGACAGCGGCCTGTCTAGCTGCAGCCATTCTCCTCCAGAAAGAGAGCCATTCCCCTTCATTTGCCACAGGGAAAGCAGCCCAAAACCTGTAGCTACCCACCCCACATCACAATAGCAGCTAAAGACCCTCCAGTGCATTTATGGGATGTGCAAGTCTGGCCCAGGAAGCAGAAGTAGATTCAACAGTAATAAAATATTCTACTTCAGTATCTTCTCTACCATCAGTTTCCAGGAAAATCACCTGGGAGTGCTCTGGTCAGCTAGGCAGATAACCCAGATGCAGTGTCCCTTAGTCAGGAGACCCACTGCTCTGTAGGCCACAGAAGTCACTTTAATATCTACCAATTCACAGAACACTACTAAGGCCAGGCATCTCCAAGCCAAATTTCCCTGGCTACAGGCTTGAGGAGCAGCAGGAAGGAGAAGGTAGAACCTGTCCCTGTCTGTTTCCAGCTGAAGCTTGCAAGGAGACACTAGGCATGTGACAGATCTTCCAGCATTTTTAATACACCAGCACTGGGTGTTCCGCTCCAGCAATCACAGCTCATGCTTTCAACCCTGCTGCTCTCCTTTCAGGTCTCCTTATTCCAGCTTCCTGGGAATGTGCCAGCAGAAAGCCTGATGGTCAGCTAGCTTTCTGGTTGCATTTGCCTGGCTCCTGTCAGGAATATGACACCCACCCTGGCTTCAGGGAAGGGAATAACCTTTAGCGAAGTGAAGGCCAGGTGCCATCCATGAAAGGCCAGAGATGTGGTTTTCCCAGGAATGGCACAGTACCCCTGGGACATTACTCACCTTCACTGTAGCTGCCAACTCCTTCCATTGCTCCTGCCGGGGATCCACCCCAGTGGGGTTGTGAGCACAAGCATGTAAGAGGATGATGCTCTTCTCTGGAATTTTCTAAGGAAGATGTTACAGAGAATGATTTATTAATGATATCTGAGCACTCTCCTCAGAAGATGAGACAGCTTTGATGAGCTCTGCAAGGCTTCTAGCCTTGATTTAATGCCTTCAGGCATCATAGAATGACAGAATATTCCAAGTTGGAATGGACCCTTAAGGATCCCTGAGTAAACTCCTGGCCCTGCACAGGACAACCCCAAGAACCACACTATGTGCCTGAAACTTTCAAACACAGGTCTGAACCCTGGCAGACTTGGTGCCATGACCACTTCCCTGGGGAGCCTGTTTCAGTGCCCAACCCCCTTCTGGGTGAAAAACCTTTTCTGAATATCCAGCCTAAACCTCCCCTGACATAGCTTCATGCTGCTTCATCATATTTAGGATAAAGTAAGATCACCCATTTCCCCACATGACCTCCCTTCTTCCAGGCCTGGAAGGCAACTCACAGAAATATCATCCATGGCTCCAGAGAAGTCAAGGCTGCACGTCTTGGGGTCGTAGTAGCGATAAGCCTGAAGTTGCATGCCAGCATCACGGAAAATGGGGGTGTGATTGCCCCAGGATGGTTTGGGTAGATACACATCACGGCTGGCCTTGAAGAACCGTTGCTGTCGACAGAAAAGAGTGTTCAAACAAGTTGAATACATTCAAGCAGTTAGAAAACCCTGAAGATTCAGCTCTAGACAAAATATGTCCTTTCCTTCGGCTGCTGGCCAGGGACTCACCAAAAAGTTGCCTCCAATTCGCAGAGATCCAGTCCCAGAAATGCCCTGCACAGTAACAAACTGCAAGGAAAGGAACAAATATCTGAGTAGCCATGTTGTGATACAGGGAGAGAACAGTCACTATGTCAGCACTGGCAGCAGCACACCAAAACAAGGACAAGGGGCTACAGGGACTGCAGGGGTCAGCAGCTCCAGCTCCAGGGCAGGGAGTTGGGTCCCCTGGCAAGGTTAAATCCCCTCCTTGGACAGGACTGTTTCACCCCAGCCTTCAGAGGAAGCAGTTATCCTTGGCCCAGCCAGCCCACAACTCAGAAGCATCAGTACCCTGCCAGTTCTTCCACATTTGCTGGGCACCCACACACCAACAGTGTGCCAGACAGTGCTGCCTGCCCCCCTTGTCCCGACCTCTCCTTACCCGTTTGCTCTTGAAAGCCTCACTGTTTTCCCCCAGAGCCAGTTCTGCAGCTGCCCGGGTGAAATCCGCTAGTCCCCCGATGGGCAAGTACTCCTTATCCATCTTCTTGGATGCTATCATGGCCTCCGCCTGGAAAGGAGGACACAAGTTCAGCGAGGAAGGCATCACCGTGGAGAGGATGATGGACAGCTCAAGGTCACCTCTCTGCACATTTGCTTGCTCAAAAGAGGCAAAGGTTGGTTTACAGGAGTTTCTCTCCAGGGCTCCTTCCAAGCAAGGGGCAGCAGTAAACATTTCAGATGAAACCCAGCAGCTACTAGAGCTATCAGTGAGTGACAGCGTTGGTACAGTGGAGCCAGGAAACTCAGCACCAGAGGAGAGCACCACTTCAGCCCATTACAAGATACTGCTGCTGCACAAGGACACACATATCTTTGCCCAAGCAGGAATTGTCCTGCAGGATGGTAAGACTTGGGTGTTACTGCAAGGCAGATAGTATCTCTACCTAGGAGACATCCCCAAACCAGGTATGGCAGCACATCTTTTGAAGGGCCTTGTCATGCTGGGAGTGGGACAGACCCTTCCCCCCTGGCAGCATTCACATACCACCAGGAAACTGTCCTTGTGACACAATTCAGGCTCCCTGGTTGAGACCCAGCTCCACAAGGAAAGGGAGGACAAGGGATGGCTTTAAAGCCCTCACTGATGAGACACATGGACCAGGCACCCTCCCTGCACCCTCTCTGTTGATATTTGTGCAGCTAATCAATGCCTGTGTCAGCTGCTAGCTATTTAACAGCCTATTTCTACCCTGACAGCCCTGAAAGACCCCATAATCCCCTCAAGGGCAATGTCCACACCCAGCTCCCTGGGCTGGAGTTTTAGACTGGCTTAGGGAGAAACTGGTAATATCGGCTCAGCAGAATTTCTAAGACTAATCCATTAAGGGGCCAATGTCAGCTCTTTCCTCCCTTGTGGGGTGCCCTAGAACATCAGTAACATTCCCCTATTCAGGAAACACCTTGAAGTTCAGAGGACAGGTGCGTTGGAGGACTCATGGAAGTGAGCAACAAGTTAGAGTTACCTGAATGGGAACAGGATATGTATTTCCTGTTTTGTCCTGTACTACTTAACGGCTCTGTCGTGTCTCAAAAGCATTAGTCCTGCTAAGGGAGACATCCAGGAATACTGTCCTGCTCTGTTAGAGACAAAGCTTATTTTAAGGACCAACAGACAAAACTTGCTTAGTGGCCTTCCCCCTCCCTGACCCCCTTCAGGGTACCTCGCACCTGGATCTGGCCCTACCCAGCAGCCAACACCTGGCTCACCTTGCGAACACAGTTCAGGACATATGGCTTCCCGTTGTCATCCCGGTATGCCCCCACACCCAGGTTCATCTTCTTGGAGTTGGTGTCGCGCTTGTAAGCTTCTGTCACCCCCAGGATGGGGTCGGGGGGACCCATCTCCACGTGGGACCACCATGAGCTAAAGGGAGAAACAAGAAGCTAAGCATTAGGCTTGAGAACTGGGTAGAGATGTGAAATGACAGAAATCCTCAAAGGAAATCTTGTCTTTAAACCATTGAAAAAGGTACAGATAGTGTTAAGAGAATTATCCAGAAAACCAAAACAAACCCTTTAAGCTCCCATCTTATATTGCAGAATGGGCAAAGAGCCTCAGTTCACCGTGGCTGAAGATAACTGACTCCATCTCAGTCATTAGCATGTTGAAATGGTTCTGTTTGCCTTATGTGCTGACACCACAAAGAGCCCAGGAAACAGAAGCCTTGAACTCTCATGCTCTGGACAAGTGCCCAGAACCTGCAGGTGAGATTACATAGGTTATTCCCCTCCAGGGAACCTTGGCCAGACCGGGCAATTGCACAAAGCATGAATGTGGAGCCTCTTCCAAATTCCTGGAAGGCCTCTAGTACATGAAAACTAATTTGTTTTTCTCCCAACATCGGCTGACATAACAAAGATATTTCCACTCCTTGCCCTACAAACTCTGCTTCCCTTGATGTTGTAGACAAATGCTGCTTTCCAGGAAATCACAGAAGACAGTTTCTTCTCCATCTGACAAGCGACAAGCTCTGATGTAAAGACCCTTCCCCTGCTGCCAAGCACAAAACCTCCCCGCATCAGGAGGAGCTTTCTGTTTCCCCAGTACAAGGAGCCACCTGCCTCTGCCCTGCTGGCAGCACACCCTGAAGATGGAGAGGCTCTCTTAATGTCAAGGGCAGAGCAGACCATGCTATAAAAAGAAACCTGTTTTTTCCTTTGGCCACAGTCTCTGCCCTGTCTCACGTCCAGGCTTTGCAGGCCCGCACACAGTGCAGGGGCAGCAGTGTGGTGGTTTTTAACCTGCTGCCACAGCCCCCTCCTGAAGGCACTGCATACAGCTCTGAGCATCCTGACTCACCACAAAGGCACCTACCCAGGTCCCCCAGCTTGGTGGGTAACAAAGGGGTGCAATACAAGGTAGATTGGGTTTATCTCCTGGGGGAAGAACTCAAGCCTTGATTGCTGAAGGAAGAACAGAGACAAAGAGACATATCAGCTTTAGTAAGCTTTGCAGCCCAGGAAAGGCTATCTCATCTGATAGTAAGATCCTTTCCCAACTTGGGAATGCTGTCCTGGGGCTGGTTCCTGCCTCAGGCAATGCAGACAGCGTGGAGCCAGCCCAGGGCCAGCCAGACCTCCTGCTGAGTGTGTAGTGCAGACTCTATAGGCAGATACAGATCTGTGGGCAGCAGGGTCAGGTAGTTTAAGGAAGCTCTAACGTGGTCAGCAGAGGGTTAAGAAAGCTCTAACACGATCAGCAGAACTCACAAAACCATCTTTCCTCTCCACTCTGTCCCTGTTTCATGTCCATTTAGACCCACTTTACTCACTACAGAAACGTATTTTGCGCTGTGCCATGTATGTAGATTGCATCTCATGGAGCCCCAAATATCATTTGCCCTCTTCAGACTAATTGCTCTTCCCATCTGTACAGTATTTTCAAATTTTAAAAAAGCCTGTTTCTCTTTTCTTTGAGGCTTTGAGGAAGAGGTAGAGCCACTTCAGGTAGTTTAAAAATGGAAGATGTGCTTAACGTTTTTTCAGACCACTAACCAGTCTTAATTACCTTTTAAGTACTGGGTCAGCTTGGAAAGGAAGGTGAGTCACTCATGCCAGCAACACACACCCTCCAGAGAGGGACAGGGGCTGCAGCCAGCACGGAGGGAGTGACCTGGGGAACCAACCTGAGCAGGACACGTCAAAGGGGCTGTCAGGGCAAAATGCCACTGCAGGTTCAGGCAGCTTTGGACAAACCTCTCCCAATGCCTTCCTGGCAATGGAGAGGCAGGCAAAAAACCACTGAGCAGGAGTGTGTCTCTCTGCAGTTTACCTGGTCTAGGATTATTCTGGTATCAAGGGCTGCAGGAGCCTGGCCACCTATTTTAAAGAGCTGCTACTTTGGAGATGGTGACAGCACCTTCTTTCTGCTAGGCTTTTCCCCAAGCAGCTTACAGTGTTTGGGGTATTTAGGTCCTGATCCTGCTCAGACTTAGGCAGGTCACTGAGCTCTAACATACTGCAATTAATGCTGATCCTGTGGGCATTTAACTAAGCTGCAGCACTCCAGAGAGTTAAGTACTTTTGTTCTGAGCCGGTTTTTCTGTCAGCTTAAGGCACCGAAGGGTAGGTTTAGGACTTATTTTCCCGTTCTCAGCATGAAGTCTTCCAGGTGAAACAAGACACCTCTGGTGTTTCCAGGGAGGCGAACTTGGAGGGAAACAGGAAAAAAAAGTCTAGGCTGACTCACCCAAACACATCAGGATAACAAAGAGATCACAGGCAAAGCTTTCCCAAAGGGGCTTGGGAAAAAAATTACCTGCTAGGGATACAAGGCCACAAACCCTAACACACTGCTACCCCCTATTACTGTTGTCCCTGCCGTGCCTTGTGTTTTATTTTGAGCAATTAAAAGAACATTGGGCTTGAATAAAGGTCAAAGCTATAAACTGCACATCTCTGCCAGGCCAGAGGTATTTCAGTGCAGAAAACTAACCAGAGGTAAACTTAAATTTGGGTTAAACTACCCAAGGGATACTCGATGTAAGTCAAAGGAAGCACATTCTCCAGCCACAGGACTTCAACATAGTAGGCCCAGTCAGATTCTAGATGCTCATCAGAGCTGCTATCTAAATAGTCTCTTCAGGCTGGTCTTCTGAGCTGGTTTAATACACAGCTACAAGTGCAGTGGGACAGAGAGGGTGGGAAAATGCACCAGGAACTGCATAAATCGGCAACACATTTCAAAAATGTATGTGGAACTTATGCCTCAAATGAACAGACCTAAGAGGTGCTTAAGGACTCAAGCCAAGCCCGGAGAGCAAGCATTTACAAGCCCAGTGAAGGTTTCCATTGTGGAGAGGCCAGCACACGTTCTGTTCCCTGAGGTACAGCCACATAAGACAATGGATTTCAGAAGCTCTGCCAAAGCCCCCACAGCAGTTCTGCAAGCCAGAGCAGAGTCAAGGGGCCAAAGGCTGTCAGGCTGTCCAAAGGCTGTCAGGATACCACCGCTAAAGCAAATATTTACATGAGAACAATGCCAACAGGCTGCTGGCTACTACAGGGCCTTTCAAGCCTACGAATTCCTTGTCCCAGTGAGCTTTGGGAAAGCTTCCCACCAAGAAAAATACTTAAATAGCTGTCTTGTGATACATCAGAGCAGCAGACAGAGTTATCGCCCTAATTAGCATTTGTATGTCAAGGGAGCCGTTTTAACCATTTCCTATCTCTTCATCTCTGCTCTGATTTCAGAAAGAGCATTCTCAGCAGAGTAATGGTAGCAGCTGGAGCACCACATTATATCGAGGAAGATAAGGAAAAAGAAACTGCTAATCACTGCTTGGCTTCCCTTGTTGCATAATAAGCCACTATTCCTGAACAGGAAAAAGGGGGGCTGTGAACAGAAGCTCCGAGGCTCGTTACTAGAAAACTTAACAGCCTCTCTTGCATGACCTCAATTCAATTTGGTAATTTATAGTTTGCTGTATAATAAGCTTGAGAAAAGCAAAGCTTATGCCAGCAGGCTCCATACCTTTCACAGGCCTGCTACAGTCCATGGGGACAAAACACAAGTTCTAGATAGCTGCTCTTCTGCCCCTGCTGAGAAGAGCCAGAATGCTGGTTTAGAAGCAGCAGTGACTGGGAGCATTCTTCTCACAAGGCTTTATGGATATCTAATAGCCTTGTTTATCTGCTGAAACTGGGATTTGAAGAAAACCACCGCTTTCCTGCTCTGACATGGGCTGGAAACTATTTCTCAGAGCCTCCCCCAACAGTGAGGGCCAGGAGTCAAAGGGTTCTGGAGAGAGCAAGGCCTTGTCCAGATCCCTCTGCACACTCTGCTTCTTGGACATCTGGTCTTGGTGTTCCCAGCCTTTGTACTTCGTGGAGCTGTTCTGGGCTCTTCATACACCTCCAGCAGCATCCTATACCCTTCTATCCAACACTTTTCTGACCACAGACAGCAGAATCCAGAGCTGCCAGTGCAGGACTGCTCCTCACAGAAACACTGTCACTCCCACCCTGCTCCTGCCAGGGTTTGACCCCAGAGAGCACAGCTCTGCACAGCCAGCACTATTTCCACCCCATTTCATGGATCATGGGGCCCTGCAGACCTGCTGCACTATGCATGATACCCAGGCCCACAGCACAGTGCAGAGGTCCCTTTGGTCCCACTACACAGGGCAGCCAGACAGCAGCACCTCAGCCCCATTTCACAGCACACAGAATACTGGAATGGGCTGGGTTGGAAGAGACCTGGAAGATTATCTTGTCCAAACCCCTGACATAGACAGGGACACCTTCCACTAGACCAGGTTGCTGCAAACCCTGTCCAGCCTGGCCTTGAACACTTCCAGGGATGGGACAGGCAGTTTCTCTGGAAAACCTGTGCCAGGGCCTTCCCACCCTCACAGGGAAGAATTTCTTCCCAATATCTAATCTAACCCTGCCCTCTGTCAATCTAAAGCTATTTCCCTTTGTCTTGGCACTCCATGCCCTTGTCAAAAGTCCCTCTCCCGCTCTCTTGTAGCCACTTTAGGTACTGGAAGGCCACAATTAGGTCATCCTAATGTCTTCTCTCTTCCAGGCTGAATAACCCCAGTTCCCTCAGCCTTTCCTCGTAGAAATGGTGCTCCATCCCTATAAGCATCTTTGGGGCCTCCCCTGGACTTGCTCTAACAGGTTAATGTCCTTCCTGTGCTGGAGTTCCAGAGGTGGATGCAGTGCTGCAGGTGGGGTCTCCGCAGAGCGGACTAGAGGGGCAGAATCCCCTCACTCTACCTGCTGCCCACTCTGGCGGTGATGCAGCCCAGAACACGGATGATTCCTGGGCTGCTAGCGCACATGGCCGAGGCACGTCCAGCCTCTCTCATCCACCACATCATTCGTGCCCTGTAGCACAGTGCACACCACCAGCAGCACCCCGGCCCCGTTACTGAAGGCGCAGTGTCCCCTGCCCCATCACTGAAGGCGCGGTGTCCCCAGCCCCGGGCACCCCCGGCCCCGTTTCTCGGGGCTCCCGGTGCCAACGCGCCCTCCACGGCGGCGCCTCAAGGGCAGGCGGGGGGCACCCGGCTGGGCCGCAGCCAATCAGACTGCGAGGACCCCCCTCCCCAGCCAATCCGCGCGCGGTCCGTCCCCCCCGGCAACCCCCATCCCCAGCGCGGCGTCACCCGCGGGCCGCGCGGGGGGATCCGCTCCCCGCAGCCACCCCCCACCACCACCTCAGAGCGGGGCTCAGCCGCGGGAAAACCCCTTCGCCGACACCGGCGGGCGGCCCCAGGGGCTGAGCCACCTCTCAGCGCTCACCTGGCGCGGGAGGCGGCGGCGGCGAGGCGCGGGGCGGCGAGGAGCCGGCGGCTGTGCAGGAGAGCCATGGCGGATGCAGCGGTGCTGGCGGCGGCGGGCGGGCACTTCACACCGCGAGCGCCGGCCGGCCGCTCCTCCCCGCGCATGCGCCACCGGCCACCGCCGGCGCTGCCCCCTGGCGGCCGCTACGGGTCAGTGCAGTAGCGCCTGCCGCCCGCTCGGTCCGGGGCGCTGCCGGGCTGTACTGGGCTATGCCGGGCTGTACTGGGTTGTTCCGGGCTGTACTGGGCTGTACTGAGCTGTGTCGGGCTGTACCGGGCTGTGCCGGGCTGTACTGGGCTGTGCCGGGCTGTACTGGGCTGTACTGAGCTGTGTCGGGCTGTACCGGGCTGTGCCG
Organism: Entomyzon cyanotis; assembly: GCA_024500445.1. Classification (NCBI taxonomy): domain Eukaryota; kingdom Metazoa; phylum Chordata; class Aves; order Passeriformes; family Meliphagidae; genus Entomyzon; species Entomyzon cyanotis. The sequence goes on from JAKEPQ010000743.1 coordinate 7,396,685, forward strand.
GGCTGTACTGGACTGTGCCGGGCTGTACTGAGACTATGCCGGGCTGTACTGGGCTGTGCCGGGCTGTACTAGACTGTGCTGGGCTGTACTGAGCTGTGCCGGGCTGTACTGGGTTGTGCCGGGCTGTACTGGGTTGTGCTGGGCTGTACTGGGTTGTGCCGGGCTGTACTGGGTTGTGCTGGGCTAGGCTGAACCGTAGTGAGGCATGCTGGGCTGTACTGGGCTGTACTGGGCTGTGCCGAGCTGTACTGGGCTGTGCTGAGCTAGGCTGAACCGTAGTGAGGCATGCTGGGCTGTACTGGGTTGTGCTGGGATATGGAGGACTCGACTGGGATGTGGTGGGTTGTGCCGGGCTGTACTGGGTTGTGCTGGGCTAGGCTGAACCGTAGTGAGGCGTGCTGGGCTGTACTGGGCTGTACTGGGCTGTGCCGAGCTGTACTGGGCTGTGCTGAGCTAGGCTGAACCGTAGTGAGGCATGCTGGGCTGTACTGGGTTGTGCTGGGATATGGAGGACTCGACTGGGATGTGGTGGGTTGTGCCGGGCTGTACTGGGTTGTGCTGGGCTAGGCTGAACCGTAGTGAGGCGTGCTGGGCTGTACTGGGCTGTGCCGAGCTGTACTGGGCTGTGCTGAGCTAGGCTGAACCGTAGTGAGGCATGCTGGGCTGTACTGGGTTGTGCTGGGATATGGAGGACTCGACTGGGATGTGGTGGGCCATACTGGGCTGTACTGGGCCGTCTTGTGCCAGGCAATACTGGCTGTACTGGGCTGTACTACGCTATTCTGGGTTGTAGTGGGAATATAGAGGACTCGACTAGGACATGGTGGGCCATACTAGGCTGTGCTGGACCATTTTGTACCAGGCTGTACTTGGCTGTACTGGGACATACAAGACGGTACTGCACTGTACTAGGCTGTACAGCGCTGTACTTGAGCTGTGTAGGACTGTACTGCACTATGTGGAGCCATACAAGTCTGTACAGGGCAGTCTTGGGCCACAGTGAGCTTTACAGGATTGTAACACACCCTACGGGACTCTATAGGGGTATACAGGGCTGTACTTGGCCATATGGAGCTGTACAGGAGTGTGCAGGATTGTACTGGGACATACTGTATGGGGCTATACTGGGCTGCCCTGTGCCATTCTGGGGTGTACAGGGCCATGTGGAACTGTAAAGGTCTGTACTGGGCTGTGCTTAGCCATATAGGAACTGTACAATACCACACAGGTCTGTACAATGTGATACTGGGCCATGCTGAACTGTATTGAGACACACTGGCCTGTACTGGGCCATACTGAACTGCACGTGGCCATATGGAGCTATATAGGGCTCTGTAGGACTGTGCTGGGCCATAGTGGGCTGTACCTGACCTGCCATTCTGAGCCACACAAGGATGTGCAGGGCTGTAATGGGCCATATTGGGGGATGTGGGGCTGTACTTGGCTATACAAGACTGCTCTGTACCATAGTGGGCTGTGCTGAGCCACACTGAGCTCTGTGGGGGTTTACTGGGTCACATGTACATGTCCAGGTGGGACTGCACTGCACCATACTGGTCCACACAAGCCTCAACTGGGCTGCACTGGATAGTAGATGGGTGGGAAAGGTTGCACTGGGATTCCACCAGCATTGTCATCCTGGGACTGGTTTCCAAAACTGGGAGTGGGGGAAACAACCCTTGGGATGTCCCAGAGGCTTTGGCAGGGTCTGGGAGGGGTGACTGGCAGGGGTAGCTGGGAGGTACAGTGAGCCCACCAAAGTGTGCCTGCACTCTGCTCCCCAGGGATTTTCCAATGGCCCTCATTCCTTGGAGGCTTTCCCAAATGCTCTATTTTTCCCACCCACCAGCTGCATCCTCTGTGGGATCAGAGTGTGGGGGTGTTCCCGTTCTCTTTGCCACCCCCCAGCACACCATGTGATGGAGAAATAGGGGCTCCAGTCTAGCAGTACTTGAATTTATTAGTAAACTGTTCTTTGGTAAATGATAAAAACTCAACAAGAGACCAAAGGAATGAAAACAACACCCCCGCAAAGAAAAAAAAATCATATAATTAAACAAACCAGGCAGATGGGTAAAAAAAAAGAGATTTCCCCCCAAATGGGATTTTAGCAACCTACAGCAAACCCAAGAGCTGTTGGGGGAGCTCTGCAGTGATGGGGGCTCCCCCTTGTGCTTGTTTTCAAGGAGGAGGAGCGTGGGCTGTGTGTATGGGGGCTCCTACATGGGGGGCTCATTACAGAGCACCATCTCCAGTTCCTTGCGGTAGAGTTTGCCCCCGTCGGAGAGGTTCATGATGCTCTTCCTGTAGTTGGTGAGCTGCTGGATGTTCATCTCCTGCAAGGCACAGGGGGCAGTGGGGGTGGGCATCCCCTTTCTCCCTGGGGAGCACCCCCAGGCTGAGATTACACTCCCCCCAGCTCCAGTGCAGCTTTCTATGAGGATGCACTGTCAGCTCCTGGACCAGCATCTCCTGGTCCCCATGGAGCATGGACACAGGAAGATGCTGCTGGGAGAGGGGAGAAGGAGCTGGGGGACTCTGTGGCACCCAAGCTCTTTCCCCACTTACTTTCTTATTCTTCTCATACAGGTCTTTCAAAAGTGCATCCAGCTCATTCTCATCAATGAAGCCATTTCCATCCTGGATAGTGTGGGAGGGACATCAATAGCAGGAAGGACACAAGCCCACAATACCCCCTTGGATGTGGGTGCAGGGGGCAACCCAAGACCCTCACCCAGCACAGCCAGGGGTAAACCCAGTTCTCCCACCCCAAACCAGAGTGGGGAATTGCCCCAACCAAAAATGTGAGATTTGGGGTTATTTTTCACCAAGCTGTATTTATTTGGGGTGGTTTCCCATGAGGTGGCTCCCTACCTTGTCGTAGAAGGTGAAGATGGCATTGAACTCATCCGAGGACAGCTTCATTCCCTGGGAAGTGGCAAGGAACACCAGGACATGAGGGAGGGGATGGAGGTACAAGCAATGGAAACGGGTTGTTGTTGTTGTTGTTATTAGCAGTAGTAGTAGTAGTATTACATTACCTGAAACTTCAGAAGAAAGTTTTCTTGCACAGGCAAAAGTCTGAAAAACAAGAAGGGCAGGGAAGAGCGGGAAGCAGCCAAAAAAGGCACTTAAATCCCAGTGATGTTTTGCTCAGAAACATGAGTAAATTAAAGAAGAAAGCAGTTTTCACTGGAAGCTGGAGCAGACTTTTCCTGAACATGAGCATTTCAGGTGTCTTTCCCTCCCCATCTCTTCCTTCTCACTGCCCATGACCTTACCGGGACATCTCGGAGAGGCCCAGCTTCCCGTCGCCATTCATGTCAAACATCCGCAGCTGTTGAGACACAAACAGTACCCTGTCACCCATCACCTCCTCCTCCTCTCCGTGCCACCCACCTGGGGTGTGAGACCCCCAGTGGGGACACAGTGCCCCAGGTCCCACTTACGATGGTCTGTGTGTACTCCTGCAGCTTGGGCTCATCGTAGGGCCGGTTCGCCTTCTTCAGCAGGTCTGACAAGAAGCCCTGGGAAGAGAGGGTTTTGCTGGCTGTCCCATTCCCTGGCTGTCCCAGCAGGGATGTCCTCCCACTGGCAGGGACCCAGCCCAGCCCACCCTGTGCCCACAGCCCACCTTGAGCTCGTTGGCTTCGATGTAGCCGCTGCGATCCGTGTCATACCTGCGCCAAGCCTGTGGAGGGACAGCCCTGAGCTTTCGTGGGGGCTCACATCTTCCACTGCCCCCGACATGTGTGTGTGTCCCCATAAACCCCTGCTGGGAGTGTTCCCCACCACCCTAAAGGAGATGGGGCCATCTCACAGTGCCACCTGCTCTCCCTTGAGGCTGGGTACTTTTGTTCAGCCCCATGCCAAGAGTTCAAGCACCTTTATCCTCATGTCAGTATGCAAGGCCAGGCTTTAATATTTAATTATATTTAATTTCATCCCCCAATTAAACAATAGTGCCTGCTTACCCCCTGCATGTCACAGGGAGCTCTTCTTTCAGCCTTCCCCTCCACTCAGGGTTCAGTTTCCAAGTACAAGCTCCTTCCCCCTGCAGGATGCTGCACATTCCCTCCCACCCCAGCTATGTTTTATTCCCCATTTGCAATTTCTCTCCCATCTGCATGGGTTCACCCCATGCAAGGGCACAGCGAGGTTGTGGGGTGGCCCAGAGCAGTGTTGGCTTGAGCTCATCCCTTGGCCACTTAGGAGCAACTATGAGGAGGAATTTACAAAACAGCCCCAAATCCTTGCAGCTCACCTCTCCTGGAGGCTGGGATGAGGCACCCAGCTAGCCTGAGAAGTATCCAATGGGTGCTGAGAATTGGGGAAACCCCACCACACTCCTGCTCTCCCCTAAACCAGCACTGCCTCCCAACGCTGCATTAATGCCAGGATTTTTAGGGAGAGCAGGGGAGGTTTGGGCAGTTCAAGCTCCCAGTTTTTTGTTCATGGTGGAGCTGGACTGAATTTCCTGGGGATCCCCCAGCACAGCCTGTCCCACTCACCTCCATGAACTCTGAGCTGGAGCCCACATGCTGGCGGAAACACAGCAGGAAATTCTCCTCTGTGGGCAGGATCTGGGCCAGCTGTGGGGAACACAGGCATGGTGGAATGGTGTAGGGGAAACACGAGGATGGGGAGGGGGGGTCACAAACAACCTGGGTTGTCAGGTCCAGCATCGCTCACCTCCGCCATCTCGATTTTGCCATCCGCGTTTTTGTCGTATTTGTGCATGAACTCTTTCATCTTGTCAGCCAGGTTGTCTTTCTTTGAGTCCTGCCAGCAAGGAGAGAAGGGATGGAAGCAGTTCCCCCGCTCCCTGCACTGGTGTTCTCCCACTTTCCTCCCAGAGGAGCCCTGGTCCCGCTCATCAGTGCTCAAAGGAGATGGGGCTGACATGAGCCTGAATCTTTGGGCACGAGGGAACAGGGGAAGGAGGGAGCAGAAGCAAGAGATGCTCTTACCACACCCGCCCCTTTCCTTGCACTTTCCAGCTCCTGGAAGAAATTTTCCAGCTCTTTGCCTTCAATGTAGCCATTTCCTGGGGGAGAAAAAAATGCAGTAATACTTCCATGGTGTAGGAAGAGAGGAGAAGAGGGGACAGATACTCCCAGGGGACACAGCACTTGTTCCCTCTGCACCAGGACATGGCTCCAAGGTGACTGTGGCAGCAAAGAAACGCCAGCCAATGTTGAAGCTAAGTGTTACACATACTGGTGATGCCCAAATTTGTCCAGGTGACACACAGCCCTGGACTTGTCCCTTGCACCCATTTGTCGGGCACAGGGGACTTTGTTCGTCTTGGTCTTTGCTGCATTTTCTGTATCTGATGCTTCAACCAGGCTGTTTAAATAAACCTCCCATACTGTCCAAGCATCTCCCAGCCAGGACTGTCTCCTCTCAACCCCCTGTGGGGGCCACAAGGGCAAGTGGAGAGCAGAGACAAGGCATCTGGCACAGCATCCCCCATCCTGGGTGCAGGATCAGCCCCAGGAAGGCGTGACACCCCTGCCAATCTCCGCAGTGGCCAGGAGCTCTAAAAGATCCCTGTCCTGTGTACCCTGCACCTCTCACTGCTGGTATCTGTGCTGAGATGTGGTTCCTCTGGAACCCGGGGTACCCACAGCCCTGCTTGTGTGATGCTCGGTAGCAGGACGGTTCAGCCAGGACTCAGCTAGACATGGCTCCCACAGTGCTGGCCCTTGGTGGCTTTGCGGGGTGGCCACTGTGCCTGGAAGCAGCAGGGTCATGTTACAGCTGGGGACAGTAGTGAAGACACTGGCCCCATGGTGCTGCCAGGCAAGGTGTCACCTCCCTGCCAGAAATCCTCCCTTCCAACAACATCTGGACACAGCAGAGGGATGTTGCCCTTTCCCCCTGAAGTGCCTGACTGAGGGATAGCCAGGGCTCTTTCTTGTGAGCATTGCCCCCGAGACTGCTCCGCATTTCAACCTCTGAAGGCTTGGACCACAGCTCCCTGCTCTGTGCTGCCTTTGGCATCATCACCGGCAGGTTCCCTGGCAGCATCTTCTCCCCTCTGCAACACAGCAGCTGGGAATAACCCATCCACATCCCAGCTTGAAGCACCTGGGGAAGTCCCAGGGTACCTTCCTCTTTGGTGACCACATCCCAACGGATGAGCAGCATCCTTCCCAGGAGGGGATGAGGGGCTTGGCTGATATTGTGAGCCACTGAGGGGCTTGGTTTCCCACTGCTCTTCCCAGGGGCTTGGCTTTTGTGGGTGCAGAACCCCAGGCTCCTTCAAATTCAGTTGGAAAAAAAAAATCATTAGGAGTTTTGAGCTGGGAAAAAAAGAATAAGGCTAAGAAAAGCTGTGGCCGGTAGCTTGGCTTCCTCCAAGCAGCAGCTTGGACAGGTCTGATCCATGTCCGCAGAGCAGCGGGATGTGGAGTGTCATGGAAAATCCCCTCCGGAGAGCTACAGCCAGTCCATGCAGCTCCACCTCGGAGCCTCGGGGCAGCTGTGGCTGGGAAAGTGAGGACATCAAAAACATCCAAGGGGACATCTCTGGGACATGACAAGCCTTGAGGGGAAGCGGCTCAAGGCATGGAAGCCACAATGAAGGGGTTTAAATGCAGGGATGAGCTGGGGTGAAGTAATCCCATGCGCAGGGGAATGAGCCCCAGGTCCCTCCATTGGCAGAGGGAAGCAGCCAGGGCTGTTGGAGCTCCTGCTTGGTGCAGCTGAACATTGTCCTTGTCAAGGCCACTTTCTTCCCCGAATCCTGACTCCCTCGTCTCCTGGGCACCTGCCGTGCCGCAGCTCGACAGCCTTGCCCTGCCCGGGGGCCGTGGGCCAAGCTGGATCCGTGCCTGCCGCTGTGTTTCGGAGATGACAGAGCACATCCCAAGGGCGCAGTGGGACGCGCTGCAGGGAGGCAGCTGGATACCCACATCAGGAGCTGCCCACTCCCACTGGAGTGCCACCTTCCCAACCCCTTGGTGGCTGCTCCAGTGCCAGCTCCGTCAGTGACAGGGACCCGCGTCCCCAGTGCTGTGGGGCTGCAGGGGGGACCCCAACAGTGCAGCCAGGAGCAAGCTGAGCTCCAGTTCCAACAGCGCAGCTGGGGAGGCTGCATGACGCAGTTCCCAGGAGGGTTTTGGTCCCCAAGCCTCCCTGCAGGAACAGGAGACCCAGTGAAGGGCAGGAGCTTTCCCCTGGATTGCTGTTCCCGGCGGGCTGAGCCTCCTTCATGGTACCGCAGCACTGAAAGAAACTATTTTCCCACAAAACGATGCTGCTTTTTGCATTTCACCTCCTTTTTGGGGCTGACAGTGGTGGGATCACGGATGTCCTGCCCACATGTGTCTCCAAGGGAAGGTGACATCCACATAGTGGACACGGGTTTTGCCACAGCATCCCCAGGGGAGAGGTTTGGCGGGGCTGGGGAGCAGGCGGGGAGGGACCGAGCACTCCAGAAGTGGAGGGACCGTTCCTCAGCCTGCTCTGGGCGTGGGACATCCACTCTGTCACCCCCGGCAAGGTCTGGGTGGTATGGGCAGCTCGGCAAGTGGCCGAGCTGCCGCCCTCCCTCCCTCCAGGTACCAAGGATGGGGCACTGCCGAGGCAGGGGGACGGAGGAGACCGAGGGTGGGCACTGGGCACCCCGAGAAGAATAAGACCCCCCAGAGCAGCACCCAGAGGTAACACCAGCCCCGAGCGAATCCCAGCTCTCAAGGCACCCGGGGGACGTGCCAAGGAGACCCGGGATATCCCGGGCTCAGCGTCCCATGGGCTGAGGGCTCCCAGTGGGGTTCAGTTCTGGGGCTCCCCGTCCTTTCCCGACGGGGACGTCCTGGGGGACCGATCGCCTCCCCGATCCCGGAGCTTCAACCAACGGGCTGCGCCCCAGAGACTTCTCCATCACCCCAGAGACTCTCCATCCTGGAGTCTCTCCATCACCCCGGGGGCTCTCCGTTACCCCCGGGCTGCGGCGGTGGAGGCTCTATCCTCTTCTCCGGGATGTCCAGGGACTCTCCACCACCCTCCCTTCAGCCCTGCACCCCAAGGGATGCTCAGCCCGGTGCCCTCCCCGCCGGTTTTTTGAGGAGTGAAGTGTCCCACGCGCCCCGGGACTGACCGTCCGCGTCGAAGTGCCGCCAGATGTCGAGGAACTGGGAGGCGGTGAGCTCGGCCAGGTGGAGGTGCGGGGCCTGCTGCGGGCCGGCCATCCCGCTCCCGATCCCGCTCCCGATCCCGCCGCTCCCGATCCCGCCGCCGCCCGCAGCCGCCTTTTATACCCGCCGCCGCCGCGCCGCCCGCCGCCGCCAGAGGGCGCCGCCGCCCCGGGACACCGGCCGGGCACGGGGGGAGGCAGCGGGATACCGGGATATCGGGATACAGGGACATCGGGATACAGGGATATCGGGGTACCGGGACATGGGGACATCGGGATACCGGGATATCGGGGTACCGCGATATCGGGGTGCCGGGACATGGGGATACCGGGACATGGGGATACTGGGACATTGGGGTACTGGGACACCAGAACATCGGGATACTATAACGTTGGGACACCAGGATGCCGAAATACTGGGACACCGGGACATCGGTATACCAGGACATCAGGACACTGGGATACCAGGACATCAGGACACCGGGACACTGGGAGCAGCACTGGGGTCGGCAGCCTGCGCCCTGACGCTTGTTCCTGCCCTGTCACCTACCCCTACTCTGTGACCTACCCCTGCCCCTGACACCTACCCCTGCCCTGTGCCACTTACCTCTGTGCCACATCACCCACCCTGCTTAATGTCACCTACCCTTTCCTGACACCACACCCTGCCCTGTCTCTCTGCCCCTGCTGCCTCCTCTTGCCTGTTACTCCATTCCTTCCCCAAGTCCCTGCATCCCTTCCTGTGCCACCCAGCCCTGTCACCATGTCCATGCCTTGTGTCACCACATCTGTGTCACTGTTCTCCTGCCTCATGGCAGCTTCACAGATCATGATTTGCTGGTCCCAGCAGGAGGAGCAGGGCAATGGCAGTCCCTATGTCACCACCACCAAGGGATCATGTAATGGCCGCAGCAGGGCTGTCACTTGCTATCCATGGCCAGAGTGAAGACACAAAATTTGGACACTACACCCATCTGTTGGAGGAAAAACCAAAGAATCCTCAGATCAAGGCTCTTCCATCTCTGCAGGAGTGGGGCTTCTTGGGGGATGAAAGTGATGCTCAGCCCAAAAAACGTTTCTCACCCTAGCTCCCCTTGCTGCTCACTAGTTTGTGGTGGGATTTTCTTTTCCCAAGTTTTCCGAAATGGCAGAGAAGTTTCCAGGCCCAAACAAAACAGCCACACATGGGGTTTGTCACCGGCTCCTGTGCAGCCTGCCCAGGGGAAGCGTTGCCATGGCTACAGGGAAAAAAAAATTCAGATATAGCAAGAAGGCTGAGCCGATGGAAGTGCTTAATTAAAGATGAGAAGGCATCAGGGAAGTTCAGATGTGCGCAGAGCAGGGACCCAGTTGGCACCAGACAGCTGCTGGGAGTTATCTGAGGCGCTGCCCATCCTGCCGGGTGCTGGTGCCTTTCAGTTTTGTCTTTTGGCTGGGAGAACAGGGGGTGTGAGGTGCTCCCTCCAAATGGCAGGGGACACAGCCTTGGGGCCTGGAGGAGCTCAGTGCAGTGGAGATGGAGCCAAGCCTGGCTCTAACACTGTGGGAAGCTGAGGCAGGGCAGGATGCAGGACCTCAGGCATGGGAAGAGATGCTGTGCCAGCATCCCATGAGGAGAACCACACTGGGACACGGAGCAGGGCGATGGCCTTCTCCTCCCTGCTGCACAACGCAGCCTTCAGGCATACACAGGACACTGAAGGGTGTCCTGGGTATTCCATTCACATTTCCTGTGGTTTGGCACAGAAATTAGTCCCCAAAAGCTTCTTTTTTCCATTATTGCAGCACAATTTTCCCCAGCAGAGCCCATTGCTTTACTGTCCCACTCCCTCCAGAGCAGATTTTTCCTGGGGGCTGAGAGGGGACTTTCACTGCTTCTGCAGGGCTGGGTTTAGGGATGTGTCCCCAGCTGTGCCCAGGCTGGAGAGAGAAGGGGCACAGGGACCAACACTGTTCCATCATCTGCTCCACAGGGAGCAGAGCCCCAGCCCAATGCAGGGATGGCTCTTGGTCACCAGGGCCTGGGAGCAATATTTGGGCTCCAGATGCGCTCCCTCCCTTCTCTGTGGAAATCCTTCCCCAAGCTGCCTCTGTGAAGCAGCTGGCAGAGCAAGAGGCTCTTGTTGCTGCAGTAAGGGATTTGCTAAGATTGAGAAAGACTTCTAGAGAGGGCTGTGAAGCTCCAGGAAAGGAAAGCAAGTGGTAGTTGTGCGGCTGTTTGAAGCCATCTCCTACATGGGTGTCCAGGAATCGGGGACGTCTCTTCTGCTGGAGCAAAGGCTGGATGGCTCCTCCCAGCCTTCACTCCTGTCCCACTACCTAAGCTGGATATTAGGAAAACATTCTTCACCCAGAAGGTGGTTGAGCACTTGAACAGGCTCCCCAAGGAAGGGAAGCACCAACCCTGAGAGAATTTAGGAAGCATTTGGACAGTGCTCTCAGGCACATGATGGGGTTTTTGGGATGTCCTGTGCAGGGCCAGGAGTTGGGCTTGATGATCCTTGTGGGTCCAACTCAGGACAGTCTATGATTCAATCTGAACATGACGTCAGATTTTGGAAATAACAGACAATCATGCTGCTTTACAGAGCCAGGACTTAATTCAGCAATGCACTGAGATCAGCCCATGCCATGACCCACATTGCTCCCTCCTGCTCTGCACATTCAGCACAGCAGGGGAGAGTTTAGTTCTTTCCTGCAAATGAAATCCTTGCAGTGGAGACCTAAAGCTTTTGGAAGAAAACCCGAACAACAGACCACTATAGCAGAATCCCCTTAATTGAACTGCAGGTTTTCAATAAAGAGAAACATCTAAGGGAATTTTGATAACTTGAAGGCAAGGCACATGCTCACTGCTGAGACAGATAGCAGAGGTTTTTAAAAGCTTTCTGATTTACTTTTATATAGGAAAGAATGCAAAAGGCAAACCTCATGAAAAAAAAATGTGGGAAACCAAGGCTTGCAAAGGAAACAGGATGAATCACACCATCAGATTTTTTGGGTCACAGGGTTGTTTCTCAGATAACAGCAGAAATCTCTGCTTAAACACTCATGATATGGTCCAGCCAAGGGCTGTGGCAGAGGTTTCTCCTCTTGGCCTCACACTTTTATGTGAATCCCACATGAAGGCATCAATATAACACCTCCATCTTCTCAAGGGGACTGGAAACAGCAGGACCCTGTGAGCTGGAAAGTTTTCTCTGGACTGATGAGAAAGGAAAAGGCTGGCACAGAGGATGGGCAGACTGGCTCATGAGTGAGTAAAGGAGCCATGCCAGCTCTGCCCTGCACTGACACAGGTGTTCCAGGTGTCCCTTTGCCAGGGGTACAGCCACACGGACAGCCCCTTCTGCTGGCATTCCCTAACCAGGCAGCACCTCCTTCCCTTATAACCAATGGCATTGGCACAGAAAACATAAACAGTTTTCAGGATCACAGCAGGTTTTATTCCCTCCCAGTTCCTTCCCCACACATCTTATCCATCTTCCATCACTGTATTTCAGACTTTTGACATTCATCAGCAGTAAAACCCCCCAAAATTGTATTACAAGTATTTCCAAAGCCAGCTGACCTCACTCTGTTAACTTTTATATTTCCCCATTCACCTGCAAATGAATACGATATTTTCCGAAGTTTCCAGGGCATCTTCCTCTTATCACTGACAGGAACAAAAATCCGGATGTTCATGCACAATTTGGCCCATCCAAGCCAACTCTGGACAGCTGAAAGAAGAGCCCCAAACTGTTTTAAGGCTCAGATGCAATTAGGATTTTTTTTTTTTTAAACAGACATAATTTGCTGAAGACTGAGCTGCACGGTGATTTTCAGATTCAATTTTAAGTTGCATTTCAGCTGTATTCAGACACAAGAGCACAGTATCTGCCTCCGGTGCAGCTGGAGAGAGGAGACCTGGCCTGCTGAAAGCAGGTGCTGCTGCTGCCAAGCTCCTCATCATCTCAAACCCTGCCTGAGAAGTACCAGCACAAAAGCAAGGGTTTTTTGGATGCTTCCCTTCACATCCCAGCGCAGCCTGACTCTGATTAATTAATGGAGTCTGTTGAAATCCCAGCCTTAGCTACTCTGGCTGCTGCTAGCTACAGCGAGCTGCACAGCTGCCTTCCACTCCCACTTGAGAGACTTTGTATTTACCAAGTATTAATTAGACGAATGTGAAGCACCATTTTCTAGGCAGGGGAAATTATCTGCTCTCTCCCTGCCCTGTAACAAGCCCATACTGGGACAAGAGTGAAAAGAGAGCAGGTAGAAGTGGTTCCTTCTTGCGCTGCACATCTGCCACTTCGCATATTTCCCTGCTTGTGCTGTCCCCCTTGACAAGCACTTCACTCCTGCTTGATCTGAAAAGGCAACAGCATTGTGGAAGATGGAGCTGGAGCCTCTTTCCCTTTGCAGATTACCTCCAGAGCTGCTCCCACAGACTGTCCTGACAGTCAGACCCACCAAAGGGGAAGACCTGCTGTCTCCAAGCTCTCAAGTGCCAGGAGCTGCTGACTCTGCCAGCAAAGCACAAGCAATGAATCCTCCCCCTCCACAAGTCCTCCAGACCAGGCTGGGCAGATATTTATTAGGGCTGACCACAGCTAACCCTGCCCAGGAAGAGACAAGGGGGACACCCCAAGATCTCCCCTATACCTGAAATGCTACAGTTTAATGGCAAACATTCACAGCACAACTGTTCCTCCTGGTGGCAACATCTGCACCATGGATACTGCAGTTGACACCAGTAATTGCAGCATGAAAGGCTTCAAGCAAATACCCATCCGGAAAAAAATGGTAAAAATGTCATGGAAGGCTGAAGGCTGTGACGGAGGGCGAGCGTCAGTGGTAAACAACTGATCAGCTAAATTTAAGAAGGCAGGTTGGGAGCTCTCCATGACCAGTTGGGTGTCTTCAGTTCAGACCACTGAGTCAACTAAAAACATTCAGCTATGACAGTGATGGGCTTTATAAAGAGCTACAAGATAAATGAAGGGGAAAAGGTTATCTAATAATTACAGCCACTGTTTCACATCCAGCTGCATCCACAGCTCAGCTTGACCTTTGAGGAACAATGAATAATGCACCATTCTGGTGAATGTTCCCCCTTGCTTGACAGACCATCAGCACGCTGGTAAGGGAGAACCTCTCCTGTTTGTCCTTTACTCACTGCTTGGTTCAATTTCTCTATGTAAGAGGACCAGGAAAATCCCAGAAAAAGACCATACCTGTTTCAAAATATTTCCACTGTAACTTCACCTTGCTAAACTCCACAAACCATTAGTGCTCCAACATCTGCTGCAGGGACAGCAGCAAAGCCCATGTGAAATATGGGATCAAACTGATTTCTCTGTCTTGGGGCACCAACAGGAAACCAGCCTCCAGTGCTCAAGCAACTGATCTCCAAGACATCCAGAAACTGATCAAAACCAGGCAGAGATGGACCTGGATTCTGTTTCCAGCTTGGCAATGTTTAGATGGTTCACAGATAAGCCATGCCTTGTACTGAGCTGAATTTTCATGCCCTGTTAAATTGGGCAATGAATCAGAATGGAGAGGTGTGAGGGGTGCTGAGGATGTGCTGCATTGTAGCAAACAGCTACTGAGCTCTGCAGCTGGTCATGGGGAGCCAAGGATGAGCAAAGAGAGGGCTTTCTGGGATACCCTCTGGGAGGGGAAGGTCACACAACCCCATGGGAATGCAGTGGTTTTCCAAGCTGTAAAATCAATTGCAATATTCCTGCTCTGCACCATTGCTTGCCCCAGGCAGATCTCATCTTTAGCCTGGTCCGTTTCATGTAGCCAAAACTCAGTCTTTTTGTGGACTTCCACTGGCTTCAGACCAGGCCCTACCAAAGCAAGCACCAAGCCCCACAACCAACTCTTGCCCTGGCTCATGTGAAGTGGGGGAGCAGAGACTTGGGGCAGGAGGGTGCCCAGGAGAGACAGCTGGAGGTCACAGTACCCAGGAGTGTGGCTAGCACAGGTTCTTCCTGTGGGAACATTTTGCTATATTTCATGAACAAGATAAAGTTTGGATGTTTTGCAAACAGTTTCTCCGGATTGAGTCAGTTCGGGCTTGGCCAATTGGGCCTAGGGGGAGGTCTTGGGCTGACCAATCTGGGGCACTTCTGTAGACTCTATATATATGGAATTCAAAACAATAAAGTTCCTTTTCTCCTCTCTTCGCTTGTCTGAGAACTTGGGTCAGTCCTCAGCTAGCCGCTCAACAGCGACACAGGAGCTCTGCTGACACTGGGGTTTGGGAATGTGCCAGAGTGTTTAAGTGCCAACAAGCTGGTTTTTGGTCACTGGCTACTAACAAGGGGATCATTCTGGCAAAATTCAAAGCAAACCTCTGTACCTGCTCAGATAAAGCACAAAGATCAAAAGGACTACTCAAAATCAGGAGAGAAGGGTACAGTCTCACCAACAACTCTCCCCCAACACTTGGTAGTGTTCACACGTTATGATATGAAGGATAAATGGCTGGAGGTCATGAAGAGTTTGTGCTTTCCCCCAGCTTCCCAAAGAGGTGTGTGACCAGTTTCTGCAGGGCTTCAGCCCGTACCACTGAGATGCGCAGCACTTCCTCGTGGTTGGCTTTCTCTTGGCTGTTGTAGCTCATCACCACTTTGTTGGTGATGAGGGAGATCCCAAGGACTCGGAGGCCACAATGCCTGGCTACGATTACCTCTGGGACAGTGCTCATGCCTACAGTGGGAGAGGAAAGGACCAGAATGAGTCAAAGTGTACATCAAAACAAGATCTCTCCAAGGCTGCAAATCACAATCCTACCTCCAAGCACATGCCCTTGTCTCATTTCCCCCAGCTCTTTGTCTGAACTCTGTAATAGTTAAAGGCTGTGATATGTACGAGGCTCAAATAGCTGCAGCACTATAGTTACAACTCTGCTCAGCACAATAACCTCCTGCATTTGATCCTTGTGCCACAGCTCCCTCCTCAAGATGTGTCAGACTGTTCGCAGACTTGCTAAGGAAGTACTGATGTGCTTTGTCATTTGGTCTTCTCTTCCTTGGCTAAAAAAGTTACCGCAAATAAAAATGGCTTTGAGGGAAGCTGAGCTCCTTTTCTCACACACAACGAGTCTGCAGGTATTAATGAACAGACTTGCATGAGTCAGGGGTCATGAGAAGAATCATAGCTGGAAGAATCATATGGATCACTGCACTCTTGTACACAGAAAGGTATCCATGATTACCATCCCTAAACAAGACTCATATGGAGGGCTGGTTTGTAGAGAAAACGCACAGTGAAAATATTTACAGTGTCAGAATTAGAAGAAAAATACCAGAAAAAGACTTCATTTTTATTTGGCCTCACTCAGTCCTGCTGAAGTGGAGCCATCTGAGCAGGAGAGACTTTGTCTTTGGGAAATAAACACAAAGCTGTGCAGGGATCCCTGTCCTGCGCAGCCGTAAGCACAGGGACTTTCAGCAGATCCATCCCAGGAGCTGCACTAAGCCACTGCAGAATGAAGCAGAAATACACAGAGCTCATTCCTCCAGCCCTAGGAGACTCTTTTAAAGAGAGTCAAAGACTGAAGCAAGTCAGCCTTGAGCAGCATTAACTGTTCAATCCATGTGCCCAACCCAGCCTGGCAGCTCACCCACAGCGTCAGCTCCCAGCGCCTGCAGCAGGCGGCACTCGGCGATGGTCTCATAGCAGGGCCCAGCCAGCAGGCAGTACACTCCTTCCCTGGTGAAGCTCAGGAATCCCAGCTCCTGTGCACTCTCCATTGCCAGGCCCAGCAGCTCTTGTTCGTAAGCATCTGACATGCAGGGAAACCTCACCCCAAACCTGCAAGGCAGTAAAGGACACAGCCATGTGATACTGCTACTGCTCCCTCTGTCAGAGTCCAGGGATGCTCACTCTTTGGAGAAAAGGGAAATGTTAAGGGCAGACCTGCCATGGATGCAATTTCTCTCATTCTGCCCTTATCATAAAGTAATTCTAACATCAATCATAGAATAGTTTTGTTGGAAGGGACCTTTAAAGGCCATCTCATCAAAACCCATGCAATGAGCAGGGACGTCTTCAGCTACATCAGGCTGAAGATCAGTCCTGTCCCATCTGACCTTGAATGTTTCCAGGAATGGAGCACCTACCATCTCCCTGGGTATAACTTTCCTGCTAGATCTAATTGCCCAAGACTGTCAGCACACAGAAGTTATGGCTGTTGGAGGGTCTGGCACTACTTCCCCACTGCAGGGACCATTCTGGAATGATCTTTCAAGGGCTCCTGTCTCTAGGGAGCACTGATGGTCAGTTCTCTCTCTCCCCACTAACTGCCCATGATGACTTTTAAATATTCTCCACCAGAGAGCTGCTGCTCTCTGGGCTTCCTGAGGCACAGAGACCCACAGGCTGTCCCTGGGAGGTGTTTGAGCCAGGTCTGATGGAGCATCAGTCCCTACATTTAAGGCCAATCACAGCAGGCAGCTACTTAACATCTTGGAGCTCCAGGGCCATATTTTAGGTAGCTTTCATCTTTTGCTTCAAGACTGGGTCTCTTGCTTTAGGTCTCGAAATAACAGCTCAGTCCTGCTCCTAATGGAGTGAATTCTATTCTTGAGGAGAGCAGTAGATGGCAAGGATTGTTATGCTGCCGCTGAGGAAACCTGGAAAATAAACTCCCAGCCATGTTCACCAACGTGGTTCAGTAGGAGTGGACCAGGTCCCTCATTTATGCTATTAAGGCTTCTGCTTGTTTACTTGTTCTTCCAGCTGAATGCTTAGGGCAGTAGGTGGCTTATTTAGTTTTTATAAACACTAAATATTACATAAATAAAAACAAACTTTCCCTTCTGGTCTAAGGTAATAAGTATTCATCACCATGAAAATTGTTTCCCTTTTCTGAAGGATGGCCAGCAATGCAGAAGCCCAATCTCTAATTTATTAAAAAAATATTATTTCCACATCACTTCATTGCCTCTAGTTTTGCTCTGTTGTGCTTAGATAAATCCTTCCTGGTAGCTCAGCCGGACAGGATTTTAGGCGTTTGCTCAGTCAAATCTCTGCAATACTTTGAAACCTGATTCATAAAGACCCATTTTGATGCCTTGGTCAGCAGTACAAAAGTCACCTCCCAGAGCACTGCAGTCTTCACCAAGAAGCTGCTTTTGGGAGGCAATGAGGCAGCTATGCTGCCTTTGAAAGTTATCCAGATGCAGTTGTTTGATTGGAGTTTCTCCTCCTGCTCCAGAGCAATTATGCAAGTCCAGAGAGCTTTAAACACTCCATGTGGCTTCTCTGCTTTTGGTCACTCTTTCCTCCAACCCACAGCAATACCTACAAAAATGTAAAGATGTTCCGCTTCAGATGGGTACTGTCCTCTTGCCATGGAATCGCAGCACAGTGATTATTTCTCCTGAGGCAGCTGCCAGCACCTTTCAGATTCCTTCAGAAGCAAGAGCCAGGTCTGCTGTTAAATTAGGAAGGAACTAACTGAAAACCACGCAGGCCACTTCATTCTCAGCAGAACTTTCTCTCTGGAAAGATCTGAGGACAATCCAGAAGCCTGCCCTGCAAACACGTCAATTTTTCAAGGTGAAGGTACCATCTCAACAACAGATTTAACTTTCAGATTTTATTTTCATCTTATTATCTGAACTCACTCTTCACTCACCAACTACCACCTCCTTTCCCTCCTCCCTTGCCTGTCCTCT
This sequence comes from Entomyzon cyanotis, assembly GCA_024500445.1. Lineage (NCBI taxonomy): Eukaryota > Metazoa > Chordata > Aves > Passeriformes > Meliphagidae > Entomyzon > Entomyzon cyanotis. The sequence goes on from JAKEPQ010000743.1 coordinate 7,414,511, forward strand.
GGCTTCACACATCTGGCTTGTACGTGGTTTCTTTCCTGCCAGCTTGTTTAGGAAATAATTCTTACTACTGTTTTCTCCTTATCACAATCCAGCCCCTTTCTTTCCTGCCATAAGGCTTGTGACAGCTCTGGATTTTTACTGCTCCTATGCTGACTTTCCTGACATTTTATCTGCTTTCCTTCGCACAGCCTGGATCTCCAGCGGATGTGTCCTAATACTCTTTTTAATGCCATTTGAGAACCAAAGTGCTTTTTTTGGGAAACACTGGTTCATCTGGCGTGTCCCCTCTCCGTGCTGTGGCCTTGCCTATCCTGGTTGCCTTCCACCTTACCAGTCTGATGGTGTCTTGGAAGGATTTTAGGATCATAAATTCATGTTGGAAGGGACCTCAAGGTCATCTAGGTCCCTTCTCAAAGCAAATCTTGCTCAAAGCAGATCCAAGTTGGTGCCAACAGCAGTCCAGGCGTGAGGATATGTTAGAAGCCCCTCTCTGCACTGTCCATAAGGTAAAGATTCTGCTACACAGCCACTACAGGAAACCCGATTTCCCAGCTCAGCCAGCAGCAGGTCACTCTTGAAGATATAGGGGTCTCTGAAGAAGCTGCCAAGACAACCACCTCTCATCAGAGCAATGCCTTCAGTGAATACAAGCTGTTAACAAAGGCAACCCAGCTTAATCACCTGGATACAAGAGTGGTTACCAGAAGATTTAGAGGTTTCATCTCTGCTCTGCCCTCCACTTACTGCTTGGCCTCTGTTGTACCCATTCCATCACACCAGAAATGGCTGTTGATAAACCCAGGCTGGAGACAGCACAGTTCACTGATTGCTCAATTAAGAGGAAGCAGCAGAGAGAGGGGCTGACAAGAAGAGGAGCAGTAGGTGTCTTTAGCAGATGGTAGGCTGGTCATGTCAGGAGAAGGATCAGAAGTCTACTTGTATAAAACACACCTTTGGGGGGTTTGTGTGCAGACTCCTTGTAGGCTTGCAAGAATAAGCAACAGCCAAGGGAAGGCAGTGCAGCTGGCACAGCACAAACAGCTATTGCTGTGACTCTTCCCATGTGGATACCTGGAGCCAAACTCTACCTATCAGTAACTATTTGTCAGTAGGCACACCTGGCAGTCCTAGCCCATGGCTGGAGGTAGAAAGGATTAATTGGTGACATGGAGCTGATGCCTTCTTACCTCTCATCATTTGGTCCACGCAGGGGATTCTGCCCTCCCAAGCCAAACAAGCTGATGTGATCTCGTATGAACATGATGTCCCCCACTTGGAAGTGGGGATTCAGTCCTCCAGCAGCATTTGTGACAATCAAGATCTCCACCCCTAGGAGGAAGAAGACCCTGATGGGAAAGGTGGCCTGCAAGAACCAAAGGCATATATGCAATGAGTATCACAGTCAGTGCACATCTACTGCTGCTACATTTGTAATATCACAATTTGTGCATCCAAAGAAGAGTCTATATATGGAGACAAAACAACTTTCTCTAGTTTTAAACATTCCTCAAATTTTAATAGAATGTTAACATTCTTAAAACAAATTGAAACATAATCTTGTAATGAATGCCATTAAAATCCAAGCCCACATTTCCTACAGTTGTGCTAAGGTCAAATAAAGGTGGTACAGAAAGAACATGCAGATAGTTTTTGCTCACTGCCAAGGTCTTGCAGAGATCAAACCACTGTGCTGATTGAAGTAACTACTTATGCACATGGACTTGGAGAGCAATCCAAAGTTAAGGAACAAGTGGGAGCTGGAAAAAAAAAATTCAAGAAGTTTGATTTTGAGGAGCCATGAAGGAATTTGGATGATACCTGCTATCGATCAAATGCTATTGTGAGCAAAAAATTTCCTAACTGTGGACAACACTTCTTGTTAAAATTAGTTGATTTTAATAGAAGAACATGTCTTGATAAAGCTAGTTTTGTATCAAGTGATTTTAAAATAGTTGCTTTTCTATAAGAAGTTGAGTGGTGCCAAATATTACAGTTTATATCCGAATGCAAACAACCTCAGCCCCAAGGAAAATCTCAAAATTTTCCAAATAAAAAAAGAGCGTAAGCCAATAAATAAACATTATTTGTATTTCCTAACAGAAATGTACACATGTGCATGGTAGGTAACATAAATACAAATCTCCACACATTTCAGTATGTTAGATAGGAGGGTATAGCAAATTACAGTAGCCTGGGAACTTTTTCTAGGGGAAAAAAAAAGCTGTAAACTATACAAATGCAAAAGAAGATTAAAATAGATTATTCTTATAGAAGTTTTCTGGTTGCTGATTTAAATAATGATTAAACTGACCAAGCTAAAGCATATAAATTAATCTGCCTTATATGATAAACTATTTCCCCCTGTGAGTCTAGCAGGATCAGCCAATTTGTGTGGCTGTGCAGCATCACCTTCACCCAGCAGAAGCCAACCACCTCTCAGTTTGAACTCCCAATTTCATTTTCTGGGGACAAATCTGAAATCTAAGAAAGACTCATTTCAAGAGCAATGGAAGTTCATTGCAAGAGCTAACATCCTGCAGCCAGATAGCAAGGCAAGCAGTCACTTCTGCAGCTTTTACAGCACATCTCCCCTACGTGAATGTTTTCCTTAAGGAGAACTCACCGTGCTGAAAGAGTAGCCTTCGTAAGAGTGGAAACGTCCCTGCATGCACACGCAGGGCTGTCCATTCAGCTCCCCAAACACCAATCTGCCAACATGCCCTGCCACTGGAAATTAATAGAGTGTCACTTTAGTTACAGGTCTCAAGGACTTTGACTTTAGAAGGATCTGTTAACTGATTATTTTACTTTACAGCAGGGCCAAGCACTGCAAAAGCAGGAGCTGGACGTCAAATAAATGAACACATATTTCTGTGCTATATTTATGGTTTCTTACTGTGAACACAGATTTCACCTGTGTGAAATTTCACCCAGTGAGAGGCTAGTTTGCAGACTTGAGTTGACTTGAGGGATCCCTGTGTTGGGCTCTGCTGCAGGCTGCAGTGGGTGTGGCACCAATGCCCTGGGCTGTGCTCACCTGTGCTCCGTGGGAAGTGAGGGATGTCCTCATACAGGAAGACTGTCTTGTTATCCAACACATCAGCCAGACCTCCCAGCCCAGACCCGCAGATGATGGCGATCCTGGGCTGCTGGGCAGTGCGGGCACGCAACCAATCTGCTGTTTCCTTATACACCTCATAGCTATTTCTGCAGGAGGAGAACAGGTCAGTGAGACTATCAGCCCATTCAAAGAACAAGCTTCAAAGGATAAAAGTCTTTAAAAAGGTGCAGAGGAAAAGAAATTTCATTAAGACTATAATAATAGAAGCTTCACTGCTATTATTGAAGATGTATCGCTTTTAATCTCATGTATTTTACCCTTGACTACAGGGAAATAATTTGAATCCCCTTGGCTGGTTTCATTCTGTAGATGAAGAATGGCTAATGATACCTAGATCACAGAAATGTCACAAGGCATAAGCACTCCTGCTTCTGATGGGCTCTGGTCTCTCCCAAGTTACTGAAGGAAGGCATTTGCACAGTTAGACTGAGAAAATGCAACCTATATGAGTGTGCATGGGGATGTCCAGCCTGTGATGGGGAAATCCAAGCACATGGAGCTCTGAAGGCACCTGAACAACACAGCTGGCATGCTATGCTGATGAAGGAGTAGACACTATCATCTGCAGGAGGTAAACTTGTGAGGCATGGGTCAAGCACTATCTCCAGAGATGGAGAAGCCAATCTCTGTAAGTGTTGAGTGCCATCAGCTCCCACTGCTTCCTTCTAGGGCTGGCACCACATGCCAAACACCCACCTTCTCGATACCTCGTGCCTTCAGTACCAAAGGATAAACATGGAGATCTTACTCAGCCTCTTCTCTCCCACAGAGTGAGCATGGGATCACACCTGCAGTCTAGGCCTAGACAAGAGGCCCAATGACATCAGTCTCCATCAAAACAAGTGAAAACCAGGAATCTGGGCTCCGGAGCTTATGCTGCCTGATTCAAGAGGGGACTCAGCAAATACTTTGGTTAAAAAATCTTATCCAGCAGGGAGTCCCATTGCCTGAAGGTGGGATAAAAGTTGGCATTACAGTGCCTGTTGTGTACCTCTCTCAAGGGAAGGGAGAAGAGTTCAACTTTTAACCTATTAGCCTGGTATTCAGATGCTTTAAGCACAGTTTTGAAACACAATCAATAGCAAAATAATCCCATAATCCTGTTTCCAATAGGACAATGCAGATACTTTCTGAAAGTCAATATCAGGGTTGATTGGAAACCCTCTTCAAAAGCAGGGGTACTAATAGCAGTTCTTGGTAGCAACTCAACAGTTACCATGGATGAGTAGAGTTAGTGATTGTACATGGTAGGGGACTGGGTCCTGGAGAGAACCAACACAGGCAGGGGCAGCGGTTCTCTGTATGAAAAGTTGATCTGATTGTTGAAAGGTGAGAAAATCAGACACTGTGAGGCTGCAGGTGAGGATTGGAGATGGTGATAAGCAGTCACTGTCTATTCAGGAATGTTTCTTTTAGTTGTTTGGTTTTTTTAATCAAGTCTCGTGTTTCCAGTGGTGTAAACCTTAGTAATGATGTGATGCTGCTCTCTGCAGCCTTAGAGGACAGACAGAAAAGCTTTCAAGGTGGTGCTCCTCACTCCAGGAGGTCTCAGGCCACTAAGAGGATTTGACTGTCCATGTACAACTGGTTCCTCCAACTGAAGTACCAGACCCTGAAACAAAGGTTCTCAATTCTAGGATTTTTTCTTTATACTGACAGGCTCAGTAGTTATTGCATAGGAGTTTTCTGTGAGTTTTTAATGTCTTAGGTGTCTAGCTACTACTGTAAATCCCGTCCAGTGTATGATACATCAAACTTATGGTCCTAGTTACAAACTGTAATGTAAAAAATACCCAAAAATATCATAAACCTGCAATCCAATGGGAAGAAAAAATTCCCATATGCATGGATTAAAATGAAGAGTCATACTTAGCTGAAGTACTTTCCAAAGGAAAAGTTTGGAAATGAGAGTTTATTTACCATTGCATACTGAATTTTCTAAGTGTATCATGAGCTCCTGAAATAAGCAGGACCTGTGAAAGTGACATTAATAAAGACTACACTTGACTATGTTATCACTTGCTTCCAGACAAAAGCTTTAAAAGTGCTTTACATACATTAATGAACAATTCCCCCCAATTTTTCTGTTGAATAACTGTAATCCTTGTTTAGAAATTCAAGGGAACCAAGAGAATTTATATGTAATACCCAAGCTTTTGACATACCTGTGGCAGGCATGAAAAAAGAACAAGGTCGCCAGTATTTGCTTTTCCTTGTTTCAGTATTTTTTTAAAAAAAGGTGCATACACATTTGCAAAATAACATTAAAGAATGGATATTATTCCTATGGCCTCAGAAATTTTAGGAATGTGGGATGGATCAATGTCTGCTAAAGATATCAGGACTGACTGAGCTGTGCCAAGTTACACTGAATTTCTTTCCTTTTCAACAGAAGATACTAAATACTTCTTAACTGAAGAAGTAAATCTCCAGTGCTGCATATGTTTCTTTGCCTGAAAGGAGTTTCAGCAAGTGCACAGGGGCCTGGCAGAGCCCTGTCCATCCCAAAGGCTTTGGGCACATCAGAGCTGTCCCCAGTGCTGAGAGCACAGCGATGCCAAAATTAATCTGCTTGCAGTATTTAGCTTTCAGAAACCTTCCGGATGACATCAAACGGACTGGCAAGCACTGATAAATTCTGAATGCAAGGGAGATACCTGCTCAGCAGGAGCAAAGAGGGAGTTTGACCTGTGGGTCACCAAACAGAGTGTTCAGCCTGGAACTCCATGAGCACAAGGCCTGTGCAAGCTTTTTGACAGCTTGAATTAATATATGTAGCACAAAGGCCCCTCTAGCTGCTCTAACAATGCACACCTAATAATAGTGCTCAGTAGCATCGCTTTGGATTAAATCACAGGATCAGCTGAAAACACAATCCCCTTTATTGTGATTGCTGTCATCCACTGGAGAAACGCATCTGTTGCAAAACACAGGACTGTCACCGGTGACAGAACTTTTATGGCATGAAAAAGAACCACCCTTGTTGTGCTTCTAGGTTGGCTGAAAGCAAATCCGTGTAAAAAAGCAAACATATCCCAATAAACAGCTAAAGCATTATGTTTGGGGGCACACGGCCACACATATTCACAGTCTCTGCCTCTCCTGTCCCATAACCTCTCCCAAGGTCACCTACTCGCTGCCATATTTCATAATACCAGCACCTGTACAGGCAGATGGCCAGATTCCTCTCCAATAATAAGATGTTTACTTCCGAGCAGCCTTCGTCTGACATTTATTGAGTGCCCAGTAGAAAGAAGAGGAAAACAAGGTGAGGAAAAGCAATGTAATTTTGTTAGCCCCATCCAGCTTGGATGTCTGTGCATCCCCTATTTCACAGCACCTTACCTGTCTTCCTCAGCATAGGCCATCCTCCTCCTCTCTGGTTAACCAAAAGAAGGGGATGGTTGCTGGAAATGGAGCTGCAGGGTTTTATTTGACCAAAGGGCAGAGGCCTATTGGACCTGCAGAAGCTGCTGCTGTCTCCGGTGGTGAGTCAGGGAGGTGTGTCCCAGCTTCTCTCTGCTGTCCCCTGAGCATCCCTAATCCCCGAGTAGGAGGGGCATGGTCAGGACATCTGCTTTTCTGGCCTCACCCCACATGACACACATGCTCTAGAGCTCTGCAGAAAGCTTACACGCATGCACACACACACTGTAATGCAGATTAAGCCTAGAAATTTCACACGCACGCACACAACTTTTCAGCGGCTGACAAGAGATCTGCCTGGATTTGCACCTCTTGTGTCACCTGGGAACCAGCTGGAGTCACCTGCTCCTGTGCAATTCAAACCCCTGGGAGCATGCAGACTCTGCCAGATGACCTGTACCACCTACTACTGACACCAGACCTTTCCATATCTCACATCATTACCTTCCCATTCTTTCATGGCAACCAGGGGTGATGACCCATTAGCTCCCCTCAGGGTTTTTTATTCATATCTAATTGAATAGATATTCACCTTACCCTTCCCAAAAGGAAATACTGCTTTGAGATACGCCAAACCTCTGTTCAGCTGATTATGGGAGACACAGGAAAGAAGACAGACATCCCACCATCTGCCCCTTTAATTTTAGCCTTGCTGTATATGAAAACAAATATTGAAACAACCTTGTCATATGGATCTGTTTGTGCATCAGTGTTTGATCCCAATAACTGATGTGAACCACATTTTACAGAGCCAGAGATGTTTCCAAGACAATTGAATGCCAAAAAAATTCAAGAAAAGCAGTGATGAGTAGAGACCTTACATGCCCCAGCTGAAAGGCCACATCCGCAATATGCATTCACAGCTTAAGAGATCCAAAAAGGACCCATGGGGGTAGAATTTATAAATATCCCAAGCAGGGACAAAACCGCAATTAGAACTTGTCAATTCTTAGACAAATCAGCCAGACATTAACAAAAATTTAGAAAACTGGGTAGCACCCATTTCAGGTCTTAGATTTCTTACTTCTTCCATTCCTCTTCCCCTTTTGGTCTGGAAGACCTTGCATCAAACAGATCATTGTTGCCCCAGAAAACTGACTCTGAGAACTTCAAAGTCCAACTAGGCAATAAATGCAGCAAGAAAAAACTGGGCATTTTTACAGAGAGATATACTTCATGCTGGAAAGTAGAAACCCAGTGTTGGCCTCGATGCCAGCACAGGCTGGAAGTCTGCAACAACCAGCAGAATTTAAACATCCAGTTCTGTTTTGTTTGTTGAAAAATACAGTTGGCACTGAAGAAACAGAAAATGAATCTGAAGAGAAACCATAATGAGGACCCTTTCTCCCAAGTCCTTGACCTTCTCCCTTTCGCCCTCCTGTTCACACTTCCATTTCTTTCTTACTTTCTCCTAGAAAGCTTAAAATGTCTCTTACAGAGACAAGCAGGTGGGGTGCTGCCACTTCAGGACCCAGCAGTACATTGCTGCACTGGCATTGTGCATCTTGCTCTCAGTGTGCTGGAGGCAGTGGAAAAATCAACATTAAGGATCTAATATTGCTCTATAAATAATTTTTCCTTCTGTGCCCTCTTTCTAACTCTGTTTTTACCATGTTTTTCCCCATTTTTCAGATATGTCTTATTTTTGTCATTCTCGTTCTTGTATTTCCGAATCTTGGTCATCTCTGCCTCTCTACCTCTGTTCTAGGTGTATCCTCCCTCTTTTTCAGCATTGTTTTCCTGTACAAAACACAGCAGACTGAGAGCAGAGATGGTTTTAGGTAGATTTAACTGCTCAAAGAGGGGCCACACTGCATGGCTGTGAGACAGCATGCCAAAGGATTCTGCAAGTCACCATTACCCCAACACTCACCCAAACCCAGGGACTTAGAGCCACTTCCCAGCTCCCTCAAGTCATTCTGCCCTCTGGAAGCCCAGGCTCCTCTTGCCAGCACTCAGGACTTCTTTGAAACCCATTATTTGCTGCCATTAAATTAAATTACAGAGCAATGTTAGGCCCTTAATGTTGATTTTCCATATAGTTTGTTGGTATCAGTGGAGTTCTGATGCCCCCCAGATATGTTCCCTTCTTCAGACTTAATCTGATTACGTTCATTAATCTGATTCTTTTTTGCAAAGCAGACAAGAGAGATCAGACAGCCTGAGAGCTCTTCCCAATTTGCTCTCATCTAAGACAATCTCCTTCCTAGTTTGGATTTACATGGGAAACAGGATTATCAAAAAGGGGCCATTTTATCTCTCTTTCTGCAGTGTCTGTTATTTAACAGCAACAGAAATTACTTGAGTTTTAACCTGTAATGCCGCATTGGCTGGACAAGTACGAGATAAATGTTCCCCCTACTAGGACAAAATTAATTTGTGCACTGGGGGCATTCATGCCAATTAGACTGCAGGGAATACTCCAAATCAGATCTATCTAGAAAAAATAAGGTATTGAATAGATTGCATAATGCTGAAAAAAATTGAGAGTCTTCTGCCCTGAAAGAATCTCAGTCGTCTCTGTCTGTATGTGTCTGCAGCAATTTGTATCTATAATCCTGATTTTACTGCCTTGGCTGTCATTCAAGCCCTGCTTCTGTAGTGAGAGCTTCAACTGCTACAGGATGCAGATACAATCACCTGAAATAATTTTCTAACAATGCTGTATGTTCCTACAGCAATTTCCCTCTAAAGAAAGCGTCGTGAAGTATTTTGCAAGCGTTTCATCAAAACATTTAATTAATGCTTTAGGGTAAGTCTCCGCTTCCCTGTGTGCTGACATTATCACAGTATCAAATTATCTTGCAGTCTGCTCACAGTTACTGTACATCACTCTTTTGGGAAGGGGAACTGAGCTGCAGAATATTCACAGGGTGTCTACACAGCGGGGACAACTTGGTCAGCCTAGTTCAGAAGAAAATATCCCCCTCAAACCCCTACAGGCATCACCATGCCCTTAGAGGTGCAGTGCTCACTTACCTGGGGGGGGCATTTCTCCTAATTCTCTCATACTTAAAAATGCCACTGTTGTGCTTCAGTGTTTTGGAGGAAGGTGACATGGAAAGCTTGAAAAGATTTTGCTTTTCTGCTGACTACAGAAAGAGCACGCTCCAGGTTTGATTAAAAAAATTACTAAATGCCAAGAATTAATCAGGATTTTTGCAGCAATTTGGAAAGGCTTTGTTTGGAAAACTCATTATTGTCTGTACACTGGCTAGCCTAGACAGCCACTGGAGCGTTACAAGCCACAAGAAAGGTAAATAAAATCAAATTATATACAAGAAAAGTTATTCCCCTACAGATCATTTTAATAACAATCTCTAGCAAGATCTGCCTGGAGCGCTGTGCGTGCTGCTCATTGTACATCAACAGCAAAGAGACCTCTGACCACAGTGAATGCAGCAAAGGGTTGGCCAGGGGAACAGAAAACCAGACGTTCAAAGAGCCTGTCATGGTTAGCTGAGCAAAATGAGAGCAAAGCAGTGCTTCCATGACAGCCCGAAAATGTTGCCATGGAGGCAGGACAGATACAGAAACTTAAGACAGGCAGCAGGAAGCCGAGGAGATGCGTGTTCAGTTAGGCCAGACGTCAGAAAAAAGCTTCCAGCTGCCCAAAATGTGCAGTCCTGAATAGCCCTCCTGTGATGGCAGTGGGAAAAGGCTTTTAGGGCAGAGATGAGTTAATGTAAAGGGTTTCATGATGTTTACTGGCAGGGAAGCAGCCACAGCACTCACAAACTGTACGCCTGCTCTGTAAAACCTCACCATCTTTATAAGACTCAGGCAGAAAGAGGAAGCAACCTGATGAAACCTGTGAATAAATGATCCCACAGAAATCAGTAAAAGAGCAGAGATGACCTAATACCAGCCAAAACTTCCATCTTCCAGCTCCAGGAGATGTATCAAACAGCAAAGGATAAGACTGGGGTTGTGCCCATGGGAGTTAGTGGAAGCAAAAGTACCTGTGGCAAGGAACTCAGAGAGAAAGGGTATAAAAAAGGATCATTTTGGGATTTGAGGGAAAGGAGTTCTACTTTCTGAAGGGATAGAAACAGAACAACCAGGGATCAGCAGTACGTCAGGCTTGGGATGAATGGATGGGTTTTTCAATTGGAAGTGCTTTGAGGCAGGCAAAAAATCAGAGAGCTCAGGGGAAAGTGTGGTGGAGGGCTGAAACAATCCTTTAGTGAGGATAAGTGGAAATCACAGATCCTGGTGGACTAGAGACTAAAAAAGGCCAGGTACCCCTCTGGCCTACAATAAACACAAATAACTTGAACTAAAAATTATAAGGAATAAGGGAGTAAAGCTTTCAGGTCTGTCACAGAAGAAAACAATTCTCAAGAGAGTTAAATGATACTACACAGCTTTATGTATCACTAAAGATTCTTGACAATAGATACATTTCCCTATTCAAAACAGGTAAAGGCAGTTCATATCCTGGCACCACAGCCAGCTGCTGGCCTGGGGCTCCAATATGCTTCTCCATATGAAGAATATGACTTCTCCCTACAAAGACCACTTATCAAAACAATACAGGACCAAAATTTATCGTGCTCTGTGGTCTGGTTTCCTCTTCAATAATTGATAATGCTTTCGTACAGTGGAACCTGATGCCAGACCTTTCACTTGGTCTCTGGACCATGTCCCCATTTTCCCAAAACCTCCTTTGGAAAAACACTGCTTTCTTGAGGTCAGCAGGTGAACATACTGCCACTTGTAGCTGTGGTCTGTCAAGATGTATTTGTGCTGTTCCAACAGGATCAATGCTTCCTCATTATCTTGCTTGTGGTGCAATAATGACACATTATTGAATAGTCCATAGGTTTGCCTTTTCATTTCAGTGATTTTTGTCTAAAGCAGCAAAGGTTAGACAATTGTACATCATTTTACTGTCTACATTAGACACTGTTTACTGGAGTTTCCCAACTCACTTTCCCTGTAGTAGATAGTGGCTGCAATTCCTCTGGTGATGGAAGTGAAATGCAAATCTGCCTGACTTTGGACTGTAAGCCAGCAGCAGAACAAGAATGACCCTTACAGTCTAGTCCCCAAGGTTACAGAAACCCACCTCATTAAGGGCAACCAGCTGTCCCAGCATCATGCACCAAATTGCCATAGATGATAGTGTTCTGATTTAGATACTGCACTGGCAAAGTTTAGATACTGTACTAGCAATAAATCTAATAATAATCATCCACATAATCACTGTGGATGATTCTCCTCATGTCTGACTGAGAGCCTTCTCTTGACTACTCTGTCACATCAAAGCTATCACCCCAATTTACAAATATCCTTCACAGCGATAGATAAAACCGTGGTGAGATCTGGTGCAAAATTATGTGGTTTTGGGACTGATCTTTAGAAGCAGGAGAAGTACTTGGTGTCCCATGGAATCTATGAAGTTTCTTCCATGGCTCAGCATAGTTTTACCAGAGGACTTCCTGCACATCCAATATGACTGAAAGAGCTCCCAAACACTCCAGTACTCTCCAGCTCCATCACATAGTAGAGTTATACCATATATCTACAAAAGAAAAAAAAGTTAGGGGCATAAACAAGACTACTTTGTTCTTAATGAGATGTTTAACTTTCTATGTTTAAATGCCCAATACTCCCTTAAAGACAGATGCTTCCATCCAGGGCTGTTGGTGCCACAGCTGTGCACACAAGTCTGATTGGGAAAATACCAGCTGTTGATCAGCTGATAAAAGTTTAGATTCACAGAAGCAGGACTAATGCAGGAAGAAATTTTTATGCTCTCATTTCAAGTATCGTACACGGATCAAAAAAAACCCCAAACCAACCAACCAACCAACCAACCAACAAAAAAAGAGAATATTTTGCATAAGATAGAAGTGACTACTCAAATTTCTGCTTTAACTTGAAGAGATTTCAGAAAACATAGGAGGATACTGAAGCTTACAAGCTGAGTTAAAAGTTTAATTTCAGAAAAAGCATCACATTTTTCTTGAGCATGCTATTCAATCACATTTGTTTTAGCTAGGACTCTTGTGCTGTCATGTGCTCAGTGATGAATTGTTCTCTCCTGCGATTTGGAAGAGCCTTATCTTCAGAAGTCCAGGGGAGTGTGACACTGAGAAGCTGCAAGCTACAGTAAAAGCCTGACAGGGTAGAAATGCAAAGGTCAAGTCTTGCTTACGTACCACTTTCCCCTACGAGCTGAATTGTAGCTGTCCTCTTGGTAGTGTTAATCAAACACTCAGGAACCCAAGAACATGTGAAAAGTGATGTGTTTAAGAAGAAATTCAAAATAATCAACCCCTAAACTCAATGTTTTAATTACCTATAGCCCACAGAAGTCACTCAGAGTAAACCTTGTGGCTGGTGTGTGAGTACACAGAAACAACAAAAGGAAGGCAACCAAAACATCACAGCACCACTAGAGATATCAAAGAGAAAGCCAAAACTAAAGGAAAGCTCTGTTCAGGCTTTTACTATAAACACAAGATGCAAACATTTCAGACTGTACCATATCTCTGACCTGCTAATTAACTTTAAATTCTCATGAGCTAAAAATAAGATTTTAGCAATGCCATTACTGTGTGTCCTGTACACCCAAGAGAGACCAGACTAGGCACTGGAGAACCCACCACTGCCTCAGCTCCACACCTCACCAGCTGCCCATCTGCTTTCATTCATTTGCCCCAGCTCTCCCTCTACTTTTACATAGCCAAAGATGTTGGTTGAGTAAAGGTGATTTTCAAATGGGTCAGTCAAAGGCTGAAGAGGCATTTCAGACAGACACAGAAATCTTCCATCTGCGCCTCAGCTCTTTCTCATTAGGTAAAACTTCTTTCTGATGAGGCAGCCAGTAAGTACCTTTTTGTTACACCACTATTAGGGGTCAATATGATAGTTCTAGCTTGAAAAATACATTCTCTCTTTTTGTCCCCCCCAAGGGATTTAAAAAGTTTTAGTCCTGCATTCCTGTTTATAGGTAGCACTGGGCTTTTTCTATACTTAAGATTTTTTCTATTTTCTACTAATATTGCTTCATTTTAGAAAACAAGCAAGTAGTTTAAAAGAGGGGAGAAGAATTGTCTGGTTATAGATCCCTATGTTCAGTTATGACTTTAACATATAAATTATCTCATGTACCTAGAGCTGAAGAAAAGATCACTTACCTATACATTATTATATCCTTAAGATGGACTTTTTTTTTTTCCCAGTTACTGGACTTCAAGCAAAATTTTCCCAAGTTATCACTTCTGGAATGCTGATAGCACTCACTGAATTTCTGTACCAAAACTACTTCTGGCTTAGGACTGGATTTAGCTTCATGAAGAATATGTGAGAGTGCAAAAATCAATAGCAGGAAGCCTGGTATTAAAGCAAAAGGATTTCTGCTTACTCATGCTCCATTGTTGGCTATTTGTTCCCAGAAGGGCTGGCGTGTGCCACACTCCTGAACCTGCATATAGGAAAATCCCTGCACTATTTAAAGTCTCGAGAGCAACCTGCACCTGCTGTCTGCTGTAATAATGAATATGCTTCGACCTTCCTGCTTCTGTGTGCAGATTAGATGCTGTTTTGCAGTCTGAAGTGTCTCAGTGTGTTTCCACGGATGCTGCAATGGATGCTCGCTGATGCCCATTATGACTCTGTTAATATTTCAAGGCTCTTGCCTCCTGCTAACCCAAGCTGGGTGTAACAAGTCTCCTGGGGATTTAGAAAGGGCAGCAAAGCAGGTTATTATGTGAAGAGTCTTCTCAAGTGCCTGCTTTGTAGGTTACAGAGGGGAAAGCAAGCTCTGGAGGAGCAGCACTGCTGACTGCGGAGAGCCAGCAGGGCTCTGCAGGGCTGGGAGACGATGGCACTTGGCTCAGGCTCCAGGGCAGGCGGCCCAGGAGTCGGGGAAAACCACACAGGGCGCTGAGCCCCAGCCCTCCCTCTCCAGCGGGTGGCCACACATCCCAACAAAGCTTTTCTCCTCTTTTCTTCCTGAGCAGCCTGTCAGTGCTAGCGCGGGGTAAGTGCTGCGTGGATAACTCCCAGCGATGCTGGGCTGCCCCGCTGCTGGGAGGAGGCTGCTCTGCTCCTCTGCTCCCCTCTCCTCGTGAGAAGCAGCCGCCCTTAAGCTCCTGTTTAGGAAATGGACCCGGCTGGCCGCGCTGCCTTCACAGGACACCCGGCTGCTCGCCCCCCGCCCCAGCTCCGAGCCTCGCCCCGCGCTGATAGCAAAGCCCCGCCAGCAGGCACCCTCCCGGCCCGGCCCAGGGCGGTGCCCCCCGAGGAGAGGGCGGGCCGGGCGGAGGGCGAGGGGCCGGGCCGGGCGCGCTCCCGCCGGGTAAGAGCGGGAGCGGCTCCGGGCCGCGCTGCAGCCGCGGCCTCGCGTAGCGAGCGGGCGGCGCGGGGAGGCGCCTCGGGCGGGCGCAGCGCTACGAGCGGCCGGGGCGGAGGGAGGCGGCCGGGCCGCGCTGAGGCGGGAAGCGGAGCGCGGGGATGGTGAGGAGCTGCGCGGTGGGGCGAGCCCAGAGCCCGGGCCCGGCCGGAAGGGCGCCGGAATGGAAATGATGATGAAAAAGCAGGCAGTTGCCTGTTCTTGCTGAGCGCTGAGTGAGCTTGGATTTACGGTTGAGCGTGTTAGTATTGTGGCTGGAGCACCTCTGGGATAGGCTAAGAGAGCTGGGGTTGTTCAGCCTTGGAGAACGCTCCTTAGAGCCCCTTCCAGTATTTAAAGGAGGCTTATACAAAAGAGGGAGAGTAACTTTTTACACGAGCAGATAGTGGTGGCAAGGGGAATGGTTTTAAACTGAAAGAGGAGAGATTTAGATTAGATGTTAGGAAGGAATTCTTCTCGGTGAGGGTGATGGGATCCTGGTACAGGTGGCCGAGAGAAGCTGTGGCTTCCCCATCCCTGGGAGTGTCCAAGGCCAGGTTGGATGGAGCTCTGAACAGCCTGCTGTAGTGGAAGGTATGCATACCCATAGCAGGGGTTTGGAATGAGATGGTCTTTAAGGTCCCTTCCAACCGAAACCTCTTCTGTGATTAACTGGGGTGAGCGGTAATTAAAAGCCCACCCTCATAGTTGGTGTTTAAAAATGAAATAAAACTAGCCCAGGGCACAGTGTTCTCTGTGTTTCTCTGAATTTTCCTCTTCCCCCCAGAGCATCCTATGAGAAAGGATTAAACCTGGCCATTGAAAGGCCTTGAACTGGGGAAAGGCAAGATGAAACCTCAGCTGTGTGTGTGACCATGTGCCTCTCCTCAGAGGGCTGATGGTGATGAGGGGAGACAGCCGTGGGCTGTGGCTTGAGATGCTACATGGATTTAAGCAGAGGAGTAAAGTGTTGAGATTGGCCATTGTTTCCAAAGTTTCTCAATTCTTTCAATTTTAATGCAATATTTGCTCAAACTCAGTTGTTATGTAACACTTAAGGTCATTGCATTTTGCTTTTGAGGGAATAGGGAGACTTGGGGGATGGTTAAAATGGTAGGCTGAGAGATTTCCTGTCTCAGGTGGTAATTTTGATTAAATTATTTTGCTTAAATGAACATTTTAGTTTGGAATAAATTGCTGGCTGGCTGATTTCTGGTTAGTGGCTGTCACTTGTGCTGTGTGTGCTTTGTGCTGAGTGCTGGAGCAGATGGCATCAGCCTTGTCAGCTTTGTGTGGAGTATGCTTGTGTTCTTTGGCCTTTACCCACTCGCAGCACAACACTTGGCACTACTTTGTTCTTTAGCATCAAGCACACATTCCCATTGACCACAGCTGCAACCAAGCCCTCTCGTTTCAGGTTTATCACATTTTTTTCATTCATTGAAGGAAGGCATAAGGGTTTGCAGTCATCTGGCAGAGAGTGGTAATGCTAAGCAGAGAAAAGGGGTTTTGCTCACAGTGAAGTGTCCAGCATCCCTTCAGGGCCTCTTCAGCTGAAGGGCTATTCTCAAGGGTGCCAGTGAGAGGCTCTCCCAGCATCATGCTGAGTCTGGTGGAAGAGTTGTTCCCGCTTGGGAAATTGGAGGAGCAGCAGCTGTGCTCCATCTCTAAGCTGCCTTTGCTTGTGGCCGTCCCACCCTCCATACTTTGAGCTCTCAGATTCTGTCATAATCAGATCATAAGATTTCTGGGCCACTTGCTCACTTTGTAGACCTTGTGATGTGTTCTCTTTTGTGACTGAGAGAGATAGATACTTGTATTTAAGTGTTTATACCTATAAAGTGAGCAGAGTATTCCCAGTCACTGAAGGGCCAATGCACCAGCAAACTCTTTTTCACTTGCTGTGTAAATAGCAAGAAGGGCAGTTGAACTGCTGAACCTCCTGATTTCCAGATGGCTTTATTCAGGATAGCCCTCATTTGCTTTTCTTATTGGCGCATGATTCTGTGAAGCATTGCTCTCCTGTTCCAGAATACAGCAGTTAAGCAGGACACATTTTAATTTTTTTGTAAAAATCTTTTCCTGTTTCTGTACCTGTGTGATGGGAATTACATGGTTTCTTTTCCCCTGCTGTTGTCCAGGTTGTGAATCCACCCAAGAATGGATAAATGTAAGCAGCCTTATATTGATCAGAAGACCAACCTTGAAAAGTTCAGCCCTGAAATTCTTTCTGAAATTGAGAAGCTCTTTGCGAAGAAATTTACTTACACTAAATCAGTGAATAATGAATGGAAGCTGCCAGATCCCAGTGATGCTTTTACATGTGATCACATGGAATTTCCCTCGCTCCTGGCTCTGAAGGACTCAATGAATGAAGTGAAGAACCAACTGAGTGATAAGAACCTAGAGGACTGGCATCGGCACACCTCATTTACCAATAAAGCAGGGAAAATAATTCCTCATGTGAAGAAATCTGTGAATGCTGAGCTCTGTACCCAGGCATGGTGCAAATTTCATGAGATCCTGTGCAGTTTTCCTCTTCTCCCAGAAGAAGCTCTTCAGGATGGAGAACTGAATTCTGTCCACCTCTGTGAAGCACCTGGAGCTTTTATAGCCAGCCTTAACCACTACTTGAAGTCCCACCACATCCCTTGTCACTGGAATTGGGTAGCTAATACTCTAAATCCATATCATGAAGCCAATGACACCCTTATGATGATCATGGATGACCGTCTGATAGCAAATACCTTACCTTGGTGGCACTTTGGCCCAGATAACACTGGGGATGTGATGACATTAAGACACCTAACAGGACTCCAGAACTTTGTGAGCAGTATGTCCACAGTTCACTTGGTGACTGCTGATGGCAGCTTTGATTGCCAGGGAAATCCAGGTGAGCAGGAATCTCTTGTCTCACCCCTTCATTACTGTGAAACAATCACTGCTTTAATGATCCTGGGCACTGGAGGATCCTTTGTTTTGAAGATGTTCACTCTCTTTGAACACTGTTCTATCAACCTGCTCTTTTTGCTAAACTGCTCTTTTGAGGAGGTCCATGTCTTTAAACCAGCCACTAGCAAAGCTGGAAACTCAGAGGCCTATGTGGTTTGTCTTCGCTATATGGGCAGAGAAAGCCTTCATCTGCTTCTTCCTAAAATGACACGGAACTTTGGAACAGAAGTTGTCAACAAAGCCCTTTTCCCCCAGCATGCACTACCAGAATCATTCCTTAAAATACATGAAGAGTGTTGTATGTTCTTCCACAAGTGCCAGGTAGAGACTATCTCTGAAAACATCCGCCTCTTTGAACGCATGGAAGAAGCAGAGCAGATGAAACTGAACCGGTTAAGAGACTGTGCAGTAGAGTTCTTCATGCAAAGGTTTCACATGAAACCCATTGCCAGAAATAACTGGCTTGTAAAGAAATCCCAGGCTGGTTGCAGCATGAATGCAAAATGGTTTGGGCAAAGAAACAAATATTTTAGTACATACAATGAAAGGAAGATGGTGGAAACCCTGACATGGAATGATAAAGTGGCAAAGGGCTATTTTAATCACTGGGCTGAGGAACATAGTTTAAATAATGTTGGGAACATATGCATCCTGGAAGGATCAGTTTCTAACCTGGAATGTAGCTTGTGGTACATTTTGGAAGGAAGAAGACTGCCAGGGGTAAAGTGTTCTCCGTTTTGTGATGTTCAGGTCTTGGAAAATCTTAATGAAGCTGTGAAGGAGTTGGACAGGGGGAGGCTGAAAAGCAGATCAATGCTGCAGCCTTGTCACTCTTGTGAAATGCTTCCTGGGGAACTCATACTGGCAAAAGTGTCTGATCTTTCCAGGTGCCATCAGGAAGTCCTAAATGAAAGTTGTGACCAATTCAAGTGCCTTGTGGTGGACTTTCCCTCCCTTTGTGACACAGAAAGCCAACCCAGTATGGAAATAAAGCGCATGGACTCAGCCACACTGCTGACTTTCAGCTTCTCTTTACTTTATGATGGAGAACCAAAGTACCAGCAGCAGCTTTTGAAGTGTGTTCTTCATTCCTTGGCCCAGTTGACAGTGGGAGATGTGTTGATTTTGCCTATTCTCTCCTGCCTGACACGCTTCACAGCTGGCCTGGTGTTCATCCTGCACTGCTGTTTCAGGAGCATCACATTCGTGTGTCCAACCTCCCGGGAGCCCCTAAGGACCAGCGCTGCTTTGCTGTGCATTGGTTACCAAGGCCTCCCCACTCCAGTTGTGGAGTATCTGCAGCATCTGAATACACTGATGAGCTCTTTGCTGGACAGAGACTCTCCCCAGCAGGTTCTGCAGTTTGTGCCCATGGAGATTCTCCTCCAGAGCAAGCTGTTGGAGTTTCTATGGGATTTAAACACAGCCATTGCAAAGAGACAGCTCCACCTGATTGTGCAAGCTCAGCAGCAGCAAATGACTAGTGACATTCTGCTTTAAAATAATTCTAGAACTGTGTGAGTTGCTGCTGCTAGACCTTGTTTCACAGGCAGGCAGATGGTGTTAAAGTTGTTAATATGAAGGTAACATTAATGCAGTACTGGTGTGGTGTTGAGAGTGCCAAGAGGATGTTTTGATAGAGGAACTATAAATCCAAATTGCATGATATTGTCTATGTAGGAAGTAGGAGAAAAGAAAACCAGACCTTGATTTTTTTGGCCACTGAGCTGGGTGTTTTAGGATTCAGAATAACACAGAATCTTTGATTCAGTGGAAGCAAGGGCTGACAGGTGAGCATAAGCCTCAGAGCCTCCTCTTACCATCCTTAAAAACTGTCTTTTGACATCCCTTTAACTTACGATTGCTTAATTGGTTAAAATTCTTAAAGGTGAAGTGGGGGAAATCCTGTGTAACTTGCCTTACCATTTTGGATGGTATGAAATGGTGGTGTTTGACAGTACTTGTCCCCACTTACCATTCTTAAACAAGAGCCTCTGAATTTTCACCTCGTAGCCTTTGAATATCAGCCTCTTCTTTAGCACTTCAGTGAGTGAGGACTGAGATGAAAATTTCCTTGCCAAAGCCTGATAATTGTTTCTCCATCTCATTCTTGTAGCTGTTTCATGAATGCCATGCTGATATCCTGAGTTCCAGTTCTTTGTGTGCTTCAGTCACTTGACAGAAGGATCAAATGGATCTGTTTATGCCAGAGAAGCGCTCAGCCTCTGGCTGTTCATTGCTTACTCTTCAGGCAATAATTTGGATTGCCATCAAGCCCTCTCTTGTGACTTCTTATGGGTCCAAAGCTGAGCTCAATTCTCAAGAATGAAATTTACTAAAAGAATTAGCCAGTGGCTGTAGACACTTTGGCTTATAACAAGCCGAACCTTTAGGAGACATTTAAATGGAGGAAACTTCCACCAGCCGTGAGAGACTCATATAACATGCAGTTACTGGGATTTGCCAGCCTTTTCTTGCTAAAAGTCCTTAAAACAAAGGCTTTGAGGTGTTACCATCTGAACAAACAGTCCACAAGTTGTGTGCTTTCTTGTGCACACAAGTGTGTTTGTGTCTGTGTGGGAACCCTCAGGGTTGTACAGCCATGAAGCTTTTGTGTTGTAAGTAATCAGTGTGTGCTTTTTGGTTTGAAAGTTGCTTATATTTTTTGAAGTAGAAGAAAAGATGTTAATTTACATGGCTGTTGCATATTTTTATTCTATCTACAAATGTTGAAAATATTAAAATACCTTTTTTTTTTTTAAGAAAAAGGAAAAATGTTATTTAGAGAAAATAAAGTCTTTTATTTTAGGTTTTCAATGTTGCTGTATACATGTTTACATGTTTAGTTACCAAACATGGAACAAAACAATGAAGTGCAGTAGCGGGGTGTGGAGTTAATTTTTTTTTTTTTTTTTTTTGAGCCAGACTATCCTCATCTTGCCATTTGGATCTACCCTCAGTGAATGAAGGGTACAGTGGTCTTAATTTCTCTCTTTAACTTTAACTTTGGAGTTTACTAGCTCAGACAGACTCTACTTGCAGACATGGTCAAAGCAGTGGAGGAGGCTTGAATGCAATTCCCTTGGCCTTGTCCCTGAGCCTTGCAGTCCATGTCCCTCTCTGTGGTTGCTGTAACTTACTTTCAGCAGCAAGGATTTTGTCTTAAGGTTCTCCTGTTTCTCCTGGGTGTGACAGCTGCTCTGGTAGGACAAGGTTTATATACACTGTACTTTGTCTGCAAAATCTATTGTTTGCTTTTGCTATTACTTGTTCTTATCCAAATGTTTTCATCCTAATTGCTTGCCTGCACTGAGAGGTGTGATTGAGAAAAAGCTGTGTGCCTTATTCCTCAGGGCTGGCTCTGCTGCACTGCCAGGGGTTCCAAGTGATTGTCTTTGGGTTGGCCATCCAATTAGTCTGGAGACTGCTTGCTGACTAATTTTGATTGCAATTATTAATGCTAATGTGTTTTTCACATTGCCTTTTCCTTTGGAAGTAAGCACCAAATTAGAGAGCTGGGGAAGATCATTCTGTGTCCTAGAGGTGTGAGATGACACAGGAAATGGATTCTCTTCTGATACCTTTGTTTTCTTAAAGCTAGTTGGTGGTTTTTTGGGAAATCTTTATACAGAAGAGGAGTTGGATGCTGAACTGCAGGACAGCATTGCCTCTTTTGGTTCTAGTGAAGCTTTGGCTTTGACTGTTAATGTCAAAATGTTCTTCAGGGGACATGAAGACTTTGGAAATGTCCTTGAAACAGGAGACTGTGTTGGAAGTGCCTATTAGGGGGATCATCAGCTTGATTTTGGTAGAAATACTGTTTAATGGATTTATGGTTTTACTGAATTACAGGGAAATGTAAATGCTCAGAATTGTATTCAAGCTTATAAAAAGTTTTATGAAATATTTGCATTTCCAATATAACAGTATAAAAACAGTGCCTAAAGACATGAAATGGCAGATTGGAAAATAAAGGGAAAATATGGATGTCTTCATTTTGCTGCTGCAGACCTTAAAAGCTGCATATGCAACTTCTTCAGTTCTTAAAGTCAATTTATACTCTACATTATTTAGATTATGCATCTTATTTGAATTTTGATAGGTCTTAATATGCTAGCATGCCTAGCAGTTTTTGAGTTCAAATAGTTGATGTTGAAAGCAAAGACAAAGCACTGAGCCCAAAGCAAATTAGCTTTCTCCCTGGCTGAACAGCTATTTAACAAATGTCCTTTTTCTGTCTTGTGTCAGGTCCTCTGTGTCCCCTATCAAGACTGGGGAGATGAAGTTTTACCTGTAACACAACTAGAGCACCACAGTGGTTCCTTTTATTAAAACCATACTATTATTAAAACAATATTTTTTTTTCCTCTGTAGGAAACTTGAACAGATGTATTGAAGTGCATCTTCATAGTGCTTTACTAAACGGGGATGACTCGCTTGTTAAAGAATTGATTCATCTAAATTGGGGGATAGCAGGGAGAAGTGCTTGTCACTTGCTGGTGAATTGATTGGGGGATAGCAGAGCAAAAGTGAATCAATATTCAAAACTTATTTGTTGCTGAAGCCAGAGATCATTATCTGGGTATCAAAGAGATGAATGAGCAAATGCTGCCTGATATAAATGAAAGCTCATGCAGATGTAGCCCCAGGTCCTCAGCTGTCAGGTACCTGTGCCTCAAAACAATGACCCTGTAGCCAGTAGGTAATGAAACCTCAATTAAGACTAAGGAATAAAGGGACTGTGGTGTAGTGCCCTAATTTAAGTCTGTAGAAGGTTAAGGTGATTAAATACTTGCTTTATAATCAGTTGACTGCCCCAGGTTGATGACAGAGCACAACTCAACACCATTGAGTTGAAATGTAATGAAATCTGTCTTGGGGTCACAATTAAACCTGATTCCAAGGTGGCTGCTGAATAGCTGCAAGTCCTCACCAATAATGGTATGCTCTGGCAGATGAATGTTCAGCGGCGGAGTGTGGGGCCATCAGAATTGTGTGAGCCCTCTGAGCAGCTCCCTGCCTTCGCTGCTGTGGCAATGCTGATGGTACCCAGCCATGCAGCTGGAGCAAACCACACTGCCAGCTGTGCAGACAGCATGTAGAGCCCTTCATGGAGCAGATCAGTTGCGCACGTTGTGTTTGGGATTAGTGCACTTAGGGCTGGGATGGCTGTAAGATTCCTGGCTGGTGGGAATGGTGATACTTGGCAGCAGAGGCTTGTTGTCACACCTGAAAACCACGTAGCAGCTCTTAGAACTGGCATTGAGTAGTGTTAGCACAAACTGCAAGGGACCTGGATCCAGCTAATGTTTTGGGAATTAAAGGAAAGCTAGTTCAAAAACCTACTTTTGCTCTTTGGGAACACTGGAGGGGTTGGTCCTCACCTAGGGTGAGCTTGCACTTTGTGTGGAAACAGCAGAGTAAGCTGCTGTTCAATAATTGTCAGCACTATGGTCTTAACTATAAATCACAAAGTAATTGATTCCAGGGTGTTAACAAAATTTAGATTTATGGAGAAGTTCAGTTATGCCTAAGATGCACAGTTAATAGCACTGGCACTGAATAAAACCCAAATTAACTTTGTTTCCATTATGAAACAGGGTAGTATTAGCCCATAAATTTATATTCATATAAGTGGTTTGGCTCTTAATTACGTGACTAGCTTTGTGAAAGTTCTGCGCTTGAAAACTGTTTTCAGACTTGGAAACCTGTTCAAAGCTCTGGATATTATCCAACTTTGAATTCCCAGCAGTATCACCGCTCTCTGCGTGCAAAAACTCAGAACCAGATTCTGACTGGATTTGCTCAGGCTTTTTGGGGGGAGAGTTTGAGTCGGAAATGGATTAACCTCAGATAAACTCTGGTGAGTTCCTCACTGCATTACAGAGGGGACAGGCAGGACAGCCACTGCAGCTTAGGCTGGATGCTGGGACAGTGGGGTTTGCCAAAAGGGTGCCATAACAGAAGTTACAAATGCAAATTGTATAAATTTACAAATGTACAATTGTAAATTGGGCAAATTCTGAGTCCTCTTGTACGATCCAGATGACAAACCGTGCTTAGTGAGTGTAGCAGGCCTCAGAACTGGTTTGGGGCTGAGCACATAGCAGCTGAGAAGACCTATTTATGTGTTCATTAGCTGACCTTACTCATCACATCACTCTGCAGTTTTGAAGTGACCCCTGAAGGAAATAGTGACAGCAGCGGTCTCAGGAGCATGAGTGGAAGTAATGAAGCAGTAATTAGCAATTAATAAAGTGTGGTGAAACTTTTAACTGCTGCACTGGCCTAGAGGTCTCATGCTGGAGTGGAATAGTCCCCTTGGAAATCTACAACTCTGAAGCTTAATTATCATAATTTCCTTTAGACACCATCTGCTCTTGGAGCCAACCTGTATATTTGTTTTTTCCCTTGAAGGTAGATGAGTTTTAAGGACTCCACTTCTGTGGCTTTTCACAGTAGAGATTAAATTGAAGCTGGGATCAAGATATGGGGAATG
Source organism: Entomyzon cyanotis (assembly GCA_024500445.1). Classification (NCBI taxonomy): domain Eukaryota; kingdom Metazoa; phylum Chordata; class Aves; order Passeriformes; family Meliphagidae; genus Entomyzon; species Entomyzon cyanotis. The sequence goes on from JAKEPQ010000743.1 coordinate 7,438,853, forward strand.
AGATGGCCTCTGTGGCTGATGTGTCCTACAGGGACTGTGTGGGCAAGGTTCTCTTGATGCAGCTATCAGGATATCAGGAAAGTATGTGGATATAGGAGGAACAGGGAAAACCACTGAACTTTCTTTATAGTTGGCAGGGGGGTATTGTCTTTTTCAGAGGAAGCATAAATTGAAATTGTGCTGTGTGCTCTTCTCCTTCCCACCTCAAGCCCTTCTGAGCCATGTCTGGAAGATGCCACCTTTCAGAGAATGATAATGAAAGGCAGGGATTGCTAAGGAGCCCTCCTGACCTGAAGTTGCCACTGGGTTACAAACAACAGGCAAACCTGAGTGAAGCCAGTAACACTCTCCAAGGAAGAAGGACTCTTGTGGCTGTGGGGATCACTGTGGTGAAGCTCGTTGCTCCTCCGAGCCGTTGCACTGCATTGCTTTAGCAGTCGTGTTTTGGGTTGTGCCTTGCTAAAAACTGTAAGGTCAGCTAAGGCCAGGAGCCAAACTACGTCACCACTCCTTGCTCTCCTAAAGATGAGCCTGAAAAATTATTAGATCATGGAAACAAACAGCCAAACACCACTAACCTTCTCCTCAGCCCCACGGTGTTAATCATTCATTGCAGGAGCTAAGAGCAAGTCAGGAGAGTCAGGTTAGGCTGAAATATCTTTTGGTTTCAGCTATAGGAATGCCCTATGGACTTTACCAGAGCAAAACACTTTTCAAGCAGCAAAGGTGCAAAAATGGGACATGGGAATTTTGGAAGATGTCAATGCAATTTTAGACGTCACTCGTTTGCACTGAAGGCTTCTAATAAGGATTCTATTTTGTCTTGTGTAAATCAGTTTTAATTAATAGAGCAGATGTACCAACAATGCACCTGCAAATTAAATGGAGGAGAAAAGAAAAGAGGCAGCTGGTACTAGTGGATGTAAATATTTGCTTTTTGGGAAGTGAAGCTCTGCAGAAACTTGATGCACCATTTCAAATTCAGAAGCCTGTTTCTTATGCCTGTGGAGATATATGGAGCAGAAAAAATTAACTAAACCATAATGCTTTATTTGAATCTAGTGCATGTGATGTAAGTAGCCCAAGTTTTTGGAACAGGGCCAACACATGAAATCTTGGTTCCTGCTGAAATATTAAGGCCTTGCCTCTGATGCAAGATGCATTAATTCCAGAGGAGCTGTCTCTGTACTGAGAAGCTTTCCCAGGCCTCTGCAGTACAGTTTTGGCTTATGAGCGTGGACAAATGGAAATGCTAATTTTTGACCCTGACTATAGCAGAGCAAGGTGCAGTGATGCTACTGAAATAGGGCCTGACTGGCAAACCAAATGTGAGAGGTCCATATATCTGAAAGCTGCTGTTGGAGACGTGTGATAGGTATGTGGATGTACTCTGAGCCTCCTGTGAAGCTGAGGGCTGAGAGAAAAGCATGGCATGAATTAGGGCTTTGCAGGTTTTGATGGGACTCTCCACAGTTCTGCTGTGTTATTTTTGTGGACTCTTAACTGCAGAACAGTCCTTTAAATTTTCCTCACTTCCTTTCGGTATTGAACTTTTCATGGAATCACAGGCTGTTTGTGTTAGAATTAGGAGAGCTTTTTGTTCTCTTTTGTGTTTTTGTGTTAGTGCTTGTAACTGCTAAGATAAATTGGAAAACACAAGCCTAAAATCACAAAGTACCGTAGCAAATAGAGAATGTAACACGCAAAACAAACCCACTTTTAAAGCAAGTCATGACTGGCAAGCTGTGATGCCCAACCTAGAAGTGTGGGAGAAGGAAGACAATAAGGAAGGGTTGATCCAGAGCAGGTATTTTGTACTTGGTGAACCAGGCAGTGGGCATGGGAAGGATTCCTTGAAGTAGTTTAAGTGGCAGTGCACATATTGTTAATGCTTATTACAAACTCTGAGGATAAGACAGACTTCCTTACTCTGCAACTTATTTTTGGAATAGGACATCAGTATGTTTGCACCTAACCTTGTGTGTACATGTTCTGGTTTAGTGTTTTGTGCCTTGATGCTGAGAATGCCCCACAGCAGAGGGAACACCTCAAAATGGCAGCACAGCTCAGAGCTGAGCTGGATCTGGATCAAAGTGAAGCTCCTCTGTCCTTAAGACTTAGATAAGGAAGTTTGCAGGTGTAAATAGTGCTGCTGCTGCTGAGGAGATTGGGTTTTCCAGGCCTGGGAGCAAATTATGGCCCTGTCTATACTGCATTTGCATTGTGAAAGCTTGTGTACAGTAACACCTCACTGTCTGTCTCTTCTGTTTCATAACTCTGCTGTCAGCTATTTAATACCCTACTGTGGTTACTGTTGTCATAGTCCTGCTTTCCTTCATTCTTCATCCTTAATTGACCTCAGTGAGCAGCAGGCATTGAGAAGGTGGTGATGAAAATGTAATGGATTGGAAGAGGCAGCAGGACCACTGGCAGTGAGAGATTTGTCCGGTGTTCAGTCTTGCAAGGTGAAGCAGCTGAGATCTTTCAGAAGGATGATGTGTTTGAAGACGGGTCAGACAGGGCTACCAGGACATGATGAAGTTTAATTTTGCGTTATAAAGGGATTTTCCACTCAACTTCAGACTAATAAGCAGTTAGTTCTTGGTATTTTAAAAGCAGAATCTCCTTTTGCTTTTGTCATTACCAGGTGTTGAATTGGCAGCTGACAACTCCGGTGATTTTGCTTGTCTCTCCATCTCCCATGCCCTGTGTGCTATTCCTGTGGGCTTAGGTTGTGTGTATTTCTGGAATTCCTCTGCCCACTGTTTCTTATGGGAAAGATTGAATTGTGGTCAGTCACACTTCCAGGATCACATCCTCCTCAGGGAATGGGATGCCTGAAACTGTTTGGGGAGTTACTGCAGAACCAGAATTTAGGTCTGAGGAGTCAAAATGTCTCAACAGCAATAAAGAGAGAAGAATGTAGAGCAACCTGCTACAAGCCCATACACACTGGGCATGTATTCAAATGCATGGCTCTGTCTCCCCAGGCTGCAGAAGTTATTGTGTGGAATAATTCTCTGTTGTTTGAGGATTCCTGGAAACTGACTGGAAGAGGTGTTACCTTCTATCTGACTGATTTTATTCCCTCACTACAGCCAGGGTCGCTCTGATTATGTCCTTAGCATTTCCCTTTCAAGTCCTGGCCTTCTGGGACTTGAAGGACAATGAGAAATGTGCCTTCAGACCCAGTGGTGGCCCTGGCAGGTGGGATGAAGCTGTGTCCAGAGAAGGAATTTGTCTAAATGCATGGCTACCTGAGCAATAGCCACGAGCTTCCAGGAGCACCATAAATTGTGCAGGGCCTGAGCTGTGCCTTACCTGACTCTAAAATGTCAGGTAAACCTGTTGTCTGATGTTTAAATGCTGGGGTAACCTTGCTCTGTAGGGGAAATGGGAAGCTTTGGAAGCAATGCTGTGACACAAGAGTCCTGTAAAGCAAGAAGAAGGAGCAATTTGTCAAATGACACTGTCACCTTTGATGTGGTGAAGAGAATTGCTGCAGCACAGGGCACAGTGTCCTAGGTGGCTTGCTTGATGTTTTGTTAAGGATTTGAGGTGCCCATTTCCCACTGAGCTTTGGAATGCAGATCTCAAAGCTGGCTCTATTTAGATGGAGCTCTGCCTCAGAGCTGCACATCAAAACCTTGTGGAGAATGTACCCGCAGGGGGGACTGTAATTGCCATATATTTTGTCCATAATGATATGGGGGGAAGAACAGGGGCAGCTGTAATGAATAAATGAGATGTTACGTCTGATGACTCCCAGGTCTTCTTTTTCCTGGGTATTAGATCTGCTGTGGAAGGCAGGAGGAGGGAGTGGAATCCTGTGTCTCAGGTGTGCAGATGCCCCCTTTTTTAAAATCCTGCCTCAAAAATGGAATGCTTGTTAGAAAGCAGGAGTCAACAAGGGAGACCTGGGCCAAGCTCTTTGCTAGCAGAGCTGTGCTGAACTCTCTGCCCTTGCCACAGAAGATAATTTCCCTTCCAGTGGTGGAGGGCTGAGGAAATACCCCTGACAAAAGGGAAGCAATTTGCTCAGTCAGGCTTCCCCTGCCCTTTCCTTTTTACTTAAGGAAAGAGAGCTAACCCTGATGAAGATGGGATCATTGGCACAAAAGGTAAGTCACAGAGATATTTTCAAAACCTTACCTGTATGAAACTAGAGCAGAAAAGGAGTTAGGGTGACTGAGCTTTGGATTTAGCTTCTGCTGTGGCTCTGAGAAGCCTGTGAACAATTACCTATCCTACCATGCATGAGTGTGAGCAGGACAGCCCACTGTGATGCCTGTCAAAGTGAACCTGTCAGATCAGGAGGGAGCTTCTCTTTCCCAGCTGGAGAAGAGATTATGTCCAATCCTTACCCTCCTACAGAGCTGTGGCAGTCCCCCTCAGGAAAAGAGTGGTCTTGGTTTGCTTCTGGGCAGCAAAATGGGATATTTACCTCATGACACAGAGGTACCTCTAGGGCAAAGCGAGAGACTATCTACTTCTTTTGATGAATGTTAATCTTCATTCTGATTTTATCCTGTCTGAACAGTTTTGTTGAGTCCTGACTATTCTCCCCAGCTGTCTGTCACTGACTGTCATGCTTTGATGGCTCTTGTCACAAATAGCATGGTAAAAAGATCTTAGATATTTTCTCTTTCCTTTTTTCTCCTTTGAGAAGTCTCATTTACTTTCTGCAGCTGTCCTGACTCCCTTCCTCCTATCATTACCGGGAAGCAATGTGGCAATTAGAGCTGGCCACCCCCTGGAGTAGGTGTGCTCCACTGGCTTTGAAAGAGTTTGCAGTGCTGTCCTTTGTGCTCTTCTCCAAAGCTTTTCTCCCTGTGAAATGGATTTTAATGTATGCTGTTCCTTGTATAGTAACATCTGTAAAGATACAAAAATGTCTGGGACCTGGATTGGTTTCATGAAGCCTTGATTCTTTTAATCTTCCTTGGAAGGTATATTGCTCCACATCTCTCTCTCTTTCTCTCTCTCTCTTTCCTTTCTCAAAGGAAATCTTGGAGTTGATGTAAAGGTATCTATTGCTTAAATATTGGCGTGCCAAGCAAGGGCAGAGAAAGCACCAGGTGTCTCTTTCTTGGAGCACCAGCCTCTAGTGTTGTGAAGCCAGATGGAGACATTTCTGAAGGGATGGTGTGACATTCAGATCCCAGTGCTCCTCACTCTGTCAGTCTCTTTCACGCTTGATTTTCTTCCCCAGGCTTTGCCTCATCCCCTGCTCAGGCTCTGTGGCTGTTCAGCTGCCATAGGCCAAGTGGTTGTTGTGGCCATCAAGCTGGTCAGAGACAGCACAACTTGAACTAATAAGTAAGGAAGATTCTGTGGTCTGTCTGATCTTGCTGAAGGCGCTTTCATTACCATTTCAGAAGACCAGCCTAATGCTGGGTTTGAGTCAGACCTGAAGGTTTGCTCTGGAGACCAAAGGATGGGGAAATTTGGAAGCTAATGCCTAATCCTGTGGGCATCAACAACATTTTTAATGCTGTTTCTTTGATAACTTGTAGGAGGCATTTTATTTTGGGTTTTGTGTATGGTAGTGTAAAGCAATCCCATGCAGCTGGACGCTAGAGGCAAGGCTATTTATTTCAGGGCTTTGAAGAGCTCTACTCCAGTGATAGCTGTCTTATTGCAGCAGTGGCTGGTTTTATTTTGCTTTGGAGCAAATGAATAAAAATGTTCCTCTCATTTCATTTTCTCTGAGGTGAGAAAATTCCTGGAAGTCTGCTGATGAAGTTAAGGAACGTCTTAATCTTTTTTCCCTGAAATGGCTTGAGTGCAGCTCCCAGAAAGCCAGGGTTTGGAATCCTGGAAGCACTGACTAGATGTTCTGAGAGGACTCCTGACAGCAGGTCTGGGCTGCAGATGTGGCTGCAGGTACTGGAGGGAGATGCTGGATGTCTTAATGAGGTGACCTTTTTTTTTGAGGTTTCTGTACTCTCTGTACTAACTTCTAATAGGCTACTTTCTGTTGGCAGGGCTGATGATCCATCAGTCTGCATTCTCAGAGATGAGCCCTTTGCTAGGGCATTACTACAGAGAGCTTTATCATATCTTGACAGCATTTGACATTTCCCAGTTAATGCTTAAATCTCCCAATTGACAATGTTTAACCCTCTCCTCTATGAGCCTTCCAGCGGTGATTCCTATAAACTTTGGTTTTCCCTTCAAAGAATTGCTACCAAAAGCTTCTGTATTTTTGTCACTTGCCATGTGCTGCTAATGAATCTGTCTTTATTGCTTTGGGCTTTAAATGTTGTCTTTAATTAGGATCTGAGCTTTTCCAGCCATGGGCTGATGGACAGCTCTCTGGTGACTTGAACCGGGAGAGGAACAGAGGGATTACTGTATTTCTCCTTGTACTTGAAGGAACAGTCCTTTAGCCCAGGTGTGTTTGGATGTCTCTTTTAGGAGGGGCATACCAGGCCTCAAAATCCAGCGGTTTATGCCAGTTTATTGTTCTGTTTCTGTCCTGCTTTTTGCCCTTAATTTGCACAGCCAGATTACGACTGTGTGATGCACAGAGTTTCAGGGAAGGGCTACCTTTTCCTCCAGGACAGGATCTGTTGATTCAGCTCAGTATTTTACACAGGAATTGCATGCAAAATGGAGCTGAATGAACCCTACTCCTAGCAAGAGCTGGTAGCAAGGATAGATGAGCAGTTCATTCACAGTCATTTAAACACTGAAGAAAATAAGATTCAGTTATTTAAAATTGCTTTCTCAACCAGTGTTTGGCATCTTGTGGTCTCAAGGATTAAAACACCTCTGGCAACTTGGATCAATATGTGGGGATTTAAAAATACTCTGGACTAAGCGGGCAAATTAGTTAAACTGTGTTTAGCTAATTCCCTGGGTGAGGATAATTCAGCCAGCCCTGTGTTGAAGACATCTGGGACTTACCTGGTGGTCTGCAAGTGATTGATTTACTACCCAGAAGGTAGGAGGCACTTGGGAATCATCCCATTTTGATGGAGATTGGAGGAAGACCTTTGCTTTTCTGTCCTGGGCTTCTGACAGTGACATTGACAGTGGTCCCATGTTCAGCTTGAGCCTGCCTTTTGTGTCTTTGTTTCAGGTTTTGGCACTGCTGTTTTTTGTTTTTTGTACCCCTCTAGGCTCAGTTATCAGGTGTTAGGAGAGACCTTGGTTTTTGCACTCTGTCATTGCAGTGGTTGTGTAAGTCACATATGGACAAGTCCAAAGTGCAGGCATGTGGAGGTCACAAGTCCTCATTATTTTGCCCTGACTCCAGAAAGAAATTAACACCTTCGGTAATTCAAATTTTGATGGCAATGAATGACGCAAAGCAGTTGCATAATTTTAATTTCAAGGGATCAGTGAAAGAATGATCCTTTACTCTGTTCCCTCAACTAAAAAGCTCTACAGCTCTATGAGGAGGCGAGCAGCAGCTCTGACTTAGCTTTGATTTTTGCAGCAAATGTTTGCTGTATTTAATCTGCTGGGCTGTTATAAACAATCTCCCTGCAAGCAAGAAACTTGTGAGTGGCTGAGCTGAGATTTCCAGGTTCCTAATCAGAGGAAAGGCTGTTCCAGCTAAATCGGAGTTAGGCTCCTGATTGCATCCTGATAGAAAGGATTATTCATCCAGTGGAAAACAAATAGAGCTGCTGTTTGGCATACATTAGCTGAGCAAATCTTGGCGCTCAGTACGTGTTACAGCTCTGCTTTTCTGAGCCGTGAGTTGGGTTCACTTACAGCTGGCCTGACTCTGGAATGTTCCCTGCTTTCTGACCTTTCCTCTGTGGTGTGGCTTAGGTGCTTTGCCTTTTCCTTTTTTCCTTTTCATCAGCTTATTTACCACATGCTCTGTCAGACTGTTTGTGACTCAGGCCTCTCTTTACTATTTCATGGCCAATCCCTTTGGTTGGTATAATCAACTGTCTGGGTGTCCATCTCTGATGTGCTGTGTTTATATTCAGCTGATTGCCCAGGCAGTGAAACAGATGGTGGTGATGCCATGGCCTTGATGTTGCCTGCTTGGTGCTGTTGGACTGCAAGAGGCCATGGAAGAAGTAGGTATCTCACTACATTTGCAGGATCAAAGATAAAGGTTGCTAAAAGAGGTTGCTTTTATTTCTGTGGGATTCTTGGTCTGTTACCCATCTTCTGGCACTTGTATATGCAGGGCAGATAACCTCAGTGCCTTTCTGCTGTATGGTATGAGGCAGTTGGCATTTTGGTTCAACACATGGCTGCTTCAAAACAAACAACACCCAAAATAGGAGTCTTTTTCTTCTTTTCAAGGAGCCAAGGACTTTGAAGGCATACACTGAGGTTAACTTCCAGAGCAAGGACTGTGGGATCATGGCACACGATATCTTTTGGAGCTTGTTTTGTAGCTGCCAAATGTGTGCCTGGTAACTTTAAAGGCAGGTGGAGGCTTCTGTGATCCAGAGAGGTGTGGACTCCCTGTCCTGGGAGATACCTAACACTGCTGGGTGCATCCCTGCACAATGTGTTTTAACTCAGAAATTTTATGGTTTGTGTGGAGGGATTGGACCAGAGACATCCAAAGTCTCTTCCACCTAAATCTTTCCAGGGTTGTGTGCCTGATCCCACTGATCACCTGTGCAGTCTGCTTTATGTGGAGTGAAAGGGAGAGAAAAGAGCCTTATAAAACATGTAGAAATGTCTGCTGCAGGCTCTAGCAGTGAGCAGATGCCAGCTGCCTTTTCTCTTCTAGATGAATTTATTTTACTGGAAGAATAACTGCTGTTGCTGTGAAGTTGCCAGATGGACTTGTACATAGACTTGGGGCAAGTGGGAATGTCAAGGGGGGAATTTGGGAAGGCAGGAAGTCCATGCTGGCAGCAGCCCCTGCTCTGCCAAAGGACCAAGCAGGGCTTTGGGAGGAATGTACTGGGAAGTTCCTTGGATTGCTTCTGTCTCCAAGAGCAGCTGTTTACCTGGATTACGACCATAGTGAAAGAGGATTTCTTGTTGGGTGTACATCCCCAGGAGAGGTTGCACTTGATACCTGACCTTTGTTTTCAGTTCATGCCAGGTGTTCCTAGGCCTTGAAATTTTCCTGTGGGCTCAAATGAACGCTTAAGTCAAGGAGGACAAATGTAGGATTAGTTCCCAGGGATACAGCACACGTGCAAGAGTTGTGCTCTCTCACAGCTTTTGTGGGAGACAAACAAGCTTAGTGGGCCAAGAATAGCAGGACTGATGATGCACATTTCCAGAGGGTTATGTGCCTTCAGAGCTCTCTGCAAATGTCAGCCAGTTTGTCTGCTGCCCTGCAAATGCTACTTGCTGGGAAGGAGAAATCCTGCTTTCCCAAGTGAATGCTCCTCCCCAACTGCTTCTCAGCTCAGTTTGCCAGTGAGACTGAAAAAATAGGCTGCCCTTATGTGCAGGGTTTGAGGACTGCACAGAGATGCAGCCCAGTGAGCTTGAAAGTGTGGAGGGGCTGGTCTGACCTCCCCAGGGTCCCCTCTTGAGCTGAGGGCATGCAGGGACCCGTGTGTCCAGTGAGGCAGAAAAGTTTGCTGTGCAGTGGAGAGGAGCAAAGCCCAGGGACTGAAGGTGCCATTACAGCCTCAAATGTCCTGTCTGAGGGGAGATTTGCTGTCTGATCTGCTGCCTCTGCCTGGGGAGGGAGGGCTCTCAGACCAGCAGGGGAGGGAGCTGTGTTCTGCTAGCAGCTGGAACCTTCCCCAGTCAGTCTGCAAAGCTATTGCTCCTTTTGCTCCTGGAGAAGTGTTACTTAACAAAGTGGCTTCCTGACCAGCCTCAATGCTGGGCTAATTCCCGGATCTGCTTCATAAAGAGATTCATAGCTCCCCTTGCAGCCCAGCTATTCCTTGTGAAGGTTTGATGTAACTGGCTTGGTTAATCCCAGATGTCTCTATACAGAGATATAATTTGTAAAAGGAGTTCTCAGTGCTGGAGAGACCAGCCAGGAAAAAAAAATTGTTTCCAAACAGGCTTGGAAATATCTGTCTTGTAGTCATAGGAAAATTAAACTGAAGCTATCTTTTTGTGTTCAGTCCAGCAAGTTGTTGTGAACTTGTCTGGGAGAAATTAACATGCAGTTCCTAGTTATAAAGGTGGGAGCAGAAGCCAGGGAAGGTTGAAACAAGGGGTCTGCCTTAAGGCTGTGCTAATGAGAAACTGTAGGTATTTATGTCTCAGCAGTTCAGCTGATGGATGCCTCTAGAGGTTCCTGGTGCCTGGGCAGAATTTTTACTTGCCCTCTCCTGGTTTTTTTAGTGATGGAGGATGCTGAGGGCTGAAGGCACCAGCTGGATGGTCAGTGCCTTTCCATTTCTCTCCATGGTTTTCAGGTAGGTGGCTGAGGCAGGAGGCAGGTGCTGTAACCTTACTGCAGATGTGCTGGGCATCCAAACCCACAACCAATGTGGTGTGTGACACCTTGTGCCTTCTTTGGGACAAGACCCTGTTTGTAGGTAGTTGCTAGGGAAAAGCTGATGCATAATAAACTTACACCTTAATTTTCCCGTGCAGTACCATCTGCATTACAGCTCTGCCACAAGGCTGAGATGCTGTTTCCTCTGCCTTTCAGGACTGCTCCAGGCACCTGTTTTAAAGGTATGTTGATCTAGCCAGCAATGCTCAAGGATATGGACAAGATAAGGTTTGTCAGTAATACATTTTTTTCTCATCAAGTTAGTCTGGTGAAAGACACCATTTTCTATTAAGAAAGCTGATTTTACATGTTGCTAAAACCACTGGGCTGCTCAGAAATTAGAGAGACTAATTACAGAGAGAGGCTAGATCAGCTTCCCTGTAGCATTCCCAGCACTGGGATGAATGTGAGTTTTTTGCTACCCCTTGTGACTTTGCCTTTGCCTGAGTAAATGTGGAAAGCCGAGCCCCTGTGAGACAAGACCCTTTGCCTGATACCTGGCAGAGCTGTAATTAGATGAGTGCAAATTTGTCACCTTCACTGTCATCCTGGGTTCACCTTATGGGCTGCCTCTGGCATGGGGAGGAGATTTTTTTTTCTCTCTCCAGGAAAGAGGAAAATGTTTGGGGATGGTCAAGCAAATGGGGAATGTTTCTTCTCTGTGGCCTGCTTGCCCTGGGAGTCCCTGTGCTGCTTTGAGAGGGAAAGTTGCAGGGCTGTCTGTGTGGTGGTGCCCAGGAGGGATGTTCAAGGACAGACAGGAGTCAAACACTTTGAAAGGAAGGGTGGTGGCTCTGTGTTCCTTCTCTTTTGCCCTTGGTAGGACATCCCCTGGGTCTGCTGAGGCTTCCTGGGATGCTTCAATACCTGAACTACAGGCTGGGAGACAGGAATGAGAGATTCCTACAGGCCCTGCTGGGGATCCCAGCTCATCTTTTGCTGGGACTTTGCTGCTGGGTTTGCTGGTGCCTGGAGGTGGAGACATGCTGGAAAGGCTTCAGGCATGTTCGCTGTTTCAGCCAGTACACCGTTTCAGCCAGTACACCACTCCTTGCTGTTTGCGGGGACAGGAGGGTTCCCAGACATGGCATGGTTCTCATGTGTTGCCTTTCCTGACAAAAGGAGCTCTTAATTACCAAGATACAATCTATTCCCCACCTGAAATCCTCCTTGTCTTGTGCTGGCCTTGTCCTTGCAAAGAGCTGCTGGTTGTGCTCTGCTGCAGTGGGGAGAGAGATGGAGACAGGATGGCATCAGTGGTTGGCAGCTGACAGTTTCTTTTTATGTTTCCATCTGTTCCCTCTCTTCCTTTTTAATGAGATCAGGTGCCAGAGTGCACTAGGAAGACTTTTCAATGTGAGAGGAAGTCACAAATGGGGTACTCAGGTCCTTGCTTTCATCCTTGGCAGAGACAGGCTGCTCAAATCAAACCTGCACCCTCTTGAGCTGTTCCTATAATGGGAAACCAAAACTCTGCAGTGAGGCTGACAGCTCCAGTCAGGTGGGTCTGTCCTGCAGCTCAGCCTTGGAACTCAGGGATGCCTGTGCTGATGGTCACTAAGATGCAAACTTGGCTGTTCCTGCCTCCATTCAAATGCCTATTTTTAAACTTTTTATAATTTATTTATTGATTTTTTTTTTTTAATGTGGCTAGTGTCTGTCTTCTAAACCTCCAGTTGTTTTAAATGGTATCAGTGGCTGGACAGGTTTACTCTTCCAGGCCCTTGGTGTTTGCTACACAGACCCAGTTGAACCAGCTTTTGCAATCAATCACTCTAATTTCATGAGTGGCTCTGCTTCTGCTTTGTGTTTGGAATGGTTTTCTCCTCTGCTTTAGAGGCCATATGTTTATTACAAAGCTGGTCTTTCATGAGTGGAAATGTTTCCCTCAAGGAGAGTCTCAGGAGATGTTTGGGGCTGGTTTTGTCAATGCCTTTTTGATTCATGGTGGTTCTTAGGATGTGTGAAGGATGGGAAGAGGTTCAAAGGAAGAACCTGAGGAACTTGTTTAATAGTTCAATTTGGGCAACCTGTTTGTGGAAAATGAAAATCTGTCCCTCTGCTACCACTGCCAATATGTGATGTGATGGGAGTCAGCATGGAGACATTGACCAGGTAAAAGCTGTAGAGTCTGACAGTACCTCCAGGGCAGAATCCAGAGGCTCTTCTAGGGGATGTGCCAGGTGCCTTGTTTAAAAATCAGAAAGCCCTGGCTTAGGTTCCAGCCCTGAATGGCCTCTGCATGGCTATTTTTTTAGCAAAAATCACAATCAATTAAGCAAAAGAGTTTTGGATAAAAATGCAGTCAAATATTTGACTAAGCCAAAGACAATCTGGTAGTCCCTCCTTAAGCAAACCAGCCAAATGCTTTGGGACTTTATTTGAGTTCAAACTCTGCAATTGTGGCTCATGTGTGGTTGTATTGGACCTGTTGCCCAGTGCTGGAAAAGCCACATTTAGCTTTGATTTTTCTTTTTTCTTGTTGCCTGCTTGCCTAGCAGAGCTGGTGCCTGCAGACTGCCCCAGCACCTCTCAGTACAGCCCTGTGTGCTGCAGGGAGCTGTACTAGCTGGCTGGCAGTAGCAAGGACAGCAGCTTGTTCCTTTGGTGCTTCTCAAGTGGTAAATAAAACAAGCTATTCCTTTCAGAGCACTGCTTTCAAACAGCCTGGTGCTTTGTAGCTGCTCTAATCCTGCCAGGTGCTCCTGTGGGCTCAGGCTGAAATGCATGTCACAGGCTGGGTTTGTCCCTTCCCTGTGTCCCACTTACAAATGTTGTGTTTTCTAATCTTTCTCTGCCTTTCTTCACATCACAGAGCCAGCTGTTGGTGTTTGGAAGTGCCCTGCAGAGGCACTAGACCTGCTGGGCTGAGGATGACCAACTTGCTGTGAAGCCAGGAGCCAAGGAGACCTGTCCTACTGCAAATGGAGCTGCCAGGTGATGCCAGAAGCTACAAGTGCCAGCCGAGCTGTTGTGGCATCTGGCTGAGCACATGACCATTTTTTCCTTAGCCTGGAGAAGCTGGAGGGAAGGCCTGCCTGTGGTATTTGGGGTGTTCCTTGGGGCTGACTGTGGGATGATCTTGCTGGGTGCTCAGGTGTTGCTATGGTTTTAATGGCATGAGATGTCCATTTCCAAAGAGCTGCTGTGTGTTTGGGCTTGCAGGAGGTTCTGCATCTTGGGTGGAGCAGAGGAGAGCCTGGTGCTCCCAGCCTGTGGTGCCCCAAGGTAGTGGGTGGGATGGAGAATGCCCTGGCACGACCCTGCTGACAGAGAAGAGCTGGGTGTGAGGGAGGAGAAACTGAGCCCTGCTCTGCCTCTGTGATGGGGAAAGACCACCAAGCCCTGGTCCTACAGAGTGGTGCTGCTGCTGCTGTTTCTGTCCTCAGTGTCATAGGGTCTCAGATGGTTTTTAGCTGCCAGGAAACAGGATGCCAAGGCAGATGGGATTCAGGTAGTGGCAGCCCCAGGAACAACTACTGAACCATCTTGTAACTGCACAGACATTGCCACCCTTGACATCTGTCTGTTTTTTCTGTTGAGGCTGAGATCCTGTGCCAGTACCTTGCTGAGTCAGGCCTGAGCCTCCATCCAAAGCCTACCCATCCTTCCAAGGCACTGTCTCCTGGCAGGCACAGCCTTGGTTACTGCCTTTCCTAACCTCCATGTCAGAGATTCCCCTTGAACTGTGATTAACTTCTGGAGGCTTGTAAATTTTCTTTTGCATTGACACAAAGACAGCTGGCTGGACTAAATGGTTTCATAGAACTAAAGAAAAAGAAAACCTAGGAGGCATTACACTTGTTGGGGTCAAGGATTTTGCTTTCTTTTAAGAGGCAGTGAGGATAAAACAATTTATACTTTTCAAGTCAGTTAACTGCACAGCTAATGTCAGGGTCTCTAAAAGGCAGGAATTTGAAATAGTGTCTTGATTTAGAAAAGAGTACAGAAACAGTTTGGGGTTTGAAAGTGAGATGTAAATTAAGTTTAAAAAAAAAAAAAAAAAAAGGAAACCAAATTGATTCCCAGCATGGGAATAAAAAGGGAGAAAATAAACCCAAGGCTGTGTGTTGAGGTCTGTGTTACCAAAAAATAAATCTATGTTCTTCCTTGCAATGGGTGATTGCACTGCTCAGAGGAAGGCAAGGGAAACATGGCTAAAACGACCCAACTTTATTTTCCTTCTTTCTTAGGAGAAAACAAATATGAACCCTGTTTGGAACAAAGCAGACTGTGGGCTGCTTGTTTGGGGCTTCAGGATTGGGTCTTCATAAGGTTGCAGCTGGGTAAGTGATCTCAGTGCAATTATTCAGTAGGGAATATAAATATTTTGATAACATCTGAAGTGACTGAACATTGCAATCAGTCCTTTCTTGAAGTGAGCACCTCATGGGTTAAAACAGGTGTAGGGAGTGCTCCCATGTGCATCTCTTCTATCCTGTGAGCTGTCTGTCCTAGCACTTCTCTCTAGATCCTCCTTGCAGCCTTTGCAGCAGCTTTGTCTGCTCTGCTAGGCACCAAAAGTATCCAGTTAACTCTGTTAACTGGTTTGATCTGGTGAGTGCAGCAGTGATGACACAAGAGATGTTTCTGATGTGCCTGCTGCAAACACCCCAGGGTCTCTGGTTTTGGTACTCAGAAGCCAGAGCATGCCTGTGCTGTGAGGTGTCATCTCAGAGCCTGCAGTGGGGTTTTTGGGGGATGCTGGCTCATAGTGCTCTGTCCTTCTAGCACTTCAGCAAAGGAGAGGTTAATAATGCAATGTGCCTGCCTGTTGCCCTTGGCTGTATGCTCATTTATTTCTGCAGAAGTAGAAGAGCTATGCAAAGAGCATTTCCCAGGGGATGGAGGAAGGATTTCAGCTCCCTGCACAAACTAACAGTTACCTGTGCCTTTAAAGAGAGCAGATCTTGGAGCCTGGTTTGGTCAGATGGTGCTAGAATGGAGCAGGGTGGCTTGTCTGAAATGCTGAGGTGCTTGACTTGCTTTTGTGCTGGGCTGTGGGCAAGTGTGTCCCCACTCTGCTTCCTTGGGATGTGCTGAAGTCTGTGCAGGTGTGTCAGAGGGAGTTTCACTGTGTGTTTGCTGTGTTCATTGTGTGTTATCCCTGAGCTGCTGTTACTACTTTGAGACAAGGCACTGCCAGCCAGGCATCACCAGTGCCCCAGCAGATGTGGGAAGGTGCAGCTGGTTTCTGCTGCCCTGGGGCAGGGGGACCACAGCAGCTCCTCTGTGGGCCCCAGGTGGGTGCTGAGCATCCCTTTGTCCCACTGCTGCCAAGGCTGCCGTCGCATCCGAAAACCACCACAACCTCCTTCCCCGTCAACATCCCTGTTGTTGCCATGGTGGTGTTGGGGCTGTCTGGGAAGTCCTGCTGCTCCTGAACAAGGGCCACAGCCTGGCTGGCTGAGGGGGTCCAATGTGTGAGTGTGGCCCTGCAGAGTGGGGAAAGTGGGGAATGCTGGAGTGCCAGTGGCTGGAGTGCCAGAATGCAGGAGTGCCAGTGGCTGTGTCCCCTCTCAGGATGGAGGGTGATTTTTGCTGCCCGGGTTGTCCGGCCTCAGGAGGGAGAGCTTGGGAACAGAGCTGAGTGGAGACTGCTGTATGCAGTTAGAGAAAATAAAAAGGCTAGGCTACTCCAGGGGGCTGCAAATTACTCATAGCAGGTTGTCCAGATGTGTCCCACACCTGGAGGATAGGAAATAACTCAGTGAAGTTAAAGTTTGTTCTGTAACACCTTGGGGTTACAGCCAGTGCTGTAGTATTACAGCAGCAATCCAGTAAATACAGAATACTTAATTTTCTGGCAGCCAGTATTGTGTGTGTGTTTGTGCTGGGAGAAGCAGGCACAAGGCTGGAGGCAGCCAAGGTCAGTCTCAGGGGTTGTCATTCCTGCTTCTGTTTTTGGCTGGTTCCCTGTCTCCAGTTTGGTGTTTCTGAATTGAGCTATTATTTATGGTCTTCCAGAAATTGAAACTCCTTTGTGAGAACTGGGCATGAACACACATTCACTTTGATTGAGAAGCTCTGGAAGACTGAGATTAGACCATCTTAGTCGGGATTGAGGTTTACAGAAGCATTTCAAAGAACTCAGCTGATGCCCAACCTCTCTGTGTCTTGGCGGGTGAAGGAGCTAGTCAGGATGTGAGCATTGTGCAGCCTGTGCTATGCACTGAGAGTTGATGCTGCAGAAGTGAATGGATGGTTCAGAAATGGAGTGGATGGGTTTTAGGGATGTGGAAATGTCCCATGTTCCATCTTGGGGATGCAGCTGAAAGGTGCATTAACAAATCACTGCATGTCAGCAGAACAGAGGAGGCTGTTCATGAGCCAGGCAGTGTTAAGAGATTGCTTTTACTGCCCTAAAGAGGTGAAGGTGCTTTTATTTATCCAGTATAGGTCATGGCCAAAACCCTCACCTGGGAGCAGGGTGGAGGTCCTGTGCAGACCGTTCTTTTCTGCCTTGCCTGGGGCAAGGAGTGTCAGTAGTAGCTGTGAGCCCACAGCATGAAACAAATCTTTCCTTCACTTTAAAGATGGCTCTTGTCCTTTTTTTTCCCTCCAGAGACTGCTTATGCATTGCACATTAAATAGTCATTAGCTAAAAGACTTTGTCATCCAGGGAGCAGAGCTCCCCAGCCAGGGCTTTTCCTTGGCTCTGGAGCATCCAAGGTGCCAGCCTGCAGATCAGACTTTTTCTCAGTTGCTTTCTCCTTGCAGCAGTGTAGATGTAGAAATGACATTGTCTGGGCTGACAAGCTAGACCAAGGAATGGCTTGGGCCCCCTCCACCTGCCTGGTAGGGGAAGGAAGGTTTGGGTTGGAAAAATACATGGTGAGTTCAGTAGCAGGGACATAGCTGAGTGTGAGGGCAAGGTTGTTGAGTTTGAGATTGGGCTGAGGTACCAGCATCAGGTTTGGCACTGGGTGCTGAGGTGCTTGCAAGCCTTGTGTGGGTTTCATGGTATTTCCATCATGCGATTTCATGAAGATCCTTTCCTGCCAGCTGTTTCCTTTGCTAAGCACCTGAAGCTTCTCTGGCAAGTCCTTTGAGCATGAAATCTGGCTCCAGCTGTGCTCTTTGCCTGCAGCAGGCAGGAATAATTCCTGTGCTGAGCAGGTGAGAGGCTCTAAGGCTGGTTCTAGGATGCTGGAGCTGTGGGAAGGAGCACAAGGAGGCAACCCTGTGAGTGCATCTCAGACCAGGCATGAAAGACTTGGTGGGTCTCACCTTGATGTCTGTCTCCAAGCTCTGCTTTCTGAGCCAGGACTCATCGCCTCCATCCAGCTTCCTTCCTTGCCCTTCTCTCTGGGTGTCTTGAGTGCACAAGGGTATCACAGCTGAGGTTTCTTTGCCCCAGCTCTCCAGTTTTCACTGAGCTTTGTGGCTGGACGTCATGTGGGAGATGTTTTGGAGTGAGTCTCCACAGGCTGGCTAGTTGGAGAGCCAGTTATTTTTCAGGACTTAGATCCTCCCTGACTGAATTGTAAATCCCTAAATAATGAATGTTGGTTTCCAAATAGAGGGTTCCTTCTTCCCTGCCAAGCAGATGCAAGGATTGGGTTTGCCTGTGGCCCAGAGTCTCCTGAGAAGCTTTTGTTTATAGCATCTGTTGTGCCAAAAATGCATGAAGCTCCCTGGCAGCTGAAATGCTCTTGCCAGTTGGGTGTCCTTGGCTGGTGTGTGTGTAAATGTGTTCCTGATTAATTGGAACAAGCTCATCAGAGGGTACTCACCAGGTGCAACACCAAAGGACACCCCCAAAGGCATTGTCAGAGATGTGGCAACACAGAAGTTTCCCTGCTGTCCTTTGTATTGATATGATCAGGGTCCTCTCTGGGTGAGCAAAATACAAATTAAATTCTTGCTTTGTAATTCAGTATGGAAATTTTTTCTTTACTCGCTAAACAAAGACATGATGGGCTTGTCTGGAGTGTCTAAAATTAATTTACCTGGCGTTTGTGGAGCATTACCAAATGCCACTCTAAGGCACACTTTGTAATCCTATTGCAGTCACAGGACCCAGCTGTGCCACCTAGAAAAGCAATGAAGAAATATGCCCAGGGCTGGGGTACAATTCCTGACATGTCTCAGGAAACCCAGATCTATCAGAACAGGGTGCCAAGCTGAAGATCACCGAGGACATCCCAGATTCAGCCTCCTCAGCCCTCCCTTTATTCCAGCATCTACAGCTATGCAAGAAGTCCCCACCATCACTGCAAGCTGCACAGCAATCTTAAAATCCGTTTACCTCCCCTGACTTACCCTTAGATCAGGAATCTGATTAAATCCTGCTGAGTATCACAGAGCTGTCTGAAGTCTGAGGTGGGCAACATGGAGGTCTCTCCTCATGGAACAGGGGTGGTGGGCAGGAGCTGTGCTGTGTCATGGCTGGTGTTTCATCCTATCCCTGCAGGGAGATCAGGCTGATTTCTTCTTTCTGCTTCTTTCCCCCAGTTTGGATGCTGATCCCTGGAGGTTTTAGGGAAGTGGAACTATGGGGTAGGGAATAGCATTTCCCCAGGGCTAGAGGGTAGGGGAGGCTGCTAGACTGGGATGGGGGTGTGGAGAGTAGAAACCATCTGGAAATAAGCATTGTGGGCATGATGGACAGACTTCATTTCAACTGAAATGAAATTGCAGTTAGAAAATTGGAACAAATAATCCAGTTATTCTCAAGACCCAATAATAAATCACTGAAATCCAGATTAATATGTTATTCCCCCTTTAGATTTGTCTCTTGAAAAATAGTTATTTCCAGGTTTAAATTCTAGTTCTTGTTACAGCATATTCTGGTGTCCACAGGACAGTGCTGTGCTCTCATGTTTCATGTAGGAGCAAAAGGAAACAGCAGCCTTGTGGATTATGTGTACAATGTTGTAACTGCTTTGAAAATAAAGGAATGAAGTTATTAGGCTGCTTGCAGGATGTGGGTAAAACTCGAAGGGAAAGAAATGGTCGTCTTTGTGTAGACAATGTCTTGCTGTATAAAGCAAGTTTACAGAAAAAAAGATGTGGAACAGAAGGAAACAGGAGAGCATATGATCAGAGATTTTACTTCAGGTCAGGATGCAAATAATTTTAGTTTAGGGCTGGTCTCCCATCTCTGAAAATAAGAAGTGGGGAAATGCATCTGTTCTTTGGTCCAGTTTGCTAGAAGGGAGGGGACATTATACCTAGTCCAAAGTAGTACTTAGTAAATATCCATGTTTGAGTCTAGCCAGTGCTTGAAACCCACTTTCTGGGGTTGTCTTCTCTTCTTGCCCTTTCTTGCACACCCACTTTGTGTGACACAGACAAAGAAAGGTGGTTGTCAGGCTGGTGGTTGGAAGAAGAATGGCCCTGTTTACCTGTGCTTCTTGTAGGATAAGGATGCTAGAGAAGAACTGCCACTAGGATAAATTCTGAAGTGGCCTTGCTTTTCCATATGTTGCATTTCTGTTTGAGCTAATTGCTCGTGTTCCTTTAATGGTTTCCTGCTTTTATTTCTGCTGTTACAACTTCTAATGCCTATAGGAAGCCTTGAATTTGGATGTTACTAAATGAAAATTAGGGCCCTCATTCTCCATGGAGAAATGCTCTTGGGCAGTGTGGTAATTTCACGCCTGGAAGGAGTCATATTTGTTGGATAATTTTTGTAACTTAACCAAATTAGCCTTGAGAAACTATAGTTCTTAATCAGAGTAGTGAACTCTCTGCTCCATTAGTTAGAAACATCAGCAGAAACATTCTTGCACAAAGGGTGGACACTTGGTTTGCAAAGCAGGACAGTGCTCTGATTTTGTCAACACTTGGGGCAGCAGTGTCCTGGGGTTGAGGTTGTTCATTACACTCTGAGCCCTTAGTAGAGCCAGACACAAAGTCACATCAGGTCAGCTGCTCTTGAAAAATTAAGCAGCCAAGTGACATTCGCCTTCCTTCTGTACCCAACAAAAGAAGGTTCCTTTGGTGGGAATTAGATTCCTGAGTAGATTCTGGAGAGTTATAAAGGACAATTTGGATATTAATAGGGATTTGGTTAATAATTTCAGGAAATAGGGTTCCAGTAGTCATGGGAGACGGAACTGGATGGAAAAGTGAGAAATGCAGGCTCTGATGTGTCTTTGTGGCCCATGGGAAACCAGGTGGGGAGACCTTGTGTTCTCCAGTTCTGAAGGATGCCACAGCCTGGAGACACCAGTGTAAAAGAAATTTTTGGGTAGGTCTCCTCAGTGATCCAGCAGAATTTGTTGTCAAGGTTCACTCTATTACTTACCATGTGGACCATCATGAGTTGCCACACGCAGGCATAGAGATGTGCACATCCATATCTATGTGTACAAAGGTACCTACTGAAAGTTCCCCTTGAGTTCAGTGAAATAATCACATCAAATCCATTTGCACTTCTCAACAGGCAAGAGTACTGTGTCCAGTTCTGGGCCCCTCATTCAGGAAAGACACTGAGGCGCTGGAGCAAGTCCAGAGAAGGGCAAGGAAGCTGGTGAAGTGACTGGAGCCAAGTTAAACTGATATAAATCTGAAGCCATGAGTGTGTGCTTCTTTCTATCCCCTTTGTGTGGCAGTAATTCCTTCTGTCAGGTTGGATGCTGACTTGTGCTGCTCTGACCAACCTACCCTTGGTGCCTGGGATGTGGAGGGCAGCTCAAACTCTACCTGGAGCTTCAAGGGACATGGCTTGTCCCAGTTAGAACAGCTTCCAAACCAGCTGGTCTATCTCATCTCCTGTGTGGAGCACAGATCCAGCCCAGCAGTGGAGTCAGGGCAATTCCTCCTTCCCATCCACAAACATCCCTTTACTGACTGCAGCTCACTTGACTGGAGATGCCCTGGTGCTGGGGCTCTGTCAAGGACATCTCTGTGCATTCCTCTTGGAGGGGTCTGTGAGGCCAGAAAAAGAAAACAAGTGCTAATTAAAAAGAAAGCACTGAAACTTGGACCCATTCCTGTGCACTTCAGTCTTGGAACAGCTCAGCTTTCTTGCCTCCCTCGGACTCACCCAGCAGTAACATCACCACACTGTGGGTTGTGAGTGTTGTGAGGATGGAGTTAGGGGAGTTCTGATAACTCCTCCCCACTCTCTGCAAAGGTCACCAGCTCAGTCCAGTGAAACTAAAGAGGAAACAAATGCCCAAAGAGCAGAAATCCCCAAACATGTCACATCAAATCATGGAGAAGCTAATGGGACAGAGCCATGTGGTTAGAGCATGTGCATTCTGCTCTATATCATTAATTTACTGATGTTAAATATTTCAGCAGGTAACTTCCAGGGCTTCCAGAACTGTCCTAGTGGCTGTGATCACAAATTATTCATCACTGGCACTTGAACAAGAAAAGCCTTTCTGAACAAGGGCATTTCTGAGTCTCTTGCCATTTTTTTTACCTTTCAGCTGACTCCCTCTGCCTTCCAGAAGGAGATGTCTCTCATCACCAAGCAGAGA
This sequence comes from Entomyzon cyanotis, assembly GCA_024500445.1. NCBI lineage: Eukaryota > Metazoa > Chordata > Aves > Passeriformes > Meliphagidae > Entomyzon > Entomyzon cyanotis. The sequence goes on from JAKEPQ010000743.1 coordinate 7,460,699, forward strand.
CTGGCCAGCACTAAGAAGCTGAATCTGCCCCAGATTGTCCAGCTTCAAGACAAGAGTGAGACCTCCCATCACAAGGTAGCCTTTCCTTGCCCTTTTCATTGCTGCTTGATGTGACATTTGAAGAGGGTGTGTGCTAGTGACAGGCTTCCCTCCAGCTCATTAAAATACCTTAGTGTCCAGGTCCTGCTGTCATTTCAAACTGCTGCTGGTGGTGGAGGAGTTCCTTCTGCTGGGGAAAAAGTAAAACATTTTTCCTCAGTGAAACACTGGAGTCCTGATTTGTTCTAAGTCAACACAAATAACCTCTGCTGAAGCTGGTGGGGTTTGCTGGAGTGTAGCTGCCATCCCTAATGAGAGAAGGCTGGGGCAGGACACAAGGAAATGAACTTGCCATTTTCCCCTCTCCTGCTGAAATAGCTACCTCTTGCTTTGGTGTGGTCACTGTCAAATGCTTGGGGTCATAGGATTCCCTCCACAGTGGCAGCGCTGGCCTTTGAAGGCTGAGGGCCTGTGGTGATTACCCCTGATTTAACAAAACCAATGGCATTAATGCTTTGGGTTGGAACAATGTGTGGGACCCTAACAGGGTGTTAGATTTTGCAGGCTGCCAGATACACAGGGGGCTTTGCCTGTGGGAGGAGAGGGGAGCGGATGTGCTTTATCTAGATCAGTGTTTGCTGATGGATGTGTTTAAAGCTGCTGTTCTTAGAAGACTGCTCAGTTTAAAGCACAATCCCGATGGGTAGATGACTGAGATAGGCTGTTGAAATTGTCAGCCAGAGAGCTGTAACAAACTGGTTAAGGATTACTCTGCATAGCACAGGAGGCTGGGAGTGCCTCAGATGGATGCACAAATAACTGGCAGTGTGCTGCAGCCACTTGCTTCAGCCAGTTGTGATTCCTGTGGAGATGCAGGAGACCTGCCTGTGTGTTTTGAGTGGGAACAGTGCAGCCAGAGAGGGGAGACGAAAGCAGAGAGGAGTTTTGTCAAAGAAATGTCCCTGCTCAGTAAGCATTTGCTGTAGCATCATTCCAGACATGCTTCTGCAATGGTATTAAATACGACACAAATAATAGATTGCAAGAAAGCAGCCATTTAAAGCTCGTGGAAAAGGGAAATACCAGATCCAGTCTTACTCAAGTTGCCCAGAACTGCTGAGAAAAGACCTGAGCCTTACCCCTATCCAGCATTCACCTAAGTTGTCTTTTTGCTAGCTACTGTGTTACTCTCTTTTTGGCCTTACCTTCTCTGGTACTGTTATCTTCTTATTGGTGTCTAAGCTTCAGACAAAAAGAAATATTTGGAGTTGTGTGGGACTCAGTCTCTTCTGTCTCAGAGTAAAGGTCATCCTGAAATTGTTTCCCCTGGAGCCTGATATAAGTTCTGGGGTTTCACTTGCTCCAAGAGTGCTCAGGGCTCTGTCAGCCAGTGCCCCGGAGCTCTGTGACCCCATTAGCACATGGCTCTGCTGGAGGTAACTGCTACCTGGAATTTTGGAGAAGGAAACCTGGAGAAACACCTGCCAAAAGGCTGCTTGGCTTGAGCCTGCTGAGTGTGATCCAGCAGCTTTTGATCAGCCCCAGGCAGAAGTGGGAGAGCCACTGTCTCCCCAGTGTGAGCTGGGCAGATGTACTCACCCAGAGTCTGTTCTTCACTGGGGATCAGTGCAGGATTCTCATTCATGAATCTTCTTCCCAGCAGGTGAACCTCTCCCTGCTCTCTCTTGCCTCTCCAGGTCTCAGCAGTTGATCTGTTTCAGAGCTCACTTCAGATTTCCCCACCAGAGGTGGTGTTTCAGAACTTCATCCCTGGCAAGGTCTGTGAAATGCTCCTGGTTCTGAGGAACAGGGACAAGGTAGGTCCTGGGACATGGAGATTTAACACTGTGCTGGCAGAGGGATGTAGTTCCTGTGGTGTACAGCACAGCAAGTTATCTGCTGCAGCACATCCAGAATAAAATGTCTCTGCACCTTTTGTTCTGCAAGATGGTAGAAATCTTCCCAGGGGATTCTCCTGATTCTGGCTGTATGTTGCTGGTATCTAACCCAAAGGACCTTTTCTTGCCCCTTTCTTTCCCTTGAAAGCCCTGGATTGATGGGATTGTTGAGGGGTGTACAGTTCTTACCTGCCCTCATGCTTGACCTCGAGTGTGCACTGTGTCCTGTGGCTCCTTGGTTAATTTTGGTTCCTGGCAGAAATCTCTGCCTCTCTCAGCTTATTTAGCTGCTTCTGTGCAACTCACACTTAAAGCTCAGGTGTTGAGTCTTCTCTACTTTATGCTGGAATTAGTTATAATTAGTGGCATTGGCACTGCAGGAAATGTGTTTTGAAACAGCCCTGGAATTGGGCTGATTTAGCAGAAGCAGTGGGACGCTTTTAGGTGCCATTTCAGGCTCCTGCTAAGCTTTATTCACCTCTGCTCAGGTTTTCCAAAGGCAACATGGTGTTTTGCTTTCCCTTTGGAGAACCACAGCACCTCCAGAGCACTGTGTTCTTGAAGGTCTCCACCTTCAGTTGAAAAAAATTGTGATTGTTTTACAATTTCCCAAGAAACTTGAGAAGGGAAAAGTTGAAAAATGTCAGCAATTGTGTTCCACTGTAAAAAGGAAAACAGAGACCTTTAGAATTTCAGTCAGGGGAACATTTTCTCAAATGAGCCTTGTGCCAAGAGCGAGCTGGTGGGAAGAGACAGGAGAGAGGAAAGGAGCAGAGTTAAAACTTTTCTCCCAAAGCACTTTCTTAGACACAAGGATTTCTCTTGATACATAACAGTAAAGTGTAGTGGAAGTAGAGAAAGGCCAGAAAAAGAACAGTGTAATTAGATGTGGTATTGTGTAATGTACAGTAAGATGTGTGCATGAGAGAAATGCAGGATGGGAAGATGGAAATGTGATAGGAGCAGGTGAATTAACCCCTTCCCCAAATATACCTGCTGAGAGAAACAAACAAGTGGACAAAAAAGGCTGTTGGGGCATAGGACTGATGGAGGAACTACAAGAGAAGTCCAAGTGTATCCTGAGATAACAGGTTTTGACAGGGACATGGCTGCAAAGGGGAGACCCTTTGGCAAGGAAGGATGCAGTTCTGGTCCCTCAGTTACTCCTGGAGATAGTACATCATTCCTGATCTGGCATTTAGCTTGGGAATATTGGAAAAGTGCAGCATGGATGTCTATGCCCAAGTGATTCCACTGGTGAGGTCTATGCTGATTCTGGTACTTCTGCTGCAGGTTTCCTCTCTGCTGATTCAAATGTGCCTCAGTTTCTCTGTTCCTACTGCTCGTTTTTGTTCCCACTGAGCCTTTTGGCTTCAGGTGTTCCAGTATCCATGCAGCACATGGAAATATTTGCCTTTGCCAAGTACAAGCCAACAGACAAACAGTGGATTTGCTCTCCTCATGCTTCCTCAAGTGGAAAAGGACATCTGCATTAACATTTCTGCCATTGTCACCAAAAAATAATGAACTTGTACAGCTGCATCTTGGGATTTATATACCCTGAAAAGGGGCATACAAATGTGTGAGCTGTTAATTTTTTTCCCCCAAAAGAATTAATTTTGAAGCTAGCAAGACCTCAGCTGTTGGACAGCACAGGTGTAAAAATACAACCAGCTATGAGGAAAATATTTGGAGTACTTAAGTGCACAAAGACAGAGATGATAATCCCAAGAGAAGTTATTGCATTCTAATTGTGTTGGCTTTTGGTAATGTCCTGGAGAAAAACAACATTGTGCTCTGTCTCAGGGTTTCTCACCAGATTCCCAGGTTCCTGTGAATCACACCAACTTAGACTGTGGTAACCTGAGGTTGTGTCCTCCATGAAAATCCAGCTAACAGCCATGTGTATTTCAAACAGAGGCACTGTAATGATTCACATATAAAAGTTCTTCACCTGTTTGCTGTCAAATTGCTTTTCTGTCTTTCAGCTGCTCCTCACTACCCTCATAGATGTCCTGGGTGGCTTTTGCTGAAGGTCTTAGCTGTGTCTAAGACTGGCTTCTTAGACATCTTCCTGGAGTCTTTGTGACAAAAATGTTTGTCTTCAGTGTAAAATTAGCCCCCGGAATTAGCTGCCCGGGGGTGTTGCTGAAAGCAGATGGTGTTTGGAGAGTTCTGGACTGCCTTTACTATGGGTTATCAGCCTTGGATGGGTTGTGCAGAGCAAACCTCCGTTCTTTTCCAAGCCTCATGTGAGTTTGTTGTTTATCAGTGAAGCTTCCTGTCAGTCAAAATCACTTGTTTTAGGCTTTGTGAGATTTGATTTGGTGCTCAGAGGTTGATATCTGGGTGCTAGAAAATGCCTTTTTGCTGTCTCTGTGTGTGTGTGTGTATTCCAGAGAGCAGAACCTGGCATCAAGGTGCCTGCAGGGCCTCCTGGTTGAAGGAAGGAATGCCAGCAGTCAAGCTTGCCTGTTCTGGCAGCTGCCTGGCCACAATCACCAGGTAGCAAGAGCCCCTGGGGAGCTGAGATTGGCTTTTAGTAATGAAACCACACTGTGAGTCAGTGCTGGTCATGTTTCTCCAGGCAGAAAACGCCTTTGAAGCCCATAATTGATAGGCACAGTCTGGGGTGTCATGTGGTTTTCCATCACTTTGGCAAGTTGACTGCTCTCGTCTTCTGCCTCAACCTTTCCGGGTAATGTTTTGTGCTTCTTCCTTGCTTCTTTATGGCCCATTTAAATTCTCTGTGCCATCTCCTTGTTTTGGGGGTTATCCCTCTGTCTTGCTGCGTTCTCCCTTTTGCTCTTCAGGTTTGCTTTTATTCCCAGTAAGGCCACAGTGTCTGGTCTCCTTTTCTTGCTGGTCTGCCCATACCACTGTATCCCCAAAGATGGACTGCCCCACTCAAACTCAGTCTGTTAGAAGGGAATTTCTTCCTTGCCCCAGGATAACATGTGCTGTTTTGCCTACAGTTGCACATTCCCCCTCTGGAGCATGGCTGCATGTCTGTGTGCAGGCAGAAGCAAGCAGGTTCTTTAGGCTTGTAGAATATGTGGATGACTTGGTTCAGGTGCTCTGTCTCCATCCTACTGCTGGTGTCTGATCTACTTGACACTTCCCACCAGGCATTGCCCTACTGCCTCTGGCTGAGCTGCTTTGCCCAGGCAGATGGGATTAATTTCCTTGCCTCACCCTGGACTGAAGCAAAGGTGATGTGTTTTCACACCCTCTCTTCTCCACCCTTGCAGCCGTGCTGTCCCTGAGGACACCTGCCTGCCCACGACCCAGCTGCGAGGCCAGGGGACAGGAGGTGCTGTGCCCATGGCAGGGAGCCAGCCTGGCACAGGCACACTGAGCTCTAGGTGCCCTTAGTCAGCAAGAGGTTGGTGAGCTGCAGGTGCCTTGGACATCTGCCTGAAAGAGCTCGTGTAGGGCAGGTACAACCTGTGGGCAGTGACACTGCTGTGGCTGTGTCTTCATGCGTGTCACTGGCGGCTCTGGCAGCTCCCAACTTCTCTGTGCCAAACAATGCTGTGCTTTTGCTTGGGGGTTTGAACATCAGTGCTGAGGCCCTGGCAGGTCTAATCTCAGTGCTGTTATCTGGAGGCTTGTTATTATGGGAGGATTTGGGACATGGCATGTGGGAAGGGAGGAAGCCTTGCAGGGAAGCAGAGAGGCAGGCTGAGTCTTACCACCAGCATCCTGCTATCTCTTAGCACTGTTCTTCACCTGAATTGTTGAGAGGCAAAGATGGGGGGAGCTCTGAGCCAGCTGATGTTTCTGCACCAAGGCAAAGGTGCAGGATCTCTTTGGGTGTGGCTGTTTTCCCATCTTCTTTTGCTGCTTATACCTAGTTTAACACTTTGTCCAATCCTCAAGCAACATGGATATAGAAACCTAAAGAGGAAATGCCCTGTGTTCCCTAGCTCCCTGTTCCTTGGGAGGGACTGAGGAATTATTTAACACTGTTGAAATTTAGACCAAAATTATGCTGGCCTAGGGCAGTTCTCTGTACTACCCAAATGACACAAGAGCTTCATATCACTGAGGTAGGCTTTGAAAAGTACACTGGTGCCTTGAAAATGTGATTAATTAGTATAAATTAGTGCTGATTTTCAGGGTGAAATAGGTAAATTGATACCCGTGAAGGGCAAAGTGCTGCACTTGGAGTTGAGAGGCAGCAGAGGAACATGTGAACATCATGACAGATAGAAGTAGGGTGAGATAACCCGCAAGAGCACTAATGTCCCATATTCTGTCCCTTGCCTTGCCCTTGAACTGGTGAGTGCATGGCACAGGGAGCTCTGCCAATGAAAGGTTCACTGCATAGTTTCACTGACACCCCCGGCTGTTTCACTGAACTGGGCTTCAGGCTCCTTGCAGGGGTTTTGTAGGGCATCAGGAGAGGGTTGTGTGCTGCTCAGCAAGGAGCATGTGAGGATTTTTACCGCAGAATCGGAATTTTGTGCGAATTGAACATTTTGTCTTGTACTTGATGGAGTGCGAGTCAGCGAAGTACCAAATTGCTGTAGCTCAGCTAGAAACACGTTGATAGCACGAGCAGGAGGTGCAGAGCACCTTGAAAACCCCTTAGCAAAGAGACAGACATTGAGGAAATGGTTCTGAAAAGCCACCTACATTGGGCTTGAAACTTCTGACAAACAGAATATCTATGTTTTAGTTGTGGAAGGCTTAGGAGTGCTCCTCTGAGCAGCCTCTACATCTCAGCTGCTCCATGATCCATGGGGATTATGGATGACCCAGTGACCTGGGCTGCAGGTACAACCCCCTGTGTCAGGGTTGTGGATGTTGCAGCTGGTTTGTATGACTCTCTTTCTTTGAATCTGTTCTTCCCTGGGGTAAGTCTGACTTCAGTGAAGTTGCTCCTGATTCAAGGCAAAACTGTGGCTGAACCCTAAATAAAAGGACCATGTGAGTTGTTGTTGTTGGCTGAAATGCCACGTGCCATGTTGCCCTTTCTTGACAAATGAGCAGTTTCCTATTGTCTTGCAGCCATTTGGGAATGTATCACACGGCTGGACTGTCAGAAAGTAAATGAATAGCCAACATGTCTCTTTGTTTATTGGCACTTGCATTATAAATATGAAATGCTAATGTTTCTGCTGGGCAACGTTTCCAATTAGCTCCTCTCACTGCTTCTGATTTACACGTTCCTGTTTTATGGCTCCAGTTGCCCAGCATGGGTCTTCTCATGCCACCCTGTGTTCCCTGGTGTCCTTGCATTGTGGTCTGACAGTCTCTGCCTAATTGGAAACCATTATGGAACTGACTGCAAATACCCAACAGACAGGAATATTTACATTTGTGTGTCCTTCAGGCTTATTAATAGATTATCTGAAAAGAAGAAGGAAGCAGGAAGCACATAAAATCATAGCACAGCTTATTCTGTTCTGTCCTCTTGTTCTTTTCACTGTAGCAAGACAATATTTTTCAGGCAATATAAGTTCAATCTGTAAGGTTTGCAAAATTCATTCCTGATGCTCAGTGGAGACTGAAATATTGCTCACTGATTAATAGGAAAGATGACAGGACGATGAGTTACTGCATTACTGAAATTAACTCCTTTAAAATTCAGTCCAGCCCTGTTAGATGTTTTGTAGCACATGGATGTTATTCCAAACAGACTTTTAAAATGACTCTTGCAGGGAGGAAAGGGACAGAAGATGAAAGCAAATGAATGGGCAGAATGAACCTGGAGAACAGGGACTGGTTTCAAAGAATCCTGTGAATTTGTAGCTGAGGGGGCAGGAGCAGGGGTACCCCTTCTCCTGTGAAGCTCTTCCCATGCTTCGGCATCTCCTCTTTTATAATGGCCCTTTTTTTCCAGCTTATATGATACCATGGTTTCAGCAGGGAGCTTTCCCTGCTTGACTTACTATATTACCTCATGCTACAAGGATCTTTTCATTGCAAGTTATCTGCTGCAGGGAATTCAGTGAAGGATTTAGGATTGGTTATGCAGGATAACTGACATCTGAGTCTGGTGTACTGGGCAGGCATTATGGTTGATGTCACTGTGATACCAATTAATGTTGGCCTGAGTCTGTAAAGGGCCTGAGAGCAGTGCTGGGTTAACAGTTGGATTTAATCATCTTCAAGGTCTTTTCCAAATGAAATAATACTATAATTCTGTGGAACAACATCTGAGACAAGCAGTTGGTTTATTTTCAGTGGCTACTAATTCAAATGGCAGGGGTGATATTTGGAAGGCCAGGGCTTGTAACTTAATGCTTATCAAAGGGGAATAAGAGCAGAGGAATCATCCTACAGTCATCTGTGTTTTCCTTGAAATTGAGAAAAGGGTTGTTTAAAGGCAAAAGTGATATTTGCATGAAAATTGTAGCCTGAAGCTGTGTCTAAATAATCTTTAAAGCATAGAAGTGATGCACCCTCTTGCTCACTCAGGCTTATTTAAAAACCTGGTTTTAAATAGTCTGCTTAGGGTTTGCAGAGTAAAGCAAGATTTTAAAGTGGTGTCAGCTGTACCCCTGCGTTTTGTCCCAGAGTTAGTGTCCTGGTAACACAGGGCAGTGTTGCAGTGGAGAATTTGCAGTCCTCTTCTCCCAGGGGAGGACAATTCAGCTTCCTAAAGCTGAGTGAACCATGAGTTCACATCACCAGGGACAGCCAGCCTCTGCCTAGCACACCCCTGTCTCCTTGGGTTTTCCCCTTTTTGGTGTGACACTGCATCCACTGTGGTGCAGGGTCCCACCTTGGGGGAAGTGTCAGCACACTCTGAAGTCTTTGGATCAAGCTTTGCTCTGGCTGCAGTGTCCCTGGAAAAGGAGCTCAGCACACAGCGTGCATGGGCATGAATGGCAAGAGGCAGTGTTCTTCTCAAGGCCTTGGCTGCCTCTGTGAGGCCAAATCCTCAATGCTCTTGTCTTGCCTTGGCAGACATGAAGTCCCCTTCCCTGAGCACAGCTGTGCCTGCAGTCCCAGGGCCCATCACCAGCAGCAGAGCTGGGAATGGCTGCATGTGCTGGCTTGTGGAGGGATTTATTCCTTGGGCTCTTATTTACATTGATGTTCATCCCCTTGCTTCTTAGAAATGACAATAACTTGAAAACTCCCTTTTACTTCCCTCAGATACCTCCAGCTGCTGAAGTTTCTTTTCTCTTTATCCCTGTACTGATCTGAACTCCTTGCATTCTCCTCAGTCTACCTGGCATCTGGAAGGGAGAGATAACTGAATAGAGGATGCCAAGGCTTAAAAAGACACACAGCTTTCAATTGGATTTACAATGCCTTTGTTACAGTAGTGTGGCCAAAATAACAACTGAAAAAAAGGGTAAATAGCATTCTTCATTTGCTAATGCAGTTTCTGAGGATCTGAGCAGTCTGGGACGTGAAGTGCCCAGATAATAGGTGCTTTAAATTCCCATGGGCTGCCCGAAGCTTTTATTTTAGAGGGCTTAGGCTGCAAGATTGACTGCAAAATTGCTAATTCAGAGAGACTTGCTGAAGATGAAACGCTCTCCTGAAATGTGATCTTCAATCCTGTAGGTCATTTGCTGCAGCTCCTTCCTGGTATTTTACCTTCCAAATAGGAGCAGCAAAAGCACTTCTGCAATTTCAAGTATGAATATTTGAGATGACTAGGGAAAAAAAATATCCTCCTTCAGTCTTCTACCATCTTGGATGTGACTGCAGCTGTTTGGGTGACTTTAAACTGCTGCTGAGCAGGTGGTTGGTAGGCACTGGTAATTAGTTTTGGGTTAAAGTAATAGCTGTGTGTCTGTGCCTCTTCTGGCAGCCTTAGGTCCCTTTCCAGGCTTGGAGAGAATGGGTATGGGAGTGAGAGGCCCCAGCCATTGAAGAATCTGTATTGGTTCTGGTTAAGGGAGTTTGCTGCTATGTGCAATTCCCAAATCAAATTGTCTGCTTGCTGCTTCAACAATGATAAAAATATCAAACGAGTTGAAAGCACTGAGGAGAAAAGATCAGACCAGCAAGTGAGTGATAAGAGGGAGTGCTTTTATCAACTCATCGATACAGGAGCTGCTGGAGGCAATGGCTCCCTGCCCTACAGCAGCAGCTCTACTACTGATTTCAGCAGGAGCAAGGCAAGGCTGCCAGCACAGTGATGCCATGTCGTGCATCTGGTGATTGATCTGCTCATCCCTCTACTGAAATGGTTTTGGTGATTTGATTCACCTTTCTACTGCTAAATGCCAGACAGCTGGAGGGAGGGGCTGTCTGGCTCTTTTCTGAACAAGCCAATGACTGGGAATAGCAGGGTTTAGTTTGCTCTGGTAGGGATGCCTGAGGGTTTCCTGTTTGTAGTTCCATCCCACCCTTGTCCAGGGATGCACCAAGTCACTCCTGGAGACCTTAGAAGAGAGAGGTGTTTAAAGCATCAACCATGCAGCAGAGGCACCAAAGTTATTGCTGTGTCCCCTGCAGCTGGTGTGAGATGTAAAGGGAGAATGAGATTCTACCACAGGAAGGGCTCTCTCTAAGTCTAGGGCAGAGCTGCAATAGACTGCTGAGGGCAGGCCTGAAATTCTTAGTGATTTAAGTACTTGTCAGACATTGGCAGGAATATTTTGGCACTGGGGCTGAGTCCATTCAGTGAGGGGTGATGGATCAGATAGCTTTTTAAGGATGCATGTCCCCAGCCTTGTCCCTGTGATGTTAACGAAAGAGGTGGAAAATACACACATGCCCCACGCTCACCTGGCATTAAAGCTTGGTATTTCACCAAAAATGGCTGTTGATCCTGCATGTGGCAAAGTGCTTTTGAAAATGTACCAGAGCATCCCCTGCCAAGCTCCACCATCATTGCTGCATTGCTGGGGTTGGAGTTACTGTTGTGGAAAACTACATTCTCAGTGGTGCCTTCAGTAGTCTGCAGTGGTGGTCAAAGCAGGTTCTGTTATTGCTGTAATCCACTGCCTGAAATTACTCTATTTTGGTGCCTCAGAATCAAAGTATCAGATAATTTTGTCAGGTTCTGCTGTGAAAGCAGGTGAATCAATAGAGTTGTTTCTTCTTTGCAAGTTAACAGCCCTGTCCAAGTCATCCTACTGGAATGAAAGGTCATTGAGGTACAAAGTACTATTAATTATTGAATGCTACTGTTAGGATCATACAACACAGCAGTTTTTCTTCTGCTATGTGGATGGCACTAAATGTCCTGTGCTGAGACAGTTTCTTTTCCTGCAGGATTATTTCCACCAGCTCCTCTGCATCACTAAAAGGGAAGAGTTCATTGTGCCAATTCGGGCCATTGGTGCCCGAGCCTTCCTGGACTTCCCTGACCAGCTGGACTTCTCGGTCTGTCCAGTCAAGCACAGCACCCAGAAGACTCTGCTGGTTTACAATCTGGGGAAGCGGACAGTTTATTACCACATCAGCACCCAGAGGTGAGGCAGCTCAGCTCTCCTTGTGCAAAACACCTTTGGGTGATAGCAGAGTTGGTAAAGAGCAGCAAAAGGAATCAGAGCATTGGAGCTGCTGCCCTGCAGCCCTGGCTGGAAATGGGCAGGATGTGTGGGGTTTGCTGTTGCTTCTAGTGTTTTAAGCAGGATGCAACCTTTGAGCTTTCTCACTCCCAGAGTTCCTGGAGAGTGCTGGAGCATGTTAGTAGCTGGCTTGCACCCTCCAGAGCACAAGCACCTCTGAAATGGTTATTCACCACTGTCAGCCAAATAGACCCATTGTCTGGGAGGCCACAAGCATGTGGCTTTCCAGTGGTCCTCTCATGAGATGCCTAACGTGAGCTGTGTTGTGGACAGCCTGTGCTGTTCCTGTTAGTCAAAGCTGATCTGATTTCCCTTGTCAGTTGATGGCATCAGTCATCTCTTCTGTTTCATGGTGAACCTTTGAAAGCCAGTTTAAATTTCAAACAGATGATTTAAATTTTTGAATAGAAGCAGTAACTTTATTCTAATTAAGTCATTCCCACTTTTTCTCAGATTTCTTTTTAAATACCCTGAAGTTCCTGTGTTTGTTTTTGGTTTTTTTCTGTTTTCTGTTAAATGTTGGTCAAAATGTCATCATGAATTCTTCAGTGGGAGCTTTCTTAAAGGCTGACCTCCTCTAATGCCTGTTCATCTACCATCTACCCACTGGTATATGCACAGGTGTATAGGAAATATGAGAAATTTGAGGAATATGTGAAAAGCAATTGGGCTGATTTAGAAGAGAGAATCATAGAATAACTTTTGTTGGAAGGGGCCACTGGAGATTATCTGAGCAAACACACTGTTCAAAACAAGGTCAGTGTCTGGGGCTTACAGGGTGCTATTGGGAGATCTGGACCTGTAAAGGTTTAGATGTTGTACAAGAAAGCAAACATACAAAAGGACAGAGTTAAAAAAGCAGAAGAAAACAAGCTATTAAAAAGCCCTTCAAACCTTATCTTTTCTGCCTGTCGGGAGCAGTAGTGATTCATGGAAAGGGTAGATCTAATGGGACGAGAATTATCTTAAGGAACAGCTCACAATTAATGGATAAGAGGCCAAAGTTTAGCCTGCCAGCTCCATCTCTTGGCAGTGGTTTCCATTTGGCTATTACAGTGTGTCAGGGATGTCTCCTTCGCAGTTCTTCTTATCAGGTGGCTCAGGGAACAGATTGTGATGCTGGCTGAAGTTCAGAGGAGTTAAGTTTAACCATGGAACTTTTGTCTTTGGGTCTTGGAGAGCCAAGTCTATATGAGAGGTAATGAGTTCCTTCTACAGTGGTAACAGAGGTGTCTGGTGGGTACAGCCTGGGGTGGGATGTAGGAGATGCAGGGGCTGATTTGCAGTCAGTGTCTCAGTCCTGAGGACTGAGCCTTGAACTTGCCTGCACCCTCTTCTGATAATTTGAAAAAGGAAGATATGTTCTTTCTCAGGCATCCCCTGAAGTCACTCCCTGGAGTGTTATTCCCATCCTGCCATCTGAGGGCAGAAATATGTAGACAAGGGACAGGAGTATGAAGGGAATGGGATGGAACATAGCACTGAAGTATTGCCAGGAATTCCCCCAAACTTCCCCCACAGCTTCTCTGTTCTGGCAAAATTTCTGATGAAAGAATAGGAAAAATAATTCTGTGTCTTTCCCACACCAGGCAATGAGCACCCCAAACCCCAGCAGAGACCTCCAGCAGTCCTGGCACCACCATTGGGGCAGATGCAGGAGTAGAGTAATCCAGCTCTGGGGCTGTGGGGCTTTGTCTTTCCTCCTCTCTCTGCAAGGTCTGAGGTCCTCCACAGAAACAGTGCTGGCCCAAGGCATCTCCACTAGCCAGTGGTGACGTTCTCACTAGTAATGGGAACAGGTCAGGCCTAATTGCAGCAGTAGTTCCTTAATGAGCAGAAACTCCAGCATTTTCATCAGCTGTCACTACTGACATGTATAAAGTTCAGCTTGCCCACGGCTCTAGTTGTTCTCATTATTTTGAGTGTGTTGCTCTAATCATCATCGAACTCTGTAGAACATGTTTTTAAGGTGAAAAATTGACCACCAGCAAAGCACTATGACCAAGAACTCTTGTTTTCTTGGTGGGGCTGTACAAGAACCCAAAGCCCAGCAGCTGCTGGGCAGAAGTTTGTTTCATCTGACCTCTCCCTAAGCATTAAAGCACTGAGTCTTGTGTCTCAGCCAAGAGCTGTTTACCTGGCAACAAATCCTAATTGCTCCTGCTAAATCCAAAGTGCATCAAAACATCTTCATCATTATTTCCAACACATTGCATGGAGCTTCTCTGGTGGGCCAAGCAAACAGTTACCAGCTTGGATGACATCCCAGAGTCCCAGATTGCATAACTGGTGAATACACGGAAATCTCCTGTTCAGCTCCCTCGATGTGCTCTTGTTAATGGTGCTTCATTTAGCTGGGATTGAATTCTTCAGGCTGTAAATGACATCTTCCTTTTGGGTCTTGTTTCCATGTCACTGTATTGTTCTAATCTCCATATGCACTCATTCAGAGTTTTGATTGCTGCTCCTCTTAGAACAGCTTTCATTGAAATGCTGATAAAATATGTCCTTTCTTAGACTAAAACAGGATGTTTTCAATGTAAAAAACCCCAAACAACCACACTGCAAATTAAACAATAATTATTCTTTAGTCTTCAAGGCTTTTATTCTCCCTGTCCAATTCCTAGGCTGTAATCTCACAGGATAGGTAGTGCCCTGACATTTACGTCCCTTAAGGTGATGTTTATAGGTGGCAGGAAAAGAGAGATTTCTGAGGCAGTCAGTGTCAAGTTGTGCATGCAAATAGCTCTTAACTCTCTCTGTGCTCTTCACAAACCATCTTCTGATGGGACTGCTGGCAGTCAGACCCTTGAGCCTCATTGCAGAGAACTGGGGGAAAACACTGAGGAAAAAAACCACTGATGTCATCTCCAATGGACAAAATGGGGCACAAGATCACAGGGAATATTAAGGCATATTTTAAAATGGCTAATGAGGGAGCTGATGTGGTGCTCTTCAGTCACCTGTGGAATGGTAGTGAGTTCAATGGGATGTATTAGAGTCACTGGGGCTTGGGGAAGATAATAAGTACAGGACTGGGTGTGCTTGACTGGCAGCAGGGGAAGCTGTAGTAGAGGCTGCACAGCATTGCAAATGGGCCAAGGGGAATTGTCAGCTTGTTAGTGACTGCTCAGCTGCTGTGCAGAGCAGCACGGGGTTGCCAGCTGAATATAAACATGTTGTGATGCTGAATCCCTTTCTGCAGTGAGAAGTGATGCCAGGTTTGTCTGAATCAGCTTCCTTTGCTATGTGAGGCCATCCGTGTGAGGGCTTGGTGGTGTGTTAGTGGTCAATGTACATATGCAGGAAACCCCCAGCCCTGGCTGATTATTGCTGTTTGAGGCTGAACAAGGAACTGTGCTGTGGATGTGCCAGCACCTGTGAACATCTCAGCTACCCATGAGGGTAAAGCACCTGAGAAAACTACTGCCTTGCTCTGATATTCATCTGTGCTTTTGTGTAGATGTTGCAGAAAACAACAACCTTTTCTTTTGCCTTAAGACCCCCCTTCCTACCAAAGGTCGTCATCTGTCTGGCAAGGCTGGCGTTGCAATCAGTGGCTTCCAGGAACTTGTTTGAGAAATGAAATGAAAATCCTATTGATTTAGTCCCTAGATGAAGCCTTTTCCTTTCTTTTTTTTTTTTTTTTTCTCCTTTGTAAATCCCCCGATGGATGTAGATAGGCAGCAGGGTTTAACTGGGTCTTAGCTCTTGTCGCCTTGCATTTTACATTCCTGAGATCACTCAAACAAGTTCCTGAGTGCTTTCCATTTATATTGACTTCAGCCAGAAAGGAGGATGTTCAATACTTGCCTGAGCAACTCACTACCACATTAGGTATTTATCTGAGTCACCTCTGTGCTGTGCAGGATACCAGGATGGGAATACCAAAGCTTTTTGGGTTGAAATTAGCCTTGTGTGAGTGTTTGAGGGGGTCCTGATGCTGCTGTGAGCAGTGTTAAACTACTATTGAGCTAAATTCATGGCAGCAGACCCTGAGCTGCCATTGGCCACCACTGTGTTGTCCATCTTCATGCAACTTTCATTCAGACAGACAGATTGGCAGGAGTTTCCTCCAAGTGCTCAGAGGTGGGGAAACCTTCTGCTTCCAGAGGAGCAGCGTCTTTTGACTCCAGAGCTTCGCTGTGGCGCATCAACTGATGTAATTTTTTCCATTTGTCTTTGGTACTGGTAGCTAGTATAAACTTACCATATCCTGTGAGTTTTAAAAAAAATATTGTTTCCTTTGTTACCTTAGGTGTACACCAGTCTGATGCTGCAGTTATTACAAGACCAAGCTTTGCCTTGGACTATAAGGAATTTTGAAACTTTGCAGTGGGATTTTTCTTCCTGCTCGTCACAGGTGGCTGTTGCTCCTTCTGCTTTGCCTTCACTTGTGAGAATTCAGAGCAGCATGACTGTTTCCTGTTGAACTTTTATGTCCTTCTGTTTGCTTCAAAGTGAGTTGAGGGAGTCAGTTATTGCAGGCAAAAAAAAAAGGTGTAAGTAGCAGTTTGTGCAATTATATGTTGGTTTTGTGTCTTAATAGTAGCAGTGCTGTCACAGATGCAGGACTGGTACCTAATGCTTTATCCAGTTGATTGGTTATAGGCTTTTATAGTTCCAATTAATTAGCTTGATGGGTGAGTCTAATTGGTCTCCAAAGTGCTCATTTCTGTCAAAAGAGCTAATAGGTAACAACCGCTTCCTGCCTTTGTTCCTCTTGTCTAGAACTGCTTGTAATAATGACTTTTATACTGTTTTAGATCAGGTTATTCTGCTGCTTGCACACAGAGTATGGCCTTTGCCCTCTCACCAGGGCCCTGTGTTTCAAGACAGATGGTCTGTCATTTTGAGGGTAGGTGAAGGGGAATAAAGTTTGTGCTTTGTTTGCTCTAGGCTTTTTTGCACAGCTTTGTAGTTCCACAGCTATGTAACACCCCTCCTGACAAAATCCCTGCTAAAGCAACCTGCAGAGTTGACCACATGAGCACAGACTGGGGGTTGTGTACTAGGAGGGTTGTTTGGAAAACTCTCTTTTGGGCTCTTTTGTTCATCCCCAGGTATGCACAGAAACAGATTTCCTGTGAGCCTGCAGAGTCCTTTTTTAGCACATGAAGGATTTCTGGAAGAATGTGGTTTCCATCTCTTTGCAGGTCATCCTTGACCGCAGCTTGCCTACTCCATCATCCCCGGAGATCACTAATATGTTCTTAAGTGTCGTTATCTCTGGATGTGTCTCAGGGCAGAAATGCCCATTCATTAGATTCCTTTCCTTGTAGATCAGTCAGCATCTGCTGAGAAGCAGTAGAGCAGCTTGAAGGGTGATTGATTTATTAAGTGGTATATTGAGTCTGTCTTTGCCAGACCATTAGAATGAATGCAGTGTTTTCCCCACGGGCCAAAAGCAATGTTTCAGCCAGGCAGGTACCCCAGTGTATCATTACTGTAGCAGCAATAAAGATTAAAAATGGCCTGTGGCACCCTGGCCATGCAGCAGTGCTGTCTTTCATCATCCCATGGTTTTGGTGTCCTTTCCAGTATATTCTGGAAGGTTCCTTCATGGGGCACAGCAAAGGCCCCATGCTGGCTCCCAGATACTCCTGTGCTGGAGTCTTTCATCCAGCAAGACACACAGATCTTCCTAAGCACAGTGCAGAGGAGATAATGGGGAGTACTTGGCTGCACAGTGAGGAGCCTGATTGAAAATGAGTTGACTTTTATCATGCCAGAGAGCTGTCTAAAGAGCTACAACCACACCTGTACCCACTGTGGGCTGGTCATGGCTTTCCATCTCCCATTTCATCCCCATCAGTTTTCTTGTTATTGCTCACAATACATTTGGGTAGAGACCCTCCTCCTGCAATGTGCTGCCTGAGCTCAGTGGGTGCTTGGCTGAGGCTTGGGCCACGTTGGGAACTTCTGATCATTAACACCAGCAGTGCCACTGATCAGGATGCTTTGTGGTTTGTTGTAACCTGGGAATGACTCAGCTGTGCTCATAGAAGAGATCAGAGCAAGGCCCAGTCTTCTGAAAAACTGGGCAAATGAAATTGAACTTGCTTTCTGTAATAGCCAAATAATTCAACTTTGACTGTCATGCACTGCTAAAAAGATTTAAAAACCCAATTCAGCAAAGAGGGAGTGACAGGGATAGAGGAAGGATAGTCTCAGAGGATGAAATGCAGCAGGGGCTGTTTTATTTCTATCTAATCAATCTGGCTACCAGCTTTCAGGTATTTAGAGCAGTAGTTGATGAAGGGAAAGTACTAGCTGTTGAATCCTAGGAAAATGTTCTTCATAAACCCTGAAATTTGTTTTGAAATCTTGTTCAAGGGTTTGCTCATCCAATCATTGAGATATACTTTCAGGCTAAATGAAATTTGTCTTTCTATTTAAGAACAATTTGTGCTGCTCTGAACAGCATTCCCTCCTTCACCAGGCTGATCATGTAGTATTAGAAGAATTCAGGAAGATGTTTTAGCTTTTCTCTAAATTCCCCCTCAGTCTTTTTACAGGCCCCACAGAGGATGACCCAGGGCTCGATTTCTTCACTTCCAGGCAGTGAAAAGTGATCATGATGTGGTAAGATACCTGTCTCTATATTCATTCAGCTGGATGATGGGATAAACACAGTGGTGTTTCTGCTGTGTCAGAGCCTTATTCAGGACTGCACAACCCATAAAACATCTGCTCTACTGCTGTATGGAAAGTCTCGCTTTGAATTTAAAGTCCAGGCGTTGCTTTGCCCAGGTTGTAGAAAGAGCTGTGTCCTGCCATCTGTAGGAAATGTATCCAAAGGATGTAAGGATGAGAGAATTGACAGTCTGTAATAAGATCATGTTGTGTAAATAATGATAGGGCAGATCCATCTAGATTCAGTAAATGTGCTTTCATGGCAGCAGAGCATCCCAAGCTGCATACTGTGGACATTACCCTGTCAAGTGAAATGCCTCATGCTGGATCACTGGTACAGTACAGAGATTTATTTTTTAAACATATGTATTAAACAACCAAGAGTCTTAAATGAAATGTCACATTTAATTTGGCACCCAAGACATGAAGTCTGCAGCTGCCCTCAGCCAACCCCAACAGCTCCACTCCCTGTGTCAGTTCCTCTGCATGGCAGAAAGATCTGCAGCATCCTCCTGACTCCCTGGCACCTGTGCCTGCTCTCCTGTACCCAGCCATTTGTGGGGGGATGGATTCAGCACATGCCATCTATTTCCCTGTGTGGTACAAGGTGCTCTGGTAAAGCTTCCAGCCTTCACCAGAGCCCTCAGTGCCAGCAGCCAGGAGTGTCAGGGTGACTGCAGCCCCAGCTCTCTCTGGGAGTGCTGCAGTCAGGGATGTTTAGCAAAGCATGCAGAGACAGGCAGAGCATCTGCTTCCTCCCTCCTGGGCTCTGGAGTTGGCATTTTCCTGGGCTGGAGGCTTTAGTCTCATCTTTGTTTAATAGCTTCTGATGGTTTTATCTTCCAAGCATCAGTCCAGTTGTTCTCAGTGAGCCTCTACAGCCTCTCCCAGCAGTGTGTTCCAAAGGATGGGATATTCCCTGGAAGAGTGGCACTACTTTTGTGTTATTTCTGACAAATAACATTTTCAGACCCTTGGGTTCCTGTTTGATGACAGATCATGACAAATTTTTCCTTATTCCCATTTTCCAGGCCATTCATGCTTTTGCAAACCTCGCCTATCTATTTCCTCTTCAATTTCTAGGTTGAGAAATCCCATTCAGTCTTCATATAGAAGCTGTTCAGTTCTTTTAAACTTTCTTTCTGCCCTTCTTTATTTAATTTGAAATGCTTCAGCTTGGTTTTTGAGATCAGAAAAATCCCAAATATTTCAAGACTGATATGGCCATAGGTTTAGACAGGGAGATGATGATAGTTTTCATGGTGTTCATTTTGTAGTGGTTTGTCATCTTGAATGTTGTAGAGAATTGGGTTGTGTTTCCTTGCCTGTGTCCCCTCCTGCCGTGGGCTGTCACTTCACTTGTTCTTCTGGGTCCCCCTTTTCTGCCCACATGCCCCCAGGCATCCTTCCTTGTCAGCAACAAGGGATCAGGAGAGACAGGAATGCCTGCAGGAGACCCATGGCAAGCTGTGACTCCTCAGAGTCACCTGAATGATTTTGATGCAGAATTCCCTGTGATCTGAGTTGGTCACCTGAGTATATCTGAAAAATCTCACTGTAAATACTGTCACCTTGGGGAAAAATCTCTACAAACATACCCAGAAATAAGTGCTTAATGTGGTGTCCAGGACATCCTCACACAGCTGTAGGGATGTGGTAAGTGTACTGATCCACTAAACTGCTCAATCAGCTAAAAGCTGTGACACTTTTCTTCTGATCATCCACAACCAGAGTAATGTCTCAGCCTACTTCCAGTGGAAGGCTTTTGCTACTCAGGAAGAGGAGGATCAACTGAAACTGATGTGAGTTTGAAAGATGCAATTCAGTGAGATATCCTGCCCGAGGCTAAAACTAATATATGGCTTCAGGGAATATTGGTGCTTTTAAATGGTTTAGGGCAAGTAAACCATCCCAGGCATCAGGGTGTGTGAACCGGGACAACAGAGCTCAGCAGTTCCCATTCCAGTTTCACCTATACTCCAGCTGAGGATGATGTTTTGGGGAAGAAGGGTTGATTGCAATGACTGGATTTCCTCAGAGAGCAAATTCATGTTTGTGGGAGCCACAAACCACTGGGGTCCAGAGATCTCTGTGCAACAGAAGGTCCATGAGGCTGAGTGTCAACACTCCTTACCTGGGACTGCACTGAGCAGTAGGACTTAACACAGCTGCAGGTGGCTCAGCTGTTCTGGTGCTCACTTTAGTTCCCTCCACTCCAGCTTTGACAAGATGTTAGGCTCCCTTCCAGTGCTGTGCAGGGCAGGGACCTTCGCTGGCCCAGATAGTCAAGACCATCCTGCTATAGGATGTTGAATTGCCCTGCATTCTCCCAGTGTCCAGCACAATGAGGAATTTCTATCCTTCCTTAGACACTGGGGAGGCCTTGGCGGTGGAGAGTTCTGCAGGGAAGCAAGGACAACACAGTGTCCTTGCACTTGGAAGTGCATTTGGTTTGGGCAATATGGATCTTCATGGTGGTGAGAGATGGGGCTGTTTCTTCAAAGGGTGTGTTTGGGGAAGCTTTGAAGTTCTCATTTCAGACAGTAGAGAAACACAGCCCAGGGGAATGGATTGAAAATGACACCGAAAAGCTTGGGTGATTCAGGGAGTCCTTGTGTGACTTTTCAGACTTGGATGGATGTGGGTTCATAGGAGTTAGTCTGAACCCAGAGCTGATGAGGAAACTGCCTCAAACTGCAGCACTTTTTAAGGGCTTCTGAGCAAATAAAGTTCAACGTAATTAGGTCAGAAATGCCTTGCAGGCCAAAACTAGTTTTCCACTGTTCTCTATTTAATTACACAGTGTCTGACTTCCATGTAAGCTCAGCGTGTTAAAAGAAAATCTCACAACCTTCTCTGGATACTTCTCTTGACCATTCTTTTCCCATTTCTTCCCACCTGCCTGTCTCAGCCTGGACTATGAGGGATCCTCTTTCCCCTCAGAAACAATCGGGTTTCCCCACAGCTAAATTTGACCAGATTTTTTTTCCCACCTTAATTTGCTTTCATGCCAGTTTGTACCCTAGACTTTGACCAGGACGTTCTTCCTTACTTACAGTCTTAGGGTTGGTTGTAGCTCCAAGGCCGCTGTCCTGCTGTCAGAGAGACTTTTGAGATCTCAGAGCAGAGAGGACTTCCATGAGAGGAGGCAGTGCAGTACCCTGCCCATGGAGGGGGCCCAGAAATCCCTGGATCATGAGAAGGTCTATCCAGGAGTTTGCTCTGTCTCCCTCCTGCAGGACTTTTTGGGACATCATGGTGGAATTGTCTGTTGATGGAGGTTGAGTCGAGGGTTGCTCATCCCAGTGGTGGGAGCCCTCCCCATGCCCCGTACTGTAGGTCAGCCATGGAGAGACATTTCCGATTGTGCTCTGCAGGGAGCAGCCACCGTGAGTATTTTTGGTGCTGGTGACAGTGTTAGCCTGAGGCTCTGTCTGTGTGCAGCTGGTAATGTCCATGACTGTATTTCCTCTCTAATTGTATTTGAATTGGGCTGGGTGATGATCGCTGTCCTGCTTATACTGCAATCCCTCGATTCACTCCATATGGAGCTTCCACTCATCCCCCCAGTTGTCACCTGCTGGTTCTTTTGGCCAGGGGACTGGAGCGTGAAGGGGGGACAGTGACCTGCCAGCTCAGAAGCAACTGCTTTGTAGCAGTGGTTCCTTCTCATCTCTTGGTTGTGATCTTTTAACACTGAAGTGATTCCTGCTGCAGCTACCAAGTAAAGGTGAGCTGGTGGAAGGCAGTGCAGGGAGCAGGGCAAATAGAGTTTGCTTATCCCTGCAGGTCCAAAAGGGAAGGAGCAAAGAGTGATGCTGGTAACTTGCAGCTGAAACTCAGCTGCTTCTTGCTTTCCCAGGGAAGCCCTGCAGTGGGTACTCCTTGATCTTTATCTGCATCCCATGAGCAGCTCAGTACCAGGAAAAGCCAGTTGGTTGGTGGATTCTCCCTCAGCTGTGGCAGTGGCTTTGAGCCAGGAGGTTCTCTTGAGGGCTGCTAGCTTTCAAAACCTCTCCTGAGCTTGTAAGTGTGGAGTAAAACTACCTGCTGTGCCAGTGAACAACAAGTGATCCTCTGATCCAGTTGGGACCCTGTGGCTCGGGGTCAGCCCCTTGCTGAGGAGCTGCTGCTCTCCTCCCCAAATGCTTTGCTGCTCCTGCACTTCCACTTCCCTCTGCCAATGTGTGGCTTATTAAACACCCTGCTGGGTTTGTCTCTCCTGGGGCTGCAGGCACTATCACAGGCTGTGTCGGCGGGAAACGCACAATTTCTGTGGTTTTCTGAGGCAGCACAGAGTGGACACCACTCGGCGAGAACGCTTTGCTCTTCTCTCCCGCATCCTCCAGAGCGAGAGGGCAAATGTGCGAGGAGACCCCATGCTGTTCAACAGCGACATTTTCTCCCTAGAGCCGAAGGTAAGGGATGGCTGAGAACCTCCCTTCCTGCTTCTCCTCCTCCTATTCCTCCTCATCCCTGAATGAGGTCACTTGACAGATCTCTGCTCAGCTGGCTTTGTGTGCCGAGAGAGAAATCATGGGATTTCTGGTGAGGCTGGAGAGCTGATTGCAAAAAGCATTTCTGCCCTGGGGGCTCCTGGCAGGGACGGGAACCTGACAAAGCCGAGCTCTGCTGCAAGCACTTGACATCGAGGGCGCTCCGTGCGTGTCCTTGCAGTGTCCAGAGGGATCAATTATTATAGGTAAGGACACATCTTACACGTGGCATTTGGGGACTGACAGAGGGTGTTGGAGCACTGTCAGTTCACATATTGACCTGAAGCCTGTACTGGTTTTCTGCGCAAAAGAGGCCAAATTCTTCCTCAGGTTAATCACGGAAATGCCAATCCCTTCCTGTAACCTGGACTGAACCATGTCTGAGTCTCCTTTCATTTGTGAGCTTGGACACCAGGCTGGCAGGTTTAAATGGACTTTTCTATTGCCCCCAGGGACAGAAAATATTTTGTTTTTCTGTTTATGCAACAAACCCCCACATCCTACCATCAACTAGAGCCCAAATTCTGAGTATTTGCATGGTGTGAGCTGAAGAATGCGTACTGTCTGTGCAGTGCAAAATCCCTTTTCATCTTCAAATAAACCCTAGAATAATCCCAAACTCTGCTTTCTTTTTAACAAGGTTAAACACTTTTTTGTTTCGAAAGAAATAGATCGTGTTCTCTTCTTGGTTGCTCCTATAGCCCATCTAAGACCAAGAGCCACCAGTGTCAGAACAATGCAAGTTTCACACCACTGTAGCTGACAGAAGCATGATGTGACCAAGAGCTTGTGTCAGAGTAGTAGGAATGTTGCAGAGAGGGGGAGCTGATCAGCTGAGTATTAAGAGCATCCTGTGGTGTGCTGAGGTGATTTTGGAGTGTTTCCCCAGGCTCCTGCTTTTCACTACAGTGGGGCTATGTCTCCACAACTAGCTTAA
Organism: Entomyzon cyanotis; assembly: GCA_024500445.1. Taxonomy (NCBI): domain Eukaryota; kingdom Metazoa; phylum Chordata; class Aves; order Passeriformes; family Meliphagidae; genus Entomyzon; species Entomyzon cyanotis. The sequence continues at coordinate 7,484,196 of JAKEPQ010000743.1, forward strand.
CCTGCCCTGTGCTCCTGAAGTGCACTAAGGTGAGCTCCAGAAGTCTGGCTGCCCACAGTAGAGTCCTGGTACTCCATCTAATGATGGACAGACATAAAGCATGGCCTGGCCTCAAAACTTGAGTGGAAACCCTTCCTAAATTGCTGTTGTAATGTTACATGGTTTGCTCTAGGACTGAATACAAGTGGGCTACTACCTTCTGTTTTGTCCAGCATTATCAATCTTTTGATTTCCTTTAATGCCATTATTTATGGAACAGTTGGTTTCACATTTGGAGTTTTGGTCCTGTCTGTCTCCCCCTGCTTTGGCATATGGGTGTCTTTACATCAAATGATAGTATTTGCTCTTCTTTATCAAATACAGAATCTAAAATTTCAATGCCACTGATTTCTGCAGCCTTCTCTGTGGTGATGGCCCTGTAACTTTCAGCTTGGACAGACACTCTCCTTGCCTTGTCCATCTGCTGGAGAGGCCCTCAAAGCTGGGATCTTGCTGCCTCTGACCCTCTGGCCAACAGTGGCTGCCCTCTTCTTCCCACACTTCACCCATAATGTCTGGGAGCACCCTATAGAAAATCAAAGCCTTGTGACAAGTGACTGGAGGAAATACTTGCTTCCAGAAATTAGGAAGCTGGTGGAGGGATAGTAGTCTTGGAAAGGCTTTCTGGGCAGGGTGGCTTTGCAGGGCTTGCGCAGAAGCTTTGCTCTGTGGGCTATTAGCTGCCAGTATTTTGAGGTCTTGCTGTCTCTAAAAGCTGCAGCAGGTCACTGTAGTCTGTATAGGGTTAACTCACAGGCAAAAATCCTAACAAAAAGAGTAGGCAGGGATTTTTGGAATCACCATGTGACCATGAACATTTTGAGCATCCATCCAAGCCTGTGGGAAACAAACTGTTATGCAACTCTGACTTGCCGAGCACATCTCAAATTGTGTTTTATTTTTGCAAATACACATGATGGGTCAGCAGAAGCAGCTGTGCAAGAAGCCCAGGTGGCTACCAAAGGAGAAAGTCCTTGCTTTTTGCTGCATCCTTCCCACCACAGCTTAGCTGTAAATCACACTGCAGACACGTGGGAGCTGACTCCTTGGAAATAGAAACCAGAGGAAGGGGAGGACAAGGATTTGTTACCATTTCCCTGACCTTGACAAGTCATCACTCTCCTGTTATTGCCTGGTCATGACTCCCAGTGTCATGTGTTGACTCTGAGCTGATGAAGGTGGTCTTCAAAATGGCTGGGTTATGGACCTGAGGTTGCCTCAGGAGATAACAGCGTTGTTTGTTCCTGCAGATCTCCACCTCAGCTGGGGAAACTGGTCCCTATCCAAAGGAGAGGTTACTGCCGAGCACTTCAATGTTTGGCAGAAGGCACCATGTCCAGTGGGAGCTCTGGTCCATCCCTCAGCTTGTGGTGGGTTCAGTTATTTATGGAAAGAGGCAGATGTTAGCTTTGGCATTGCCTTTCTCCTGAGTGCCCTGAACTAACAGACTGCTCTTTGGGTGCCATTTCAGTGCTTCTGTTGCCAGCTCTGTCTTGTTTTCTGTCTGCTCTGAGCAGTGATTTCCTTTCTGTAGATTGCCTTCCCCCTCTGCCAAACTGAGGAGGCAATTTGGCCAAGCACTGGTGGTATCCAGCTATTCAAGACCAGCTTTTTCTTATCTGGGCCTGTGGAGATCCAGCAGATTCTCATAGTTTAGGGGCTTAGGGAGGGGAAACAGGATCCACATGTGTTTCTTGCTGCACAGAGATCACTTCTGTAGCTGCGAGTCACGGTGAGCTGGTGAGCTTGAACCCTCCTGTGTTGCGTTGTTGCTGAATGCTGTAGCAAAGCCAGGGAACAACAGCTGGAGATTTTGTGCTGTCTCATCATCCATCCAGAGTCTGTATTTCAGGCCACCTGCCCATGGCAGCCTGGTGGAGGCTGACGTGGTGCCAGAAGTGGTGCACTGTCATGCTCACACCTCTGCGTAGCTTTACTTCTGTCCTGGTTAGCATCCACAGTAGTTTTCTGTGCTCTGGCTCAATGGCCATCCTGTAGAGAATGTGCCAGCCCAGGCAGAGCAGTGGCTCTGAGGTATCTCGAGGCTCATACACATGTAGCTGAAGTCTGCAAGGGTGGATAACGAGGCATATCCTTTGGACTAGTCGTTCTTTTTATCCTGTGGGGAGGCAGGCATGTGAGGAACCTCTTCAACAGCCTATTTTAATTTCCCAGGAGAAATATCTAACAACATTTTCTAGTTTTATAGTCTGACATACTGCAGTAATGAAAGGAGAAATGGCAAAAGTTTTCCAGAATGTTATGTCTTCAAAGAATTTGGTTGAATAGTACAGAATAGTTGATTATGTGTAACTGATGATGTCTTCTTACCCTCCACCTTTGGAGTCAAATGCCCTGGCTTACAGTTTCCTTGACAGTACAGGGAAGCTCTCTGTGTTGTATTGCCAAAAGTTTCCATCCAAATGCACTGAATCCTGCAGAATGGTGATTTGATCTCAGGAGCTCAGGAGTCTAGAGTTTTTAACTGGTTTTCTTGGGAGCAAGGATATGAATGCAGGGCTCCAGTATCCACCACTGCAGTCAGGATAGTTTCTGCGAGTCACTTTAGGGGCTCAGGCATGCAGTTGGTCTGTCTGGCTGCCAGGGCTTAGATGGAGAACAGATGAGTTTGCCATCCTAGTCCTGTTCACCCACAGCTCAGTAGACAGTGACCAGAGCAGGACAGATGACATGGACAGAGCTCACAGCAAGACAGAGCTGTCACAAGCATCAAGCACAGGCTGATTATCATCTCCCACCCTTGTCCCTGCACCCCCTTCCCAGGTCCCCTGCTCTTTCAGGTCTGTCCCTTTCCTTGCCTCTTTGATATATTGCTATTCCTGTGCTCCAAAGCAGTGGGGTAAGATCCCTGTCTCAGTTATATTTCTGTCACAGATGTGCTGGCCTTGGCATTTGACAAATCCCAAAGTCAGCTAAACTCACTCAGCTAGAACAGAGCACTGTTGTTAGCAGATGCATATTCATCAGGCCAATGTTTCTTTTTCATTTTCTTCCTCTCCTGCTTAGCTTCATTTCTGCTTATGAATTGTATTACACTTGCTTCCATTAACAGGAGATGTATTGCCTCTGTCAGCCTCTGAGTAATAACTGAACTGCCCCAGTGTCCACAGGGCCAATAGATCTGATGGCAGCACATAAAACAGACCCAGTGAGTACCATCAGCTTGCAATCCAGCAGGAGGAACAGCCAAACAGCACTTTGTGAGATGGTGAACCTGAAGGACTGATAGTGCTGTGTTAAGTTCCAAGAAGTTTGTTTTCTGGCCTTGGTGGAAGGAGGGATGCTCTCTGAGTTTCCCAGTAGTGATTTGGCTCTGAGACCTTCTTCTTGCTTGTTTGAACTTGTCTTCAGAGCAGCCAGTGTTGCACTAAAGGATGATGTGGTGTAAAATCTGAAAAAGCAGAGTCATATTTTACACCAAGATCCCCAAGTCTTGCAAGAAATAACACAGTCCCAGAAAACTGGATGCTGTGTATGGTAGGCACTGTCTGACAGCCAGCAAAAACTCTTAAGGTGCCTGTCCCTGGTAATCTGTTGGTGCACAGCCCTTGTAAGCCTTGATGGTAGGTCTGAAGTCAAATCCTGGCATCAGTTTGCACCCTCAGCATCTCTGCTCCTGTCCTGTCTCATTCAAATACCTTCTCCCCAGTTTGCTGTCTGGCATGTGAGTCTCTACACAGCAAATGGAAGCTTTTCCTTGGACTGATCTGGGTGGCATTTCTGAAATTTGGTATCATTTCTTTCCCACTTGTTGCTGAACTCCCCTCCCTTTTACTGCAGCCATGTGTTTTGGTTTTTAGGCTCAGGGTGTGCTCTTCTCCCCTGCTTTTCATCCCTCTAGGAGACGAAGACCTCGAGCATTATCACTGCTCTTGACATTTCATGAATGGCCTTCCCCAGCGTATCAGCAGGGATTGTTTGTGTAGCTGATGGTGCTGGCAGGCCTGGCAAGGCACGGTGCAGAAACCAAACGAGGGCTGACTGCAGCTCTCTGGGCAGAGGCCACAGCAGCTGCAGGACCAAACAATGCCACTGGGCAGCTCAGCCCGGGCAGTACATTTAAGGAGAAGTGCAGAACATCGTGCAGCCGAGGTGTGCATTCACCTCCAGCTGTTGAGCTTGAAGCAAAGGCAAGCAGCTGCCTTGTGCATCCCCCTTACCGGGAGGCTCTGCCCAGGGTGAGAGCACTGAATTCAGGCTGTTAAACACACAGCAAGCAGCTGGGTGATGAGCACTGGTGAGTTATTAGGGTCTAATTAGCCAAGCCAGGGAAATGATCATTCAAGTGTTTTTTCTCAGTGCTGGACTTATCCAAACTCCAGGTGTTGTAGCAGAGCTGATTTTCGGAGCAACCCAGATGCTTTTTATTCCTGTCAATCCAATATTACTCTCTGGATGCTGGTGAGTCCATGCAGCATCCCAGTGGGACCTGAGGGGTCTGATGTCTCACATGCTGAGTGTGGGTTGCCAGCTGATGTTCCTCAAGCAAGCATGTTGATGGATAGTAAGGCTTCATCTTCATCCAGTTGCTTGCTGGGTAGAAATACCTGATCTAGCAAATGTGCTCCCTCTAGGTTTTGAGTGAAATTCAAGTGAGTGAATTCTTTCAGACTTCCCTTTCCTTCTTATTGGTTTGTGAGTGTTTGAAACAGTTTTGGTTTTTTTCTCCCTGTCCTTTCCTCTGTTCTGTTAACTCTAAGTAGGCTGCACATTAGGGAATTGCTTGCAGCTGCACCCCAGTGACTTCCTGGGGGTGGTGTCCTTTGAGCTCTAAGTGCTAAGTCGATGGGCAGTATTATAGTTATTTAATATTTATGCTTCAGGAGAGCTGGAGGCTCTCATCAGTTCAAGAATTTTGGACAGAGTAGTGAGGATACCCAGCAGCAAGCAGAATCAAAGCCTCACTTTGATAGAAAAAATAACTGTTTTATTTTGTCTCCTTTGGTAAGCTACATTTTTCATTCCTTGTGGAGTGTTATTACAGTTATCAGAGGTTCATGTATTTATGTGAACAAGTGCATTAAGAAACAGTTGTACTTCTGGGGTTTGAGAAAATATAAGTTGTGCTTTTTTTTTAAACCTGTTGCAAGAAGTGAGATCCTTTAGTGAGCTCCTCCAAAAATGCATGATAAGGCTCCTTGGGACTGAGCATCAGTGCCAGGAGTCTTTGGGAGAGAAGCAGAGAGGGAAGAACCCAGAGAACACAGCAGACAGTTACAGGCACACTGGTAGCCTGGCCCAGACTTTAACCCCTGGTTTAGGTCTACTACCAGATGCCAGTAAAGGTAAGTGACTTCAATTTTTTGCAGCTGTTTCCAAATTCTCTTAGCAGTTTTGTTGATAAGTGTTGCTCACTCCTTGCTTGTCGTTGATGCTCTAAATAAAGGCTTACAGGGCTGTGGTTGAAAACAAGAAACGTGATGTTTGAAGATAAACATTTTGCTGTCTCCTTCTGCTTTAGGAGGGAGAGGTCAGGCCGAATTGTTCGGCTGAAATCACTGTGTTCTTTAAGCCCCAAGAAGCCCGAGTCTATAAACAAGCAGTTTACTGTGACATCTCAGGTGCAGCTCCTTCCCCTGCCTCTCTCACCCTCAGTGAAGGTGAGGTGCAAATACTCTTCCAGATTACTGGGCTCCTGTGATATTGCTGGGAAGGGTCTGCCGTGGTCAGCAGGGCAGCATTGTCCTTGCAGCTTCCAGGCAATCTCCCATACAAGCTGGAGATGCCTGGCTCTGGATCATTGATCCCAGAACAATCCAGACAGTGTAGAGATAAACTTTCATGCTGTAGCTTTGCCAGCATTTCCTCAAAGGCCAGAGAGCTACAGACCAGAACAGCCTTAGTGAATGGGCACTAAAGCCCTCTAGATCACTGACCTCCAGGATGGGTCCTTTTTACGTGGATCCATTATCAGGCAGTAGGAGCCAAGTTAGAAATGCACTCCCTGACCCTGGATCCTCTCCCAGTGCCCAGATGCTGCCAGACCAGAGGTGGCTGAGCCCTGCTGAGCCCAGAGTTTCTGCAGAAGGACCATCCCTGGCCAGCACCTGCTTCTCTCCCTGCATGGGACTTGTCACCTTGTGGCTCTCAGTCAGCAGTCCCTCCAGGTGATGTTGCACAGGCCTTGCTGTGCTCAGCAAGCACAGCACCCTCCTAGAGAAACAGAGTCCAGGCAGTCTGCTGGACAAGGTTTATGCTTGTCCTGTCTTCCAGAAGTGCTGTCAAGTCCTTTTCAGGGAGCAGTTGTCATTGCCCCACCCGAGTGACCCCATCTCAGAGGTGGTGGCTTTGCTGTGCTGGCACAAGGCAGGGAATGCTTGGAGCACACAGCATGGTTTGGGTTACCTTGTCCTTCCTCTCTGTCTCTGCATGGTGCTGCTTAAGGTGTTTTTCAGGACTGGGAGGTGTTTTTCAGGATGGATTTCTTTCCAGGGTATATTCTGGGTTTGCCTGTCTAAGAGAAAGAGGTGTGAGGACCAAAGTTCTCCAGCAGCCACTCTGGAGGGAGCTGCAATCCCTAACTCAGCTGCTCTGTTCTGGCCTTCCTGCTCCAAGTGACAGATACAAATGTCATGAAACAGCTTCTTATTTACACAGTAATTGTGCAGGGTTTACTCAGTAAATGCCATCTACAATAATTACTTAGGGCTTGTGCTAACAAACTGTCTTGCTGCCCATCAGCCACAATTGTTGGAACTGTGGAAGGAAAGGATGGATTTAAAAAGTTGTCCCCGAGGGATTCCTTTTTCAGGGCTATGCGCTTGGCCTCTGGGATTTTGGCTCTGGTGATGGGGTTGTCCAGCACTTGCTGCAGAAGTCTCCTGAGGTTGTGCCAGGACAGTTTTTTCATGACAGAGAAAGAGGAAAACTACTTGCATGCAAGCCTTGAGCTGGTCTGGGACTTAGAGGAACCAGAGCAAATGGTGTGTGTTGAGAAAAAGGAGTCTGTTCCTGAATGACCCTGAGAGGCCCTTGGGAGAGCTTAACTCTTCCATTGGCCCCTTGGAAGAGGATCTCATGGAGTCATTAAAATGATGCATTTCCTTACAGATCAGAGCTGATCCAGTGGATTGTCAGAGTGGGAATTGTCCAAGAGTCGTGGTCCCTGGGTGCAAAAAGAAATTAGGAAAGAAATCAGCCATCTTTAAATGCCAAGTTGTTTAATTTTGCTTCTTAATCCCTTCCACAAATGTGACTGCCTTCCTCAGGCATTTGTCTTCTAGTCCCAAATCCCTTAGGATGAGAATTTGCAGAAATTGTGTGCCACATGCTGGGGATATCTGGAAGTTTTTCCTAGTGCAGTGAATTGTGCAGCCGGATCTCCTGCTCCACTGGAAAGGGGCTTTGCTGGCCTCCATTTGTACTGAAGGTGCCTCCATAAATTGTTTGGAGGATATTCTGGGTCAGGTGATTGACAGAATTTATCAGCTCTGGGCAACTGGCAAAGCCAGCAGTGAAGAAGTGGTTGGAAATTTGTTCATAGCAAATACTGAAGCTCAAAATGAACTTTCTTAGTTGCTCAAAAACCCCAAATGATGATTACTCCTCTATGTTGTGATGCCCTGCATCACGTGAAACTGTGGATCTCAGTTTATTGATGTGGTCAGATGGGAATTTTGTTCAAAGCCATGGGGAGATTCTATCACAAAACATGGGGAGATTCTATCAATAAAAGACAGAAAAGCAGAGAAGTTGGTCTGATCTCAGAAAGCAGAAAAGCTAAGAACTTTGGCAACAAAGTCCTGTGCTGTTGTGTCACCTACACCCTGATTTACTTGCAAGCCATGCAGCAATGCCAAACTCTTTGCAAGCTTTGTGCCTTCACTGAATGGATTTCAAAACTCCTCTAAGTGCATGGGAAGGAAATCAGAGATTATTTTAATCTCAGCATCACTTTTTCAGAGTGAAAACTGGTAGCCAAACTGGAAACCAGCCCAAGGGGTAGATTAGAAATTGGAAGCCAGATCCAAGGCATATCTCCTGAGGGAAGAGGGGGTCCCTCACCACACTTCAGCCATGGTATCTCTCTGGCTCTAGAAAGAAAAAATAATTTCTGGAAAGGAAGCAAAGTAATTTTCTACCTATTTGTCTACGCCCCAACGGTGTCAAGTCTGCAAAAAAAAAAAAAAAAAAAAAAAGCAACCAAAAGAGGTAGAAAATGAAGCACTACATCATGCCAGACACTTTCAAAAGCTTGTTTGTAGCAGGAGAAGGACACACTGAGTTGCTTTCTTACCAAAAGATTGTGCTCTCTATGCATTTTTGATGCTGATACCTTGTTGTTTCTTTCTATCAATTTATTATTTTCATTACATGAGAAAAGGTGAAATGAGTAAATGATACTGTTAGTGCTGTGCTAAGTAGCTAGACTGCAGGTAAACCTGAGTTCAGGATCCTCAAGTGAGGGTATGTCCCAGCACATCTGAACCATGGGCTGGTGGGATAATGTGAGGTAGGCAGGAAAGCTGATGCTCTGGAGCTTTGGAGCTGGCTGTGTCTGGGCTGCTGCTGTTGGGAGGCACTGGATCAAGGCAGTAAAGAAATGAAAGGAATCTGCAGTTGATTTTACCAATAGGATGAGGGAAATGGATAAAAAATAACAAGGTTATAACTTTGCAAGAGAAGAGTGGTGAGTAGGACTGACCTCAGTAGAGAAACAATTATGCTGGCTTTTTGTTTGCAGAAAAATGCTGCCTTTTGTTTTTTCTTCTTTCTTTTAAATGAAGAGGGAACATTTCACAATCAAATAATTTATTCTCCTCTGTCCCTCCCCCAAACTGGTCACGGGATGTTATTGCATAAGCAGCTTTCTCCTTGAGCAAGGGCAGGTTTTGCTTGTCGAGTGTGTAGAGCAGAGCCAGTGGCAGTCCTGTGAATAAAATAGCACAGTTCACTGCAGTCCCTGATTTTTAACTAAAAGGCAGAGTGGACATTTATTGGCATCAACCATTAAATAAATCTGTGAGTCTTGTGCAGATTCAGGTGCTGGTTTCAGTGGATGTTGGTGACTTTTGCAGTTTGGAGCCTGTCTGCAGAATGTGAGGCAGTGTGGTGGGTTAAGGACATCTGTGTTTGGTGGTTTAAGCCATTGCTCCTGGCTGTGACAGCTGGTGCACTGGTGACAAGCTGGTCCTTTCATCTGCTGCAGTGGATTATTGAGGCTCCCCTGGATTCTTGTCTCAAAAACCTGACTGTAATGATTGTGTGTGTCAAGATCTGAGAAAGGTCCTCCATGGAAACACCAGTTCCAGATAAGAAGTGTCAAAGCAGGGAATCTCTGGCTAGGAAGGCTGGTTACAGTGAATCCACTTTTGTAGGGATACCTCTGTGTCCACCACAGTACACATGGGGAAACTGAGGCATAGAGGCATCTCTGGGTATGTGTTTAGGATCCTTCATTGGGCCAGCAGCAACTCGGTGCATGTCCTGCCTGCTGTGGTGCCCTAAGCCCCATCAGCTGCTGACCACTTTGCTTTGGCTGCTTCCTGTTCACACGAGTGCTGTGCTGAGCACAGGCTGCTGGTCGATTTGAAACCCAGGGTGGCTCTGACACCAACTCTTGTCCACCGAAGCCCTAATGACACCCGAATGCTTTGCAATTCCCTTTAACAAAGCCGCTGCCTCCCTGCCTTTGTCCTCGCAGGGGCCTCGTGATAGGACCGACTTTCCATTTCGATGTGCCTGCCCTGCAGTTCGGTGACGTCTCCTTTGGTGAGTGTGCCCTGGGCTTGATCCACAGTGTGAGAGGTTTGTGTGTTGCTGAAATGGAGCACTTGAACATAAGAGCATCTGTCACTCGTGTTCCTCCACAACAGCCTTTTCAGGGTGTTAACTCCAGGGCTGCTGGTGCCTTAGGCAGCATTTCACCATCGTGAGATCAAATGGGACCAAAGGAATAAAACTCAGTATTTTCTGGTGTCCCTCGTAGTTTTGTCTGCTCCATCTTCCTGATCCTTGCCAGGGGAATCACCATGAAAGTCCTTGTCCCAGAAGGGCCCAGGCGATGCAGGAGAAGGGAGCTTAAGCCATTATCACTCTGTAGCTGCTCTGGGCACGTGTTCTTATTGCAAGGCAAGGGCATCATTTACCCACCTGACATTTAGTGTGGGATGTTAATTAGTGCTGTGAGGGCACCTCATTATCGCTGGCCAGGTCAGGTGCCCTAGCAATAGGTCTGCCTCAGGCACCTGTGTCTCCTACATCAGTCCAGCTCCTTCCCCACTAAAAGCCCAGCTCTGCTGAGAGAGCGGGTGGCTGAGCATCCAGAGCGTTTCCTTTGAAATGCAGATTCCAGTTCTCCATCTCAGGCTTACAAAAGGCTTTTTACTGAGATGATCTGCAGTTTAAATGTGAAATCAATTGTGGATTGATTGAAGGGCCATTATCATTCTGCACCCAGGATGCCTCTGTGTTTTCATGCTGTTCATAGACTTTTTAAGAAAACTCATTACCTTTCCTGAGCTGTTTCCTCCCTTCCCTGCATCACCCCTGAGCCACTTCTTGTTTCCTTTTGAATAAGTGAAACAATAAGAAGGGCACCAGGCAGGAATATGGTTCTGTAATAGGAGATTCATCCTGCTTGATCTCATTTCATTCTTAAGGCCTCTTCAGCTGAAAGCAGCTATTGTGTCTTTGTTTCTTTTAACTGTGCTGCTGACTGTTGTCTGCATCTGGTGACCTCGGTAGCATTTGGGATTGTGAGATCTGTGTCTGTCCTTTTTGTGCTCCTCCTGCCTCTGTGTTGTAGTTACTGCTGGAGCTGGCAGTGGTCACTGTTCAGGGGCATGGAGAAGCTCTGGGCTATGCTCCCCATCTGTGTTCAAATGACACTTGGTAAGCAGGCCCTGGGAGATGTCTCCTCCTCACAGAGCTGGCCAGCCAAGCCATGTATCCACTGCAGAGCAGGTTGTGGGCTGCAGAGCCAGGACACCCCCGTGAGGTGTGGCTGTATCCCTGGCTTTCCATTATGCAGACCAAGTCTCAGAGCTGACACAGTCTAAACCTTTGTGGGCAGAATGGGTGTGATGTCCCCGTTTGTTGGGTGAGGTGGTTCCTAATTGCTGATCTCGAAGCAAGGCTCAGGTTTGCCTCCAGAGGGGTGGGCTGTGAGTTGTCCTGAGCTCAGTCTGGTTGCCCCAAATCAGGAGATGCCTTAAGGATCCTGCCTGGAAAAACTGCATTTGGTACTTTGTATTGTGTTCTAGTTCCTACTTCCATCCTCCCTTTTTTTACTTTTTTTCTCCTCAATGACAAATCACTGCTTTTACGTCTTGAAAGTGGTGGGAATGTTGGCAGAGTTAACAGGGAATTTTACAGATTGAATTTTCAGAGTAAATGGTCAGTATGGATGCACACTCATCAGTGAGAAGTAACTGGTGCTGGTTTGGGGCAGGTGTGGGAGCTCAGGTTACTTGGGATGTTCCTGAAGGAACACTGTTTTGGTTCCAAAATCACAAGCTGAAATCATGTACCAGATGGTCAAGTACAGAAGCCATTCTTGCATTTTTGAGAGTAATTTCTTTGATTGAAAGCAGGCAAAGGAAGGATGAGTACAGAAGGTTGCTGTTAATGAGAGAGATATCATTGTATAAAGCAGTTTGCTTTTCTTCCTGGTCTCATTTCTCCTCTCCTGGGGAGCAGAACGAGTTGTATTCACTGCAGGGATCTTCAGTGGGGACAGAAAATGCTCTGCAGCCATGAACTGCCCAGCATCTGCTGTGCTACACTTTGCCCTCAGCTCCCTGCTGTAAAGCTGAACTCACTCTGTTCAAGACAACAGATTTCCTCTGCATTTATATTATTGTAGGCAGATGAAAAATTGGTCCCTTAATTTGAATAGAGTGGTGAGTAAAGTATTATTCTAATGGTGGTAGAGAGGGGATCTGTGAGAGGCTTGCAGCTAGGCTTGAGAAGAGTCTTTTTCTTCTCCATGTTGGGTGGGTTGAACTTCTGGAGCTGGTTAAAGCCAACCCTGACATTGTGGACTTGTTTGTGGATAAAGCATCAGGCACTGTGTGAGAGTCCAGGCTGAGCCTCCTGGGCCAAGGAGGAGTGGGGTGAATTCTCGTCTTGCTGCTTTTCTAGGTGTTTGAGGGATAAATGTAACCCCAAAGTGGAGAATTGCCAGGGCAGCTTTTCCTGGCTCCACAATAAAATTCTGTTTTCCACCTCTGCAGAGAGCAATGCACCATGGCTGGGTGGGTCTGGCATGTAAAGGATGGGTTTTACCTGCTCATACCAGGCTCAGACCTGCAGAGCTGTGTCAGTGCAGCTGTCCCAGTGTAATGCCTTCACTCTCTCCCCTGGGCACTTCCAGCTCTCTTGCCCCATCCGTAGAGGGAGGTCCATGAGAAACCAGAGGATGAGAATGCTTAGGAGGGCCATGCCATGCCCACATGGCACATCTTCCAGGTTTTTTTCTGCTTACTGCTTTCCTGCCCTGCTCTAACCACGTAGAGCTGACTTTTCCAAGGCAGAGGGCACTGGGGCACCTCTTGTCATCTGATGATCAGTGGGAAGCGAGAACTTGTGTCCTTCAGGGGCTGTTGAGAAGTACTGACAGCCCCTTGGGAAAGAAGACTTTGGTGCTGGGTTTTGCTCAGCTGGCTTTACAGAGTTATTCTTCAGGCTCTCAGCAGTGTTCTCCAGCCGTGTGGCTGCTGGGGTGGGATTTGAGCAGCTCTGGCTTCCTCTGGCCTTGAGCCTTTGTGCAGACCCAGCTCAGTTGTCAGGAAGCCAGAAGAGAGTAAATAGCTTCCCTTGGCAAGCACTCCAAAGAGAGACTGGAGGGGGAATAACATTCTCCTGAGGAGGAGCATCCCTTGGGTTGAGCAAAACTGGGCTAATGACGTGAGTCTGTTAAAGGAGGGTAAAATATAGGTTGTATAAGCTCTTGGAGAGTTGCTATTGCCAGACTCTGTAGCTTAGATTTAGGGAAATGAAGCCTTTATGATTTTTATCCTCTCTAGTCGTCCTGTTTCCTGCACCTCACAGCAGAGCAGGGTCCATGGTTTCCATCCTAAGTTTGTATTTGGCTTGTCTTACAGGCTGGCAAATGCTCATTGGAGGATTGAACCCAGTAAAGGAGTGGTCGCCCCTTATTCTGAGGTGTCTGTGATTGTCACAGCAAACCTGGATGACACAGATAAATCCCAGGACACGGTGAAGGTGTTCACTGAGAACAGCTATATGAACTTCATCCCTGTCCAGGCTGTGAGCATTGGCACCACGATTGTCACCGACAAACCATTTGCTCCAGAGCTCAAGTTGGAACCCCACTTCGGGTAGGAGATCTCTCAGATGCTGCTTCTCCTGTGGGCTCAGCAAGGAGCAGTTTTGTTGTAGTCCTTCAGAGTAGATCTTCTTCAGTGCACAAAGTCCTGGCTCTGTTTCCCTGAAGCCAGAGACTCCCTCCGAAACATGTGATGGCCTTTGGAGAGTTGTTAGATACCCTCAGAAGCCACCTAAATGGAAACCAGTCGCTAAATTGTTACTGAATTATCTCTAGCTCTGATACATTTATTTCCTCACTTTATCAAGTAACAATTGGAGAAAAACGGCATGTTCCAGCAGTGTCTGGCTGGAAAATGCTACTTTACCAGTATAACCATATTTCTCTTTGCAATAACATTGCTTGCTTTTGTGTTCCCTATGGAGTATCATCTCACAGCAGTGCAAACCTTGGCGGTAGCTTCTTGGCAGCACCTCGACTAAATGAATGGTGCTGTTTTATTTCCCCTCTGCCTGGGAGTCTGGGAGGAGCAGCAGAATTTGTCTTTGCCCTGTTTCCTCCTTGGTTTGTTCTTCCCCAGCTGCCCTGCCAGGCTGTGCTTTGTCAGATCAGACCTAGTGGCTCTTTCCTCATTTCTTCTGCCTGCTCCCTCACCATCTCTTCCAGAGAAGAAGCCCGAAGCACAGACAAGCCATGGTGGCTGCAGGACCAGCTCTGAAAGGGAGAGGAAAGCCCACTGAGGCTGGGCAGGATGCACTGACAGTGTTAATTGAGGTGAGCTCAAAGGAGGGCCTTCACGGATCTTGTCGCCTATGTCTGATATCAGACACGCTCTTGTAAATGGGAGAAAGAGGAGCCTTATCAAAGTGCACTTTGCCTTCTGCTGGAGAGTTCTTGGGATGAGAATTATTTTCTCGAGGTGCCTGTTCTTCTCCCTGGCTGCAGAGAGGGTCCACAGTGCTCCCAGTATGTAAATTTTTGGGTAGAAAGAGTAGGCTAATCCTACTTTGAGCATTTAGGATAGATTTGAGGGGTTTACATATATATCCACCAGCCATCCACATAAGCAAGGACATTGCAGGGAGGTGGATCCTAGTCCAGTATGTCCTGTGCTCTGTGCAACCTGGCTGCAACTGGCTACACAACAGAGCAGACAATGTCAATGAGCTTGGTGTCATCATACCCTGCCCCTTCCCATCTGTGCCCACCAGCTTGGTTTAGGGTTGTTGCCAGGGCTGTCAGCTGCAGAGCTACTACTGGGTGAGCTGAGATGGGACCCAGGGAACACTGGGTGTTCCCAGAGCCACAAATTCTGCACCTATCAGAGCTTCTCCAAGCTTTCATCTATTGCTGTCTTCAACATAAACCATTTTATGCTAAGCTGGTACATATCAGTTGTTAAAAGTCTGTTCCAGAGCAACTTTCTTCTATACCATCACTTCTGCTGGCAGCAGACAGCCACATTTTCTGTGCCTTTCAAAAAACCAGTAACTGCTCCAGGAACAATTTGTTTCCTGGTCATGCTCAGATTTATTAAGAGTAAAGTAACAGCTCCAGACTAGCCTGCAGTTAGGGTTTCTTTACATGAAGGAATCAATTTCCATTGAACATTCATTTTGTTTCCTGTCTAGCTGGAGTTATTAATCTCTTGTTGTCTCTCCATTCCCTCAGCAGCCAGACTGGTCTTGCTGCCGTCTTCGTATTGGGGAATCTTCTGTTGACCCTGTGTTCTCACAGTGCATTTCTCTTTATAAAACACAAATGCAGCTGCACTATTCTGGCAAAGGGTGATGTGCTGGGAGTGATTAGGGTTGGATGCCCTTTAAGAGCAGGGGAGATGAGGGTGTGCCATGGCAGGGGCCCCACCAGTGAGACAAGTGGTGCTCAGATCACCAGATGAGTCTCTATACCCTGCAACTCCTCAGTAGCACCCTCAGAGGAAGCCACCTGAGGCAGTAGCTCCTAATGGAAAGGTGAAACGGCAGTGAAGCTGTTCCTCCCTCTGCCTGCAGCCAGGACAGGCTAGCTCAATGTCTGATACTGTGAGACCTGCAGGAAGCACCTTGGGAAAACCCTCAGAGTGTTAAGCAGCAAAGGCTGGTGATGCTCTGAGATGAGGCAGCAACTGAGGAGGTGCTTTTCATGAAGCACTACCTGGCTGTATGCAAACAGAGCAGCTGCTGGGTGGTGATAAACTCTGGGGCAACCAAGACCTGGCTGTGGTTTAAGCTTCGAGCTTGGGCAGCCTTTTGGGTGCAAGTTTTATTTCAGAGTGTGCAGTCAGGGAATGTCACCAGAGTGCTGAAGCTGAGTGATCACGGAGAAATAGCAGCTCCCATGACATTTTCCATCTCTGCTTCTCTTCTAGCTTCACTCCCTGTCGTTACGAGTTCAAAGTGACAAACAAAGACAACATATCCATCAGCTGTACTGGACCACAGAAGGTTTCAACATATTTCAGCAGCATCATTGTCTCCCTGCTCTCAGTGTCAGCAAGAGTAAAGATTCTTCCCAGATCCCCAGACCTGGCAGCCCTGTGTTTAAGCTGCAGCCAGTGCAGCTGGACCTGAAGCTGGGCGGAGATGGTGCTGGAAGGATGCTCCAGCACTGCCCAGGTGAGGCCCCTGCCTAGGGCTGACCCTTCCCTATCAGATCCCTTCCACTGGGGCTTCTTCTGCAGCCCCTTGATGTTTGCCTGGGAAAAGAAGCGAGTGACTTCAAGAAACTGTTTTAAGGCCACAAGTTTCCATGGCAGCACCAGTTGCTTTCCTTGCTGGCCACCATCGTTGCTAAGGATTTTTTGTGTTTCCATAGCTACCAAAACCCAGTGCTGATCCCAAAATACAGGCTGACGGAAATATTGCTCCTTTGGGGCAAACAGGAGGTTACCAGTGTTGTGTGCTGAGGCAGAAAGGAAGGATAGGGAAAGTAAATTACACTCAGACTAGAAGCCCAGGCAGGAAGTAAATTAAACAAATCCCAAGTGCTTTATTCAGGAGAAGCAAGGAGTAAAACAAAAGTCCTGTGAAGGGTGGGAGTGTCTGGAAGCAGCATTGCTTTTCGTCCACAAACAAACATGGGCGGAGGGCTGGTCTCGCCCTGAGTCCTGGAAGGGGAAAACACAGTGTGCAATGATCAGTGTGCTCTAATGATCAGTGTGATGTCCATCCACGTGGGAAACTGTTCCCAGGGATCATTATAATTGACAACTTGACTTTTGTCAATATTTCCATAACCGCTCACCCCAGTCTCTCAGCCATCCCTGGCGTCCCAAGGGCAGCCAGGTTTTGCAGCACCCTTGGAGAGCAGCTCAGAGGAGGAGATTTTAGCAGGGTCATGGGTGTTCTCTCTGTGCCTTTCTTCCCAGAGGAAATGCAACTCTACAGAGAAAATGCCACCTAACCCTGGAGTGCATTCCCTGGCTCCAGGACCACTGGGCACATGTGGAAGTGAATGTGAAGTGTGTCTCCACGAAGCTCCTGCTGATACTGGTCTTCTGAGAAAGGGTTGCCTCAGTGGTAGCTTGAGGAAGTCTTGCTCAATCACCTGCAGTGGGACTGTCCCGGCATAGTTCTGAGCCCCAAGGTTTTGCTGGAGAGGGAAATAGTGATCAGGACATTGGTGAGGCTGTCTTGTCTGGAAATCCAAAAGGGCATCTGTGAGTTCAGCTGTGGCTACCTGGCTTCTTTAGTCAGAGCCTGACTCCCCTGGGAGTGGGCATTCCACTTTCCTTGTGTCCAGAGAGATTCATAGTCTTCAGGCTGGTCAGCAGCCCAGCTCCCTGCATTGCATCTGTAGGCTCTGAAAGGAGCTGGGTTGTGGTGTTGTATCAGAGGGAGGAGTGAGAAACAAAGGGAGGCGTTTGGGGAAGCAAAACCATGAGGAATCAGGAGAAGGTCTTGAGTATCCTGCTTAAGCAGAGTGTTTTCCTGTGAAGTGCAAGACATCTCTGTTCCTGAGGAGGTTTCTTTTAAAACCAGCCCTAGAAGGCCACAGGGCATCCTAAGAACAAGTGATCCCTTCCTTACCTGAAGGCAAGCTGGTTATTTGGGTTTTTTGCATGGATTCTTTCCCCTCCACTTCCAAGAGAGGGCTTGCTGGCACTGACCCATCTATGCCCTCTTTCCTGCAATATATGGATTTTTTTTCTTTTTTCTTTTTTTTTTTTTAATTTGTTTTTACAAATTCCTGTAAGCATTATGCTTACAAGATCACCTTATTTTACAGAAACAAGGAAATCATGACTGCTGACTTGATGACACAGAATCTGCTTCATCTAAGCCTTTGTCCTTGGAAAGCCCCAGCTCAGCTGTTGCACATCTAAATAACTTCCAGTTGGCTACCTAATGTTGCCCTGTCTTCATAGTCATTTAGACAGGCTAAACTATCATCTTCATTTTTCTGCTTTGCTCTATCTAACAGCAGCTACTGTCTCCCAGATTATCTCATGCCGAGCACTCTGCCTAAGGGAACTGAAAGCATTAGCATGAAGAAGTCTGCCTCTTCCCAGAGGAGAAGCAGCTGTCAGAAAGGTCTCCCCAATATTTCACAGGGTCAGTTACCTTGTCTGGACATGAAGAGAGGGAAGCCTTGAAAGTGGTTCTGCACTTTTTGTGGAGTGAAGGTCACTGTAGTAAAGGCATGGGAGAAGCCAGGCATGCAAATCCAAGTGGGATACACACAGAAAATGTTACTGACGTGTCTGTCAGGCTTGTGTGTGCTTTGAGGATTGAAAGATGTGAAATGCATCGGAGAGGGAAGGAGGTCTATGACCACTTGAGGTTGTTTTTCCTTGTCTCCAGTTTCTGTAGCAACTCCATGCTGTCCTGACTCTGCAGTACAAGCCTCATCTGAACACCCCTGGAAACAGGGTCATTCAGGGCTGGGATGTGCTTTCCAAGCCCAAGAGCAGTCCTGCAGCCATGCTGGGGCATATCTATAAACACATTTGTGGCAGTTCCTCCTGCTGTGACCTCTTTGCAGAGAGCAGAAGTCTGGGCTGGGCATTTTTCATGACAGAAGTGAACGGTTTTTCCATAATGCCCCAGGAAACCAAGCCAAGTTAACCACTGGGCACTGAAGTGCTGCTGTTACAAAGAGCAGAGCTCATCCAGAAACAGTTTTGTTCAGAGGACACAGCCCCTAGAAGCTGTAAATCAGCTATGGCTCTGATGAGGGCTTAGGGAAGATGCCCTGGGAACTGGGACAGCTCATTTCCAGCTGGGTCTTATCAAATCCCAACAAGTTTTTTGTGAGGCCCTTCTTGATGCACAGCACCTTCATAAGCAGACCCTGGGATGCAGAGGAATGTCAGCAAAAGCAAGTGGAGGGAGCTGGAGAAAAAGAGTAGTGCTGTTAGCTCCGCTTGGAGGCCCCTGTTATCTTCTGCCAAATTAAATTAGGGTTTAATTACAAGCTAAAGGGGAAATCTAATTTTGATGCTAGAATAATGCACATATTTTATAATAACAGAGAAACAAGCACATTCCAGTGAAGTCCGCGAGGAATTAATTTCCTCTGGGGCCACTTGTTGGCCGCTTGCCTGTTTCTCTTTACTCCCATTTCTTTAGAACCAATTGAGGTTTTTGGAAATGGGAATGCTGAATCAGTGCTCAGCTTTTAATCACCCCATCTCCCCCTCAATTGGTTTTGCTGGACGTGAGCCTGCAGGCACTTGCTCCTCCTGATGCTGAGTCACCTGAGTCTGCTGAGTTGGTGGCAGCTGAGGGTCCCAAGCATGTGGCAGGAGAGCAGCCTCTGCTCCAAAGGCTTTGGCATGGCCCCGGTGCTGGCTCTTTCCTGCTGTGGATGCTATGACAGCTCCCTGTTCTGCTCTGCATGTTAATTAAGCAGTAATGTATTTGCTCTGGGTCCCTCAGCAGCCACCGTGTGATTCTGCATGGCAGAGCTGCAAATGAAGACGGTCTCCAAGCTATTAACACCTCAAATTGCTCATCAAGAGCCCAGCAGAAGGGCAGCATGTCAGATATTATTTCTGATCCACATTAAGCACTGTTGGTATTCTAAGCGATCAGATTAAACTAATTCAGTCTGATACCAAGGGAATCAAGTATCAAGACTCAGGAAGGTGAGATCAGTAGAATATAAGCATCCATACATCTAACCTTGCTGGAGCCCATCAGCAGAGCCTCCCAGCATCCATCAAACACACACATTTATTTTGACCAGGAGAGAAAAATATTTTTCTGTCTGGACAAGACTCTTGTGTGCCTAGATCTTTTTTTTCTTCCAGTTGGTTTTTTTTTTTTCCTCCTCATTCTCTAGTCTCTGCTGCTGCTTTGATCAGAGCAATGGTAGAAGCAGCACAGTCCAGCTGTGGCTGTGGGGTTGGACATGCTCAACTCATACCAATCCATGCCCCTTCTCTGACACTGTGGAGCAATGAATCTCTCATGGTTACTCTTTGTCTATACCTACACGGTTAGAGACAGACTGAAAACAGGCTCTCTTCACCCCTTGGATCTTTGATAGCTCAAAGTTGAGTTAAGACTTTGCACCAAGAGGTTTTCTGTAACATTGGAATAGACCTCCACAATCTCCCCACAGGAGATACTAAACCTGGAATCCAATTCAAACATTTAATCCTATTTTTTACCTTTAAGGTTTCTTCTTGAAAGCCTAATTTGTCCCCTTTCTAAGAGCAGTGACCAGCTCCTCAGCTTTCCTCGGGTATCCCCTCAAAAGGAAGACATTCAATACAAAGGACATACAAGGATATTCTTAGAGACATGTGACAGAGGCTGCCAAAGGCTCATACCCAAATGTAGCTGTTCTCTAGAGCTTTCATCCTTTATTCAGGATCCATGCCTTGTTGTTTGCATTGATCACTGCTGTTCCTGTATCACCTCATTGTCTCCTCCGTGTGAGATGTGTTCACTCCCTGGGACAGAGCTAAGAGGCACCAAGCAGTCCATGTGCCAGGATGCATCAGCAGGGAGCCCTGCACCTCCGTGGCACATGTCAAACCACCTTCATGTGTTGATCTGACATCTCTGGACAGTGAGAACTTCTTGGCTACAGATCCAGGGTAATAAATTGCCAGTAGATTCTTTGGGGAAAGGATTTGTTGAGCTAAACATGTAGAAAATTATTCTTTTCATTCAGGATTTTCTTGTTTGTTTTGAACAGTAGCCTTTCTCCTCCCAGGTGGGTCTTCTGAGGGCATTAGTGATTTCTCCTGCCTCTGTCCTCTTTTATTGCATGTCCCCAGGCAGGTGTAACTGCAGGGAGCCTGCAAGCCAGATCCCAGCCTTGGTGCTGACCAAAAAAACCCAATTCAGTGTTAGAGTTGATGGGGTTTTGCTTTGTTGTTTTTATAACAAGGAAGAAATGGAAAATGCAGACAGTGAAAAAGAGCGCAAGGCAGAAATCTGACAGCAACGCTCTGTCAGCCACTGGCAGGGAGAAGCAGGAACATTGGGAACATCCATCAGAAATGCATTTATCCCCATGCCCCTGGTGCTGGGGAGTGTCAGATGGGTGACAGTAGCGCATACGTCCTTCTTGCCCCCTGGTGCTCTCAGCTCCTTAGGGCCCTATGTATGGGGCTTTCACAGTACCCCCACACATGCTATTTCTCTGCTTAAATCCCCTGGGTAGCTTAGAAAAGAAGAGCTGAGTTGTGAGGGGAAGATGCTGCTGGATGTGTCCTTCAGCTGCAGGAAGTTTGGCAGCAGCAGAACTGGGTGTAACAAAAAAGTGGTTTATTATTTCTCAGAGTTGGAGGCTCTTGGAGCAAGTGCGGGTTGGGGATCACCTCTGGGGTGGCCATGTGGCTGCCATGGACAGCTTGTAGAGAGTCTCTCTACTCACAGGCAGAGGCACTGGGGAGCTGAAGCAAGAGAGACTTGGAAATTTGCTACTTGCTTCATTCAGACAGAATGAAAAGTAAATAAGGAGCTTGCCAAGGAGTCATTCCTCAGTGGACTAGGGAGCAGCTTCTAGGTTTTGGAGGGGTGAATTTAGGGTACACGAAGCGAAGGAGAAAGCATTGCCTGTGCTGTTAGGTGTTTGACTGTCTCCCTGGCTTTGTACTGTGCCATCAGGACCAAGCCTGGGAGATGTTCATGTGTTATCCATGCCTGGATCAGGCTGGGGGGGGGTTGGGTGGGGGTTGCCTTCTGATTTTAGAGCCAGTCAGCAGACACTGACTGGAAGGTGACTTCTTGCTCTGGCAGCACTGTTCAGCTGCAAATTTGGGGAGCAGCCAGCTTCTGCCCTTGCTTTCTGCACATCTTCATCAGCCAAGGCTCACAGTGGGAGCCCAAGGTACATGGGCTCTGCAAAGGGCATCCCTCTCCCTATCCAAGCCATTCCACCAGTGCTGCCTGGATGGCTTCTGTGTGGATTTCCTCTGGGCAGAAGGTGCAGGAGGCTCAAGGCCTGTTTCTACAGAGCTTTAATGTTTATGAAACAAATCGTTGATGCTTCTTCTTGGTTTGTTGGTGGGAACAGCCATCACTGCATGTAGCAGTGATAGGTAAGGTGACATGATCTCCCAGACCTCATTTCTCTCAATTTCTCCATCTTTTCTCACCCTGCTTCCTGTGAGCTGTGCATCAAACAGCTTTCCCAAGAGAAAATCCATCTGAACCCCCGGCACTGCTCTGCCCATAAGTGCTGTTTCTACCATACCAGTACTCTTTCCTGGTACTGCCTCCCTGTCTTAAGAGGATAGCTGAGCAATCTTTAAACTCTTAGAAGAAGAGGCTCAAGCCCCTTGTAGTGAATTCGAATCCAGGTGCCAAAACTTTACACGTTTTTCAGTCTAAGTCTGCACTGGGGATTTTTGTGCTGATTTCTTCTAGCCCAAGGTGCTTCCTAGACAGGCAGCACAACCTAAGACTAAATCTTATGATGAGAAGCATTGTCCAGATGCTCCTTGAACCCTGACACATTGCTGTGCATTGTCTTTGCCAACTCAGAGAACCAGTAGCAGTTGGGTTAAGGTGTGATGACTTTGGGATGTTAGTGATGTGTCACCATTCATCTGTACCCCTGGCTGGGACAGGGAGGCAGCCAGGAGAAAAGTGAGGGGAGGACTTCAGCTTCCAGGGAGATTGAATGGCATTCACAAAGCGCAGAGCAGCCCAAAGAGATGCCCATCCCAGAATCAGTGGTGTGGGATGCTGCAAAAAGGATTGATTTACTCTCCACTGTGTGCTTCATGTAGCAGAGGGAGGCAGGAGTTCCAGGGGGTCGGGCACCCCAGGGGCCCTCTGGGCTCAGCTGCCATGCCATGCATTTTCAGCAGTGCCTGACTCAAAGCCGCCTTCTCAGTGTCTCTGCCCTCGAGAGAGTCATCCCTCTCCTCCACAGGAAACCTTTCCAGCTGGGAGCTTGCTTTGCATGTTCCCTCTCACTGGTAACTGTCACCTCTTTCCTGCCTGCTGGCCTCCATCACCACCCCCTTGTCCCCAGCTGTCCCCAGTGTCACTTGGACCAGGTCAATCCTGTCTGGCCATCCCTTGTCCCATCTCCAGGCGCTCTGGGGGACCACTGGACTGTGAGCACATTTCTGGGGAGTATGCCTGCCTTGCTCTAGGTAAAGCAGGGAGGAATTCTGATGTACCATGTGAGTGACCTTTAATAGTAACTCAGCAGCAACATTAATTTGGCTTTTACATGGGGTAAAAGACCCCACATCCTTACTCTGATTTCTGCCAGAGTGAGGATCCCTGCTTCTTTTGGGCAGGAGATGGATGGTGATGCTGGCATACTCAGCAGGGGAGAGCTCCAGTGTCTGTCTGATTTATTTTGGGATTCGACCCTAGGAATTATATTAAACTGGAGCTTTTTTTGGTTTGCTTTTCATTTTGTGCTCATTATCGTTGCAGCTTTACCTTCTCCTTCCTTGCCCCATGGTGACCTGCTGCAGAATCCCATTTGCTGGGCTGGGGCTTTGCTGCCTGCCCGGGATGTGTCACATCGGCACAGGCCGGTGGAGACGCCTTCTGGGGTTCGGCAGAAGTGGTTCAGATGAGCAGAAATGTTTCCTTTTAGGTGAGGACTTCAGGATGTGCTCCATCATTCCACCTCCCTCCTTTTCCTCGCCCTGCTTTTGGCCCTGTGGAAAGACAGCAATGCTAGCAGGCAGGGAGCCCACCAGCCATGCTGTGAGCTTGTCCTCAGGATTCAGCTTTTGAGATCCAGCTTCCCTCTCCTGCAGCCTTTGCCCTAAGAAGAGGACAGATTGAGAATCTCTCTCTTTCTATGGCTGGAAGCTTTCTGCTTCCCTGTCAGATCCAACCAGGAGCCCCTGCTGCTCTCAGGTGGTTATGCCCAACTAGTTTTTGGCTTCCCACTGCTTCCTAATATTGTTAACCCCTGCAGCCATACTCTTTGTGCTTCCAAGCTCTCAGCACTTGCCCCCATGAAGACATCTGAAAATGGTGGCTATCCAGATCCTGGACACACAGACAGCTGGAACACATCTCTCCTCCTTTGCTCTCCGTTACAGGAGTCAATAGTCATCTGTTTGCAGAGCTGATTTTTGAAGTGGCTGGTAAGACGGTAGTTGGTGCAGATTGCTTTAAATAGCACCTCCAAATTACAGCTGTCAGGGCTTGTTTAATTTTGAACAAAGACTACAAATTGTATTTATTGTTAGAGCTACTGATTTATTCAGAAGGACCTTTGGCTCCAGTCTGATAGAGAAGCATTTTTCTGTCTCATAGAGAATCACGAACTCACCTGATGCTTATAAATGCCCTGGCTGCTGTATGAAGCATGAGGAAGGAGAAGACTTAATGGCTTCTGTCATCTGTAAAATCAGTGCAAGTCAGAATAACCACAGTAAAGTCAGTGGAGACTACTTTCAGGGCTATAACTTGTCAAGAGAGAGAAGTACTGCTGCCTAAGGATGATCTGTACAAGGACCTGCTCTGCCAGTCTGCAGTGCTGATTGTGGCTGGCCCTGGTCCAGCTCACCTTGGACCAAGTGGCTGAGGAGTTTTAGCACCTGCACCCCGAAATATCAGATGAGCTACATCCCATAGGAATACTGTGGGAGAGGCATGAGGCATGCTGGATGAAGCCTGAGGGGCCTCAGACCCTCTGACTTGTTGAAAGTGATGGTACAGTTGAGGTCTGTGGGTTTCAGCAGGAGCTGAGGACTTTCAGTGAACCCAAAAATCAGATCTTGCAAACTCTCTTGAGCTGTCCATGGCTTGCTCCAAAGTGCCCTTTCAATCTGCATCTGATTGCCTGGAGGAGAAATTCAAAGTGCATCACGTAAGGCAATTTAAATACCTCCTGGGTGTGTGGTGTCTGGTGCTTTGTCCTGGGATCACCTGGAAAGAGTTGGAGCTTTGTTGGGAGGTTGGTTTTTACTCACCACCCTGACCCCGTATATGGTCCCTGGGGGCCTGGCCAAGGATGCTGCACGTGTGGTGTCACACCATACTCTAGGGACGCAGTCTTGGCACTGTTGAGTGTCCAGGAGTTGGCCTTGATGATCCTTGTGGGTACTTTCCAACTCAGGACATTCCATCAAACTCTTGCATTTAATGGAGGAGGAGTGGTGGCTTCTGGTGCATGTCCCTGGTGCTGGCAGGGACCTCAGGCAGTGTCATTACCTCCTTGTCCTGATGTTGGTGGCTCTTACACAGCCTGAGCTGGCAGAGTCATGTCATCCCATGTGAGTCTTCACATGTGGTTTGCAGAAGCAGTGTGATTTCTATCTGCTCTGTTTTGGGAGGTGGGTGTGGGAAGTGGTGTAAAGCTGTGTCCCGAGCAGGCTCAGAAACCAACACACAGGCTGAGACTTTTTTTTTAAACATTTCAGAAGCTGGAAAGAGTAAGTGTCAGAGGGGTTGTCCTGGCCCTCATAGGAAAGATTCCTCTCTCCCTGGTTCCAATCCACCTGTGCCCCCATTAAATCTCCACATTAATTCCTGGATGCATTTTGTCTTGTGTAAAGAGTGGCTGAGTTGGGTGACAGGGACCCAGAGGGGCTGACACTTTTGTCAGTCCCTCCAGCTCCAGGGTGACCTGCTTCTGTCAGGAGGCTGTCTCAGCTCCACAGTGCTGGTGGAAGTACTTCCACAGCCCTTTGGCCCCTCTTCTTTGGGATGGGTCCTCTCTGCAGGTGGAGGAGATGCTCTCTGCTCCTTGCCTTCCTCCCTGCATTCCCAGCCTTGGCCTGGAGTGTTTTCCTGTGAAGTGCAAGGCATCTCTGTTCCTGAGGTTTCTTTTAAAACCAGCCCTCAGAGGTCACAGGATATCCTAGAAACAAGTGAGTCCCTCCTTACCTGCAGGCAGGCTGACTATTTGGAATTTTCACATGAGTTCTTTCCCCTCAGCTTCCAAGAAAGGGTTTGCTGGCACTGGCCCTTGTATCGCCTGTTTCCCTTAATGTATGGATTTTCATTTGCTATTTTTTGTTTGTTGTTCTTTGTACAAATCCAACCAATAATAATTTGAGGCAGAGATTATTACAATTGTAGGAACACATGACTCACAAGTACCTTTTCTGGCTATTGGGATGCAGCATTTCGGACATTTGAGTGCAGAATAAATAGGCTGCAGCACAGAAAGGAAAGGGGGCTATTGAGGAGAGCAGGGACTGTAATTGGGTGGGTGGTGAGCCAGTGTGGGGTGTTTGCTGGATGCCCTGCAAGCACCCACTGGGTGACTTTTGCATACAAGCAGGTCATAGAATTGTAGATTGGTTTGGGTTTTGGAAGGAGACCTTGAAGTTCATCTATTTCCGATCCCCCTGCCATGGGTAGGGACACTTTCAACTAGACCAGGTTGCTCAGTGCCCCGTCCAACCTGGCCTTGAGCATGTCCAGGGATGTGCTGTGAACAGCTTAGGAAAAATTATCAGTTAGTGGAATGTTGAGAGCTCCATAATCACCTTTGTAACTAAGTCAAACCAGCCCAACCCAGTTTTTTTCAGACACATCCTGCAGCCTAGAAAACCAAGGAGAAAACAACACTTTTGATCATGCTTCAAGTTCAGAGGCTCAACAACCACGAGAGCTGCCTAGAGATGCCCAAGAAGACCCTCTGAGACAAACTGTGCAGAGTCCAGCAGCTTAATAAATACATGTATCATCTTGAGCCAAGCATGCACCTTAGGCAGGAGTCATTCCCCAGCATACAGCACTGCACTAAACGACTGCCTTCTTAATACTACATTGGTGTTAAGGAGTTTTATTCCTGATTTTCAGTGACACAACCTGGCCTTGACTGCTTCCAGGTATGGGACATCCACAACTTCCCTGAGCAGCCTGTGCCAGTGCCTTACCACCCTCACAGGGAAGAATTTTTTCCTAATAACTTAAACCTACTCCCTTTCAGTTTGAAGCCTTCCCCCTTACCCTGTCACTCCATGCTCCTGTAAATTGTCTTGCCCCATCTTTCCCGTAAGTTTCCTTCAATATTGGAAGGCTGCAATTAGGTCACCCCAAAACCTTTTCTTTTCCAAGCTCAACAGTCCCAATTCTCTCAGCCTTTCCTCACAGAAGAGGTGCTCCATCCCTCTGATCAACTTTGTGGCCTCCTCTGGCCTCACTCCAGAGGTGAAGGAGCGGCTGCTGTGTCACACCACCGTAGGGAGGGAGACAATAAATACCCAGATAATTCAACTACTGTTCACCTACGTGTTCATTTCTCCCGCTGTGCAAACGCCTTCCAGAGAAATCCCTTTTCCTGGGGCGAAGGTAAGTCTCTGGCATTTAACAGCGTGGCTGACGGACGAGAGCCCGTGTGCTGCGCGTTCTTGCGTTCAACCGAGCGAGCTCAGCAGCTTCTCCGGCGGCTGTGAGCCGGCCGGAGGCGTGGCCGTGCGGTGGCCGTGCGGTGGCCGTGCGGTGGCCGTGCGGTGGCCGTGCGGTGGCCGTGCGGTGGCCGTGCGGTGGCCGTGTGTCCTGTTCCCGCCCACGCCCCTCTCGCCCTCACCCCTCACAGCCCGAGCGCTCCCGCCGCCAGGCCGGGCTGAGGGCGCGCCCGTGTGGCCGAGCGCCGCCATTGCAGCCCCGGTGGGAGGCTTTGGCCCGGACAGCCCCGGCCCAGGCGGCCTTTGCACGGCGCTTCCCCGCCGCTCGCCCTGTCTGCCCGTCTGGCTGTGGAGACAGAGCCTTCTCCTGCCCTTCTTGCTGTGGAGACAGAGCCTGCTCCTGTGCGGGGGCTGCGGGTGGGAGAGCGGCTCACTGCGGCTGAGCCATCCTCAACGCCCTCACCACCCTTCCTGAGGCACTTTCTACAGTAAGTGAGGGTGTTTTTAGACATGAGATTGTTTTTTAATCTGTAAGCACAACGTCTGCTGCATTTGTTAGTTGGTGAATTTGTTTTTGAAAGTGTTGGTATTTCCTCACCTTTTCCATCACGGCTGCTTGTAAAGATGCTTCAGTATTTTTATATCTCACAGTGACATCCACAACATATGCCTGGCTTCCTTTCACAAATACGAGGTCCTGTTTATGTAACTAATGGCCCTTATCTCTTATAAGTGGTTCCTGGAACACTACCCAGGCTTTCTTTTTAGCTTCCTTTGACAACATTTTGCAGAGGTAGTGGGGTTTGGTTTCTCAGGACCAGGGTCTTGCTGTCTGTCCTGCAGAAACAGAAGGACACTCAGCATCAGCTGCTTGATGGTCACAGCAGCCTCGCCGCTGAATGCACCTTGGAGCAACTCTGTCTGTGCCTCTGAAGCCAGTCAAACATTTTGTCACAAGTCTGAGTGCCCATGGGATGAGTGACCTGTGCAGAAGCAGCTGCCAAAACAGCTCCTGGGGGCTGATCCCCAGCTCCACTTGCACCCCTTGGCAGCACAGGCAGAAGAGCACCAGCTCCAGGTTCTCCTTAATGCACCAGATGGGTTTGCCTTCCAAGAGGCTAGTGGAAGTGGGGTCTGTCCAAATACTCCTGGACCTGTCCCTGCAAAAGTACAAACAGCACTCCATGAGCAGGATGAGCAGTGCCTGGACACCCCTAAGGTACTTGCCCTACCTGCCTGCTTCTTGTTTGGTTTCAGCATCGTGCTGGCAAGGTCTAAAAGGAATGTTTCTGCTTTGCCATCATGCTTAAATAAGAAATGCACCTCTGCCTCCACGGGGGAGACATTGATGGTTATCTTCTTGCAGCTGCTGGGACAGTTCTATGTGTTGCTCCTGTCTATAAAAAGGGGAAAGGCTGCAGAAGAGACTATTGCTTTTAACACACATTGAGGAAAGCACCCTGTGCCAGCAGCGGGAGGTGGCACTGGAAAACCACAGCCTAACAAATGGGAGGAAAAAGGATCCCAGTCAGGGGCACAGGGCACAGTATGTGTGCTCATCCTTGCATTACATTAATGCCCCTGTACTTGGTGCCTCCACATCAGAAGCCTGACAATGCATAGGCCACTTCAAGAGAGTTTTACACAAAATAAATTTCAAAGTGCCTGGAAAAATAACAGTACACCAGACACATGGCTTCTTTCCCTTTCTTTCTTGGGTTGCCTTCCCTGCAGAGAAGGCTTTTCTCCATAGAAAGGCTTTTGAAAAGATGTTTTAAAAATAGTTTTGCTTATCTCTTTCAGGAAAGTCATGAGACTGCCTTAGATTTCATGGGCTAGCTCAAAATCCAAGGGAAGAAAATAGGGTCAATTCCCAAGGAGAATGCAAAAGATAACAAATGACCCATCTCTCTGTATGAAACAGAATTTGGAATTAAATGGTTAAAGGGGCAAACAGAAATCCCAGACTATACACCAGCCTGGCTAAAGATCCTCTTTGTTTTTTAAACTATTTTGATTGAATTTCTCTTGAAATTCAAGGGCTAGGGGTTGTCAAAATACCCCTAGCCCTCCAGAGCTCCCATGGAGAAAAGAACTTAAATTCAAATGTAATTAAAAAAAAAAAAGTGCAACATTAAAAATAGAAATACAGCAGCAGTTAAAACAACATTTTTAGGCAGACTCTATCCAGCCGTGAGGATGCAATGTAATTACAGGAAATGCAATTCCCACTGTGATTTCTCTGCAGGTTTCCCTCTGATGCAAACATAGTGGCAGGCCAAATCATAAAATCTTAGTACTATTACAGACTAATGAAAGGTTGACACGTATTGGGTTGCATGGCAACATTTTGGTAGCATGGGGTGGGGGCTGCAGGGGTGGCTTCTGTGAGAATCTGCCAGAAGCTTTCCTGATGTCTGACAGAGCCAATGCCAGGTGGCTCCAAGATGGAACCACCACTGGCCAAGGCCAAGATTTTGGCAATGCCGTAGGAAGAGAAGCTGGGTGGCCAGGATACAAGTGAGAGAATTAACTTCTAACCCTGGAAAGAGATTTCTCTGGAACACATATGAGGGACCAGAGAGTGAAAAGGAAAGAATGGGTTGAGCAGTTGGAAGAAAAAAAAAGTATCTAAGCACACAAGAGTCTTGTCCAGGCAGAGAAAAAAAAAAAAAAAAAAAAAGCATTTTTCTCTCTTGACAAAATTAAATGTGTGTGTTTGATGGATACTGGGAGGCTCTGCTGATGGGCTCCAGCAAGGTTAGATGTATGGATACTTAAATTCTACTGATCTCACCTTCCTGAGTCTTGATACTTGATTCTCTTGAATCATGTCAGACTGATTTAGATTAATCTGATCACTTAGAATACCAACAGTGCTTAATGTGGATCAGAAATAATATCTGACATGCTGCCCTTCTGCCGGGCTCTTGATGAGCAATTTGAGGTGTTAATAGCTTGGAGACCATCTTCATTTGCAGCTCTGCCATGCAGAATCACATGGTGGCTGCTGAGGGACCCAGAGCAAATACATTACTGCTTAATTAACATGCAGAGCAGAACAGGGAGCTGTCATAGCATCCACAGCAGGAAAGAGCCAGCACCGGGGCCATGCCAAAGCCTTTGGAGCAGAGGCTGCTCTCCTGCCACATGCTTGGGACCCTCAGCTGCCACCAACTCAGCAGACTCAGGTGACTCAGCATCAGGAGGAGCAAGTGCCTGCAGGCTCACGTCCAGCAAAGCCAATTGAGGGGGAGATGGGGTGATTAAAAGCTGAGCACTGATTCAGCATTCCCATTTCCAAAAACCTCAATTGGTTCTAAAGAAATGGGAGTAAAGAGAAACAGGCAAGCGGCCAACAAGTGGCCCCAGAGGAAATTAATTCCTCGTGGACTTCACTGGAATGTGCTTGTTTCTCTGTTATTATAAAATATGTGCATTATTCTAGCATCAAAATTAGATTTCCCCTTTAGCTTGTAATTAAACCCTAATTTAATTTGGCAGAAGATGACAGGGGCCTCCAAGCAGAGCTAACAGCACTACTCTTTTTTCTCCAGCTCCCTCCACTTGCTTTTGCTGACATTCCTCTGCATCCCAGAGTCTGCTCATGAAGGTGATTTACATCAAGAAGGGCCACAAAAAACTTGTTGGGATTTGATAAGACCCAGCCAGACATGGGTCTGCTGGTGGGAGAGCGGGATGCTGCAGCTGAGCAATCCTAAATGCCCCCCTCCCCACCCTTCCTGAGGGTAAAGGAAAGTAAGTGAGGGTGTTTTTAGAGATGAGACTGTTTTTTCATCCATTAGCACAATGTCAGAGTGCTTGGCATGTGATGATCTGGGAGGCAGTACCTGCTGTTAGATAGAGCAAAGCAGAGAAATGAGGATGATAGTTCAGCCTGCCTAGATGACCATGAAGGCTGGGTAACATTAGGTAGCCAACTGGAAGTGTTTGTGATGTGCAACCACTGAGCTGGGGCTTTCCAAGGACAAAGGCTTAGATGAAGCAGTTTCTATGCCAGCAAGTCAGCAGTCATGATTTCCTCCTTGTTTCTGTAAAATCAGATTATCCTGGGGTGTATTATGCTATTTTATGCCAAGGGAGTGAGTGATTGGTGCCCTTATCTGAGACAAGCCCAGCTCCTCTGCCCTGGGACCTGTGTAGTGGGGCTTTGACCTGGCCTTCCCCAACCCTTTAGTGGCTGAATTGGAACAAGGGAAGTCAACTTTCTGCCCTAATAAGCAATTTCTTTTTTAATGCCCTTGGAAATAATCTTTACCAATGGTGGTGTTGATTTATTTTTGCCTTCTTGCTTCTGTACTGTTTTCATGCTGTGCTTCTGCTTGTTGCATATGTCTCATATCACTGCAGCCAGGGTATTTGCCATGTCTCATCTGATGCCTCATTATTTACCTGCTGTACTGCATGATTCAATTAAGTGAAATGATTTTTAACTGTTATTCTGGAAGGCTCTGTCTCTTTGAAGCAGATTCCTCTCATGAATGGCCCTAAATCGACTGGGAGGGAGAGAGAGGTGAGGGAGAGCTTTGTTGAGAGGTACAGGAGCACCAGCTAGGGAAAACACAGTGGGTGTTCTGCTGCATTCATGCCCAGTGGGAAATGGGTTAGTGCCAGCTGAAATGATTCCTGTGCCTCTCCTGCAGCCACAAAGAACTAAAGCCAAAAGCCTGACCTTCACTATCAGTGGAGAGGGGCATCTGTCTTGGGTGAGGGTCCTGTGCCCAGGCCTTTGTAATAGGAGAGGGGACCCTCTGCTGTGCTTCAAGAGGCACTGCTGGGTGATACAGAGAAACTCCCTCTGGTCCTTTATAACTATGGCATCGTACCTGTCCAGGTGAGGACCTGCTCAGGTAATGCTCTGGTCTGGGAACCCATGCTTGTCCCATGGAGGAAAGGTCCCCCAAAATATGGCAGACCTGGGAACAGGTCTCAGATATCCTTTTTAAGCAAATGACTGATTTCTGCTCTGAAGGGAGGGAGTTCTTGGAAATTTGATTTTCTGACCAGCTGATTTTCTCTTCAGCTGAATGCAAGACAGGAAAGGTGGGAGGGGGATGTTCTGCCCTGTCTCTGAACTCATATTTTGTTCTCATGGGCATGTGTGATGTCCCAGTTCCATTAGATTGTATTTGATCCTACATTTTAATCGAACTTGGTTGTGGTTTAATTACATTCTGCTCATTACTTTTAGTGCTGGTTTTTTTCTGTCTGATTTTACTTGACCTTTGTGCTAAGTGCTGTGTTTGAAGCAGGGAGATGTGCTGGGTTCCCCCTGCTGGACCAGTGGCACTGTGATGTCAATCCACGTGCTATCCTGTATTCGTACCTGTGTTCCCTTTTCTCAGTTTATTTTGGGGACTTTTGTGGAGAAGGTAAGTTGATTAACCATGAAGCATGATCGTCCATGAAGGGAAAATGTGCTCCCAGCTCTTGACTGGGCCAAGCAGCAGCCAGATGTTAGACATAGTTTTCTTCCTTGGGCTTTCTGTCCCCCAAGCTTTTCTTGTGGACTCTGCAAGATTTTCTCCTAGCAAGTTGTAGGAGGCTTTTTTGTTCTTCTAGACATGCTAGGTTTAGTTGTCGGGGATTATCACCACATCGTTGGACTCTATGAGGTCTTTACTGCATGTGGGAAGGCACCAGCCAGAAGAAAGGCAACCCTTGAGCCCATAGCCAGTCAGCAGAAGCCAAAATCCCTCTTTGGTTCAGTTTTCCGTATGGCAGGAGCTGGCTGGAAGCAGATGGAATGAGAACTGGATGTCAGCCCTGCAGAAAGGCTCCATGTTATGGGAAGTGTTCCTCTTCTGTTCCTACCTTTCTCTATCAAACCTCACATAAATCCACAGTGAGGTGCAGATTCCTGGTTCAGCTCCTTATCACATCCATCCCTTTTGCTATCAAATCCTGTTCCAGTTTAGTCTGGGCTCCCTGGTTCTCCCTAGGTGGGACACCTCTATGCTGGATGTGCCAAGGACATCAAAGGGACCTTGAAATTAGATGTGCCGGTCACTTTCAAAAGGCACCCTGTGAAGTGTGAGGTGGCCAGATAAGCTGACACAAGGAGAGGAGTCCTTTGGACAGGACATGTTTAGCCACACACCAACAATCAGTCTGTGCCACAAGCTGAAGAGTTGCAGCCTGGGCTGATACCCCCATACCTTGAGGCTCAACCCTCACCCGCTGAGGAACACCAGGGCATTCGATCCAAGTATTTCACTGCCATTTGAGGGGAATTTTTAATAGGTATATCTGGGTACATTCACCTATATCTACTTGTGTGTCTCTGTGGGTGCATACGTGTGTTTAAATTAAGCACCTTAAAGCTAATTGAGTGACTGTTGCAGTTACAGCTAAGCCTGTCGAATCACTTTGTAAATGTTACATTAATCAATGATTAAGTGCTGTCTAACCCTTATAGACATAACCCGGTGCCCAGGACCGGGACTGTGCCCGTCCGGGTGCCCGGGCGAAGCCGCCTCTCCCTAATGACGCTCTCGTTAATGACCCGAGGGCGTTAATAAGCCGGGGGTGCAATGTGTCTCCGCGCCGCGCGGGGGCGCTGCGCTGCCTGGTCACGTGTGCGCGCACCGGTCCGGGTCACGTGGGCGCGCCTCCCGGTCCGGGTCACGTGGCCGCCGGTGGCGGCGGCGGGGCCATGAACACGGAGCGGGACTTGTCCCCGCTGACTCCCGGCGTGGTGCGGGCGCTGACCGACAAGCTGTACGAGAAGAGGAAGGTGGCTGCCCTGGAGATAGAGAAGTGAGGGGCGGGAGCCGCCGGGAACCGGGAGGGCAGCGGGAATGAGGGCGGTGCCGGTGCGGGCGGCCCCGGGGCTGGGGTCAGGAAGCCCGGCCCGGCGCCCCGGGGAAGGGCGGGGAGAGTAGTTGTGCTGCTGGGACTCCCTGCGGCCCCGGCGTGGCGGGAGCCTGCCCGTGATGCTTGGGTGGGTCCAGCCGTGCACCGGGCGGCGGGAGGGAGCGGCCCAGCTGCCCGGCGGGAGCTGGGGACTGCGGGGATGGCTGTCACCCCGGGACGTCCCGGGTACCAGGGCTGCTGGCCCGGGACCCTGCGGGCCCGGCATCCTCGGGAAGGGGCACAGGTGACACGGTGACCCTGTCGGGGATAGCGCCGTGGGCGGTGCCCGGGCAGGAGGGATCTCTCTCAGGGCTGCTCCCTGTTTCCTAGCCCCATCCCACCGGGCACTGAAGTTTGTCCCTGAGTGCGTCGGCTCCTGGGTGCCAGTGAGGACCCGCTGGCTCCGGGTGCATCCCAGGAGCCCCTGACAGAAGGCTCGGTCTGACGGTGGGTGCCCGGTGCAGCTGCACAGCCCTATGCAGATGAATATGTGATAGCCATCACTGTAGGAATTCCTTGGAAATGCACTGCTTGTTCTGCTGCAACACGTCCAGAGTTGTGGTGCCATCCCACCTCTCTCCTGAGAGCTCACCCAGACTTGTCCCATGCTGGATCCTGGCTAGAGAGGTGGGAAGTCTTGCCCTGGCCGTTGGGTGTTGCCCTTGTTTCTTCCTGCTCAGCTGCTGTTCCGGCAGATCTCAGGCCTTACTTTCAGAGAATCCCAGGCAAAAGTCTGCAGGCACCTTCTACTATGGCCATGCCCCTCTGCTGTTGCTTGTGTGTGTTCCCTGCTTGTCTTCTCACCCTCGCTATACTGGGCCACAGCTTTCCTTGGGAAGGACTGTGTCCTCCCTGGGCATTGCTTGAGAGCTCAGCTCCCACACGAGATCCGAAATATCACCTCAGGGTGCAGCCCAGCACAGGGCTGGGAATGATGGTCCAAGCTGGTGGGTGAGTTTTGGGTGGGACATGTAGCCACGGTGAGCCTGCAAGGGGAGCAGCCAGGCACTTGTGGCAGTCGGTGATATGGGGATAGAGTTGCTCTGCTGAGGGTTCAGTGGGGGATGTGGTGTGGGAACACCTCGAGGGTGCTGTGTGAGAGGTCAGCAGAGAAGAATGGCACTTGGGACAGGGGTGAGTGTGCGCTCGGTACAAACCCAACCCAGTGAGCCCCTTCTGCTGTTCTGTGTGTTTGGTTTTCTCTCTTAGTTATAGAAATAATTTATTTTGCATGGGTTGTGGTATTGCAGGGTGGGATTCTTGCAGTGTTCTTATAACTCGAGCCTCAGGGGTTACTTCAGTAACCCCTTTGCTGCACTGTGAGGGGTGATACTCTGTGCCTTATCCAAGCAGCTCTGCTCCAGCTTACTCTGCCCTGGGATTAAGGGTTTGTTCTTGCCTTACATCAACCACAGTCTGCTCTGGGTCAGACAGTTCATCTGATCGAGCTGGAAGTACTACTTGGGAAGAGTATGAGGAGGAAAAAGGCAAGAGCTAACCTTTTCTACAGATTTCACAGGTTTAGTTCATCTAAAACCCATCACGGAATGGCCCTAGCAGCGTCACTCCCATGTCTGTGGCATCAAGCCAGGAGAGACTTGCTGCCTCTCGATTCAGGAATCTCCTTATCCTTTGGCTGGTAATGTGAGAGCAGCTCCTGCTGCTTGCAAGCTCTGATGCTGCACATTGCTTTTTATGCCTTTTTGCCTCATTAATTAGATCTTGAGCTCTTTAAGCTCATGAAGGAAGTCTGTAAACTTATTCCTGTTCAAACAAAGATCCGTCTGTGAAATGTAGGCAGTAAAACAATTACCCCAGTGGTCTGTCTTGCCCGAGCTCAGTGTGTTCCTCTTCTAGGAGAAGGACTGGAAATTGAGCCATTATCCCTAAAGCAGCAGTCTGTGAGTGTGGATTGGACTGTAACTGTTGGAGAACTTGGCTTTGGAGTTGGCATAGTGAAGGAGGGGCTGCCTAGTGGCCCCAGGGAGAAACGAAGCAGCTGCTTTGCAGAGAGTGAGATGAGAGCAGAGCTGGTATTCATCATTTTGGGGAGGAAGAGTTCATAAACATCTTCTGTAATGATTTTCGGGGACTATAGAGTGTGTGACTGGCCAGTGGCACCTGTTTGGGAGTGTGAGAGTCATATAGTGCCAAAGAAACCCTGTATGGAGTTAGGCAGTGAAAGCTTTTGCACTTTTATTGACGGTTAAGGTAAAGGTGATTATTTAGGCAGAGTTTTTGAGGTGTCTAGGTCTGCATTATGGATAGAAATCCAAGAAGAAGGTAGGAAAAGAGCACTGCATTGGCCGGGAATCGAACCCGGGCCTCCCGCGTGGCAGGCGAGAATTCTACCACTGAACCACCAATGCTGCGGCGGCCTGCACAGCTGCCTGCACAGCTGCCTGCACCTCCCTGCCTGGCCAGGGGCTCTGCCTCCAGGAAACTGAGGCTGAGGAGCTGGGTGGGCAGGCTGGGACCTGGAAGCAGTTCTGTGGGCTGGAGCAGGGATATGGGTCTCTTCATCCACAGCTGATGTGTTAATTATCTCTGGATAATGAGCTGCAAGTACCTGAGGAGGAGCAGATCTTGTATATGGAAACTGGGTTCACTTTTTGTTTAGTCTTGTGCTGTTTAAGAGTATATTTAAATATACTGTTAGTAGTAAAGTTAAGTATATGGGATATTAACTAAAGCACGGTATGAGTGGCTGGAGGGGTCCAAAACCATGGCACTGTGCATGGGTCTGGTGGGCAGCAATTCCCTGCCAAGCCACCAGTGCTCAGGGTGTGTACTGTGCTCCCATCCTGTGCTATGCTGGGAGTAAATGACCCCACTAACCTGCCCTGTTGGAGAGGGTGTTTGAAGACCTGGTAACTTCTCTGCAAGCACACAGCTGCACTGGGTTGGCCCTTGAGAGCACATCCTGGGCTGGGAGTTTGTGAATGGTGTAGGAGGCTGCAGGTTAGAGCAGCAGGAGGGCAGGGAGCTGCTGGTGGATGTGAGCAGGGAAGAGCTCTGGTTTCACTTTTGGGTTCCTTCAGCATTTCTCATTTCAGTACTGCTTTCTCAAGTGCTTGCTGTGGCTGAAAGTCCCTATTTCAGACACTAAGCCCCTCAGCATTTGTACCAGGCAGAACCTAAACCTCCCTGTGTGCTTCGTGCTCCTCTCCCCAGGCTGGTGCGAGAGTTTGTGGCTCAGAACAACACATCTCAGATCAAGCACGTGATCCAGATCCTGTCACAGGAGTTCGCGCTCTCCCAGCATCCCCACAGCCGGAAAGGGGGACTCATTGGCCTCGCTGCTTGCTCTATTGCCCTGGGCAAGGTAGGTTTCTGGGCTTGTGCAGGTTGTGGTGAGAGAGCAGCAGCTCCTCTTGGGGCAGTGTGATGGAGAGACTCGGCTGGTGGCCCTGCAGCTCCCCGGCTGCCTCCCTGTGTTGCAGCCTACAACTGGGTTGTGTTGGAGTTTTCCCAGCACACCCAGCTGCATCCAAAGGGCCCAGGAGCCCTTTCTGGCCTGGGTTGCATCTTGGCAGCTCCCTAGGCTTGATTAAAGGGCTTCTGTCCATCTTCAGTCTCCAGCAGCTGGGCTAGACTCAGCAGGTTGGGTGCTAATTTGTGTTAACAGAGCTGACAAGAATTGGAGCTCTTCTGTCTCCTGCTGTGCACTGATGAGACTGGCCCACACAGAAATCCATCCCTGGCTCCTTCTGCTCTGCAGGCAGGAGATGAGGCAGATGCACAGCAAACCTGATCACTTCTCACTGTACCTGAATAACAAAATTCTGTAGTAAAATTCAAAATTCATTAGTAAATCCTGTCTAGCATAGGTGCACTAAAGTCATCACAGGCCTTAATATTTGCAGTATGTTCCGCGGCAGTCCTGTCTCTTCCCGCTCCCTGTGGCATGTCCTTAGCTAACCAGTTTCCTCGTGTCCCCCAGGACTCTGGGCTGTACCTGAAGGAGCTGATCGAGCCCGTGCTAACGTGTTTCAATGATGCCGACAGTCGACTGCGGTATTATGCCTGCGAGGCTCTCTACAACATTGTCAAGGTGGCCAGGGGCTCTGTCCTCCCACACTTCAACGTGCTCTTTGATGGCCTCAGCAAGGTAAGGAGCTTCCTCTTAACGCCCATGTGCTTTTCGAGGACTAGTCCTCATCATCTCCAAGTCAAACCAAGTTGTCTGAGGTTTTCTTTCCAAGCAAACTGGTTTACTTTGACCCAGACAGGTCTGAAGGACAGAATCACAGAATATTCTGAGTTGGAAGGGACCCACAAGGATCAGCAAAATGAGCAGTTCCTACACAGTAGCCACTGATACTGTGGGTATGAAGTTGACTGTAAGATACCTTGTTCTCTGTCCTCACCTCCAGGATGTATTCTCCTGCTCCTTGTTGAATGGTATTAGAAAATGAGGCTGAGAGAACTGCTGCAGACGTGGTGGCTCTGCAGCACTTTGGCTTTGTGGGCTCTGTAGCGTCAAAACTATGTCTGTATATGTCTGCCTTTGCAGATTTTCATTGGTAACCTGCATTTCTGTGCTCCTTGGGGGTGTGACTTCTGGCCCCTGAAGACCTGCATAGCTGGGGGAGGTGATGTGTGCTTGATCTCCCCCGTAGGAAGTCTATCAGGAGAATTTTTTGGAGCGTAATGAGAAGTTGGACATAAAGGGACTTTTGTATGTCTGTCCCTGTGTTGTCAAAGGAGAGCAACAGTCCTGTGAGCCTGTTGTGAGCTGTGCTGCAGAGCAGGGAGCAGACCTGGGACCCACTGTTGCAATGTCTCTTTGTTTCTGTCATTCACAGCTGGCTGCTGATCCTGACCCAAATGTCAAAAGTGGCTCTGAGCTCCTTGATCGGCTCCTCAAGGTATTTTTGCTCTCCAGCTGAGAGTCCTTGGTGCAAGCTGGAGACATGTCCTGGCTGGGGACATGTCAGTCCTCAAGGATGCAGCTTGCTGAAGCCATCCCACCTCAGTCCTGTGGCTGCTGCCAAAACAGTTCTTTCTCTCACTGACTACAGCCTCTTTGATCAAGGGTCTGGTGGCCTTCTCAGGCAGCTGAATGCTCACAGTGCCGTGTGTGCATTCAGCTTGTGGGAGCTGGTGGAAGCAAGGTTTGAGTCTGAGGGTTGCAGTGCTTCCCAGGCAGCAGAAGGGCTGTTCCTCTGCTCTCCCTCCCTTGCCTAAGGGAGTCATGATGTGAGTGGAGCTGCTCTGCTGCTGCTTCAGGGTGTGGGCTTGGTTCCCATTCCTGTTCTGCCTGCTAACAGGGTTTTACTGCCGCAGACCTCTCAGTTCCTTTTCTGTTGCTATTCAGAGGTGAACAGCTTCCTGCCAGGTCCTGCCCTTGCTCCTTGTTATCACAGCAGTTAACCCAGTCTCCTGCTGCAAGCCTTGCTACTGGGAGATGGGCTCCACTGCAGCAGGGTCAGGGACTCAGCTGTGCAGCAAAATCCACCAAGTGTGTAGAAAGAGCTATAAAGGGAAGTCAGGGGACTCTCCCCCCCAGTCCACGTGGCTACATCAGAAGTGCTTGCTCATGTGTGCAGCACATCACTGAGGCATGAATCAGAGAAACTCCCATCCTCTTGTTCAGCCAGGCTGGCACACAGCAGGCAGGAACATCCCTCTCTGGGTTCTGCTCAGTATTAGTCCCTGCCTGAAGGGGATTGCCGGCTCATTGCCTGAATAAACGGCATGATTCCTTCTCCCCAAGTCTCCTGACCTGCAGACTCATGCTTGTCATTGTTTTCCTGTCACATGCCTTAAAAATACAGGGCGGGAGGGCTGCTGCATGGACATGTGTTGGCAGCCATCCTAACACCCTCTGCTTGGGCTCTGCAGGATATCGTGACAGAGAGCAACCAGTTCGACCTGGTAGGCTTCATCCCACTACTGCGGGAGAGGATTTACTCCAACAACCAGTATGCCCGCCAGTTCATCATATCCTGGGTAGGTACAGGGGGGTGCATGTGTGCCTGCCAGTCCAAACTCCAGAGTGCTGTGTCCCATCAGCTTCCATCAGACAAACTGCAGATATTCATGGTGATGTGTGGGCTCAGGCACCTGGATTTATTTGGGTAGGTTTTTAAGCCAGCACAGAGTTTTTCACCTTCTTTAAAAGGCCAGCTCCCTGTCACCTTGTTGCAATCTCAGGGACATCACACTGTGCTTCTGCCAACGTGTTCAGGATGTTGCACACCAAGTTAGAAAGTATACTTAAAGTTTTGGTTGTATAAATAGACATACTGTGCTCTAGAGGTTACAGTCTCCCAAGGGATAGTGCAGGGCTGCTTTCCATCATGCAGAGGTGATGGAGAGATGCTGCTCTCCAGGAGGCAAGGGACCTCCACTTGCTCTCTCTCTGCAAGCCAGGAGCTATTGGTGCCTGGCTGGAGACTGGGGAGATGTGTTCCGTCTCTTTCAGCCATGCCATTGCCATCCCAGGTCTGCCTGGATACATCTTGGCAGTCATTCCTGATCCCTGCATTGTTTACAGAGCTGTGATTGGAAATGTAGCACTGCTGCAGGCTATTCACTTCCTTGTTATGCTAGCTCAGCTACTTCCCGAGATGGGCAACTCCACACTGGCCTCTTTCTTTCTCCCTGCCAGAGCACACAGCTCAGCTCTGAATTCCTCAGTATCCTGCCAGATTCGTGCTGGTGATGTTAGTCAGCATCTCCAAAACTCACCTCTTCTTTCATATTCCTCCCTGATCTAGATCCTGGTCTTAGAGTCCGTGCCTGATATCAACCTCTTGGATTACTTGCCAGAAATCCTAGATGGACTCTTCCAGATCCTGGGAGACAACAGCAAGGAGATACGGAAAATGTGAGTGTGGAGGCTGGCTGGGTGCAAGGGCTGTCATGTTCACTGTTCATCACTTTTTCCATTGGTTTGCAACTCTTGGGTGTTACTGCAGCAAAGATCCATGTGCATGGTGGGAGACGGATCGTCTTGGGCAGTGGATCAAAGTGTCCTTGGCAAGGACCTCCCCCATCTTGTGGCTGTGGAGGACACCATACTCTGTGCTGGGGGACAAACTCTTTTGGCTTGGTTGAGTTGTTGCCTTCCCAGCACCTGATGTCAGAGCTGCAGAGGCTCAAGTGTGGTTCTGGGATAGGGCATGAGCTCTCTGAAGAAACTTGCAGCATGAGAACGTCTCTCGGCAAGGCAGAGCTCCAGCCCAGCATCTCCTGAGTGGAGAAGGGAAGCAAGGATTGGAAGCTTGCTCCACAGATACACTGCTGGTTCCAGGAGAGAGGCATTTTGAAGCTCAGGAGTGTCTGCATGTTCTCAGGGAAGTCAGAGGATCCTGGCATTTTGTGGTGGGAGAGAGTGGCTGGACTGGTTTTGTAGGGCATAAGTAAGTGGCGAGACCAGCCTGGGTCTATCCTGCTGCTAGGCCTTTCTGGATCCTCCCTATCTCTTTTTCCCCAGCATCTGCATGTCAAGGAACAAGCACTGAAAGCTTTGGGCATCACCTGCCCTGCTGCTCCTGTCTGTGCTCGCCATCCCAGGCACCTCCATATCCACAGAGCCTCGGTGGCTGTGGGGGAGTTATGGTAAACTGGGGGGGCGGCTCCTGGCTGCCATCACCTCTGTCCTTGTAGCTGTGTGCAGTCACTGCTGTGGGGCAGGGTGAGATTGTCAGTCTCATCTTTTCTGCCCCTGCCCCTGTGTGGAGACGCTTCTTCCGTGCCACCAGCATCCTTCCGTGTGCACCTGGAGATGTTCTCCCTAGTTTATCTGTCTAAGGCGACCAAGGGCTGACCAGCTGCTCTGTCTCTCCGCAGGTGCGAGGTGGCTCTTGGGGAATTCCTCAAGGAGATCAAAAAGAATCCCTCCAGTGTGAAGTTTGCAGAAATGGCCAATATCCTGGTGATCCACTGCCAGGCAGCAGGTGAGTGCACAGGACCAGGCAATAGCACCAGCCTCCTGGTTTGTTGTGCCCACTGTAGATTCAGGCCAGGAGTTTTCCAGCAGGCTGTTCACCAGCTCACCTGGTTGTCTTTTTTTTTTTGGTCACTGTGCATCCAAATCCTGCTAAAAGGGGGGAACAGACAGTTGGCACAACTGCTTTTGTATTGCACATCCTCCAGCCACAACACAGGTCTGGCATCCTCCCAAAGCAGAGGGGCCTAAAAGAAAAATATTTGGCACCTGTGGATATTAAGCCCTTCTAGAAAGATCTCTTTAGGGTCCTACTGTAACATCTGGTGGCACTTGGTGCATAGGTCAGAGAGCCAAGGATGTGTGTGGGCTTTGTGGCCTCCACTGTAGCTCTGTGGTTCTGCTATGTACCCAGACATACTGCTGCAATGGGTGTGACCGAAGAAATATCCTTATGCATTGGGAAGCTTGACACAGTACTTGAAATGAGGAGACATGCATTTATGGGTTGGACTGGGTTAACTGAAACCGAATGATTGTGTTTAATCTCAAGCTCACTGCAGACTCAGGTCTTACTGATCTCGTCTGGGTCTAAACTGTCCCAGACAAGGGTCTCTTGGGATGGAGCAGAGGCAGCTCCCTGCTTGCAGGCAGTCCTTGGCTTGTGGAGCCAGTGCTGCCCTTTCCCTCACCTTTGCTTGTCCCATGTCTTCCAGATGACCTGATCCAGCTGACAGCCATGTGCTGGATGAGGGAGTTCATCCAGCTGGCTGGCCGAGTGATGCTGCCTTACTCCTCAGGGATCCTGACTGCTGTCCTGCCATGTCTCTCCTACGATGATCGCAAGAAGAGTATCCTTGTAACTCAGAGCTGCTCCCATTCCTGCTACAACAACGCACAGGG
Source organism: Entomyzon cyanotis (assembly GCA_024500445.1). NCBI lineage: Eukaryota > Metazoa > Chordata > Aves > Passeriformes > Meliphagidae > Entomyzon > Entomyzon cyanotis. The sequence continues at coordinate 7,526,907 of JAKEPQ010000743.1, forward strand.
AAGCACCTGTTCCAGTGCCTGTTTCCTGCCCCTGGGGTGCAGGTCCAGGAGAAGTTCTCCCACCAAGTGCTAACACCCACATTGGCCCTTTGGGTGTGAGGGGCATTGCAATAGCTGGGCTGGGGCAGCTCTGGTGGGGCTGCAGTGGCTTCTCCATGGCTGGCACCTGCCCATGTGTGAGACTGCATGTTCCTTACACTGCCTTCACTCAGACATCAAGGAGGTGGCGAACGTGTGCAACCAGAGCCTGATGAAGCTGGTCATCCCAGAGGATGATGAGATGGATGAGGGCAAGCCATCAATGACTATACCAGCAGAGCCCACCTCGGAGGAGTCCCTCTCCAAGCCAGAGGCAGTGACCACCGGTGAGTCCTAGTTGATGTGGGCCAGTAGAGGTGTGAGGAAGGTCAAGGAAATGTTCTCCAGAGAAGTTTCTGAGTTGGTCTGGTGTCCTGAAGCAGCTCAGAGCACATGGGACCTCTATGCTTTCTTTGGAGACCTGTTGCACAGATGATCCTCTGCTGAGAGACATGTTTGTTGCAGTCTGCATAAGAGGGTCATTGCTCTGGCCTGGAACTCAAGTGGTGCTGCAATGCTGCATGCCCTGGTGAGCATCCCCATCTTCTCACCATACTCCCCTTCAACTTAGTCATTAAGTTGACCTGAAAAAGATAATTTCTAGTTTGGGAGCAGCTATCATCACCCAAAGGAGAGCTCAGAGAGCTGTGTTAGTCCTGGGAGAGCATCAACATATGCATGGAGGAGGTCTGTGGTGGGGAAGGTAGAGAACAGAAAGGAGAAGAATTTTGGATCCTTTCCAGATTCATGGTGCACTCCAGACCATCTGGCAGGTATTTTCCCAGTACAAAAATTTCCAGAACATAAAAGGCAAAAGTTTGCAGGTGGGATGGGAGACCTGAAAGAGGGTTCAAGTGAAAAGAAAATAAGTGATCCCCATGAATCAATGCCTGGGAACAGCAGTGGTGTTAGCCCTCCAGCATCCCTTGGATGCTGTTGTCCTGGCATGACTAAACATTTCTTCTGGCACAGCACATCGTTTTTGTCCAGGTGCGTGAAATACGTATTAATGTTCAAATCACGAGGGCTCATCTGTGTTCTTCTAAAGCTGCACCGTCAGCCCAGTGCTCTCCTGTAACACACCCACCAGTGGCTTTTGGAAAATCCTGCCATGAGAGGGAGCAGGAGGATGGGATTAAGACTGCAGGGTTTTCTTGTCCAACGGCAGCAGCGGAAGGCGGGGAAGCGGGGAGCTGCCGGGGCAGGGCACGGGTGGCAGCAGGATGCCGGTGGGTGGCATTAGGGACGTGGGTGACATTTGGGGTTGCAGGAGCAGGCGGAAGGCACAGGGGCAGCACTCAGGGCAGCATTGGTGGTTCAGTGGTAGAATTCTCGCCTGCCACGCGGGAGGCCCGGGTTCGATTCCCGGCCAATGCAACACTGTTTTTCCTCCTTTTTTTTTCCTTTGATTTCTATCCATAACATGGACCCAGGCCCCTCAAAATCTCAGTCTAAATAAGCATCTTAGTCCTCAATAAAGGTGCAAAAGCTTTCATTACCTAACTCTGTACAAGTTTTCTTATTAGAAGAGATAAAGCAGAAAAATTTACTCTAGTAGCACAGTAGCAAAAACATTTTTATTCCTTATTTGTCCCAAGAATACCTCCCTGTATTAAAATCTATCACTGAAGAGCCTTAAAATATCAACAGAAAGCTTAGTTGCTTTATTCTCAGCCCTTCTGGCATCAGATTGCACCTTGAAGCAAGCAGGATCAGATAAAACTCTGATGCCTTTCTAAGAGAAACTCTTAGCTCTGCTCGCTGGGTGTGCTGATGTGGTGGTGATGTTTGTGTGAGTAGAGTCTGTTGGCACAAGGGGGCACAAAGAGTCAAGTTCATCTTGTCATGCTTTGTCACCGTGCTTGTAAGACCCAGTTTTAGCACAGAGCAGAGGTTGGAAAGCTGTGTGAGTTACTTGGCTTTGACATGGAGTCAGGCTATGGCCAGGTGGAGATGTCCTGGGTTGGTTTCTACCTTCACTGTGCGTGTGGTGTCTTTAGGCATTGAAATCAGGAGGGTCAAAGGCAGCTCTGCAGTTCTGAGCTACTTCTTTGAGAATGGTTGAAACCATCAGCAGGATGTGTCTGGGTCTCTGTTACAGAGGAGTGGACCCAGTTTAGGGCAGACATCTGAAGCTGTGCCCACCTGCATTTTGCTGGGTAAGTGCAGTTCTGTACCATCTTGTCTGGCAGCAGAAAAGGGCTTGACAAGGAGTGTAAAATGCTCACTGCAGGCAGAAGGGATCCCTTGGGTCCCTGGACCCTCAGACAGTGACTGATGATGTCTTTGCAGAAGCTCATGGAGCTCTTCAGCCTCCCAGTCCTGCTCTCTACCTTCCCCATTACCCCACTAGCTGTGTCTGTTTTTCTGCCCCCAGGTTCTCTGGATGCATCTGGTGACTCCAGCAACAGCGGTGTCTTCACAGTAACCAGGTAGGGTCTGTTTGTTGCTTCAGAGGGGCTTGAGAAGAAGGGAAGGCTTGTCAGGATACAGACAATGACTGACAGAGGAGGGGCTGCGCTGGGCTGCGCTGGGCTGGGAGGCAGTTGGGGTCTTTTGGGTCCCAGTAGGGTGGATGACTGGGGATGCTCTAGGAGTTGACTGCTTCTTTCTGATGTATTTGCACCAGTATGTCTTGACTTCATGATGAACTGAAGTGTTTCTTCCCACGAAGAGACTGACCCTGTTCCATGCTGCTGTCTTGGCAGCTCCCTTTGGAACAGGGCTATGGGGCTGGAACTGGGACTGCACAGTTCCAGCCCCATAGCCTGCACAGGAACTGGCCCCCTGCCAGACTTGTGTGGCTTTGGTCAGCCCTGCACCACTTCTGTGCCCAGCACAATCTCTCCTGATATCTCATCTAAATCATCTTTTCTGCAAATACCTTTCTTCCCATCCAGCTGTCTGAGCTGGGGGACAAATCCATCTGTTCTAATAGCTTTCCCTTCTTCCTGCTGCCTGCAGTTCCTGTACTCAGAGGTAGTGATTTTCAACACTTTCATTGTGCTGATGCTTATTTTTATTTGTTGTTGTGATCCCCAAAATAGGATGCCTTGCTTTAGCTGCATCTAGCAGCGTGATGCCCATCACAACACATCCCAGAGCAGTGCAAGCATCAGCTTTTCAGGTTGATGGTCTGTACTCTCTGTTCCTTTTTTGCATTTCTGCACAGCCTAGTTACTCCTAGGTTTTAATGATGCTGCTAGTTTTTTTCTCTTTTGGTAGTACAGGTCATTTCATTTGCACCTAAATGTTGGTTTATGGCGGTTAAACGATTTTTCTCTGCATTTTTTGCGGTTGCTGTGTTCTGACCCTGCTCAGCTTTTGAAGTTTAGCAAGTGCAGAAGTGGATGTGCATAGGGCTAAAATGGGGAAGGGGGTGTGGGAAGAAAAAGATGAGGCATTGAGCCAGGAGCACAAGTGATAGCCACAGCTGTGTGCCGAGAGGGAGTGAAAACTAAAGAGGGAGAGAAGCAGGGAGAGCTGGGATGACTTGTCTCAGTGTCACCGAGAGCCAGGAGAACAGCTGCCCGAGCTGTAATGTTCTGTCAGCAACTCAAGCACCAGGGAAAACCATCCAGGACAGCAGACAAGACTCTCCATATCTCAATGAGACCTGGTTTTTTTAGAGGAACTTTTTCTTGAGTCCTCCTAAGGCCTTTTCAACAGGAAACTCCAGGCTTTACTGTGGGGTTTACCTGCCCTGTGTGACCTCTCTGCTGGTCCAGCATTGGGACCTGAAACACTTTTGCTGTGGCATCTGTTGTGGGGGACTAACACAGGGTTGGGAGGCTGGCATGGCTGACAGGAGCCCTGGACATATGCCTGGTGCCCCATCCGTTGCTCATGCTGTCTGGCTTGGCTCTGGAGCTGGAGGGAGGCTGGAGCTGGCACCCGTGGCCATTAGCAGCCATAATTCACACAGGGGAGCAGCAGCTGCCAGCACACTGAATGCCCACTGGGTGTCAAGGCAGGACCGCAGGAAGCCCTTGCGTTGCTGGGAAAAGCTGGAAAGCCTGCAAACAGAGGAAGTTGCAGCTGCCTTTTAAGATGAAGTCACTCTTTGCTTCTGTTTTTGTTCATTCCCCCCCTGCTTCCCCCAGCCTCCCCCGGCGAGCAAGTGATGGAGCATGGCCCAGCGCCAAGCATCCAGCTCCCACGCCCCCTTCCCCTGCCCTCCCCAGCCGGCTGCAGAGGGACAGTGCTGCAGCAGCAGGGAAGGAAAGACCTTGGTCAGTGGGGGCAGAGGAGATCATGGCCTGGCGTCTGCAGAGGGCCACATTCTGGGAAGATGCCATCCAAGATGACAAGGGCTGAATGCTCGATACATGGATGCTGGGCACATTCCTACAGCCACAAGCTGACACATTTTGTATGTGCCACCCCCCACTACTCCTAAAACGTGCTCCAAAATGCTTCCCAAGCATTTGCAAGCTTCACTTGAAGGGAGTTTCCTGGTGGCATCTACTAGGAAATGGACACTGTGTCTGTGCCAAGACAGAAACTGGCTGCTGGGAGAGCTTGGTTGCGCAGGGCTGTAGGGGTTGTGGGGTTCCCCATCCAGATGGGAGGCCCTGCTACCATTTTCTGCAAAAACTGGCATTTGAAATGGACTGGAACTGCATTTCAAAGGCACTAGATCCTTCCCGTGGCCTGGCTGGCCATGCTGCTGCTGCCTGCACTGGTGTGAGCCCTGATCAGGAAGGGGAGGTGGAAGCATGGCTGCTGGAGCAGAGCCTGGGCTTCCTTCCGTCAGTCTGAGCTGCCACAGGAGAAGATCCAGATGTCTGTCCTGTGTCAATGGACCAAAATAGCTGGAAAGTGCTTTTTAGGCTCTTGTAACTGCATTGGTGTTTCAAAACAGGACCTGAACAGTTTGAGACAACTTCTTAATGGTGCTACTGGGCAGAGGGTCGGGCACAGCTGGAAGCAGTCAGTGTTAGGCTGTCTGGTTGATGGGACCACAGTCTCTCACCAAACTAGATAAGGGACATGAAATCTCCAAGGGCTTTTGTGGTACTTCCTGATGCAAGGAGGGCTTCATGGTTTGTGGTGGTCAGCAATTCATGGACACATAAAGCTGAGTGTTGCTCTGCAGAAAGGGCAAGTGGCTGCCACGTGGCTGAACTGCACAAGCCTGCATTTAAACCAGGCTTTTAAATGTGGTAGCTAGGGCTTACTACAAAGTTAAAATAGCTACTGCTTGTCTCATGCTGGAAGTTACTGTACCCCCATGCCCACAGCCTGATGCACCTTGGGGGTGCAGCTGGGGAGCTCATGGAGGTGGGAACACTTTGGTGGAGGGTAGGGATGGTGTTGGGTGCTCTGCAGCACCCAGGAGATGGTTGGTTGAAGGCAGTATGATGATTTGCTTTGAACTAAGGCACCAAGCCTGCCTTGGAATCCCATTCTCCTGCAGCTTGTCTTGCACAGCATTTAGGTCCAGAGTGGCTCTTCCTGGCCCTTCTCTCCAGCCTGGAGCAAGGAGATGGCTTCCCTTTGCTGCTCCCACTTCATGCTTTGGGTGGGTGAGCTGGAGGGGAACCTCAGGCACACTGCCCCAGCCCTTGTCACAGTGATCTACAGCTCATTGGACTGGATGCCTCTGCCTAGACCTTGGCCTTGTCACTTCCCTGGGAGATCTTGGAAACTGCAGTAAGCAGAAGTAAGCAAAGAGAGAAATGAGAGCGATGGAGGACAAGAAAGTGACAGCTTGTGGGACCAATAGCAGAGAGGAGCTGTTTACCTCCTGGCCACTGGCTCAAGCCTGTTGAGCAGCACAGCTGCCAGCCTGTATGGGAGCTGCCCTTGTGACTTGGACCACAATGAAAGAACCTGAATATTTCCACCCTTGGCAAGGCCATTTTGCTGGGCTTGCCTAAAGGCTGGAGCCTGGCCTGGACCTTAACCTTGTCTGGAAATGGGGTCAGGAAAGCAGCTGGGCTAGGCAGGAGTCCAGGAGAGAAATGACAGCTCAGGCATTGGCAGAGAAAAGGCGACTGCTGAGGAGAGAGATGGCAGAAGCCATTGAAGAAAGGGGAGAAGTGAGAAAATGGGTTGATAAAGGACATGGAGTGAAAAACATTGCTGTGGGTTGAATGCAGTGGGAAAGTAAGCTCTCTTCCTGTGCTGGAGGGTGCTTTCTGAGAGGGGGGGATGTGCTGGGGGATGTGCTGGGGAATGGGTCTTCTACCCCACCACTGAGCTTGAGCAAAGACTCCCAGTATCCAGAGGTGAGAGCCTGGCACAGCCCCCATCATTGCTCAATTTGCCCTAAAAACATGTTCTCGCTGTCACAGGCAAACGGTGGGGGTGGTGCCAGGGCCATGCTCATCCTCCAGAGGAGAATCTGGGGTAGTGGGTTAGATGGAAGTGATTGCATCTGACATCTGCCCTGCCGCAGATGCCGGCGCTGGGAGCTGGCGTGGCAGGCCCAGAGGATCACATTAACGCAATGCCATTACTGCTGCTCCCGCTCCCTCCTGCCTGGGGATTAAGGAGAGCCAGGCCGAGCTGCGAGCCTGGCTGAAGAGCTGCGGCAGCACTCAGCTGCTGCTGTAACTGCTGGAAAGGTGATAGCCCTTGATAGTCTGGTGCCATTCTATCCCAGAGGCAGAGGAGTGTGGTTGGTGAGAGGTTTTAGCCCCATTTCCCATGTTCATCAGACCACTCACCTTTCATGGTGGTACCCTGGTTTTGTGCTGAGTAAAGGAGCTGCTTCTCCACCAGTAACCCCCGTAAAAGGTTTATCTCAGCAGCTGCAGGCAGAGGGTAGCGGGGGGGAGCTTTTCCCAGCTGCAATCCCTTCTAGTGGGAGCTGAGCTCAGCAGACCCAAGGGCAGTGGTATGTGGTGTGGGTGGGAGCTTCCCTGCTCCAAGTCAGGTGCTCCCAGCCACCTCCTGGGCTCCGCTCGGGTGGATTTTGGCTTGAGCCACCCAGGCTCTGCCCAGGTATTGTATCACAAGCAGTGATGGAGAAGGGGTTTTCACAAGGGATTTTGGCACAAACCAGGTTGGAAATTGCTTGTAGAAGTAAGTTTCTGCTGTGCTGATAGAAGTCCAGCATCAGTGGACTGACAGTGCTGTGGCAACCCATGCCACCCTGCATCCTGCCCACTTGCCTTGTAGCAGCATGGAGCTGGTGGGATGTGACAGCGTCAAAACCACCTCCAAACTGCCCAGCTTCAGGCACCAATTCTCTGTGCTGTCCTTTTGGCCTTTTACCTCTGAAAACGTACATTACCATGAGGTTTCTTTTTCCCCATCCTGTGCAGGCAATGCAAATATTTGGTGTGGAGGTGTTACTGGGTCAAGGTTTCGTTCTCCTCTTCCATCTGAAGCCCTGTGCTGGGAGCATGGCAGGCTGTGCAGCTGCCATGGGAGATGGATTTGTAGGAAAAGCAAATACGGTGTCCATTCAGCCTGGTTTAAATGGACTGGGATGCTGCTCCCTTGGACATCTCTCCCAAACTCCTCATGCTCTGGGTCCCTCCTTCCCCTCAGTTCCATGTGTCTGAGCATTTGGCCCTCGGCTGTTGTTTTCAACATCAAAGTGAAATGCAATTTGCAGCCCCAAGCATCTGTTATATGAGGCAGATCAAGCAGTCAGATCCCTGCAGGGCTCTGAGGGGCTGCAGCTTCCTCGTCTCGCCCTTACAACGTGTGTCCTGGGGAAGATCAAATCCTATTAAGCCACAGCTCTACTTGCAAATTATACCGTGAGAAATCTGCCCCTTAGGATTTCTTATCAAACGAGATGCACGGCAGCTCTGTGCACACTGGAAAAATCGGCAAGAGCCTGGTCCAGCCTTGAATAATTCAGTAGCTTGGGTAGAAGAGGTGTGATATTGCTCTTGAGTGCAGGCTCCTCTTGGTGGTTGTCTCCAACCATCTTGGTTCTAACCATCATCTGTCCTTAAATGAGTCTCCTGTGACAGATACTTCCCATGTCCTTGCTGTCAGGGAGGTGGGAAACCATCAGGTAGATTTCAGGATCACAGTCAGGGCACAGAAATGCTATATCACGATGACTTCTGCATTGGGGTCACCTGTCTCAATGCAGGTCCCACCTATGTGGGAGAAAAACTGGGGAGCAAGAGCTGAGAGTCTGCAGCAGCTGTCAATTTCTAACAGACACAATGTCCTGGTGAACTAAGGGAGTTATTTCATTTCATCTCTTGTTTATGATGAAGAGTTATCCTGATCTTTTGGGATGGCTTTTGGAAAGCAAAAAGAAGTTCTCAAGGCAGTGATGTAGCAGAGAGCTGCATCCCACACCCACTGCCAGACAGGGCACCATCTGCAGTTCTCAGCACAAATCCACTGGGATCAGCAGTACCTGGATACCTTCATCAGACTGGAGTTTGAGTACACATGGGTTAATGTTCTCTGAAGCTGTTTGAGCTGGTCAACCTTGAGGTGGATTCTGAGTGTATTTTATAGATCTCTAATCTTTGAACCCCAAGTCTGGCAACTGCAATATGGACCAGTTTCTCACACAGCCATGATACTGTTTTCTTTTAAAGTGGTATCTTCTCATGCATAGATACCAGCTGTTTTGGGAGAAGTGGTAACCCTTAAAGCCTGGAGGATTTCTGTTGCATTATACAAAAGGGAAGTGACTGTTTACATCGGTAGATAGTGATAGGACAAGGAGGAACAGTTTCAAACTAGCAGATTAGTTAATGTAGATTAGACATTAGGAAGAAACTCTTTACTCACAGGGTGGTGAGGCACTGGCACAGGTTTCGCAGAGCAGCTGTGGATGACCCATTTCTGGAAATGTTCAAGGCCTGGCTGGATTGGGCTCTGAGCAGCCTGGTTTATTGAGTGGCATCTAGTGAGGGTTTGAGCTGAGGTGTTTGATGCAGCCTCTGGAATGTTGTAGACTTCCCTATCATGGGAGGAATGAGTTGGGATGTCACAGCACTGAACCAGCTTCTCTCCTTTCTGTGCAGCTGCGAGAGGATCCAGGTAACCCTGAACCTGGATGGAATAGTTCAGGTGCTGGACTACCACCTTAGCGATACATCCATTGGGATGATGACCAGAATTGCAGTCCTGAAATGGCTTTACCACTTGTACATCAAGACTCCTCGGAAGGTAAGCTGGGGACTCCGCATTCAGCTGAGCTTGTCAACTCCCAGCCTGTTCCATTGCCTTGATAGCATTGCAAATTGTAATTGTCTTGGTATTTCTGTAAATGTGTATCCACCTGCCTTTTCTGAGAAGCCTTTGGCTGCCAGATACCCCATAGCTTGAGGAAGAAGAGCCCTCCAGCTTAAATGGACAATGCTGGTGAAGCTCTTGGCAGCCTCCCTCAGGGCAGGTGGTCCTGTGGCACGGCATGACCAAGCCTGTAGGACTGATGCCACCCATCCTTCTGCTTCCAGATGTTCCGACACACCGACAGCCTCTTCCCCATCTTGCTGCGGACCCTCTCAGACGAGTCAGATGAGGTAAGTGCTACAGCTGCTGCAGAAATCCTGGAAGCTTATTGTCACCACATCTAGCTGGGGATTTTGGTGGAACTGAGGTATTTTGTGAGGCTTGGCCAGTGTTGGCACTGGGAGGGTTTTGTTTTACCCAGCTGGCCAAACTGAAGAAGACTCAATGCAGAGCCTGCAGGTGCTTGCCCAGCTGAAAATCCTGCTATCTTGGGGGCTCTCTGATGTATAAAGCTTACTCTCCATCTCTGAGAGTCAACCCTTGAAAGCCAGCTCCTAAGAATCCTTTTGGCCTGCCTGTGAAGGCAGATGGGGCTTCACCCATGGGGCTGGGTCATGGTTAGATCCTTGTTGAGTGTGAATTCAGGTGCCTTGCAACAACCTCTGTAAAGATGCGAGGGAGATTGTTTCCAAGCTGGCACTGCCAAATGCATATCATGAGGCATTTAAGCAGCACCCACTGCTTGGAGGGCAGCAGCAGCATTGCCTGGTGGGGCTGCAGTAGATGCCCAGTGGCATCAGGTTGGCTGGGAACCTTGCCTGGGCTAGGAAGTGAGTGAAGATAATCAGGCAGCAAAGTGAGCCGGCTTGCTCTGCTGTTGCTCTTCCTCTCCCATCTCCCAAGGTGGTGCACCATTTTCCCCTTTCCTTGTCTTGCTTCTTCACTCCTCTTCTCTGGCTACAGTCATCTCAATTTTGGTGTCATTGTTGTCTTATCCTACTCTAAGTTGCTCCCTGGAGCATTTTAGTGCTTGGGTGGGAGGCCAGCACCATGGCCCACAACTGGCCCAGGCACTGGTAGAGCTTCCACCATCAGCTGGATCCTCTTGCCCGGAACTACAAATGATCCTGGCTGGTTTCTCAGCCCAGACCTTCCTCATGGAATAAAAATCACACGCTATGCTGTGCCTTGCATGCTCAGAGCACCAAACCCCAATCCTGCAATAAATCCCATGTGCGAGGGGGTCGTTAAGAGAGGAGGGAAGGGAATGAGCAAGCAAGGGAATGACTTGCAAAGGCAAGCAACTGCCTGGCCATTTTCCATCCCCTGCTGCTTACGATGCAAACCTTTCCAAAAGAGTCCCCAAGCACACATCTGCCTTTGCAACACTCTAGAAAGCCTGCATCGTGCAGATAGTCTCTCCAGCTTGGCAGGAGATCGCAGTGAGTCATGTTGCAATTACACTGCTTATTAATATTTGAAAAAAACAGTGAAGAAAGGACCCTGGTGATGCATTTCCTCCATGTGACATAACTGGGAATGGCTCAAAAGTAATTTTAAGCTGATTTATTTAATCCTGGCTTCTATTTATTTAAATGTTTGGAGGTGGCTTTTTTTTTTTTTAAGGAAATCCATAGACCAGTCAATCCATTAAACACCACCACTCAGCTGGCTGTCAACCAGATTTGCTGCTCTCTGCAGAGGAAATAGAAATGACTGAATTAGTCGGGGGGTTTTGAGCTGGACATTTTTAGGAATGATGAGGACACTCTGAGCTAGCAAGCCTATGATGTCCATGCCTGTTAGAAAAGGGGATGTGGAGTGCTTGCTTAGCCAGCCTGGTATTCGTGTCCACAGTCATGTTGTCCTGGAGCAGACCATGACCCCCAGAAGCTCCTGGGTAATGTCCTGGGGATCCCCTGGTCAGCATGGGGGCCTATGTGAGGTAAACATCAGCTCTGAAGAGGAAGCATCTCCCTCTCCTTTCCGGAGAGGGCTGTGCACGTTGTGTGGTGTAGCACAAGATGTACACACATCTTCACAGGGTTTTTTGCTGTCTTCATCCTGTGATGCTGCCCTCCCCAAGGGAACCTGCTGGGCGGCAGTGTCAGTATCATCTTTATTCCCAACAAGGTTGAACATGCTTTTGTAGTGCCTAGCATTCCTCTGACCCCTGTACACAGTGTGGAGGCTACCTGTCACTCTGATGTGCCCTGGAGCAGTTGCTTGTTACCAGCTCATCACCAAAGGACAGTCTGGCTTTGGAGGGTCAGTCCTAGTCTGTATATCAGACTGAAAGACTGTGCTCAGGCACCTTATTTTTAAGGTCTTGTCTTATTGAGCTGCTCTCAGTCTCTCTCCGCACTTCCCCGTAAATAATCAGGCCCAAAATAAAGAAATACTCTAACTGGATGGAGCCAGATCCATGCCCCTTAAGTTCTCACGCCTGTTTTTATCATTGAAGTAGCACAGGGTATTGCACCACCTCCACTGTGCTGAGCAGGGGCCAGTATCTCATGATGCATCTGCAGTGTCCTGAGTCATCTCTGCCAGCTCTCCTATTCCTCTTCCTACCCAATTCTCCTGTGCCAGTAAAGAAATGGTCAAGAGACCTAGTTAAGATTCACAAAGGCAGCACAGAGAAGTTGGAGTGAAGCTGAAGCAGGCAGTTCCCTTTGATATGTAGACAAGTCAGGATCCAGGATTCCTGGCTGTCAGATGCTGTGCTGCTGCACTGCGTCACCTCGTGCTGCTTCCTGTGCTTCTACCACAGGGAGATGTTCCATCCTGCGTTTGAGACCTGCTTTTGAAGGCAATCTATAAAAGCCCTGCTTAAAATTTGATGTGCTTAAAAACTTCCTTACAAGATGTAACCGGATCCTGCTGGGAGTGGGTTTTTCTGCACTGTCTGCTCAGTTCATCCGGTTGAGTCTTGCTGCCCTGGTTGAAAAACTGATGTCAGGAGAGGTGAAAAGTCAGAAAATGCTGTTTGGGAGCAGTGGATTGGACCTTTCCACCTGCAGGCTAAAGGCACCACTGCTGATAGGCACTGCTGAAAAGAAGACATGTTCTTCAGATTGCCTTCTTCTGCAAGTTCCTGGTGCAAAGGCAGCTTTGGATGTGGCCTTTCAGTTCCCTGGATTCTGAATGGATGCAGGCACTGAGCTGAAGTGAGCGCAACAGGAGCTGAGGCATCTCTGAGAAAACTGTGAAGCAGTGACACTTCTTAGTTTCTTTCTTTGCTTTGTTTTCCTTTTTCCGGCTCCAAAATGGAGTGGTTTCTGTACGGCTGAGCATGTTCCTGTTTGCTTATCTGCTCCCCTCAATCTTGTTGGGGGTTCAAAGTTGTGCTGGGACTTTTGTCTGAGTCATGCAGGAATGATGCATGAGGTGGAGCTGGTGTATGATGTGAAGCAGGATAGACTCTGGCTTCCTCAACTCTGCAAGGTGAAAACCTGCTTTTTATGCACTGGCTGGGCAAGGCGTTGAGTACAGGAGTACTTCCTTCAGAAGTCTCCTCAACAGTTGGTGACCTTCCCTAGAGAGAATGAACTGAGCCTGGGCTGCTACTGGCTGTGGAGGGCAGGTTTAGATGTGTTACTAAGAAGAAATTCTTCCATGTGAGGATGGTGAGACACTGGCATTGGTTGCCCAGAGAAGCTGTGGCTGCCCCATCCCTGGAAGTGTTCAGGTTGGATGGGACGAGCAGCCTTATCTACTGGTAGGTGTTCATGCCCATGACAGGAAGATTGGAACCAGATGATCTTTAAGGTCCCTTTCATCCCAAACCATTCTGTGATTCTGTGATGTACTTGAACATCTACATGACCCTCAAGCCAACTTCCCACAAGAAGCTGAAACAAGGCTTGAAACGTTCCGCCCTCTCTTGGGTTTCCAGTATTAAACTAGAAGAGAAGAAAACCCTGGGATGGTGGTATACTGATAGCCATCCCTTTCCTTAATGTGTCCTGCTGCAGTGTCCTGCTGCAGCACTGCAGGGCTTCAAAGCCAGGTCTCTGCCCTGCTCTGAGCTCTGCTGTCACACTAAATCCTGGCAAATTTCTCCTATTGCACCCGATCCCAGTACAGTGAAGCTGAACAAAGGCTTGTGCCAAAGCAAATAGCTGTCTTAGCATGGCTTGGTTTGGAGCTTTGCTCTGTTGGGTTTAGAGCCATTGTCCTCTAGCTCCCGGCCTTTCATCTGCCACAGCTGAAATATCGTGACCTGATGCATAGCAGAGGGTGTAAGCTAAAGACTGCAAAGAGGAGAACTGTAATATACATATGCCTGGCTTTGTTTGAACCTTTTTTTGGTGTTAAACTTTCTCTGGAGGGAGACTCAAAGCTATGAGGTACTGAAGCAAGGAGGCTACTGGTTTTCAACAGGGAAGTTACCTTGGGGCTGAGCTTGGGACTGGAATGGGGTGTAGAGAAATGTGTATCATTCCAGTCAGATGGTGGGAAATGTGATTAGCCTGGACTGCCATGGGTGGAAGCAGCCTGTAAGCAGAAGTGGGATGATGCTTTCTCAGAGAACTCAAGACCACAAGGTTAAACAATAATCTGTGCACTGCATCCTCCAGAAATAGGAAGTTTCTTTGTGGGGAGTACGATCCATAGGGAGCTTCTTGGCTCAGCACCAGTTTCAGACCATGATTTCCTAACTTATGTATACATATGCATAAGCAGTTTATATGTACACTGAACAGCTGAGGTAAACTGGCAGTCTGGGCTCGAGGTGGTGCTTGTAGTGTTCCTGGGTGAGGTCATGGAGCAGACTAAAACCACAGAAAACCTGTCTGCCATGGAGGACAGGCAATCTCTGTCCTGGGGAGCTGTCTCAGAGAGGGTCCAGGGTGGGATGGAGATGTAGGATGCAGGATTTGATGAGTTGCGCTTTGGGTGCGTGGTTCCCTGCATGCAGAGGGAGGTGGTGGGTGGGAGACAGGGTTGCAAATAAAAGCAAACCCTTTGCCTGTCATAAGCTCTGGGACTGTGGGTGTTGAATTTGAAGGGTTTGCAGGCGTCCAGCCTCCCACAGCATGGCCTGCAGGGATACTCCAGGGCTGTTCCAGCCCCATCCCGCTAGCTGGACTTGTGTTGCCTTCTTCCCTGCCCTTAAGTGTATGAAGAAATACCACTTGTGGTGCTTGGACATGGCTTAGTTGTGAGCACGGTGGTTGCACTCGGTGATCTTAGAGGTATTTTTCAACCTTAAGGATTCCATTACTGGATCCTTGTGGGTCTCTCCCAACTCAGCATATTCTAGGATTCTGTGATTGTATGAAATACCTCCTTGGCATCCTGCCCTGACTGGCATCAGGTGGCATGTTAAACCCCCGTGTACTAATTGAACACATTTAAAGAGGTGCTCTGAGCAGTGACAGTGTTCGGTGCTGCAGGCCTGGCCCTCACACCCCCAGCAGGGGAGCCAGCTCCGGGATTTACAAAAGCAGGAGGGTGGACAGGAAGTTTTCAGATTCCTTCTTGTTTTGGGATGGCTGTGGCTCTATTACCAAGTGCCTCCCCCCACTGCCAGCTGTATTTGCTGGTACTGTAAGCATGTGTCAGCGTGACCTGGCAGGATTTGCCCTGGGGGGGGAGAGGAGAAGCCCCCAGCCCTTCTGCCTTCCCTCTCTTCCCCATCCTCTCCTGGGAAGGCAAAAAAATAGATCTTGGCAAGATCACAAGATAAAAGTTGCTGTGTCGGGGATGTGAAAAGAGGTTTGGTTAAATTGGTGTGGGAAGATTAATGGTGGGTTTTCTTTTCTTTTGCTGTCTTTAAAGCTGGTGGAGGTGGGGAGGACCTAAGTTTGCTTTTCACACTGTGTGTGTCTGGGGCTCTGCCAGCCTTGCTCCTGGCCACTCCTGGCTCCAGAACTGCCTGCCCATGCTCACCTCCTTCCCTAGCTATGGCTAAAAGTGTTGGAAGGAGGAAAAATATAAAACAAAAGGGGCTGCATTTGTGTTGTGGAGAAGGAGGAAGCACCCAGCAGCATCCTTGGCTTTTCCTCATTTCCACTGAGTCTCTCCAACACCTGCCTTGCCCATCCTGGAAATGCTGTGGGGTTTTCCACAGCCTCGCAGATTCTTAGGCCCCTTTGAAGAAGTGCTTTGCAGCCTTTAACGTTCCTGTTTTCCGTCTTGGTAGCATCTTGCTTCAGCTGAAATCCCATCTCCTCCTTGGCAAAAATAACCTGATGTTATGTGCCCCACTTCATTGCCCAGGGAATACTAGATGTCCACTAGGACATCCAAGGCCACTTGGCAGCATCTCCCTGCTGCAGACAGGCATTTTAATTTATTCTTTTTTTTCCAGCTTGTCTGTAAATACCAGCAAGGACAACACCGTGAGGAGATAGTCCATATCCTTGTCACTCTGTGTGCCCCAGGAGCTGCTGCTGCAGCTTGTCTTGGTGTCCTGGTAGTCATCACGTGCTGTGGGATGCTAAGTCTCACTCCCAGGGATCTGCAGCACATTTGGGGTCACCTCCCCTTCCTGTGCCATGGGCAGGGGCCAAACCAGTGTTCTGACCAGCGGCAAATGCCCCCTCTCCTCCCGGAGCACCAAGGCACCACTTTGCACGCACAGGGAGGTGCATCCCAGCTGGCACACACCATCCAGGGGCTGCTTTTCCCCCGTGCCGCCGCCGGCAGAGCTGGTCTCGGCTCCGTTCAACCAGAACAAGCGGCAGATTAACCTGACCTAGATCTGGAGAAGCCGACAGTTGCGTGTGCCCTCAAAATCCATGCACGGGAGGCAATGCAGGGAGAAATCTTGCCTATTCTCAGAGAGGAGAAATAGCTGCTTATTTATAACTGTCTGAAAACCTGCTTCTCATTCCCTGGCCACCCAGAGCTCGTCCTCTTCCATGCTGCTCTTCATCCCTCTGCTGGGAATGACTTGAGACATTGGACAGGTCTCCCCATCCATCATGCTGCTGCTTTCCCTGCTCCTTCCTATTTACACTAACCAGGCACACATTCGCCCAGAGCAGGGCACACTGTCCTACGTCTCATCACCACTGGGAAACCTTCCCAGAAATCCCCTCAGGACCAGGAAAACACACTTGGGGGCTGATCCTCCAGGCTGGCTGTCAAGATCACACCTTTGCCTGGCAGCTGGGAAGGGCTCTGCCCCTCGTGCTCCAGCGCTGGCGATGGGACGGCTGCTGGGTTCCTGACGGATGGGACCAACTCGCTCCTGGTGCAGCCGGTCGTTGCCATGGCAATAGCAGGATATTGCTTTCTTACAGCCTCCTGGCTCGCACAAAGCCAGCCGCCAGCTCCAGCTTTGCTTAGCACAGGGATGTGCAGTGCATACCAAGCACTCCTGTCTTTCCTCTGTCCCCAGCTGGGAACCCACTCTGGAGCATGCGGGGAAGAAGCAGCGGGAGCTGGAGCTTCCTGCCTCTTTCCCACGGCTGGAAAACCCCAGGTCTTTGCAGCTGCCTGCTTTTCCTCCCAGTGCTCATGTACCCATCCCTCCTGCTTCTTGCTTCCTCCATGTTTTTCAGTTGCAAAATTCAGCCTATGCTGCTTTTCCCAACTCCTGCCTGTAACCTGCACGAAGGGGATACCCCTTAACCTCTCCAAAGCTTGAGAGGTCCATCCATACCCTCCAGTGGTGCTGTCACTTCTGCCCTGGCTACCCTGGCTGCATGGTGAACGCAAGCAGCATCTCAGAGAGAGGGCTCATCACACAGCTCTGAGAGGCTGGATTAAGGATCTGAGCTCAGGTCATGACTCTGAAAGCTTTGGGAGGCAGCAGGGTTGATTTTTGCCCAGCCTGGGGGTTTGGTTTTGTTTCCTCAAGCCGTAGGAGCTGCTGATGAAGACTAAGCTGGATGATGTGGCTGGGGGGGGGAGACCAGGGCAGCAGTGAGTGCAGCAGGGAGGCAGTCACGAGTGGCTAGGTCATGCTGTACATCAGCTACACATGGCCTCAGCTCCTGGTTGTGTTGGGTTTGGCAAAATGCACCACATGAATGAGAGTCCTGGCTCTTGCCTGCCTGCTAGCCCTTGTAGCCAAGCCCCGAGTCTCTTTGCCAGTTTCAGCCAGCGTGACTTGGAAACCTTTATGGGTGTTATCTCCCCATTGTGAGAGCCTGAGACCCAAGCTGGTGCCTTTTCAAAGGCTGCAAGTTCAGCTGAGTCACATGATTAGCCACTAGAGAATATACATTTCAGGAGACCAGGCATCCTGAGCTCTGCTCAGGGACATCCTCCACTTGAAATGAATCACAGGCAGCATCACTGAGCCACAGATGCTTGAAATCCAGGCAGAGAGGGAAGACCAAGGTCTTCCCTCTGCCAGGGACCACAGGCTCCTCTCCCTGGAAGAGGATGAAGGCTGGGCATGGTAGAGTCCTCCCATGCTGGCAATGAGCTCCCAGCCTTGACAGCATCATGGAGGTGCTGTATTCTTCAAGGACAACAGTATAAGTTGTTGTCTTATTTTCTTTCCTGCCCTTGGGAGCTGAGGGTTGAGATTTAATCATGTTTATAGGCATAGGGTCTTCCCGAGCGTGCTGGAGCCTTGTGGTGCTCATGGCAGGCTGGTTCCTCACCGCTGCCTCTACACCACACATAGCCTGGACACCACACTGCCTGCTCTGAGGCTGCTGGGGGCTTGAAAATCAGCCTTAGTTACAAAAAAAGCCCCAAAAATGAACCCAGCTTGAGATACCTGAAAAAAAACAAAACAAAACTAGGAGCTCCTCTTTCTGATTTTCAGGGGTTGTGTTTTCTAGCATGATTAAAAAAAAAATACATGATTGGCTTTTTGTTTTTTCAGGGGTAGGGGTTTTCTGTGTTGGCTCAGAAACTAAAACTCCTGTACAACTGCAGTTCCTCAGTAAGATGCATTGTGAGATCACAGGGAAAGCCTGGGATGCTGTGCTAGTGGGTAAAGGGTGGTTGGAGATGTGCTGTGCCAGATGTTGAGGGGTCAAGATGTGGCGGTCAACCCTCTTTGGCAGCCTTTTTGCTCTGCACAGCCCCATTGCACTTAGAGCATCAGGGATGGCTGATGAAACATCTCGACCCAAGGACATTTGAATGAAGGGGGACCCAAAATAGCCTGAGACTTGAGAAGGATTGAGGACGGAAAAAAACCCACCCTGTAATAACTTCTCCAGAAATGCTATATATAGACTAATTTGGTGACTTCTGGAAGGAAAGAGCTATGAAATCCTAATGGCAGCTCTGCCTTGGCATCCTGAGCTGAGCCTTCCCTGGGATACCGCCCTGCATAGGGGAGCTGGCTGGTGTTTGCCCCCAGAACATCCCTGTGCTCTTGCTGGGATAATCCCAAAGCTATGGTTATAAAGGGGAAACAAAACCCAGACTTCCCCAAAGTGGGGCAAGGGGAAAGCAAGCCTTACTCCTGGTTATGTAAATTTGGTTTAATTTCATGTGCTTCCTTGGGACTTTTTGAGCAGAATCTGGGTTTCTTCCTCTTTTTTCTTTCCTGCCCCATTCCCTCTGCAAGTATTTGAAATTTCCATTTGGAGTTTTGTACATAGCCCTCTTTTACTTATACCTTTCTCAATGTGCTGGGATTTGGTATTTGCTTCCCAGTTCATCCTCTCTGGGTGTGAATTTGGAAAGGAAAGCTCACCGAGCCATGTGCCCCTGCGTGTGCTCACCCTGCACCATCCCTGTCTCCGCAGGTTATCCTGAAGGACCTGGAATTGCTGGCTGAGATCGCTTCCTCCCCAGCAGGACAGACGGAGGAGGGTCACGGTCCCTCCGATGGCTCCGATGTGCGACCTGGCCCAGTGGAGCTTCATGTCCCAGCCAGGGCTGGCCAGCTGAGCTCCTCCAGTGAGTGCCCCTGTGCACAGCTCTGTGCCTCCCCACTCCTGGGCTCCTTCCATGTTGCATGGCACCAGTGAGGTTTGCGCAGGCAAAAGGCAAAGCTTCTTTTACAGTAATAAATCAGTGTCTTCCTCCCTACCCAGCACAGTTTGGGGATCGAGTCTGCCATGGTGCAGACCAGGGCACTGCTTTTATATTTACTGCTCTTCCCCTGGTTTATGTTTTGAGGATTTAGGGCTCAGTCTAGTGGCAGGATGCTCCAGAGGCCAGTGTGGAGGAATGTCATTACTGTCCTATTTTTTATGGGACCTTGAGTTCCAGCCTGTTTTCTCCTTGTAAAAGCCCTCAGAGCCCTAGAATCAGTGCAGGGTGGGATGCTGGCTGCAATCCCACATCTCCAAAACATCCATAGATCTGCAGAGGGATCCCTGTGCCAGGCTGCCCACGTTGGCTATGAGCTGCTATGTAGCTCTGAATGTCTGGCAAAACCTCAGGAGAGAGATGAAAAGGGACAATCCTAATATCTGGGGACTTGAGAGGTAAAAAAAAACAAACCAGCCTTTTATTAATTATCCCGGCACATGGGGAAATTTTTTCCACCTTTCCTTGTCTGTGGTTCATCATTTACAGTTGCTTGGCTGCTCCTTCTCCTCCTCCGCTGCTATTTAAGGGCCTCCCTGTTGTACTCCCCAGGCCAGGTCGTCCCAGCCAAAAGCACGTTTCATGTGAGCTTTGGATTGCAACCCGAGCACTGAGCCAAGGCTGCCTCTCCCTATGCAGGATGCAGCCACAGGGCCTTGCAAAATCACCACCAGAAAGGGAGGCTTTGCTTTCCCATCCCCAGGCTTTGTTTTCTCTGAAGATCCTGGATCACTCACCCCTCCCTGGTCTTATAAATGTCTGCGCCAGCAACCAGCTCAGGTCTGGGGCTGTTCAGGGTGGGATTTTTTTTTGCGGATCTACCTGTTTCCTGCTGGCAGCTTTATCTCTCTGATGGAGAGGTGAGGGCTGCAGAGCTGGTGACCTCCCCCAAGCCCTCTGCAAGTCTCATCCATCCTCCCACTGTCAGAAGTGAGACTGCCTGGGTGGAGCAGCTCCTGCAGTGCTGGCCAAGCAGCTGAGGAGCTGCAGTTCAGCTCACACTGATGGTTGTCTGAGGTTTCCTTCCTTCTGGATGATCTAAAAATAGCAGGCTGGATGGCGTGGATCCTAACGACTGCCGTGGCCCCTGTTAGCTATCTGGAAGAGCAACTTGGCTTCACTTACTCAAGTGTAACCTTTAAAAAGAGTCTGGCTCTCCCCTCCTGGAGTAGATCTGCTGGAGCCAGAGCTCCTGTTGCCCCAGTGTGGGACAATTTGCCCACACTGGGGCAACTTAGTGACAACATAGGGCACAGGTCCTAATGGGCTCTGGCTTCCTCGCCTATTTTCCTCTTCCCTATAATGCACGAGAAAATTGTTCCTTAAGAATTTATTTGGGGCTGAGCTTTGCAGGGTCATTGGATTTTAACCAAAGGCAGATGTTTTTGGGGAGGGAAAAAGTAGCTGGTTCGTTGGCCTTGGACGTTTATCATGGCCCCAGTCCCGTCTGGCTCTGACCACCCAAGGCTGAGACTGGATGGGCTGCTGGGGAGTTACTCCAGGGAAATTGGGGGTCACAGCTGGGCCAGGACCTTCCTGGATTATGCCTGAAAAATCAGAGGCTCCTGGAAAATACTCCTTTTGTCAGAGGGTTGCTTGAAGGGAGGGCTTTTTGGAGCAGGAGGGTGACCAGTGGAAATCCCCATGTCTGAGCATGGTCCTGGGTGGTCAGAGCAAGTGAGCCAAAACTCTGCCCTTCCCAGGCAAAAATGATGAGGTGCTGGCACCAAAGAGAGGGTGTACCCCTTTCTAGAGTCACTGGTTTTGTACTGGGATGTGTGGGATAGTTCCCTAGGGTGCTGTGGTGTTCAGACAGTGCTGTGTTGGCAGTAAGATGGATGCTATTGCCCCATCAGAGTGGGGGCTGCCAGGTTCCAGCACTTCTCCTCAGGGTTAAATCTCTCCATTCCCTTCACCCACTTCAGACTGAGTTGCCATTGAAGCCACCAGTGGGAGGAGAGCTGCTGAGCCATCCCAGCTCCAATGCTTTTCTGTCCCTGAGGCCCTTCCAAATGTCCAGCTGGTGGCTTTGCAGGTAAAGGGAGACAAGGTCACCCCTTGAAATCCTTGAGCTCATGGCAGATTTCCTGCTGTGCTCTCTGTCTTGGCACTTCAGGCTTTGCCATCCAAGCAGTAAGGGCAGGAATGGAGGTGGAAGGGACCAGTGCCCCCATGGTTTTCCCCCTGCTTCCTCTCTCTCCCTTTCTTCCCTCGGCATGTGTTTATGCAGTTGTTTCCCTGCCATTGAGTTCGGTTTCCTTCAGATGCTGGTTGATTAGTCAGGAAAGCCGTGTCCCACTTCCGCAGCCCGTTCCCAGCTCCCATTTTTATTTAGCTGCTTTGTTCTCCGGTTACGTAAGGTCAGCTGCCCTCGATGCCTTCTCCAAGCACAATGAGCTGGGGCCAGCCCAGCTCAGCACTGCCGGGGAGACCCAGCATCTCCTCCCAGCCTGCTCTGACTGCTCTGCGAGAGGGTGGCTGCTGCTGGCCTCCAGTAGTGTCTCCTTGGTACCTTCTGCACACTTTGTCAGGGACAAGGGCTGCAGGGCTGTGCCCAAGAGCCCCCTGGTCTTTGGAGTGATGGTGCAAATGCCAGTCTGGTCTGTACAATGGAAATCCAGCTGCCTGCTTTGCTTTGGGAGTTTTTTTTTCCAGCCCTGTAGAAGTTGAGACAAGTAGCAGATGACCCAAGAGGGGTTGTCACGGAGGTCAATGGGTCAAGGGAGGTGATTTACCTTTACTCCACTCTGGTGAGACCCCACCTGGGAGACTGTATCCAAATCTGAGGTCCTCAGCACAGAAAGGCCGTGGACCTGTTGTAGTGAGTCCAGAGGAGGTCACAGAGGTTATCAGAGGCTGGAGCACCTCTACTAAGGAGACAGACTGAGAGTTGAGGTTGTTCAGCCTGGAAAAGGTTCCAGGGAGACATTAAAGCCTCTTCCAGTGCCTGAAAGGGCTCCAAAAAACTGGAGAGGATCTTTGGGCAAGGACATGGAGTGACAGGACAAGGGAGAATGGCTTCAAGCTGAAAGAGAGTAGTTTTAGATTAGGTATTACGAAGAAATTCTTCATTGTGAGGATGGTGAGGCACTAGAAGAGGTTGCCCAGACAAGATGGGGGTGCCCCATCCCTGGAAGTGTTCAAGGCCAGGTTGAATGGAGGTCTGAGCAACCTGGTCTAGTGGGAGGTGTCCCTGCCCATGTCGAGGGGGTTGGACTAGATGGCCTTTAAATGTCGCTTCCAATGCTGACCATTCCATGATATCATAGGGGTGCAAGCTCTTCAGCCTGGTCTACAGCTCTGCCCTGCACGAGAGACAAAAGCTCATTACAAAAGGATGCTAGACTAGCTGCTGCCTTGCACAGGGTAACTCTTGCACACATCTCTTCCTTCCTTTCTGCACAGCTTTGTAAGGTGAAGCAGTTACAGTCCTTTGTTTCCTCTCTGCCTTGGTCCGGTCTCTCCCGCCTGGCTTCCTGCTGGAGTGCTGCACCGTCTGAGCACCTCACACTATAGGATGTTTACCGGGAGCCTGACTCCATATGTGGATGCACTAACATGCCTGAGGTCACTGGTTTCTACCAGCAGACCATGGATGTCCCAGGAGTCAGTGGATTACTCTGGAGGAGACTGCTAAAAGTCCTTGAGAAATGTAGTCTATTGAGTTCAGACTTGCTTTACCCCACTGGAGAATATACAGTACTCCAGAGTGGAGATATTCCATGATAGGGTTTGCTTTTGACATACCTTGGGGAGATTTTATTCTCAGTGAGCCAAACCCACTCCCTTTTTGTTGTCTGTTGCTTCATTTGTGTAATAGATCTGCAGAGGTGACAGCATATTACAAGGTCCCACCTCCAAACAGTCTGGAAAATGTTAGGGCAGCCTCTGCAAACTTCAGGTGAGAAGGTGGAGGGTGCAGGAGGTCCATGAATGGTAGAAAAGAGAAGGTAGCCCCTTGTCAGGTTGCTTAGATTTGCTAAACTGCTATTTCTAGTGTTAGAGAAGGTTAAAAGTGAAACCTGTCCTTACTCCTCCTCCCAACAAAAGGCAGTGAGGCAGCTGACATCACACCACCAACCACTTGCTCTTGAAGGAGCCAGTTTCCAACAGTTTTTGCAGGATTGGGAGTGTGACAGCAAGGAGCAGAGGAGCCAAGCAAACAAGAGAAAAGAGGGCTGTTCCTGAGTGCTCCGAGCACCGAGTCTGGTTACTGATGTTTGGTGGTTGTGGCATCTCTTTTCCTGCTGCCATGAAGCTGTTCAGGATGGCTGACTGTCAAAAACATACTTCTGCCTCTTGGGGAGGAGGGGAATTCAAAGGAAAGGGTGATCCATTTCTTTTCCTGGATGCAGTGTAATAGCGGAGCTGGGATGCCGTGGAAAACCCCAGGAGAGACCATCCAGATGTAGCATTAACTCTCCTGGCGTGCCTCCACGTATCCCTCTCTCCTGAGATGGTCACAGCATGCAGCTAGCCAGAAAGCTTGGGGATTCCCAAATAACAGCTGGGATTACTGATCTGTAGTGGTGGACAAAGGAGAAGCTGATGGTGTAGATAAATCACTGCTAGCCAAGCCCTTCCTTGGAGTTACGAAACTGGGCTGCCTCAGTTTCCCCAAGATGATGTGAGGAATTTGGAGGGTGAGGTGAGGAATGAGGTGAAAAACAAACAAGCAGAATGACAAACAAGCACCAAACAAGCCATTTTGGTGTGGAAATGGCCCAGCAAAGCCCATTGCTGCTCGTTCCTGCAGGTTATCTTCTGTGTGCTTCACCGTTCTGTGCAGCAGCCTCAGCCTGCTCTGAGCTCACCATGAAGCTTAACCATTCCTGGTTTGCAGCTCTGTTGGGTACTTTGTGCTCCTGAACAATGGCTGAGCTATACCCCTGCTGCATTTTTACTTATTGATTTAACTTAGCAAAGAAAAATGAAGCAATAGTAGACTGCTAACCTTCCTAGGAAAACCATCAGGATTATTAGTGCCTGCTGCCTTCCTCCAAGGCAGCCATGAGCAAAGACCCTGCATCAAGTGGGGGGAACCAGCAGCAGCAAAAGACTCATTTGGCATCAAAATATGTACCCCAACCCATCTGGGACCTCCTTTCTGTTGAGATGCTGAGGTCTCAGGAATTACAAACACACAGCTCTTTAGCCAGGTAGGAAGGGAAGAAACATCCATGTGTGCCCAGGCAAAACCAGGCTGAGCACAGCCCCTGGCCATGCAATCCAAAATTTTGATGGGTTTATTTCCTCAGCAGCATCCTGTGCTCTGTAGAGGGGAGAGTAGAGGTTTTCCAGAGCCCAGCTGAGCTGCCGACATGTTCACATCTGTTTCCAGCTACGCCCTGCACCCGCTTTCTGGGGGGAGGAGGGGAGGATTTGCCTTTTTTACGGCTCTATTTTTATCCTGCTCTGCGAGGCTTCGCCACTCCGTGTTTGCAAAAGCTAAAATTCAAAACATCCTGGGGAAGGCTGCCGGGGGGAGACGCGGCGCAGATTCCCACGTCGCTGCCCGGGGTTTCGCCGAGCACCATCTGGCAGTGCCGACTCCCACGCCGCTGGCGCTTGGGCGGGTTGAAGGCTCACGGACCAGCTCCGGCTGCCGCCGGGTTTATCCCCGTTGCTCCCAGAGGAGCCGAGGGAGATCATTCTCTGGGCTGAGCTGGAAACATGATGCCTTGGGGGAAAGCACTCGGGTGGGAAGGATGCTTGGCCTCGCCAACTCTTAGCTTACCCTCCCTATATCCGAGCTGAAATTGCTTCAATTAGAGATTGCGGTAAATCATTTTAGCTAAACCACCGCAAATACCCTTGTGGATACTCTTTAACCAGCTTACCCAGCTTTAGCTCGCTTCAGAAAGGAATCAATTCTGCTCCAATCTTATTTCAATTTGATTTCAATGGAGTTAAGCAAGTCCACACCGGTTTTAATTAAGACTGGTTTGAAACCAATTATAGTAAATTAATAGAAGTTATGTTTTACGCCAGGGTGAAGTTCGGCACTTTGTGGCTGAGATAGGAAAATCCAAGTTCGTGTCGGAGTCTTCCAGGCTCACCCAGAACAATGTGGGGACACTTTGGATACTGTAGGTCTCGACACAGCTCAGCCCATCAAGCAGCCAGACAGCCTGAATGTTCCAGGGTGATGTACAATATATATTTATAAGGGCCTTAATATAGATCCCTAATTGCCTGTCTCGGTTGATTTATAGCGTGGCCACGCAAGCGATGGGAACAGCATGAGCAGCCAGTGAGCGCTTGGGGATGCACCAGGGGTTTGCAGACATTCACTGTGCTCTGTTCAAGCTGGCGCCCATGGATGGGGGGAACAGATGTTGGTGTTGACTTAGGTGATCCAAGAATCCCACTCGTGTCGCTGGCGCTATCCCAGTCTGTGAAGGGAATCTGGGGAAAGGATTTGTTAGCCTGGCGTTGTGGGCTGGATGAGGTTTCTGTAATCATTGGTAGGACAAGGGGTAATGGTGTAAAACTGACAGAGGATATGTTTAGCTTAGATATTGGGAAGAAATTCTTCATTGTGAGGGTGGTGAGGCCCTGGCACAGGTTTCCAGGAGAAGCTGTGTGTACCCCATCCCTGGAAGTGTTCAAGGCCAGGTTGGATGGAGGTCTGAGCAACCTGGTCTAGTGGGAAGTGTCCCTGCTCATGGCAGGGGGTAGGAACTAGCTGAGCTTTAAGGTCCCTTCTGTGATTCCGTGATAAGGGCTCAGGTTGATGTGGATTCACTGCAGCCATGGAGCTGCAATTCCCACAGGCCTTTTGTCATGTTTCACTGCTCTGATGTTCCTCTGAGCTCAAAATTCCCATTTGCACCTATTTTAGTGGATGTCTGGACTGAATTCCATCATTCCTCTGAGGAAGTATCTTTCTTCTTCCAGTTCCCTCCTCCATGCTAGATTAAAAATAAAATAAAAAATGGCAGCAGAGCCGTGACGTGCCACCAGCCCCGGCTACGTTAACAGCAGATCTGGCAGGTTACAGATCTGCAAAGTCTTGCTTCAGGGAAAGGGGGAGAGGTGCAAGCTTCAATTAATTATGCCACAGTTTTCTTAACACTTCTTCCTGCTTGTCTCTCGTGCTTCAGAGAAACACTTGACAAGCTGCTCCTACAGTTCTGTCGAGCTGGGAATGCCACTGTGCTGAGTTGTAACCCGCAGGGCAGCGAGCTGAGCTCTGAGCTACGCCAGGAAGGGTTACACCATGGCGCTCAAGGTGCCAGCCACTTCCTAGACATCCTGTAAACAGAGCAAACGGGAAGTTTGGAGGATTGGGAGGCTTTGGAAGAGAATGCTTTGCCTGCTTGGAAGAAATACTGCCTGTTTAAACTCCATCTGAGGTTCGGTTGAGCCTTTTACAGCCTGGCAGACTCCTACACGCTGGTTTCTCACCCCCAGCATTACCCCTAGAGAGCACTGGCAAGGCTGCTCTGGCACGGTGTGCCACAGTGGAAGCCTTCCTTAGGGACATGTAGGCACAGCTGCTGTGCAGCGGGTGGGCAAGGAATGGAGAAATGATCCCTCTGGAGTTCATTCTCAGTGCTCCCAGAGGCAAAGTATGGTGAAGAGGCTCCCTGGGGTGAGCAGATTCACATCATGCTTTCCTCTCCTAAGAAAAACAAGGTGCAGACTTTTCACCATCTCTGTATCTCAGTCCTTCCTTGCTCCCGGGCTGGGCAGAAGGGTCTGAGGTTCAGGAACCGGTCGATGGAAGAAGACAGCAGTACTGAAGGTCCTGCAGACAGTTTCTGCCTGGTCTTCGCCTCTCTTCCCAGGCTCTG
Source organism: Entomyzon cyanotis (assembly GCA_024500445.1). Taxonomy (NCBI): domain Eukaryota; kingdom Metazoa; phylum Chordata; class Aves; order Passeriformes; family Meliphagidae; genus Entomyzon; species Entomyzon cyanotis. The sequence continues at coordinate 7,553,915 of JAKEPQ010000743.1, forward strand.
CTGGGAGGTACAAGGCTGAGCTGTAGGCAGGCACAGTGGGATGGCGGAGCTGCCCCATGTCTCCTCCAAACCATGTCTCTACTCCCTTTTGAGCAGTGCTGAGCAGCTGTAGTGACGACACGTGGGCCATGGCTGTGTTTTCACGCCGGGTACTCACTGCCTTCGAACAAACACACCTTTGTTTTGGAGCACATTGGCTCGGCTGGATCCCTTCTTTTTTTTTTTTCCTTTGCCCAGATCATCTTCCCTGCAGCTGAGGGGAAATGCGATGCGATGGTGAACACTTGTGCTCAGGGAGCTGCCTGCTTCAAAGCCTGGTTTGGGGTTTCAGATATACCAAGGGGTGGGTGAACACACAGCTCCAGTGGGAAGAGAACACCAAGTTCTGGTCAGGATGACCTCGTATTTCATTTTCCTTTCTTTTTAGCTCTGTGTGTTCTCTTAAATGCTAAATCCAAACCTGGGGAAGCTGCCCTGTGTGCATCTCTTGTCTATCACTGGGAGAGGCAGAGTGGAAAACAGACCGGCAGCTTTTCCATCAGCTTTCCTGGGCTTTGGCAGCTTAATTGCATCTTTAATTGGCTGCTCCATGCTCCGCTGAGTGTCCGTAGAAGCAGACAACGTCCATAAATCAAACTGCTCAGGTTTCCATCGGTTATCTGATGGAAATGGTGGGTGGGGAATAGCCTTGGGGTGCTGGTGTGTGTGGCTTCCCTCCTTAGCGCAGTTAGACATGGCCTTTCCAAAGGAGAAATTAAGGCAGAGAGCTCCCCTTGTTGCAAAGTCGCCTTTGAAATGCTCTCTCCAAATATTTGCTTTGAGTGCTGTCCTGCTAAATAAACCATCTCCCCTGGGGTTTCACTGTGGGAAAAGCAATCTTTACCTGCCAGCTCCCTGCTCTCATGTGTGGAAGGGATATTTCCCTGAGCTGGGAGCTGCCCCTTTCCCTGCCCTCCCTGCCAAGAGTCTTAGAGACCGGGACAATCCCTAAGCCCAGAGCTCTACTGTGGTTTGACCAGTACTTCAAGCTAGCCCTGGAGCACATTTTATGTGACACTATTGCACCAAGTGGCTCCTGCTCAGGGAAAATCACATCACCAAGTGTAAACCGGTGTCTGTGCTGTGACCCGGGGCTGAATCTGTGTGTCTGCCACTGTGTGCACGCTGGGCTCAGGGCATTTGTGGCTCATGGGGTTGGATTACAGGCTCTTCAACTCACCAGCAATCTCGTGGTTTTGGGATGAGTTTACATGCCATATCCGAGGAGATTAGATTGGTTCAATGTAGAGCCTCAGGCACCCCTTCTTCTACCAGCTACAGAAGCTGAACAGCTCCAGGATGAACTCCCAAAAATCCCATTTTACCCCCAGGTGCTGCTTCCAGGGCTGGGACCACCCTAAGATGCTTTCCCCTGGGCTGGAGAGAGCTGAGACCAGGCTGGCTCTGCTTGGACCAACCAGATGTAGTCATACGAGGCTTGAAAATCTTTCCATGCCCCTGCCCTCCTCAGTGCTGTGACCATGTTTTGAGTGTCTGCTCTCTCATCAAGGCTTTGGCAGCAGGGCCCTGGCAGCTCTAATTTGCTCTCACCTTGCCTCCCCAGGTACAAAAGGCCTGGAGTGCTCACCCTCCACCCCCACCATGAACTCCTACTTCTACAAGTTCATGATCAACCTGCTCAAGCGCTTCAGTAGCGAACGGAAACTCCTGGAAACCAGAGGAGCCTTCATCATCAGGTCAGAGCACCCCACCAGCCTCACTGAAGGCCCTGAGCAGCCCTGGGATGGGTGGGTCAAGGCATGGCAGGGTCAAGCAGCCCAAGTACCACATTCACTCAGAGCTGAAACCATTTCCTCAAGTTGCCCTCGCTCTCCAACAAACAGTTTTGGAGCAAACAGGATTTGCCTTTCACATGTCAAGGCACCATATTTCTCTCTCCCATCCCCGGAGGCTAAGTGGCTCCTTATTAAACTGTGTTGTCAGAGCCTGTTTCATTAAGAAACAAGCAGACCAGCCGGAGCACGAAGACAGGCTTGCACTCGGAGTGCCAAGCCAAGTGAATCCCTCCAGCCGGCTTGGCGAGCTGCTCACCCATCCAAAGCCATGTGTTTTGATGCATGGAGTTGGTAGATTTTGCTTCAGCTTTTTAGGGAGCTGCAGTGGAGGCTGGAGAGCCAAATGTGAAGGCTGGAATGCCAAGTGTCGTGGCAGCTGGCAGGGAATCATCTTTAATGCAATGAAATCTGGGGCAAGGGATATCCATTCCTCAGCTTGCTGGGAAATAACAGGGTTAACGGTCAAGGCGAGGTGGAGAAATCAGTGAGGAGGTTGGTGGAAGCAGCTGGCAGGACCCTGGGCTTTCCTCCCTTGCTTTCAGGGATGTGGCATCCAAATGAACAGGGGGAGAGCATGAGATACAAGCAATGCTTCTGTGGGAGAAGAGTGCCACCTCTCCAAAGGCACAGGGGTGTGCCAGGTACTGATGAGGAGATCCCATCACTGCAGTGAGAAAATACAACATGCAGAGCTCCCAAAATTTGCTAAGCTGAGCTGGGTGTGGAGTAGTACCTGCTTGGGCAGCAGTTTTTGCCCAAGTCTGGATTCATCCCAGAGATAATATCCCACTCATAGTGTCCACTCTCCTCTCCCTGGTCAGCACAGCCCCTAGGATGAGCCACCCTTGGCAGGGCAGTGGCCCCATGCTGTGTTAGGGAAGCAGGGTGACCAGACTGACAGTGAGCCTGAGCAGGGTCCCATTTAAAAGCTCGCCTGTACTGTGGCCACCTCAAACTTTTCCCTCCGGCTCTGGCAGGATGAGTTTGCATGGCAAGCCCAGCTTTCCCAGCAGCCAGACAGAGGTGCGGTGGGACTGGCTCACAGCAGCTCAGCAAGCCGAGGCTTTTTATGGTGACTCATACCCCAAAAAATCTGGTAAAGCAAAAAAAAAATTAAAAAATAGATGACTCTGTCCTTTGTCAAGTCACATTGTTGCTCATGTGGAGTAGATGCAGGACTGGAGCCAAAGTGGTGGTTCTGGAAGGGTGAGCCATGCCCTCAGGTACCAGTGATTAACTCTGAAACCTACTGATAGCAGGTAAAGGATTGGTGTAAACTACATCTCTGCTGCTTCCAGAAAAAGCAAGATGAGAATAGAGGAAGAAAACTTTTACAGGACTCTCTGGCAAAGATTGATCTCTTGCCGAAGAGACTCAGTGAATGTGGGAGCCTCGTGGAGCTATTTTTAGCCACTTTTCAAATTGAAGCCGTATGCAAGTTCCCACGTTACATCCCTCCCCTGTCCACAAGCCAGTTCAGCTGTTTAGCACAGCAGGGTGAGAAGCCAGCCTCATGTTTGACTTGAGAGATGCTGGTGATGTTTCATCCTGAGCTGGAGAGCGCAAGGGGGATGCTTGAGAGACTGGGACTGCATCTGCTAAAGCGTGGTCAAGGACCACTGCTGCCTCTTTCCCTGGCTGGCCTGGGAACAGTGAAGCAGGGAAGGAAAATAGACCTGTTAAGTTTAGGCAATGATTTCCAGCTAAAGGATTAGCATTCACAGGAAAGGGAAATGGGGGACAGGGGTTTTATTCTAGCACAGCACAGCAGTTTTCCCTGTCATGTTGCCGGTGGGCAAATTCAAAGGTCTGTGAGGTCACCAGGGTGTCTGCGATTAAAGGTAGTTTATTTCTAATCCAACTCAAGTTTGTTCATGCCTGGTTGCTGACTCTGAAAGGACTTTAGTCACTCTCCTGATATGTCCTTGGAGTCCCAGAGACAGAAGTTATGGTACATTGTGTACTTGAGGATAGAAGTGGGGTTTGACCAGTGATCTCTGCAGGAGGTGGGACCTTCTCTTGCCCTCTAAGGACTTGAGATCCCCAAGACATGTAGAGCTGCTCCAGAGCCTGCCTGATCCTGGGAGATGAGCGGGAGAAGTACCTGCAGCCCTTGCTGAAAGAACTCACCCTCCAAGCCTGGGTCAGGCAGAGATAGTGGCTGTGGTGGGTGGTCTCATCATCAGTAACCCCAGCCCCAAGCTGAGTATCTCAAGATGCTTTGCCAGAGAAACAGGGTGGAGCTAAAACACAAACTTCCTTTAAAATAACAGGGAAACAGCTCCAAAACTTCTATAATTCATAAGGAAGTATCCAGAGAATTTTTTCTTGGCCTGTAACCACCAGGCTAGGGGATAACCCAATACTGGCACATGGTCCCTCTGTCAGTGCTGTTTGTGCATCCAAGAGATGGATTGGTCTGCTGCCTTCTCCAGTGGGATTCAGTGCAACATCACCACATCAAGCCATGTTGTGATGCCTCATCTGTGCCAAGGGCTTTAGGATTAGGATCCCCTCAACCTAAGGGAGCCTCCCAGAGAGAAAGCCTATGGCTGTGGCAGAGTTCACATGCTAAGCAGAGCCCCAGCAGGAGGAATTGGACTTGATCCTTGTGGGTCCCTTTCAACTCAGAATATTCTGTAATCTATGGTCTGTGAGAAAGGAAGAGCAACATCCAGGAGAAGGCTCTTCAAAGCTGTTTGGATGCCTCATGAATGTCTGGGCAAGGGATGTGCCAAGGGAATTCCAGTGGTATGAATCCAATGGAGTCTCATGCTGTCCCACCCCTCTCCCCTGGAGGAAGGAGGGAAACCAGCTCCCATGATCCCTTCCAATTTTTTGTTGTTGTTGTTGTTGTTGTTGTTGTTGCTGCTTGGTATCGGTTTTCTGCATTGCAGCTGACAGGGTTCCTTTGGGGGTCAGTTCTCTCTTACTGTCACTTGTGACTTTTTTAAGGCTGGAAGCCAGTAAAATTACTCTGCCTTCAAAACTAAGAATACCAAGTGCTGCCTTCTCCTCTCAAGCCAGGCATGTTTGCACTCAAAGGTTGCTCCCATAGGGTTGTCAGAGGCAGGAGCATCACTGTTACCTCCCACCTTGATAAGCAGTTCCGAGACCTTCCACCCTTCTTGCTAATTGCTCTGGCTGGCACGTGGCCGTCCTGAATTCAATGGAGCCCTTAAGCAAGAAGCAAATATTCCCATTCAGCAACTGACCTCCTGACGATGGCTTGGAGCAGCAGAAAAATGCGGAGGAGCTTCCAAAGCATCACATGGCTCCTTGGAGCAGCACGGCTGTCCTCCAGGCAGGAACCCTGTGGAGAGAAAGCTGCTTGGCCGGTCAGGAGGCAGGCAGCAGAGCGGCACCGAGCTTTTCAGCTCACACCAAGATTTACAGGCTGGAATTAATGCCTCTTGGTTGGTACCAGCTCTGTGGGATGGGGGGATTAAGGGAAAGGTTAAGCCCTACCCCATGGACATCAGTGTTGCTGCTCGGAGCACAGTGTGAGGATAAGGCTGGCTGTCCTTGGAAGGAGCTGTCTTCTCCCCTCTTCTCCCTCCCCAGGGCTGGTTGTGCAGTTCCTGTGCTGTCCCCAGGGTCAGTTTGAGCTCCAGAAACTGGTTCAGCTGGCTAAGTCAAGTCTAGCACCAAAGTAGCTGGCCTTTTGCTGCTCTCTGAGGTGGAACAGCTCAGACATTCATGGCTGATGTACCTTGCCACAGCAAATGAACCCTTCGGGGTATGGGATGTGCTCCAGTGGCTAGAGACATCCCTATGCATGTCGTGTGTGTATGCTTTGAAGTGCAGGGCTTAACTTTTAAGCCCAGCAAGGCCATTTTCTCTCAGAGCAGTGGCACCCTGGGGCAGAGAGGATGCCTGAGTCAGCACTTTGCTCCCCAGGCAGGGGCCCGCACGCAGGGGTTGTCTCAGCTTGTTTTATAGAGCTGTTAAACAAACCTCCCCACTGCCTGGCACCTTCTCACGGGGTGTTTTCTGAGGTTAAGCTGCTTGGAAGAGGCCCTGGCATGACTTTTCAACCACCTCCCATGTGATGCACCTGGTGGGACTTGTCCATTTGATTGGGGATGGTCCTTGGCTTTTGGGGGGTGCTTGAACCCTGTGGGGGTTGGCCAGGAGGGCTGGCTGGTTCTCCATCCACTCTGGAAGACATAGGCTGGAGCATATAAGGTTGTTCAGCCAATTTATGGCATTAGCTGGAGAGCTGGAAAATCCCAAGTCTCGTGATGGGGCTGCAGATTTACAGTTCCAGCAGACGGGAAAAGTTCACCTGGCTGGAAATTCTGACTGTTCTTGAGGTCTCAAAGTCCTGCTGGGATTAGGCCAGTAGAGGGCTGGATAGGGAGGAAGGCAAGGCTGAGGACAAGCACTGGCTGGTCATGCTGGGTGGGTGAAGGGCTGTATGTGATGCCTATGGGGCTGGGGTGGCCATTCCCCCTTTTTCAGCATGACAGGGCTCTTCTGCCTCTGAGAGGTTGGGGCTGACTGGATGACACCAGTTTCTCCACAAAAAATAGGGAAAAAGACACAAAGTGAGTTTGAATCTGCTAACTAGATTGAGGAATCAGAGAGGAGGGGAGCAGAGGGCTGGAGGAGTGTGTCCTGTGGAGCACAGACATCCATCCCATGCTCTTGGCAGGCCGGCAGTGAGGTGCATGTTAAATTGCTTTTGACTTGGCCTGCCTGGCATTCCCAGGGCTGTTCTCTCTGTCTGGGAGAGTGGGAAGGGCTGCCTGCCAGCATCCCAGTGAGGAGGGCTGTCGGGAGGGAGTGGGATGGGGGTTTAGCCATAGGTTTGGAGAGCAAGGGATGCACTGGGAATCCTATAGAGAGCCAGTGGGTGTTTGTTTTGGTCATAAGGGGATGCCACAACTGCAGGATGCCACTATACTGCAGTGAGCCGATGTCCCCCCAGCCCCATCCCAGCTCCCACCTCATCCCTAACCTTGTCCTTTCCTCCTGCTGTGCTGTCCGCACTGCCAAGCCCCTCACTGGGAGAGGCTCAGGACCTGGGGCTAGTCAAAGCCCTCTTCTCCCAGGCCTGGATGCTCTTGAGCTCCCCTGAAATGTTGCTTGGCCAAACATCCCAATACCTCCTGATGAGCTGGAGGCACCCGGTGTTGGGATGCAGGATCCACTCATGCTCCATCTTTTGGGTGTTCTGGTTCCACTGGGCCCCTCCAGCTGCCATTGCCAAACCCATGCCCTGAAAATCCCTCTGTAAGTGAATCAGGGCTGGAGGGGGGACACGTGTCACCTCTTCCTCTCTCCCACCCTCCGTGGCACTGCAATGCAGAACAAAACCTGCGTTTGTTTTTGTGGGAACCGTTTGGCTTGTACTCAGCGAAGTGCAAAAAAAAAAAGAAGGGGGAAAAAAATGGAGCCTCTTTGATAAACTGTGATATGAACTCGGGTAAAATCCAAACAGCTGTGAGTGCTACAAGGGAAGCTTCTGTGTCGGGAGGCAGCGAGCCTGCGAAAATCCACTGCTCTGCCTGCCAGGATGCTCGCTGGCCGCCTGCCCTCCGGCTTTAATGAACTGTGCACTCGCCATCCCCCTCCTCGTGCCTCGCCAAGAGGAGGAACTGGAGAAAGCTTTTTAGTTTGGGGGTTTTTTGCCCATTTGCAAAGCAGAAAGAGGGACTCCCTCCCATCCAAGGCCTGGCGAGGCACAGGGTAATGGAGCAGGGTGGTCAACATTCCCAGTTCTGCAGAGGTCAGTAGGTTTCTCCTCACTTATCTCCAGCCCATTCCTCTGCACCTCCCTTTAATTCTCCCTGCTCCCCAAAACCTCCTCTCCCCAGTTTGCCATGAAAAGTCCCATGCTTGGAGATACAGAACAGTGCTACAGTGATGTGGTGGCAACCAGGCTTTGCTTTCCTGCTTCTCACTCTGCCTAGGCCTTGCACCATGAGCACCCTTCAGGCTCTCCTCAGGCTCCTGTGGGAATTTGGGGTGGAAGCCAGCAACCCCACTGTACCTCCAGAAACCCTCAGCTCTCAAATTGCCTCTTTGACATTACCCAGTGGGCTCCACAAGCCCACAGAAGCATGTGCTTATTGAGGTCTTAATTCAGTGAGGCTCTGGGACATTCTGGGCTCTCTGATACCCTCTCAGCCTCATGAAGCAGGAGCCAGAGGGGGAAAACCCAGTTTTCCCCAGGCTAAAGGTTGGCTCTAGAGTTGCAATGCACCAGTAGTCACCAACAGCATGACCTTCACAAGGAAGGGGCCTGGTTGCTCTCTCTAAGGATTATCCCTGCTGGGAGAGCAGGAGCTGGGCCAGCCCTTGCCAGCTCCCTCCTGGGACTGGACCCCCAGGGAAGGACAGGAGATTCCTCCACTGAGCTGGAGGGGCTGGATGAGCTGGGGTGCACCAGGCCCTGGAAATGGGTTTTCTGTCCTAACCCACCAAAGCTGCTCTAGGACCAGCTGTACTCAGAGCTGCTTGGAAGGATTTGATGGGTTTTCCTGTAGAAAAATGGGAACCACATGTGAGCAGCACTGCCGGCGTGGGCTGGGACTAATTTGGGTCAGTGAGAGGGTGGAGGGGAGGAAGGGGAAATGTGCACAGGAGAGGAAAATCCTCACAAAATGGCCAAGTTCCTTCAAAGGGCAGGTCCCCGGGTAGGGATATCTGCTTCCTCCCAGCACTTTCCCTAGGATCACATCAGGAATGCTGTGGAAAATCAGGCTGTGGAAGGAGGGAGCTTGGAGAAGGTGAACTGGGCAGTGGGGAGAAGAGCCCACAGCTTCCCTGCTTGCTGACTCTCATGTTCTGCAGAGCAGGGATTCAGCACAAGCAGCTCCCAAAGTGTCTCCCAAATTTTCTTTGCCTGGCTGATGGGGTGAGAACCCTCATCATGGGGAAGCAGCTTAACCTGTCTGATCCTGTTGGTTGGGCTTGGGTGTTCTGATGGTGTTTCTTTCTTTGGCTCTTCAACTGTGACAGCTCAGTTTATTCATCTTTGTGGAGGGAAGAGCCAGGACAGGAAATCAGTCTGAGTAATAGTGTTTTTCCCCCACCTGTCTTCCAGGGAATCTTGCTCAGAGTTATCCCCCAGGCTCAGGGCACATTCATTTAAAGACTGAGAAGAGCTCACATCAGCCAGTAAGTGCAGCTGGGCACCCTGCTCCCAGGATGAGATGTCCTGGGATAAGATATCTCTGGATGGGACGTCTTTAGCTCCCCACTGAAAGCATAGAGCTGTGCAAAAGTCACCGTGGTTGGAGCTCCTGCCATTCAGTGCTACTTCCATTTGGTGCGTGAGCTGCTCTCCATGTTCAGCTGCACTGGGTGCTCTCTTAGGGTTCTGGCAGGGCAGGGAGCATCCATCTGCTCTCTTCTCATGCATCTATGGGCCTTGGAGGGTTTCAGGGAGAAATACTCCTCAGGATGCATCCCTCCTTGGGATCCCTCCAGGGATCAGGCTCAGAAGGCAGGGCAGGCATTGTGATCCAGCTGTGATGCTGAGATGTATGGATGCAAGCCTGGCACTGAAGCTGAAATAACATCTGGGATGTCTAAACCATGGCATAAATGGGGTACTTTTTCAGCTGACACTTGAGTAGGGAGTGCAGCAGGGCTTGCTGAGTTACAGGCATCTCCTTCCCTGAGCTCCAGGGTGTGCATGAGTTGTTGGCAGAAGAGACAAGGCTGCTTCACTTCCCACCCCAGGTTATGCTCATCCCTGAGCCATGGGACACTGCCACCTCTTCCCAGTCCCTTCTTTCCTTCCTTCTGGAAAGCTTTGCCCTCAAACACAGAGTATATTCCTGCCATAGTCTATCCCTCTGCTTTCAGAGTTCTAGAGATGCCCAGCAGGACCATTTTCCCCCATATTTGCCTTCCCTACAGGAGGATCTAGAGGCTCATCTACCTCTAGGGCAGCAGCCTGCTTCTGGGCCTTGCTTTTAGGAATGGAAACACTTTTATGTCTTCATCTTAAAGCAAAATGATGGGGAAGGGTGAGCGCAGGGACCACAGCTCCCATCTCTGTACAAGCTGTGCACGCCCTGAACAGGATCAGCCTCTCCCAGCTCCTGTTGCCACAGCTTTGCACCCGCTCCTTTAACCTATTTTATTTGCAGTGTTGAGAAATTATAGGGGGGAGAAATAAGGCGCTTGTCAGTTTTCTTGAAAATTAGGCCACAGCTGTCAGCCTGAAAGGGAAGCGGACGTCTCGAAGGAAGGATCTGCTGCTGCTCTACGCTTCTCCCCCACTCCCAAGCCAGCCCCTACCCTTCCTCCCCTTCCAAACAGAGCTTGCCTGAAAACATCAGTACCTGGTGTAAGTGCCCCTCTGGGAACAGGCTCTGGAGGGCTCACTAGAGCATAAGTTGTTCCTCTCAGCTGGAGTGGTGGCTGGAGCCAGGCACATGCTCTAACACTGCTGCTGGTGCCTCCTGCCCGGGGCCTGAAGCCCCAAGAGCCCTGGGCAAGACTTGCACTTGCCATCCATTTTGCCATTGAGTCATTTGGCAAGTTTAAAAATTGGAGAAGAAGTGCTTCAGGGAGGTAATTTTTTTGCTTTCCTGGAGGAGGGAGGTTTGCCTGTTTTTCAAGTGAGCCTCCTGTAGATACTCAGATGTTCCTACAGGATTTTGTAAGCTTTGCAAGTCATCAGTGACTCATCAGTGCAGGTGCTCAAGGTTGGATGGGGCTTGGAGCAACGTGGTCTAGTAGTGAAAGTTGTCCCTGCCCATGGCAGGGAGGTTTGGACAAGATGGTTTTTAAATCACCTAAGCCAAACCATTCCAGAATTCTATGGGCAGGATAGCTTTATCCATAAGTCACAATAAAATTTCCTCAAGGAAACTCCTCAGACACACCAGTTTGAGCAGCTGGAGGCTGGTGCAGGGCTTCACCTTGGAGGAGCTGTCAAATTCATCTGTGTTTTGCCTGGAAGTTGGGCCATATCTTGGGCTGAGTGGACCATCAGGTTTCCGAGTTTAGTTGTCTTTTAGCTTCTGGCCCATCCCAAAGGATATTACTCTTCCTTCTCCTTGCTACAGCCCTGTTTCCTTCTCCTGTTTGGTACAGAGCTGCGGGTATCTCACTATTCATAAAAATGTCTGGAGGTGTTGGATATCTGCTTGGAGAACTGAAGTTGATCTCTTTGAAGGGTGCTGTTCTCCAGGCATGCCCAAGGGCCCAAGGTGGGAGCAAGGATGGGTTCATCACGAGTCAAAGTGAATGTGCCCCGCTTCAGGCTGGACTGTCAGCTTTAGTGGGCAGTGGGGAAGCCATCCTGCCAGCCAGGACAGGGACCTCCCAGTGGCCTGATGTCCAAGGGAAGCATCAGGAGGAGCAGAAGCCACGGGCTGAGGCTCTGCGGGATCAAGATGCTGTTTCACCATTAGAAGCTGGCCTGAAATACTAATGTACATTTGCGCTGTGTTCCTCTCAGGCATCCGTCTTGGTTGCTCTGGGGATCCCCAGGGATCCCTGGGGAGCTCCTTACGCTGAGGCGGCCACAGCCCCGCGCTGAGCTGGCACTGCGGCTCCTTTGGCAGTTGTCATGCTGACGGCTGCTGCCAAGCAGACACTCCGTGGGAGGGTTTTCTTGTTTGCAGTGAAACACTCTGCACCTTTCCCTTTTCATGCGAAGGCAACGCAGGGCTTGTCTCCTCCAGCTTTCCCAGATCTACACATCTCCCAGAATCCACACATTTCCTCCCAGGATATGCACGTCCCTGGTCTGCAGCTTTTGCTGAGTTTCCCTGGGGAGCTTGATAACCATTCCAAGAAACCAAAGCTGATGAGGGTCCTTATCCTCTCCAGACCTGCCTCCTGCAGAAGGAGCTCCCCTTCTCCTAAACCTCCCAAACCCTTCAAAATCCCTTACATAAAATGCTGTGAGTTTTGTAAAGCAGGAGCTGCTGGGGTTGCCATGGTTTCCCTTGCCCGGAGGAGCAGCTCTGAAGCCTGGATTCAGGAAAGGGGGGGGATTAAAATGGAGGACTGGGATTTTCTTTGCTGTCATGGAGGAAAAGGATGGGACAATGACATCCTCCTGCTTCCCCACTTGCTCTCTTTTCCTTCTCCCCTTCCCATCCTAATTTTATCTATGCTTCCTCTGCAAATTCCTAAAGGATCCCAGCTGCTGGGCCAGGCTGGGGATGCTGCTTTTCCTGGCAGCAGAATTTCAAGGGTATGGGGATGGGCAGTGGGCATCACGGAGGCTGTGGATTCCCTGGTTAGGTGGGTTAAACTGGGATATCTGCTGGGAAGCCTAGGGTGTGGAGGAAGGGTGGGGGAAAGCCTTTGGGAGGAGAGAGGAAGAGAACAGAGGAAGAAGAGAGCTGGGAGGAAGCATGGAGGGGCTCTGCCCTCCTCACAGCTGTGGAACCTGTTGTGAGACCCATGAGCAGAAAAGTGGAGCAGAACCCCTCGAAGCATCACTCCCAGGCCTCAGCCAGCTCCTTCTCCAGCTCAGGCTCTGTCCCAGTTGCTGGAAGTGGGATGAGACATGATCCTCTCCCTGCTGGGGCCCCGTGTCTATTAGCCCAGAGCTAATAAAGCGAATCACTGGTGCTTAATGAAGAAGCACCTGCTTAATTGAACACAGCAGGATGGTGCTCGGCATGGCTGGGCAATGGGATGGGACCAGTGTTTCCCCCAGGCACCCCACAGGTCTCAGAGGAGAAGACAGTTCTGCAGTGAGACTGGATCTCATCTTACTGTTTTTGAGTGTTAGGGAAAAACAAACTTTCACCCTGTTCAAGCAAGCACTGGTCTGGCCCTACCCTCTGTCACCCTGTTCCTGCGTGGTGGCTTGGGGCAGCAGACGGGGCTGAAGTGGTTAAAGGGATAAGTGGGCAGAATGGGAGCTCTGACAGCTCCCTGAAATGATGATGTTTAGATTAGCTGGTTTCCAAGCATCGAGTTGTCAAAGCAAGAGGGCTGGGAGGGACGCCGGGGCTTGTCCTTAATTGGAGATGTGGCTCCAAAGCCACCCCATCTCGCCAACATCTCTGGGTTCCAGCACGTTTCCCCGCAGCAGCTCCCTGCCCCTGTATGATCCCTGTTCTGCTTGTTCCCATACTTCATCCCACCCCACTGACCATTTGCGTGATGGGAATTCGTTGCAGTTGACATTGCTGTGCTGGCAACTTGGTGGCTCTCTGCATCAGAGACACAGGGGGACCCCAGGGTGACATGGCCATGCAAAGCTTGTGGTGATCTCTGTGGCTCTTCCCTTGGCCAGCATCGTGTTATCAGGGGTCCTTTAGGCAAGGGGATGGGCAGGGTCCTGTGTCTGCAGCAGGGACTGGAGGTGACCTGCCGGGTCCCTTGGGAGCCCCACTGGGAGCTCAGGGTGCCCCCATCATCACACTGCAGGCAGATGCTGCCTCCCATCTGCCTGCAGCCACGTGCCTTGGCTCCATCAGAAAGGCTTGAATAACCCTTTTAATTTAAGGAGTTAAAATTTAATGGCCTAAATAATACCACATTTCATTATTGCCATGTGGCTGCGCTGCTGGCTGCCTAGCATAACCAATGTGTGCCATGATGCTCTGCAGCTCCTGCCTCCCTGGGGACATTTCTTCCCCTCTTCTTCCACACCAGGAGATCCTTGGGGACTCTCTGGGTCCCCAAGGGCAATGGGATGCACATCAGCACAGGGGTGCAGGGAGAGCTCCAGGGAGAAGCATCTTGCTGGAATGATGCTTCAGGGGGATTAGCCGGCTCCTTCCATCGTCACATCGTATATATTTGGGGCAATACATATATTATACATATATTTAAGGGGGGGGGGGTGTATATATATATATATATATATATGTATATATATATATATATACACATGTGTGTGTGTGTGTGTGTGTGTGTGTGTGTGTGTATATACATATATATATATATATATACACACACACATATTTATAGGATGTATATATCTGGGATATATTTATATTTATGGTATGTACATATAAGGGTTATGGCTCCCACTCGCTGTCCCCTCTGCCCTGTTCCCTTCCACAACCACTCCACCAGCATCTCAGTTGAAGCCACCTGTCCTCTGTTCAGCCCCTTTCCCTGCCTCCTCCCAGCCAGCCTGGCATTCTCCTCATGCCATCAAAGCCTCCCAGGGGATGGGCTCCTGGGGACCCTCCCATCCCACCAGCAGCCGCCTGGTGCTGGCAGTTGGGCTCAGCTGCTGGCTTCTGTCATGGAGGCCAGCAGCTGCAGGACCAGCCAGTTGTCCCCTCCTTTGGGGACTGCTTTTGGGATGTGCCGACAAAGGGGCTTTATGGAGGGGAGTTTGAGGTCTCTTCCTGTGCCACAGGAGAATGCTGTGCACTGGCAAACTCATTCTGCTGGTGGTTGAGAACCTGGGGGCAGCTGGAGGGGCTGGTGCCCAAGCAGGACAGCATCCCCACAAGGTGACACGGCTTTGAAGCAGGTGGACAGTCTCCACACAGCTGCTCCTTTAACACCTCAACAGTTCCCAGTTCCCCAATGCCAGGAGGGGGGGACAATCCCAACCCTTCCCCACTAATCAAAACCAGGCCTGAAATTAGAAAGCAGCTCGCATTCATCCCCCTGCTCACTGCGAGCACTGCGTTCACCAGCCAAATGGCAGAGCTCCTATTTATGGAAAGCAAGAGCCTTCCTTTTCCGTGGAGGAGCAGCAGAGGGGGAACCCAGCCGGCATCCTTTTTGTGATGGGGGAGCTTTGGAGGTCACTGAATTGCCCTCAGTGCTCCCTGACACTGTTTTTCTTGTTTAAGCTCTTGCCGTAGTCTTTCTACCTGGAAGGTGTAAAACTTCCACAGCTCCTCACAAGTAGTGCAGCTAGTCCCAGATGTACCAAGCACTTCACTGTGGAGACTAAAACTGTCCCAGTGTTTGTCCCTGGAGGACCCATCCCTTCTTTGGGCACAGTAAACCATCCCACTTCAAGGTACAAGTGCCCAGCACAGCTGCCAGAGGAAGCTTGGCAAGGATGGGGCATCCAGTTATCCCCCCTTGCTGGAGAAGGGCAGCATGGAGCCAGCTTACTCCTGCACTGAGCTTGGTCCTGCCCAGGCTGGGCTTGTTCTGCTGCAGCTGGTGGTGACCGGATCCTGCCTGCAATGCTGAGCTATTGATTTGCTTTTGGCTCCATCAGGCTGGACTAAAAGCCTCTGCCTTCCCCTTTCCTGCCTCCATGCCTCACTTTCCCACCGCTCTCCCTCCTCCAGCCAGCCCGCATCCAAGCGGCGAGAAATCAGGGAAGCGTTTTCATCCCCATGAATGCAGCCGGTTACGTAAGAATAATTGGGATAAATGAGCTTATTTATCACAGCCCGTTCCATTTTAGCGGGGTCCAGGGCGATCGCTGGGTTGGGTTACGTAAAATCCCGCACAGAGCATCTCATTGTCCGGCTGCAGCCATGCGGGATGCGGGAGCTGCTGATGGAGAGCAGCCGAGGCTGGCTGAGGAGGGGAGGGATTATTTGGCAGGATGAAAAGGTAGGAGGAAGATGGAGGGTTTCTTCGTCCATGTGTTGAGGAGGGAAAATCTGTTTCTTCGTTCTCCTCCTGTGTCCCTAAACCACCAGGCTTTAGAGTATGGTCTTCGATGTCTAACCATAGCTAAAGAGTCTTCCTCTGGTCCTTTCTCACAGGAACAGGGGCTGGAAACTCAGATCCTTCCTTCTCCTCACCTCAGGAGGTGAAAACATGACTTTTGGGCCAGGCAGGGCAGGGTCAGGTGTGCCTCCCCACTCCCACCCAGCAGCCCAAGCAGTTGCTCCTTGTTTTGCCTCTTAATCCTCTCAGAGGTGCCTCCAGGGGGGAATCTGATGTCCAGCTAAGATTATCTTATGGGGAACTGTGCTTGGTAGGAGCTAGGGGAAAGCAGACTTTCTGTGGGGGGTGCCTGGCTGCCAAGGTTCCCTGTCAGCCCATGGGGAAATGTGGGGAGCCAGGTGAGCTTCCCTGCATCTCCAGTTGCCATGCTGAGGATCTGTGCTGGTGCTGGGCAGCATTTCAGGTGTCCTCAGACAAACTGCCCAGGAAGGCAAGAGCCTGGAGAAAAACAGGAAATCCCCAAATCCAAACAAATGTGAGTGAAAAAAAAAAATCTGGGGTTTTTTTTGTTTATTTCTGGTCTAAAAAATGTTGAAAATCTTGGGAATGCCTCAAGGTTTGTTAAGCAGGACATTCCTGCCGTGACCCAGCCAGGCAGATCAGCATGGGCTGCAGTGCTGGTCACACTGTGTTTTGGGGAGAGCACTTCTGGCAGGATATCCAGTGGAGCAGAGATATCATCCAGCTTCACCAGCTGGAGCTCTGGAGTCACTCAGCACCGGATCTCATGGCAGCCAGAGCATGGAGGAGTTCAAAGAGCAGCCTCTGGCTCCAGGGCTGCTGGGTTGCTCAATTCCAGGAGGCATTGTTTTGCTCCACTGGCCATGCTCCCTGGGATGTTCCCCAGTGTCAGTGGGATACTGGTCTGACTGGGCCATCACATGCCATCTACAGTGGTGCTGTTGCATGCTCGCTACACTGGTCAGGGTGGAAGGGGACACTGAAACCTCCTGAGGAAGGTCACAAGAAGGCTTGAGGTGGCACGAGCCATGGTGGTGGGTGCCAGCAAGGTACCAGAGCAACATGACCAGGGACATGTCTTAGCCCAGCTGTGTTTTTTTTTGTTCTTGTCCTGGTGTGAATGGCTGCATCCTCCAAATGCAGAGCCTGGTATTGCCCCACATCATCTCCCTTCTGGTGCCACCATGCTCACCCAACCTCTGATGCACCCAGATCTCCTCCCTGGTCCTCTGTCATCAGAGTCTTGGTTGTGCTCATTAACCATCCTTTCCCACTGGTTTGTCTCCTCTGTGGTACACAGGCAGCTTTGTCTACTTCTGAATGCAGAGAATATCTTTCACTCCATGGCAGACATACTGCTTAGGGAAGAGGACCTCAAGTTCGCCTCTACCATGGTCCACACCCTCAATACCATCCTGCTGACATCGTCTGAGCTCTTCCAGCTGAGAAACCAACTGAAGGACCTGAAGACCCCGGTATGGGCAGCAAGAGCAGGCTTAGCAGCTGGAGGGGACATAATGGGGGTGGTGTGGACCTGGCAGCCACCTAGGAGTGTGTCTTGCTGCTCAGTCTCTGCCTGGTAGGTCCCTGGCTTGGAGCTCGAGCAGCCTCTTTATTCATCCACCCATCAGGAATTGAGGATGGCCTTGGAGGACATGCCCAACTCTGCCCAACTCTTGCTTTTCACCCGGGAATGGGAATGGGCTTACTGAGCCCTAAAGCAGCTGCTGCCTCCTTCCCTCTGCCCCCACTTGGGCCATGGAACAGGTGACAGCAGGAGTAGAGTCCTACAGTCCCTCAACTGTCCCTCCCAGGAACATGCCTACACAATTTGCTGAGCAGCTGCCACCAGCACCAGTGTCATCCAAGGAAGGAGAGGAGGAAGCTTTCTCCTCCTCCTTCTGCTGAAAACCAGTGATGCAGGCATGTTGCCTTGGGTGGGACAGCATCGTCCTCCAGCCCCTCATCCTGTGGTAGACACAGCAGCCCTGAGGGCCATCTCATCATGCTGTCACCCCAAAGCCCACCTGGTCTCTGTCTCCTGAGGCTGAGGCTCATGCCAGCGCCACGTGGACTTGGTGGGTCCAGAAACGCCCCTTTGTGTCTTGGTGGCACTTGCCAGCTTGGTGGGTTATTGTCGAGTACCTGGGGCTCTCCATGCCATATCTGTGCTCCCAGTGGTGACCAAACCCCAATGGTTCTCTCTTTCCCCAGGAAAGCCATAACCTCTTCTGCTGTCTGTACCGGTCCTGGTGTCACAACCCCGTGACGACCGTGTCCCTTTGCTTCCTTACCCAGAACTACAAGCATGCCTATGATCTCATCCAGAAATTGTATCCTTCGGGGACTTTCTGCCAGGCTGGTGGCTGAGCTGGCCCTTGATCCCTCTGTGGCAACCACGATCACTCTGCAGCCCAGCCCAGCCTACTGCCTGCAGCCCATCATTACTGGGCAGGGCAGCCTGTGCTGGGCGTGTGCCAGCTCCCTTCCCCTTGTGTCATCCCTTTTTTTGTGGTGAAAACAGAGGAAGGCGTGCAATGACTGAGCTTTGACCTTTCCCTGCCCAGGAGGGGAGGTTCCTCAACATCCTCTTCCTCCCAGGAAGATGAAGGCTTTGGCCTCCTGGCCTGGTGAGGAGCAGGCAGTGCCCAGCATGGCACAATCCCTGGTGAGCTCACCATCTGCCTGCAGCAGAATGATTATTTTCATGTGCCAGCAAACCCCAAGCCTCCCTGAGTAGTTTTCCAAACGAAGAAGCTCAATAACACGCTCAACTTCCCTTCCCAGTGCACACCGGCATTCCTTCTGGGAGACATGCCGTCCCCATGGGCCAGGAGGGTAAAGGCAAGCGTCCTCCCTCGAACGCTCATCCTGCCTGCTCTCAGCTTTTTGGGCAACCTGCCTCTTCCCCTATCCCTGCCTGCTCATCCTGTCTCCCTCTGTCATCCCTTGGCCACCCTGCAGACCTTTCAGCCCTGCCTGCATGCAAGCCCTGCCTGTTCCCTGCCCGCTCACATCCCACAGGAGCTGCGGATGCAGGGAGGCTTTGGCAAAGCTGCAGTCCGCACCGGGCATCACCCGCACAAGCCATCTGCTGCTGCCAGGCCACCTTTTTCCAAGGTAACATCCTTAACAGCCACATCCAGTGGGGATCTGGAGGTCACCGTGGATTTCCTCACCGAGGTGGACAAGCTGGTGCAGCTCATCGAGTGCCCCATATTCACATGTAAGGAGGAAACCCCAGGTGGGGAAGGGGCGGCGCACGGTGCTCCCCCTCCCTGCGCCTCCATCGCGGGCAGCAGCCGCCGCACGAATAAATAGAGCAGAAGTTATGAGACTTCTTGCTGGGAGGTTTGCCCAGCACTGGAGCTGCCCGTCGGGAAAAGGGCACACTGGCAGCACGGGGGGGCAGCGTTGCCCCCCAGATATAGG
Organism: Entomyzon cyanotis; assembly: GCA_024500445.1. Classification (NCBI taxonomy): domain Eukaryota; kingdom Metazoa; phylum Chordata; class Aves; order Passeriformes; family Meliphagidae; genus Entomyzon; species Entomyzon cyanotis. The sequence continues at coordinate 7,572,739 of JAKEPQ010000743.1, forward strand.
TTAAGGGAACGAGCGGTGCTGGCATCCAACAAAAGGGATGGGGGAAGGGATGGGGGAGGCCTGGGTCACACTGAGCATCTCCAGGGGTGCACAGGTAGGGCATCAGATGGGGAGAATCCTCTGTGCCCCCCTCAGATGCACAGGGTGGCATTGTGGGTGCTGCTGAGGCCCTTATCAAGAAAAAAGGGATTTTTTCCTAGAAATGAAGAATTAAGCCCTAAAATAAATAGCAGTGTGGGTCCCCCATTGGGTAGCGCAGCAATGCCTGATCAGGGGTCAGGGGTGTGACACTGGGAGCCATGATGGTGGCAGGGGACATGTCAGGGTGACCTGTGGCTGTGGGGGGATTTCTCATGGTGTCAGTTTGCCACCCCTGGACTTCCCATTAAAGGTGCAGAAGGGCATTAAGGTTGTTCGGAAGTGTCCTGGAAAGCACTTTGGGGGGCATCTATATAGGTCCAGGATAATACTGGGGAATATTTAAGGGAAGAAGGTTACAGCAGCTGGGCAGTAGAGACCCTCAGTCATGTAGACCCTGTCGCTTATCCCCAGGATGACTGTCCCAATGTGTGAGTGACCCCCGTGGCTGGGGTGTTTTTCATCCCCCAGAATTATTCACTGAGGTTTCACCACCCCACTCACCTTAGTCTGCATATCTTGGTGTAGGAGACAGATATGTCCCCCATAAAGTGGCATCCCTGGGGATGGCTCCCTTCACTGGGAAACATCAGAGGTGCAAGTGACAAACAGGAGGTGACATGCTGGGGCACAGACCTTGCCCCATCTCCTGGGCTGCCCCAGCTGAAACTTCAGTTGTATTTACAGCTCCAGAAGACTCTTTCACCATGAGCACAGTGAGGGATAGAGCCAGAGGGTGGCTTTGCCTCTACTGAGTAGCACTGAGGCCCAGCCTCAGAACCAAGCAGAGGGCATCCCTTCTGCTCCAGAGAGTCACCAGGAGGCTGTCACCCAGCCCTCTGGATGTGTGATGCTCCGGGGTGCATATTTCTGCTAAATCTGGAGAAGCTGAGGAGCAATCTCGTGTTGCATGTGTGTTCTCAGGCAGACAGTATGGACAGCCTCAGGGATGAGTGGTATCAGGAATGGCTGACTGGGGAGCCAGTTGCCCCCAGGGGGCTGTGTCAAGGAGAGGGACTTCGGAACAGTGTGAGACACCAAGATGAATGGGTTAATGAAAGGGGAGAGGGGTGCCATCAGGTGCCCGTTGGGTGGGCTGGCAGAGGCTTAGAGCCTCCCCAGGACTATCAGAGGGGCGGGAGGAACCTGCTATTGCAGCTGAAGATGAAATGCATTTTCGCTGCCTTCCCATCCTCTTCTGACCTCTTCCAGATCTCCGCCTGCAGCTGCTAGATGTGAAGAACAACCCCTACCTGATCAAGGCTCTCTATGGCCTGCTGATGCTGCTGCCCCAGAGCAGCGCCTTCCAGCTCCTCTCCCACCGCCTCCAGTGCGTGCCCAACCCAGAGCTCATGCAGACCACGTAAGTGCCGTGAGGACGGACCAGCGTTGGCATCTGGGCTGGATCAGCTGTTCCCCCACAGCTGAGCATCCCCGCCATTCCAGGCTCAGCCCCGATCCCAGCTCAGCCCCATGCTCTGGCTTTCACCTCCCAGCTCCACTGCAGCCATGGCTGCTCCTTGTCCCCGTGGCCGGGAGTGTTGGCTCGGGGGGTTTTTTGTGTCTATATTTGGTAACCCTGGGAGGGCTGTGCCTCATCCACAGGCATTTGGCATCCGGGATGGAAAATTTCACTTGTGGGGTCGCTATGGAAACGAGCAGAGCTGGGAAGGAGGTTTATGGAGAAAGACTCCAGCAGCTGGGGGGTGCTCCCAAAGCATCCCCCTGCAGCCTGGACAGCCTTCACAGCACCCAAAAGGAGCCTGGCACCCTGCTAATACCTCTGGATTGCTGCTCCATTGCCACTCCTGGCCTTTGGGGATCTCTGAGATGTGCAAGGACGGCATCTCCCTGGGTGGGGACCAGCTGAGATCTTCGTGCTCCCTGCCCAGGGGTGCTGCCAGTGGGATTTGCTTTCCAACCCTTGGCTAATGAGTAGTGGGGGGTGCTTGATAATAAAGCTGGCTCTGCCTTGGCGCAGCCCTGGGAACAGAAAGAGCTCCCAAGATGGGCAGGTTTCTGAATTAACCCCCTGCCGCTGTTGTCGCTCCCTGGCTTTTAACTGCTTCCCTGGGATGGCTTTTATCCCTCATGGCCTCCGGCACTGGGCTCCTACCCACAACACAGCACTGATATTTAATTGGGGGGGCGGAGAGGGGGCTGCATGTGCTTCCCCCTCCTTTTTTCTCCCCACTAACCCTGGCAGTGGGGGTTTTTCGAGCTGTCAGACGGCCTGAGCATCTGATTAACTCTGACCTACATTCCTTCAAACACCGAAGCCGGCTTTCATAACTGGCCAGCCCCAGCTGCCCCCTCCCCAGGGACATACCAGGGCCACCAGGGCTGCCTGCCATCTTCCTGTGGGCATCCTATGGCTGGTGTTTCCCACTTCCTTGCATGGGGACAGCACAGGGATGAGTATCCATGGCTGCAACCCTAGGGAGCCCACATTTGGAAGCCCCAGCCGTGGGCACTCACCCCTGGGGATTGTCTCTGCTGCTACTGGATGGTTTTTGCTTGCTCAAAAAAACAGACATGGAAACTGAGGCACATGGCCCTGACATCCTTTCCTTCCTGCTTTTGACTGAAATGGGTTGGGATAGAGGAGAGCATCTGTGTCAGAGGGGTTAAACCTCCCATGTGGGGTCAAGATGCAGATGTCCCTTGTCCCCTCCTTGTCCCAGGACCTTTTGGGGCCCTATCTCACACCTTTGGAGGAAGAAAATGTCTTTGGGGATGTTTTATGAGGCACCAGCATGACTAGGATTTGCTGAGCTCAGCTTCTTCAGGACAAGCTCTCGATGCTGCCAGTGCTGGATGCTCACGGTACCAAATACGCCCAGCCCATTCCTGCCCCTCACTCTCTCTTCCCACTCTGCAGGGACAACACCAGGCCCAGCACCAACTTCAGGAGAACAGCAGCCTCCAACATCGACTACACAGAGCTGCTGCAGCACTTTGACAAGGTCCAAAACAAGCACCTGGAAGCAAGACACCAGCGAGCTGGGCGGGCAGAGCAGCTGGACCGGCGGGTGGTCCTCTGAGCATCCCCGCGGCCACCGCGGGTGTGCACAGTTGCTGGGGCAGGGACCAGGGGACACGGACCAGGGAACAGGCACACCGGTTGCTGGCCACTGGAGGATCCGGTGGGTTTAGTGGAGATGGGCAAGCGCTCAGCATGGGGCTGGTTTTCCCCCCACTGTGCGTATGACGAGGGGGGACCCTCAGGCTGTGCCCAACCTCTCCTGTGGGTGTTGTGGGGACGTGGGGAAGGGTTGCAGGAGGAGAGGGCCAGGGTAGAGCACCTCCTCTTCTCTTGCAGTGGGGCGAGGAAACTCCCCTTTGCTTTGCTAATGCCTTCCCCGTGACTGTCAGCTGAGCGCCCAGCCTGCTGCCAGCAGCACCGGAGGAGGGAAAGGGAAGACGGGAGCAACCCCTGGCTTTCCACCCTGGAAAACAAGCACGTGGGGCTGCCAGCCACCTCTCACATCCCGACTTCCACCCTCTGGTTCCGATGCCCTGCTGGAAGTGGCCAGTGGCATCTCACTTGGGAAGTCACTGCTGTGCCTGACACTCGGCCCTCTTCCTGCATTCACACATCCTCTCAGTCCCCGGCTCTTGGCAGGGACAATGGTACAGTTTCAACTCCCAGCTGGCACCAGGGGACACAGGGGGCAGTGGACGTAACCCCAGACTCCATTCCTTGTTCCTGCATTAAGCTCCCCGTGATAAAATAAACAAGCAATGCAGAACAGCCCATTCCTTGTTGCTGGGCTTCCCATCATAGTGTTGTTCCCAAGCAGAGCCAAAAACCCAGCAAGGGCAGGGGATGGCATGGAGCATCTTGCTTGACCCTGTGCCCCGGGCTGGCCCAGCCCTGCCACGTTGGCTCACCAGCAAGCAGGACTTCGCCTGCTCTTCTTCCCAGTGGGAAAAAAAACACCACTGAAATTCTTCCAGGCCACGGTCACAAAACCACAGTACAGTGACAGGCATTTTCCTGGCCCTGAGAAGCCAGCGGTGCTGCCTTCATCCTGTCCCATGGCACTGAGGGACCCTGGCATGTGCCAGGCTGCTGCGTTTTGGGGGAACACCATTACATCCCCTGCATGTTTCAGGCCCTCACTTGGTCCCAGGAAGAGGGGGTTTGGAGGAATTTGTGGAGTTTTTATGGCTTCTGGCCTGTTTACAGCAAAGACTGTCTCTTGCAGTGGGTTCCCCAAGCAGCCCCATACCGGCGCTGCTTTGGCCAGGATAAAGACATTCCTGTCATTCCCGGGAAAGGGCTTTCCAGACCCAGTCACGGCGGGTTAATTTTAACAGCCAACCCTCCAGGATGGGCAAGCGGTGGCTTCTCAAGCCCTCCAGTTTCTCAGGGTGCTAAGGGGTACCTGTTGCTGGACCCCTGGGTCATTGGCAGTGTGGGCCAAGGGCTGCTGCTGGTCCCAGGGCTCTGCCTCACGCCTGCCGAGCTTGTTGCTGCTGAGCAGCCTCTTTCCACACTGAGGGACTGGGTTTATGGAGAGAAATTCCAGCCAGCTGCCGGAGTGCTGAGCCATAATTGTTTCCTTATGGGTGGCTCTTGACCAGTGCAGTGCAGAACAGTGTGGGCATCATCAGCTTGAGATCAGGACTACTTTTCTGGCAGGAGAGGGGAATAGGTGGCTCGGGCTGAAACCCTTGCCCCAGCTGAGCGTCATTGCACTGTGAGGGGTAGGGAGGTCTGTCGGGGCTCAGCCTGGCACTCCCAGATCCTGGGAGGCTGGGGCTGGGACTTCGGGATGGCTGTGGGAAGGGTTCGCCTGCTGGCAGGCCCTGCATTTCCCATGGCTCCCTGATAATCGAGTGCACTGAGACATTTCAGAGCTGCCGCGTAATCACCGCGGAGGGACTTCAGCCTCCAGTACATCTTGGAGGGTCAGGAAAGCAGTGGGGATCAAACACCCTTTGGGGAGAGGCAGCTGACACCTCCAGAGCTCCCCCCTGACACCTCCAGAGCTCTGGGACTGCCCCCGGGCATCATATGCATCTCCAAGTGCAGTGTCCTCATATACTCTCTGGGACTCTCCTGCTCCTCACCCAGTACCCCAAGATAATCCCTGCCGCCACGGGAGCAAACCCCGGTTCCGCCCCCCACCAGTCCCTCGGATCCCTCGGATCTCCCTCCGCGGTAGTCCTGGCGCACCCGGCGCAGCTCTCCGACCCCCCTAAGAGCATCCCCGAGAACCACCGGGGCTGCCCCCCGCCCCGTCATCCCTGCGCGCCCTCCGGGCTGCCCGCAGCCGCTCCCGGAGCATCCCTGGGGCTGACCCCGAGCATCCCCCGGCCGCCCGCAGCCCCCAGCCCCGCGGCGGGCGGCGCATGTGCCGCGCAGCGCCCGCCCCGCCCCGCCCCCGCCACCGCCCCGGGCCGGAGCTCCCCGCGCCCCGCTCGGCTCCGCGCTCGGCTCCGCGCCGCTGCCAGGGGGCGGCGGGTCCGCGCAGCACCCGCGGAGGGCGAGAGGGAGGGAGGGAAGGAGGCAGGGGGGCGATGCCCCGCCCGGCTCCGCCGCCGCTCCGCCGCTGTGCCCCCCCGCCGCCGCCGCCGCCCGGGCGCCGCCCGCCCCCCGCCGCCGCTGAGCCTGGCCCGCCGCCGCGGCCTCCCCCGGCGGCGCCGCCCGCCCCGGGCTGCCGCAGCGCCGCGATGGAGACGGCGGAGAAGGAGTGCGGAGCCCTCGGCGGCCTCTTCCAAGCCATCATCAACGACATGAAGGTAGGGGACCCCCCGACCGCATCCCGGGTTTGCTGTCGTGACAGCGCTCCCCCCGCTCCGCCCTGCCAGCACCCAGCTCCCCCGGGCAGCCCCCGCGCTGCTGGTGCCGGTCCCGCGGTGGGTACCGGGGCTCCGCTGCCCAGCACGGAGATGGAGATTGGAACCCTGCATCGGGTATTGGAGCCCGAACATCAGCCCCGCAGCGAGTGTCGGGGTCCCACAGCGGCTGGTGGAGCCCGGCACGGGGTGCCAGAGCCCCACATCAGCCCCTTACTGGGCATCGGAGCTCTGTGTTTGGCATCGGAGCCCTGGAGATCTCAGCCCCCCACATCAGCTCTATAATCCACCGCTGGATATCGGAGCTCTGCCCTGGGGATTGCAGCCCCACATCATCCCCAGATCCATTACTGGCTGTCGGAGCCCTGTTCTGGGTGTTGCAGCCCTATATCTGCCCTGGTATCCTTCATTGGGTATCAGAGCTCCATTTCGGGCATCGAGGTATCACATCGAGTGTCAGAGTGTGGCACTGGGTGCCAGAGCCCCATATCAACCCCGTACTGGGCATCGGGGCCCTGTGTTGGGCATTGGAGCCTATACTGGAGATCCTGGCTCTGTATCAGCCCTGTATCCATCCCCAGGTGCCAGAGCCCCTTGTCGGCTGACACAGACCAGACATCGCTGCCCCTCGCCAGGTATCACTGGCCCCACGCCGGGCATTGCCACCCATTTCAGGCATCGGGTTGTCCCTGCCACCCCCTGTGCCCAGCCTGGATTTCTGCAGGACCCAGCGGGGTTGACACCAATGGAACAAAAAGGTCCCCCAGCTCCTTGATCCCATTTCCTAACCCAGAGAGAGGATATTGCCTCCACCCTCCCTGGGAGCAGGATGGGGCCATGTTTAAAAAAACGCTTTTTTTTGTTTGTTTTCATTTCAAAAAAATAAATTAAAAATGCTGGGGGGCATTTCTGGCTAGGAGCTGAGTGGGGAGGAGGAAACCAGCCATGTTTCTTCATCTCGGGGGGCCGAAATTCCCACAGTCAGCTCTAGCGCTAGGGTTTAGCCCTAGTCATTTTTGGGAAGCAAAAGCTCTCTTCCTCCTCCTCCTCCTCCTCCTCCTCCTCCTCCTCCTTCTCCTCCTCCTTCTCCTCCTCCTCCTCCTCTTCCTCTCTTCATGCTGCAGACCCGTCCAGACAATGCTGTCATTGCCAAAGCAGGGGAGGGGGGATAAAAAAAAAATAAAAGCCTTGCTGGGAAGGAGATTAACCCCTTCGAGGGGCGGTGGTGGCTCCACAGCCGGACTGGCTCGGGGCTGGGAGAAAAGCTCCCGAGAGAAAAGCTCCCGAGAGAAAATCCCAGCTCTCCCCAGGGCTAGTGGGAGACGATTGCTGAGGTGATCATCTCCCTCTCCCAAATGAATTCACCCTCTCCAGGCAGCCTGGCTGAGTCCTACACCCCCAGGGGGAGGGGGGGGGGGCAGCCCCTTCCTCAGTTTCCCCCTTCCCCTGCTGAGGCTTCGAAGGGGATAAGCCAGCCCAGAGCTGTCACCTCCCAGTGACATGCCCAGCACCATCCGGATGCGGTTGCACTGGGAACCCCTCAGCCGAGGAGACCGGGCTGGATTCAGTTTCACGCCATTTGAAGGTGGGAAAGATGAAAGAAAAATAATGAAAAAGAAGGAAAACCCCACCACACTACCGCTGGGGCTCATGCCCTGTGCAGCCCCGGCCAAGTGCCAGTGGCACCTGAGGGTGCATTGTCCCTATCTCCTAGCCACATGGGTGTCCTGGCACGGGCACTGGGGGACAAGTAACTCCCTGCATGAGCTGCCAGCACTGAAGGGCAGTGATGTGCTTATGATCCTATGACTGGGACCCCTGTGCTAGTCACAGAGCAAAGGGACCTTCTTTTGGTGATGAGTGGCTTTTTCAGCACCCCCTTGGCCTGCGGGTGGGGAGAATTTGTTTGTTGGTGACAGTTCCCAAACTGGCTTCATTCCTGTTGCTTGTCCCTGTGTGCTCGGCGTCCCTGACTGACCTTGGCATGTCCTTGTCCCCATTGTCCTCTTTGCCATCCTCCGCTTCCCTGGCATCACAGGGGGTTGGGGGTATCACAACCTGCTCCCTTTTACAGAGGAGCCTCACTTGCCCTGCCCAGGGTGGCCAAGAAAGGTGGCCCAGGGACAATGTCCTAGGAATGGTGGCCCAGGCCTCTGGCAATGACAGTCCCTGGGGACCCACAACCAGGGAGGCACTGCTGCAAGTGGTGTGTGAAGTGGCACCCTCAAACCCTTTCTTTGCTGATTCATGAGGAAATAGGGGCTTTCATGATCCCCAAAATACAATACTGGGCTGGTCTCATGCCCCCTCAGTGCAAACCTTGTCCCCAGAGCTGCCACCAAACCATAGAGCCCATGGGGATATTTGGTGGTATCCACGTCCCAGCCTAGTGGCTGCCGTAGGGGAGTTTCCAGATGCTTGTCACTGCCATCGGATGGCAACACCAGGATAGCACCAGGATTTTGTCACTGGGACAGCAGGACCAGGACTGACCTTGCTAGGATAGCAACACCGGCATGGCTTCACCAGGATGCTGACACCAGGACTGGCCCCACTGGGATGGCTTTGCTGGGATAGTAGCGCTGGGATCAGCGTCACTGGAATAGCATTGGAATGGCCTTGCCAGGATGGTGGCACCTGGATAGCTTCCCTGGAATGATGGCACCGGAACTGGCCATGCAAGGCTGGCACTGGGATGGTCTTGTCAAGACAACACCAGGATTAACCTCACCAGGACAACATGGACTGGCCTTGCTGGGATGGTGACACTGGGATAGCCTCGCTGTATGGTGGCACCAGGATCAGCCTTGTTGTGATAGCACCAGGATGGCCTTGCTGGGATGGCTCTGCAGCTGGCATTACTGGGAGAAACCTCACTGGAATGGCACCAGCATGGTGTTACTGGGACTTGCATCTCTGAGGCTTCACTGGGACTGGCTTCACTGGGACAGCACTAAGATAGCCTTGTTGAAACAGTGGCATTGGGACAGGCCACAGATGGCCTCGCTGGGACAGTGGCACTGGCACAGCCCTGGGATGACCTCGCTGGGATGGTGGCACTGGCACAGCCCTGGGATGGCTTCACTGGAATGGTTGCACCAGGACAGCCCTGGAATAGCCTGGCCACGAGGGCAAGTGGGACTGGTCTTGCACGGATGGTCTTGCTGGGATGGCACTGGAATGGCCTCACTGGGACAGGACTGGGATGGCCTCCCAAGTACCTGTGCTCTGTCCCCACACAACTGCCCCATTCAGGGCTGGGGGGACCCTAACCTCCCCTCCTGTTGGTCCTTGGGCTCTGGGGAGGTGAGGACCGGGGCTCCCCTCCCAGCTGAGGGGTTGGAGCTCTCCATGATAGTGGGTTTAGCCATCAGTGCTTTTGGGGGAAACTGCAGGTGCTGGTGGTACCTCCTCTACTGCTGGCTAGGGTCTTAAAGCTTTTTCTTTTCATCCCCTCAAATTTCCAAACTTACAACCTACCTTGACCCCTGTGAGGAAGAGATCACTCAAAATCCTGAGGTCTCTGTGGTCTATAAATTTGGGTGGCCAGACCAGAAAGGGAAGGAAACAGAAGAGAAAAGGGTTGTGCTCAGCCTTTATTAGCAATCAAAGAAGATACTGAGCTGCCCTGTCTCTCTGTACCAGTTCAGGGGGCACTTGCCCTGTCTGGGGAAGCAGTGCAGGGGTGAGGGGCTCTGTCTCTCACCATCACCCTTCCTCCTTGCAGAGCTCCTACCCCATATGGGAGGATTTCAACTCGAAGGCCACCAAGCTGCACTCCCAGCTCAGGTGAGTGGCCAAGGCGAGGGTGGGACATGGGGGATCCCCCCTCCTTGCTGGCACATCCCAGCGTGTCCCACACCCACTGAGCTCCCCCCTCACTCTCTCTGCCCCAGGACCACGGTGCTGGCCGCAGTTGCCTTCCTGGATGCCTTCCAGAAAGTGGCCGACATGGCCACCAACACCCGAGGTAGGGTCCTCTCTCCTAGGGGTGGGTGTCCCCAGGCTTGGCTGGGCAGGGAGACAGGTGGCAAGTTTCCCCTGTGGGGTGTCCCCTGCCCACGTTTCCGGGGTGGACTTCAAGCAGAAGCTCCACCATCCACAGAGAGATGTCCAACTTCTTCCCACACCAAGGTGGAGCATACCCTGGGAAGCAGCATTGGAAAGAAGGAGTGGGGAGGGGGAAGGAGGTGGGCAGCCATGTGGGTGCTACTCCTCACCACCTATGGGTGCTTAGCCACATTTTCTCATGGGGCTGGGACATTCAGGGTGGCTCAGCCCCATGCCATAGTCCCCTGCACCCATCTCTGCCCCCTGGGATGCACAATCCACCCTCCTTGTCCCTGACACCCACCTGGGAAGTTCCCAGGGGTGTCCTGGCTGCTCCGGGGGTTTCCAGGGAAGGGGAATTAACTGGAGGGAGATTCAGGAGTCCAAGCTTGACTATTTTGGGGACAAACCCCAACTCACCAGGGAGGTGACTGAAGAGCTGAGTCTGCCTATGGGGGTCCCCCATACTGTTGGAGGGTGAGGAAGAAGGATCCCCGGACCCTCTCCGGGTGCCCGCTGGCAACGTGGAGCCACTTCCCACCACTTGGCTTCTGCCAAGCAGATGGTCCTGGGCTGGTTTGCAGACTGGCGGCATCCAGGCCATCTGGAGCCACGCAAGGAGGAGGAGGCAGCAGCTTGAGCCAGGATCAGCTTTGCCTCCAAACCCACTAGCCCACTGCACTAGGGGGATTAGGGCTCCCCCCAGCTCCCCGGCACCCACAGCGAGGAGGAGGCACGGGGTCAATGCTGGGGACAGCTGAGGACCAGCACTGCAGGAGTCAGCATCACCCTGTACTGCTGCTATACCTGCAGGGCTTCTTGGGAGGGTGGGAGGCAGAGCAGCAGCATGGGGAAACTGAGGCACTGGGTGGGGGCTGGCTGCTGGCCTTGCACAGCGCGTGAGAATCGGATTAGGAGCAGCAGGAGCTGGGATAAGAGCATTAGGAGCTGGATTAGGAGACTACCCCAGTGCAAGAGAAGGGCCTGGCCCATGGGTTCCCCTATTTCTACAGCACTGGGGGCCTGAGGAGCATCCAAAACTCCTGCAAAAAGGTGGGAGGTGTCTTTGGAGGCTTTTTTAGGGGAGAGAAAGGCTGAATGTCACTCAGTTTGCACCCAAGGATTTTAGATCGCTGTTTTTCCTGGTATTTGCCAGCAGCACTGCCACCATGTGGCCATCCTTAGGCTTCAGAGTTAACAGGTTTCACCTAAAAAGGATGTTCCTGCTTTCTGCTGCTGGCAAATATTCCCCACGAGGAGTTTGGACTCCATTTTTATCCACTCGGGGTTGTGCCTGGAGGTGTGGGACAGCTGATTGCCTGAAACTAAGCCAGGGTACCTCATCCCTTCCCTCCCCTGGCCCCCCAGTGCCACATTTAAGACAAACCAGGAAAAAATGGGAGCAGGTTCTATTTTCAAAGCCTCCAGGAGGGATATTTAGTGTTTCATTTATTAGTTAGTGGGTGGTGATTTATTTATTTTGTGGATTAGTCATGGGATAAAACAAGCCACCCCCAACCCAAAGGGTCCCCAAAGCCCAGCACATTCCAGCACTGATCATCCCTGTCATGAGCCACCCTGCTCCCATTGTACAAACTGGGCTGGGACTGGTGTGGGGGTGTCCCTGCCACTTGTCAGTGTCACTTTGCTCCTTACCAGGTGCCACAAGGGACATCGGCTCGGCGCTGACCCGGATGTGCATGCGGCACCGCAGCATCGAGGCCAAGCTCCGGCAGTTCACCAAGTAAGTGGGACCAGGGCGTTGGTGACACAGCTTGGCAGGGCTCATCCCTCGCTGAAGAAGGAGATGCTGGATGTTGGCTGGGCATGGGATGTGGGAATGGCTCCCCCCCAGCTCCGGCACTCTCCCACTCACTCTACTTCTCTCTCCCTGCTCCAGTGCCCTCATGGAGAGCCTGATAAACCCTTTGCAGGACAGGATTGAGGACTGGAAGAAAACTGCCAATCAACTGGACAAGGACCATGCAAAAGGTACGGAGGGGATGGGATGGATCTGTGCAGGGTGGCTGTGCAAGGCAGGGTTCCTCTCTGACAGCACTTCTGTGCCCCCAGAGTACAAGCGAGCGCGCCATGAGATCAAGAAAAAGTCCTCTGACACACTCAAGCTCCAGAAAAAGGCTCGCAAAGGTGAGAGGGGGTCTCCTGGGGGGTGCCCCACCAGCCCCTCTGCAACACCCCCAGCCAGGGCAGGTGTCCTGGCTGTGGCACTGCCAACCGGGGGGTGGGCACTAGGGGGGGTCCTGCTGCCCCCTGCAGAAAGGGAAGTGCCAGCACGACCCCGGGGGTGGCAGGGAGGCGGGGCATGCGCCCCAGCCTTCGGCCTCTTTTCACACGTTTTCTCTGTCTCCTTCTCTCTTCCCTCCCCTCCACATCCTTCCTGTAGAGCTACTTGGTAAGTGAACCACTGCCCCCCACCACCGGCCCCCTCTCTGCTTCCTCATCTGCTCCCTCCAGTCTCCCCAGCCTCTGTCTGTCCGTCCGTCCATCCGCTCCCTGTTCCCACCCTCACCCCGCTTTTAGCTTAGCTTAGCCTGCACCCCACATCCTGAGGCAATGCCAGCCCCACCATGTGGCAGCCGAAGAGGTCCTCTGGTCCCAGGTGCCAGGGATGGGGATGGGGTGGCAGAGGAGCCCCATGCCCAGGGCTGCTGTGGGGTGAGGGCGCTCCTGGACCTTCCAGGCATACGGGCACAGTGGGAGACCTGTGGTATCTGCTGGGATGTGAGGATGGGGTGATGTCCCCAAGCTGGGGGAATGGCCTCCGCTTGGCAGGGGGGCTGCCAGCAGACTGGGGAGGGTGTCAGGGGAGCCCAGCGCTGACAGTGCCCCATCTCACAGGGAAGGGGGACCTGCAGCCCCAGCTGGACAATGCGCTACAGGACGTCAATGACATGTATCTGCTGCTGGAGGAGACAGAGAAGCAGGCGGTCCGCAAAGCCCTCATTGAGGAGAGAGGTCGATTCTGCACCTTTATCACCTTCCTGCAACCAGTGGTGGTGAGTGCTGGGGACCAAGGGGATTGGGGGTTGTTCCTGCTGCCCAGTGTGTGTTGATATTCCCTGTTGTCTGTCCTCAGAACGGGGAGCTCACCATGCTGGGAGAGATTACCCACCTGCAGGGCATCATCGAGGACCTGGTGGTGCTCACCGCCGAGCCCCACAAGCTGCCCCCCGCCAGTGAGCAGGTCAGCAGGGGTGAGCCAGGGACAGGGGAGCAGGGGAGCACCTCTGAGAGGGACTTAGACCCCATTTTTCCTGCAGGTGATCAAGGACCTGAAGGGCTCTGACTACAGCTGGTCCTACCAGACCCCCCCATCCTCGCCCAGCAGCTCCAGCTCCCGCAAGTCCAGCATGTGCAGGTATGGTGGGGTGGGCTCCACACCCAGCCACGGCCAGGAAATCCAGCCCTCTTCATTAACCCCAGTGGGCTAATGATGCTTACGGCCTCTGGGGATGCTCACAAGGTGCATGTCCACCTTCTGATGTCCATATGGCCAAGTGGCTCCCATTAATATGGAGGAACTGGTCTTGGCGCACTGGGCAAGGCTGGTGGACCTGTGGGGCAGGATGGGGGCCTGACACATGCCCTGTCCTTTGGGGTTTGGGGATGATGTGAGCTGTGCATAGGGGTCTGGGGGCAAACATACCACCTCTGTCATGTTCCCCAGCCTGTTCCCTGCCACAGGGCCACCCGAGGAGGAAAAGGGACACCCCAGGAGGACCGCATGCCTCAGTTTCCCCAGGTCGGGGTGTGTGGCAGGGCGCTGGCCATCCTGCCACCTCCGAACCTCTGTCTTAAATTCTCTTTTCCTTCCTTTGTCCTCCCCACCGGCGTGTCCCCATCCCCCCGGCGCCCCCCCAGCAGCGTTAGCAGTGCCAAGGGTGGCATGGCGTGGCCCGGCGGGGCTCAGACCTGCTCACCCAGTTCCACCTATCGCTACCGCAGCCTGGCGCAGCCCTCTGCCGCCGCCACCCGCCTCTCCAGCGTCTCCTCCCACGACTCCGGCTTCATCTCCCAGGACGCCGCTTATTCCAAACCACCTTCCCCCATGCCCTCGGACATCACCAGCCAGGTACAGGGAGGGTGGTCAGTGCTGCCCACCTCCGTGCCTCAGTTTCCCCTTCCTTAGAATGGGTGGTGCTGGGTGTGACACAAGGGTCTAGTGCAGATGTGATGAGATCCACCCTCAGGAGTATTTCCAGCTGTGCTGGCATCGTGGGAAGTAAAATACTGGGACTATTGAGGGTGCCTGCCGTACTCAGGGGCATCATGGGCCACACGGCAGAGAAACTCCATCCATGAGTCCCCCCAGGGATGAGGCTCAGGTATCCCACTCCCCGTGCCAGGAGAACAGGGTGTTTCCCAATCACTGCAGCCCCATAATACCCAGTTTGTGCCAGTCACCCACCAGGCAGCATGGAGCAAATGCTGCACCATCCCCAGTGCCAAGGATGTTCCAGGATCCCCAGGGAGCTGCCATTCCCACCTGCCCGTGCTAACCTGGCATCACCAACCCAGCAAGGTCCCTACTCCCCAAAATACCTGTTGGCTCTGCATGGCTTGGGGCAAGAAGGGGGAAAGGTTGGGCTGGCATATCATCCCAGCTCTTGACCCCACTGCCAAGGTCGCATCCTGCTTGCCATCCTGCATCTGCCACCTGAGGGGAGAAGGGCTAGGGGCCTCACTCAGCCAGGGAAGCTGTGGGTGCTGCTCTAACTGGGGTCGTGGCTCTGGCTTTGCTTGCTAACTGCCTCTTCTCTCCCCCTCTGGCTCTCGGCTCGGCACGGCACAGCAGAAGTCCTCCAGCTCGGCGTCCTCAGAGGCCTCTGAAACCTGCCAGTCAGTTAGCGAGTGCAGCTCCCCCACCTCGGTTAGTCCTTGCCACCCCACCAGCGTTGCATTTCAAACGTGGTTCCCCCCTCACCTCATGGGGTTCAGCCCCAGACCCTCCCCCTCCCTCCCCACATGGGGCAGAGCATCCTGAGCAGCACCCGTGGCTTGACATGGGGGACATCAGCCTGAGACCCCTCCTGCCCCACTCCTGGTCCTGCTGTCACCAGCATGAATCGCATGCCTTGCCCGTTGCAGGACTGGTCCAAGGCCAGCCCCTATGACCAGCCAGTGGTCCCTACCCTGCAGCGGCGCAAGGACCGCGTGGAGCACCTACGGGAAGCTGAGATGGGCTCTCCTGCTGGTGGCTACCCGGGCATCGGCGGCGAGGATGCTCCCAGGCCCCGGATGTCACCAGCTACAATTGCCGCCAAGGTACTGGCTGCAGCGGGGAGTGCACAGAGGTGGGGGGGCTCTCAGGGGTCTCCCAAGAGAGGAACCAGGGTGCTGACAGTGCCCCTTGCCCCCACAGCACGGGGAGGAGGTGTCCCCTGCCGCCAGCGACCTGGCCATGGTCTTGACCCGGGGCCTGAGCTTGGAGCATCAGAAGAGCAGCCGGGACTCACTGCAGTACTCCAGTGGCTACAGCACTCAGACCACCACCCCATCCTGCTCTGAGGACACCATCCCTTCCCAAGGTACTGGCCTTGGGGGTACCTGAGACCACCTGAAATGGCACTTAGAGTGGGGGAGGGAGCAGTGGAGGCTTTGGTGGTCCTAGGGCACATCTGTGTGCTGTGGGTGTCATAGCATTGGGTTGTGGTCATACCATGTAGGGACTGGTGGGTGCCACACATAACCACAGCTTTTCCTGGTTGTCTGGCTGTTCGCTGGGGCTCAGTGGCTACAGATGTGCCAGGAAGTGCCGTAACAGGTGGTTGCTTGTGGTGATGTGTCTGTGTGCAGAGGTTGAGCACAGGTGGAGATGGTGGCAGATGGTAGGTGATGGCAGCAGAGTTGGTAGTTGGAGATCAAATAACCACATCTGTCATCACATTGGCATGATGATGGCTGAGCCAGGTATGAACACGTGCTGGTGACGTGGAGTTTGCCTGTGATCATGTTGGAGTGGCTGTGGTTGGGGTGGCTGTGATGGTGACAGTTGGGTTTGGTTGTGATTTCAGTGTGATGGTTGGAGTGGTTGTGGTTGCCTTCCAGTGGTAATGTTTGACGGTGACCAAGTTTTGCCAGCAATGATTGGGACAGTAGTGGTTGTGTCAGGATGCTGGCAGTTGAATTCAGTGGTTGTTGCACTGTGATGGAGGTGGTTGGGGCTCGCTTTGAGAAGTTGAGCTTGGCCCCTCACTGTCCTCCCAGCCACACTGATGGTGCTGCCCCTCCCAGGCTCCGACTATGACTGCTACTCAGTGAACGGTGACGTGGAGTGTGACCCCCAGAGTGACTTCGACAAGTCCTCCACCATCCCACGCAACAGCAACATCGCCCAGAACTACCGGCGGATGATCCAGACCAAGCGTCCTGCCTCCACCGCCGGGCTGCCCACCGGCACCAACCTACCGGCCGGCACTACCCCGGGGGTGGCCACCATCCGCCGCACGCCCTCCACCAAGCCCTCAGTCCGCCGTACGCTCTCCAACGCTGGCCCCATCCCCATCCGACCCCCCATCGTCCCTGTGAAGACCCCCACGGTGCCCGACTCCCCTGGCTACACCGGCCCCACGCGGGTGGGCAGCGAAGAGTGCGTGTTCTACGCCGATGACGCCTCTCCGAACCCCCTGGATTTTGCCAAAGCTTCGCCCAAGCGGCTGAGCCTGCCCAACACCGCCTGGGGTGGCGGTGCCATGGAGATCTCTGTGTACCCCGGGACCGGCCAGCACCTCTCTGCTGAGGAAGAGGAGGACCAACAGTTGGCTGCAAACCGGCACAGTTTGGTGGAGAAGATCGGGGAGCTGGTGGCCGGCGCCCACGCCCTGGGGGAAGGCCAGTTCCCTTTCCCCACTGCCCTCATGGGGTCAGGCCCCAGCGAGGAGACCCCCGTGCCACCCCCTGCAGCCTCCATGGACCCCCCAGCCGAAGACATGCTGGTGGCCATCCGGCGTGGGGTGCGCCTGCGCAGGACCGTCACCAATGACAGGTCGGCCCCGCGGATATTGTGATGACCCCCGGCCAGCGGGGACATGCCTGCCGTGGCCGATGGACCCCTGGGGACAACCGCTGCGCCTCCCCAGGAACCCCACCTGCCGGCACCCGCTGCCCTATCCCTCCCCGGTGCCCTCTGCTTCCCGCCCCTCTGTCTCCTCCTGCCCTGCCCTCTCCCCACACCCCTCCTTCACTTGTTCTCTCTTTGGCCCTCTTTCTCCTCTTTTTCTCCTTTTCTAATTTCCTGTTTTATTTTTTCTTTTGGGTTTTTTTTTAATTCTTGTTTGTCACTTCTTTCTTATTTTCTTCTTTGTTTTCCCATTTGTCTTCTCTTTTCCTCTTTTCCTTTAACTCTTTTTCTCCTCCCTTCTGTTTTCCTCTTTTCTCCTTTCCTTTTTTCCACTCTTTCCCTTTGTTTCTCTTTTCCTTTTCCCCTCTTGCTTCCCCTCTCCTCCCTGTTTTCTTTCCCCCGGGTGCAGGCGGGTGGCCCCAGCCGCAGCAGGAGAGGACGGTGCCAGCAGGGCTGCGGCAGCAGCCATGGAGCACCAGGAGCACCAGGACTGGGGGTCCCTGGCCCCATCCCACCCAGCTGCCTGCTTGGGGCCAGCACAGCTCAGCCTCATTGCAGGGGGCAGAAGCAATGGGGTGGGGGCGCAGGGGGGAAGAAGAAATGGGGGATGTGTGAGAGGGTGGGCAGGCTGGGGGTAGAAGCACTGCTGTCCCCTTTATCCTGGGGGGACACCAGGGTGCAGGGACTGAGGATGCTGAACCTCTTCTTTGCCCCCCCTCCCCCAAGGATCCCTGTGGCCCCCCACAAACCCCCTCCGTGTCCCTCAGCACCCACAGACCCTGTGCAGGGTCCTGCTGAGGGCTGGGTTTGGTCACAGGAGGTTTGACTCAGACCCCCCAAGTGAAGCAGCTGATTTCTGCCGGCGGCTGAGGAAAGCACAACCCCTGGCCCCCCGCTGTACATAACCCCCTGCCGCCCCGCTGTCTGTCGCATCGCAGCCCCTCAGCCCTCCCCCTTAGGAATAATAATTTAGTTCTCCCCCTTTCCCCTTCTCCTGCCCAGAACCGCTGATGCCAAGTGACAAATGTTTGGGTTTGAGGGAGGGGGGGGGTCTCTTATTTTGTACAGAAAACAAAAATTCCTTGGAAAAGAAAAAAAACTGACCTATCTTTCGACTGAAGTAACTTTTCTGGTGCTGTTGTTAACTTGGTCCTTATTCTTTTTTTTTTTTAATTTATTTTCCCCCCTTCGTGTTCCCGCCTTTGCCGCCGCGTCCCCTCTCCCTGTCCCTCTGCCAAGTTTCTTTCTCTTTCTTTCATTCCCTCTTTTCTTTTAATTTTATTTTAATTTTTTTTTTTTTTCTGGTGGTTATTCCCCTCTTTACCCCCTCCCCCGTTTTCCATAGTCACTGCTACAAGTAACGAATGCACTGTGAAGATTCCAGTATTAATAAAGGTTGTACTGTAATTAATAGCCTTGCCTGCGCTCCTATGGATGTTCTGGTCCCCTGGGGTCGCCCCAGTAATGAGGGACAGATGGGAAAGTCCCATCACCCCTTTGGGGTTCCCTTGGCTGGAGGGGTGTGGATGTTTTGGGGTATGGAGGAGTGAGACAGCCCCATGGTAAGGTGATGGATGACCCTGGGATGCAGAAGAGCATCCTGCTGCCCCATCCCCTCCGGAAGAGGGGGTGCAGGCGGTGTCCCCCACCTCCACCCATCCCAGCAGCACCCGCAGCGTTGCCACCTCCCGGATTATCGAGGCCGATTGCCAAACCTTGCTGAGGCGGCACAACCGGCTGTGGAGAGCAGTGGGGATGGAGGGGTTCAGCGTGGGCAGTGTCCTGCTGACCGGCTGCGACGGGGGGCTGGGCCTGGGGCTGCTGAAGGGGCTGTTGGAGCAGCCCAGCCCACCTCGGCACCTCTTCGCTGCTTGCCTGGA
The DNA here is from genome assembly GCA_024500445.1 of Entomyzon cyanotis. Lineage (NCBI taxonomy): Eukaryota > Metazoa > Chordata > Aves > Passeriformes > Meliphagidae > Entomyzon > Entomyzon cyanotis. The sequence continues at coordinate 7,591,696 of JAKEPQ010000743.1, forward strand.
CCCCCAGGGCAAGGTAGGGAGGGCTGCGGAATGGGGTCGGGGCGGCGGGGGGGAGGGAAGAGTCAGCTCTGGGATGAGTGCCTGCGGATGCCACCATCCCACCTGGAATTGGGAGGCTGAGTGCCAGCAACCTGCAAGATGAATAGCATGGAAAAATACATGTGTGTATATCTATACATATATATAACAAAAATACATATATGTATTAAATATTTAAAATACCTATAGAAGTATTAAATATATATGTATTTAATTTTTTGCATCTCTTGGCACAGGTATGTGCACGATGGGGGTTGCAGGGGGGGTTGCTGGCAGCTCCCGTGCCGGGGGCATCGCTGTTGGGAGCTTTGAAGCTGCCGGGCTCAGCCAGGTGCAGAGCAGCAGTGACGCCCCAGATTGCTCCCTCTGGATCTTCTTGTAACCTGTCGGCTGTGACATGCGGGGCCACCCTGTTCCCACCCCGGCACGGTGCAGGGCCCCCTCGGTGAGCTTCCCTACATGACCCCCTCCCCCCTTTCTCCTCATAGGCTGTCAACGAGGTGGCTTTGGGCTTTCCCAACGTCATGATCCTGCCTCTAGGTGAGTGCTGGGGCGGGAAGAGGATGAAGCTTCTCAGGATTTAATTGCAGCTGTGGGTGGCTCCAGGAAATGCCACCAAGCAGGCGGGTCCCTCGGTTTGGCTCAGCTCAACCAGGTCACTGATGGGACCAGGAGGATGCTCAGTGGCTGGGAGTTGCCTCCTGCCACGTCCTAGAGCATCCTGCCAGGGTCATGGCCATCAGCCAGTCCCCAAGACCTCCTGTCCCCCTGTAGATGTGACAGACCCCAACAGCATCAAGGCAGCAGTCAGGAAGGTGCAGGAGAAGGTGGGAAGCGCCGGCCTCAACCTGCTGATTAACAACACGGGCACCACACGCAGCAGCACCTTGGCCACCGAGACAGCAGAGAACATGAGCCTCGTCTACACCACCAATACCATTGGGCCTCTGCAGACAAGCCAGGTGAGGACACAGGACTCCCCATCCCAAATGCTGGAATAGGGAGGAAGAGGATGGTGATGTCTGAGCTCCCATCCCCTGCAGGCCTTCCTGCCCCTGCTGAAGGAGGCAGCTGAGGCCGAAGGGCAACGTGAGATGAGCTGCAGCAGAGCTGCCATCATCAACATCTCCAGCATCCTGGGCTCCATCGAGGTTGCACAGGCTTGGGAGGAGAGGCAGGACATCTGCTACCGCTGCAGCAAGGTACCACCGCTGGGAGGATGGGGAGGAATTTGGGGGTCACCTGCTCTGGGATTCCTCCCACCACTGGCCATGGCATTGCCAGATCATGATGGTAAGGGGGGAATTTGTCCTCCCAGGCTGCTCTGAACATGCTCACCAAGTGCCTGGCCCTGGAGTACGGGAACAGCGGGATCCTCTGCGTGTCTGTGGATCCTGGATGTGTGACACCTCCCTTGGAACAGGGGATGGTGAGTGATGGGAGCTGCATGGCCATCCTAGCTCAGTAGGGTCCCACAGGCATCCATTCCTGGGGGCATCCCTTCCCAAGATCATCCCTTCCCAAGGCCACCCCTCCCCATGAACATCCTTGTTCAGGGTCATCACTTCCCATGAGCATCCCATCTCAGGGTCATCCTTTCCCAGAGACATTCCTTTCCAAAGACATCTCTTCCCAGAAGCATCCCTTCCCACAGACATCCCTTCTCATGGGCACCCCTTCCTAGGGCATTTCCTCCCTTGGACATCCTTTCCCATAACATCATCCATTCCTGGGGCACCCTTGGCTATGGACATCCCTTCCCTGGTCACCCACACCTGCGCAGTCCCTTGGTCCCACGATGGCTGTGCCACCAAAGCAAAGGGACAATTCCAATCTTTCCCCCGAAACCATCCAATTTCTTGCCTGTTTTTTACTTCCTTTCCCATCCCGACAGTGTGTCAGCAGAGGGCACCCCAGCCCTACATTCAAGCTGTCCCTTACCCTGCTCTGGCTGACAAACGACACACTTTTTAATTAGGAATGAAAAAATTAACCTCCATCCTTACAGCATCCATATGAGGGACAATTAATTTTTGCAAAGCTCTATCCCTTGGCTGCTAGAGCATCTCTGGCTGCTCCCAAATCATTCCAGCCAAGTCTGGCATTCCACCACACCATGGAGTAGGAATGAGGGTGTTGGGATGGAGAGTCTTGGCTCACTTTTTCTCCTGCTGTCCCTTGGGTGCTCAGGGCCCGGTGACATTGGAGGAGAGTGTGCAGGGTGTCCTGCGGCTGCTGATGCAGCTCTCGGCCACCAGCAACGGCACCTTCTGGGACTGGAGAGGACAGAGGCTGCCCTGGTGAGAGCAGCATCTGCCCACTGAGCTTAAATAATTAATTAAAGTGAATGAATTGCCATTTCCAGGCTCACTCTGATTCGGCGGGGAGGTGTGCAGGGGGAAGGTGGAGTAGAAACAAGGACACACAGGCTGGGAGGTGAGAGTTGGGTTCACTGGCCCCCCCGGCTTGGGATGCTGAGTTGGGCCAGGGCAGCAGAAGGAAGGATGCTCCAAGCGTGGTCCTGAATCCAAGGTATCCCCTGGGGCCAAGGGAACCCCCTGGGCATCCTCACTCTGGGGCCATAAGCCATACTGCTTATGGGGACATCCCAGACAGCTCCCAAACTCAGCCATTGTCCTGCTGAGCCTGCCAACCCCAAAACCAGCTGGCCTTTCCATGCCCACCCCAAGGATGCTGCCAGGACTTTTGCCTCCAGGTTCAAGGCCAGCAAAGGTTCTACCTATTCCAGCAGCTGGGAGTTTCACAGCAGGGGATCTCCCAGGTCTCAGCACATGCCTAAAGATGTCTTTTGGGGGCTGGGCATGGCGTCCTGGGCTGACCCTCCCTGAATCCATCCCTCGTGGTACACCAGGAGATATTGCAAGCAGGCTCCCATTCCCCATTCTGTGAGTGCATTCCTGTAAATGCTCACAGCTGACGTTTTTTAAGCCATCTCTCGAAAGAGGGATTGGAAGAAAATGCACAATATCTCAGTGGGCTGGACACGCAGGGTTTTGGCAAGCCCATTGCTGTGGGGATGCTCTGGGAAGCTTGGCAGAGGTCATTTTGCTGGGACAGCTTCAGTTTTCCCACGGTGGAGGAGGATGGAGGATCATTCCCACGCTTGACACGAGGGAGCAGGAGATTGGGGCTCAGACCCAAGGCTGAGGCAGCCCCAGGTGTGCCTGTGGACCACACAGGGGCTCTGTTAAAGCCAGCAGGGATGGGAGAGAGGGTCACTCTAGCTAAAGCTCTTTATCAAGCAGTGGCTCATTACTGGTGGGTTTTATATGAGCTCTGTGTGGGCTTTATATAAACAGGAATCATCACTAGGCATGAAGGGAGGAGGAAAAGGAAGAGGAGGAAGACTTTGCCTCCACTCACACTGCAGTGCCCATAGACTCATGAGCCTAAGCACCACTCAGCCAGCAATACACCAATTAAGGTCTCTAATAGCTGATGAAGGTAATTAACTAAGCTGTAAAGGGGGGGAGCAGGCAGGCAGCCCCAGTCCCTCCGGCGTGCTGCCTGCACCACACCGCCAAGCACAACAAACAAATCCAGATGTTCCTGCTGGGGAAGCAGCTGGGCTGACGGAGGCAGCTTGGCAGGGGTCCCTACATCAGGGTGAGTCTCTCCCCCACAGCAGCAAGGGAGGGGGCTGACACCCCAAAAGAGAAGGCACTGGAGGCAATGGGGTTCTCTTTGCTGGTCCTTTATTTTGGGTAAGGCTGGAGGCTCCCGGGACCCAGTCAGAAGCTGAGCTGCAATACTAGAGAATTAACTGGTGTTTAATGAAAGCTGAGGAAAAAGTACAAATCGAGAGAAATAGGGTGATGCCCTCACCAGCCCTGTGGACAGGGAGGGCAGCATGTACCCCAACAGCTGCCTGCCATAGGGGGGACTCTGTCCAATCCCACACCCATGCAGAAGGAGCCAGACGTTTTGGATGGGCAAGATTCCATGGCCGTAAACAGTCCCACAGTCCTGGAAGGGGCAGTGTTTGGTCCCAGAAGGGGCGACGTTTGTCCCACCTTGGCAACTTCCTCGGGAACCCCCTGTGGGACTCCGGGAGGAGCAGAGCAGAGGCAGCATCCGAGGCTCCAGGGCAAGGTGTCTAGTGAAGGGTCTTACGCAGTGTTAGGTGGACTCCCACCGACCTGAACAGAGAGAACAGGTGCCATGGCGTGGGACAGAGCCCCCCTGTGTGGCACCTGCAGTCCCCAAGGTCGGGCCCCCCCCCCCATCCCCAACTCACAGGGTACCCCGTACAGCATCCGCATGACCTTGAGGCAGTTGTCCAGCAGTGCCTTGGGGCGCACAGCCTTGCTCCGGCCCTCAGCGCCTGCGCTGTGGATCAGCTTCACCAGGTCGGCCACCACCGCCTCCACATCTGTCTGCAGGGACAGTTCACCAGGATGCCACCAAGGTCCCGCAAGGTGCAAAAGGAATCAGCTGTTGCATTGGCCGAGAACCGAACCCGGGCCTCCCGCGTGGCAGGCGAGAATTCTACCACTGAACCACCAATGCCAGATGTGTAGCGTATCCCAGCCCTCCCCCACACTCCCACACCCAGCAGGCTGCGAGCAGCAAGAACAGCCACTGTCGGCTCTCAACTCCCTCACACTGCACCCCAACACACCACTCTCATACCGCGACTCAAGCCCATGGCAACGCCTCTTCTGCTGCCTCACATCACCTACTGCAAGGGGAGCTTGGCATTAGCCTTCAGAATTAACCCTCTCATAAGACAACTGAGCAAAGCTCGCCCTCTCCTCAGAGGGGTTGCAGAACCTGCCCCGTGGCACAGGAAAACCCGGCCACACTTCGGGTTCACATTCGGGTGACCCAGCCATGACAGGCCATCTACATCCAGCACCCAAATACAGCTGCCTCTTAGATGTGGTGGCATCTCTCAGCCCCGTGAAGCCCACATCACTCTGAGCCAGGGGTCCTCACTGCCACCGAGACACAGCACGTTGTCACTGTCACCAAACCAGGAACCCTCACTGTCACTGAACCATGACTCAGGGTCCCTCTCTGCCACCAAGCCCCTCCAGGAATCACCAAGGTGCCCTGGCTTTATTCCACAGACAATGACATCCCTCGCAGCCACACAGGGGGACAGATGTGCCAAGATGTGTGTAATCCCTCCAGGCACCCCGGGCAGTCCCCGTGGTCCCCCCAGAGACACTGGGCTGCAAAAAAATGCAAAAGTTGCATTGGCCGGGAATCGAACCCGGGCCTCCCGCGTGGCAGGCGAGAATTCTACCACTGAACCACCAATGCCAGATGTGGTATTTTTCCCGGCACTGCCCCACCCTCCCAAATCCAGCAGAGCGCAACATGGGCAGGCATAGCTGGCTGTGAACACATCACACACAGACACACACACACACACAGACAGACACACACACAGACACAGAAGTGGGACACAGACACAAAGGCGACCCCAACACACTGCTCTCATATCGCCTCCAGCCCATGGCAACGCCTCTTCTGCTGCCTTGCACATCACCAATAAGGAGGAGTTGTCATTAACCTTCAGAATTAACCCTCTCATGAGACAATTGAGCAAAGCTCACCCTCTCCTCAGAGGGGCTGCAGAACCTGCCCTGTGGCACAGGAAAACCCAACCACACTTCGGGTTCACATTGACAGCCATGACAGGCCACCTACATCCAGCACCCAAACACCTCTGCCTTGGGGTGCAGCTCCATCTCCCAGCAGCAAGCAACCCGTGGATACACGGAGCCCAAGACAGGTGGAGGGGAGAGGGGCCACAGAGGTGAAAAGCCCCCATCGGGCTGCACTGGCCAGGAACCAAACCCTGGCCCTTGTGGGGGGAGCAAAATTATTGTCCCACTGAATCACATATGCCAGATGTAGAACTGCCCAGAGCTGCCACCCATCTCTGTGGCCTAGGCACCTTTAAAAGGAACCTCCCACTGCTCCTAAGCCAGGGACGTTCACTGTCACCGACATAGCATCCCTCACTGTCACTGAGCCAGTGTCCCTCCCTTCCACCCAGCCGAGATGCTCAGTCATCAAACCATCTCCTCTTACTGCCCCCCAATGCCAGCAAGCCACGGATACTCAATACAGGCAGAGCTGCCGCTGCCACCCTCCGGGCCTGAGCATCCACACGAACAAGAGTGTCGGCCCCGAGGGCACAGCGATGCCCACAGGAGCACTTCAAGGGAGCGCCTCTGTGATATTCCACAGGTACCTGGCAGCCGCCAAAGGACACCAGGGTGCACAAAAGGAATCAGCTGTTGCATTGGCCGGGAATCGAACCCGGGCCTCCCGCGTGGCAGGCGAGAATTCTACCACTGAACCACCAATGCCAGATGTGTAGCGTATCCCAGCCCTCCCCCACACTCCCACACCCAGCAGGCTGCGAGCAGCAAGAACAGCCACTGTCGGCTCTCAACTCCCTCACACTGCACCCCAACACACCACTCTCATACCGCGACTCAAGCCCATGGCAACGCCTCTTCTGCTGCCTCACATCACCTACTGCAAGGGGAGCTTGGCATTAGCCTTCAGAATTAACCCTCTCATGAGACAACTGAGCAAAGCTCACCCTCTCCTCAGAGGGGCTGCAGAACCTGCCCCGTGGCACAGGAAAACCCAGCCACACTTCGGGTTCACATTCGGGTGACCCAGCCATGACAGGCCATCTACATCCAGCACTCAAATGCAGCTGCCTCGGGGTTCAGCAGCTCCATCGAGGCAGCAGTGGCTTGGGCAGAGAGGCAGGACAGTCAGCGGGAAAATGGGGATGAATTCGTGTGCACCATCTGCCTGATCCCTAGAAACCGCCGGCCGTAGTAATGTCACCCCGTGACAGAGGTGTGCGTGTGACAGTCCTGTTCCCCCCTCCCTAGGTCTGTCGGTCCCCCAACGGGAGGGGTTGTAAGCAAGAAAAGGAATCAGCTGTTGCATTGGCCGGGAATCGAACCCGGGCCTCCCGCGTGGCAGGCGAGAATTCTACCACTGAACCACCAATGCCAGATGTGCAGTGTGCTCAAGTGCTGCTCCACGGCCCTGCACCTCGCTCCCCACCTCTGCCCTTGCACCTTGTCCCCGTCTGTAAATATCCATGCCCGTGCTGTCCCCTCCTGGCTGCTCACGGCTGTGGGTGTTTGTCCTCCCAGCACGCGGGTGTATGATGTGAGGCTGGGTTGAGGTGCCAGGGGATCCTCACCTGCCGGTACTTGCTGTACTCCTCGCCCAGGGCATCGAAGAGCTGGCAGAGTTCCTGGGTGTACTTCCAGGATGGGTGCTTCTCTGGCAACACCTCACGGATCCGCAGCACTGCCTGGGAGCTGATATGGAACCAGAGGTACCGCAGTGCTGCCTCCGACACTGTCCCGTTGCGCTAAAGGGCAAGACAGTGAGAGCCATGCAGCCCCCGGGGGTCCCTGGAGTGCTCCCATCAGGGGACTGTCCCCTGCCACCGTCTTACCAGGCGGGTAATGTTGGATGGCCTCAGCACCTCTTCATACTGGACCCGGACTGTGTAGTCGATGGGAAAGTAATGTTTCTGGAAAGGCAAGAAAGAGCATGGGGGCTGGCAAAGGGCAAAGTGATGGGGACATCCCTGCCAGACTCAGCATGACATGGGGGAGCTGGTGTAAAAGCCCTTTGATGTGGTCAGCCCCCAGCAGAAGTAGCTCTGGGCACCATTTGGCACAGGTTGTCCCTGGTAAAAACCACAGCACCCAGCACCCCAGTCACCATAGAGCAGTGGGCACTGCCCTCCCACGTCCCCCCTGGACCAAACTGGGGCCCTGCAATGCCACGTGTCCCCCCACCTCCCAAAGCTGGGGTTACCATGTACTGCAGGCGCATCTCGTACTGCAGCTTGTCCTGGAGCAGGCGGGTGAGCTCACATTCGCCCGGCGCCGTGGCCTCCACCCCCAGCACCGCCAGGACACCTGGGCAGCCAAAGCCAGTGGTGTCAGCTCCCTCAGGGGCACCACTGAGGTGACCCCTGAGGCCATCCCCCCTGTCCCCCAGCTGTACTCACATAGGACGGCAGCGTAGCCCTGCTGCATGTTGATGGTGGCCATCATTGGAGCCCCAGGCTGTGCCTACATGGCTGGGGCTCACTGGGAGCCTCCAGGGCAATGGCGTGGATGGGGTGGGGACAAGGGAAAGGTGTAGGCTCCGGGCACTGGGCTGCTCTCCGGTAGCCCCGGGCAGTTGTTCCCTGCCATGGATGGGGGGTTAGTCCCCCTTCCCGGCAGTCCCCTCTGGCTTCTCCTCTCCAGCTGGTGGCAGGGAGACAGCAGGTCCCGGGGCCGTCACAGGGCACTGGCAGGGATGCGTTCACAGAGGTGCAGAACCACCCCCGGACTGCAGGAGAGGATCTGGGAGAAGAGAGCCCCGGCTGCAGCCCCAGGGCAGGAGGGCGCCCAGGCTGCAGCCCCCAGGTAGGACAGCCGCTCCGAGTCCCGGGGGTGGAGGGGGAGCCACAGCCCCGCGTGAGCCTCGGGTGGCCAAGGACTGTGGATGGCCGTGGAGCCGTGTGTGCCTGTGTCCCGCTCGGGGCAGGGCTACCAGGGCTTCTCTGATGACACCCTCAGGGGATTTCCAGGGAAGGAGGGCGCTCAACCCAGCCCCGTTATCCCAGCAATGAGTTAGTCCGGCCTCAGCCGAGGACCGCCGGGGGACGGGGCTGGTGGAGTGGCCAAGCCACCGCATGCTGTGTCCCCACACAGAGGTGTCGTGTCCCTACACCCCGTGAAGGGAGCTCTGCCATGTCTCCATGCTGTGGAAGGAGACCATAGTATGTCCTTGTACCACATCTTCCACAGTGTGTCCCCTTGAGAAGAGGGGTGTGTTGTGCCCTCGCACAGTCCACGCCACGTCCCAGCACAGAAGGGGCCCCATCTGTGTCCCCACACCATGTCCCGGTGCCATGGGGGCCACGCCGTGTCCCCACGCGATGCCGTGTCCCAGGGGAAAGCAGCTGTGCCGCGTGCCGTGCTGTGCCCCCACGCAAAGGGGCCGTGCAGCGTCCCCACGCGAAGGGGTGCCACCCACATCCCCAGTGAAGGGACCTGTGTGCCATGTCCCTGCAATACGTCCCCAGGCAAATGCGGCCGGGTCGCGGGGTGCGTGTGCCCCGTGCCGCGTCCCCACGCGGGGCCGTGCGTGCCCCGCCGCCCCCCGCGCCCCCCGCGCGAGGCTCCGCGGACCCACCTGGCGCGGCGCGCGGGGCCGCGGGCGCGGGACGCGTCCACCCGCGGGCGGCGGCGGCGGCGGGGCCGTGCCCGCGCTTCCCGGGAGGCGGGCGGGGGGCGGTGGCGCGGGGAGCGGGCGGGGCGGCGGCCGGGGGCCGGGCGGGGAGCGGGGACAGAGCGACCGCCCCGAACGGCCGGGGGAGAGTCCGGCCCTGCCCCGCCGCGGGTGCTCGGCTGCCCCGGCCTGGTGGGTGTCCCCGGGGTAGGCGGCGAGAGTAGGAGGTGTCCCCAGGGTACGCAGGTAGTCCAGCCGGGTGTTCCCAGAGTGCTTGGCTGACCGTCTCCGGTACCTCCCTGTTCTTCAGAGTGCTTTGCTGCTCCAGGCAGGTGTCCCGGGGGTGCTCAGCGAGCCCAGGCTGGGTGTCCCGGGGTGCCCAGCTCACCTAGCCACACGTCCCCTGTGTGCTCAGCTCATCCATCGGAGTGTCCCCAGGGTGCTTGGCTTCATCTTCCTAGGTCCCTTTCTGCTCCTTGGGGTGTTTCACTGCCCTAGCAGGGACCCCTGGGGTGCTGGTCTAACTATAGTCCATGCCTCCTCCACTCCTGAGAGAGCTGAGCCATCCCTGCAGGGTGCCCACCCAACCCAGTCAGGTGCCCACATTGCCCCTGGGGTGCCCAGCTGACCACTCTGCACAACCCTAGACTCCCTGGGGTGCTCTGGTCTGCCAGCACCAGCACCTTCAGTGTGCTGAGCTCTCCTGGCCCCGTGTCCCAGGGCCCTGACTGGGCTGAGCACCCATGGGCACATTTTGGGGCACTCAAAGTGGGAGCCAGCCCAGTGCCATCTCAGCATGTGCCAGGGAGAAGGTTGAGCTGCAGCCCTGAGCTCAGAGGGGTAGAGGTATTCTTGGCTGGCTCTAGGCCAGCAGGACTCTGCTCCCTCTGGCCCAAGCTCACGTCATCCTCTCAGGATGCTTCAGGGCTGAGCTCCTGCCAGGAGCAGGGGCCGAGGGACATAGGACATTGTCCTCCCCCACACCCCCCTGAACAGCCCCTTGGAAGAGCCACTGTGTCTGTGCTCAGGGCTGCTGAGCATCCGAAGGGTCAGCAAGAGAAATCTGCTATCAAAGAGTGGGTCAGTACTCCTAGGGAAACGCGTGGGAAGGAATGCACTTCTGCCTGTGAGAGCACACTGGGATTCCCCTGGCATGGAGTCAGGGCCACTGCCGTGCTCCTGCCAAGCTTCCCCTGCTCCTGGCCAGTCTTGGGTACAGCCCTTGCCTCCTTCCCAGCACTCGGCTGGGGGTGAGATGCTCAGCTCTAAGCGGGGAAGGAGCTGGTCCAGCTCTTCACTCAGGTGTCCGCAGGGATTTTGCCCGCAGCTGCTGCAGTCGTTGGAGGAAGCCATTTAATAGCATTCCCTGCCCACGTACTCATCAGCCTGGCAGCCGGGATGGGGCGAGGAAGAGAAGGGAAAGTGTGGAACTGCGCAGCACAGCGCTGGGGGCGGTTTGCCCTCCTTGGCTGCTCCAGGCTGGAAAGCAGCGCTGGGATGAGCCCAAGGCAAACAGCTCCCAGCGCGCAGCCCCGGCAGCTCTGCTCCCACACGGCAGCAGGACCCGGTCCCCTGCGGCTGCAGGGGAGGAACCCTCACTGAGAAAACCTTCCTTATTCCAGCAAAGGGGAGCTGGGGGCTAACTGGGGTCCTTATGACAGGGAGGGAGTGGGTCTTTTCCAGGCTTTGCTTTGCACTTGAGGCAGGTTACTCACCAAGCACAGACAAGGAAGTAAAACCTTGTGATTGGAACCAGTTTGGGAACATCCCAATACAACCCCTTCCCCTGCTTTCACTTTCAGGACATGAGCATGACAAATAGCGTCACCAGAGCTCTGCTGGAAGCGACCTCTGATCCAGACCGTCACTCCCTCAGGGAGGACAACGGATAGGGAGCACAAGATGAGCACCCTAAGTCCATGGTAAGCCAGAAGATGGACTCCACGCAGCACAGCTCCCCTTTGCCCCTCCCTCGACACAGCCCCCCCCCCCCCTCAGGCCAACAAAGGGAGCACAAAGCCCTTTGCTCTGCCAGCAGAGGATGGGTGGGGCTCCAGGTGCCATGTCAGAGTCAAAGGGTGCAGCTCTGGATTAAGCCCCTGCCAACACAGGCCTGTGATATCGAGACAAGGCAGAAGAGGAGAGGAGAGGAGGGTGCAAAGGACAGGGCAGGAGGGTGTGTTTGTCCTCACCCGACACAGCACATGCACCGCAGAAAGTGGAAGCTATTCAAAGGGAGCACAGGCACCAGACCAAGGACCACCTGCCTCTCCAAGCCCCACGTGGGGAGCAGCACCCTTACCGGGATGCCATAGGCTCTCAGATCCCACTAGCCGGGAGCAGGAGAACCAGGAAGCACTTGCTGTGTGGGTGCACTCCAACTGGGAGCCTCTGTAGCCAGCTACCAACCCTCTGGGACAGGGACCTTTTCCCAGCCCTCCTGGCAGCCAGCTGCTCCTCCCAAGCTGTGGATGCTGCACTGGGCAACGCAAGAGCTGTGAAGTGCAGCCATGCTCTGGAATGGCTGGAGAAATCTCTTCCCTCTCCATATCCTACTTTGTGTGTGTCCAAGGGCAGAGCAACCAGGAGGGGACCAGCTCCAGGCAGGGCAGGGGGGCAGCAAGGGGCCTGCAGGAGCACAGGGGCTCAGGGTGTGCGTATTTTTATATTCCTCCGCCTCCCCTCCTGCTCCCGCCAGGTCAGCAGCAGCTGCCACGAAGGAGAAGAACCCCAGCGCCAGGGTAGTGAAAAAACAGGCTTTTATTCTTCATGTGCTGCTCACAGTCACAGCTTGGAGACACTCTCTTGCCAAAGTTATTATGAAACAAATCAAGTCCCAGACTCAGGCCTCGCTCTTCCCCACCCCCAAGAGAGCCAACATTGTACAAAACTCTATTTACAGGGAAAACAGTCAGAAATGGCGAGTCCAAAAAACCCCTTTGCAATTCAGAAGAAAACGTTCAAGACAAGTGTCACAGTTACACCCTTCACACAGCTAGGCTTCCCATTGGCTGCTCCCTGGACTAGTGTGAGCCCAGAGCAGCTCACCACGGGCTACTAAGAGGAGCCTCGTAATCCTGAATCATGCCGCAGCTCTTTCCCTTCTTTTCCTAAAACACTGGGAAATAACAAACCCCACTTGACCCAACAAAGACTCAGCTGGATCTGCCCTACAGAACTTTCAGCAAGACACCCTGGGACTCCCCCATCTGAAAGGGAGGACAAGGAGATGGGGCTGAGGGTCAGCTGGCGTCCTGCCTTGGGCACTTCCCAAGAGAGAACTGTTCTGGCCAGAAGCCGGAATGTCAGGAGCCTTCACATAGGCAGTGGGATGTGTTGGGAAACCTAATAGCTGATACTGTATATACTGGAGTCACGATACTTTGAAACACAAACCAAGAGGACCAAACCAATATTTGAAAAGGGAGAAAAAAACCCACACATTCCTCCTCCCAACAGCGCCTGGAAGAGCATCCAGAGGAGCTGCGAGCTGTTCTGCCCCTGCCAGCTGCCGCTCAGAAAGCGTAGCGTGTGCGGATGTCTTCCAGCTTCTTGGACACCTCGGGTGGGGTCCGGTCCAGTTCCTCAGCCACATTCTTCTGTTTGTTAGGCTCCATGGAGTTGAACTGCTCACACAGGTCCCCATCAATCACGTTCTGGAAGGGCAAGGAGGAGAGAACTGAATCAACACCACAGAGAAGCACTGAACCCTGCCTAAATGGGAGAAAATGGCCACAAACAGTTTGTTCCCAGGAGTTTCTTAATCCTGTCCTGGAAACAAGACCATGCTTGGTGACCTCATCTGCTGAATAGCAGCAGCTAGCATCACATTAATTACTGGCCAGCTTGATTAACGAAAGAGAAGCCCAAAAGGCCTGGGTGCAGCCAAAGAATCACACAAGGAAAAGGAAGAGAGATCCTCTTGGGTCTGAGCCCTGCGCTGGGAAGGCTGGGGCAGGCTGTGAGTGATGACAAACGCATCTTCAGTCTGGTGGAAGCTATCTTTGAGGCTGTGTATGCTGCAAGTCAACCTCAAGCTCCTTGAGAACACCACCACCCTCTGCATCTGGAGAGCCCTGGCTGCTGGGACAGTGTTCTAACTCTACACACATTATTCTGGTAGTAGCTATCCCTGGATCCTTCCGCTCATAGCATAGTTCAGAGCTTCTAAGAGTTCCTCAAAAGCAGAAATAGGCAGGAACAGCTGTTTCTGAACTTAATTTCCCTTTCCAGTGGTGGTGGAAAATATATAACCCAGGGCGGCACTCAGTTTGACCCAGTCACACCAACAGCTACGTTATGCTACATCTCCTGGTGGAAAATGGAGATGCTGTGGGAAGTGGAGAAGTGCAGCTACAGCACCTCTGGGCTTGGGGCTTAGGATCAACCCTAGGGAGGCTCATTACAGGAGTTAAGAAACCAAAGCAGACATGTATTAAGTGCTAACTACTGTTCTCCTTTCAGAGTGCTGCTCAAGAGCTGCCAGAGGCACTACAGGAGCCATGACTGACAGGGCCCCAGTACTCCCCACTGAACAGCAACAGCAACCTTGCCTTGTTCAAGACAACAACCGTGCCTTGCTTCTACCAGCCTCAAGGCAGCTCTGTGCCCCAGAGCAACTCTCTGCACCCCCATGACCAGGTGATCCCATGAGCTCAGGACCTACCTTCACTGGGAAGTAGTAGGAGCGGAAACTGAGATGGTCCCGTCCACAGAGAGGAGGGTGCTCAGACCGTAAGTGCATTTCCACATGCTGGAAGAAGTCGTGATCCTGAGAGATGAAGGGTTGATAAGAGAACAGTTTGGTACACATCAGTGCTGCTAGCAAGGCAAGACAACACCCATCAGAAGGTGCTCCTGCACTGGCTGAAACACTGCCATTGCATGGCCATTTGGGGCTGGACAAGACAATCTTTAAAGGTCCCTTCCAACCCAAACCATTCTGCGGTTCTGTGATTTCCAGGCTCTGCTAGAGCAGCCCTGCACACAGCAGACAAGGTCATGGGCTACCCCCTCACCACTTCCACCTGGGAAGCACCCACAGCACAGCTAAGCAGCCATCCTGGTCAGGATCAGACTCCCAAAAATGAGACAGAATATCTGTGCAGCATGGGGATGCAGCTCTAACAAGGTATGTCTTTGCATCCACTGCTCCAAGAGGCCACAGTAAATGGAGAAGAGAGCACCATCCTCAGGACTTGAAACATCACTGCCTGATCAACAGTTTACAGGCTACACAAAGCATGCCAAAGGATTCCTCCACAGACACTGAACCATCCAAGAGCTCCTTGAAAGCACAGATTCAGAAGAACAATGCAACAAGAAAAGCTCTCAACTCTTTATAGAATCAGTGCAGGAGTCAGCAAACTCCTCTTCCCTTCTGCATTGGAGTCACAGGCTCTCATGTAGGCTCAGGTTTTCAAGCACTGTGGAGCCCTTCAGGGGGCAGCACATTGATATACTGGCTGGGGATGAGTCCCCAAAAAGCAGCAAGACTGCAGCCTGATTCCAGGGCTTGCTTACCTCATGGGAAGTAAAAGGGACCAAGATTCCTATCCCCCCGATAAGGTGGTGTAGACAAGAGATTCAGAGCCCCCTGGAATCAGTGTGGTCTTCTGCAAGGAAAGCACCGTCTCTCCCACGTGGTAATTCATAATCACTTCAGCCTGAAAAGCAAGCACAGAAGCATGTTTTTTCTTTAGCTTATACAAAAGCATCAAAGGGCTTGAGAGGAAAGCAGAATAAATTCAGCCAACTGCTAGTTCTAAAATGCCTTTCTAGAGAGGAAGTGCCTTCCACCTGTGACCAGATGGCAAAACTCAGCTGGACAAACGGATGCAAGTAATGAGAGAAAGCAGCAAAAGAAAATGAGCTGTTTCCATCAAACACCACCTAACAGGCTTCAGCTGTGATTTCAGAAATTTGGCTTGCAGCAACAGTGAAAACAGATCACCCACAGCACAGCAGACTGTGTAGGAGCAGAACTGCCAATACATCTCGTGGACAACCCTGCAAAGGCCTTCACAGAAAAGCAGTGCTGTCTTTCCCCACAGTAATGATGCGCTTCCCATGAAGTATTACCTTCTGCGATGCTCCATTAAGCAGGCCCCTGTCCCAGAGAGCTTTGTTGCCTGTGGGATCCTCATCTACCTCATCATTGGTGTTGGGAGGCAATCTCACCTGTGTTGCAAGAGGAAGAAAGAATCAGCAAGCTGCAGAGAAGCAGCACATTATCTCTGGATAATCCTTGTGCTGTCCGAAAGGCTGCTTTTGTGGACTCTGCAAGAACCACTTTACACTTACAGCAGAATGATCAGGGTGCCTTTCCAAAACAGCCTTTACAGTTACATGACAACTGTGGTATCAAGACCAATAGACCTGGCCAGAGCCTCACAACCAGCCTCTGCCTGGCCTGGCACTTGCAGATCACCCTGGGAGGTATGATCAAACTGCTCTGAAGGTGGTTTCCACTAAGGAAACAGTCTGATGGATGTGGGGCAGGAAAACTGAAGAGGACTGATTTGTGTGTGTTGGCCAAATCCTGCAGATGCAGCATCTGACACTTGCTGAACTCTGCACTCCAAAGCACCCAAGCACGCTTCAGGAAGAGATCAAAGCTCTGCCAGAAAGACCATCTATTCTTCTCTCCTCCCTTGCTGAAATCCAGCCAAGTGGGGAAGTGTTGGCTGACAAAGCCAACTGTGGAGAGGAAGTGAGAGAGAAAGCTAAATGTCAGTGATGAGATTTAGTCAGAAAAAGTGAGAGTGATAACCCTGACTCAAGTTCTCATGGGCCCTTCTGCAGTCACAAGCTTCCTTTCTAGGTTTATTCACAGTATGTTTTGAGGCAATATAAAAACAAATTACTCGATACTTCAGAAATACATTCATGACTTGCTGATGCTTTAACTTATTTGCTTAATTTAACAAACAGATAAACTGCAGCCCACTATGATGACAAAACAGTCACCCCATGAAAACAAGCCAATGGTACAGGGCGTTGTCTCCAGCTAAGGACAGATTCTCATTCTTTTAAGATAAATCATGGATGTTTTAAGGGAAAACACGTCCAAAAAGCCCCGACTTCAGCAAGGCACACTCACCACACAGATGTTACCAAACTTGTCTGCTCCAGCCACAGTGTCATAATCCAGGAGTGTTGCTGTAGTGACCCACCGGGGGTAAGTGTCATCAGCAAAGATAATGAGCTGGTTCTCATTCCTTTTGTAACGCACCCAGATGAAACTCTCCTGAACGTCTGAAACAATCACTCTGTGCCCGATGGTTTGGATCCCACAGATGTAGTTTGCAATGTGCTTTTGAGAGAGAAAGGACAAAACCTGAGTGCTTCAAACAGGGAAGCATAACCCATTAACTCTACCTTACTCCCAATAAAATACTATTTCCTGCCGTGAACTACGGCTCACTCCCCAGTTCTCATCATTTCCTCCAAAACTATCCCTCAGTTCTGCCACATACAGACCCACTCCGAACACATCATCAATACAGTGCAACCTAACATGCACCACGTGGCATTCACAGACTTCTCTGTATGAACACTGTCCAGAGCACAAGCTCGATGACTGGAGATGCCAGGGCATCCCTACAAGCAGGCATTGCTTCCATGTCTCCTCACTACATGGTCATGGAAGGCCCAAGAAGGAAAGCTTCAATTTTTCATGTGAGTCATGTTTAAGGGGAAAAAAAAAACCCTAACAAAACCACACAACACAAAAAAAGTGTTCCTCTGCAAGTTCCCAGTCTGTCTGTGAGTTTGCTGGAGCTCTTTTGTGCAGTAATGAGCTACTGGCACAGGTTCTACAGCTTGCACGAGAGAGGGAGGAGCATGCAATCAGGAGTTAGAAAATCATGCTCTGGAATTTCTTTTCCTGAAGTACCAGAGATGCTCAGCAAGAAGGACCATCTGCTTCAAGGAGAAAATCCCCTTTCCAGCATGCTGGGAATCTGACAAGGTGGTCACATGTGCCCTCCAATTTCTGTTCCCCACCTGCTGATCACCTAAACTAATGAAACATTTCCAGCAATTATCTTATATCTGGGTAATACCTCTTGCATTTGCAGCAGTTGGCCAAAGGAACGGTCTGTACAGACCTTGCACACAGCCAGTAACAGCCTGCACTGAGCTGGGACAAAAAGGAACTTGCAACACTAATGTCAGAATGGTGATAAGAAAATGGTGTGTGCATGGGATGCAGAGGGGCAGCACAACAGCCCAGTCTAGTACAGCACTACTCTGGATGGATGCACCCAGCAAGACAAACACACAGCTCTCATGACCAAGTCAAAAGAGACACTTGGGCTGGAGTAGCAGCTAAATCCCTTGTTTCACTCCTGCTGCAAAATATCACTCGTTCCAAATTGACAGCTCTGGTCAGGAACAGAAGGCAGTACCTTATTCTCACATTTCCGAAGCAGTTTCTTCTTGCCCAGGTCATATACACGCAGGAGCTTTCCAACTCCAATTAAGACTCGGCCTTGGAATGGAGCAATGGCTGCAGGGACCTCCTCCACAGGGGTCTGGAGAGGAAAGAGGAAGACTGTGAAATCCTCATTAACAGAGCCAACGTTACATCAAGCCTCAGAACAGATTCAGCTAATGGTATGGTTGAAGGCCACTGGCCTGTACCAAGGCTTCAAATGCAAAAGGCTAATCACAGTACTTTTCTCCAGGAGAGGCAACAGGTCAGTCCTTTGCAGGCCTTTTGACAGCAGCAGATGTCACACATGGAGCTAACAGAGCCCTAGGTACTCATACACAACATACTGCTAGCAGTGCACCTTCACTGAAGCATATGACTGCTGTAAGAACCCCATACTGGGCCTGCAGCAAAAGAAAAGAAAGGTCTGGTTGCCTCAGGTCTTAGTTTTGGTTTAAATCCAACAGAAAAACTTTAGACTTTGCCTAAATCTACCCAGACTGCTTCCAAAACAAGCCATGAATGTAGTTTAGCCATCTGCCATAGACACCCTGACACTGCCACCGAAGAAATTTATAAATCTGACCAACTATAGTGTGTCCACAGTAACTCAGAGCCCAAAAATCTCCCACCACTAATCAGTCCAAAATGATCAGCCAAAGCAGAGAAGAGGAACATGTAGAGAGCTTCCAGTTACAGCACTCCTTGCTTGGCTGCACTGGCTAAGAGAAGTTTATTTCACAACTTCTCCTCTGTCAAATTCCCAGTGGGTGTTTAGTGGCACCAGAAAAGGCCGTGGTCCAGGAGAGAACCCACTCACTACATCAGGACTGTAGGAAGTGAGTAAGCCACAACATTCCTTTCCATGTGCTCATCTGCTCAAATCTCAGCCATGCTGGAAGCACATGGGAAGAACAGTAATTTTTCTGCTGGAACCTTTGCTAAAGCCCCTGAGACCTATCAAACAAGCTGGTCACTAATAATTTCTACACACAATCAAACAGCATCCAAGGAAGATGACAGCTCACACCAGCTGCACATGGTCAGCCAAGGACTGATAGTCTTAGCATCAGGGTTCAAGTGACCCAAGTATGAATTTGCTCTGTAAACAAGTGCTTAAGCAGCTCTCTGAGCTCATATTCCAGAAAGCAAACAGCCATTTCCTTCCCCTCCCCTAAGAGGGGCATGAAAAACATTGCTTCTTTCCAATTTACCCTATCAGATGGGTAAAACTGGGACTCTTGGGAAATCTTGTTCAACCCTCAGCTCTGCAAAAGATGTACCAAATGATTTTGTAGGAGATAGCTTATTTTCTCCAAGACTGCTTCCAGTGTGTAACATGAGCACAATGATCTTGCCCAGGGTTCACCAAGTATTGCAATATTACTGCAGCAGTCAAGTAACAGCTACTCCAACACTCAACCTGGAAATGACCCCATTGCTCCCCTCACCTTGTGCAGAAACTCCAGCTTCTCACCGCTATTCACCAGCTTGTATGTGTAGACAAAGCCCCCAGCAACTGAGCGTGGGTTCAGAATCAGGTCCTTGGCGACTCCCACCAGCACGTACCACTCGTCACCAGTGTTGGAGAATCGGCACACGGCCACGCTGGGAATGACAGGACACACCAGGACATCAGTGTCATCAACCACACTAACGCTGCACACCTGGACTGCATTCCCCAACAGCACAGCCTGCACCTGCCCAGCAAAGATTTGAGAGTCCAGCCCTTCAACACTGATATTTCCTTTTACGAGGTCATTTTCCCTCCTTTCGGAAACGTTGAATGTAGATTTGTTCAGTCTTCCACACTCTCCACACGTGTTCCAGCTGTCACGTATGCCCAAAGTACTTCATGTTTTCACAGTGGCAAGAATGTTACTTCACACTCTCACAGGCTGGACACTGCCTAGTGATGTGCAAAACTCTACTAGAAGCTGTTTTTCAAAGGCTGTTCCAATCTGGACAAGTACAAATAACTTTCCTTCTAGCATTATTTCCTGCTCAGTAAATAGCTCAGGCAGGTTGGAAATGGCAGGTCAGTCCTTTGGACCAGCACGATCTAACTCTACTTCACCTGCTGAGGCACTTGCTATTTTTCATGGTTATTGCGTTGCTTTTCCCCTCCAGTCCTCTAACACTTCCCTTCCCATTTCATTTATCCTCAGTTTATCTGGATGAGAAGGGGAATTGAGAGATAACAGCACATTCTCTTGTTCCTAGCTCTCTTATCTGTCATTTACACCCCTGTGTTGTTCTTTAGGCACAGGGGTCCAGCAATCACATTTGGAGTACCACCAGCTCTTAATGCCACATGCAGACAAGATCAGGGTGGGAAAGGAAGTAAAGACAAGACAAAAGCTTTAACCATGTGGCAATCACTTCCGGAATTTCAAGCCAGTCTCTTGATAACATGTTGCATTTGGATTTCAGCTCAGTAACAGATAAGCAAAGAGAAAAAAACATGTAAGACTTAGCACAAGCACAGACTTGCTGCATCTTACAATGCTTCTTACCTGAAAGCAGCTTCATTCTGCTCCAGCTGAACCAAATCTAAAGTATTTCCCTGGATGGGGTTCATCACCCTGATAACAGAGGCCCACTGACCATTCCCTGCCTTGGGAGCACCGAAGATGGACTCGGGAAGATTTTCGTTCAGAAAGGCTGCAGCCATCTCTGCAGCCAGCTCCCTCTCGTCCTCACCCGCAGCCTCTACCATTTCCTATGGCACATTAAAGGACAGGAGAAAAGAACAACTCAGTGATTTCCTTTCCCAGCATGCTGATGCTCTGCACAGAATATAACCTCCCTGTTTTGCCTAAACCCAGGTATTCTGGGACAAGGTACTGCCTGTGAAGACACAAAAGCCATTAAGTCCCAAAGCTTCCACCCACCCTGAGCTTATTCCCCAGGGAGCCTCAGCAGTGCAGAGCACGGCTGTGTTAGCTCTGCCCTGCTCAAGGGACAGCTGTCTGGGGAAGCCATTTCTCCAAACTGGCAACGCTGCAAACAACACTGAGAAGAAAATAAACAACCCACTGAAATGCAAACATCCTCAACCAACCACAGAAATACCAGAAAACGGTGTTACACAAGCACAACTGTCTTCCACTAGACAGTTCCTAAAACATGCCCTAACAACACGCAAAGGAAGGAGCACTGGGAAATGATACATTCTGCTGAAATCTGCGTTTTGAGGCAGCTCTCCACTCCCCTTTCCACTGCTGCATTTGCACAGAGCAGAAAACCCTGCAGGCAATGGCAGCTGGAAACTACTGGGCAGGGAGTACTTCCAGCTGCAGAAGTCCCCTCCAGGGGACAGATGTGTGTACCTGTCCCCCACCTCAATTACCTCAGCCATTTGCTGCTTCCTCTGCGCCTTGGTGGCCTCCGTGTAAGCATTGTGGTCTGTCTCAATGATGATCAGGTTGTTGCTCTCAGGGTGAATGACAAATTTTCGGGGTGTGTACTGCAATGGGAAGGCAACCTGGTTGAAGACTGCTCCCAGCTTCTCCAGTGCCAAAATCCTGGGGGACAAAGATGTGACATGTGTTGAACAGGGTCTAAAAACAGCTGTCCAAGAGAACAAAACTGGAATTGAACTTTTTGTCTGCGAAACCTGCTAGTGCTTGAGGGGAGCAGCACCCTTCTCGGGCCAGACAGCAACTACCAAACAGCTCCAGAGAGCAGAGCAAAACTAACATCCTAAAATGGGAGCCCCAGGTGTGTGCTGCAGTGCAAGACCTTTGAGGGCTCTCACTGTCCCAGGGAGCATTCTCAGTGGTGCTGAAGCAAGTCTATCCCAAGAGGAACAAAGAGTACATGGAAGAAGGAAAGTGCACATTTGGGGAACACATCATCTGAATCTAAATGTGACACTGACTCTGACATGTAATCAAATGCCCCTCAGATGCACTTTAGTTGAAAAGAGTATGAAAAATGCAATGCCAGCTCTTTCCTCCCGTGACTTGCCAGCTGAAATGGCAGTTCTCCTGGCATTTGGTGTCTAAAAACCACAAGTCTTTTCAGAAAAGAATGACTCCTTTAAAAGCAATGAATGCTGTAATATTTCAATGAGGACAGATATGAAAAAAGTGCCTGTTCAAGTGCATACAGCACAGCATCTGAATTTGTGGTCCATTATTTTAATTTCTCTTTTTAGTATCTCAGCTGAACTTTACAAAAGGCAACAAACACATCCCTGTCGTGCCTCTGGTTTCTTAATCACGTGTTTTATTTCCTGCAAAGCAGCCAATTCAGATCACAAACCACAAGATCCTAACACATAACAGGTTCACATTGATTAAAAGCTTCCCTCTCCAAGGATCAGAGAATTTGAGAATAACTTGAATGACACTTATTATTTAACAAAGCTAGAAAATACAAATTTGAGAAACGCACCCCACTGCTTTTTGACAGCATAACTTTCCTTAAATTGTGTATTTTCTGAAACCCATCCAAGTGCTTCTATCAAATCATTATCCATAATCAAAAAGTCTTTTTTAAGTCAAGTCACTTTACCTCTTTCCTTCTGAATGTTGGGTGGAATTCACCACTGCTTTGCCTGCCTGGCATCCCAGCCCCGAAGCATTTGTGTTTCCCTGTAGGTGCTTACCTCAATGTATTTGTGGAGATGGCCACAATGCCCTCAGGGCACTGCTCAGAAGCAAAACCAGATGCAAACTCCAGTGTCTCGTAAGACAGGGGAGTCAGGTGGAAGCGTGACTGATAGGAATA
Source organism: Entomyzon cyanotis (assembly GCA_024500445.1). Taxonomy (NCBI): domain Eukaryota; kingdom Metazoa; phylum Chordata; class Aves; order Passeriformes; family Meliphagidae; genus Entomyzon; species Entomyzon cyanotis. The sequence continues at coordinate 7,614,158 of JAKEPQ010000743.1, forward strand.
ACTGAGCCATGATCTGCTTGACATGGCCAGCACCTGGGAAAGACAGACAGCAAATTTATTAGGTCTGAGAATGGAGGCAAGCTCACTTTATGCAACAGGAATGGATGTACAATGCCCACATCTTACCCACTGCAACAACTGAACTCTCACGGGTGCACCCCACCCAGCTCAGAGCACACTTAAGGGGAAACTCCTTGCTTTCAAGCTTTATTTGGAAACTGCATATGGCATGAAGAGGAACTTTAAAGCTCTATCAGGACAACAAATACTCCAGCTGAGTATTTAAAACTACTACCTGCAAAGTCCAAGATCAATAGTACTGTCATATCTCCTTTTTTTTGAATAGCTTGTTCTAATGGAAGCAGGTCTTTTAAAATAAATATTTACTTATTTGTCACAATCCAGATACTGTAGCAGTCTCAGTGAAATTTACTGAAAATCATCACTAGCCTATTTTCAATCATGCTACGGGAAACAAAGGAAGCAGATCAACTTCCAAACTCTTGAGCTTTATACATTTGGTTTAATGAGTTTCAGTGCCACCTTAAGTTTCTGCCTGAGTGACAACAGCTGATCTCAAAGTAAAAAAGCACTCAGTTATTCTACAGGTATTCTCTGCTAGAGCTGCAAAGCTCCTCATCTCCAAGTTACAGCTAGCAGGAGCAAGCTGAAAAGATTCACCCAGTGTACCTTAACACCACAGCAGAGATCAAATTCCCAGATCCAGTTCCCTACGCTGATCGGCAATATTTCTCAATTCTGAAGGTGTCATCCAAAAATGAGTCAAGCAGGGGGTGGCTGATTTCCCCAGTGCCACATCAGAAGGGCTGGAAATGGCACTTCTGATGAAATACATTTCTTCCTTCCATGCCAAATCTTGCAAATATTTTCCTTGAACCATGTATGGCAGCTGTCCAGCCCTTGGCTGAGCCATTCCCAACATGCAAGGACACAACCATTCAATGCAACAAGCATTCAAGGCTAAGTTTTCTGCACAGAGTTCTCTCCATCTCTGTGCACTCAAGCAGGCAAGATGTATCTCTAAGCCCAAGAATCTGCTCAGAGTTCTCCAAGCACACTGTAAACACAGCCTATGGGTCAGATGAATCCTAGTTCAGAGAAGGCAGGGCAGCACTACATAGTAGTATGAGGAATAAGAACAAGGCTGTTTGTGAAAGAACAAGCTGTGAGCCAGGCAGCGCCATAATGAAGTCATTCTACTTCCCACCCTTACCCAGAGGGTCCTGCTGCGCTGAAGGGATGCTTCCCCACCCTGCCCACCCATAAGAAAACCCGGGATGCAGTGCCTGGAGAGTGGATCTGCACCCCTCCAAGAGCTTGCTTCCCTTACCGCCTCTTGGCCTTGCATTCGGACACGGAAGAGTTTGACAGGCCGTGAGCCAAGGTATCTCGTCCTGGTGTCAGAAAGGTCGCCAGTGACAGGATCCAGGACAGTTCGCAGCAGCACACCATTCTTGACATCAGCAAAACCAAAAGTTAGATCCAGATTGCAGGGAAGAAATAATTTACTACAGGCATATTCAAAACAACAGAGAGGGGCAGCTTCGGAAGAATTAGCTGTTTGTTTTCCTAGCTGTCGGGACAACTCTCCCCTACAGCCACACTCTTAATAGCAAAGGCGGCACAGCTCCTGCACAGTCCTGCAGGGCAGAAAGGACCCCCTCCAAAATCAAAAACAGACCAAGGACTTTAGTATATCACATAAGTCATGAAAACCTGAGGGTGAATTCCAGATCGCCATCCCTCTTGGTACAAAGGATTTACCCCAAAACTCATTCTACTTTAAAAGAATTTGCATTCTGACATCAAACTTGAGGCATGTGGAGGAACCTGAATTGTGCTGATTATTTTTACCCCATGTCAAATTGTCAAAACAACATTTTTTGGTCAAAGATCAGAGAGTCTGTACTGGATGTAACAAAAAGCTGTGTAACAGCAGAATTATTAGAGCAGAGCCTCTGCTTGTGGGCAGTTACTTGTCTGATACTCTGCCCTACAGGCAGTTTTTGAAGAGCTGCACAACATTTCACCCAGAAGTATTTCTTAAAATATGTGCTCTTTCTTGAATGGGAAAAGCACAGTCTGTCCCACATAAAATCTGGGACAATGTGCTGTCTTTTGACTAGTTTTTAGTCTATGAATATACGGGGAAACTCACACCTCTACAAGTCACACAGTGAATTTCCCAGTCACGGTCGTTAAGCACATTGTAGCAAAGAGGGAAGTCGGGCTTTGTGTTGCACTGCATGATGACAGGGCTATTTTAACAATCCACCTTTCAAGCGAAATCTCTTTAAGACACACCCCTGAGAACCAGGCAGGAACCCCTCACCTGCAATCCAATGTTCAGGTACAGAAAGCCAATGGAGCCCCTCTCCCCCAGCTCGTCCTGCTTCTCTGTGCCACCCATCTCCACGATGCACAGTGACTCGGGCTGTGCGGGCAGCGCCTGCATACTCAGGGGCTGTAAGCAATCCTGGGGGAGACAGGAAAGGAACCACACCAGTCAGCAAGGCTTGGCATGGCAAGACAGGATTCAAGCTCCATCTAAGGATCTTAAATATGCCCTTTTAGATCTCCAGAAAGAAGTACTCAGAACAGAAAAAAGAAAAAAAGTCACAATAGATGCTGGCTCTATGGATTTTGGCAAGCAGGAGTGGTAGTACTCTGAACTTTAGAGAACATAAACTTTAGAGAACTTTAGAGAACTTTCCAAACTGTTCTAGCACAGTTTGCAGCTACTTAGCATGGAGTGACCTGAGCAAAATTTAGCTTACTGCAAACACCTTTGAACACCTCATCTGTTACAGGTATAGGAATGGTAAGTTTGATTTGCTGACAGTTTGCTTGCAGAATGAGTCTGCTTTTACCACAGTCATAAACAAGGAGAGGGGGAAACCCAACAAAAAACCCACCCAAAACAAAAGAAGAAAATGCTTTTGTGACTCATCAGCTGAACCTGCAGAGGCATGGGTGAGTCTAGATAAAACTAGGGCATCTGTTACAGGGAAGGCTCAAGGGTCATGTTTCCTCCCAACCAGCGGAGAAAGGCTATACAAGCTATCCATTCCTGCTCACACACCTGAATATGGAAAGACCGTTTGGATAGACACAATCCACCTCTGGAGTATCCTTCTGAACATTTCAAACCAATGGAAGGGCAAAAAGAGCACAGCTACTCACTGAAGGGTCAAGTGAAATAATTCTGACAGTGTTGTCCACCAGTCCAACAGCAAGGAATCGGGAACGCTGCTCCCCAGGGGGAACATTGGCCAGGCTCATGCAAACTACATCAGCCGACATTTCCTTTCTCTCTGTGTACTCATTCAGCTGTCCTGACTGAGAAAAAAAAACATGACTTATTAATTACACATTTTGTTTTTAAATATAATACTTTGGATTTGTTTAAAAATTGTTATATTGTTTATATAACAATTTATTTCAGCTGCAATTGGAAGAACCAGAAGACCAAGAGTATAAATACACAATTTTCAGCCTCAGTTACGAGCTTCAGAGACTTTAATTAGCCACTAAATAATCTCAGATAGACAGTGTCTAGATATGCAGGGCTTTGATCTATCCATTCTAGAAGGATGCTTTACTACTGAATCCTTTTCTGCAGGTCTGATCAAGAATCAATCCCCAGCATACCCTGTACCTCATCCAAACCCATTCACGACATTAACACACATACCGGGTCCATCTCAAAGTAAACCAATTCTCCTCCAGTCAGTGCTATCACTACTTGTCTTTGGTTCACAGCACATTTCACAATGGTTTTCTTCCCTGGTGTCTTCCATTCGTTTACTCTCTTATCTGCTCGGATGTGCCGGATCCCATCTGGATAAACCTGAAGCAAAAAAAAAAGGTCACATCAATTCTGTATTTACCATCCCTTCACAACTCCCATTTCACTGGTGGCTCTGACTCAGCAGAAGTCAAAGGCAAGCACTGCTCCTGGCAGCACTGATCCATCAGCTATGTACCAGGCTGAACCAGCAGGAAGATATTTGCCAGCTGGAAGCACTGCATCTTTCAACCACAGCAAGAAACTACTGAAAGAGATTAGGACCATCTTCAACTGGTCCAGTTTCACTCAGCAAGATATAAAAAGGGAAAGGCTGAATCAGTGTCATTCTCTGCCAGCCCACATCTTTAGACATATGTGGCACTACGATAGAAACCACATTTGTGCAGCAAGCTAAGAGTGGCAGACATAGCAGACATGTCAGAAGCTTTCCATTACCTGTACCAAAGCATCATCACCAAGAAGAGAGCAGGACAAGGTGGGTGTAGTACCCAGGAATCCAGAGTCAGTCACTTCTTCTACAGTCTCTCCGATAGACAGCACCAGTGTGGCATTTACGAAGGACACAATAATGTAGGCATCAAATTCATCTGGTCAAGGGAGACAGGGAAAAAAAGAGTGCTGATTTAATAAATGCAAGGCTTCCCAACACAATCAGCAGTCTGACAAATGTCTAGCAGTTACTCTTCAGCAAAATTCCTGATAATTACAGCTGCTGACAGTATTGCTGCCACAAGTTCGCTCTAGGACACGCTGTGCAAAAGCCAGCCACTGTGGGACTCCAAACAATGCAAGACCAAGCCAGGGATCAAACCACAATCCAGATCCAGAGTCAATCCACAATACTCTGGATTCTGGCAAGCGAGATTCTTGTCTATTTTTTTCAAAGAATGCACGAGTTCTAGAAACATTTAAGACAGTTGTCCCATCTCATACAAGGAGCTAAATCCAGATTTAACACCCAATGAAGTCAAATGAAATACTCTGAAAATCTGAACATAAGGAATCTATCTGCAGAAATCACACTATGGATGCTGCACACAGGAGGTTGTAGGACCACAATCTCTATCTAGCAGCCACACAATAAAAGGCTGCAGAGAACAATTAGGGTGCATTGCAGTAGAATTTAGGGTTAAACCTGCTCTACCCTCCTCCAGAACTTCAACTGGCTTCCATTCACACTGAGTCTCCTGGGATGAGAAACAATTACATTTTTAAGATAGTTGCAATACTGTCATTTATCCCAATAGAAGTAAAGGTCAGTGTTTGCTCTACTATCTCCAGTACTAGCTTCTCTCAAAGGGGACAACTTGGGAAACTCCTGTAGCTTGGGCATAGAGCAGCTATGCTGATCAAAATAATCTTAAGATCTCATTTGGAAATAGGGAAACTTTGTGGAAAATGAGGGTAGTAGGACTGGGTGAAGGGAATGTCCCAGTTTGCTGCTGCCTGCTTTCGTTCTGCAGAAAGCAATAGGTCTAAGGAGGGGAAGAGGACAGGCTCATTAAAACAGAGTAACAAAAGCAACAGAAACAATGAAGTCTATTGGGAAATGGACCCAGAAGCCTTGGAAGAGAAATAAGATTGCCTCAGAGAAGCAATTCCACTTCTGCTGCTGTTGTCATGCAAGTGCTATTTCCTAAAAAGAAAATTCCTCATTTTAACCCAACTCAACCCAAAGCTCAGACTTGGGCACCAGAGCACATCTAGTGGAGGTGAGGGTGCAAGAGAGCTGTCACAGTTCCTGCCCTTGAAAGCAGATTCTCCACCATTCTCAAATGTGGAAGACATGGAGAAGTGGCTAGTGACTTTAATAGAAAAGGAAAATAGAGAAATCTCATTGGAATGGAAACAGGATGCCACAAAACACAATGCAGCAGCTTAAAGAACCCAAAATGGGTTAACCAAAACAAATGCTTCAAGAACTAATAATCCTTTTCTTATCCACCCTGTTTAGAGGGAAGCATTGCCAAACGTGCTGTGTCACGTTTATAACAAAAAGTTCTTACATACAGTTGAAAATATGCAAGTGAAAAATTCAAAAGACGCTATCATTCTTCTCTGCAACATCTGGTATACAGACCACAGCTCTGATCAAACTGAAGAGTTCTGTGTAACTAAAGCAATTCCAACAGCAGTCTGTGGCATGAACTCTGTTACTACTCTATTTTAAGAGGTCACAGCCTCCAACAGCTCCAAAACCCCACAAACAGGAACCAGTCCACTCGGGGGAATGAGAAAGCAGGAACTGAACCTGCACACAGAACCCACTCAGTAACGCCAACTCCTTGAACACTTGGCTTAACAGAAGAATTCCTCCAGCATTAACAGCAGATGGTAAGAGTCCAGCAAGACACATTTACACACTGCTTATTTTCTACACTGAATAGCAGCTTCTCCTACAAACTTACACGAATTTTTCAATACCAGAAGTCTACAAGAATTCCTCGATCATGGAGTTTCTAGCAGTTCACAGGCTAAGCATTTGATTCATAAATATCCCATAGACAGGAAGTTCTAAGAATTCCATTTCAAAGACCACTGTTGCTTTCCAAATTACTTCAGAGCTACTGCCTTCCTCCCTGGGGGCTGTCTATTCTCATGATAAACCACTGTGTCCCAGCTGGAGGTTTAAGCATGTGATTTGGAAAAGGACAAAGAACTCCCATTTGAAAACAAAACAGATTCCCTTAGTCGTACTCTAAACAAAAACTCATTCCTACCTCTTGCTACTTTAGCTTTCTTTCCATTGGCTTACATTTATATCAGAACATGCCTGAAAGTCTGTGTCAATAATGGTGACAAGTACATTTTTGCTTGAAGTCTGTGTTGCTTAATGACTCTCTGCTGGAGCTTTTGAAATAAAGGGTTTGATTTACCAGAATTAAGTCAGTGAATAAGACACATTCATCTAGATTCAAACAGTACAATTTTGGTTTAGAAAATATAGCAGCCTAGTTGAAATTAAGAGGACAAAATCCCTAGGGCACACTGAGAAGTGTTCTCAGAAAAAGAAAAGATCTATAGATTTCAATATGAAAAGGTATCTACTTAGCTCTGCACAATCCCAAGCAAAACATCAGGCTCCCCAGAGTTTTGAGCAGATAGACATCATTTTGTATGCAGACACAAGACTTAAGAGATGCTTATTGCTGTTGTAATTGCTCCTTTCAGCTCCTTTCAGCAAGTAAGAGACATTTCAATGACTCTGAAGAACCACAGCTGGACTTGTTCTCCTATGCATGCATTACAAGTTTTCTGCAGCTTCATGCACACGTCACAACCATTTATGAAAACAAGACGTTTCAGTCCATGAATTCTACACTATTGTGCTTTTTGTTATTTGTGATGGATTCAGTTTGAGTTAGTCCATGAGAATTCCATTCTTATGTGCCAGTCCAGGCCTGACAGTTTTCTCACGCTCTGCAGCATCTGAATTTGCACTGATACAAATGCAGTCACCACTGGCTCAGAGGAGTTCAGTGAACAAACTGGTGAGCAGTGGAAGAGCTCAGGATCACTCTCAGTTAAACTCTGAGGGGATGACAGCACATTTTCCTGGGCTTCTGTTTACTACTGCGTGGCGACTCCACAGTGCTGACTCACTGCACATTGCTCCTCCAGCAATGCCAGGTAGGGAATGCTGACTCTTAGCTCCCAGCTCCCATCTGTCAACACAGCAGAGCACACAGCTACATCCACAGATATCTGGCTGCAAGAGAGGGTTTGGTGCAAACCCCATCCACTTATGTCTCACGGGCAGATGAATCCCATAATGACAGGACATGCCCATGCCAGTAATACCTGCAAGTGCTCCTAGCACACTGGATCTTTTTCTCTTGGAGATCTGTAAAATGCAGCTGGGAGCCTAACCCTGGTCTATAAGAGAGCTGAAAATACCCCTGAAACACACACAACCAATTTTAGCAAGAAATGACTGTCCCACAGAGACACACTTGATTATTTTGCTTCCCAAGGACTGCAAGATGGACAGGGATCTGCTTTCTACTCCTCAGCTACTGAACTTCAAAGGCAACAATCTTCAACTACACACCAGTTTCTAGTATTTGTTTACTGAAGTGCTTGGCATAAATGTAGCCCCATGCTGTTGGGATTCTCTGTGGTTAACCTGTGGGACTGCACAGTTGCCCCTAGCAGTAGGTACACACCTGTGGTGATCAGCACCTCCACCACCAGCCACCTGTGAAAGAAAAAAAAAGGCTTGGTATTGGTAGTATCACCACGTACCAGCCAAGGTTAGTATTTGCTTTGAAGACTGCAGACCCTGGATGTTTCTTACTGAGGCCTTGCAGCACATGCACACTGCAGCATCAAGGCAGAGCCAGGAAGCCCCACACTGCAAAGTGAGCCCTCATGAGCAACTTCAAGATTAGATACATATTTGAAAAGGTTCTGCACTCTTTCTGATTAAAACCCACTAAAATAATTTCTGAATTCCAAGAGCTGGAAATTGGGGATGAGTTTCACATGACTATAAACTGTATTCAGGGAGCAGTTACAGATTCAAAGCTTCCTGAAATCATGGAGATGATCATGCTGAAACCTGGAGAATTTGGAAGGTGGAAAGAAGAGGAGGCAATGAGACTGGTCCGTTTCCTGCAGATCATCAATGGTCTTTCACCTCCTGAAAAGTCAAAGTCGTCTTCTGGAACCCCAAGAGAAAAGATTTTATAACACAGGGTGATGTCAGAAGTCTCCACTCCTCACAGGGAGCAAATCTTACCATATCCTCTTCTAGAATGCTGGAGAGAAGGTTCCTAACAAACTGGAATACCCCCTTTTAGGAAAGCATGTATTTTTTTATATGAACTGTGGAAACGCTTTCCTTTTGACCCTTTTATTTCTGGGGAACATGAAGGCACTTCATGATCAAAGTTCCTCCCATGTTGCTTAGGCAGTACATAAGTCTCAGGACATGAGCACAGGAATTGTCGGCAGGTCTTGCATGGCAAGGTAAATTCCACTGCAATGTTTGAAATGCCCACAGCATTACTGGTTCCCTGGAAGGCACACTACTCTGCTAAAATACAAGGTATAATGTCACCATAGCGGGCTAAGGTCTCTATTGCAACAATCTGGCCTTTCTAGATCCTGTGCAAAAGCTTAGGGAAGTCTTTGTGAGAGTTATACAAAGCACTGCCTTGGAAATCCCTGAGACTGCCAGTACCTAGAACAGTTTCTCTTCAAGCTTTTGAGGTGTTTCTGTACAACTCTGTTCTCACCTTCAAAAGAAAGGCAAGACAAGGGACTACATTTCCTCTTGTACTTTAGTAAGGCCAGTATTTCAGATCAGGAGAAAAATAACCCACAACACACTAAATCCCCAATCCAGTACATTCTGCCAACATGAAATCTTGACCTTCCCGGAATCACCATAATTCTCCACACTGCTGGGTTTTTAATAAGGAGTCTGTCCGAGTCCAAAGGGGTTTTTGTTACAGATATGCACAGAAGGAAGTAATAAAATAGACACTGATGCAAATTTATCATCTTTGTTTCATAATTTGTATCCTACTCTCTCACAAAATGCTGATTACCGCAGTTGTCAACACACACATGAGGAATAGTGAGTATGCTCCAACAAGAAGAATAGCTGTCGCCTGCTGATGTTTGAGCAAGAACTTATGGACAAAAACTGAAGGGAAAGAATGAGAAGTTCAGGAGCTTCAGGCTGCAAATGTACAGCTGACACAGCATATTGGATGATGGACGCAGCTGCAGGCAGCTGCTTCTTTGTCAAAAGGAAGTGTGACAATTCCAGGGTACCAGAGGGTGGGTGGCTTCTAAAGACAAGCAGGTGGTTGCTGACTCAAACCACAATTTCTGGAGATGGCACACAACCATCATGTAGCACCATTCCTACCTCCTTGGACAGAAAACCAGAAAAAAACAACAAAAAAAACCACACACCAAAGTATTATGATCTCCCCGTGCTTCAGGAAAATACTGCATACCTTCAACATGTCTCCTCACAGTCCATACAGCATTGGGGTTACCAGGCAGCTCTGAGACGGCCATTTCGGATACCTAAGAGTAAACAGGAAGGAGGTTCTTTTGCAAACAGATGTTTAGACTTACTAGAGTAAGCAACCAAACCACCAGCAGTTTTTAAGCTTTCCCATAACTGGGCAGGAAAGCTAGCAATTCCCAGTTCTGATGCTCTCAGCCCATGCCAGATGTGCTACAGGGCAGAATATATTCAGCAATGATATGGCAACGTTATTGCTCTGATGATCAGCTTTAAAACAAGGTCATCCGCCCCCAGCAGAGATCAGCAGCAGCTGGCAGACACCAGGAATGTTCCAGCTCAATACACTCAAGTATTAGAAGAGAGACAAAATGCAGGTTGTTGAAGTCAAGTAAACAAAGAGCCTTTGAGACTGTAAGAATAAACAGTACAACCCTCCTATTTCTTCAAGAAGCAAGAGAAAGTAGCTCTCCAGACTACAGCAAAAGGAGAATCCCCTCATTTCAGCACCTTTATTTCAAGGCTTTCCCCACACTGCCCTCATCTCTCAGGTTGTTCTTCTGAAGCGCTGGATCTCTTACCTCAAGTCCATGTCTTAAAACCCTCAGAGATGACCTGGGCCCCCGACCACAAGCCACATACAATTGGGGTGTGTCTTCATTGGCCAAATCTGCTATCTGTGTGGAGAAAAAGTGTCAAAACAACATCCATGGAATGAGAAAATAAAACTAAACTCTATATATATATGTATCACACTACTACTTCAAGAATGTTTTTTTCAAACACCAAAAAGCTGTGAAAATGTCACAGGGTGTTGCAGCTGCTGCCCTGAAAGAATGTCAAGTTTCAACCAAACTCTTTGCAAAGAACTGGTCTGATGGTCAACAGAGAAGAAGCACAGAACTGCTGGCTGACACTCTGTGTTCAGACACATCTATCTCCACAGGAATCAAAAGCTGCCAGGTCAGGTACCAATCTCAGGCAGCTGCCTGAAAACTCTGCAGATTTGCCTTTCTATGAGTCTTTACTTAGAGTAGTATTTCTGGAAATCTGGGGTAACACAGCTATGGTGACTCCACTTACTTACACGTATGGTAAATGGGAACTTGCTGATGGCAACATACCTGACAACACAGAATAGGAGACAAACTGTCCAACTCGTCCACCAGTACCAGGTTCTTCAGAGGGCGTGGCTGGAAAAAGAATGTGTCTCCTTCCTCAAGAGGCATGGCAGAAGAAAACTCTGGCTCCTCATCATCATCTCCCAGGTGAGCTATCTGGTACAGGTAACTTGAGACAGAAAGAAGACTGTCACAGCATGTTCAGAGCAAAGCTCATGCAGCCTTCTTGAAGTAAGGCTTAGCCAGATATTCAGGTACCGGGGAAGAAAGAAATCCAACCCCACATTATACAGTATTTTATTAATTATTATTAATAATTATTAATATTTGGCTTTAAGGACTGCCTTCTTGGTTGCAAAATACTTTAAAATAATCGGAGACCAGCAAAGAAAAAAAATTAACTCCAAAAAACCCCCAAAACCCACAAACAAGAACCGCCCCCCCGCAACCTCCCAGCTTCAGGCTTTCACATTTGCAGCTGTCATTGGGAACATATCCGAAAGTTTCAGCGTTTTGTTTACCCTTGAACCTTTTAGATATTCCTGTGTTAAAGGCAAAGCACCAACTGACAGCTGAGGCCAAAAGCAAGGTCAATGGCTAAGACTTCAACTCCAGAGTTATCTATTTTATTGGAATACTCTCATCTTACTATTTTTAACCACATTCCCTATTCCATTTTATGAGCCTAAATAACACAATAATCAAGTTAAACTTCCAGAGAAGGAAAAAAAAAAAGAAAAACAACAAAAAAAACCCAGAAAGATAGACTGAGTTACTTCCCATTTTCAATAAAGCCCAAATATGGCTTCCTCAAGAAGTTCCTCAATTCAGATTCAGTCCAGCAAACTGGCTGGGGCTCCCTCAGGTGGCTGACTGCAGATGCAGTCAGAATACAGTTTAAATCTTCATTCCTGTGAATTCCCCACTCAGACACTGTTAAGCTAATCTTCAAAGGTGGGCATGACCCTTTAAAGTATCTAGAAGCCAAAATATGAATTAAGAGAAAGCCCTCAAGTACACATCTATTAAGGGAAAAGAACACAGTTACTGATAAGACCCTCTATTTACTTCTGAGTGGCCATCCACACAAAAATTCAAAACTATCAAACTAATTGAAAAGATAATATGTGATGAACCCTAGAGAAACATCAAGTGCTCAATTCTTCCAAAACCTGCTGCAACAGCAAGTTATCTTTTGTTCTCTGCGCTTCAGCATCTAATCTAAATTCAAACAAGAAAATTCCCCCATTCATAGTCTAATCCAACTGTTCTTCTCAAGCCCTGTGAACAAAGCACTAATTTACCCATTAAATCAGAGGTGTTTTCCTTCTATGCACAGTAAGTTCAAGGGTCAGACTGCAGGCCTGAACAGAACCAGCATGTTTCAGGGGAAAAACACAGACGTAAAATTGTTTACTCACTGGTTTCCAAATTCAGATGCCACAAAGAGAAATCCCGTTTTAAGCACACACATGGCAGCAGCAACAGGAACAGTGTCAAAGTACTTCAGTCGAATCTCTGTTACCTGAAAGCAAATGAAGATGTGACTGTGATGATAAAGTACTGGAGTTCCTCGTGTGATTTAATAAAAATAATCTGCCTAGCTATCTTCTCCAAAAAAATGAAGCAAGAGTGGGCCAGGCTTAACACATCAGTAGTTTGGGGCACCAGGTTATAAATCACAAAATCCAATAGACTATTTGAACTCACAAGCCAGGCTGCCTGTTTTATTCCAAGACTTTCTGCCTTTTGTAACATTAAGTCAGTTTGGAAAACAAAAGCTGTAAAAATAGCAAGCTGGCTAAGAGAAAAGAAATTTGCCTCACTGAACACCAGCCATTCTCCAACATGTGAAAAATAACTGTCCTGAGCAAATTTCTGTATTTGATATGGTCACAACAGCTGTTGGTGAAACATCCAAGAACAATCTTCAGCCACTAAAACATCACAGAATATTCTGAGTTGGAAGGGACCCACAAGGATTATGAAGTCCTGGCTCTGCACAGAACCCCAAAAATCACACCATGTGTCTGAGACCGTTGTCCAAACACTCCTTGAACTCCGGCAGGCTTGGTGCCTGCTTCACAATCATCCCTTGTACCAAATTTGACATGTTTAGATGAAGGAAAAACTAATATTCAACACTTACTAAAAAAACCTAATACATGGCAGCAGAGATCTTTTCAGAGCAGAACACTAAAATAAGCAGCAGCAAGCCACTGCAAGCCTGTTATTTCAACTCACAGACCAGCTGTACCAAGCTAGCTACTGAAATTTGCAAAAATACTGATTATAGCATGTAAATATTCAATTAAGAGACTGGAGGGCACTTGCTGCAATCCAGGGAAACTGTGTTGCACAGAATTAGTACTGAAATACTCTTCAATAGGTTCATGAATCACAGTTTACATCTTTAAAGAAAAGACCACCTGTGACCTGCTCAAGTGACTCTGCAGCATAATCCCCACAGGATTTTGCAAACCTTGCACCACATCTCTATGAGTAAACAGCCCACAGCTGTGACCAGTGTTAATTGTTTTACATGATTTGTGATACATGTGCCGTCACACAGTTAAACCCACAACAGTAAATATTTATCACCTTAGAGAATATAATTGACTAAGGACTCCTCTCAATCAATGCTTTTGCATTCGTGGGATGCTTACCATGTCTTCATCAGTCTCCAGAGTAATTTTGAAGATGTCTCCCTGTTCTGTCTGGGCCAGGAAGAAGAACATGGACTTGGTCTTATGTGTAGCAGAGCAGACAAAAATCATACCTCTCTCTGGGTCATCCAAGTCATTCTGTCAGAAAAGAGAGTAGAAGTCATTGGCGGAATTGCCTGACAAGCACAGATGTGACTTCACTCACTGAAGTATTTCCATTCACAGGTAACTTTGGAGGTCACAATATGCAAGGAGGCTTTTAACACAAAGCACAACCCCTTTGTTACACAGGTAGTCACCCTAGGTACATCTCTGCCCCAGAATGAAATACAGTTGTGGGACACTGTGCCTAAGCATCATCCCCCACCTTTTTTACTCTCCTCTCCAGGCAACTCTCACATATCAAAGCCAAAAACAGAGGAAAGGGCTGCAACCCACACACAGCTGGTTTTGAACACCATGGCAGGTGTTCAAACCACTGGCAAAGCATGTAATTCTCAATACCGAAGGAAGAGGAAGCAGCATTAGATGCAACAGAGCAGCTGTTGAATTCACCTGCATCTACAATAGCTGTGCCACTGTGACTCACCATCTCAAGTAATCCTATCTTGCACTGAAAATGCTGCCTGATCAGAGTCTTTGGAGTATCTCCAGTGTAAATCTCAGAGAAGAGACATGAACCACACTCATCACTTCAGGCTATGCCCACCTCCGTCCTCCCTCTCAGATAACACACAGCCAGCGAGGTAGGATAAGCCAACATGTTTTTAACTTTTTTCTTTCTTAAAAACCTTCCTGATGCCCTTAACCTTGAAAGGCAAATTCCAAGCATTCATAACCTTAAAAAATTCTCACCCGTCTCCTGGGAATTGGGCATCTGATATCAGGCTGGTCACCGAAGTTTTTGTAGGTAATATAGTTTTCAGAACAGATCAGCACCCCGCTGGGGCCATCAGAACCACCAGGAACTGAAAGAGAAGTGTCAGGAGAAAAGCCTTTACCACAGATCTGACTTACTGCTGGCAGAACATTTGGTTTTCCGTAAAGCAATGTAATTTCCAGCGCCCTCCATCACCCTGCATATTATGAGTCTGCTCTTATTGAAAAGGAACACAAAAGACTGAGTACAGTTGCCTGTGCCAGCATGAGAACAGGGCAGATGGAACCAGGTGAACAGGAAGCTTGCAGCTTCAGACAAACTTTTCAAGTTTTATCCTTCCTGGCTTATTCTTGTCTCAAAAGCCATGACATGCCCAGAATACCACACTAGCAACTTGCCAGTTAACCACAAGCCTTGGGTTTCTGGCACATTTGTTTGCTGTCAGAAACATCCATGAGATGGTTTTCTGACGAATCTTTCACTTTTAAAGTACGATTTTAAAAATGTTTCTATTGAGATCCCAGCATAACCAAATATATCATCAAAACAGATTCAGCACAGTATTTGGTGTCTGTCTGACAGCTGCCTACAGGAGATGCAATAGGGCAGGCATACAAAGATGCTCTCCCAGCTCAGCATCTTTTGTGCTTGGAGAGGAACCTAGAGCAGTTTCCCTGGCTGAAGGTTTTATACTGGCTTTGCATCTAACCCCTCAAGTGGGCTTTTAGTCCATGGATTCACCTACTGCCTTTAGCTGATGGAATCCCATGCAAGAGAGTACATTACCTAAAACTAAATCCATTTGCATTGCTACCAGCTAATTTCAGGAGCACTCTCAAACTGCAGCTGCGTCTATGAATTCTTCCAGATTTCCATGTGTGAACCACCCCTCATTACCTGGCTCTAAGGTAAATTAATTAATTTATACTAACAGCTCAGACTACAATTGAAACACCTTTTAAGATACAAAGAATATTGATTGTATTTCCCTGGGGGAATGGAAACCAAGTAGATCAATGAGAAAATGACTTTATGAGCCCTACCTGTTATGAGGAAGTTGCCATGTTCTTCCAGGGGCTCACTGTATTTCCTGACAACATGGTTCAAACCCAAGTCCAGTTCATAGAATGTCAATGTCTGCTGTGTGTTGGCTGCAGCTTCTCCTGTTGGATCATTGTCTGCTTCCTAAAAAAGAACACATGGAGGTGTCTTTCAAGAAAAGTATTAAAAGAAGGAGCAAAGCTGATGTGTGGGGAAACAGTTTTGAGTAACAAAAGAATGAAGGCCAAAAGACTTGCTGGAAGCTGCACAAGAGAAGTTCAGACCAAGAAAATATGTGTATTTTCAGTGAAAGAACAAAAAAGCCATACAGACAGAAGAGACTTGCACATTCTGGCTGAAGGGAAGACAAAAAGCAAGTTCATTTGTGAAAAACGAAAACTCTCTCAGACAGCAAAAGCAGCCAATGTTCCCTACTGATAGATGAAAAACAGGAGAGGAACAACAAAGCTCAAAAGACAGCAAAGGGAGATCAAGTTCTCACCTCATAATCCATTTCCAGACAAGCAAACATTGGGTTTTCAAATCCCACATCGACTCCCACCACGTGGTAGACCAAGGTATTGGCCTTGTGGGCTTCCAGTGGGGAAGAAATGGTGAGTCGAGCAGCGGCATCTCTGTTCAGGATATACACCAGCTTCTGCTTTTCAATGGCACCTGCAGGAAACGACAACAGCACGTGAAGCCCATCACTTGATGATCAAATCTGACCTTAACTACAGCCCAAAATCGAGTTGTAACTTTGCAAGAGAACGTCAGCATTACTTCAGCTAAAGTTCACCACTGATGTTTATCTCTGTGCCACCAATTAACCTCCAATATTTCATTTTATATCTTTCAGGTTGCAAGCACAAAATGACAACTTAAGCCCTTTAAAGCCAAAGCCTGTCCCTTTGAGCTACATTCACCTGGCCCAATATTTCATCTGTGATGGCTTGAGGTGGATCTAACTCACTCATTCCACCACACAAGACATGACAGACTGCAAGGAAGCAAAGACAATTGGAAAGAAGCAGCCACATGTTCTGCTATTTAAAGCCAACAACCTTTCCTCAGAAATATTGTAACTAAGAAAACACATCCTTGCCTGACACACAGCATCCACAACATAATTAACATCACTCAAATATCAATGTGAATGGCACAGTTGGGACTGTGCTACCTTCTCACCCAGGAAAACCAGAAATGTTAGAAAAGAAACAGTATCATTTATTGGTATTCCCGATAGAAAAACACACCGGTAAACTACCATCAGCACTGCACAGAGCTGTCTTCAGCAAACTGAGAAAGTGCCATACACCTCACACTAAATCCTGAAAAAAAAAAAAAAAATTCTTTCAAGTGTCTCTCTACCTGTGCAGCCTGATCAGAAATGCATCTGGGTGTCTTCAGGACACACCTCAGAGAAGAGACATGAACTCAGAACATCATTTCAGGCCATGGGAACTGACTGGCTACACTGTAGCACTACTGCCTGCAATCCCATCTTCTATCCCACACATCACACTTCAGGGCTCTTGGCACTGCTAAGCAAACTGGTCTCTCTCCAATTTATTTTGGCCTAGCATTAGAATTTATTTGTGCAATTCCACCAGCATCAAGGAACCATTCTGCATGCCTGTATTCTCCTTGACAAAACTCAATGCCTAAAACACTGCATAAGAAACAATTCCAATTATACCTGGCAGAAACTTGCTCCAAAATAAATATCCCCAAGACAGAAGATAAAAACAAAATAAGAACACAAACTGACAGAGTGACTTACTGATCATGACGGCACGGCCCTTTGGGTCTACAGCCAAGTACTGGCCTGGAACAATTCTGCGACATCCACTCTTGCCAAAGGTTTCCTGATGGATCTTCTCAAACACATTCTTGGAGGGCTGGTACTCCAGGATGACAATGCGGCCCGAATCACTGCCCACCACAATGTAGTCTTTGGTCCCTCCTGTCAGCCTAAAGGCCATGAGGGACCTGATGACTCCAAACACTTCCACGGTCAGCAAAGTGTGAACCTTCCCAGTGTTGGGATCAGGGCGGAGTAACTCCAAGATCTTGCCCCGGGAAACAACAATTTCTTGTTGTTTGGTTCCTGAAGAACCCAAAACATGAACACCAGTCAGCGACAACAGAGCACAACACACAACTTCAAGTGCTACAAGTGAAGAAGGGAAAACTTTGACCACCAAATGCCAGTTTTAGGATTGCTATGGAGAAATTCAAAGAAACTCATTCATCGTATTAGGTACCACTATTGATTGAACATCTTTATAACAGACCAGAAAATTGGTCAAAATACACAATTAAAACTATAGATAAAATAGATCAATAAATAATCAAGCCAAACTTCTCCCAATCTTTCCACAAGATACCACAGCTCAAGTAACACTCAAGCACAAATGACAATGCACCAGCAAAAAAACCCAAGATGTACCAAAGCAAACTGTAAACACCTTCTTCTTTCTTGTACTATCCAAAAAAACCCCAAGCTAAGACATGTGAAGGGAGGAAAAGATTACCTGAGAAATTGCCATGGATAGCAAAGCTAATGCCTGTGGCACGCTGCAACGTCAGATTGTACAGAAACATGTTGGCAACGGGTTTGCTTCACGTTACTGTAACTCCACTAATTCTGCAACAAGTAGAACAAAAATATCAATTTCTCAAAAGAAAACCCTTCATCCTGCACAGAGAGAACCGCTGCCTTCCCATGTGTGCACAGATCACTTTACACCAGGAACCCAACTGCCACGCCGCTATTTGGTATTTATTAGCGCGGCGAGGCAAAAAGGCTCTCCCGAGGTGTCCCGGCTGCCGAGCGCCAGCTGAGCTCCTTATTGCCGGGCGGCTGAGCAGGACTTCCAGTTAATTACTACTAATTACTCATGGCTTTAGTTGTTCAGAAACCAAACACAATTAGGGAATCCCTCCGGGATCCCCGCCCCGTTACGCGTCCCCGACGCCGCCGTTTCATCGAGCGGGAGCGCAGCCGCCCGCAGCTGCTCAGGGCCCACTCCTCTCCGCGAGGCTGAGGCGGGAGGGAACCCTCGCACCAACGGGCCGCCCCGGACCGGGGAAACCGGCCCTCAGTCTTGCTAATGCCCCGGCAGGACGAGGAGTCAGCACAGCACCGCCCCGCGCCTTGGGTGGGCTCCCCGCGCCCTGCGGAGCGCTCGCCCCGGGAACCGCCACAGGTCACTGTCCGGCCCGGCCGCCCCCGCCCGGCCCAAGCCCCGAAGGCTCCGCGACGCTCCCCCGCCCCCAAATCAGCGGCCCGTCCTGGGCGTTCCAGCCGCGGAGCCACCACCGAGCAGGCGGAGCCGCGCTCACCGTGCGGATGGCGGCGGATGCTGCTCCGGCCTAGGCGGGCGCGCCGCCGGCCTCCTCCGCCATCAGCGCCGCGCCTGCGCGCTACCCTCCCGCGCCTTCTCCACGGGGCTTTCTCCGGGTCCGGCGCGCGCCCGCGCCTTGTGTGTGGAGGAGGCTGCCCCAAGCAGTGCCTGAATAATTGCGGCACTATGGCAGCTGTTCCCTGCACCAAGAGTCCTCCCCAAAAAACCTTCAGCCGCCTTCTAGCAGAGAGATCCAGAGGCGCAGTAGCTTCCTCGCTGCCGGGCGGAGCTGAGCCGCCCCAAGACGCCGACAGCCCCGCCGGGCCTCACGGCGGTATCGACCGCGTCAGCTGCGAGCCAAGATGGCGGCGGCCACGGCGCCGGGACTGAAGGCGCTGCCGGGGGAGAGCGGCAGCCCCGCCGCCTCCGCCCTGTCCATGGAGCGGATCCAGTCGCTGACCGACCTGGCGGACCTGGAGGCCGCCTACAGCCGCTTGTGTGAGGAGGAGGTGCGTGGGGCCGGGCACGGGAGGTGGCGGAGCCCCGGGAAGCGGATGCCTCGCTGTCTCTGTGGATCATTGTTCTCATTGTTGGATCCTCTCTAGAGGTGTTTAATACGGACTCAGCCGCCCCTGGGGCCCGGCTTGGAGTCGGTGTCGCCTCCGCGGATCCCTGAACCGCGAGCAGCCTGGAGATTCTGAGATCTCGTCCACTGGCAGCGCGGCCGGGGAGGAGTTTGTGGGTTATCTGACTTAAAAGTGTTGTGGTGAGGATTCCAAACCCGATGCTTTCAAATGGCAAAACCATAAAGATTTAGAGTATTGAAACTCTAAATGCCGAGATCTTAAGAAGGATTTATTTATCATATGAGCTCTTGAAAGCACTAATGCCGTGCTAGCTCTGTGTCCCTGGCTTGGACATAGGGTCTGTGATAAGTTGGTGGCCTGGAAGAGAGCTGAAGTCACACACCACTTCCTTCATCTTTTTTTCCAGAAAGTCGTGCAGGAAGAGCTGGATGCCCTCCTGGAACAGCAAAGCACTATAGAGAATAAGATGGTTGCTCTTCATCGCATGGGGTTAGTGATCCCCACCACCTCCCCTTCCTTCTGCTGCATGACACAGATATTCCTGCATGACACAGATATTCCTTTCAGTGTCGTAGGGAAGCACATCCTTTCTCAGAAAATGTGAGACTTTAAATCTGTGGTAGGGAGCAGTAGCTGGATCCTCACTGGTGCCCAGTTCTTCTCAGCAGCACTGATAGCTGTGCCCTCATCCAGTCTGACCCATTTTGGTGTAGGTTGAGCAGCTTTTTGAAAGTGTCACCTCACAGATTGCCAGGTTTCAGCATCAATGCCTGGATCAGGTGTCTTGTGTCAGGCTGTCTACAGGTGTGAACAAGTATTACTGCCTCTGCATGGTGAACTTTGTGCAGACAGCTGGAAAGACATCCTAAGTGGCCTTGTGTCTAGTAGAAGTTCAGAGGACAGGTTTACAGACCTCGCCTCCACTTCAGAAATGGAGAATGTCATAAAGGCCCAGTGGTTTGGTCATGCCCTATGTGGTAGCAAGGCACAGTTGGTCTGTGCAGCCTCTCCCAAAGCAATCACTCTGTTCCTTACTCCTGCTTTGCTCCCAGAGGAAGGGAGTGAAATGAGAGAGAATGTTGTGACAGGGCCAGCTGTGTTTGGAGGAAGAGCCATCCTGGTTTTGCACACCATCTGACTGGTTAATGTGTGCATCTCATGCTCAGTTCACATGTGTTCCCAGCCCTAATCTGCAGCTGATCGAGGGGGATGCCCAGCAGCTGGCAGGGATGATCACCTTCACCTGCAACCTGGCCGAGAACGTCAGCAGTAAAGTCCGTCAGCTTGACCTTGCCAAGGTAACTGGGCTGAGGGAGGCTGGGACTTGTCACTGCTAAGCTGTGTTCTGTGCTCACAGCACAGCAGATGTGCCCTTCCTTCAGTGGGCAGGTGGGCTGGAAACTGCTTTGTTCTTTATTTTAGCTGTGTCTTTCTGGGCTCCTGAATATTGCACGGTGTAAGAATAAATATCATAGAATCGTAGAGTGGTTTGGCCTGGAAGGGATCTTAAAGCTCATCTCATTCCCAACTGTCTTGCTATGGACAGGGACACTGTTCAGTAGGACTAGGTTGCTCAGGGCCCCATCCAACCTGGCCTTGAACACTTCTAGGGATGCTCCTCCATATAGTGACTGGTTCTCCCACATCCCCATCTGTACACACAGCTCCTGGTAGAATACCCTGAATAAGGTGAGGATGGTACTCACTAGTGTTCTTGTTAACACAGCACCATGTCACCCAAGCCAGGTCAGGAATCTGGGCTGTTCTATTCCTTGTCCAGGGACAGGCTGAGGGGTGTCGATGTCAGCACTCAACACAACTGCTCAGATCAAACAAATAATATGTGGTGGTGTCTCTGGTCTCTGCCTGTTTGTTACAGAGAAGTGTGACCACCAACCTCAGTTTTGACAAATGCTGTTCTTCTTGCGGAGCCACTGCTCTTAGGATTTAAATAGTGTGGGATTTTTTGCCTACATAATAGTTTTGTTATGTAGAGAAATATTGCTTCAGTCTATTTCTTTTTTCCCCTCATACTGTCTTCTCACAATTCCCTCTCCCTGGCCCATCCCGCAGCTGGAAGCATTACTGGTTGCCTTTCTTGCAGAACCGACTGTACCAGGCCATTCAGAGAGCTGATGACATCCTTGACCTGAAGTTCTGCATGGATGGAGTTCAGACAGCCTTGAGAAATGAAGACTATGAACAAGCAGCAGCTCATATCCATCGCTATCTGTCTCTGGACAAGTCAGTAATTGAGCTCAGTCGTCAGGGCAAGGAAGGTAAGCACTGTTTGTGAGGAGCTGATGATGACTCACCTTTCCAATGGATATCTAGAGGCTACCATTTCTCATTGTAGATAGCCTCAGCCCAAGAGACAGAGCAGAAGATCTAATTCTGGCCAGAGATCTTAGTATTTTATAGACTGACTTAGAGGTGAATGTTTTTGAAGTGTTATTACATCAGAATTATCATTAATTGAAAGGAAAGTTCCTAGCACACAGCTGTAATAGTATTTCTAAGGAAAGGACAAAGCAACAAATGAAAGGACAAAATGTTCAGACCAGAAGAAGTGTGGGAGAAGGCTCTGTCAAGGACAATTGTTCTTGTGTTATGGTGTGCTACCAAACGGAGCAACTGGAAAAGGAGTAAATTGCCAGATTCCTAAGAGGAAAATCCCAGTGGATGGGTTGTCATCCTCCATGCAAAATCACAACATTACATCACACACCAACCTGTTTGTCTTTGCATGTAGAGGAATTCCAGTGTGTCTTCTGTCTTCTCAGCTTGGGGCTGCGCAGTGCTGGTCTCTCTCCTGGGAGAAAACGTAGCATTTGATACAGTACTAACATTGTGCTGTCACTTTTCCCTTTCTTTTCTGTCCTTTGGACCAGGGGGCATAATTGATGCCAACCTGAAGCTCCTGCAGGAAGCAGAACAGCGTCTGAAGACAATTGTTACAGAGAAATTTGACACAGCTATGAAGCAGGGAGACCTGCCCCAGGTGGAACGGTTCTTCAAGATCTTTCCTCTGCTAGGCTTACATGAAGAGGGGCTGAGCAAGTTCTCTGAATATCTCTGCAAGCAGGTAACAGGCCCTGTGAAACCCAGGGGGAAAGCAAAACAAAGTTTCTGTCAAACAGATGTTGTGGAAGGAGATTTTGGTGGTGGCTTGTTAATCTTAAAAAGTAGCACTGGCCTTAGTTCATCTCTCTCTCTGCATTTGCATGCTGGGATGGGCTTTTTGATGTCTGAATACAGATCCTGGGGGCTGTCCAACTTCTCCTTCTGTGTCTTGCTCTCTGCACTTGCTTAAAGCTCATACAATGAGCCTGGAAAGAGAAGCACAAGTTTCTGCCTTTCCTTGAGCCTTCAGTTTTCCATAAGAGAGGACAGGATTCTTGTTCAAAGGAGGAACAGCAGCAATAGCTCTTGCATTGAGAAGGCCAGCAAAAGCTCTCTAGGGCAAGGACAGCGGACCTGTGGGATGAAGAATACCTTTGGGTGTTCAGCTGACTGGTCCTGTTGTCATGCAGGTGGCCAACAAAGCAGAAGAGAACCTGCAGTTGGTGATGGGGACAGACATGAGTGACCGTCGAGCTGCTGTCATCTTTGCAGACACCCTGACACTCCTCTTCAAAGGTAATCTTCCTTTTCTCTTTCCTGATTAATTGAGAATAGTCCATGATGAGACTGTCCATCAATTTAAATGCTTTTAATTTTAGCTCACAAAATGCCTCATTCCCCTGTGAGCTACAGGTGTGTCACACTTGAGGGATAGGGACACAACTAGTAGGATTCATTCCAGCCAGGAGAGGGCATCACAATAAACCAGTTTTCCTGTGTACATCTTGCACAGGCACAAGGTGGATTTGCAGAGGATTTGTTTGCTTCCTCCAGGAATCAGACTCTTCCTGTTCTCTGCATCCACAAACAAATGGGTATTCCCTGGAGGTTTCTTCAGACTTGCAGCTCTCCAGACAAACAGATCAGATCCCTTAGGGATGAGCAGCTGTTGGTGCCTCTAGGCCTGGCTCTTCAAGAAGCACCATGTGAGCTTGAAAGCAGAGAAGGAAGGGAGAGAAGGGAATATGAATGCTCTATGGGAATGTTGCCAACGACAGTAATTGACATCCCATGGTGATTAACCACCTTCTCTATGAAATCTGCTCTAATTCTAGGCTGCACCACTGCCAATTTACTCTCCCAGCCTGGCACCAATAGAGCTTTCTTGGCAGTAGTGTCAAAAGAGGGGGAGTGTTGCTAACTTTTGGAGTACAGCGTTTGGGAGAAGAAAGCAATATTGTAGAGACACTTCCTTGGAGATGAGCTTTTCCTCCAAGGAGTTCTTGCCTTTGCTAGTGCTTGCTCTCTGCAGCGTGTGCCCAAGAGCCATCCCTAGGCTGATTTTTCCCTGTAACCTGGCAGGTGCTGAAAGCTGAGTCTGGGTTTGGGTGACAGTTGTGCTCCCTGCCAGGTTTGGCTTGTGTGGCTTTGTCCTGGAGAAGCTTCATACCTTGTATCTTGCTGGGCTGAAGGGCAGCTGGCACACAGGGCATGGCAGGAGTTCTGTTTAGGGACAGAGAGATGGCTTCTGCTCCAGGAGATTTGCATTCTTTATCTGTGGAGTGAATGATCCTTTGTTAGGTCTGGTCTGTGGACCTGTGTAGCTCGGCTGTGCTCTGAGAGCTGCTGGTTGAGTCTCACCCTTCTCCCTGCAGGGATTGCTCGCATTGTGGAGACCCACCAGCCCATTGTGGAGACCTACTATGGGCCAGGGAGGCTCTACACCCTCATCAAGCACCTGCAGGTGGAGTGCGACCGGCAGGTGGAGAAGGTGGTGGACAAGTTCATGAAGGAGAGGGACTATCACAGGCAGGTAAGAGCAGTGTCAGCCTGCCTCATGCAGCCAGCTGTGCCTTCCACCCAGCTCTGTGGGGCCCCACTGCCATAGAGGCAGCAGAGTTTGACCTTGTGTGTTGACATAAACCTTGTTTTACTCCATATTTACCCTGATAGCTGAAGGGGTTTGGCCTGTAGCTGTGCTTTCTGATGCAGAGAAGGATTCACTTGGAACATGGTAATTGCACCCTGGGCACTCTTTGCTGTGCAGGTCTGTAGAGTGCTTTCAGTACACCTTCCCCACTGCCTTGTTCCTGCTTGGATGCAGGGCTGCTGTAACTGTCTCATGGTCCCATACGTGCCTCTGGTCATGTCCCGTCCCACCACTCTTCTTGGTAGGATGAGCTCTGTCTTGGAGAAGAAGGAAGTGGAAGTGAACTGATGTGGTTCCCTTCTCTGGCAGTGCTTCCTGCAAAGCATTCGTGTCACCCTACAAGAAGCACTTCCTTAGGCTACAGCACAAGAAGTGGCTGGTAACTCCAAGTCATCAGCAAAGACTGATGACTCTCCCTTTCTTTTGTGATTGCAGTTCCAGCAAGTCCAGAATAGCATGATGAGAAGTTCTTCTGCAGAGAAGATTGAACCAAGGTACAAAGAAAAACTTTATGCTCTCTAATCTTTCACTCTTGAGTTGTTATTAACACTACTTAGCATTTAGATAACTCTCCCAGTCTTCCAGAAGCTTTGTGGCTATTAACTCATAAAATCCAATTGTTAGGTGCCCTTCACTGCCCTTCTTTAAAGGAAGCTTCTGTAGTGGGGTTTTATTTTGCTTAGTCATTACTTCCAAGCCTTGGCTCTAAGCATTCCTGGAGGGTTGGCAATATCACGGCACATGAAGGACTGAGATTTTAACTGCCTGTGCCTGCTACTGTTTCATGGCCAGAGTACAGTCCTTGGAGCCCACAGGGCAGATAATTTGTGACAGAATCAGGAATAAATTTTTGGGTCTTACTTAATCTGTACTACTGCTGCAGCAGCTCTGTACCATCAGTATCTTGATAATGAACCGCAATGCTTTCAATCTCGCTCTTTTTCTTCTTACCGTAGATATTTACATAACCTTTAAGCAAGGCCATTTTAAGGTGCACCCAGCCCTTCTGGGACTGCCTGACTTACAAACATACCTTGAAAGAAAACTTAGGTTCTTCAAGGAAGATCTGTCTGTGAGCCTGCATAAATATTATTTCAGTAGTAATACCCACTTACTATTTGCTTTGAGTAACTCTGCATGCATCCCAGTTTTCTGATTTTCACCTGTGAAATAAGATGATGTTTCCTTCTCCCAGTTGTGCACCATGAGGCTTCAAACAGGATTTGTAAAATTCTTTTGTGCACACTGATGAAAATGCTGATGTGTCAGTCTTTCTTTCTTCATAGTCATCTCTGATCTGAACATTGTGTTCTGCACTGTAACATGCCTTTTTTGTCTCACATTTTCTGAGCTGTTGAGCTTAAACAGATTCATCATCATCATCTTCAAAGAAATATGAATCTGCACAAAAGTACATATGTGGAGATGGCAGGGACCAGGCATTTCTAACACTGGCAACATAGGGCTCATGAAATTATAGCAAAACTGATGTGGGAAAGGACTGATGAAGATCTCTAGTCAAACCTCCCACTCAAAACAGGGCTCATTTTTAAGTTACGTCAGGTTGCTTTGAGTCTTGCAGTCCTTACCACTGTGATTTCGACATGGATATCCTCACATCTATGAGGAAAAAGAGGGGGAGTGTTGCTAAACCTTGGAGTAGAGTTTGTGAGAAAAAAGCAATATTGTAAAATTGCAAAATCATCTCCTTGGAGATGATTTTGGGGGATATTTTGATTGTGTGTGTGTGTGCATTCTTTCACATACCTGTTATTCTCCTGAGCTTTGCCACTCAACAGCACAGATGGAAAGGGGCAGTATTGATCTCATAGTACAGAGAACACACTACTTAACTGAATTAAATTAGTGCCTCTCCTTTTGTAGTCTTGCTGTCTTGATCCTTGCTATTTCTTCCAGGGAGCTTGACCCTATTTTAACAGAAGTCACTCTGATGAATGCTCGCAGTGAGCTCTACTTGAGGTTCATCAAGAGACGAATAATAGCTGATTTTGAGGTGGGAGATGCCATGGCCTCAGAAGAGGTAAAGCAAGGTAACACCTTGAGTACCAATGCTCATAGACTCTGCTCATCAAAGCCAGAAATGGAAATATACCTGAGTTAGTGGCAGAGCAGAGTGACACGGGGTCTGCAACGACACTTTGGGAGCACTCTGTGGAAGATGATTGTGTAGCCTGGCCTCCCTGTTTTCGGCAGTGGTTGTTCCCTCTGACAGTGAAACCAGCATTAAGAATGACTGTAGAGTATAACAAACTGAGATCCCCAAAGAGAGGGAGAGCCATTTGGTCACTGAAGGTACAAATCCTAAGAGGGGAGGCCACGGATAAACAGGCTCAAGGTTTTGGTACTCTCTATAGCTCTGGAAATCACTTGTGTCACCTGCAAAACCCAGCTCAGCAATTTCAGCTCTGCAGTTGAGGCTTGTGATTTGTTCCAGGTTGGGCTTGGCAGGTGTGTGTCCATTGGGTACCCATGACAGGCAGCAAGGGGACTTGGTGGAGCTGCCTCCTGGCCCTAGGTCCCTGCTGATGATTCTCTCTTGTGTTCCACAGAGCATCAAAAATACCTGGACAAGCTCCTCAACAACTGTCTGTTGAGCTGCACCATGCAAGAGCTCATTGGCTACTACATCACCATGGAGGAATACTTCATGAGGGAGACTGTCAACAAGGTAGGGGAAAACCTCTTAGATGATTCTGTGTGTGTTCCTCTGTCCTCCAGTGAGCATCTCAAGAAAGGGATATGCATACATGGCAAGTCTGCCATTGTTGGAAAGTCTTTTGTTTCCCTTGGCCTTGAAAAGCAAGTGATTGTTTCTGAACTTTGACTCCAGACATAGCACCAGGCATCTTCCAGGTCTGTGGGCTACAGCAAACTAGTCTGAGTGATGCCAGCCACACAGGATACAGTTCCACTCAGGGTGAAGGGGGCAGACAGGCAATTTGGTCTCTCAGCACTGCTGGGGCAGCGTCGCTTGCAGAGCTCAGAGCACTGAGACAGCTTTCTTTGCAGGCTGTTGCCATGGACAGCTACGAGAAGGGCCAGCTCACCTCCAGCATGGTGGATGATGTGTTTTACATAGTGAAGAAGTGCATTGGGCGTGCTCTGTCCAGCTCCAGCATAGACTGTCTCTGTGCCATGATCAACCACTCCACCACCGAGCTGGAGTCTGACTTCAGGTAAGAAAAATACATCAGGTTCATTGTAACATACCTCCACCTTACATTCTGCAGACAGTGTTTGCTGTCAGAAGGTCTTCCTTGTGTTCTTTGCCTTTGAACCTCTGGCTTGTCATCTCCATGGAATATGCTCATAGGAAGCAATGGGAAAGCTGAATCTGGGTATCTTTTCTCACAGTAGTGGTGATCCACCTGTACGACAAACAGAAAAAGGAACCTCATGGCCCAAAATCCCTATGAGATGGAATTGCCTTGTAGCATTGGGGTCCTACCCTGCTTGAGGGTACATGGTCACCCCATGTTGTTTTCTGGATTACTTAATGACTTAGACTTGGGTTGAGACTGCAGAAATTGTCCTGCTTTTCATTCCAATGTGAGAATGGGGAATTGTGACTGAAGACAGCAGGCAGCTGCAGGCAGGATATTTGGGAAAGCTCAGAAAGTGGGTGGTTGTGTTTTTATTTCAGCATTCAGATGCTGTCAGGAAATATTTCCCAGCTTTTTTATGTCCCTGTGAAGTTCTACTTTACCTTGTTCAGGTCACAGCTCAGACAGAATGCTGTCCCCTGGCACAGAGCATAATTCTGTTATTGCTTGCAGTTATTTGCTCTAAACCCTGGTGTGTTCTGCTTGCCCATAGAGAGGTTCTATACAACAAACTGAAGCAGGGCTTCCCAGCCACGACCTTCCAGGACTTCCAGAGAGGGGTGACCAGTGCTGTGAACATCATGCACAGCAGTCTGCAGCAGGGCAAGTTCGACACCAAAGGCATTGAAAGCACCGATGAGGCCAAGCAGTCCTTTCTGGTGGGTTTGGTGGCTGTTCTGGTGTAGAATGAGTTGGGGTGGGGAGAAAGACAGTGGGGTACTCCTGGGAACAGGACTGGTGTGACTGTTGTGTTCAGAGAACCTGAAAACCTGTTCAGGTGTAGTGGGTGGCTTGCCTTTTGATGTCTGGTTGATGCTGCTGCCTCACCTCATGTTTGTAGAGCTTCCACACCAGGCCTGTGCAACTGTGATTCCCTGAGTGCCTGTTGGGCTGCTGTGATGACTTGGGGAAAAGGTGCTGGAAAATTCCATTTAATCCAGCTTGGGTTTGTTTCGGGTTTTTTTCAGGTGACCTTAAACAATGTGGAAGTCTGCAGTGAAAACATCATGACCCTAAAGAAGACTTTGGAGGTGCGGTCTGTATTCTTTACTGGCTTTTCCTAAATCAGATTTCTAATATCCTCCCTTGGCAGGGATGGGGGGAAGTAAGGTAAACCATCTGGACTTTGATATGCCTGAATTCCTGAGGTCTTTGCCCTCCAGCCTTAGGGAAGCAATTTTGAGCTGGGAAAGCAATTTCCGGCTGATAGTAGCAGCCAGAAATACCAGTTCCTCCAGCCTGGCCAACCTGGTGTAGGAATAACGTGTGCATCATGGAGAGTCTGCAGTTCTCTTGTGCAGGGCTAGACAGTCTCTGGCTTCCTTTCTTGCTGTCCTCTCTCTCCCCAGCTGGAGCCAGCAGCCTCTGCCTTTGTAGGAGCAAGAGTGGGCTCCTGTCCTAGCCCACACACTGGTGGGCAGCCAGAGCTCAGCAACACGAAGGGATAAAAACTGCCCAGGTTATTAATTTGCAGCTTGCTCATTAATCTCTTTCCTGCAGAGTGACTGCAGCAAACTGCTTAGCCAGGGATTCGGGGGTGAACAAGCACAGGCCAAGATTGAAAGCTGCCTCTCAGACATGGCTGCTGTCTCCAACAAATTCCGTGACCTGCTGCAGGTGAGTGTCTCTTTGAATTACTGCTGGGTTCCAACACTGGCTGCTGGTGTCTTCAGGGAGAACTGTGGCAGGAATCACTTCAGCCCAGGGCTGGGCCATGTCTGACTCCAGGAGTGCTGGGTAGGGTGCAGGAGGGAGCTTTGAGGCATGGAAACAGCCCCAGCCCATTTACACAGCCGCACCAGCTGGCGGCTGCATAAAAAGCACTGGAAGCAGCTGCAGAGCCAGAAGGAATGTTGCTTCATTTGTCTTCACTCAGCATGGAGTTGCAGTTGGTTCAGCATTTTCAGGAGAAGAAATATTAATAGCATTTCCATCTCCTCCACTCTCCCTCGTGGCACAGCACATTGTCAAGTTGTCCACAGCCTCAGTAATGCTGAAGACAGGCTGTCGGTAGAGAAGAGCTGCTCTTTTCTCAGGTTTCTCCTTCTTTCCCGAATGCATATACTCCTCAGCAGGGAGCAGAAGACTCTGGCTAAATCCAGTCTCCTGTGGCATGCTGAAGCCTGCTGTTGTAAAATTTCACAGTGGTCTCTGGCAGGGAGATAAGCAGGAAGACTTAGTACCTTCTGTGGAAAGAAACCAAGCAAAGCAGAATATTTGGAACCAAGGTTCGCCTTTGTACTTCACAGAGGGGCCAGGCTATTTTTCATTTGGCTGTGCAGTTCAGGACAGGCAGATGCCTTCAGTTCAGCACTGCTAGCAAACACTCTTGGGGACTGCGGTCAGTATCAAAACCAAAGAGCTTATCAGCAAGGAGTAAAACTCTCCAGTCTGACTCTAGTGCGGTTTTAAAAGTGGCTGCAAAACAATCCAGAGACTGAGCAGGAAGCTCCTGCACTGCCTGAGTCACACACACATTGAATTTGCCTCAGAAAAGGACAATTGCCAGCAGGGCCTGCTCAGAAATTCCAGTTTTAGTGAAAAACTTCCATCAAGTGCCAGTCAGAATCGGTACCGACATAGTTTCATGCTGAGTGAGCTTTCGTGACACCTTGCTGAGCCAAAGAGGGGTGGCTGGCAGGAGAGGGCTTTGAGAGCTCTCATCACAGGGGACAGAACAGCCTTTGCTGACAGCCTGCTGCTCAGGGGAGATGGCATGTGCTGGGGTTATGATTAATTCAGGGAACTAACTGTGGTTACAGCTTTTATCCTCCTTTTAAAGTCTCCTACTGAGCTAAGCTGCGCCGGAGGTGGGAGGCGTCAGTTGAGTTCAGTCACAGTGCCCTGGCTGGTGCTGAGTAGAAAAGCTGGAGTTTGCATTTTTTCCTACCCCATGTGCCTCGCTCCTGACAGGAAATCTGTAGCTGGGATGTGTGTGGGATGGGGTGGGGAAGCACAAGCCCTTCAGACCAGGCTACATGTCAGCACAGCAACAGCTTCTGGGCCAACATCCTTTCTCCTCTTGTCACAGTGTTCTCAGAGCCTTCCAGTACCGGAAAAGTGTTCTGAGTTCAGTTTCCTGTGCAAGTATGTGGGTCAGTTTACCCAGCTGAGAATGGGAAGCAGCATCAAGACAGCCCAGTTGTAAAGATTTTGTGCCTCACTGTGCTTTCTTCTTGCTGTCTCCCTCAGGAAGGTCTCAATGAGCTCAACAGCACAGCCATCAAACCCCAGGTGAAGCCCTGGATCAACCTGTTCCTCTCTGTCTCCCACAACATCGAGGAGGTGAGGCTCAGTGTTCTCTGCTTCCAGCTGTATTTGGGCACTCTCCATCCTCTGCTCAGCAGCACAGTCAGACCAACTACTGTTTTCTCCCCCTAAGTTACCTGCTGTTTCCTTTGCACAGAGCATCAGTAAAATACCCACATCTTGCTCTACAGCCGAGCCTGGAAAGGGACATTTGGCTAGAAAGGAGCTTTAGAAAGTAGAAGGGATGAAGTGCTGCTTCAGGAGGGACCTTCCTTCCTGTCCTCTGGGCCATTGGCTGTGGTTTACTTCAGGTCACATAAACAACCCTTTCTGCATTTTACTGTCAGGAGGAGTTCAGCGACTATGAGGCCAATGATCCCTGGGTCCAGCAGTTCATCGTCAATCTGGAACAGCAGATGACAGAGTTCAAGGTGAGAGAAGGAGGTGGCAGCCTGCCAAGCTTTGGCCAGACCTCCACATGGCATCCTCCAGTTCTTTCCTTGCTCGGCAAGGAGGGGTGTCTTCCAGTGCCTTGTCCCTCAATCTTAGGGATCCAGTTACCCCTTTGTCCCACAATTCTCAAAGCCTGCTTGCAGGCCCTACATACGTGGATCACCTCTGTGGTGCTCTCCATTTGCCAAGCCTGCAAGTCCTAATTTGTGAGTTCTCCTAGCCTTGGGTTTAAGGGACCTCTGCTCAGTTTTTCCTGACAAGAATAACACAGGTTTCTGCTTCCAGGCTGGACTGTCTCCAGTGATTTATGATACCCTCACTGGTCTTATGACCAGTCTCATAGCCATTGAACTGGAGAAAGTGCTGCTCAAATCCACCTTCAGCAGGGTAAGCAAAACACTCTTCTACCGGGTAGTCTGGCTTGACTGCAAACCCTCAGTAAAGGATGGGGCAGGACAGAGGCAAATGTTACCCTCAAAGAAGCTCTACCATCACCAGTGACCTGCTCAGGGATACCTATACAGTAGCACCCACAGGGAGAAAGTGGGTTTTGTGATGGGACTGAGAAGAGCTGGCACCAATAAGGGGGCTGGGTTTTAAGGTGGGTCTAAATACAAGTCTCTTAAATCTGCAAGAAATGGTCTAACTGGGACCCTCCTGCTCAGAGACCTCCCCCTTCCTCCCTCTGACTTCTAAATGGTGTCTTGGCACAGCCCCTGGGTGTGCTTGGAGAGTTAACAGATCTCCCTCGGTGCCCACAGCTCGGTGGTCTGCAGTTCGACAAGGAGCTGAGGTCCCTCATCGCCTATCTCACCACAGTCACCACCTGGACCATCCGTGACAAGTTTGCCCGTCTTTCCCAGATGGCCACCATCCTCAACCTGGAAAGGGTGAGCTTCACTTGGTCTGCTTCTACTGGGGGATTGTGGGAATATCAGCTGCACTGCATGTTTTACTGAGTTCATCCGGCTGTCGTCACCCCTACAGGGTGTGGAGAAGCTGGAAAAGTTGCCCCATGTCTGATGGTGCTCAAATTCAGACTTTCCTGTGAGGGCAGTCTGTGCTGAGTCATCTCCTACAGCTCCCCTCTTTTTCCAGGTGACAGAGATCCTGGATTACTGGGGTCCGAACTCAGGTCCACTCACCTGGCGCCTTACTCCCGCCGAGGTCCGGCAGGTGTTGGCTCTCCGCATCGACTTCCGCAGTGAGGATATCAAGCGGCTGCGCCTGTAGTCGGTTGGTGCTTGGATTGGCACCACACTGGAGCTAAGCGGGGCAGGAAGGTTGCAGTCCTGAAGCCGGCCCAGATCCTGTCCTGGGGCTGGCTGTTAGGTGGCATGGGGATGGGATGATGTCTGCCCTTCTGCTCGCATTCCTTGGAGTGAAGGGCTTTCCTGGGCCCAGCAAGAAGAGCTACCATTCTTTTGTGGGAGCAGAAACTAGGCACCAGAGCAATCTTTCATGCTGAGAGCAGTGTGATGCTATTTCTCAGAACACAGGCCAGTGCCAGTTCCCACCTCCCTGTGCTCCGCTGCTCTGCAGAAGGCCACAGGCCAGGACAGGTGGAGCTGGTGTGGCTCAAATACGGGTCTGCTGCTGCAGTTGGGTTCACTCTGTGCCCCCAGTTTAAGGGTCAGCTACTGGAGTCACAAATGCTGAGCCCTGCCTCTCTCCTGGTGGTGATGGGGACTGTTCTGCGGAAGAGGAGTGATTTCCTTGGCAAGGTGCTTGGAAAATCACTAGAAAGCCTCTGTAGGAACTGGGGCTGTGTCCCTGTTGGCTCTGTACAGCTACTCTGTAAATAAACCTTCCTTGGTTGAGCTGCAGTCTCCAGTGGTATGTTCAGCTGTGGGCCTGGAGGGAGCTGGAGGGATGTGAGACAAGAGCTCTGCTCTGCTCCAGTTCTCTTCTACTTTGTGCCAGGGTATCCAGAGACCTTCCTGTCTTGCCTAGCTGCCTCCTGTGGCTGCAGTCCTGTGCTGTCTCCCTCAGTCAGGGCTGTGGAGGGGAATGACCAGCCCTTGCGCACATGTTCTGCCATTCCCATCCCTGGAAAAGCTTTGCCCATGCATTGCTGGGCCCTTGCAGTCCTGTGGAGAGGGAGCAGCCCTGCTAGGGACAGAGAGGCACTAACACGTGGTGAGAACAAGCTTTTTTATTCAGGCGGACTGCAGGGACTAGTAACTTGCTTTCACTATTCATTATTTCACTGCTGAAACAGCTTTGATTCCACATCCAGCTGCATCCCTGGTGCAGGAACATTGCATGCTGAATGGACAGCTTGGGTCCCTGCTGCTGGAAGAGCAGGGAGATTCCTGCTAAAGGCAGCATCACAAATGCTAGCTTGTTCCCTTTGGAGAGCCACAAAAACTGGAGTGAAACCCCAAAATCAGGCTGGAGGCCTTAGCCAACTGTCCCTCCAGCAAGGCTACCCAACAGGGGTAGTTTTGCCTGCCTGCACAATTTGCCACAGCTTCTCCAGGCTCTGGCTTTTGGGGCAAGTAGCAGCATAAAAAGGCCGTATCAAGACCTAAGGCACCTAAGGACCTAAGGCTGGAGCTGGCTGAACAAGCTGCCCCTAAAGGAGCAGGGATTTCCCTGCTTTGGAAGGCAGCTGGCTGCTCCCTGCCCTAGGTATCTGCCAGGAATGGGCCAGGGCTGAATGCCTTCACACAGCCCTATCCCCTCCAGGGTGAGCACCATCCTTCATATCACATTCTACAACCTCCACAGAGAAACCGCCTGTGTCCACCTCGATGCTGTGGATGCTGAAGTTGCCCAGTCCCTAGAAAAAAAGAGTCACAGGTTGGGGCAGGAGCCAGCAAAGGACCTGCTCTCACCTCCAAGGTCCTGGGGTGGGCAATGGGACAACAAGCAATTGCATCCCACATGGGGTGGGGAGAGATGCTCTTCATGCTCTGTACAAGGCTGCTGCGAGCTGCCTGCATCAGTGGGGGGCTCACAGCTCACCTCGGTGTTTGCCAGGATCTGGTGCAAAGCCTCTTTCTGCCGAGGGGCTTTGGTTAAGACGTAAAGGAAGCCACCGCCACCAGCCCCAGCCAAGCACTGCCCGTAGACATAAGGCCGGAGAGCGTCCATCATGCGCCCAACAGCCAGCGGCTCACAGCCTGGGGCCATGCACTTCTTCTGCTGCCAGTAGCAGTCCAGACACTTGCCAAGGAGCAGCAGGTCACCTGCAGAGGAGGGAATATTGCAAATTACTTGTCTCTGTTTCTCATCCAAAGGGCAGAAACATCTCTGCCTCTCCTGCTCAGCCCAAGCTAAATTCTGCTTTCTGTTTTCCAGTTCCTTCCAGTTCCAGCTCTACCTGCCAAGCAGGCAACCCCAGTTGTGTCACGTTGCTGTTTATTTTTAATCCTCCACAGGGGGAGGATTTACTTGCTTTAATGCTCTAGCTTCCTCTCCACAGCAGCCAAATAAACCCGCCACACTGACCAGGCATGGCCCCCTGCCCTGTCACCAATGGCTCACAGAAAAACAACCAGATTCAGCACATCTAACCCCCTCTTCCTCAAAATCTTTGTTCAAGCCTGAATTTTGGAGTATTGCCTGCTGAGCATGGGCTTGGGGCAGGATTTGAGGCTTCTGCAGCTGCAAAACACTGCACCTCCCAGCTTTTTCCCTCTACAAGAAAGCACAGCCTCTCCCCAGGAAAGTCTGTGTTTCTTCAGCTGTTTAAAGGGCCAACCCGACCCAGGGGAGGGGGCTCACACCTTGCCTCAAGGCCTGGGCACACTCCTCGGCGTTGCTCACCAGCGCGTCAGCATTTTGCACAATGGAGGGGAGCCTGGCATACCAGTTCCTCACCACGTCCTGCAAGAGGCCAGAATACCCCTGTCACTGTCCTCCTGGCTCTGGCAGCACTTGAAGAGGTAGTGCTGTGCCCATAGTCTTGGATGCCAGCTCCTGCTGGGGTAGCTCCTGCTGGTCTGCTCAAGTAAAGGGGGTGGCACCAAAGGCCACGGGGGGAGCAGAGGCCAGAGACTGACACCCAAGGGCACCCAGGCACTACCTGGAGCAGGTTGCGCGCCAGGCGAGTCTTCCCCGTGTACACCAGCAGCAGGTGATCGTTCAGGGTCTGGGTAAAACCGTCAGGGACTGAGATCTGCTCCACTTCCACTCTGAGTGGCAGCTGGGCCTTCGACCTCCCGATTTTGATGCCAGAAACAAGCCCACCAACCTGGTCCTGCCAACCACCACCTGCAGGGCAGAGGCTCGTCAGCCACTCCCAGGACCCCCAACTTGTGGGTCAGCTGTTCCCCCGGGCCCTACCTGTTGTAAGCCTCTGCTCCAGGTGCAGCACAGCATGGATAAGGGAGTCAGTGCTGGCAGCCTTCCCTGCTGCCCGGTACAGGGATGCCATCACTGCTCCTGCCAGGATGCTGCTGGTGCCTGCAGGGAGCACAGGTGGGACCAGGGCAGTGAGGTACCATTGTGTCCCTGAGGGCCAGCGGGCAGCAAGGGGAATGCCCATCCTGTTGCTGGCAGCAGGAGACACTGCCAGGCACCAGTGAGGGACTGCCCAGCCCCTTCCCTGCAGACCTACCGAGGCCAGACCCATGGGGCAGCTTGGACCAGGTGTGCACCTCAAAGCCACCCCCAAAGCTCTCCATCAGCTGGGCCTGCAAGGGTCTTTGTGAGGGGAACTGCACAACCTGGGTGCAGATAAAAGCAGTCTTGAGCAGAGCTCCTGAAAACAAAAAGGAAGTAAAGCTGGTGCCTGCTCTGCTACCTGCTCCCTCCTCACACTGGCCCTAAAAAGGGCCACTCTGGCATGAAAGGGACATTGCAAGTACAGAGCCAGGCTGGCAGCTGGTGACACCTCACCTGGTGCATGTGGCTGGCAATAATCCTGTAAGTGCTCCAGCTCCCGGCACACCAGCTCTGCCACCACCTCGCTCGGTGGCGTCCCACTGAGGCTGACAAGGCGCAGCTCTGGCTGGACAATGCGCCGCACCCGGGCACCAATGGGCCGACACCCATCCACCAGCACTGCCACGTCCACCACAGCTCCCCTGTGCTCGTAGGTGATGGGGGGTGTGTCACTCCAGCCACCTGCCAACACTCACTATCAGCCCCCCAAGGCACCCTGACTCCTTTTCCCCCAGCACCACGGGGGTGAGACGTGGATCATCTGACCGGGAGGATGTGCTCACCAGAGAGGTCCAGGCGGGCTGGACACACCACCTGCACCCAGTGCCCCAAGGGTGGCAGCTCCACCTGTTCCACGGTGACAAACTGGCACGAGGACATTACCGCCTGCCGGACGAGGATCTGCTCGGCCCCCTCGTAATGCCGAGCTGCTCTCACCAGTAGAGCTGGCCTGGGATGAGAGGGATGCTGAGCCCACTGCCACATCTCCATGACCACACCCATGCCAGGAATGGGCAGCTGCTGCTTGCCAGCCCCAGCCTCACCGGCTCATCCACTTCTGCCGCTCAGCAGCCAGCTCCCGGACACCACCAGCGATGTCCCCGCTCTCCAGGCACCCAAAAGCTGAGGCCCACTCCCTGTTGGCAGCAGGACCGCTCCGCAAGCCCCCTTCCCCTCGTGCCATGCAGCCCAGGACCTCAGCAATACAGGCAAGTGCCCGTGCTGCAATACCAGCGTCGCTGGCCGTGGCAGCAACTAGGAGGTAAAACAAAAGGAAGCTGCAAAGCCACGGCCAGGATGCAGGTCACCCCAAACCAGCCCACTTCTGACATAAGCTGGCCCTAGGGGAGCAGGACTTGCATGGCTTGCACACACACGGGCTTGTTGGATGCCCTGCAGGTGCACCCTGATGAGGTCCTGCAATAGGGGGGGATCATTGAAGGGGGTGGGCAGTACTGAACAGTCCTGATAACCAGAGATGCAGCTCTTGAGTCCAGCTCACCCTCATCCAGTGTGCCCAGCATGGCCTCGTGGTAGCCCTCGTGGACGGCACTGCGGGCAAGTGGCAGGAGGCTGCTGTCCTGGCGCCCCAGCAGCACCCGCCGTACCTTGCGCTGGCCCTGCAGGAAGAACAGGGCCTGGCGGGCACCCAGCTCTGCTTCCATGTCCAGGCAGAGCTGCAGCTCCTGCCAGGACATGCGCCAGGCTGTCCGCCAGCGTGCCAGCTGCTCACTGGCCACCATGGCTGGGCTCAGCAGCCACAGCACGTCCTCCAGCCCCAGCGCCTCACGGGCGTGCAGCACTGGGAAGAGCCGGGCGCTGAGCAGGCAGCGGCTCCTCCGTGGTGTCTCGGCATCCCAAAGGTCCCCTTCCCTGATGGAGGGAGAGCCCATCAGCACTGCCTTAGGGCTCAAGGACACCTTCCATGAGGGGAGCTGGAATGCAGGATAGGTTGGGGTGGCCATGACAGCTTCAGGAGCTGGGTCTCCTGTCCCATCCTGACATGTGGCACCTACCGTATGCCCGTCCGTTGGAAAAACTCAGCCCAGGGCACATTCAGGTAGGTGGCCTCTTCCACAGGGCTCTGCAGGGGCACAGAGAGGCTGGTCACACCTTGGCTCCTCTGGGAGCCTCGTGCCACCTCATTGCCCCCGCACCTGCCAGTCGTCCAGGCGGCCGGTAAGAGTGAACACACGGCAGGGCAGGTCATGCAGCTGGACGTGGTGGCCCTGCAGGACAACGTCACGCAGGGGACAGCCCCGCAGGGCTGGTGAGGAGCCCACGCTGAGGCCTGAGAGAAGGCAGCCAGCACCGATCTCCAGGGGACCCTACGGAGGAAGCAGCAGGGGCCAGAGTGGCATGACTAGACCCCAAACCAGAACCAAATCCTGACCGTGGGACAACCACCCTGAGAGCCAAGCTGGAGCCAGCACAAGCCAGGCGGCAGTACATAATTCTGTCACAAGGCTGCAGAGACATGGACTACAGAAATTCAGGCCAAGCGACAGCCTCCAGGGCTCACAGCCATAACACAGCCCCCAAAGGAGAGGGTCTGCCCTGGTTCCCAGCTTGGGACAGCCCAGCAGTGGCAGCTTTGTCCCCTTGTTTACGGAGGGTGACAGCCACCATGGTGCCCAGCACCAGCCAAAAGGCAGCCCCTAGAGGAAAGGCACCCCAAATCTCACAGCTGTGGTTCCTCCATCCTAGGCAGCAACATATCACCCTGCTGCCCATTCAGTGCACTGGCAGCTGCGGGCTCCATCCCAGTTATGTACCTGGAGGTGACAGTGCTGGATGACACTGCCAGCTGCAAGCTGCACAGCTCCTTCCAGCAGGCAGTTGGTGACTGAAGAGCCATCCTCCAGGAGACAGGGCTGCTGTCGAGGACACAGGGACATGTGGGACCAGGATCTGGGCACACAGCCCAGAGCAACCCCCAAAAAATGCACACGAGCAAGGCTAGGGATGGAAGGACATACATCCACGTGGGAATGGGCTGTCTTGCAGAAGCGGAGGTGGCTGGCAGAGTCAGGCAGGCGAGTCAGGCTGCGGATGTGGTCGCTCGCAGAGGCAGTCAGGTAGTCATAAGAGGCGTTGGGGATGCAGGCTAGGGGGGACAGGAGAGCTTTCAGCACATCGATAAAAAAATGTGGGTGTGTCTGACACTCATGTGAGCCAGGCTGAACATCCCCAGTTGAAGGGGTGGGGACTGAAGACCTGGGGACCCGCAGTTGTGGGGAGACACAGGTGACTGTCAGGTCCTGGCCAGCCCATCTCTCCCCAGGCAAGGGAAGAGGGCCCAGGAATGTGTCACATCACACACACTCACCACTGCATAGAATCATAAAATGGTTGGGGTTGGAAAAGACCTTAAAAGATCATCTAGTTACAACACCCCTGGGCAGGGACACTTTCCACTAGCAGTTGGAAGGAAGCACTCACCCATGCTAAGAGGGAAGCCACGGAGAGCTGTCCACAGCACGGAGCGGGCACTCCTTACGCTGGCATCACCACCACCCTTCACAAAATCTTCCTCTGTCATCCCGCCGGCCATGCACAGCACGATGTCGAAGAAGAGGGAGAGCTGAGGAGAAAAGGGACTTGTTGGGTCCACCCATCCTCAACCCCACCCTGCTGCTGGGTGGTCCCTCCCACTACCTCTCCCACCCAAATCTGGCAGTGTGGGGGCAAACAGACCCTACAGAGATGCCCAGCAGCGACATCTGTGTGGCAATGGGTCCCGTCCCCCACAGAGGGGCTGTCACCTGGATGGGTGGGGCCCCTGAGTCCAGCCCCATGTAGGTGCAGGCATCCAAAGGAGGGATGACGTGGGTGGCCAGAAGCTGCTCGGCAGCATCCGATGAGAAGAAAACAATCCCGCAGACCTGCCAGGGCACATCAGGGCTGAGGCTGCAGCTGTGGTGACACAAGGGACAGTGCTGGCAGGGTCCCCAATGCCTGAGTTGTGCCGTACCAGCGGGACGGTGCCATCTGGCCCTGCACACTGCTGGATCTGGGCCTCCGTGCCTTTGTAGATGATGTCACGCACCAGCCCCTGGGAGCAAAACCACCCCAGTGAGCTCTTCAGGGAACCCCAAGCCAAGCAGCCACAGCAGTGCCGGGACCTCAGCATCCAAGGGATCAAAGGACTGGGGATGCCTGCACCTCCAAGGGATGCCTGTTGAAGGGGGAGCTGCCCCAACCTGCTCATTGGTGAGGTAGACCCCATGGTTCCTGGCATATGCTGGGCTCCCGGGCACTGCGATCACTCGGACGCCCTGGAAGCCATCCCAGTTGGTCCCTGGGGGGAGGGATAGAGACCAGTGCCTCCTGGGGCACTGTATGTACTCACACTGGGCACAACTGCCTGAAAACCTGGACCACGGCAAAGGAAGTGGCAGCAGCATCCAGCCTTGGCCACCCCACTGCAGACACAATGGATGCTCCCAACCGTGCACAGGACAGCAGTATCTGAGCATCCATCCTCATGGGAGCACGGCATGAGCTGAACCAGCTGTCCTGCTGGTGAAGAACCCTGTCCCAGGCCAAGCAAGTGCTGGAAGCAAGGCTGGTGTCCACTCACCTGGTGTTGAGGGCACGGTAAGGAGCATGTCAGTGCTGCAGACCCAGACACCAGGCGGGGAGTCCACACAGATCTGCCAAGAGAAGGACCACGTGCCCAGGGATGGCAGGGAAGGAGCCCAGGAACCCAACACCATTCCCATCCTGCTGGGAGCCGAACCCACCCGCAGGGCCCAATCCCCTGGCTACACAGACCCGGTGTGTCATGGTCCCCAGCAGGCTGTCCAGGTTGCAGACCAGCGCTTCGGCTGGGGCGCCAGGCTCCTCTGCGGGCAGGCAGGTGAAGGCACGGCCGCAGTCGTCGAAGGAGAAGTCGCGGCCCTGGTGGGACGGAGAATATGGGGGGTCACCGGGAGGGAGCGGATGCAGTGAGAGGTCCCATGCTGGGCTGCAGGTCGGCTCTTACCATGTGCAGGATGAGGATTCGGGCGTCCCTCAGGACGTCAGCGGTCACCACCTGGGAGAGGACAGCAGGGAACAGTCAGCGGGAACAGGACAGACACCCCTACTCACTTTCAGCGTCCCCTGCTGACTTCCAGCCTCCCCTGCTGACTTCCAGCCTCCCCACGCCCACCAGAGGCTGTCATCTCTCACCGTGTGTCCGGCCCGGGCGCTGAGGTGCTCGGCCGCCACCAGCAGAGCGTTCAGGGTGGCACCGCCGCTGCCCAGCTGGGCCCAGGGGTCTTCCACGGCCAGGAGCAGCGCGGGGGGTCGCGGGCCCAGCCCACCCCGCAGCCGCCGCACCTCCAGCTCTGCCAGACGAGAGGCGGGCGGCGCTGAGTGCCGGTCCCACCGCCCCGCCGGGGCGTGCAGGGAGGGGGGAGGGAGGGAGGACGCCCTGCCACTTACCTCGCTGCAGGGCAGACACGCCGCCATGGCCCCGCCGGCAGGTGAGGAGAAGAGCGCTCCACTCCGCCGCCATAGCCCCCTCCTCTGTCTGCAGCCTGCTGCCCCGGGGCCTGCTGGGATATTTAGTCCAGCACCCGCAGCCGCTCCGGGGCGCTCAGCGCTGAGAGACTACAACTCCCAGCGTGCGCTGCGCGGCGGGCACAGACGCCTTAAAGGAACAGCGCACACCTTTGCTTCTTTTCCCCCTCCTCTTCCCCCGTCCAGGGGGGCTTGCAAAGGGGGAATGGGGGTTTTACGTTTCCTGCTCTAAAATGAGTCTCGGCGACAGTGCGCACCCTTAAGTGCCCTGGGTCATCCCTGTCACGAGTCCGGCTCCTCGCAGAGTTCTCACCCTCTCAGAGAGGAGGGGTGCCCGGGCGGTGGGCGCTGGTGTCGGTTCCCGGTGGATGTCAGGGTGGGTGCCCGGTGGGTGCTGGGGTGCGCTCGGGGTGGGTACTGGGGGTGCCGATGCACTGGGGTGGGTGCCGGGGTAGGTACGGGATTGGGTACCAGGGAGGGTAGCGGGAGATGCCGCCGTGCCAGGTGGACACTGGGGTGGATGGCGGGGGATGGGTACTGGGTGCCGATGCCTGGAGATGCCGATGCGCCGGGTGGGTACCGGGATGAATACAGAGGTAGCTACCGCGCTGGGTATCGGATTGGGTACCAGGGGTGTTCAGGAGGTTTACCGATGCGGCGGGAGGGTACGGGGGTGGATCCCGGTGCATGAGTACCGGGAGCTGGGTACCGGGGATGCCGATGCTGGGCACCGGACTGGGGGGTGCCGATGTGCCGGGATGAGTCCCGGGCTGGGCACCGCGGTAGATTCCTGGGATGCCGGCAGGGAGGGTGGGCGCAGGCGGCCCCTCTCGTCTCCTACAAGTCCCACAAGCCCCGCCAGGCGGCCCAGGACTACATCTCCCAGCCTGCCGGGCCCGATCCCCCCGCCCCGCACGGCACGGCACGGCCCCGCACGGCGCGGAGGGCGGTGGCGGCGGGGCCCGGGTGAGCCCGGCGGCGGGGCTATGCCGGAGCTGAGCCAGGTACTGCGGCGGGGAGCGGGCCCGGGGCGGGAGGTGCGGGCACGGCCCGGCTCGGCTCGGGGCGCCGATCCCGGGGAGGCGGCGGGAGCAGCGGGCGGCGGCGGGGGAGCGCGCCCGGGAGCTGCCCCGGTGCTGCGGCTGGTCCCGGTGCTGGGAGCTGGCCTTGGGGAGCATCCACATGGGATGCGTTGGGTTCATCTCCGCTGTGGTGGCCCGGGTTGCTGGTCCCGGTGCTGAGTGCAGATCCCGGGGGTGGGTGAAGGTCCCGGGGCTGGGAGCATCCACCCGGGGTGGAATGGGTGCTGAACAGCCCCGGGAGGATGTGCTGTTCCCTATCCGGGGTGCAGGTCCGGGTTCTGGGTTCTGGGTTCTGGTCCCGGTGGTGGGTGCTGGCTGCCGGGAGCATCCACCCGGGTTGAACTGGGTTCAGACCCAGGACGTTGCGCTGGTCCGGAATGCTGGCCGGGCCCTGCGGTGCTGTCCCCAGGGAGGATGTGCTGGCCCCAGCCGCGGGGTGCAGCTCCGGGGCGCAGCTCCAGGGTGCTGCCCGGGGAGGATGAGCTCGCCTCGGGGAGGATGCTGGCCCTAGCAGGGGTGTCGGGGCTGGGGCTGGCAGGGCTGCTCCCCTCCAGCCGTGTGCCCTGGGGTGTTGAGAGCAGAGCCGGGGGACCAGAGTGGGAGGGCTGGCTGCGTGTGGCCCCAGTCCCAAGCAGTGCCAGTGTGCGTTTAAGGTCCCTCAGCAGCAGTGTGACACATGGCTGCCTGACACACGGCATCCATTGCATGGGTAGTGGCAGACAGGATTTCACAAACAGCCTGAGCGTCCCTGGGGACAGGGTAGAAAACTGTGTCACCGAGCAGGGGATGTCCCTTGCCTGCTTCTGTGTGTGTGTGTGGCACTATCACAGGCATTGGTGTGAGATCTGATTTGTGTGTCTGTCCCAGTGTTTCAGGGAGTTTCCCTGGCTGAAGCACGGCTGCCAGAGTGGGATTGATGCTGGAGACTATATTTCAGGGCCTGGCAATTCAAGGGGTCCCCATATGCACAGGAGGCTCATGTGCTACCAGTGCAGGAGGAAGGCAAGGTTTTGCTCGGGCTCCAGCTGCAGAGTCAGAACACTTATCCCAAAGTTCCCAAATATTTCCCTTGAGTGACAGCTTCCCATCCCAGCAGGAAAATACTGGGGGGAGGATGGCACTCGGGCAGTGTGCAAGCTCAGACTGGAGGAAGGGCCACATCCCCGCCTGCTGACAGCAATCATAAAACATGGCTAGGGGGAACCAAATCACACCAAACCCCAAAACTTGCTGAGCCTCCCTCCAGGAAGGCGTGTGGGCTTCGAGCTGGTGAAGGCAGTTTTGCCCTGCATTACCTCAATCTCTTCTTTTTCCATCCCTGAGCAGCCTCCCCAGCCACATCGTGGCCAAGGCGGTAAGCGCCAACGGGAAGTTCCTCAACGCTTTGGGCTCGGTTTTCCTTTCTTCCTCTTTCTTCCCCTTCTATCGGAAGCAAAGGTCGCGGCGGCGGGGAGGGTTGGGCTGGGGGGTGACTTGCCCGCCGCCCCCCGCCGGCGCGCGTGCCCGTCTGTCTGTCCGTCTGTCTGTCCGTCCGTCTGTCTGTCCCCATCTGGCAGCCACAGCAGCACCGCTGCCGGTTGTGTGCGGCAGCTGCCTGTCAAAAGCGTTTCCCTCTCCTCCGAGGAGCTCATGGCGGTCCTTGGGAACGGCGAGGCGCGCTCCGCTCACCGCCCACGCCTCGCCGGCGCCGGAGGCAGGCAGGGAGAGCAGGCGGGGAGAGCCCCGGCAGCCGCATGCTGCGGGAGCGCTTGAGTTTTCGTGCCCAAACAAGCTACAAACTGCTGCTTTTTGGGGAAAGGCTCCGGTGGCACCGAGGGCTCGGTGGTTTTGCTGCGGGCTCTCGGCACGCCGGATGCCGCCCGGTTTGGCACGCCGAGGTCCCGGCAGCTCAGTGGCTTTCATCTCCTCCCGTTGTATTTAATTTTTGCACGATTGCAAGCTGCTAATTGCTTTCCAGTGACTTGGCCGGCTTCTGTGCTTCTTCATGAGCCGGGATTTATCTGAGCCTGCCTGCCCCTCGGGCTTGGGGTGTGATGGGAGAGGCTGGGAACCTCCTCTCCCTGCCCTGCTGGGATCTACGCCGGGCTCCAGGGCATCACTTGGTTTAATGTCACTCTTTGCCATCGG
Source organism: Entomyzon cyanotis (assembly GCA_024500445.1). Lineage (NCBI taxonomy): Eukaryota > Metazoa > Chordata > Aves > Passeriformes > Meliphagidae > Entomyzon > Entomyzon cyanotis. The sequence continues at coordinate 7,658,772 of JAKEPQ010000743.1, forward strand.
CATCTTCCTAAAGCTTTTTTTAGAAAGTGCAAGCGATTTGGTTCCCAGCTCCAAGGCAAAGTTCCCAAAGATACCCCCCAAAACTGCACATGGATGGAGTGGTGAACATATTAAAAAATATTTATATATATATATTTATATACATATTTATATATGTATATATGCATGTGTGATACATAGGTGCTTTTTTTTCTTATGGGATGGATAGTTCAGTGTTTGAGCTCTAAAATAACACCCTCAACAATTGCTCTTGGGAAACCAGAACAAGCTGCTGTCACTTTGCTCCGGGTGCCACTGTGTCCCCAGCAAAGGACTTTTGATCTGCAGCAGTAATTGGGCTAATTAGGAAGCTGCAAATGCTCCCTCTTCTCCCCAGGTGTCTGAGCAGAGCCCCAGCTAGCGGAGAGAAGAAGTCAGGGGCCCTCGCCAGTGGAACTGCTCTAATTTTACATTTAATGGAAGTTCTTGGCTGTAACTGGGCTGTGCTGGGATTGATGCCCTCTGGCCTAGGGAGCCTTTCGTAACTTCCCTGCAATGAAATCTCATAGGTGTAATTTCCCTAACGAGTTCAATGTCCTCTCAGTGCTGCCTGCAGGCGGAGAAAACCTGGGCGGCTTTATAGGGCCACCCACAGTGTGCACCAAGTTTGCAGTTCCCAGCCTGGGTTGTGCCCCAGGGGAGAGAGGGCTGCTGTGGGTACAGCACCCATCAACCAGCCCTCAAAAGCCAAAGGTTTCCACCACCTTCGGTCCTTGGTGCTGATGAGACCCAGGGAGGAAGACAGGAAAGTGCAGGGGGGCCCCATGTCCCTGCTCTCCTTCCCTGGGCAGAGGGCCACAACCAGCAGGGGTGGTGACGCCTCCCGGCTAGCATCTGCCTGTCCCGCACTCCTGCACATATTTTCCTGGTGAGGCATCAGGCATGAAGCTAACGGGTCCAGGCTGGTAAAACCAGTGGCAGTGGTGGAGGGGAAATGGTTCCTTCCCAGCCAGCAGGGAGGCTCAGGGTGTTGCTGGCAGCTCACCGGATGCTGGTGGTGACGGGAGAGCAGGGGCCCTGCCCTTCCTCGGGAGGATGTCTGCCTGCGGTGTGGCAACGTCTTCACAGGCAGCTGAGGCTGCAGGGAGACTGCTTCAGGGCTGTCTGTGGGATGCAGCCCTGCTGCAGGCAGGAAAGGGGACAGGGACCAGGCAGACCCTGCTGACCCCAGCCTGTGGCTGTGGGAGGATGAGATGGAAATGTGGCCAACAGTGGGGAGCTGGCTCCCCATAGGGCTAGATGGCTTTGAACTGGGGCAAGGATGGGAGAGGGGAGCAGGCAGTGGTGGGTGGCAAGCCCCAGACTCTGCCACCTCTGTTCTTCTGGGTTGGTTGGCACCCTCACCTGCTAGCCATCCCCAGACCTGGCTGCTCGGTGGGACTCAGCTTGGTGGCACCTGGTGTGGTGGTGTGTGACCCGGGGGTTCGGTGGTACTCAGCTGAGTGGTACCTCAGCTGGTGGTACTTGAGTTGGTGCAGACTGAGACAGTTGGTGCAAACTGGGGGTTCTGGGGTGAGTGCTTGGGGTGCAAGGCATCTGGGCTGGCTCTGCCCCTCAGTTCCACAGGCATTCAGGATCAGGGGGGAGAATCCCACTCCCGTCCCTGCCTGTCCTGTCTCAAGGAGGGAGCTGCTGCTCCTGGCACAGGGAGCTGAGCATGACAAGGCCATGCTGTGAGCACAGCCTTGGGCTTATCAACACTCCTGGAGTGCAGGGGTCAGAGTCCCCTCTTCCCCACGGCAGCCTGGGGAGAGACAGAGGGGCTGGCAGAGAATGGGGGAAGCAGCACTGGTGAATGGCCAAGCTGTGTCCTTTCTCAGGGACAGGGATATCAGCCACACAGCCACACACACACACGTGGCTGGCTGATCCCAATGGGTCTGTGAGTGTGAGCATCTGCCTTGGCTGCTTCTGCCAGTGTGAGTTTTGGGGGGAGAGTGCCCACCCAGCATTGCCCTGTCAGGCAGCACAGGGTGTTTGGGCTGGAGCAGTTCCTTGGGGATCCCACTGTGGTTGAGCTGAGGGGCTTGGGATGCTACTGGACCAGTCCCTGCAGGCCCATCTACCAGCAAGGGTGGGAGCATTCCATTCTGTTTTCCCACCCGTGGCGCTTCCCTGCACCCCCAAATTCCATAGGAAATGGCCTCAGCGTGGCTGGCTCCATCCCAACTCTGCACTGGGGATTTGGCCTCTGCACTCTTTCCTGGCCCTATCCCAGCGCTGAGGGATGAGCCTGAAATAACCCCTCTGGAGGCCAGACACAAGGAAAGACTGGAATTGCTGCTGTTGGCAGCCAGGGGTACAAGTAGGGTTTAAAACATGGGAAACACAATTAACTTGGCTCCATTAGCTGATTGAGCTGGCTGATAAGAGTATGATTAATTAAAAGGATGAAGAATAAGTTACCAGGTTGTCGCTGCTGTCAGGATGTGGCGATGACTTAACGCATGAAATTGGCTTCTTAATACCTGGTGCTTGCCTACTGCCGGCCATCAGTCCTTCAGGGCATCGCCCCATGGCAGGGAGAATCATCCTTGTGCCAACACTGGGTCTGCTCCCCGCTCCCTCTCCCATCCAGCTTCCAGTGGGGAAAAAAATTCAAGCAGAAAATATAATCACTCTGGATGGGTGAAGCAGGAAAGGACCTTCTTAATTAGGTGCACGTTTCTCGCCAAGTCTTGGCTTGGCTTTGGAAGGCCAGTGATGCAGAGGGACAGGGTATCGTCCCTTCCTGTGCTGCCCCCGGCAGATTCCCGCTTGCTGTTCCAAGCTAACGCGAGCTGACGGCCCCACGGAGGCGAGCGGCTCCTTGGCACTCTGCCCGGGGGCTGCAACCTCCGGCAGTGCTTGGGCCATGGGCAAAAGGAAATTTGAACAGTTTTATGAATTTTTGTAGTAATCCAGCTCACTGAAGTCGGGCCTGAAACAAGGACAGGTCACCACTCGGTGTTTCTGCCTGGCTTTGAAGGAGGTGGGAGAAGGCTCGACTCATATCCACTCCTTCCCTGTCAAAAAAACCGAACTGTAATTCTCAGGTTTTCCACCCATGACAGAGATGCCAGTGCAGTCCAAAGGGTCCCTGTGTGCTTCCCCCTCCTCTACCTGCAAGAGCTATGCATTGCTCTGGCACTCAATGGTTCATTGGTGATGTCCCTGCAAAGGGGTCATGGGATGAGTAGCACCTGGTCACCCAGGGTTGCATTTCCCAAAGATTACTGGGGGAATTTTCAGCCCAATCATCTCTGGGAAGAGCAGCAGGCAGTGCAGACAGTGCTGCCACTGCTGCTCCACTCCTTTTCTCTCCCTGCCCCAAACAGGGTGACACCCCAGCTCCCAGTGATGGCTCCTTCCTTTGCCCACCCTGCCATTTACTGGCATGGAAATTGGTGCCAACAACCTCAGGATATCTTAGAAATGAGCAAACAAAGCCATCAAGACCTGAAGATGCCGAGTGGGGATGTACTCAATGGCGTTTTGTCTGACAGGCATCCTCCAGGCCCTGGGGCTGTCGGTCACATCGCTCCAGCGCTCATCCTGAAATGAAAGATTGTATGATTGGAAAAAACCATCCACCTGTAAATGCAGCAGAGCAATTTGCCAGGACCTTTTAATAGCCTCGCTTCATTATCTTCCGCAATCAAAGAGAAACTTGTGTTTGATGAGTACATGGTCCTCAGGAGGCAATTTAGGATCCTAGGGATGAATTTGGGAAGGTAAGGGTATTTAGTGGCATCGCTGAGTGGCCAAGCTTGCTCACCACAGGAGAAATCCTGAAATCCCTTGTTATTTTAAGAAGGACACATCAAAATCTGGTGCAAAAAGCTCCTGCAAGTGGGCTTTTATTTGTGGAGGAGGGTTGGATTAGGATTGGGCAGGGAGGGCATGGATATTGCCGGGGTATGTTTGTATGTGTGGGTGCCCTGTCCCTGCTGGGGGCTGTAAGGACCAGTGCAGATGGAAATAGCTGCTAGCTCCTGCTAGGAAAATGATGACTCAAACCAGCCGCTGGGATTTAAGGCTTCTTTCACCGCGCATGAGCTGGGCTGGAGGGGGGTTGTCCCCCCGCTGTGGTCGGGGGCAGCTCCAGGAGGCCCCAGGATGGGGGCTGTACAAAATGTGCTCCAGATGGTGTCAGGGCTGGGATGCATCAGGCAGGATCAGGCTAGACTGGGGAGCCGGAAAGGGATTTTCCCCCTTTCACCAGGAACAAAAATAACACAAGCACGTGATAGCTCATTTCCTTTAGCCTTTAAAAAACCCCGTGGGATGGTGAGCAGCAGGAGCAGGGGAAGGGGATCAGCCCATCCTGCTTGGTGGCCTTGTCATATCACAGCTGAAAAAAGCCCCAAAATTGCCTTTTACCTCCGAATCTTTCCAGCGTTTTGCATCTGGAGGGGGGGGGGGAATGTTAGAATTTTTTACTGGCTTTATCCCAAATTCCCCTAAATGCAAACCCTCTGTTTAACAACCACCCTGCTTTTTCCGCTGGCAGCAGCCCAAGGAACTGGTTGCAGTCACTGCTGGCCATGTGTGTGCCGTGTAGGCATGTTAAAATTCCCCACCAGAATCCAGGAAAACACTTGAACTGGGATGTGCCTTCGGTTTTCGGCTCTTTCCTTTAAAGACTGTCCCCACTTGAACAAATATTTGACAGGGGGTTAATGATTTGAGTAGGAGCCATCCATGCCTGGCAGTGCAATGAACTTTGGGGTCTGTGATCTCCTCCCATCCCAACAAGGATGTTTTTGGGGGCTTAGCAGTCTGTTCCTGGAAAGCAAGCCAGCATCCAGAGATGTTTTTTTCCTAGGATAGAGGCATCCTGGTGCTTGCCAGCTCCTAATTAGTGCTGCCGGCCTCGGCGCTCGCCTAATTGGGGCCAAGGCTGAACCGTGGAGGTGATGTCTCTGCAGGGTTTGGCCTTGGGGCAGGGTCACCCCTCCCCAAAAAGGCCTGGAGGGGAGGTCATGTCTCCAGCCCCCTGGGATTCTGGATCCTGCCCCAGCTCAGTGACTGGGTTAAAAGGGGATTTTTCAACGTTTTTTTTTTTAATTTAGCCAAGGAGCGCGGTCTGGCTTTGCCACTCCCCCGGCTCGGGGGGCTTGGCCGCTCCTCCCGTCCCTCCCCGGGCGCAGGCGCCAGCACCTCTGCCCTGGCTATTTTTACCCACCAGGATCACGAGCGAACGAGTGACCTTCCCGCTGCCACTCGGGGCGGGGGGCTCACAGTCGCCAGCGTCCGTCCCCAGCGTGCCCGTCAGGCTGCGGAGCGGCTGCTTCCCGGCTGTCTCGGCGGCGAAGAGGGTTTTGGAGGGGCTGCTTATAGCTTGATAGAGAAGGAGAATTGAGCCTGCAGAAAGGAGCCGCTTGTTTGGCTCGGGAGGCGAGTTCATGGCTGAGCCTTTGTCTGGCAGAGACAGGGAGGGCACAGTCCGGGAGTTGCCGGGAGTTCCCCAGGCACGGATAGCGATGCCGGCATCTCAGCTCCCTCCGTACACTGCGCCTGCTTTTCCCCTTTGGGGATGGCTCGTGCCTTGCAGCCCCGTGCCTGGGACGAGCTGGGAGGCATTTTGGGGCGTTCAGCGGGGAATAAACTCCTCAGCGCCCAGCATCCTCCTCCTGCTCGGCGCAGCCCCGCAGCTCCGCTGTCTGTATCGCCACCCCTTGACCCGCCGTCCCCTCCTTCCCGCTCCAGGCCGGTGTGGTGTTCGTGGTGGCCGTGCTCCCGAGCCAGCGGCTGAGGGCAGCGTGCCGGCGGATCAGCTAAACCCCGGGGATGATGAGCACCGTCGCAGCTGAGCGCCAGCCGGGACCGGGACCTGGAGGAGCCGCCGGGGCGCGGTGCCGCGGCTGAGGCCGGTGCGCCGAGCTGTGCCGGACATCTCAGCAGATGCTCCCTGCCTGGCACGTGGAGCCACCGGGGGCCCTCGCCGCGGCTGGACAACGCGGATGGAAAGCTGCAGCCCAGCAGGTAGGAGCCCGGTGCGGTGGGTCTTGGGAGCCTCTATATAGCCCTCCCCACACCGCCACCGCAGGGAGTTAGAGCTTTCGTTCCTGCAGGGAGCCTCGCTGGCCGGCTGACGCCCTCCCGCGCCCTATGCCCGCGCCCTGTGCCGGAGCGGGCGCCGTCCCCGGGTCAGCCACCCGCCGACCATGAAGTGCTCGTTGCGCTTCTGCTTCCTCTCGACCGCCTTCCTTCTCGTCTTCGTCATGTCCCTCCTCTTCACCTACTCCCACCACAGCATCGCCTACCTGGACCCCGGCGGGCTGGGCGGCATCCACCGGGTGAAGCTGGTGCCCGGCTACGCCGGGATGCAGCGGCTCAGCAAAGGGGGGCCATACCCCCGGGGCTGCTCCTGCCGCCGCTGCCCGGCCGAGGAGCCCGGGGCCACCGACTGGTTTGACGGGCGCTATGATGGCACCGTGTCCCCAGTGTGGACCAAGGAGAACATGGACCTACCGCCCGACGTCCAGAGGTGGTGGATGGTGAGCGCAGGGATGGGAATGCCGTGATGTGCACGGGGGGCACAGATTTCTCCTCCACCATCAAGGAGGGAGCTGATTCCCCCCTGCCCTCCTTCCCTCCTTGCAGATGCTGCAGCCCCAGTTCAAGTCCCACAACACCCATGAGGTCCTGAGCAAGCTCTTCCAGATTGTGCCGGGTGAAGATCCCTACCGCTCCCGTGACCCGCGCCGCTGCCGCCGCTGCGCCGTGGTTGGCAACTCAGGCAACCTGCGCGGCTCTGGTTATGGGCCAGAGATAGATGGGCATGACTTTGTGATGCGGTGAGGGCCAGAGAGCACTGCCAGGGACCTGCCCGCCCGGGCAGCACAGAGACATGGGGTGATGCTGGCACCACTGGGTACTGGGATGAGTGGGAGTGAGTCCAGCCCTGCCACCTCCCCTGGGTGGGAAACTGCTGCTTGGCAGCATTTAACAGCTCATGGGGGACACCCGTGTCATCTACAAGGCACAGGGTTTTGGGAGGGTGGTGTTATCCTCCCTACTCTCTCCCCAGGATGAACCAGGCACCCACGGTGGGCTTTGAGGGCGATGTGGGTGGTCGGACCACACACCACTTCATGTACCCCGAGAGTGCCAAGAACCTGCCCGCCAATGTCAGCTTCGTGCTCGTGCCCTTCAAAACCCTGGACCTGCTCTGGATTGCCAGTGCCCTCTCCACTGGCCAGATCAGGTTGTAAGTACCTGGTGGGCACCAGGCTGGTGGCTCACTTAGCTTGAGGACAGCTCCACTGGGAACAATTCCTCCCTCCCAGAGTACCCCTTGGCAACTCAGGCTGGAGTTGGGGGCATGGAACCCCCAAAAGCTCATCTGCGTCTCCTTTCTTTTCCCAGCACATACGCACCTGTGAAGCCTTTTCTGCGTGTGGACAAAGAAAAGGTACATGGGGCTCATCCCTACCACTGCCATGAGCACCTGTGTGGCCATGGCCCCTGTCATCCCATCATCCCCCAGGGTTCCCACGGTGCTGATGCTAAAGGCTTGGGCTCCTGTGCTAACCCCAGTCTGTCCTCCCAGGTGCAGATCTACAATCCTGCCTTCTTCAAGTACATCCACGACCGCTGGACGGAGCACCACGGGCGCTACCCCTCCACTGGCATGCTGGTGCTCTTCTTCGCCCTCCACGTCTGCGACGAGGTAGGTGATGACTTCTTCAGCTCCTGGCTAGAATGGAGGAGGTTTGCTGGAATCCTGAACCCTACAAGTTTAAGGAAGGAGGTAGATTCTTTGGGTCAAACTGCAGCAGTCACTTACTCTGGTCGCCTGACACCATGGTGATGGGCACCCTTGAGGGGTGGGAAGCCTGTGCAGAGGGATGGGCACCTTCAAAAATCCTCCCAGCAGTGCTGGGGGTGCTGAGACAAGAACGTCCCCAGCCTGGTGGGGAGTTCTGGCTCACTTTTTCACTTGCTACTGCAGGTGAACGTCTTTGGGTTCGGTGCTGACAGCCGGGGGAACTGGCACCACTACTGGGAGAACAACCGCTACGCCGGGGAGTTCCGGAAGACAGGGGTGCACGATGCCGACTTCGAGGCACACATCATCGACATGCTGGCCAAAACCAGCAAGATTGAGGTTTACCGGGGAAATTGAGGGCTGAGCCTCCAGCTCCCTGCTCCGCCAGGTCCTGCTGCCTGTGGAGGCAGAGGGTGAAGGTCTCCCTGGTGGCCTTGGGCGATGAGCGCCGGATGGGCAGTGCAGTTCCACATTGCTGACAGAGCCACCTCAGTGGTGTTTGGTGCCTCCAGCAGCCAATCAGGTTCAGAGCTAAAGGAGACTCTTTGCTTTTTTTAATTATTATTAAGAAACCCAGCTGAGAAAGGATTTATAAACACAATCAGCGACCGACCAGGCGGTGGGGGCGGCCACCTTGCATCTCTCTACAGTTCAAACCAAATGCTGCTCTTTTTAAAACAAGACAAACCCCCACCCCAAAGCCGTGTGACTTTGGGGAACCCCTCAAGCATCGTGCCCGGGCCAAGAGAGCTGAAGGAGCTGTGGCGGCTGCGCAGCCTCACCAGTGGAACCAGCTGCTTCTTTTTTCCTTTATTTTGGTATTTTTCTTTTACCCACCTGGGGCAGCCAATGGCGTTGTTTCTCCAGGGAAGGCTCCTGGCACAGAGGCAGATCCCAGCGCATGGATCCATGGTGGGGAGCCAGAAGCTGCGGGAAGCTGACCATCGCCAATGCTCTGCTGCAGGCTGGCAACTGCTGGCACAGCTATGTAGGGAGATTGAAGAGGAACCCCAGCTTTGGGGCCCAGCATCCCTGCTCTTCTGCCTGAGGACTGGGGAAGGGTAGGACAGATTTCAGGAGTGACTCTACAGGAGGCAGCTAAGAAACCGACAGGAGCAGCAGCCTGGTCCCTCTGGCTGAGCTCTGCAAGCAGTTGTAGGATGCTCAAGGGGTTGTGGGATGCAGCAGGGTCAAGAACACAGGATTTCCTTTGCTTTCAGGCTGAGAAAAAACAGATCAGAGATTAGTAGGTGAGTGAACTGTGCTTTTGCTTTTGTGTTGCTCTAAACAGCTCTGGTGAGAAGCTGAAATTCCAAAGTCTTTGCTCCGTTTGCCAGGATGGCGTTTGGTTTACAGCAGTCTGGTACAACCAGTGCCCTCAGGGTCCCCAAGGCTTCCCAGGCTGGACTGGCAGCCTATGACATGGGATGGGGAGATGCTGAAGGAAACTGCCTCCCCAGAGGTGTCATTAAAACCACTTTCTTTGGGTCAGTCAGGTGGGTGGGGTGTTTTTGGACATGCTGAAAAGCTCAAGAAAAAGGCAACCATGGAAAACGTCCCCTGGAGAGGGACCCTCCGCCTGTGCAGACGGAGCTGAGAGTGGAGCAGGGGCTGTGGGGCAGTGCCCATCTGGGGAAGCTCTGCCCATGCTGCCTGGTTGCAATAGTTAATTTGAGGAACAATCACTGTAGGGTGTTTTGGGCTTGGAGAATTTTTTTACCCTTTTGTATCTGGCTTTTCTGTAGCAGCCTCTTACCTGTTTCTCCACTTTGGTTTGGTTGTTTTTCAGGGTTTTCTTCTGTTTATGTCTTTGAGGTTTCTCTGCAATTTTAAAACACGAGGGTGTGGGTTGGTCACCTGAAGCAGGTAACTCAGCAGCCCCTGGGCTGGGGAAATTCAGCTTTTCTGTCTGTAGGGATTTAAACTCCTGAGTTTCGTGGTGGGTTTTGGTCTGTAGAACTGGAGCTGCCCTGGTGCAGGCAGCCCCAAGCCTTGGGACACAGGCTGCTGCAAGCCCTGCTCTCCACCTTCCTGGGTGGTTTTTGTTGTTTTGTTTTTTACAGGGAAGAAAAATTAAAACCACAAAACCACGAGCAACAATGAGTGCCTTGACCATCTCCCATGGGCGACGCCAGGCTGTGCCTGCGCTAGCAGCAGGGACGTGGCCGATGTATCTGTCAGTTGTACCCACATCCTTCCTTGCACCAGGCTTGATCTGAGCTGGGAGGTGCTGCTGGGAGAGAGGGACACATCCAGGCCACCGTGCTGGTGGCTAGAAAGGCCAAATTCAGTGTGATGAGGCTGGACCAGCTCCTGTGCAGCTGAGCAGGGCCAGACCTGACAATCACAGGGTAAGCAGAGATGCTGGGTACACAGGTACCAAACCCTCTGGCAGCACAGTGCTGGCATCCAGTGATGGGTGCACTTGTGGCTCCTGGCTGCCCTGACAGTATTTTTTTTGGCTAACTTCCTCCCCCTACCCCCTTTTTTCTGTTGTTTTAATTATTATTATATGATTATTTTTAATTTAAGCTGTCCCACTAGGACTCGCGACCACTCGTGTCTCCCTGGCAGGGCGGCCGCAGGCAGGCGCGTGCTGCACGGCCAGCGCACCACTGTACTGTACATAGAGGAGATGTAGGCACAGGCTACGGGCAGGGGCAGGCAGGGAGGAGGTGCCCAGGCTGGCCCACCTGGCAGAGGTTGTCTGCATCACACAGTTCCTGATCTGAGCACCCATCAGCTCCTGCCCCACCGGGAGAGGGAGAGAGCAGTGCTCTGATCTAGGGCTAGGAGCAGGCAGGCAGCTCGGCCTGTAGCCTCTGTGTACATGGGTACTTCTGCACACAACTGTCTTAAACCAACTGGTTTTTTTAAAGTCAATAAAAATCATGCATCGAATATGCTTGGTGATTTTCTTCTCATAGCCCTGCCTGCTGTGCCTTTGCCTGCACCCAAACCTGGGCATTGGTGGGGGCAGGAGAGGAGGGAAAGGGAAGGAGAGGGTTGGTGGGGCCCCGAAGATGCTCTGCTCTCCCCTCCTCTCCCGGGCCAGGCACCAACCCCCAGCTGTGGTTAGTGTTCCCTCACTGGGGCAGGAGCAGAGCCTGGCCCTGTGCCAGCCTGGGTGTCCAGCAGCAGAGCCTCAGCACAACCCCTCCAGCCAGAGCCCAAAAGTTGGTGATGCCACTGCTCACCCAGACCCCACATCCATTTCCCAACCCCCCTGGACCCTAAAACAGAGGGTCTGGTCCCACACAGCCTGTGTCCCTGCGCCCCAGTACAGCAGAGGGAATGACATGGACAAACTGTTGAAGGACATAATTTTGAACATGGATGCAGGCAGAGGCAGGGAAGGGACTTCCCTAGAGTGACCCAGCAGGTCCAGAACTCACTCCAGCTTCTAAGGCTGGATCCTGCAAGAAGCCTGTTGTCCCTTCAGGATCCCACCCAGACAACCAGGGGGGTTTGGATTCTGACACACAAGGCTCTTGCATAACAAATGGCCAAATTCAGAAGTAGTTAAAATGCCTCTTTATTAATATACAAACCTAGCAACATTTAAGCCAACCAAAATATGAAATGAAATCAAGCATGATATAAATACAGCATACATGACAACATGGCCTCAGTGGAGAGCAGCAAACTCACCCTGACTTGTGCGCTTGGGGACAACTGTCCATGTCCTGTGCCATGGCGTCTGGCAATCAGAGCAGCTTTGTCTCTCCTAAACCCCTCGAAATCCAAACTCAGCAGAGGTGAGACTACTTTTCCCCTCACAGGAAGAGTACCCAGCACGATGTTTCTCCAACCCCACATTGCAAAGAGATTAAAGAGCCTCCCTGAGGGCTGCTTGCCAGGGCCCTGTGAGGGCAGAGGGAGACTGCCATAGTGGATGGGGAACCACGCTGCTGACATTGCTCCTTGCTCTGTCCCACCTCAGCTACATCCACTGCACAACATTCACAAGCATAAGGCACTAGAAAAGTGTTTTCGCAGGTTCAAACTTCAGTTGTTCTTAAAATTCCGGCAGTAGCACGCATCAGAAATCTTCCCAGCCCTTTTAAAATCTGGTCTCTGGAGACAAAAGCTTGAAGAGGTTTGGATGAATGTCCTGCTGCAAGCCTGACCAGGAGATGCAGGAGAACCTGTCAAGGATTTCAGAGATACTAATCTGCCACTGGTTATATTGGAAGAAGTGAGAGCTCTCCCACTATGGGAAAAGGAGGGAATTTTAGCATGGAAAAAATCTCAGTGGTGCCATGGTGAAAGGCAACAGCATAGGATTTTTTTCCTTACACATAAAATGGATGAGGTCCTAGCTGGGATGGCTGACAACTCCCAAGTATCTGCTCTGCTAGTAGCAGGTGTCAAGAATGTGTGTGGGAACATCAACTGTTACCAATATTAACAAATCCGTTAATATTAATGTGAACGCCTTCCTCGTTATAACATACTGCTTCTCTTTGTTGGGATTCCTTATTCCAAGCAGGCAGGATCTCTAACAGAACATCAGCCCAGCGTGCCACACCTGCAAAGCAGCTCTGATTTGTGCTGTAATCCAGAAGCCAGCCTGACATCAGTAATCCAGCTCAGCTTTGAGACAAATGGGAGATGAGAAGTCTCAGAGCCATCTCAGCAAACACTACGGGCAGCAGCAGATCCCCTCCACTCCTGCTTCTCCCGACTCCTGCCTGCAAATGTCAGCTGGTACAGCAGGGAAGCATTCAGGCAGAGAATTTTGTTTCCTTTAATGCAAAGGAACACTCACAGAGTACTCTACACCAGCCCAGGCTTCTTTGGAGAAAGAAGAAAATCTATTACACCACAAGGAAAGTGTGAATAAATCCATTTCGAGGGGGGAAACAAACAGGAAGGTGTCGGCCCAGCAGCTGGACAGGCACAGGGGCTCCCAGCTCCATACAAATTCCAGTCTCATACTTCAACAGCAGCTTCCACCCTCCGCCAGTGCTTGCTAAAAATTACCAGCTCTAGGCACGCAGCACACAGCTTTCCAGGAAGGAAATTAAATGGCAGGCACAGTCAGTGCCCAAACACCTCACCTAAAGCTTTAAGGCATTTATAAATATTCAAAGTATTTTTTTCCTCTCTAATGCAAGGACTACTCATGCCAAGGGCTATAAGCACACTGCTACAGCCATAATACTTAAGGAAAGTTTAAAGTGCAAAGAAAAATTTTAAATGCTTCTTAGTGACAGCTTGAAGTCATCAGATGACACCAACCCCCACCCTCCCCAAATTCTGTTCCATGACTAAATGCCTCATTTTTTAATAGAAATCCAAACAAGCAATTAAAGAAAAGTTAGTTTAAAACAGGAAAATATCCTGAAATGGGTGGAAATTATTCTGACCCAGTATTATAATAAACTCATTTGAGAAGACAAATATGAACAATTGTGAACATTTTGCTTGACATTATCAGCAGCCAAGTGTTGTGTTTTAAATAAAAATGACTTCTGCCCTTGCAAACCTTGCAACTCCCCACTCCCCCGATACAGAAACTACCTTGTTTTTATGGATTTCTTCCCAAAATATCACCATTCTGATTCAAATGTGCTGGAAGGATGAGGCTGGTGATATCAGTGCTGTACCTTTACAGCTGCAAGACTGTGCTCCCTGAGCTGGCAATCAAGGCCGATCATCTCTCCAAGGATGGGCTTAAGGAGTTGAGTAATGAGCAAAGGATCAAACCTTCACAGCATCTCTCCTTCCACCTCAGCTCAGCCACTCCACCATCCCTCCACCAGTTTGTATTTTGCCACGCCTCACTCTCTGATGGCAAAAGGAACTAATGCATTCAGCCATCTGAGGAAGGAGAATAAAGAAGTGTTAAGGACAGTGGGAAAATCCTGGCACAGGGAAAGGGAGGGTTAAATTATGGGATTCACAGCAGCCACAAACCTGCCTGGGAATTCTGATGTTGGCATCAGCACCATCTAAGAGTTGAAGACCTTAAGCTGATGCAGAGACAGATCTAGAGTCAACCTGGCTCTGATGACAAAGCATCAAGTAGAAGGAAGAGGAACCTTGTGCATGAGAAATTCTACAACAGCAGAGGCTGGAGTTTGGAGGTGTTACAGGAAGAGCAACATGACCAATGGTAACTCAAATGCAACAGCAGAAAGGAGGAATCCAAGCTTACACCAAGACATGGAGATGCAGTGGAAGTTTCACACAACCTCTCTTCCTTGCCACAAAATAAGAAACTGTCCAACAAGGCCTGTCAAATCTAGATACTGGAGAAAACAAAAGGAAACTAAGTCTGGCAAACATGGATGTGAAAATGACTGTAACACATCCTCCTGAAACAGAAAACATAATTCTAGAAATAGACTGTGTTAATTTTATCCTCAGATCGTTAAATATGAACAATAAACTCACACTTTTCTGGTACCAGTTTTACTCAAGCCTTGCAGTACTCACTCAAAGACTAACAAAACATGAGAACTTAGGACACAGCAAGGTTAAGAGAATGTAATTATCTATGGGGAAATCATTTAATGGAAGGATGCACTACATCTTCCACAAGCTCCCCCGACTCCAGATGGTACTTAGGCAAGTCAGCCCTTCCCATGGATGGACAATTAGATGGATTCACTGGCTACCTTCCCTCCAAAGATGCCTGTGTGAATGGAATCTACAGGGCTGTTCCCATTCTGAACAGCAAGGCTCAGAGAACTGGTAACAACTCTGCGACTGATACACATAAGGTGCAGAGAGCAGACCTGCAGCTGCTGCTTCAGCACAGAATGAGGCCATTTCCCCTTCCACTGCCACGGAGAGAAATGCTATTATTGTGTTTCCCAATCCAAGGTTCATAGTCTTACTGAGCAGAATGAGAACAAGCCACCTTTTTTAACAAAAAGCATTTTAAGGCAGTTGTAATGATGATAATCAGCATGTAGAATTTTACAGTCCATGTTATTTACCATCTTAGATGTTAAGACTGTGCCACAGTAGCTTCAAAGATCTGATTTCTAATTTTTTAATTTGAAGGTGTACTAAAGGTAGTAACTCTTCAACAGATTTTGTTGTTCTTTTTTTAGGCACTATACTTTAATCATCAGATAAAGGGATTAGAGTCTTACATCACTGCTTAATACCTTGAGATGAAAACACTACACTAGAAGGATCTTCCTCCAACTCAGTATCACTATTTTAAAACGTGATCCAATTGTCCTCTTGACGGCTGTTCAAGTTGTCAAATGCAAACTGTTCTTTACATTGTAAGTTTAAAAATAGCTACACCAGAAATCAAATCGACTAAGCCTGAACAGCAGTCAAAGACCTCTCAGGTTCTGATATAAAACAAGAACAGAATTCATAGCAGGGAAGGCCAGAGTAGGCGTTAATGAGCTGCAAGACTGACAATTACCAAACCACCCAAGTCCCAAACAGCAAACACAGCGTTACATGAAGTGTTGCTATATCTACCAGCATGGTGGAAAATTATTTTCACTCTCTATTTTTGGTATGGAAAAGTCAATAGATCTAGACATAAAATAAACCTTTCAGACATATAATAAACCTTGGCAGACATAATGACAAAAGTAGCTCAATAAAACACAATTTTACTGTCAGAACTGCTGGAGAAGAGACACGCATGTATGAAAAGTTGCCTGAGGATCTAACAGGCACCTGTAAATTAGGAAAAAGGAAAAATAATCACAAGGAGGATTTTAATGTGTCAGGAACGAGTGGTTGGTAGAGGACAGCATGCTGCTAGCTTTCCAGTTTGGTCTTAGCTAGTTCTAACTGCAGAGAACTGAACAGCTCGAGCAAAAATCTCTCTTCAGCAGTTCATTACACACTCCAGCACACCTTGGCCCTATACTTTGCCTTCTCCTGAGGGAGTATCGAGCCTCACTCAGCAACAACCAACAGTCAATGAACCCTAAGCAGAAGGACTGCTCTACATCCTAAATATCACACACAAAACTCTTTCTTTGGATGAATGCCTGTTTCCCCATATAAGGAAGGCAAAACAGTGTCTCATAAAAGCAGTGGAGGAAGACCAAGCTTCTCCCTGGTACACACATCCAGCATGGGAACAGTGAGATCCCAGTATCTCTCTATGCAGAAAAGATATGCAAAAAGTAACCATAGAGTTTAAACTGCTATTAGATGCTTTACAAACCTTCCATTTAAGAAATTCATTCTAACACACCAGGCAAAATTTCAGTTCAGAGAGCAATAACAGAGGAATTTGGAAGAAATGACAAGCAGGCAGAATCTCCGCCTACGGAAGCCGCACAGCGTACTCTGGGCTGTGAGATCTCAAAAAGCTGCCCCAGTGTGGTCACTCCTTTTCAGAAACTGGAAGATTTTGCATGTCAATTCAGAACTAAGTTTGAAATCCTGGAAGAAGCCACACACTTCAGTGGAACTCACCACAGACAAAGGAATGCATGCTCAGGGAAGTGACATCTACATTCAACCTACTACACCATATGCTCAAATCCTAAATTCCCTTACAATTTCCTGAACTGGCAGCCACAGACTCAACTGAAGGCACAGCTTAAAGCAACTAAAGCAGCAGACAGCAAACATAAAACAAGAACCAGGGAAGGTTTTGAGCCCACGTTTACACTACTGATGCTTACCATTTAACTGGAAAATAAAGTGCCCAAAAATGGTTCTAGACCATAGAGAAAGTGTTCACCACAGCTGACAGGACAGACATCAGTGCAAGGTTGTGTTTGAACTCCAGAACAGATGCTGAAGCAGAAAGACCATGAGGAGCATGTGGTGTCAGAGGCAGAGAAAACACTTAACAGATCTTTTTCAAGTAAATAAAAAGAATCTTTGTTTTTGATTGTGCTCAAAATATGAAGAAGATGATGATGCAAATGTGCACAAGGCAATTCAGCATTTCCCCATTTCTTTATCATTTACCATCAGTGATTGAACTGGCACATTTTGACACCTGAAGGGGTGAATTTCCAGCTGCACTATCTGGAGCATCTATATGAGAAGCCAGATGCAAAGAGCAGTGCTGAAGAAAAGCAATTTATAATCCCACTATCATGCTCCCTTCACTTCCTTATTCAACCCCTTCAACTGAGGTACTACTGAGAGACAAAGAAGTGCAACAGATTTGAGGAGAAAACAGAAGACAACTTCTTGAGTCCAGCAGGAGCTGCTGAGCTGTTTTCTCAACAGCAGTAGAAAGCCCAGTGTTTCTCACACCACAGGTGAGACTGTGCTGTGTCTTTTCCTACAATTTCAAAATAACCATGGGAAGCTAAAACTACAAGACAACATCCCCTCCTGCTACTCAAGTTCCCCAAACCAACATGAGTTCTCCATGAACCTTGCCAGATGAGTTTGACCAAGTCACGTAGACAAAGTGAAAGACAATCTCCAAAGAGACTGTATATTGTGCAGCTTTAACAGAAGCAGCATTTCAACACTGCTATTTAATATTAAACACTAACATCTGTCCTTGTTAGAAATCAGTATTCTTGCTAATAAAAAAGAAAAAACAAAACAACATTCCTTTATAGAAGTGAAATGCACATGTTGATCTTTGACTATATTTATAGAAGGCCATTTAGTTTCAGTGACCCCATGTAAAATATCCAATCCCACCAACAACGAACTTACCAGTGCTACTGTCATCTCAATACTCTGTTGTTTCATCTACTTGACTCCCTGCTAGGGAAAAACCAAAATGGTGGACAAACGAGGGCAGTGACAGGCTGGACAACACCAAAACCTGTCTCTTGGCTGTGCTCACACAATGCTTTGTCTCATGCCAGTGAGGTAGCTGATCATTCTATTGCTGTGTGCATCGACACACCAACCCCTCTACAACACGGTATGCAGAGAGCAGGGTGAGGTCAGCCATCATCTGAACCACAGGCAGCAAAGACCTGCTGTCCCATGCCTTATGCTGGAGAGGAGAGAGGAAGGGTGCAGTCCTCAGGGCTCACTCCAGCCTTTCCCATCACTAGAAGGACAGGGTGGGGTTCACTCCTACACAGGCAGCCCTGCATGTTCAGCACTGTGCTTCATCCACTGGGGCACAGGGGAGCCTGGCAAGGGTTGAAGGAGGGAGACAGATGGGTTGGGAAAGCTTGAAAATTAAAGTTTTAAAATATACAAAATGTAACACACTGGAAAAAGTTTAAAAGTTGCATGACAAGAAAGGAAAAGAAAGAAATATTTGAGGTGAGGAGAAAGCGCTGGAAGATGGTGGCAGAAGACTCCAGCTTGGGTCAAGGAGTGGGTCTAGTCTACTCAGCACTACTCCCTCTGGTAGCCACTCAGTTCCACCTCATCCTTGCGGCGACGCTGTGTGAAGAGGGAGCTGAAGGGATAGAGCTTGGCTTTGGCCTGGAAGCGCTGCCCGGCAATGTCGATCTCGTACTCTCCCTGGTTGATGAAGTCAGTCGTCACCACCAGCTCTTCCCCCGTCTTCTCATCAAAGTGGTGCACGAAGCCCAGGCAGACGTGGCGCTCCAGGGTGTAGCTGTAGGCACTGCTGGTGGTCTTGCCCACGTAGCGGCCGTTGCGGAAAATGGGCTCCCCCACCAGGGCCAGAGGTCCATATCCGTGTCATGGTCCTCAAGAATGAACATAGTAAAGCGCTTGTACACCCCGTTCTGCTTCTGCTCCAACAGCGCTTCCTGGCCAACAAACTCCATTCCCTGCGGGGAAAAGGGAGCATCAGCTGATGTGGCACCAACTGTGGCAGCTGCTGAGCTGTAGCAGACCAGCTTGCCAATACAAGGGCAATTTATACTTGGAACCTATGCCCTATCAAAATAGGCTGCCTCCATATGCAAGAAGTCCAGCTCAGATAGCTTTTCTGTCATGTTTGCTGCTCTATATGTTAAAAGACACAGAAAGGCTTGTGAAGCTGGTTTTAAAAAAAACATCATTCTAATTTTCACTCTAGTGAAAACCATATCTCCAATCCAGTTTCTGCCATTTTTCTTGTTCCAGAAATCTACTGTGCTTTATAAACCAAAGGAAAACTGTAACTAAGGCAAAATTTGTATCCTTGGCCACTACATTCTTTTCTTGAACTGACAAAAAAGCATTTGGCTCATGCAAAGATGGAAAAAAGAAAACAAGCCAGTGATAGCAACAGCACCTGCCACCACAAAAGCTCCACAGAACTCTACACTCTTCTATGAACTCCCCTGTTTTATTAAAAATAGACAACACCTATTATTGGTACCTAGCCTCATATTTAACATCATTAAATACCACTTGGTGCACAGGCTGGCTTTTGCTTCATCAGATTGGGAAAGCAAATCTGATGAAGCAAAGAGTTCCAAGCTTGAAGAAGCAAGAGTTCCAAGCATCTGTAAGGTACAGAGCACCCTCTGCCACACTGGGCACTGCACACACAGGCAGCACCAGGCACAGGTCACTGGGAATGCTGCCCAGGAAGGAGGAAGGACAGAGCATTTTTGTATTTCTAGCAGCTTTCTGAAGTACAAGAATATATGTTACAGCTACTGCACACAGCTCCATAAAAACACATCCATCTGCTTGGCTGGCAGCCTTTCAGTCCAGCTCTGCTCTCCCACCAACCCCAATGCAGAAGGTGGTGTACCTTTTCCAGCTTGACCTGGAACTCGCGTCCACACTCCATAGGAGTAGTAAAAGCATCCAGATCCTGCCCCCAGAACGCAAAGAACTTCTCAATGCGCAGGCTGCGGAGCGCATAGTAACCAGCATTCCGAATCCCATACTTCTGTCCCATGTTCATCACCTCATTGTACACGTGAAGGGCATACTGCAAAGGAAGAGTGAAGCACAGACTGACACTGCGAGAGAGCAACAGCATCTGACACCACCAGGAATGTCACTGTCCCCTGACACTGGAGCACAAGAGCTCTGCCCAACTGGAATGCAATATAAAGCAGGGAATCTCCCCCTGGTGCCTTCAGGCAGCTTTCCCATGGTGCAAACCAGACATCTCATCACCCAGAGTCAACTTGGAAAATGTTTCCGATTATGCATGCAAGCAACTGCTTTAATTAGCTCAGGCTGCAGTGCACTCTTACCTCTATGGGGATATAAAGCACGAAGCCAGGTTCTCCTGTGTGAGTGATACTCATCACACGGATGCCATTAGCATAGCCCACGCTCATCTCCTGCAGAATCAGAGGGGTGAAATCATCCAGACTGGAACACAGCACAGAGATCCAGAAGGAGCACAATGTGTAACACATCCACACTGCCCAGTACTCTCTCCCCTTTGCCACCCGCACATACTTGCAATGAATTTAAATTCCCAAATTCAAATAGTGATGTCACATTATCCAGACTTGTTAGTCACTTCTTGACACTTGGCAATAAGCCCTGGAACTAGGTCAGGACACAGGTTGTATTCTAGATACAAGACAGAAGTTGAATAGCAGCTATCTGCTCAGCCTTTTAATGTGATGAGACAATGACGCCAGAGTCCCCGATCCCAGCTGCCCCTCTGACAGCTTCATAATTGATTATATGAAATATGTCAAGATATCAAATGGCAACAAGTCTACAGTGAGAGGAATACTGAAAACATATGCATATTCGCATATATATTTAGCAAGCAGAACACAAAGAGAAGTGAGCCTAGCAAGTTTGTTACTAACCTAGTTCAGTACCTGCAGTAAACCTTCCTGTATATCTAAATCCCCTCCAAATTACCTAAATTACAATTTTTCCTCTCCTTTCACACATGCTTTGAAAAACCTCGCAGGGTGAGGACAGAAGCACAGTCACTCACCTTACAAAAGAGAGAGGGGAAGTGTTCTGCAGTCATCGGGGCATAGGACAACTCTGACAAGACATCCACAGCACGGGGGCCAATCAGATTGAGAGCTAAAGAGGGGAACGAAACAGCATTAGGACAAGACTGGAGAAGTCTTGCCCAGTGTCCAATGTGAATGTGTGCTCCAATTTCTAAAGTCTCAGTGTTTATTGAACTAACAGGTCCGTTTACATTTAAGAATAGAGGAAAGACATTAAACTCTCTCCTGACAGTCCACAGTAAAGGAAAGCTGTCTTCCCATGGCTTGCCAGAAGGAAGTCTCTGAATAGCTGTTTTCATCCAAATGTTTGGAAAGGAGACCAAATCACCACTCCAGACACTTTAAACAATTAACTGGCTTGCAGCATGAGACACCATTTGTGATTTTGGGCTAAGGAGGAAATCACTGCTTTCCGTGATTTCTTACCCGTGTACTTCCAGGTCACATCCTCCAAGGTCAGGTTGCTGTCATCGGGCAGGCGGTTCTTCAGCCAGGCCCAGCAATGAACTTGCTGGTCAGTGGGGGAAATCATGAAGAAGCTGGAACAGAGAAATCAAATCCAAGAAACAATGAACAACCACCAAGTGTATCAGGTCATTCTTTGTTCATCAACTACTTGGGCTATTCAGCAGCTTCTAAGTTAAAAGGAGACAAAAAACAAGCTGGTTTGTGAAAACCATAGCTAAACTCCCTGAATCAATGCCATCACTGCCAATGATTTTTATCAGTCATAATAAAAAGTTCTCCCTCTTCAAGCACTACCAGTGGTCTGGTGACAAGAAGTGACTAGATGTGGAATACAGGGAGTTTTGCACAAAGTTTACAGAGTATCTCAAAAGTCACAACTGCTTTGCAGAAGGGACTTGCAGCTCTTCACCACCAGGGATTCTGTCTACTCTGACGGTCAGGAGTGCATAGTTCACACAATAATTTCTTATTTCAGCAAAAGTCTTTTCACACACAATGGTGGTTATTATTAACAGTTTCCAAAAACAGAACTCCACTTGATACAGGAAAATGAGCTGCTTGTGTGTGTGTCTGATACAAACTGTGAGTTAAAGTACATTATTGACAGAGATAACATCTGCAGAAATCACTAGGCAAGGGGGAAAGCTACTGGTTTCACACAGAGAAGGACAATACTTTCAAGCAATACATGAATGCAGACAGAAGTGGAAGAGAAAGAAAAGCTGTTTCTAATTGAAAGAGCAGCAACAAAATGCTTTCACACCAATACAATGAAAACACTCATAGAAAATCATCCAGAAAAATAAATCCAACACTCAGCTGAGGCACGGCCATGAAGTTCTTAAAAATGAGAAAGCTTTTATTAGATGCCAAAGAGAGCCCAAACTGGCGAGTCTAAGGGTAAAAGCCTGTGATCATGTCAGTTTGCATCAGAGAGCACAAAAAAGAACATTGAGAGTGTGCAGAACTCAGAATTAGACTACATATACTGCAATCAGAATTGAAATAATCAAAAAGTTGTATTTTCAATGCACAATTCCAGTAAGGACATTGGTCAGGAGTTAGTTTGCACTTTAAATGGTTACCTAAATTAATAAATTCCAGTGACTGCTGAAAACAATTTGTATTTCAATTGAGAAATGAAACATATGAAGGTCTAACACTTTGAGGAAATCTATGTTCATCTGTAATCCCAGAAAAAGACTTATTTTCCCCAGTGTGTGTAAGTTCAGAAGCTCCCTTTCACTTGAGTTATTGAATTAGGAATATTAGTGGAGAACTGAAACTTTTTATCTTGGGGTGGTGACAGAAGTTTATGATCTTCATGAAGAAGTCCTAAAAGGTTCAGAGACCGAAGGGGTGATGCCTAAAGATGCTGTCTGCACACCCACCTGCGTTTGCTGAGCCGGGCTATGCTGCAGTCGTTCTCATACCCTCCTTTCTCATTAAGCATTCCTGTATGCACAACATGCCCAACTGGCACATCCAGGTCATTCGAGAAGAGATACTGCAGACTCTCCAAGGCCTGATCTCCTGTGGACTACATGAATCAAAAGGGAGAGAAAGTCAGACAAGCTGCCTGAGCAAAACAAATCCACTGGGGCAGCTTAAGATCGCATCAACGTCCTGGCCCAAATTATTTCAATTTGTGATGGTAGCGACAGTGACGTCTCGAGTGTAACAGGATACAACAGTGGCACAGTGCTGGAGGTCAAATTCTATGTATAGACTAAGGTGGTATTTCTATAAACTGGGCCCTTGACAAAACCCAGCCTGTGCTAAATACTGTGATACAACCTGAATTTGGCCATACAGTGTGACTTCTTCTATCAATCCTCAGTAGGACACAGATCTTTTTGCAAAAGCAGGCAATAATAAACTAAAGGTCACCTTTACCAGGTGGTCCCTTCCTAGGTACTTACACTTATTTCAAACTTGGTAAAAGATGACATGTCAATAACACAAACTGCTTCCTTACAGCACTTGACTTCAGAACCCACAATATCAAACCAGTCTGGTTTGTAAAAGGTTTTGCTGTGATCCAAATCCAGCAGATCTAATACAAAGAAGAACCAAAGGAAAAATTTATAAACTGGATGAATTAAGACCTTACATAGGCCAATCAGGAAGCACTAGGCAGAGGAGAACATGATCTCACCTTTCCCAGGTGGGACAAAATACTTGACTCTCTCAAATCCATGCTTCTCCATCCACCTGGCTCCCTGTGCATCCAGGCGGTCGTACAGCGGTGAAGTGCGCAGCTGCCTGCCTGTCTGGAAGTCCCAGCGGGGAACTTTCAGATCACACATGAGAGCTGCAGTGGTCACAAAGATCCTTCATTAGGCAAAGTGATTATCTAAACTTTCCTTCCAGATTATCAGTACTTATTAATATCTGAACCATTAATAAAACTCCCTCAAAACAGTTCCAACCTTCCGTTTCCTGTTTTTGAAAATGCACAAATCTGTTTTGATCGATTTATAGCTCTTCAAAATCAGAGTAACAATATTTGCACAGAACACTTATATTTATAGATACTTATGGTCTCATGACAATTCTGCAAGGAAACAAAAACTCTATTTTTCATGAAGTCATGCTGACTAGCATTAATTATGCAGGATTCTTCCCTGGAAGTGCACTATATCAGACAGTTATTTTGACATTGCTAATGCTGGGGTAGGCAGCCCACAGCTACAGGGACCATCTAATTTGCCTTCTTAAGAATACAAAAGGCAATTCAGCCTTTTGTAATTATTGAAGCTTTTCCAAATGGCTCCTATATCTGTTCAGCCAGTATAGAATATTTTTATTTAGAAAACAAGTTACCCTAATAAACAGTGAGCATCCTCCTTAGTTATCAGTGGAGAGTAGTAACTCAAGCATGTTTGAATAGTACTTTATAAATGTTAAGATTCTACCTAGATCAGAAACTGCTTAAAACTGAAGATAAGACAAATATCTCTTACTGAACACTTCCACCATTTCTGCCTCATTGCTAATAATTTAATTAGTTTATTGGCAGTATCTTGTATTGGTACTCCTGAAAGAGAGGGTACAGGGAAGACTAGATTAGAAGGGGAACGTAACACTGAAGAAATGGAATACAGTGGTCACTCTATAAAAACTAGAGTGATTCTGTAGCTATCAGAACTAAGGTTTGTACTGGAAAGCAACTGCAGAATAATGCCCGAAGTACAAAGTGATTTTTTCTGGGAAGAAGGTCAAAGCAGCATAAGGTTTTTATTCCCCGGATATAGCAGGGCTAAGAGGTTTACCCAAATTCTCTGCTTTCACCTGAACATATGTTTTTAGCTTAGACTTGGTATTCAAGTAATTGTTCCTGTTATGCAATTTGTGAAACACTTCGTACTTCTATTTCAAACTTGAGAAGAAGTCACCCACAATATTCAGATAATATCACAGATAATCAAACAACGGGAGGAAACAAAGCATGGCTTTAGACAAGAAAAATGGCATCTATAATCTATTCTGCAACGTATTTATTGCGAACTTTGACAGGAGAAAGCAGTATGTCTACGAAGACTTCCTGAATTATGCAAGATAACTGGGTCACCCAGCCATAAGTTGGAAGTGAAAGTATTTCCACACTGCAATGATGTGCAAAGAATAACAATGTTTGAGACAGTGTAACATTCCCAGTTAAGACTCTGGCATTCCTTTTTTAGGCTGGAGTCCTACAGAGATACATACAAATTCCCCTATACCAGAGGCAAAGCACAGAAATAGCGGAGAGCAAGGTACTAACAGCATTTTTTTAGAAAAGTTAGTAAGAACTGGAATACAAAAAAACCTGCCAACCCATCCTTTCCTTTCTCCTGGGAAGGGGCTGTATTGCCACAAAGGAGGTCAGGAAGAAGGAAAACGTTTCTCAAGAGTGATGGCAGAGGAGAGACAGTGCAGCAAAGGGGAAAACCTTGGACAGCCTGGCCAGAACTGAATGCTGAGACCTCACTTACGCATGACTTCCATCACACGGTGACGGAGGAAAGTGCGGCTGCTCTGAAGGGTTCCAAAACGTTTCAGATCCAAAGGCCAGACATTTTCCGATGGATACCCATTTACTATCCACTCTGCCAGGAACCTGATGGAAGAAACAAAGAAAGACTGAGATATTAGCCAATGTCTTAAGGGAAAGAATGTAGCTTTGAAGTCAGAAACAAAGCAGTTTGGACATGGGAATTTCTTGCAATAAGGAGAGAGAATGTGATATGGTAATCTAAACACTAGCAGAATCCAGGAATTGAGGACCTGTGCTAAATGAAGCCAAAGCCTGGACAGGTAACCTGGCTGACACTGTATCAAATCCTTGGGTTCTGATACCAAAGGAGGCGCATATATAGTTCTGTTGGACTTTGAGGCTTCTGTTTTGTTGTTTTTCAGTGCCTAGTATAGGCTCAGCCACAAACCACCAGTGACAGCATTCATTTCAGCACAAGGTGCCAGGAAAGTTATGTTTAGCTACACTTCCAGCAGTGAAAGATGAAGGCATGCTCCAGAGCTAAAGGACACAGGCAACTCAGAATTTAGCAGAGCAGAAGGCTCTGTTCACAGCCAGTAGACAGCAAAACAAAGGGCCTCGGAACTGATCATGAAAAGCTACATTAGCAAGCTAAGCTGTTTATTTTGGGGCTGTAGCAACAAATGGACAAATAGTGCTTTTACCTTCAGAAATTATTTTGATTCTTAAGAGAACCTCACTGCAAAGACTGTATTTTATGTGACAACAAAAAAAAAATCATGAGTTGTTTTCTCTGGTGAGTTAAATTATTAGACAGTGGACAGAAACTGGTGAAGGCAAATGCAGATACGAACACCCAGGATGAAAAACAAGCAGCTTGTTAAGAAGGCTGTGTGGCAGAAGGAATGCTGGGTCATCAAAACTACATGACAATCAGAGGGAGAAATTATCATCCTGCAACTTTGCTGCTGGGATCACACTTAAATGCCTGTCCAAGTATCTGCATTAACACAGGAATTGGATTTTACTGGGAAATTATTCCACTCCTAGCTTACTGTAGGGGACAGTCTTAAACTACTGGCAGCACTGGCATCACATACATGGTGCTTCATCAGCATCAGATTCACCCTGATTTCAGAGGAATTAACTGCTGTGTCAACTTGAATGATCTAAAGACTTTAATCAAATGATAAATTAAAGAGGATCACAAAGCACAGAAAATGAGGGAATATGTACTTTGCTAAGCTTTTATTTCTTCCCAGTAGTTTAAAAAAAATCAGACCAGTTATAGAATCATAGAATCACAGAATATCTTGAGTTAGAGGGGATGCACAAGGATCATTGAGTCCAACTCCTGGCCCGGAACAGAACAACCCCCAGAATCACACCATGTGCCTGAGACCATTGCCCAAACTTTTCTTAAAATCTGGCAGGCTTGGTGCTACGACCACTTCCCTGGGGAGATATGTTCCAGTATCCAACCACCCTCTGGGTGAAGAACGTTTTCTTAATACCCAACCTAAACCTCCTGTGACATAGCTCTAAGGAGGTTTACTTGATCCCCAGTTGCTCACTAAGATATGACGCCAGAGGAGAGGTGTGCAGGACAGGAGATGAATCCAACACAGATTTGAAATACACACTGGAGAACATAATCAGAACACAGCAACTGCTGCTCTCCTTCACTCAAGTCAGAAACGAAAGAGTAATCTTTGGCAGAGAGGAGGTGACAAATACCAACCAGAACATTCTACACAGAAGGATCATCTGAGCAGTCTCTTGGTTAAAGCCTTACTTACACACACAACAGTGATAGACCACTTACTTGCCTGCTCCCCCACCATACGAGATGCCAGCTGAGTTCATGCCAGCCAGAACAAAGTAGCCCCGTGCAGTGGGCGACTCTCCCATGATGCATCGCATGTCTGGGGTGAAGGACTCCGGGCAGTTCACCAACTGCATGATCTGCAGGGCCTCCAAACCTGGCATCCTGCGCAGGAGGGCGCCCAGAAGTGGCCCTAGGACCCAAAACAATAAAGAGACAAAAAGCCACAGCCTTTAGTCTCAACACATTTCAGCTGCTTCAGGTTGAAACTGCTTCCATGTTTTGATACAGTCACAGGAGAAATGGTTTACTTGCTGGAATCACACTACTCAAAATGGATCACACAGCATACATTAAAAGCAGCCATATTGATCTAGACAAAGAGCCCAGTATTGTTTTCAACAGTGCAAGAGCACTGTTCAGTTTTGTCAGGGAAAGCAATAAGAAAAGGCATCAAATAGGTATCTAGTGAGGAGTATCAACAGGCAAACCTACATGACACTTGTCCTATGCACTCTGCCAGCTTCCACTTACCATCAGATCAGAGGATTTCCTAAAAACTTGGTATATTTTTCTCAATTTAAAACCCCTAAATTGTACTCTAAGTACTAGACCAGTCTTCTCCAGCCTCATGAAAACACCCAACACACATGGAACAAGGAGTTCCATGTGTTCATATTTGTTGTATGACGAATCACCACCTTTTGTTTTAAAGCTCACACTCAATTTTTTGACGCCTCCCAGCATTAGAAGAGACAGTGATCAGCAGTTCCCCTTCTAGCCTGTCCATCTGATTCCAGATTCTATACACTTCTGTTTATTTCCCTTCTGTCATCTACTTTTCCCAGACCACTCAGTCATTCCATTCTTGGAAACTTCCAAGCTTTGATCAGACTCTTGCTGCTCTTCCACCAGGCCTTCTCCAGTCCTATGATACCGTCTGGAAACAGGGAGCCTAGAACAAGAACTACTCTCTGGAAAACCAAGGATATAGATTTAGTGTTGCGTAATGAACTGTGGTTTCTGCTCCTTTCCTAGTAATTCCTAATTTCTCTTTTGCTTTGACTGCCACTGCACTGACGTCTTCTCAGAACAGAACTAATAAAACCCCAAGGTCTGTTCAAAGCCCATCATATCGCATGGTGAAAACAAGCCCATCCCCACACACCCCCATGCACTTGCGTCACTTCACATTTATCCTCATTGAATTTCCTCACTGCTTCATTGCCCAGTCACGCTGGAAAAGTCCTTCAGCAACTCTTCACAGTTTGACATTTGAGAGCGTTAATAAAAGGATGAGATATCTACTTGGCTTTCCTTGTCCAAAAGTTACCTCTGCTTAGTACTCCAGATAAAAGACTTCAAGATTCAGCCCTAAGAACACTCCTCAGCTTTATACACAAGCAGTAAAATAATCAGATTTCACATTACCTAAGAATTTACAAACAGAAAGAGTCTTTCTGACCTGTTCTTTCTCTTCCCTCTCTCAAGCATTAGAATTCCAGAGTGAGAGCCTGTAGTTACAGGCTATTTTTTTATTGATAAAAAGAGAGATCAGTGCTAGATTTGTTCTCGTACCCAGTCCAATTTAAGCAACTCCACAGCCTATTTTAAAATCAAAAGGTGTTCCAACGACAAAGATCAAAGCAGTAATACAAGAGCTCAAACCCCAGGAACTGCGGCCCTAGAAAAGGATCAAATACTGCCTGAGTAGGCTCTGACTCTGCTCAACTGCTCAGCACGTTTGAATGGATTAAAGAGCAATGCTGGAACATAGCATGCAGCTGCTTCAGAAACTTGGGCAATTTGGGGGTGCCAGCAAGCAGTGCCTTTTCATTTCAGTCAAATGAAAACCAAAAAGGAACTTGGTCCAGAGCTCGAGCAACTTATTACCGAAGCTAATGTCTTCAAGCAAGTCTTTAGGCATCTAAGGATCTAAAAATCTTTAGCATATGCCAGCACAAAACAGCACCCCATCATGGCTCCACCCCCTGGAGTTTAAACTTTTACAGTATCAGTATGGTGTCTCTCAGAAATCAAGGTAAAATTATTCAATTTAACCTGAAAAATAGCTGGAGGAACATACTATGACTGCAGAAAGTAATCGTGAAATTCCATCCATGCTGAGAGTCACAGAGGCATGCACATTCATAAAGGATGCAGAGAGCTCTGACCCAAGGCAAAACTAGATTCCTGAATATAAGGCAAATCTGAAGATGAGAGGGCACACACCAACTCACCAGACATCAAAGAGGCAGGAGTGGTCGGGGAAGAAAGGGACTCACAGACCATGCTATGCTCTTTCCTACAGAAAGAGCCCTCCATGTAAAAGTACATGCAGAATATAAAAACACAATAAATAAAATGGGACGAGAAAGACAGAACAGATGGAATATAAAATAAACCACCACTGTCAATGGTGGGATGAAGTCTGGGAAGCCACAATACCAACTTCTGCCCACAAAGCAACTGCCACTGACGGAAACACACTTGTCAGTCACTGCTGAGAGCTGCAGAAACAAAATACCATAGGGCTATGCGGCAGGACAACAGTGTTGATCTACTGCGTCACAAGAGGAGCAACACGTGGCACTGACAATCAAAAATCAACTGAAATGGAAGAGCAGTGCTGGGAAGTTTATGTAGTACCTTGCTGCTCAAGAGGAAGTTAATACATGCTGAGGGTTAGTGGTTGTTTTTAAACTTAACACAGATATCACAGAAATCTGGAATGGTTTGGGTTGGAAAGGATTTTAAAGCTCATCTCATTCCAACCCCCGCCAAGGGAAGGGACACCTTCCACTAAACCAGGTTGCTCCAAGCCCCATCCAACCTGACCTTGAACAATGGGCAACCTGTGCCACTACCTCATCACTTTCACAGCAAAGAATTTCTTCCTAATATCTTATCTAATCCTGCCCTCTGTCATTTGGAAGCTATTCCCCCTTGTCCTGGCAATCTGTTCCCTCATCAAAAGTCCCTTTCCAGCTCTCCTGTAGCCTCCCATCAGAGACTGAGGTCCTTGGTAAAGGGTTTTTCAGCAAATTACAGACAAATGAAGAGATGAATCAACTTGACAAAATGTTTGTCTTTCCCACAGGTCATTGACAGCTTTCACTGCTATGAACTTTGCCTTCTGCTGAAGCCACATGTTTCACTGCTGTGGGAACCTTCCTTCCCTAACATACCAAAATGATCCCAGTCTTCCTGAAGGTTCTGGATCTCCAGCTGGTTCCGTCCCTCTGTGAAGATAGGTTTGGGGTTTTTCTCAAAGCCTCCTGAGAGGATGCCACCTTGCCAGTTGCGTATGTAGATCCTGCCATCTGGGTCAACAACAGCTACAGAAGGAAGAAAAGAGGTGGAAAGGGAATTGAGAGAAGGGATATCTGTCTTGGGCTGCTGTCCCACAAACACCAACAACAGGGGCTGGTGACACACCAAGCCAAGCCAGCAGCCTTCTGACATGAGAAGGGACAGTCTCAGTCCCCCAGCCCCATGCTGTCACACCATTCTGGTTCTCATGTGACACCCTGGTGAGTCAGTTTAGATGAAACCATTAGCTCCCACCACAGTCATGCATGTTAACTTTTGGGCAGTACAAAAAACTGAATTGAACTTGAAGAGCCCCAAGCCAGCAGGACAGTGTTCCCAGGAGTGAAAAGACACAAGAGGGATTCAGATTCCTTGTGGCACTACAAAGTTATTACACTGGCTTAGTTCCACTGAAACTGCACCCAAGACCAGACCTTCCACCAAGAGATGCCCTGCCCTTCCCCCCTTTCTCTCCCTATTCTAAGAACAGTTAATTTTAATGGGGATGCCTCATGGATCCAGCTTGCTGCAGGCCACCAGCACAAAGAAGGTGGGCAGCACTGGGGCGAGGACTAGCAGGTCTGGATTGCTCCTTCCACTGGTAGTGTCAACTTGAAGTATTTATGTTATTCCACCTGGCATGTTCCATAGCAATTTTTGCCATGTACAGAAAAGCTGAGAATATATATGAGAATATATACACACACACAGGGATTTTAGTCAAATAAAAGTGAAGCACTTGTACTCTGGCCAGAGATCTGAATTCCCTGGACAGTATGTACATTACTCACTAGAAGCAGAAAAACTTCCTAACTGAGAGTAAATAAGTAAAGCTTTCTACTTCCCAGCCACAGGTTTCAAACACAAAGGCCTTTTTTTAGGAGATCGAAAAGCCAGAACATGGGGAAGGAGCAATTACCTCAAGTGTTTGGTTGCCCCTACAGCTCATAGACATGTAAATGCCACTGTAAAGCCTTAGCTTCAGTTGGAGGAAAGGAACAGGTGGGCCGTTTGGGGCCAGCAGCCTGCAAGGGAAACATAGCGCCAGGGCTAGCACACTCTCCAGCCAAATACAACAATCCAAGACTCAGACACAACTACTACTCAAGCTAGAGTCAAGGTCATTCTCCTGCTAAGTTGACAACCTCTGAAAATAATTTTCTGCAGAAAAAGCTTTCCCAAGAGTAAAGAAAGATATTCTTTCTACCACTGAAAAAGGATATTCAAAGCAATTCAGCGAGAAGGTACTTCACAATCCCAAATGAGCTGAGGACTGATAGCCCAAATTTGGCCTTTTTGTCACAAACTACAGGTCACCTTGGAAAGGCAGGTATAATTCACCATGAAAAGTGAAAAGACCTGAAGAATCCTTACTTGGTAAGCTGCTTGACAGAGGCTCCTTCAAAGGATGTGTCAGGATGTAGAAGTGTTCGCAGGCATGGAGTGGGATATGGACTGGTTCCTCCCCAGAATGGCCCAGCTCATAGGCCCACTGAAACCAAAAAAGTGCTGGTCAGAATGGAAAAGAAAGAAACCAGCTCCAGGAAAAAAAAGGCAGGACATAGGCACAGGTCACCTCTGTGATTTTACTTTCATAAAAGACCAAGATTTGGTTCAGACTCCCAGACGTTTAACAGACACAATTTTTTTCTTCTTTCTTAGAATTTGAATTGCTTTGGACAAAGACTGGTTTTCTGTTCCTAACACAAGAACTAGAAAAGTGGGGCCCTGACTCAAAACTAAGAAGTACCAGTTTACAACAGAAAAGCAAAGTAAGATCTTTAGGCCAAAGTCAGCACTAGGTTCAGCATCTAGAAGCAGAATAGGCAGCCTTTAGTGCCTGTACTAAGATCCTTTACTAACAAGGGGAACAGCTGCTAGTTGAGAAACTGCAACTGTCAGGTGTATTTTCCAGCAGAGAAGACATGACACTAAGGAGTAAAAGCAAACAAATTTTTGTGGAGGGAGGTGAGAGAGAAGAGTGAACGTCCCAGTAGAGAGACAATGGGCAGAGCTGTACCAACAAGCTGTTGGTGCTGGTCAGCAGGTTAACACCCAGCCTTTGGTGCACAGCAAACAGCAAGCACTGCTTTTCCTCCTTCACAGCCCTGCAGGGCTAAACTGCTGAGTAACATGACTTGATCTACTCCAGTAAACCAAGCCAAAACACAAACCATTAAAAAACCCAAAAGGAAAACACAAAAAAAATGAACCAGAAGGAAGTGCACATATTCTTAAGCAACAGAAACGAGAAGGAAAAATGTAAATAATTCAACCTGGCCAGCACAGTTGACAAAGTACTCGCATTGAATCCGCCCTCTGTCAGTCTCGACTCCAGTCACTCGACCCTTCTTCACTGTGACGTGACTGACACTCGTCCTTTCATGAATCTGGACACCTGGAAAGGACATCAGGAAGTCAGTATGGCATAAGCTTTCTTTCTAATGTGTCAGATTGTTAGCTTGAAAACCTTATATTTAACCAAAATGCTTATTTTCTCTTTGAGACAAAATTTCTATTCTTGATCCAGTAATTCTGAAGTGAAACCCTGTTATTTGTAAAACATCACATGTACTATTTGTACAGGCTGAGAGTGTGAAGAGCTACAGTTTTTTTCCCCATGTGACAATCTGGGTGATAAATAGATCTCCAGTATCAACAACATGAAAAAAAAGAGTCTCAACTATGGATTTCTTTCCATTACAATTCCTTTATGCAACAAACTCTGTGTTTTCAGATGGCATGATTGATTCTCTTATGGGAAAGCAGTCATTTTGAGGAAAAAATTAATAAGTGCTATGTAAAAATAAACTGGGCTAAAAGAAACTAAGAAAGGTATCTTCCTAAGCAGCTTCTTCCAGTCTGATGGACTTTCATCCTTCATGACCTTTATTCTCTGTTAGCATACCTAACCTTTCTCACAGTTTTAGACCACTCCAAATTTGCCGAAGTGCTGGGCAAACAGCATTTATTACTACATCTCCAAAGCATATGTGCCCAATGAAATATTCCACAAGGCTCAATCACACTTTTTCAGTTGTAGGCAATTAAATATTTTGATGTGTAATTATGAGTCAATTCTAGGAAGGAAAGAGAGTGTGCCTTTTCAGAGAAATACATAACCACTAAGGACAGCAAACAGATGCTGGACCTATCACAAGAAATCTGTACCGATTCAGCATGCAAAAAGAGTTCAGCCTGTTTTTTCAGGAAAAACAGGTTTAAAGAATCTGAACTTTACAGAAATAACAATTTTGCTCTTCAGTGCTCAGTTAGAATATCAAAAGAGATATTCTTTTGATATTCTAACTTCTAACTGAATTCTAATTTTCTTTAATGGAAAGAATGTAGCTATCATGCAGGAGAGCACTCTGTAGATAAAAAAAGCTCCTACCATTCCGTGAGGCAGCGGTTGCCAGAGCCAGACTCACATTGGCAGATGACACGAGTGCATCTTCTGGCACATACATGGCCCCCACAAGGTCATGGATGTTGATAAGTGGGTGGAGCTGCACTACTTTCTTTGGGCTGATAATTTCACATGGTATCCCCATTACACTGTCACAGAACATAAGAAACATGATGTCATTTGTCTTGCTGGTGCAAGGAGAGCTGGTGCACACTGAAGCTGAGTTGTATTTCCTGCTCATACGTACTTCAGCGATGAAGCAATGCGCTTCAGAGAGATCAGTCGGTCCTGAGTCTGAGCCAGTGAAATAGAGCCTGTCTTCATGTATCCTATGACAATGACCAAAGTCAAGTCAGATTTGGACAGGATCTTGAATTCCTTTCCATCTCAGACTCACAACTAAAGTTATGCTTTAGCATAACTGCAGACCTGTTGCTTCCACTACTCACGAGCCTGGAAATCCCACACCCTCAAATAACTTTAAACACTTATCAGCTAGTAATTAAAAAGTGCATGAGAGAACTTTTCAAAAAAGCAATTTCATTCTTAATTGTGTTCTCTATACTGCATATACTCATGTTTATTAACAAAAAAAGCCCCAGTTTCACACATGGTACCTATTAAAAGAGAGAGAAGTTACCAGCCAAAAAGAGATCTAATAACTACTCAGAAGAATAAAACTTCAACAACTAAAAGCAGGTATTTTGTGACTCCAACAGCTGCATCACATTAGTATTCATCTTAATTGCAGGCACAGGTATTAACCTCTATTGAGTCTGACACACATCACAAGCTCTTGTCAGCAGAAAACTTTCAATGTCCAAGCTCTTCCTATCAGGTACATGCCCAAACATTTTGGAGGGAGAAGAAGAATTTCAACTTTTTTTTTTTTTTTGTTATTTCCAGGGCTAGACTAGAGTAAGAGACACAGCTTTGCCGATGCTTCAGCATTAACTACCTCCTCTTTTTGAGAAGTGAATCAGTGCACAGAGTGGGCCAATTTGCTCCAGTCACTGTGATATATTTTCCATGTCTTTGTAAAAATTCCCCTGTGTCTGCCCAAGTTACAGACAACATGCAAACTGTCACAATTTGCAGGTAGTCTGCCTTCAGTTTGCCCATCTGATATTCTTCTCCCCATCCTGATTACATTAGTGACATCCCTTTGCATGATTCAGTCCATATGTATTGTTTTTAAATAGGACTACCAAGCCTTAAAACACTATAAAACCACAGTCATATTTCAGTGTTGGTAGCTCTATTCAGTTTTCCAAAGATTACTCAGTGATGACACTTTCAGTACCTGTTTGCACTCCTGTCTCCTGCTCCAGCTGCTGGTAGAGCTTGTTTGAATAGTGTGCCATCTTCAGCTCTATGGACACGGGCCTGGCTGTGCTCACAATGCCAGCACAGAAGCGAGTGGTACCAGCAGCCAACCTGCAGGAGAAGGTGCAGAGAAGGGCCTCACACAGCTGCCAGGTACACACTCCCCACCACGCTGCTCCAGCAACTCCACTGGCAGCATAAACCAGACAGCGACTTCTCCCCCAAACACACCAGAGCAACACTTCAAGTTGGACAATGCAGGGATAACACAACCTCTAGAATGATCTTCTTTTTGCTCACTTTTGAAAACACATTGCGTTCCGAAACAATTTCTCTTTAACAAGTCCTAAACACTGACATTTTTCAAAGAAAGCATTTTTTGAAAAAACCCCAAACTTATACTTAAGTAGAGATGCCTGATTTTTTCCTTCTTGAAAGCAGGATTTCCCTCAAATCAAAATTAACTTGGTTTTGAGTCTTGCATCTTCGAAGATTACAGTATGAGCAAGTCACTCTCACTCTGTAACAACTGCCATAGATAGGCACATGTTTCTTGTCCCTTCTAAAACTGTCCCTAAACCATTGAGCTATTTGGTGAAGGGCTGCTGTGCAGACAGAAACCTACACAGCTCCATGCAGCATGGGAAGGGGAAGACAATTAGATTTAAGCATCTCCCTTGCAGCCTGCTTCCACAATACTTGCAAGTCATCTGTGCTGCTGCTAAAGCCATCCTGCATTTTTCCATTTGACACAAGTGCTTTCAACCTTGTGTGCCTACATTCTCTCAGTAATTCAACTTAAGGTTCAGTTGGGTAAGGAATATTTGCTACACCTCTACTCAACGACAACCCTAAGAGCTGATGCAGTCTCCAAATGCTGTGCTCCTCATAAGACATTTCTGCTACTGCAATGCTCCTCTTTCTCCTTGAGCATGCACAGACTGAGTCTGCACAGCATCTTAACTCATTTACAATCTTTAAGGAGTTGCTCATACCCTGCTCCAAGCTAGCAAAAATGACATTCCCTTGCAAACACAGCCCAGCACGTCACTTTGCTCAGGACACCACTCTCAAGGCCTCAGATGAGAATACCCAATTTCTTCTCTTTCCAACTAGAAAGAACTTGCTGCTTCCTAGCCACGTGAACTCCAGGAACCAGAGCTAATTATTCCTGAAGGCAGTATCAGGTGAGAAGCTCTAAGGCAGACAATAAATATACAGTCCAGCACTTACTTAGGGCATTAGAAGCTGCTGCAATAAACACCTCTTCAAACCCTTAAGTCTCAGCAGTGTCTCATGCCCAGGATCCCCACACTGCTTAATGAAAACAACATGAATCCCCCTCAGAAACAAACATCTAAATTAACAGGGGAAATGTTGGGATGCACAGCTTTCAACAGGAACTATGTACTCTGCTACAGACAGCTGATCCAACTCATTGAGGGCACTTCTGCTCAGCCAAACCGTAACAGCCTCAGCTGTTTTACAGAGAGGCACTAAGTCCTCCAACAAACTGGATAATCTGAGCATTTAACCAGCTTACAGGGCGATGTTTTAGTAATGCCTGCTTAAAACCTCTTGCTATCTCTGGAGCTTTGCTGACTGTATGATGCTTTAGACAAACATGGCATCCTGCTTTGAGAGGTCAACAGGGACTGGAGGAGTTAGGTGGATTTTTAGTTCTCTTAAAACAGTTTATCATCTTTGCCAGCTGATTTGTTTTACATGATCACCTGCAATTACAGCAGAGCAGTTAGATATCTCCCAAAGGAACTGCGGCCCATAGAAAAGCCACACCAGAGTAAAGTTCTTCTGACAGGACCTGCAGCCCATGGAGGACCCACACTGGAGTCCAGTATCAATCACACCCCACTGTGTCACCCCCATGTTTCTCAGGGCACTGTGGGGAGGCAGAAGATCCTGGAGTGCAGGAGTGAAGTTGAGCATGGGAAAAAAAAAGGGGTGTTTTAATGTTTGGTGTTTGTTTCTCACTACCAGAATCTATTTTAATTGGCATGAAATAAAGTAATTATTTTAAATTAATTCTCCCTAGGATCAGTCTGTTTTGCCCATGGTAGTACAATCTCCATATCTTTATCCTGATCCACAAGTTTTCTCAGCTTACTTTCTATCTTGCAGAGGGAAATGGCATGGCTGTGTGGCAGTCTGGCCCTGAGCCATGGCTACCCCACCACAATCACAGAAGGTATACTATTCACCTTGCAGGGCAGCCCTGGGCTTGGAAAGGGGCAGTAAGTGTTGTTACTAAGGTTCAGTATAACCTTACTTCCCCCAAGGGAAAGGCTATTTCCAGGTCTTCACTTTAGTCCAGGCGAAGAGACAGAAATAACACATTACAGCAAATGTTGTTCTGCACAGAAATCCTGTTTTGTTGGGTTTTTAACCAGAAATCCTTACCTGCCCTGCTCAAGTAAGACTACATCATTCCAACCCATCTTGGAAAGGTGATAGGCCACAGAGGTGCCCATGATTCCACCACCACAGATGACAACCTGTGCCTGTGCTGGCAGCGAAACCGGATGAGGTTCTGCTGTAGTTGAGGTACTTCGCTGGGAGCTGGTCATTCTCCTCCATCTCGGGTGAGCTGTGCGCCACTGGACATCGGAGAGCAATCGGAGAAACATCCCGGCAGCTCTTTGTCACTGTTCTTAAATCACCACCTAGAAGTGTTCGGACGTTACCTCAGTGCCACTCCTTCTAGGAAGGAAAAGATGAGGCTCACATTACCACTTATCTTATTATACACAATGCTGGCAGCAGGAATCACGTGGGGTGTGGGATATAAGTGGACATGGGAAAGCTGATGAGCAAACAAACAGGAGGGCAGCTGGTTCTGAAACAACAATCTCGCCGTTCAGATTTAAACTTAGATCATAAAGTAGGAACAGAGCGTTACACCTTTGGTTTCGACACAGCGCAAAGTGACAACGAGCAAAGAACCAGATGAGAGGTGGGAAAGCTCTCACACCAGTGACAAGGAGAGCCGAAACAGCCATCAGGCACAGATCATGCTCTGGAATGCTTTCTAAAGGCAGAAGTTAATAAGGCACAAATAAGCTTGATTATTAACGCTGCCAGGCCTTTACCTGAAGAAGGAAACGCAGTCTGTGATCAATGTAACTGGCCCAGGGCACTGGAGAGGCCCCTCCGGGAACAGCTTTACCACAAGCTTTACCCCAGGGCCCGGCTGCGGCAGCTCCCCCAGCAGCAGCACCGGAGGTTCCCTCACCCGCAGCCTCCAGTCCGTGCCGGGAGCCTGAGGGACGGGGGTGCCAGGGCTCGGGGTGTCAGGGAGCTCCGGGGCGTGCGGCCGCCGCCTCGGCCTGCTCGCCCCCGCCGGCGCCCACGACCCCGCGCTGCGGGGCGGCCGAGAGGGGCAGGAGGGCCCGGAGCGGTGGGGCGGTGGGTCGCGGAGCGGGCTGAGGGTCAGCGGGGCCGCGCCGGCTCACCTGGGGCAGGGGGAGGCCGGGCTGACCTTCCGCGCTTTACGGCCGCGGCCGCCGCGCGACAGCCGCCCCTGCGCGTGCGTCACCCGCCCCGTCAGCCGCGCGGGGCGGAGCCGAACGAAACCACGCCCCCCGCCCCGCCCACTTCCCCGCCCCTCTCCCCTCAGAAATAAACCACCACGAGTACAAACCTGCAGACTCTTTTTATTAAATTCTCCCATTTCATCTGTACAGAAAAACGAAAAAATGCACATTATTATGTTCAGAATTTCAGTAACATCTCAAAATTACACAGCATGGTCATGTAAAAAAAAAAACAACCAAAAAAACCAACCGAAACGAGGAGCGGCCAGGATTTATACACAGAAAGGGGAAACAATTTACAAAAAAAAGGTCTCGTTAATGTCACAATTAAAAATAATAATTATAATAAAAAAAAAGAGACTACGTTCAAACAGCATCTGCTGTACAACAGGAATCGCTGGGTCTGTTTGTACAGTGGGGCACAGGGAGCCTCTTTCCCCAACACCCAGCTCGGGCCCAGTCCTACACAAACTTACTCACAGCCTCCGAGCCTCCGCTCCTCCAGGCGGCACTCACACCTTTCCCTTTTCTCCTAGTTCAGTATTTCCCAAGGCGAGAGCTGTGTGAGCACTTGTCAGTCAATACAGGGGCAGCAGGGGGATCTGAGCATGTGATTCACCCTGGAAGGGATCTTTGCGTTTGGTCAGCTATGGAATCAAACTGGGGTGTTGTGGAAGGAGAAAATCTTGCATCTGGCTAGCGAAGAGCAGTTTTGTTACTCCTCCCTATCCCAGGCAGTGCTCAGGGACTCAGTGGAGTGGATGCAGAATTCCACCAGCACAGGACAAAGAGTGATGCCAGCTGAATTCTCTCTGGCGCACGTGTGATCTGGGTCCCCTCTAACCAGGAATCACATGGTGGAACCATGAATAATTTGGCTCCCAAACAGGGAGACTGCACAAAGATCAGTACCTGGGAACTGCCTGGAGGATCTGAACCCCAGAATTAAGAATGTGCTCTTACACAAACCCACACTACAGCTGTTTGAGTCCAGAGAGCTGTACTTTAAATAGGGACAGAAGTGCTACATGAAATATTCTGGTTTCATACAACACTCGTGCACTCATACACACCTCAAAACTACCATTTCTTTTTCAAACAAAACTGATAAAGTAAAAATAAAAAAATCCTACAAACTTCTTCCACTAAATAATAACGTATTTTAACAGAAATCGCCAACTTGAACACAATTCCTCTACAATATTATGGGATTACAGCGATCCCTCTGGCTTGTAACATTTTTTCCCTCTATACCTACCTGCAGTTAGTTTCTGTACTTGCGATTCACCACCATTATTTTCCAAACAACGCAATTACTGTGGATTCCTTCAGAGCAACACTGATCATATTGCACGGATTTAAGCGTCAGATTCTGGAGGAAATGCTAACATTTTGCTACAGAATTATTCAACCTTCACTAGGTCTTTCCAGCCCTTTGCAGTGACACACATACACAGATATTCAACCCAACCTGCTGGGTAGTACTTCAAGTGCCAGGAATTTTGTTCCTACTGGCAGCCTGATGACAAAAGCGAGGCAGGAGAATCCCAAGCTGAAACTCACGGAAAGAACTGATAAGACCCACTAGATAAACAATAAATAAACGTATTACTGTGAATGAGAATGAACTGTAACAGGCTAGCAGGAGTGAAGTATTGAGGTGCACATCATGCACAGTTCCTGACACGTGCACATGCCATCATTTAGGAAGCCGAACTTGTTAGCCCTCGCAGCAGCAGGAAGCAAATGGAGAGCTGCACGCCTTGCTAGATGCCAAACATCCAGCTCTTCCACCCACACCCTGAGCACCAGCATCACCATGTCTAGAATAAGCTCTCCAAGAGAAGGTTTTCCGATAACCAGGAGAAAAAAAACACCAACCAACAACTACCTCCTGAACTGCATTCAGTGGAAGGCAGACTTCTCCAATGAGAGGTGAGGGTCATGAAAACACTATCGCAGGTTCTTCCACACTAACCCACTTCTCTTGGCTGACTGCAGCTATTGCTAACACTCTCTGTTACAACAGAAGTTAAAAAGGCTTTCTCAAATTCAAGGCAACGGGAGTGTTTCTCACAATCATTTCTCACACCTTCCTACAAGAGTGGTGAGACACTGGCACAGGTTGGTCAGAGAGGTTGTGGACTCCCCATCCCTGGAAGTGTTCAAGACCAGGCTGGATGGGGCTCTGAGTACCCTGGTCTAGTCTGGAAAGTGTCTCTGCCCAAGGCAGGGGTTGGAATGAGATGAGCTTTAAGGTCCCTTCCATCTTAAACTGTTCTGTGACTCCATGATTCTTTCTTTCCCTGCAGTGGTTACCTGCAGGCAAGATGATGTGCTGGCAACAGCACAACCAGGTTATTTTTAGAAGAGTACTCCTGTGGGCTTCTGTGCCTTAGAAACCTCTAGATTTTTAGGTATGCATGAAAAGAGGAGAATGTTTCAAGACTGTGACTGGTAGATTCTTAGTCAAGAAAAAAGGAGATTTGGTCATCACCGGTGGTAGGAGACCCCTCTTCACAACACAAAAAGATAACACGCTCAATGATAAAATGGCCTGGACCCCTTGTCAGCATCCATCCTTTAAAAGCTGGGTCTGTGTCTTTACCGTGTTAAAAAGTTTATGTAGTACCCTACCTTGGCTTCCAAGGGCTTCCAGCCACACACTTCAAACACCACCCCAGCACACTCACACTGAAACTGAACTCCCAGGTCAGCCTGACACAGGCAGAAACACCACCGACCACAGACTAACAGCATTGCAGAGCACAGACTCCTAATGCCATGCTCCAAGCACCCTTACCTTAACCTTCTCCTAATTAAAAAGTAAAAAAAACCCAGAAAGCCTTCCATCTGAAAGTAAAGAAAGTCATCTTCAGAGCTGAACAGGGTTTACATTCGGAACTATGGCTACAAACCTACAATTTTCACTGCAATGTCTTTTAGAATTTAGTGGAAGATGCTATTTCTAGACAATAAACCATCTAATTAAGCTTTTCAAGCTAATCAGGTTACAAAATGCCTTCTCAAAAAGTCACAACAGTTTAAAAAAAGCCTTCCAATGGCAATTTAATTATGTTTGATAGACATTTTGGAGAAGCAGGACTCACGGCAGCAAGCAAGGCTGCACCAAGATCCCACTTCCCTTGTTGGCAGCTCTGCGAGCACATCCATCTCTACAGCAGTCATTTCAATACTCAGTCAAGTGATACAAGACACACTTCTAATTTCCAAACTAGTATTTGTGTTGTGACACACCTGTGCTACCTCAAGAGACCTGATTAACTGTTTCTCTTCTGCTCCACTTCATACTGACAGATGGCCAGTCAGGCTCTGTTAGCTCTAGGGAAGAGGGGCAAGAGAAGTAATTCAGGCTTAAATTCACTTCTACTTCACTACTTAACTGCAATTCTACCATACACTAACTCTCCACTGAAACTTCAATGCTCAGGCTTTTGCTGCTGCTTGCTTGTGTTCATAGTACTTTGCTAAAAACCAGAAGTGTTTGTGAAAGACTCACTATCATAGTAAGTGTAAACACATATTAGTCTGCCACCATCCTCAGAGCAGGATGAAGGTATGTTTGCAGAAAGCTTCAGCAAAAAGTCACAGCAAAAGCTCACAGTATTTTGTATATGCCATTCTGTGTACACAGCATCATCTGAATCAGCTGGTCCACACTCCAAAGTGTCTCAAAACCACCTTCACTGTTTTTCTAGAAAACAATGGGGAGAACTGGAAATGCCAGGTCTTACCTAGCAGTGCGTTAAGTGGGAAAATAAAGTTATGGTTCAAGCATCAGCCTAAGTTGGACAGTTTCAGGCACATGGTTTTTACCATAGCACACACAGGTGAGCACATCTAAAAGGTGAATAAAACACACGCTGTACACATCGACTCTTGTACAGCCTCCTCTAGATTTCATCAACACACTCCATGTTTCAGTCAGAACACGCGTCTTATGTGCTCCACACCTCCCTGTACTTGAGGAACAAAGATGATGGTAAGAAGAGGTCACAACTACTAGTGCAGTTTTTCTAAAACATCGTCTTTGGGCTGTTGGGTGCAAGTATCAGCTTCTGGAAGTACAACTATACATAGCATAAATGCACATGTTGATGGTAACTATGCAAAAGCTACTTCCCTTAAAGATCCAGATGTTTCTGCCTTTCATACCACACTATCATTCTTCTATCCACTCCTGCTTGACATTCTGGACTGACACCTGTAACCTACATCCCAGGAAATGCCAGGCGTTATCACCATCAATTGTAGTTGTGGAAATGAAAACCACTCTTCAGTGCTACCATTCAAACCATTAAGACTCAGAGCGTGGTTACAAACCACTGTGCTATCCCACAAGTAACCATTATACAGAGAGAGCATCTTGAGTGTTCCGGTGCTTTCTGCATCACTGACAGAGCACTGCAATGCCAGTGTGTCAATACCACCTACACACAGTTAATTTGGAAGGGTAACAGCTTCGTAGCAGCAAGGTAAAATATAAGGAGTGTTAGAATTTTACTGCATCATTGCTAACAAAAAACTTGACCGAGTAACTGCTCAGAGCACTTCCTGCCCACTGACAGTTCACTACTGACAGGCTCTACACACCTCGTGTCTACATCGTGTCTTTAATCTACTGAAATACAAGTTGTACAGCTCACATGAGTATTCAATCCTGGTCAGTATTTTATTCTATCTTGCGAGCAGCAGAGGAAGAAAGGGAGGACATCTTTTCAGCCAAAAAAATCCACAGTCACAAAAGCAGGATATTCACTAGGAGATGACACCAGTGATTGGTGTCCTTAGGTTGTCCAAGACTATGCTCTGAAGATGCTTTACACAGACGAGCAAGATGTCCAAAACAAGGCCAACTGTGGTGTAAGATGCAATTTACCCTTTAATTTCCTGCCTCAACTTCACCCAGCCTCGGAGGATGACTAGATTTCAGTATGAACCATTACCTAAATCATATAGTTGGTATGCAGAATGTCTGTCTTTAAAAATTTACTTAAAAACTGCTTGAGCTGCAGGTCGTGTCAGTCTGATTTGGAGAGTGAAGGCAGTTCCAACAGTACAACAGAGACTTGTCTACAGGCAGGTAAACGAGAGTCTGCTAACAAAGGGGTAACAAAAGCTGCTGGCTGGGCTGCCAATGTTGCACACAAACTTTCATAGGATGAAGATGATGCCATGGATGAGATCCAGGATGGGAAAACTGAGCCAACACCTGCTGCTGTTCTAATTTTTTTTTTTTTTTTTTTTTTTTATTCTCCTCTCACAAGAGGGGTTGGGTAGACTATACAGAGGAGGGCTGTACAAAACTGGGCACTGGGCAGGCATTTCTTCAGCAGGCAATCCAGGCTCTACCTGTCCTTGAGCTCTCTTGTGACCCGCTTGGTGATGCGTCCACACATCAGGCCGATGAGGAAGAGTACACAGATGCCAACCGTGATCACAGACAGGATGTAATTCTTGGACGGGGAGGTCATAACTTGCATGGCAAGGTCAGAAAAACCTTCTGCTGGGGCAACCTGGAGGTGAAAAGGGAATAAATGAGCCAAGCTGAGCTTTCCATGCAACCCTCAGCTGTGACATTTACCAGCTTTAGTCTCAAGTACTGCTATTGCCTCCTGTCATCATCAGACTTGGCCTTGAACCAGAAAAAAGCAGGCCTGAAATGATTCACCTGAAGGAACTGCTGCTCCAGAGGCATCTTTATAACAGGAAGTTTTCCTGCCCCTATTTCATTGCCCCAGATCTTCTCTACAGGAGACTAAGCCCTGGGTGCACAAAAGACAGTTTAATTCTGCATTGTTAGGGATGTAGCCCAGACGCAGAGAGAATAAGATGTAAGTTCCAAGACTACCCCTTTCAGTTTTTCTGGACCAAACTCAAAATACTAGACTTCGATCAGAGACAAGAATTTCATTACAGTTGGAGTTTTTCATAAATACCTTGCAATAGAGACCTAAGGCATAAAAAAAATTGAAATCCTTTATATATTTACCTTTGCAGCATAGCTCCACATTTCAATACGATCATTAAGGCGTTTCTTGCACTCAGGCTGCAACCTCACACGCTTATCTTCCAGAGCTTCCATTAAGCATGACATTTCTGTAATGTGCAGAAGATGGTGTTACAAAATAGAAACAGTGGCTTCGATAACATGGTGCAGATAGGGGCTCTTCCATTCTCATGAAGGCTGATGGCTACAAGGCTTTCTAAAGAGACCTGGCAGACTACCCCTGAGGCTAGCAATTTCACCAAGATTTATGATCAGTATTGGATTTGGAGATGCAAGCAATTTTGACTTCCAAAAAGAAACTACAGTACATACCCAATATATAATTCATGTGGTTTACATGAGATTTTATGAAGTCTTATAAATTTGCACCTTCAATGAGCTGTACACTCTGAACTCCATGCCACTAGCCTTTAGACAGAGCTAAGATCAAATCCAGTT
The DNA here is from genome assembly GCA_024500445.1 of Entomyzon cyanotis. Lineage (NCBI taxonomy): Eukaryota > Metazoa > Chordata > Aves > Passeriformes > Meliphagidae > Entomyzon > Entomyzon cyanotis. The sequence continues at coordinate 7,703,685 of JAKEPQ010000743.1, forward strand.
CAGGAAAAAACACAGTCTTATCTCCTTAGGCTTGTTAGGAGTTTCTTTTGAGCAACAATATATTTTGAAAGGTTTAACTTCCTGAATTTTCATACAATCCTGTGAAAAGGAAATGGGATCATAGTGTTCTGGTGCCTACGGAGGGGCGTGGCCAACTAATTAATAAGCTCTTTTATATGCTCGATACACTGACATAAAATGGTGTATTTTATATTCATGCTACCATACTTGACTAATCCCTAATTAGATGCTTTCTGCTTTGCAGTGAAGCTATTTAGCTCATAGCAAACAGGCCACAAACTTAGTTGAACCAACTCCAGACTTTTAATGCACAATTGTCAATTCAAGCACTCACAGGCAGAGCCCTCTCTAAGCTACAGACTCCTGCAGACCTTCAGTGCAAACACATCAGAACACACATCAAAAGAATTACGACAAAGCAGGAAAAAATAAAGGATATCCGGAACTTCAGAAATGCATTCAGTAACCAGCACGAAAGATAATGATCAGGAAAATACTTAGCTGTTATTTTTCATGCCAGATAAACTTAGAAAGATGGGAAAGTTCAGGACTTTTTCCCCCACTAGCTTTCCTTAAACAGCTACACACACTATCCAGGTAGCTAACCTAATAACAATAACAAAGTGCAAGAGCTTGACCTCAAACAGGAGAAGAAAGGGTTCGGAAATACTTAAATATATTATGTTTCAAGTGGTCTGAACTTGCTGAACTCAGTGTTGGATGATTTAGAACAGCTGATAAAGTCTCAAAGCCTTTAGCTGCTATGTAAACTTAGAAAGTGCAGTCATGATTACCTACCCTCTGCACGCTAGAAAAGAAAACAGTGACATATTTAAGCAGAGAAGAAAAAAACCCCACAACTTCTGTTTAAATTTAAATACTGAAGTGAAGAAGCTGACCATGGACAAAGACTAACTCAAAGAAAGAAGCACCAAGTGGATTAGCTTAGAGTGAATCTTGTGAATCCATACCAACTTGTTGCTGTAAGAAAAGGAGCTTAGTTCTAGGATAGCTTTTGATACAGTCTGATAGAACACTGTCATATGTAAACTTAAGAGCTGTATTTTGTGTGAAACTGATACACAAGGTGGGAGATAAACCTCACTGGAAAATGAGTCCATGTGTATTAAAAGCTCATTTTCAATGGAATTTAACTGAGCAGGGATTTTATACAAGGTTTATGGATCTGCTGTCACACACTACTGTCAGCAATCATAAGAATAATGGCACATAAAATACACCCATTAAATCTGCAGATAAGGCTACAAGGATATTGTATCAGGACTGAGGAATAGGTCCTGCCTTGGACACAAGGAAAGACTTCTTGACACACATTCATCTACCACCTCTGCTGCTGTTCCATCCTGTTGCCCACAAATGACTGGTGGAAATATCTTGTATGTAAGATTATGCCGGTAAGAAAATGCAGGTTAAGTATCTCAGGACTGAGAGGTTATACAAGTACAGCACAAGCACTTACGGCGTCCTCTCCCGGGCGGAATGGCAGCACAGTGGTGTTTGATGTCTAGGGCACAGGCTGTGTGGAGCACTGGGTCAACAAATATATCTGCTTTGCTTTCCTTCAGCATGTTGAGCACTTCCTGTGGAGGAGGAAATTACAAGTACATCTCAGAAAAGGGAGAGAGAACACAACTCATGCTGATCAATGTCTCTGAAAGGTGTATCATCTTTTTAAATCCAGGATCATGGGAAAATCCACCACTGTCCTTGGATGAGGCTATGAATGCTGGTTTAGGCTCAATTGTCCTGGTTTGTAACATTCTTTAAGATACTCATATTAATCTAAACTACAAAGACAATATGCCAGAATTACTTCAGTTAGAACTGAAATCAGGTGCCAAAGCCATAGCACAATTCATACAGCCCTCGATGACACAGCCTGGGCCTAGGAAAGCCTGCAATGGAGAGACAGCACCAAAAAATAGATTAGTAAGAAGAACCTTTGGCAACCATAATCAAGAAAGCATTCAAGTCTGGAATTGCAAAGGAGAACTCTCAACACAATTTTCACTGGCAAATTGAAACTGAATTGAATCACTGCAGGCCAGAACTGAGATGAATAGCGAAATTTCAGCGTTCTGGCCTCATACTAGCTAGAACATGACCTAGGCTGTGATCTGGAAAAATCGCAGACTTCTGCAGGGGTGGGAGCTCTTGAGAGCACATCCAATTTATTTTCTTTACCTTCTTGCACATCTCAGTTTTTATTTTCAGCAGATTCACTTTCAGACATTCCTCCACCTGCCCAGTCTGCTCCTGAGCTGCTGCTTCTTCTGCACACAAGCTGGAAATCTATTTTGAAAGAGGTGTTTTAACATAAGTAGTTCACAACAATCATTCTGCCTTTTAGCACATTTATATCTCAATATGTTAGTTCATCACAGGGTGCAGCTAAAGAATATATGATGAGATTCCTTCCCCCCAAAATCCCCAAAGCCAAATGCACCCTGGCTCATGCAATATGCATAACCCTTTGAAACCCAGCAGCAAGAAGTCAATATTGCTGTGCTGAGGAGGAAGGCAGGGAAGAAAACAGCATGGAAAGAATGTGAAAGTATGAAATAAGTAACACTTGAAGCATGGCCAACTCTGTTAGCAAAACTGAAAACTCAAAAAGCCTGACTGTATTCCAGTTAAGGCTGACAGGACCAGTGAACTAGTTTCTTTTTGACAACAGGAAAGAAGTATTTTTCCATAGTCATGCATACTGATGGGATCCCAGATGAAAAAATTAACTTCGTATTAGCACTGCGCACAAAACTGCAATTCTTGCACACTAGGCAAAAGTCACAAGCAGAGAACCTGACTAGCTTGAAGCAGCTCACAGGATTTTTTTTGCTTTACTTATTAGGAAAGTTCATGTTTTGAGAAACAAAAATCTGTTACATGAAGAGAGCTTTCATCCTGAAAAAGTAGCTATGGAATTATTTCTCCTACCTCATCAGAACAGTGCATCTGAAGCTGGGGATCCAGCCGATAATCAAGGGCTGATTCCTGGATTATCACCCGAATTTGGTCCTCACAGTCTGGAGAGAGACGCTATCAGGAGGAGAAAGTCATTAACTCACTCAGTGACCTTCAGAAATCAACCACCTTGTATTTTAACCTGTATTCCGTAATACTTGTATAGGAACATAAAAACCTCCTTTATGTATAGCCTGCAATATATGTTGAACACACCACAAGCCCAAGCTTGATTTGTTATTCAGTGACTGTTGATCAGCACATTTCTCATTTGCAGGCACCAGCTCTACTCACCTGGTCTGCGTATTTCAACTTCAGGCATGAGATGACTTGTCCTTCCAACTCTGTATCATCCTTGGCCCTATTCAGAATGTTTTGGCAGAATTTTGGTATGTCTGCTTTGCACGCTTTTCTGAGCACGGGGTTTAAGCGGTAATCTAACCAGGACAGATGACAGCACTTCATTAGAGCACTCATCTCTTTGGATTATAGAACATAACACTCAAAAAAAAAGATAGAAATTTCCTGGACAACATTATACCACCAAGGAACATAATTTTGGGGAGAAATGGTATTTTTCCACACTAGAATTTCAATTTGTGAGGTAAGAGCTTCAGGAATAAAGACGATTCAACAACACATGCTGAACCTCAAGAACTTGACTAAGGCCAATGTGTACATGGAAAACCATAAAGGAGAATAAAACAAAACTGATACTCTTCCAGCCATGCTGAATAGCTCGGGTAAGCCAGTTCTGTTTTTTTCAAAAGAAGATACCTGTGTTTTGTGTAATCTGGCGCTTGGTAATCATCTGCTTGCATTTAGGATCCATCACTTCACTGTTCTTGTTTTGTTTCAAACACTGCAACATGTTCTTTGAATCCGCCTCTGGACAAAACCGCTATGAAAAAAACCCCAAACCCAAGAAGTTTCATCACTAAAAGCACTTGAATAAACAAAATCCAAACCATATTCTGCCTACTGTGAAAGAGTGTCTTGTATGAACATTCACTGTTGCTTTCTACATGGTACCACTTCCAGCCATCATTTCTAATTTTAAGTTTTACGTAATTTTGCCTGCTTTACCAGTTTGATAAAAGTCTCTGTGCACCAGGTCAGGAGTGAACTGACGATTTTACTCTTCTCTGTAATCATAACTTCTTCACCCTTGCTAAAAGCCAATCCAAATCCAAACTGACTGGGTGAAAACTGTATCAGAAGCCTCAGCACAGACTCCCTCCTCAATTCTGCCGGCAGTCGGGAAGACAAATTTATTAGTGCACAGGCTTTGATCAGGAAGTTTAAAGAGAAGAGCCCTGAAGAAACCTCAGCCTGATTCAGAGTTAAGAAACAGATTACGTTGCAAAAAAAGCAATCATACTTCTGAAAGAGCACAGCAGTATTTTAACAAACCTTTATGGGAAGCTCAAAGCTGATCGAGCTCTTATATCCCAACCTCACCCCCTTAAATGAACACACTACCATTACCTTGATCATCTGCTTGCAGACTCTCATGAGTGTGTAGTCCAGTTCTGGGTCCATCATCTCTGTCTCCTGCAGTTTAAATACCTTCTGGTGGCACCGTGTACTCAACTGCTTCTTGATTTCTTTTAGGCATTCGATAATCTACAACACAGCATTGCAGGTATAATGGACACATTGTTGATATGATTCTGTCGTACACAGCTATGTGTTCCCCTAACGACCACCTTCACCTTATTTGGCCAGTTAAGATCCCAATGCCAAGATTTCATCCAAGTCATTACCAATGCTTATTTCCAGGACTTGCTTTAAGCTCATCTTTTCTCACAAAGATTTAATGAGATGAAGAAGTTCTCTTGGACTTACTCCAAACCCACAAATGTCATCTTGCAGACATTATGCCTAAGAAAGCTTTAGCAATATTTGCAGTAACCAGTTGCTAATAGCTTAAAACTAGCATTAACCGAAGAATGAAGTGCTCACAGCATTGCATTCACCAGGTATTAATGCTTGCGTACCAGCGGGAAAAAAAGAAATTAACATTCTGAAGTACTACCAAAATATTTGAGTGGTATCAAAATGAAAATCTCAAGCTGCACTTACAGGGGCAAAAGCGTTCTTCAAAAGTTTTCTGAAATGAAAGTACAAATTAAATTGTAAATTATTAATAAATTCCATTACCTGAGCATTGCCATAGGGCACGTTCTGGCAGTAATTCTTGATGTCACTTTTACAAGCCTCATATAGTTCTGGTTCAAGTCTGATATCCTCAGTCTGCAGGAAAAAATACAGTATGAACCTTAAAGTAGGATTCAAGACTACTTTACTTTTTTAATCTCTTAACTGAAGACCTCTACTCACAAAAAGTAAGCAACCCTCACAATGGGCATTCAGTATCTTTGAATGTAAGGGTCTTAGGTGTGAACAATGGTTTTAGTAGGAAATCAACTTTGGAATTCCCTGCCGTGATCAGTCAGCTTTTTAAACTAAAGAAAGGGTTTAAATCAAATGATAGAGCTAGCAAGTTTTTGTCACTGCTTCCCCTAAATGGGCATCATCACAACTATCCAAGACAACTGAAATCTTTCCATGTGAAAACTAAAGGACATATTAACAGCCACCCATCTAGTAGGTAACCTGGTGGATGCAAATGAAGTTTCCTGGTTTTGGTGATGCCCAGAATCTGAATTCTTCCATACAAAGGCGAGAGTGCTGCCTCTTCTGACACAGACCTACTTAAGGTGAAGCTTTAACACTTAAACAGTATCTACTGGACAAAGACCTTAAGAGTTTATTACTGCAAGCACTGCAGCAGGAAGTCGAGAGGCAGCTTTGCCTACCAGAACAAACACTACTCCTATTTATCCACTGAGCAACTTGGAGCAGCTGGAGTCGAGTTGCTTCATCTGTGCTTGTTTCCTCAGTCTGTAAAATGAAGCTTTTGTTCTCTCCTAGAGGACGTTAAGGACATCAGAATGTGTAGCACGTTGCTGTCTAACACTAAACATAATCACTTCTAGCTGAAATTCCAATGACCATTTAGCTTGCCTTAGCCTTCGTGAGACTATATTTAAGGCATTAAAGTAGACAATCTGTACTTTCACTGTGAAGGGCAATTGAGCCTTGTGTTGTAAGAAAAGTGGAAAAAATAAAACAGATACATCTTACAAATGAGCTTCCTTTTTTCCCTGAAGGTGGACAAACCAGGAAGCTAAAATTGAAGGACCTCACTAGAAGAGCAGGGAGAACAAGAGTTTCAGGCATGTTTACCATCTCTAGCTCCTCCACACGCAGCTGTTTGCGGCACTTCAGAGAGACCCTGTGCTCCTTGGCATCCTGCAAAGTATCATTGCGCACAGTTGTGCTAAGACAGATCACTACATCCACCCTGCAGAAGAGAAAAAAGCTTTTCACTCATGCACCCTTCACTAAGACCAGCCAAGGTTGGTATTGGATTACCACACCAGAGAAAACAATTCCGATAATCCAAACACAGTATGAAGTCCTTGTGCATCTGTGCTTACTTCTGGGTACAGGTCTATGTACAGTAACTGGATCACAATTAAAACCTAAACTGGAGTCTGGATCAGCAGACAGGAAGACATTCAAAATCCCACCAATTCCTCTGCCCAGCAAGACCTCTGCTCTTAAGTCATCTCAGCACTTTAGAAACACTTTGCTTCATCTCAGAAATAGATGAAGGTGAATACCTACATAGCATTGCAAGCAATCCTTTTACACTATGGGAAGGGCATTTATCTCATAAAATGCAAATAGTCTTGCTATCCACAGACAGGACTGACCTTGTGTGTAATTTAGCCTTACACTATTGCAGTAGGACATTAAAAAACCCCCTTAGACTGCAGTGAATAAACCAGATAAAACAAGTGGAATATTTTCCCTTCCCAGATCACCAACTAGAACAACAGTAGACTGCCTCCTAGAAAACTATGAATCTAGCAAGGATATAAAACGTTCTGGGACATGCAGTCCACTAATTGTAATAATTAGCTAATTTCACAGCAAGTATATAAATAAAGAGGAGAGGCTTCTATCCAGGAATGAGGCAGAAGTAATTTTAAGAGGAAGGCCTCTACCTTAAGCATCTGCAGAACACAGTCACTAAGGGAACACATACAAAACAATCAGCCTGTAAAGGAAGTCCAGCATTTTCTGTCCTGTCGTGAAATATCCTGTCACTTAATTACATATTTATACAATCAGACCGCTGTTTGGTCAGGCACTACATACTTTTTTTTGATGTTGGGGCACAGTTTCAGCACATCCTCCTTGCAAGCCATTTTAAACTTATATGAGAACCTAAAATCTTTCATTTGAACCTGCAAGAGAGAAATGGGGAGAAAAACAGCTTTGGTCATCTGGAGTTAGGAAAAAAAAAGTGCTGGCCAAAAGAACACTTGTTGAATCATACAATTAGCAAATACTTCTGTTCTAACTTATGAACGTGGAAGCAAGGGGGATGCTGCACTGGTGAAGAAATCGGGACCCTGTCTACCATATGCCAGGGAGGAAGGAGGGGTTGAAAAGAACTCATCTCCAGGAGTGACCATTTATGACCAGGCATGCAAATACAGCAGTCTAAATTCACAAGAGCTCTTTAAATATAGTGGAAAATCAATTCCAAAGAAGGAGAGTTTTCATAATTAGCTAATTCCTATCAACACTCTGAAAGAACAGAACAGGCTTCCACTGATAGCAGAGAAAAGCATTGCTTACCAGCTGGAAGTGAGTAACACCAATTGCACATTTTTCATTCATTTCCTTCTGGTGTTTGTTCTGTATTAGACACTCCATCAGGTCTCCAGAATCAATCTGGTTATCTGCAACCTCCTAAAGAAGAGATGAAAGGCTTAAAAATTAGCTACCCTTACAAGTCATGGGTTTTATGCTCTTTTAGCCCACTGTGACCAGGAAATGCGGAACTTACAGTCCCACTCTCCATGGTGAGCTCACTATACTAACTGATCACCCTAGAGGTACACCACACAACTCCAGTACACAACTATGTTTATACAGTTCAGAAAATAACCACCTCAGAAACACACACACTTTAGACTCAGGAGAACACACTGCAGAGGCTCAGTGCTTACACAACATATTACAATTAGGTGCCTTCACTGCTCTTTAACTACTCAGCCCTACACCAGTGAAATTATTTCAGCAGCGCTGAGCAGCTGCACAGAGTAGCTAGACACACTGCCTGCATGTAAAGAAGGTAAAAAGTCTAGTATTTAACTCACTGCAAGGGGTGATTTTTGAAATTACAGAGCAATTTTCATCTTCAAACTAGCTTTTATGCTAGGGCTCTGACAACAGCAGAAATGCTAGGTGGAACTAAGAATTTTTATTTTAGGGTGATTTTTAAATTAAAAACTTTAGGAACTGATTGCCTCTGATTTTACTTCTGAAGTGTAGCAAGAACTAATACTAAAACTCTCTAAACTTTCCCACTGAGCTTTTTCCTCAAAGATACCCACACTATTGCAGAGTACTCACATGACAGAATGTCTGGATAATGGGCTCACATGCTCTCATCAGCAAGGCTTCAATTTGAATGTCCTGCAGAAAACAGAGAGTTTTTCATTTTCACAGTAAATGCACAAGAGAAAGAGGCTCTGGAAAAAAACTGTGGTAACAATTCAAACTCAACCCAGTTTACAGGGTTTTGAAAAATGCAATCCAGACAGCTTTGTCCTTTAGCTCTGGAAATCCTGGGGTTCACTCTTGCCAACATGGCAAATGCAATGCTTTCGAGCTTAAGGGAAGAGCCTGGTCTCCACAGACACTCCTGGCTTGGATAATTCAGCCATTCTCCTTCAAACTGGGTGCTAGAGCATCAGAAATCACCTTACACCTAGGCAGGAACTGAAGATTTAACACAGTTCTGAGCAAACCAAAGTTTCAAACCACTGGAAGACAGCTTTCCCTGGGACAGAATCTAAATTTTAAGAGATATGGGGAACAGTCTGGGGCTCAAGAGTCAAATATGCAGCTTCATAAAACAGGTAAAGCTGCCAACCACACTGAAAATCTCTACTGATGTTCTTCGTGGTCATTGCTTGCAAAATTTTTGGGATTGGGAGGGAAGCTGCAATACAGCTTGCAAAACTACTTGCAAGCAAGACCAAAATCTCAAGTCCCATCAAGTACCTTGACTTGTACTAAAGGTAATTGGGTTCCTGTGCCAATCTTAGTTTCAGTACCACAAGTGATCTTTAAAGCAGGAGAAATGCCATCAACAATCTAAAATCCTGAACTGTCGTTCATTCCTCTTCCTCAAGAACCTCCATGAAAACTTCCATTGTATGGGATAAAAGGGATATTCTTTGATCCCAGAGTACTGCATTTCTGCAGCTCCTCTAACCTCAGGTTTTTTTATCGTTACAAAAATGACATGCTCTACTAGATAGGTTCAACTATTCCCTTTACCCCAGGCTGAAAACCACTCACCTCAGACTCCAGCTCTGTGAGGTTTCCCACTATGTCTCTGCAATCAGACACCAAGTCATCAAGATGGTCCTGAAGGCATTCCAACTCCTACAGAAACAGACATTTTAGTGTGTGGTCCAAGAATCCAAGCTGAAATTTTGGGCTTAAAACATCTATACGCATGTGAAATTGCCCTCCTTTTAGTAAAGTCCTAAATCTCATTTAATCCCACTCCTCTACTAGCACTCCCAGAACACACACATATAGTAGCGGCTGAGAATGTTGGTCTAGGATGTTACCACTTCTTCTCAAAAGCTGCATGATGTGCTTTCATTTCTGGAATATCATATATAATCTGCCCTTTCCATAACCTTAAAGAGAGGTTAGTTACCCAAATTACAACCTGTGATAGGCACTTCAAAAAGACTGTGATGTCTACAGCATCTGCTGCAGAATGCTCCCTTTGCTACAGCCCTCCTAGGGCACAGCAATTTAACATGAAAGTATTTGTTGAAACTTTGTTAAGTAGCTGCAGATGTTAGTGCAGTGCTGTATAAACACAGGAAGCAGGTCAGTATTTGCCAAATGGAAATGGGATAAAGTTTATGTGGGAAATATCAAGCCTGCAATAGAATATTACAAGTAAGAGGTTGAGGGAAGTAGGATTGCTTCATTAAAGCCCTTTTTGCTAACTATCCCATTCTCTCTTCTCATTCCACTGCACATTTGAACATGCAAAGCTTCTTGGCATTGCCTCTAAGTCTGGTGTAGATAGTTTCATACTGGACTAATTTTTAACACCTTCTCCACTATAAAGAGAAGCAGCAAGATATCCCTTTATCCCTTTTTTGTCCTTTCCACCCCTTTGCAAACAAAGTAGCAATGATATTGTGTACAGTACCTGCCCTGTCTCTGTTTTTTCACTGCACCACTTCCCCAGGTCAATCATGCACTTGTCCTGGAGGGCTGGGTCCAGCTTCACATCCATGGCTCGCTGATGGAGGATTCTCTGGACCTCTGCTCTGCACTCTCGTGATAGCTGCAAAGAGGATAGGGGGTGTTTGGCATATGAGTTCCCTAAATCCACACAGAGCAAACAAGGTGCTCTCAGGTAAGGTTCTCAGAGTGACCACAAATGCCATCAGCAACCCCAGAAGGCACAAGAGTCCGGCACTATTCAGCACAGGCCTGCCAGGGCCCCCAAAAGCAATTTCAGTTCCAAAACAGCTTGGAACTATGTAATTTAGTTTGGATAGAGGCTCTTCTCGTTCCACTAAGTTTCATTTTATATTCTTAAACCTCTACTTTGATTTTTTGAAATGAGTTGTCAGAGCAGGTCCCCAGGCTATCTGCTGCACCATCCCCCTTCACTCAAGGCTACTGCAGGCTTCTGATTCTGCAGAAGAAAGTCAAAGTAGCTCATGCCTCCAATACCAAACAGGAAGCCCAGAATAAGGCAATACAGTCCAGATGTAATTTCTTCTCAGCAATCCCCACTGCAGCACATTGGAATCAGCACTTGCAAGACAGGAAGAAAGAAACTGTAGAAAACCAAAGGATACTGGTATGGTGCTTATCAGACCTAAAATGCACCAGCTGAAGATCAAACCTTCATACATTTAAAGATCCATACCACTGCAAGTTACCTATCATTCTGTCAACAGCGCTGGAAAGCAGTACAGGTCTAACCTCCCATGAGTTTGCTTCCAAGACTAAATTTCAAAATGACAGCTGCCCCCTTAGCCTACTTTCCAAAAGAAAAACACACTTAAAAACCTTTTCTCTCTCTGATAGATTATTTGCAGGGTGGCTATTGATTTCTTTGGTCAGCACTAATACAAAACAGAATGAAAAAGTCTCAACTCAGCAGACTAAGAAACTGCATTAAAAAATTTATTCCTAACAGAGATGCTTTCAATCAATACTTGACCTCTGCCCCAAAAGACCTTTTAAATCAAGCTGTGGAAATTAATTTTTAAGCTGGGCCATTGTATAAACCCACCAACTCCTAGGGGCTGTGTACACTACAGTGCCAAAAGAAGTGGAACTGAGTACCCAGGTGCTTTCATCTGAGTGCCCTGCTAAAGGCACGAGAGGGCAGCAAACTTGAAAAGAGCAGCTCTCTACCACAAATGCGATTATGGTGAATCTCCAGACTGCAGGGCAGCAAGTCAGATCCCCACTGTCTTCTTTAAAGACAGCATAAGCACATTTACCAGTACAGCATGCTCCAAAGAACTGGAAGGATGCATTACATCAATAGGAAGAATTAAATGGAATATAATCCAAAGCTGGGCACAAATCAAAACTTAATTAGAAGCAGCTGAGGAAAGCTGATCTTGAAACGCCTTTTTGCACAAAACCAATTTTGCAGCTATGCTGGCTATCTACAAGGAATCACATTCCTCTTTGGAAAGACCTGAGGGAGGACTTGCACTGCATTTGAACAGAAATGTAAGTCGGTGTCAGCACACAGTTCCCTCCATGGGTCCATGTCATATCCTGCTGGGCCTATTTTGCCTTAACAGAACAACCACCTAGACCTTCAGGGCACCCTTGAGGAGCTGGGCACCCGAAGCAGCACAACTACCACCTACAGCAAATGATTTAAAGTAGCTTTTTTGAGTTCGGGGAGTTTTATCACAGCATGTCCAACTCCCAAGCATGTGTGCAACCTTTCTACCACAGATGAACAAACAGCAAGCTGCCCATTAGCACCTACCCTCCTTCCTTGCTCCTCTGTGCGATATGCATGCCTGTACAAGCAGGAGAAAACAGCCCCTGGAGGCATCAGCTCGCTGGTCTCATTCCAGCCATGGGTATGGCAGAGGCGGGAGGCATCTCCCTGACACTTGCGGTAAAGGACTGTGTCCAATCTGCAAACAGAAGAGTTATCACTGGCACTTCATTCAAACCTGGAATGTTCTTCACATCCCAAAATACTTTTGAGGCAGAAAATGCAAATTTCAGGCACCAACAGGACATCACTCAGCAGCAGCGTCAGACCAACTGAACCAACAGGTGGCAAAATGCCCACCTTTCAATTTGGAATCAAGTCCCTGATCTTGCAAAAGTAACACCGAAATCTTTAATTACAGATCAAATTTTCAACACTTCATGAAGCACCTCCCATTTTCTTCTGCAGCATGCCAGCCAAATGCTGACACTTCTTTTCTGTGAGAAAAGAAATCATCTCCTTGATGTCCTGAAGCAGCAGAAAGGCAGGCACACACTGCATTTTGCTTGTGTAATATCTTACATGTACTTTGTGCTGCTGCCATTCTGAAACACAAATTCCATAAAAATCTTATTTGGATTAATTCTGTCTGCCATGGATTTGAGTCAACTGAAAAGTCAGCATCCCTTGCTTTTGCATGTAAGTGCAGATCTCTTAAGATGATGTCTAATTACATGAAAGCTAAGTGAGATATTGTTAACTTTCCAAAATGGAAACTCCATTGCTAACTTTCCAAAATGGAAAATATTTATACAACACCATAGGAAACAAGCATCAAGTGATTTTAGTGGACACAATTATGTGGATAATGATAAAGGTATCAACACAACCCTTTCAACTCTGTGCATCTGTCTGAGGTGCACAGTCAGTGCAACAGATTTATAAGCCAGTCGTGGGGAACAGTGGTGAAACAAAGATAAGCTAATGTCGCCCAGGCTACATTATGAATTAGAATTATCCTTACTCCGAGGAAAATGCAAATACTCAGTCTTCCTTCCTCCAATCACATAAGTTTGGCTCAATCAATGATTTAGCTGCTGGAAACAGGATAGGCAGGAGACTCAGCAATGAAGACACAGAGGAAAGGGGAAAAAAATTAAGTATTCTTGTCTTCCTACAGAGACAATTATAGAGATGACTAAATAAACAGCCACAAAGCCCTAAACTTTCTGGTCCATGAAGGCCCAATGTATTTTAAAAGAAGAACGTTCACAGAGCACAACAGCTTTCAACTACTGGCAATGCTGTCCATAAATACATGACTTGCTATGAATCAAGATTTTCTTAATGTTTGATTTGAACACTCCTTGCAGTAATCGAAGCCCAGGACTTCTTGCCTTACACTCTTTGTGGCCACTGAGAACAATTATTCAATTTCTTGCAGTAATCCCATTTAATGTACTCTATTTCCTCACCTCTCAATCTTCTTTAGAAGACAAACCAAACACTTACTCTTTCCTCACTGGTCACGTTTATCAAATTTATTCTCTCCTCATCTTAACCAACACTGACACAAGGGGCTTTGTATGTGTTTAAAACAAAGCACTGCCATCTCTGGATGAGAAAGATGGAAAAGTAACACTCCAAAAGGTACTACATCTGCTCTACAGGCTGTAATCACACCTAGAGAATATGAAAAAAGGCAGAAATTGAGGCAGGAAGCTTCTCACACAGTGAGTCTTTGTTATACTTGAAAGCTTGGTTTCTGTAAGTCCCATATTGTAGCACTTAGAGCAGATACAACTGGCTGCCACCTGCACAGAAAGAAACCTTCAACTTCAATAAGGTCAGACAGAATTCTTTAATAAAGATGCAAAGAATTTTAGAGCTCAAACTTGAACACTTTTTAAGGTTGTATCATTTCTAAAAGAGTACCTGATTTAAGTGGCATCACACCTTTTCTAAGCAGCTTTTGCTTTTAGTGTTCTACACAGCCATTAATTAATACCCTACCGACCTGGCATACTTAAAAGTCCTGTTCTGAACAACCACAAGCTATATGGTTTTACAAGGAACTGCTAAAGCATACAAACACTCAATACAAACATCAAGTGAGGATAAATCTGGTTTTACAGTACTCACTTCCAATCACGAGATATAAAATACTGGAGTTCCAGGAGCCTATGCTCACAGTCCTCTACCATTTTCTCTGTATACAAGTGCTCCATCAGGCAAGACAAAATCCTGCAAACAGAAGAAAAAAGCCAGGCCACAGACTGTTATAATCATGCTGAGCTTCCCTGTAACAGCTGGTGTTGCCAAATCAGTCTTCCCAATGAACCATACATAAGATGTTCAAACTCAGTGAAAATCTTTCTCTTTCTTCAAAAAGATTACATCTAAAACAAATGTATATCAGATTTGTACCCTCTTACGTTCCATTGTTTTAGTTAACTCAGCAAGTCTGATATACAACAAAATCATAAGGAGTATTCTATAGAAAATCTGGCTCAGGGGAGCCAGACCTGAAGACAAAGGAGACACCTGTCTTTGCAGTATGAGTTTGCTCACCTGGCCTTTCCAGGCTTGTTACTTTGTGATATTGCTTGAGACTTATGTTGTTACAGAAATTAGCATGCCAAACATTACAGATTTACTCTAAGTGCCTGTGAAAGCCCTTCACCAGTGCTAAACATTGTTCTCCTATGGAAATACTGGCCTGCTTGTACAGCAGGAATGAAAACAGTTCAACGCTGCATGACTAGTCTGGAGTCACTAGTCTGGTCAGGTTTTAGTGTCTCTGCTGGTCAGCCCCACAACCTTCATAGATGCCCAAGAGGAAAAAACCCATCAGTTCTGACTGAGAGGCACCTACATGGGGTCTCCAGACCGTATGTGCTTGCAGGCTGTTTGTATCACCGACTCACAGGCCTCGTTCAGTGCGCGGTCAATGCGATAATCGGCACCAGGATCTGTTTCCTGAATCAAGGTTTGAAGCTGGAAGAAAGGAATTGTGGATAGGAAAACAAATGTTAAAGACCTAAATGAGAGCACTTACAAC
The DNA here is from genome assembly GCA_024500445.1 of Entomyzon cyanotis. Lineage (NCBI taxonomy): Eukaryota > Metazoa > Chordata > Aves > Passeriformes > Meliphagidae > Entomyzon > Entomyzon cyanotis. Next base: position 7,718,861 of record JAKEPQ010000743.1, read on the forward strand.
CTCTCAGTGTGGCAATTCTATGCCAGTAACAACATCACAATGTATGAACTCTGCTCTGCAGTGTTTTATTTTAAGAGTTTGTGCTGCCAAGTCCAGCACTGCTGGACCCTAATTATCACTGTGAAGAAGCCCAGGAACATCGTGTGAGACCAGTTACGCTCTGAAGGTCAGTTGTAAACTTGGACTACTTATGTACCAATTTACAGAATAGAACTGGTAACATTTACATACTGTATTTTTAATTTAAGCTTTAGAGGTAGCCTCATTCCATAAGGCTGATGATACCAAACACACAAATTTGCCACACTTTTGTGAATACTATTTACAGCTGAAACCCAAATCAGTGTCTAAATATGATGTGCCTATCCACATAGTCTAAATCAGGTTTTTAATTGCCTGGAGGGGATGCAAAAGTTTTATTGAAATACGGAATAAAATGTCCTGTTCTGATGCCCCATGAAATAACATTTCCTCAGGGATGCCTGCTCAAGCTTTTGGAAGTTAGGGTCTATAGTACACATTTTTTAAACATGTGTTCTCCTTTGCCCAGAGAACAAAACACGTTTCACTTGAAGGGCAGTCATAGACAATCCTATTTACTATTGCATCAACTTACTGTAAAAAAATAAAGCAGTAGCTTAAGTATAAGAGAACTAAAAAGCCTCCTAACCTGCTCTAAATTTCTAAAATATTATTTTTCTCTGAAAGTCTGAAATCCCGTATCACTTTTGGGGGTCTCCTGTTTTGACTTATGACTTGCTCTGAACATGCATCTAAAAGTTATTCCCAAGATTAACTGAGCTTATGAATATGTGCAAATGAGGAAATTCTGAAGAAGCAGTTTTAATTTCATATTTAAACAGAAACAAATATTCAGTTTTTCACACAAAGGCTGCAAAGCGTAAGTCATGCACTACAGATCCACACAGGAATGACTCAAACTGTACAGCTGCTGCACCAGTACACCTGGTACTTATGCAGAAAGAAGCTTCATCACAAAAGCACCCTATGCCTTACAAAAATTTAATAGATATTAATATATCGCTGATAATACATACAAACTGGTATCACTGGGGTCTCAAGTTTAAGCTACATTTATAACTATAAATGTATAGAAGGGTGGTTCCATATATTACAAGAGGTCAAGAGTATACATCTCCCCAAATTTCTGCATCAGCATTAACACTCCCTTGCCATTTTTATCCTTGATGTCACTTTCCTGAGCTCATGGGTCACTAAAACCAAGTATTAAGTATAAAAATGTAATATCATATAAAAAAGCACTAATGAGTTTGAACAAAAATTAAATTATTGTTTTCAATTTAAAGAAATTATAAAGCAGGATGTATTTGGGCCAAAATGGAGTTTAAACAAGGCAAAAGAAACATTCCATTTTACAGAGGTATTTTGGAGAAAAATGACATTTCCTTCATTGGCTGCAACTACATCAACATGCAGCAGTCTGCTGTACCTCCCTGTCCCTGAAGTTCCATTTCCATCATTAAAGCTGAATGAAATAGCAAAAATAAAACTGAGTGGGAAGGCACTTTGAAAGGTTTTGTGCATTTCCAAGGGCAGGGCACAGGGGGAAACGGCAAGAGGGAAAGAGAAGGAATGTTTTAGAGTTATAAAATGCAAGTTTCCCTACATCTTGCACCCAGGAGAGAATTCCATGACTTCAAAGCTGTTGGAGAAGAACTACGAAAAATCCAATACAAAATCCAGAGCACAACAATCCAAAATGTATTTCTGAGGGGAAAAACACTACCCTTACTGATGTGCTGCTAGATACCAAGTTACACTTCACAGCATAGCAATTACACAACTGCTTCCAGCATTCAGTGGCACCCAGTAGAGCCAGCCTGACTTGAGCAGAACCTCCACAGCAAGGCAAAACGTTGACAGACAAATCAATGCTTCAATCTACCAACTGAGCAAACCATAAGTGAAGTGATAGAAAAGCTCCTTACTGCCTGCTGACAACTGAGCCCAACATTTCCCTTTTCACCCCGGACAACTTTCATCAGGCAGTGCAGGGTGCGACCCTTGCGATGGAGGCCAGAGCAGTGGTGCTCGATCTCCCCTCGGCAGCTCAGGATGATTTCTGGGCTCAGAGAGAAGTCTTCCATCAGCATGCGCCGGTAATCCAGCATTTCACCCTGGCACTCGCTGCTCACTTGTCGACCTGAGCCAAGAGAAGGTGATGTGATTTAGTTTCAATGCTTAGCAGAGCCCTTCTTGACCTGTGCTACTGGCGTGTTGGAAGAGCGGAGACAATGTCCACACTCAGAACAACACCAGGCTGCAACAAATGTGCTGAAGCACTCGTGCTGGGGAATAAACCAGTGGCTGTGGTAGATCCTGTCATTTAAACACGCCTGTAGAACATAGCCAGTCTATGGATTTAACATGGGGGTTTTTTTTTAGAGAATTCCTGAAATATTAGGAGAATCTGATTTTCGATTTCATGTTACTTGAGTTGCTTCTGAAGAACAGCTGAAAGCACATATGAATCTGCAGTTCTGTGGCACAAGCCAGCTTTGCCCCATATACTCAGGGGCTCCTTTTTCCACTGTAGAAATCACCTTTGGTGGTTCACCAGCTTGGTATGTAACTGGGAGAGGAATTTGTTTGGACAGCAGGTTAAACTTTCTCCAAGGAAAAGGTTTTCTAGGGCAATAGCACAGAAATGCTCAGGAAGCCAAAAATCACACTAAAACAAGAGTCTATATGGAATGTCCAACAAACTGCTACAGCTATACAGAAAACTTGCTGTACTAAATGCTTAGATCTGCTACAAGCTTTCCTGCAGTCTCCATCACAACCTATTCGTATGTGCACAACATCTCATGGAATGGAGGACATCCCAATAGGGACTCCCAAGCATTGTTATACATACACGTGGTCCTGTGTGGAATAATTTGTGTTCCTCCTGGGCTATGCCTTGTGCATGAGACACTGCAGAACCTGTTCCACCATGAAAGTAAATAACTGAACAGCAATTTTCTGCATGTAATTCAGGAACTACCTGCCCTACTGCAGGGAGAAGTTTAAAAAAAAAAAATCCCACAACTTTTCTACAAGCAGGGCACATAATTTCCACATCAATCAGAAGCAATGAGTTATTCAAACTCACAAATGCAGAGACTGCTTATGGAATTATGGTAGCCTTTCCATCTATGCCAGAGGCACTGCAGTATGCAGCCCTACTGCTCACTCTGAAACCACACAGCTGCATGCCAAGAGAAAAAACAAGCAGTTCTCCAGTGCACATCTAGAGGATGCAACACGTTATTTCACATTATGGCAATTTCACAGGGAACCTTTAGTACGGTCCAGCTGCATTGGGCCTTCTAATGCCTTTGGAGACAACAGCTGGTATTAGAACACCTCCATCTTACATTAACTTAAATGATCAAAAATAATATTCTCACATTTACCTTCCGTCTACATAGAAAAAATAACCAGAGTCAGAGGAATAAAGGCATTTACCCAAGCTACTGAACTGCAAGAAAAGACATTATTTACAGCAGGCAGCAGACTGAGTATCCCTGGTTTTCCCTGAGTGAGGATAAACAGGTTCTCTATTCTGTGTTTTAACCTTGTAGCATATTTAATGCTTACTACACAATGGAGGAAAAGAGCTGCTTGAATTCACAGTGAATAGAAGGATTTGCAACTACACATCAGCAGTCCAAGTGGGATTTGCTATTTTGCATTTTAAACTTCTTGTCTGCACAAAAGGAGCGCAGTGGCAGAGGGGTTTACTCAGCTATTCTGATCGTCAAAACAACAGTGATGAAAGCACCATGATGAGGAAATTTGCCTTTGAAACAAAATTTGGAAAAAGGTTCTTGGAGAAGGAGACTGTAAATATATGTTGAAACTGAAGGTCCCTTATTTTGAAACTGAAGGTCCCTTATTTTAAAATCAAGGTCCCAGCAAGCCCTGAATTCTTCTTACCTCTGTGCACAGCAGACTCTAAGCACATCAACAGATAGGAAAGCCGAGCTTCCCGAGAGCGGGGCAGATTCTCCACATTGCAGCGGTATTTCTTCAGGTCACTTTTACAGGACTTGGCCAGAGAGTAACTCACTTTGTAGTCTTGGGCAATGAGCTTCTGGCGGGTTGTCAGGGCATCACGACACTGCAGGAGACACATTGGGATGGTGAAATGAGCTTTCGTGCGCTGGAGGCACAGAGCTGGACCTGCTGCTGTCAAGTTTTCAAGTTGCATCTCAGAAAACAACCGATGCTTTTAAATTCATGTGTTTAAGTTGGACTGCAGCTAAATTTCATTTGTCTCATAGAAACCACACAGTTAACAATGCACACTGAGGTCAACAGATCAGGGGTTTCAAAGGCAGCAGCTCTCTGCAGAGCAGTTCTCAAAACTGCACATTCATCCAGCTTTCTGTGAAGAGCTACGGCTGAGAGCGTGACTCATTTGTGGTAACTAGGAGCAGTTGCTGACATTTATCCCAGCTGTGGTACATGCTCACCCCATGCCCTCAAGAAATAACTTTTTCCAGTTACATTTACAAAATACTGCATTTCTTGGATTAGTTCTGCAACGCGCTGAGCAGATGACAGCAGATAAAACAGTCTAACCATGGGAATTTCTAGCCATTTTCCACAACTGGTGAGGTTCATGAGGATGCACTGTGGCCAAACCTGGAACCGGCAGCTGCAAGAACAACCCTCTAAATTTCATCCAAAAAAAGGCCTGTAAAAACACTGCTCCACTTCGTAGCTTTTGGTTTAAATTATGTGAAAATTAAATCTGAGGGCAGCAGATAACTGAGAATAGCTCAAACAAATTTGTCCATTCCCAGCCCACTTGAAAGGAAGGAAAACAGCAAATGTGTAGGGTAGGGAGAAGAGGAAGCAATCTTGGCACAAGGAAGAGTCCTAGAACCTGCTCCCCACTTTCTTACATGAGGTTTTTGACTTCATCTCCTCCTTCCCACATCTACTCAGGGACCTGGAAAGCCCTACTCCAAGATACTCTGATTTCCTCTTTCATGCTCCTGAGCCATGATTGGGACCCTGGGACTGGACAGAGATACAGGCTCACAGATATCTGATCCCCTGAAGTAGGGAAAATGAATACACTGGGAGCCAGCTCTGGATGACACGAAGTGAACCACCCACCAGCAGCTATTGCTGGCTACATGTGTATGCAGCAGCCGACGCCCTGGCAAGGAGGGACTCTGCTGGGTAACAGCTTCTGCAAAACCAGTGACTTTGCAGATGGTCCAACCTTGGCAGCTACAAGAGTGAGAAATACATTTAGTGCTCCTTCTGCTCTGCAAACTGCGTCCTCAGAACATCCACCCCTCTCTCTCTACAAAGTCACCTGCTGCAGCTTGGTCTAACCTCTCTACATCTTACATTCATTCCTCAGTCACCTAATCAGGGAAAACACCCTTCAAAAACTACCAGTGTCCCTGGATAACTAAAAAGAGGCAAAGCAATAGCAGCAGTTCATTTCAGCAACATGTTTCTACAAAATGGAGCTTTGTATCAAGCCCTCAGCAATCATTCATTCAGATTTGAATTTGTTAATTGGAACCAAGCTGTCAGACAGCTAATGCATTTAACGAAAAGGAAATTAGTCTGATCCCTCCAGCACTCTGAATTGGGCTCCTTTGGTAGATCTTCTCTGAGGAGAGCTTTACAGATACTCATCTTCACATCCTTTCCAACACATTATCATTTCATATAATCCCAAACACTACGATACTGCTTCCAAAAATCACTGAAGGCATTGCTGTCTTACAAAGCACCTATACAAATGCAAACTTTTCAGGACTAGCCTTCTAGAACAATTTTTTTTTTTTTTTTTTTTGCTATTGCTGGAAACAACATCTTCAAGAAAATCAGAAGGAAAATTTCAGGCACTGAACTGTGCCTCCTTCCCACAGAATGTGCTGCTTGAAAACACCCTTAAAAAACAAGTGAAAGAAACACAGCTTCCTTTTTCTTTCTAATCTGTACAATTAGAACAGCATTTACGCAAGGCTTACCCTAGCATGCTGCCACTGCCACTTTAAACAGTCAATCACAATGTAACCACTTGAGCTACATGTTGGCCTTCCCAAATTACCCACCCAAAAGCTTTGATTAAATCCTTCACTTTAAAGGCTGAAACTTGAAACACAAAAATATCAAAGTAAAAGCATTTGTTAAAGCAGCCGATTATCTGGCCACCTAGATGACAGATTTTCCTTAACACTGGAAAAGAATAATGCAGCTGGGACTGAGGAATGATTTAATGATTTCTGCAGTAAGGATTTGTCTCACCAGGATACATACCTTTTCACTCATTGATTCTTCAAACTTGTGATTAAAGAGGCACTTGTATACTCGGCCTTCCCCAGCCTGAGTCTGTGAAACAGAACAGTATCATTTGCCATTAAAGATAAGACTTGTAACACTTAATGCGAAGGCTAAGCTCCACCTGAAGAGAATTTTTTTAAAAAAAAATAATATATTTGAGTTACCACGTCAAATGATAGTGATAGCTTTCATACAATAAAAATCCTTTAAATTTTATTGCATTGGAAAAAATCTGGTCGTGTTCATCACCCTTATAGAGTGAAAACTCTCACTCAGCTAATAAAAGTTACTTGAGACTGAACAATGCAGCTCTCCAGCTCATCACCCCAGGGGTAAGAGTGCTGCAAGTACAGTCAGACCACACTTACCTTGTGCAACAGCTCACAGCTGCAGAAGTGGTCACTCACCTCGCCTTTCCTTCACCACATCCTGTCACATCAGCTCTGACGCCCATTAAACCATTTATTCCAATTCAGTTCATCAACTCATCGGAAATAATGCTTGTTTGCTGGGTGAGTGAATTTAATACTGGATTTATTGCAAAATTACACCTACAAGGTGTCTGTTTTCAGTATGATACAGTATCACTCAGGGTCCAGTCTACAGTTCCATTCCTTTTTCCAGAGGGGTTTTGGGTTTTTTTTAAGGATTAGTGTAGAGAGAAAGCAAGAGGAAATACTCACATTTTCACAGAATCGCTCTCTGTCATCTCGGCATGCAAAGTAGAGATGCCGGTCCAGGTGGAAGTCATCAGAAGAGAGTTCAGCTACACGAAGAATTGCCTTCTTACACTGATCAGAAACCTGGATGCGAGGATCAGTCTCCTCTGCCTCTTTTACCAGGCCTTTCTCCAGGCATGCCACCACCTCTCCTTGTGAGTGAGCATCCTATGGGAGAACAAGGCAACATCTGTAACTAAGCTTTTACATAATCAAGTCATCTGTGATTCTGGCTAAGCACCACATTAATCAAGCAACAAACTGTCTACATATAGACTTCCCAACATTCAGCCTAAGCCCCATTTAAATTCAGAGGAGACAACAATTAATACCTGTACTAAACACACTTTATACATCACCATCCCGCTGATGGTCATCGTGAAATCCCCCCTCCAATGCTCTGGGCTTGTTTTAATGTGACTTAATGAGATTATCACTACTTAGTCACACTGCTCAGAGCAGTTTACCAAAACAGCCAAATTATCTTTAATCTGACACAGCTCTCTTGGCACCATGGCAACAGCAAGCAACAGCATCACATTAAGAAGATACTTGAAGAGAGAAAAATCATAGTTTTGCCATGCCAAGACAAGCCTTCAGTTTGGGTGGTGAAAATCCGTGATGCAAAAAAGGCCACAAAGGAGCTTTGACCAATGTAGGCTTCTCAATGCTGATTCCTCCACTAAGAGAACAAAAAAATGCAAAGCATTCAAGAGCAGACAGAGGTCTTGGACAAAGCAGTTCTGGCCCAGTACTGTGCACCACATCCACTGTCCTGCAGGCTTGAAGACAATCTTGGACTGTGAGCAGCAACTGCCAATAAACACAGAGAATCTGTGTTTTGTTTAAAAGCCTGGAAGAAGCAGGACAAAGCTTAGCAAAGCTCCATTTAGTTTCCTACACCCTTTTTATGTGTTTAGAAAGAGAATCATGCCCCCTCCATACCTTTGTAGGAGGTCTGGTTCGCCTAACAAACATGGACTCTTCCGGTACAGATTTATCAAGGCTACTACAAGTTTTTTGTGTGAAGGCGACCTTAATTTATGCTGCTCTGCTGCGAGAGGATACTGCCACTAAACTCTTGCTATCTGACTATGCAACAAGGCATGCATGTTCACATTCAGCTGAATCACCCTGCCTGGCATTTGCAGCCACCATTTAGGAGCCATCCCTCTAGCTCGCTCTGTCAAGCAGATCATCCACTGCTGTTGCAGGAGCATGACTAAGAGAGCAGTCTCCATAAAACATGTCCATGACTACTCAAAGCCACGCAACTCTCCCAAATCTTTTTGTTCTGACGTGTGTCTCCTTACACAGGCAGCCTTTGATTCCTTAATTCTGCTACACTTGGAGCACAAGCAGAATTGGCTGATTACTTGTTAACTTGTAAATGCAACCCAGAAATACCATCAGTTTAAAAGGGTTAAAAGCAGTTTTCCCCTACAAAAAAAGAAAGTAAATATCCCAAAACCCACACTCCCCAAAATTCCTTTTTTTGGTTTGCTCCTTTCTTTCAGTGAGCACTGGACAATTCCGTACACCGAGCAGGTATCTTCGAAGAAATACAATTATGTATCAAAAGTCCCTTTAAGAGTGAACCTCAAATCTGGATTCTGAGGAATACTACTCAGAAGTACATTCACCACATCACTTAAAATTGCCATTTATCCATAACCAAGTCAAACACAAACCCTGTTCTGCAAACTCTCATGGTCAGTCACAGGTAGTAATTACAGCTGAGAGATGTCAAGTGTGAACGATTGAAAACAACCATTTTAAGCTCCTTTGGCACATTTTTGCTCCTGCCTAAGTGAAGTTGCAGCTGGGAGGCAAAGCAGAGCAAGGTTACCTTCACTTACCTACAGCTTTCGTTTGCAAGCTAGCAAGGAGGGCACAAGGCAAGGTTTTCCTGCTAGGAAAATCAGAAGTTTCCTGGTTTATTGCAGTGTGGGTTTAGACTCCTGGTCAGAGTCATATTATATATGTAACCTATTTTTAATAGGAAATATGGAAAGCAGGTTTCCATATGCTGGATGCTGAACATTTGCTGTTACACTTTAGGGACACAACATGAAATGGCTCATTTATTGTGTTACTTTGCTAATACAGTTTTTACATTTGGGCAGATCATCCTGCAGTGCTGGCTACTCTGCTGCTCTGTGTTAGAGCAATTTTAAAACATGTCAGACTCAATAGAAACACACAAAATAATGCATCTGGCTCCTGCAACATGCCCTTTCCTCCAACCATCAAGCATTTACATGCTTCCTTGTGGTGCCCTTAAGGTTCCTGTGCCCACATGATACTGTTTGGAAGATTTACTGACCTAATCTGGGGTTCATTTTCAGGCAGATCAGGTTCCTGAAGAGCTAGTGCTGACTAGTCAGGCAATTTTAAGGAGAGTCTCACTCTTCATTTCCTCAAAAGTGCACGAAGGCACCCACACTACTGCCAAACAGAGCATGGGACTCTACAAACATGGTTTAGAGAAATATCACTTCAAGCTTTAATTATAGGGTAACACCTACTGTATTTAATATTGTACAATCTCTTATTGCAGACTGGAAGGAAAAACAAATGTGTGTACAGCTGCACTCAACTATCCTGTTCTAAAGCAGCTGGCAATCAAGGCTCATCCCAAGGATGGTAGTACAACGTTGACACACGTCAGTGATACCTGCATCACTTCCCAGCTCTACACCACACACAGCTGCCTGCTCTCACCTGCATTCCATGTGCCAACAGTCCTGCACAGTCAGCTCAGCTTCAGAGGCACCAAAGCCAAGGGTCATCATCCCACAGCATGAGCTCTCCCTGTCCTTCTCCAGCCCCAGCTGCCTGGTGTGTACAAGGGTAAAACACCTGCTGCAGCTCTGCTGTGGGATGAATCCCAAAAAAGATTATCCTCTATCCAGCACCTATGGTCAGAAAACCTCCACTGCAGAGTTGAAAACCTCTAAGTTCACTCCAAAAGTCAAGACTCCTCCTGCTGCCTGTTAACAGAGTCTAGGCCTTGTTTTTCCAGTGAAACACACTGAAATACAAGAGATTAAATCTAAAAACCAGGCATGATTTTGGAACGATGCTTCACCACCACTATCAAGCTTTAAACGGAGGACTTTAACTGAAAGCTGCAAATATCTGTAAAGCATACTAGATAATTATCTCGTCTGGAGAGCCTTGAAACTCTTCACAGTTTTATGAAAGGATAAACCTGGATCCACAAAGGATACAAGCAGCTTTCCAATACTGTCCCACATCACTTTGAGCCACAGAGGAATGGAATTTAGTTCTAAATGTGCCCAAGCAAACCCTCTTCAGCACAACACCTTGGGAGATTTGAATTCCTATGACTAAAATTCAAACTCCAGGCACACAGCTTTAGGTCAAAAAAGAATTTTAAAAACGTTGGCTTTACTATTCATTTTCCATTAGAAATTTCACTTTCCCCCCAGTATAGTTTAACCTTTGCAACTGTGGGGGGTTTTTTTGTCATTTTTCAGAAGTTTCCTGGAAAGGATTTTATCCTGTCTGAAACCTGACATGCCTCAAGTACACATCTGTTCCAGTTGCAGCCTCGCAGAGAGAAGCTAGAAAAGTGATCAGAAGAGAATAGAGAGTAGAAAGAGGCAGCAGGCAGGAGGGTAAAACATAATCTGTCTCATCAGCACAGCACCCTGCACCCCGTGCCAACCCACTGGAGCCAGAGCAGCACGTTATGGAATCCCAGCAGATCTACTGGGAGCTCCAGTTCCACCTGGCTAACCCACATACCACGGGTGCTGGGATATCTCTTGGATTAGCTAATTCCCAATACTTCAGCTGATAGTACCTTGCATAATACTACACATACACTGCTACACTACTACACTGAGTAGACAAAGACTGAGCTGAATGTTATCATTGCTTCCCATTTAGACTCAGCTTCCTCACGTCCAGTACTTTTGTGAAACTAAGGAAAGAGAGCAATGGTACTTGATGCACTAACAAAACAGAAACAAGAAAACAATAGTCTCCTACAGTGTCTTTAGGAATAATACTATTATCTGATAAAGTACTACAAGAGATGTGTAATTGACACTTATGTAGCCTTCACTACGGCAAATAACTACAGCTTAGACATCATGGCTAAACAGCACCCTGGCAACTACATATTACCCACTAGTTTGATACAATCCTGGACACGGACAGGTTTGGGAAAGTAGCTCATTTCAATCAGCAGCTGAAGAAGAAAAGCTCCACTGCAATTACCCCTATCAATTTCAAATTAGATCCCTATTGCATGAAGATAAAACAACTTTTAAATACCAGGAGACCAAATTCATTATTAAGCACAATAGCCAACTGGAGAGGTGACTGAAACTACTATTAAATGTTTCTCCACTAGCTGGAAAAAGATAAAGACAACCCCTCACAAACACCTCCACAACACAGGCATGTCAGAAAACCTAATGGTTTCAAATGACACATCTACAGCCCTTCTGCTACATACAGCAAAATGAAATCTAGGGGCAGATCAAGACTTCTAAGCTGAACTTTATTGCTCTTGCAGAGCAGAAACCCATCTAGGAATGTGGAAAAGAAAGCACAGAAACCACCACACCAGAAGCAGCAAACTCAACAAGAACGGAATTCAATTAGGAAGTATCAAGCAAGCTGAAACGAAAAAAGGAAGCATAGAAAAGGAACAAGGTTAGCTAGCAGAGAAGCTTCAAGGGGCAAGGTAATTCCAGATTATCAATTTAAGTGCCTTTCACAGTTAAAAATGCCAGTTTATCCCAGTCACTCTTATGAAACTATTACACTGCAATCTCCTAGCTGCCTGATGTGGATGGAGTTCATGGTCTAGCTGTGCTTATTTCCATAAAAAAAAGAGAGAGAATCTCCTTCCCCATCTTCCTCCTCAGGTGTCCAGGTCCTATTTAATAAATTGACAGTTACCTTCAGTCATACAAAAAGGTAATGACTGTTTCTCTACAGGTGACTCTCAGAAGCTACAGCATGGAAATAAAACCTTAACCAGCATCTGATGGGAGCAAATTAGATTTCTCCAAAGCAGCAAAGGGATAGAACAGAACACCAACAAAAGAAATGCTTGCATAGCCATTTATAGCTGTTTCCATAGCAGTATAGAGTACTTCAATTGCTCTAAGTGCCAAGGATGACAGCATAACAAAAGATATATGACAGGCTGCAACGTTTTCACAAACCAAGGCACAATATTCTGGGTTGAGTACCAAGAAAGTGAGGAATATGCATAAACCACAGTAAACCCCATAGAAGTTTGGTCAGTGATCACTTTGCTAGCCCACAGAAACTTGGTGAGCCAGTTTCCCTCCTCCTGGTGCCTTGTGACCTCAGCTGCCACGGCCATCCTCCTCCTTCACCCATCTGAACTGACCAACACAGTGGGTTCTACACAGTTACACACAGGGCTGCCCACACTGGCTTCACCCCTACCATATGAGACATGGTTTATGCTTAGAAAATCCTCTCTGCTGTGTCCCCTCAGTGCTACCATAAGTATTTTAATTGATTTAAATTTGGTCAAGTCACAGGCAATATACAGACCTGAAATGCAGGACTCCCATGTTACACTTCTGATTCTATACTGATTGTTAAAAACCTACGGTGCCTCCAAGTTCCTCACCCTTCTATGGTTGCTTTTGTTCTTAAGAAACAAAGCATTAAGAAATGAGTCCTTAATTTTGTGTTTTCTGTGGCTCATCTAAGGCTTCTGGAATACACTAGCACTTCAATTTAACATACAATGGATGTGAAGCTGCTTATAGATGTGAATATCTCAGACAACTACGAAAGCTGCTTTTTTTTAACCAAAAATGTGTATCTTATTACAAACCCCCTCATTAATAGCTCATTTATGAGATTAATTGTTATAAGCACAAAAGCTGTAATTTAAAAAGCACTGTAAAAAGTTGATAGGCTAATTTTAACTTTATCCCTAAACATAAAAACTTCACATAGAAAAAATCACTCACTCCTGCAGCACTACACAATTGCTGCCTGCATTAGGTATGATGAAGTAAACAGGGAAAGACAGTGCCTTGAAAATAATCCCACATCTAGTCACTATAAACTGTTCTTTGCATCAGCCTCTGTTTAAGTCTCACATGGCAAAAGAACACTGATTTAGTAAAACCAGGACAGAATTGGTAAGTCTGTACTGCTAAAATATGTACCCTGTGCCCTTCAACTGATTTTGTGGGGGCAGAGGAAAGGAGAAGCAAACAGATAAAAGCTCCTGAACCAGTCTATGAACTACAGCCTGAGAAAGCAGAAAGGGTTATAGCACAGGCATCCTCACCTCGATAACCTTCTTGCCAGACCCAACCAGACTGTGAAATAAGCCAAGCAATAGGCCTGCTTAAATCTATTGTTTGGATTCACTGTACCAAGTCAAGCTCAAGAGGGCCTCATCAAAGAGACAACTACCTGCCAGATCACCTATAGAGAGGTGCGGAAAGACAAATTAAAATCCCTGCACAGCAGCTCTTTGCAGAGGAATGAATGCATATTTATTAAAAAGGAACTGCAAACAACCAGGACATTCCCCTTTTCAGACACATGAGTTACACCATGTATTTTCTGAGTTGCAAGTAAGACAGTAATACTATTGCAGAGCCACCACATCAGTTCCCTGAAGTGAAAGACTTTTAAAAGCCTATTGACAATCCACATGTTCTCCGGATACCTTTTCTCCAGGTCGAATGCTGCCACATTTCAGGAGATTGATGTCAGCTTTGCAGTCATCCATGAAGCCACAGATCAACCGATAATCGCTGAAGATAATGGCTGTCATTTTAGTGATGTACTGATGGCACTGGTATTCAGTGATGTTGCCTCTGTGATCCACCAAACATGACACCAAGAACCCTTTACCAACTGGTTCATCTGCACACTCCTTTATCTGTTAGAATAAAAAAATTTTAAAAAAGAGAATTACAGTGGCTGCAGCTACTGAATTTAACCTTATAAGAAAATCCGCAAAGAAACTTGCATCTGTAGCTTCAAAATCTGCTAGCAAAGAAACCCTCTAGGCTTTAGTTTGATTTTCAGTAAGTCAGAATAATTGAAAGTATTTCAGAAATGAGAAATCTCATGTGTGCCAGCATCCAAAAAAAGCACACACAGCGACCTTGAGGATTATAAACTCTATTGCTCAATAATCGTCTTTCATAATTACACTGAACCCCTGCAATCAAGCAGACTTGTAGGAAAAATGCTAGTTTGACAAACCTTTATTTAGAAATCAAGCATATTACAACATCTCTAAATCACACTTAGACCCCCATTAGCCACCTGACCTCGTACAATATAAGATTTTGGCCAGAAGTGAGACTGATTCAAAAGTCAACACTATTTATGGATCTGTTTATAACTTGCTGGGAGATGAAAAATACTATAAAGGAAAATCCTCATCAAATTCATTTCTATGAGGCTCTTGCATGAACTGATTGTTGCTACTAAAACCATTTTACTCAGTGGTCTAAAAAAAGTAAAAATCACAGCTAACCAAAGCTGAAAGCTGTGCGAGGATTGGAAAAGCACCGTACAAGAACAGACAGGTCCCCAATATAAATCACAGCCTGCAATGCTCAGGGAAGCAGACAGTCAGGCCAAACCCACCACCTCTGGAAGTAAAAGAGGCAGGCAGTGTCTTTCCAAAGGAAGGGGAAAACATGGTTACTTATCAGTTAAGGATCGTCCCTGGAGAAATCTTTCAATAAAAGCAGTGCAATGCCTTGCTCCAAGGAGCACCAAAACTACACAGCTCTTTAACCCTGGCAAGCCCATGTTGAAATAGTTGCCCAGTTCTGGTGGCCCCTGCTCAGGAGTGTGCTGAAAACCGCAGCCATAACACTGCAGAAAGAACTGGCAGGCAGACACTAAAGTTCAATGGTGACAGGTTTGCAAGGAATAGATACATGGGCTGACTTGATTACATCAAAGATTTGTCCCTGTAAAAATACTGAAGGGCTCATCAATCTCAAGGAAGATCTATGGCAATCAATAATTCTGGCAGTTTCAGATAACAAGCAAGGGCAGCGCTAAGGGAACAGGCAGGAAACCATTTTATTGGTTTTCAAATACCAAGTTGGAATATTTATATTGGAAATTTTAAAAAATGGAGAGCTGTCTCTAGGAAGATATATTCTAATTCAAACAAGAATAACTCAGGGCACCCTGTGACAGACTCACACAGGTCAGATGAGACAAATAAAACAGATTTCTGCCTCAACTTATGAGGCCATTACTTCCTATGTAACAAATA
Source organism: Entomyzon cyanotis (assembly GCA_024500445.1). NCBI lineage: Eukaryota > Metazoa > Chordata > Aves > Passeriformes > Meliphagidae > Entomyzon > Entomyzon cyanotis. Next base: position 7,734,215 of record JAKEPQ010000743.1, read on the forward strand.
AAACATGCAACATTTTAAACATCATTATTTGAAGGCAGATGTAGGCTGAGGAAACAGTTTATACTTAATCTAAATAGATATTACAAAAACAGATACTAAGGTAAATGTAATTGTTACAGATAAGGTGTAAAAAACATTTTAAAGCGAAAACACATAGGATTCATTGCAGGGTGAAAGGGAGAGAGTTGAGCAAGTGCTCTCTGAGAAAGCTGCATCTTTGGTTTGGCCCTACTTCAGCTCAAGCACCACATGCCAAACCAGCACACAACGGCAACATGCTGTTTTTGGAAGAGCCTGGCTTTGCAAACAGCCCCAGAGCTCCATGGCCTGAGCCACTGAACTACAGAAAAGACCAAGTGATCATGTTATTGCCAGGCCACTTCTGAAGCAACCACCGTTATCTGGTAGCCAACTATAATTCTAGGTTAAAGCTCCTGCCAGAACTTATAAAAACCACAACAGCTGAAAAAACAGAAATTGAAATTTAAAATCTGTATTTAGCTGATAAAATTAAAGGTGCACTTTTCAGAACATACTCATACCCAGTTGGCTCAGTCATTATTTCCCAAATGACTTTTTCTAGGAATTGCTCTTCTAGTTATATTTTGTTCTTAGTGCAAAGCAATACTTAAAACAGAGCTCATTCACCCAGCAAAAAATCACCTATACCTGTTAGTGGGAATTAAAGGAAAATATAAATGGTTTAACACTGTATGTGAGCAGTATATGTCCACTATATACCTGTTTTAAAGAGTGTTGTAGAAGTACCTTTAAAAAATATTAGTGGAATGGTTTATGCACCTGCCTCCATATTAAACACCAGAAGATCAAACATGAGATTATTGTTCCTTATCTAACCTTTTTGTTTAACTAAAAACCACTCACCAAATGGCAAAATTCTAAAATTCTGTATACTCTTCCCACTGCTTTTAGATACCATATCCCAGATTTAGAGGGCATCATTTACAGCAATGCCAGACTGCCACTGTATAAAAGTGGTAATTAAACAGACTATTAAAAGAGCATTTTCAATAATGCCTTGGTTGTAAAAATTCTGCAGTAGCCATATGACATAAACCAGAAGAACACAATTTTTCTATGATCGCAAAAAAGTGGGATTCAACAGATTTGGCAGTGTTTGCTTTTGGGAGTTACTAAACTCCAAGCACAACACAATCCTTTGATGCAAGCTGTCTTCCTTCCACTATTTCATCTTCTAGTCTTCTTTTAATAAGTATTTTCTTGATCACTCCTTACACTAAACAATTTACACTAGAGCAGTCAATGTTTTTTTTAAAGGCAAGTTTATGGCTAGGTGACATTACATTGGTGGATATACAGACAATGTTTTTGAGGCATGGCTTAGTGACTGAATTAAGTCAGCTGAAGCCTGTACAGCTGCAGAGAGCCTTGCTTCCACTGCTTTCCTACGGTCTAGCTGAAAACCATCACAGAGGAAGAGAGCTCAGCTCAGCCAGCTCCCACATGAGCACACAGACGCAAGAGCTCAACATAAGCACGAGGAAAGAAATGATTGATCAAGTCATCTTTGAAGCTGGACCAAGGTGTGTGGATGCCTGAGATACAGAGCACTAACTCTAAGTGCAACCTAAAAAGAGGAAGTTCCTAACATAGTCCCCTTGGAGCAACTACCCTTTGAAACTTTAAAAAAATCTCAAGTTGATTATCATTTGATGTCTGTGTGCTTATCCCTTCTGCTAGCAAGACACAGTCCAAAACCAGCCTTATGTTAAATTCAGCAGAACCCCTGCTACAACCCCAGTTATAAATGTCAAACACATGATAAAGAGGGGACAAATCCAATTCATAACAGATTTCTGACAAAAGGTCTGGTAGGAGCTGATGGGTTTTTAGTTCAGCATTTTTCTGTCATCCCTTTGCCTGGTACCACTAAGGCACCTGGCTTCTTCAGCAAGGAGAGTGAATTAATTACAGCTAGCAATTTGGCATATGAGACCAGAGCTTCCCCAGATCACTGTTCACACATTAATTCACTATCACATAGAAATGGAAAAGCCTCAGTGCCACAAGAGCAGCCATGCCTTCCTCCTTGCTTACCTCAGCAATAGTAGACTTGCAGACTTCTCTGGCCACGGATTCAAACTTTGGATCTGTAGTCAGGTTCAGCTTGTAGTTCCACAAGAGCTATAGAGAAAGCATTTGTAGAAAGGGGGTTTAAGAGCTTTCTGTGCAGAATAACAAACATTTTGCTTCAGGAAACAATGAAGCATCATTCATACCCAATCCGTATCATCATCCTTCTACAGTGCAATGATCAATAAAAAGTCTCCTTGACAACAACTTTGTCCCTTCATTTCTGCAATAATTTTCTCATACTGAACAAATTCAGGCTGTCAGAAATCTCTCTGCAAGGTCATGAGCTGACTCATTAAAAGCAAATGAAGAATATTTCATAACGGAAAGGATAAAATAATGAAAGCTTTAACTTGCTATCTGCTGCATATTTAGCAGCACCGTTAGCCCACCACACCTTTCTGTGCCATGTGTCTGTCTGATGCAAGTGATCTAAACAAATTAAATCCCCAATATAAGCAGATCTTATGCTGAAAACCTTATAAAAACCTAGTAAAAAAAAAAAGGAAGGAGACAAAGAAGCTTGATCCTTCTGTGAGGGCTGCAACCAGACAACTTTTTGGATGCAGATATATTCTAAACCTACAGGAGGTTCTCTCTTGCTAAGCAAAATGATACATTCAAGCTTAGACTGCAAAATGCCTCTGTAAGGACAAGTGTTCTTCCCAGAGCCAGCAATGAGCTCATGAAGGAGCCTCAATGCACAGGGTCATTGTGCAAGAGTCAGTCTTGGGCAAGTCACACCCTGCAGATATATATATACCTCCCAAATGTCCCCCTGAGGCACGATAAAGTGAAAATACAGGGCAGGGTCGCAAAACCTCAGCAAATTAATGGCTGAAATCTTGCCTGATTGCTCTATTAGCTCATCTGTTTTTCTAGGAACTTAAGTTGCATTTAAACACTTTTCATTAATTTAAAGATTAACTAGTTTAAAAAAATAATTTTACAAACTCTGCATTTGTGACAAATTAGTATCAAAAAGATAAAATTTGGTCAAACTTTTATTTCGATGTTTCAATTGTACACAAAACACTGGGGAAACATAACAACATGTTCTACACAAGGAAAGCAGTTTCACATCCACTCCAGGAGGGTGGAAGCACAGAGAGAGAACCAAAATCAGAATCAGCATAAATTCACCATCTTCGACACCTCTTATGGTTTTGGAGCTGCGAAAAGTTAAAAAAGGAGGTGATGCAAAACTAAGGTGTTACAGATGGAGTAAACTGTAAACATAGAGGTTTAATAGATAAAAGTGAATGAACAGGGAACCTGTCCTTGCAATGTGTACTGTAGGTCTCTCCCAGCCAGAACTGAAGTACAAGAATGAGGACACAAGATGAGAATACATCTCTGCATTTGTAATCTCACACTTTGGAGAGTCTTGAAATGAGATGCTCTCCAAATGAACCTTCCCACAAACAGTAAGAAGGTTAAACTTGCCACTTAAAACTCCTGATTTTAGCACTAGGCAGTATTTTCCAGGGGATGATCAGCAATCGTACTGCAGAGAAACTGCAGAGAGAGGCAAAGAAAACATCTGGATATGAGACAACCTCTCTGTGATCTCATTTTTTATTACCTCCCCGCAATTTCTGCCTGGGAAAATGAGATTTTGCCCACACTTCCTATTTGTGAATGGCTTCCACAATCCACATCCGCCCAACATTTGCCTTGAAGCAGAGATGCTGTCATTTAATCCAGCAGAAGAAAGGTCCAACTTTGATTTCTAGAATTCTCAATTTCTTCTTCATTCAGGTAATTTTTGCTGGCACGTTTAAATGTCAGACAGATACATTTTAATTACTGGAGTTTTGTCTTTTTCAAAAAGACTTAAACAGAAACATATTGTGTCCTTCATCTGATCCAACCCTGCACAACGGAGAATTACAGCTGCCAATGAAGTCAGGCAGTGCTAAAGGTTAATTTATAAACACAGTTGGAAATTACTAGTTGTACAGCATGGCCGGGTTTCATCTCTGGAATATATCTTCCAATAATAAAGCAAAATACATCTTCTCAAGCATCCAAAATCAAGACTGTCATTGAGGCATGCACTTGTCTGTCTGTGTTCAGGGCTAACCAAGCAACTAAGGATCTTGATATGGTGAACACTGACAGAATACAAACGAGAAAAACCAAAAGAAACCTAATACCAACCTTAGCATTTTTTTTCTTTTTCTTTTTTTTTTTTTTTTTTGAGAGTCTTGGGATTTGAAGAGTCAGCTTGACAGCCCAAAAACTGGCTAATAGTTTGCTCACTGTTAAACACAGTGCTGAGAGGAAATCTGTTCTAAAACCAGCCAAGTGTCTGAAACTGCCTCTAAATATCACACCCCCACAGCATTTTCCAAGCGAGTCTAAGAATTTAGCAGCTGTGAAAGTAATACAGAAGGTGTCAACAGCTGAAATTAAGAGTTTAAATTCAGTACTGCTCACATCTTTCCCAAAAGGAACACATCACATTGCTCCCAGTAACTCACGGGAACCACCCCCCAATTATAAAACAGGAAAGACGTCTGCTATCCTCCTCTGATACAGAAGTACAATTTATAAAGCTCTTAAAAATGTTCCACTCTGAAGTCTCCACTAAGACCACAGTGGTTACACTGGGTTAAAGAAGTCACCTTGTGTTCTTCCTCCAAAGGCCAGTACAGAAACCCATATGTGTCTTGATTAACAGCCTTTGCAAGGTACCAAACTACGCAAAATACCTCAGGTTCACAAGGGATAGGAGGTGCAAATACCATAGCTAGAGACTGAATAAACAAAGTAATACTCACATGATTGCAGTCTGAAGAGATTTCATTATCTGGCTGAAAGGAGAAAAAAAAAAAAGTGTCAGTTCACTACTGATGTGATGCATTTAACAGAGAAGAGTCTAAACTTTTGAAACTAAAATACTGTCAACTCTTTTCCACTGTAATAAACAAGTTGACACAATTGACAGAAAATTGTAAAATCTGCATCACAAGAGTGATGATACCTAATTACCAAAAAGACAAGCTAACAGGTACTTAAGACACTATACTGCATTAACTTGAAAGAACAAACAGCAGAAGAGTAGCAGCATTTATGCAGACACTGCAAAAACATAATGAATGCACCAGCATTTGCCACAATTGCCCAAACTAAGAGGGCAAAAAAGCACCTGTGAGAAAACAAAGATGTAGGAGAAGAGTTTTAAAGAAAAATTAGTTTGGTGCATACAACTGAAGGAGAAAGGTAGGACTCGCTCCCTTCCCCCAGACTGAAATGTTCATATTCCCCATTTGAGAAGTAACATCTTTTCTTTCAGCTGTACATAAAAGGCCTGGTTCAAAGCAGCCCCAAGATTTATACCTTCAACTGTGAGAAACTGGTGACATCCAATATTCATACATCATTTCAAAATATTCACTATATTCTCCCAGGGAGCTCCTTTGGAAAGAACTTTGAGTGCAAACCAACCATTCTCCTTTTAGCCTGAGTAGATCTCACAATGAAGAGTTCCTCGAAAAAAATGAATCATACAAACCCCTATCTCCTCTCCACAGCAGAACAGCACAAAGGCAGGACAAAATCACCTGGCTGTCACACCCACAGAAAAGTCAACCCTGATGCACACACTCTCTGCTTCTACTGACACTTAAGATGCAAGACATGCTGTAAGAGCCACAGGACACAAAACCACTCTACATCATTGTGTAGAGTGTACACTCTACACTCTGCATCATTGACACTAAGATGTTCGACCTCAGGGATCTGACATAAGAGAAGCAGCATTTCAGCAGTTTTGGAAGTAAGCAGAGCTTTTCAGTGCAAGCATTTGCTGCTGCACAATCTGCTACACCAACACTTGCACCATTGGTGCTTTGGGAAACATGAACACAAGTTTATGAGGAAAAAAGCAAGCCTGGAAAACATTTCCAAGTTCTTAATTACAGCCATTATTAACTAAAGCACTTTTATTTTTTATAGCAGTAAGTGGCAGACATCACCTCTCCACTTTGAACATAAAAAATGGTACCTGAAGGATTCCAGTAATTAATTGCAGTTTGGTCAGACTGACACAATCTGAAATCTGTATCTCCCAAAGTAATCATAAATTTGAAAATTTGGATAACAACTTTTTTTTCTTAAAGACTAGCAGATGTCTGCTGGTTATCATCAGACTGCAGAACTGATTTTTTCAACTGAAAACGAAGATGTCACACAAATTGCTCTATTTTATGGCAGCCTCTTAGACCAACACTATTGTGACTTACAAGGTGCGCTTTCCAAGGCTGGCTTTCCTTAATTTTCTGCACTCATTCTGCATCTTTCAACAACAGATGAAGGTTTCAGATTACTTTCAAAAGCTGGGAGGCAGAGTGCCCCCCACTGAAATTGCTGTCTCAGTCTTTTAGTCAAGGATAGTTTCCTTATAAAAATATATAGGCTAGCACTGGAATTCTCCTGTAGAGGACAGGACTTACTAACACATTTACAGGCAGAAGAATTTGTAAGGGTCAGAGAGCACTCCCACAAAACCCTGAAGGGTCACTTCAATTATTTTTGCACCCTCCAACCTGGTAACCTTTGCTTCAGAATCACCACAGATTAAAGCTCAGGTTTTTTTCTGGAAAGATGAACCCAAAAAGATAACATACCGGTTCTCACTGACCTGAGAAGTTTAAATAAGCTTTTCTTGAAATACATAACAATAAAATGTTACACATTGAAATACCAGCCTTCCCTGTGCTTGCAGCAAACCTCAGCTCTGTGAAATCAACATCAAGCCTTACTCTTCTGGGAAGAGTAATGGAACTTAAATGGGACCTTAACTAAGCTTTAATACTGCATTAATTCACAGCTCAGTACTTAAATACACCAAGTGCAAGATCTAGCCAATAATCCTTTCCATGTGGAACAAGATGACCCCCTGCTAGCTAAAAGTTGTGATCCTTCTGCCTTCTTACCACTGGAAGTGTTGGAGAGGTCGATTCATGCAATGCTGACTTGCTTCTCCCTATCTCAGTGAAGCAAGAGGAGAAAAACAATCCTTTTAGCTTCTGTCTGATAAACTGAAGGGCTGAGTCTAAAGGAGAAGAAAAATCTCCCCAGTGCAACCCACACCAGTTCTGCCTTGCTAAGGAGACATCCTGTGGCCCTCTGTCCACTATATCCACCCAAGAAACCTTCCAAAAGTGCAATTTCAGAACAATATGCTTGTGCAGTAAGAGTCATGAAAGAAAAGTAGTTTCAAATTACCACTAAGGGAAGTTGAAGAACAAGAAAAGCTGCATTGTGTCAGTCCACATGGTGACCTTGTGGAACAGGGATGCTCAGAAGACCCCCAGAGCAAGGGGAAGGAAGACAGCAGCCCAGACCATCACCACACGCTAGTCAAGGCATTTTAGGAGAGAAAGCTGATGGCAAGGACATTCCACCGATTAGCAAGAGAGAAGGACTCTTACATCTCCAAACTGAAGGATTAAAAACAGCCTTTACAGGAAATGTGTGTGCCTCTGGGCTCACAGAAGCTTTTGCTGTTTAGCAGCTTCAGTGGGAATATATAGCCTCCCTTTACAGTTCTCTAAAAAGTTCTCCAAACTCCTTCACACACTAACACTCACTTTCCAGAGTACGAACACTACTTCCTACCTCCCCAGGAAAGAAGAGTTTAGAACAAGTACCAGATATAAGAAAACCTGAACAGAAAAAGCATTTTCTTCCATGCAATCAGACACATCAGCCACAAATCCCACTGCATTATTATTATTATGATGAACTCCACAGAAAAATTCAAAGGTTTGTGTGAAGTCCTATCACTACCAGGCTGAAGCCGTCAACACCGTTGTGTTTAAAAGTGCCTTTTCCCATCCATCAGATCTCAACTCACTGAAGTTAACCATGACAGCCATCCATCGCTTTCTAAATCTGTCTGCTTTGGCAGCAGTATAAAACTAGGTCAAAACTATACAGCAAGTGAGCAGCCCACCACCACTACCCAGGCCCAAAGGGGCACAAAGTGCTGGTGCTTTAGCGGCAGAAATGGACCATCATCGTGCTGGGAGCCATAGGAACAGCTGATAGTGACTGAACAAGTGTCATGCATCACCATTCAGTGCACAGCACACTGCCTGGGGTGCAGTTACAGCCACTCCCTCAGCGACAGCCAGAGCCCCTTCCAGCTGGGTATACAAAACACACTTGATTTGGTCTTATTGCATCACATCCTAAGGAAAAGTAATTTACACCATGGGATTTTGAAAAGCAACGTAAGTATCTTCATCCACTGATGTGGATGAGAATGGTGAGGCTGGCTGCCCAAAGAAGCTGTGGATGACATATCCCTAGAAGTGCTCAAGGCCAGCTTGGATGAGCAATCTGGTCTAGCAGAAGGCATCCCTTCCCATGGCAGGAGGTCGGAAGGAGATGACCTTTAAGGTCCCTTCCAACCCAAACTGTTCTACAATTCTGTGAAAGTCAAGGTCTTGGAAAACTCCCTGCAGGGATTATTTTAAATCTCCAGCATTAAGATTCTTTTGCTTCCTTGAAAAAGTCATGCAAATTAAAAAGTCTGAAGCCAACTGCCCAAATGCCTTAATTCCCAGAATTTAATCCCTCCTGAGAGCAGAAGATGGGATGACAGCAGACATTTCAACTATTCTTATGCAGATGATGGCAGACATTTCCACTATTCTTTTAAGGCAAGGGTAGCAGTGAACTTGTTGAAAAGCAAGAACCAGGCATACCTCAAATACTAACCATGGATAATCTTCAGACATTGAAGACAACACACTTTGGACCCGGCTCAGGCAAAAGCCATCGAGAAAGCAACATGGAGCAGAACAGCAAAATAAAAAGGCAATTGGCTTGTGGATGGGAAGAACCCAGTAGATGTTCTCTCCCTAAATTCAGGAAGATTGCAAAAACCTCAAGTCAATTAGGAAAATATGTTAATGAAAGCAGCTACACTGCTACGAAAGAGAGGGTAGACAGAAGTCCAGCCAGACTGCGGGTGGTCCCCAGTTTATTGCACTGTCACAGAGTCAATTATACTACAGAGGATGGTGCACACAGACATACAGTACAGACAGCTCGTGCTTTGTTTTTTTCACTTTGATCTAAACAAACACATTTATCACCAGTATCTGTAGAGAAAGGGCAGAGTGGGCCTGCAGACCTAGGAGCTTCTGAGGAGGCCAGCAAGCTGATAAAGGGACAATTGGCTTCCCAGCTGTGTCCTTCCCACAGAAAACAGCAATCGCTTCACACCAAACACACCCAGCCAGGACAGCAAACTCACAATAAAGCAATTCAATCCACAGGTATCAAGCTAGCTAGACTTGAGAGACACCTGGAAACAGCACAGGCCAGACGTAAGGCAGGGATCAAGGAGTCATCTATCTGGTGGAGCCACCCTCCTGCAAACCTGATCTCTTTCCAATGCAACCACTAGAAAAGAGCCTGCAGAATTTCTGGAAACATGAGGAGATAGAGTAGTCTAGGCAAGAATCAACACAGCTTTTATAAAAGAAAAACCACACATCACACAACCACCCATGCTTCAAACCTACTGAAACATCCTGGAGTTCTGAGCCAACAAGCATATGGCTACAGTAAATGGTTTTCACACATCCTGCAATCCTGAAAAAGTCATGTGTGAAAGGAAAGTTAAAACCAGTGATAATTTAAGTTCAAAACAGATGAGAAGATGTCGTAACTTAATTACACATTTAGTGAGCAATGAAAGTTAAACTTGTTAAGTCAAGCTTGAAATATTCTCTAATGCCAGTGAACTCTTAGTACTAAAAACAAACCCCATGTTGTCATGTCAGCAAAAAACCTCTATATTTACCATCCATGCTTTGAAAATAGCCAGTTTAAAGCATGGTAACTGTGGATATATCATACACCAAAGTTGCAAGCTCCTAGCTTCCATATATTTTGCTTATTTCATTTAAATATTTTTAAATATTTTTTCCCAGTTACAACCAGAGCTAAAGGCTACAATGCAGCAAATCATTTACCCAAATAATTATGTCCACATTGGTTAGGTGTTCCTAGTTTATGCAAATGTATTAGCCCAAGTTATACACAAACACCTAACAACCACCTCCAAAACATACACAGAACCTTCTGTATTAAAAACAAACTATCAGGACCAGCAGCAATTTCTTTAGTCGTCTTGCACACACACATAGCACAAGCAGCACATCACCCCAAACATCAAGTTCTGCTAGTGTTTTTCACTGTTTTAACTGAATTCTAGATTCCACAAACTTTTCTGCCTTTGCTGACATTTTACATCCTCCAGGGGTATGACACCATTAATGTAAGTATGCTTATTCACAAAAGATAGCACAAAGCAATATCAAAAACCCCAGGACAACATGTGTGCCCTTCTGGCCCAGCAGCCATGGACAAAGGAGACAAAGATGAAGCAGGCCTTGTCCCCTGGTATTCTGAGGATCCAGTGTTCAGTATTTGCTTCAAACACCAAGAAAGCTCAGCAAGTTCTACTCTTTCTGCTGTAGCTTGGATAGGTAGTCAAAAGTGGTTTTGCTTGTTTCACATTTGACACTAAGCAAGTTCTTCAGCAGGCTGTGTACTTTTCCTGCACAGCAGAGACCCCTCCCTTGGCAAATACCAATGGCAGGGAAAGGACAGAAAATATTAAAGTTTTAATTCTGGTATATCAGGAGTGACCACAGACCATGGTGTAATTTTAAAGGAATGCCAATTCCATTTGCCTAACCAGGCAAGTGTCTTTGCTGGCTCTTACCAGCGAAACACATTCTCTGAGCTAGCTGTTCCCACCCATGCAGAGCTGCAGGCTGGTGCTCAGAGGCAGCACAGCTGCTCCATGCTGGAAGGTGCACAACAGCCTCCTCACACAAACTATTCTTGTCCCTGCTGCTTCTGCCTCCCTGCATGGGGGACTCTCAAGCCCCTAAGCCCTCTCAGCCTTTCTTCTTTCAACACAGATCCACATATCAGGGCATGTTCCAACAGTCAGCACAATCAAAGCAAATCTGCCCCAGATGTTTGTTCTTTCCTTACTCCTCTCTCTTCCACCTCTCAAAGGCTATCCAGGCAGTCCCACTGAGTTGTGGAACACGACAGACCTTCAAATTATCGGTTTGCCACCTAAGTTTGGCAGCACTGTTACCAGATATAATGTTTCCCACAACACTCCTCCACAACAGAGCTCTGCTACCAAGCATAGCACTGACACCGAGCTGCAGATCCCGCCAGGAGGTTTCAGGATTTGCTTGTGGAAAGATCTCTCGCAGTGCTAGCAAAAAGCTTCAGAGACCAAAAGGCATGCAAGGATGCTGGTAGAGTGACAAGTGATAAAAGTGATAAAAGGAGGAGAGCTGTTATCCCATCAACCAAGGTGACAGGGAGTCTGCTGTCTTCCTTGCCCCTGTCGCTGACTCCAGCTCATCACACCATCCACAAATCCGCAAATCAACAAAAAAGTGTTTGTGATTTTAGACTTTTCTGCCAGGTTAGTTCAAATGGGCTTATGGAAGAGCCCCCCAGCACCAGTGAGTTTACTGGGAATGTACAGTGGCATCTCCACCTGCAGCATCAAGCAGTCCACAAGCTATGCTAAGACAACTTGACTTTCAAACTATTTTCCTGGAAGGCATTCATTCCGCCTTAACCCCAACCAGAAACATCCCAGATAAACTTTAGAGTATTCTAGTAAAGAGGCAAAATCAGTAACATGAGTATTGGCAGTACTGCACAGCATCTGCTGGTGACGCAGAGGAGAAATGAGGGAAGAAAGAAATGGAGGTCTTAACAAATAATTTCAGTGCAACAGCTAATGAAGAGCTTTTATCAAATACATTCATAATCTCTTATCAAGTCTATAATTTATTCTCAATACAGAGACTTCACATCTTTTAACAGTATATACTCTATGGCACCCCAAGTTGAGCTTAACTTTACAGAAAGTTTCCAAAAAGCCATGAAGAGTTCACAAGCAAATAAAAGGCTGTTGTACATGGAGTAGTAAAGCCCCCATCTCCTAAGATGGACACACTGTTCTGACCACATTTTGTTCTTCAGGGAATCATGTTTTGGCTGCACATGGCCTGGAACCAGAGAAATCCTTTGTAAATTAGTTTTGTACAGGAGCTAAGAAAGCAGTTCACACAAACAGCTCCACATACCAAAGCAGAGGAGAAGCACAGGTTTCAGACCAAATGGTGCTTACTCATTGCCCCACTCCCACAACACAGTGGAGGGAGTGCTGTGCTGCAGAGCAAAGCCATCAAGTACTGACATTCCCCCCATTGTAGGCAGCTCCATTACACCACCATTGCTGGAGAGCACCTCTAACCAGTGCCAGGCTCCCCTGCCAAGGGCTCTTGCTTCATTCAGCAGAGTGAACAATGCTCTAAACACTCTACCAGCCAATATTCATATTTGTCTTTGTTATTCAACATGTGGGCTCATGACTCCAATTTTCCACACTGAAAGCCATATAGTGCTCCCAAAGATCCTTCCCCAGGAGCATTTTCCTCCCTCTTCTAGCAAGGCACATGTGTCACATCAATCAGGTGCCCATCCTCACCAAGGCGCAATAAGCATCTCTTGCCCGTGCTCAGGGGCACGAGCAGCACTGCTTTAATCCTAACGATTTGCATTCACACATTCCACCTCTGAACCAAAATAATCCAAGCATCCGAACAGGTGGGAAGCAGACTCTGCTATTTTTAACTTCTGCCAGCTATTCTATTCAGAGGCAATAAAAATCAAATACCTCAGAGAAGCCACTTCAGCCTTAACCACAAACCACAAGAAGAACAATTTTATTTTGAAGTCTTCCCTTCTTCCTTCAGGACAGTGGTGAGAGGCACAATTACATTTAACATCATTACTTTCAAAACATGATAGATGTTACACATGGATGAACAGGCCTGTAGAGGTTCTTACACAACACCCAGCACTAGTCCTTGGCTGTCACAAGGATTATTTTAGCGTTCTGCATGGTGTATGTCCCCCTGAACTCCCACACAATAGTCAACATCTGTTTTGTTATCTGGCAATGCCAGTGAGAGGGCAAGATGTACCAAGGGACCTCACATACCAGCTTTCCAGTGCTATTACCCTGCAGGAGATTTCCTGAAAGCACAAAGTCTCCTGGACCCTGTCTTCCAGTAACTGTCTTACTGAGAGATGAAATGTGATAGGGAAGTCTCCCCTCAAAAGCAAGAGCACCCTAAGCACAGTCAGCATTCAGGCACTTCTAACAACTGGATTTGAAATAAAATACTGGAATTTTCTTCAGAAGATCTGCAGGGGCCCAACACATTACTCACTTCCTCATTGCAGTGAGTGGCAGGTGAAGAACAAGAGTCCCAAGTAGGACGACTCCCTGTTGGTAAAATAAACTGTTTCAGTTCTTCTCTCACTTCAACACTAACTACAATCATTGACCTTATCATCCCCTGTATGTGCCAATTTTATCACAGCACTACTCAAGGATGGAAAAAAAAAAAATCTATGGCAAATGCTCAGTGACCAGGCCCAGCCACCACCTTCTCCTCAGTTGAGTCCATCCTTCCTTTCTTTATTGCAACATTCAGAAGCTCATTGGAAAAGCCATACGTATTGCACAGCTGCTGAGAGAATCCAATGGCAACTCGAGGCTACCCAAGACTACAGTGACAGCAATTAAAACACTGTTAGGACATGTCACAACGTAAGTTTATTATGTCAAACATAACATGGGAGCTGAGAAGAGCCATACCAAATCAAAAGCCACACAAGCTCTTGACTTGACACCACTAGCAAGAACCAGAAGCCAGGATTTTAAAATACTTCAAGAGATCATCCTATGCCAGGAAAAAAGCCAGACTTGCTATGATATTCATTCTCCAACTCTCCCAGAGAAACTCCCCAGTGAAAGCTTTCTGGTTATTCAAAAGAGCGCAGTCCATTAAACTGGAGAGGTCCATATAAATTCACTTAAGGAACAAAACTGCACTTGTACACAGTGGGAATAAGCAAATAAGCACAAAGTGTTAACATATATGAAAGCCTACAGCACAGCCCACAACAGCAGCTGGTGAGCAGCACCACTCTGCAACAGACAATTAGGACATTGGCTCAGCAGTCCAGAGGACTTCTCCAACCCTGGGTGAGTTTCCCCCACGAGATCTGTTTTGCTGGATTCTCACCATCACCCGCTGAACTCAGCAGGAAAAGTCTGTAGGCTATTTTTAGGGAGTCCTAGAAACAGCACAATGCCCCGCTTCCATTTCAAGTTCCTCCCATACAGGAAGGGCTGCCCATGAAATGCACATCCAAAATAAACTCTGTTCCCTATGCTACCCTGCACTTCGAAGGTAGTATTGAGCTGTGCTTCCCAAATAATAGCTGGCAACAACCTACCACCATTTTTAAGTCCTTTATCAACACAATTAGAAGGCGCTCAAAACAAAGTTCTGAAACTCTCTTTAAGGCAGCCAGGCAGAGCATCCATCCTATTGTACCCACAGTTTAACAGCTCTAGTTACCATTTTTGCCGTTGCCCTCAGTAAAATGAATTTTAGTTAAATGCATTCTGGATCAGCCAAAAAACACTGAGCAAGGTAAGGCAACTGAAGTCTTAGGCCCAGAGACTTAGTCTTACCTACCACCTGCCTCTGACTAAGAAACAGAGGAGATTCAAGGAAGCACAAGCAACCAGAATTTGAGTCCTTTCTCCTTGCACTGGAGAACCAAAACAACCACCAAGTCCATCTGAAGGACAGTACCATCAAGCAACAAGACTGGACAAAGTGCACCAAATTCAAAGTCCATGAGGATACTGCAGGACTGCTGTGTGACAAGCGACTCACAGAGGCTTGAAGCCATCAAAACACCACTTGGGAACACACCAACACACTTGGGAACCTGCTAACACACTTGCAGGGCAAACCTTTCTCTTCCTGTTCCGTGAGCTCATTGCCAGCTTCTGACAAATGAGCCCTTTCCACAGGTGCAGACAAAATAGATTCTCAATTACAACTGCATTCACATCAATACCTTGAAGACAAGGCTCAGAACAGGAATTGAGAAAAGAGAATAATTTTTTCTAATAATTAAGAAATTTAAAAAAAAACCCAAAAAACTTGTTCTCAAGTCTCAAAGGTCACAATGACCAGGAAAGCTAAACCAATGTATTAAGCATTTTTCCATGTAAAACAACTGCTCTGATCCAGTATTTGAGTACTTTAGTTCTACTTCAACAATACTCATCTTCTGCATTTTAATTAAGTTTCCTTCTCTATCCAAAAGCAGCTTAATGCATGGAAAAGTAATTCAGTAGATAATGGCTTGCCATTTTTAAACATTATTAAAAAAAGATAGAAACATTAACATGCAAGTATTTAAATAATTACAGATCATATCAATTCAGTCAGGAAACATACCAAGCTTAGCAATAAAAGCTAAGATTAGCTGCAAAATAATATCACCAAACCAGAAAGCTCTAGAAAAATTACTAGAGTGTTCAAGCAAGACTGAAATTATTCAAATCTAAGCTTCTTGCTTATTTAAATCAATCTGCCTGGGAGCCACACAAATCGTTGTGGTAAATTGATTTCCCTAGTGTCTGGTTCTCCTTTTGCAAGAGCCATGACAAGAAAAAGACCAGAATGACAAGATGAAACCAGCTGATTCACAACATCATTAGGCATTCTGCATTCAGACAGATTATACATCACAACATTAAACCAAGTTATAAATGTCTTGGCGAGGGAACGCGGCCGGGCTCAGTGACTCACAGCAGGGCTGCCAGGTGCAGTGCTCAGCCGCAGACCTCAGCACCAGCACCAAACCAGAAATACCATTTTTCTTCTTGGAGACTCCAGCAGTGCCGCATGGCTAATGCACTTTATTTCACTTTACTACCTCATTTCTGCTATACTTCAGCAACACACACCTAGATTTTATCTGAAACAGATTTTCAGCAAACCTACTGTGCTAATGCCTTTATTATAGTGTTTCATTCCTGCTTGGTGAAAAGGTAGAGCATACCATGCAAAATGAGTCTTACTGAAACTTGATTAAATAAATGTTTATAGCATTTACCTAAAGAATTATGCTGGCATAAAAGGCAGCTTGTTTTGAAGCTGGACAGAGAAGCAAGATCTAAAAAAAAAAAAAAAACCAAAAAACAAACCGACAACCACAAATGAAAAAACCCTCAAGTGGGATCACACAGCAGTTTCCAAAATTCAACCACTGCTCCAAGATAACCTTTTCTTCACCAAGAAAGGGTGAAGAAAGGGTGATTTGAGCTTTTTTCCAGGATGAAGTTTTTGTGCACACCAAATGAAAGCGATTGCTGTGTGTTCATCTCCCACAGGGGAGACGCATTTCATATGAAAAGAGTTATCCAGAAACATTTACTGTACACATCTGCACCAATAAGGAAATGAGTCATCAACCCACTGGCAGGCCTGATTCATGGCACATGGTGCACTCTGGCTATTTAGGAATCTGTGTATGGAATACAGGGGAAAGGCAGATGCAAGCCACAAGTTGTTTTAAGAGACTACATATGACACGCCAACCAAATATGGTTTTTTCCCACCTTTGCTTGGGTATAATTTCTGCAAAAGCACAGGACCAGCATGGTGTTATACACAGCTGCAGAACTTTTCACCTGGATGAATCATAATGTTTTCCTTACATAACTGGAAGAAAAGCAAACCTTTGATAAAATCGCTTGGATTTTGTTCAACAGAAAAATCAACAGGAATAAGTCTTTACAGCCAGTGCTAAGGCAAGGTTTCCATGGGATTAGTGACAAACTACAAATAAAAATTCTGCATGCCTTCAGAACATGCAAACAAAAACCCTGTTACAGGACCAAACCAACTACCTGTCTTCAGCTCACTACGTGGTATAAAGAATAAAAATAAAGAAAATTGTGCATACATCTTATTTAAAGCTTTGCCCTTCCTCACAAAGTTAGGCACACGTTTGAGTTGTTAACCTTGTTCCCAGAAGAAGCCTGGAGCACTGAGCTAAGGAACACTTCACCCTTAGGTACTGGTCTGCTCTGCCATAGAAGCTTGGCTTTTAATGTACTTTGTGTTTTTGAGAGCTCCTTTCCAAAGTGCACTAGGGTTTTTCAGCTTGAATTGCTCAGCTCAATAGTTACATAGAGCCATAAAGCCAAGCATTTTGCTTGAAAATTCTGAACCGTAATGGTAATTCAGGGGAATTTAAAATGATACCATGGTAAGCAGCCAGGTCAGTAACAGTTCCCCTCTAGCCAAACAAAGAAATTACAGCTGACTAGTTTTCCACAGATGAGCAACCCAAAATAATCCATGTTTGATGCTGGATTTTAAAAGTGAGCTTGAAGAGCTTTCTGGAAAGCAACATTAGTAGAAAAATGTCTTACTGGGATGCAGGCGAGCCAGACACCTGCCTGCAAATTCTCCCAATTACTGTTTCCATAACTCCTACTTAAAAAGCTATGAATAAAGACAAGCTGCAATTAAAAAGACTGAGCACACCTACAGCTTTTCTGCTAATAATGACAGAGAGAAAATAATGGGGGAGGGAGGCAGAGGGGAGAACAGCAATAAGCTCATCACTGCTACAGCTCCGTACCAACACACAGCACAATGCTCCATGCAGGACCACCACCAACATCACCGTTGAACAATTCTCACCTGCCAAAACACAGGAATTAAATCAACAATTCAACTGCTCTAGAAACAGCTAGTTATTCTTGCTCACCATTATTCCTGACAAACAGCAAAATCAATTACACGGCTCAGGAATACAGACCTAAAATTCAGGGCAGGCTGGAAAGGCTGCAGGCAAGTACTCAGGCAGTACTATGCTGTCTTCTTGCTATAACAGAATTTTCTATTCTGTCTAAAAGAGAACTTCAAAGTTTAAGTATTCAGTCAGCACCAATTACCACTTGATAGAAAACACTTTATTCTAGTCTCTGGTCAACGATGACTGTTTCAATAGTCACACACTATTAAACTATTTGAAGGTACACACTAAAGCAAGGTACAGAACTTCTGAAGCCTGGTTGTGGCTGAAGAAACAAACACAGCTGCAAATCTCGGATCTCTAAAGGCAGAGAAATGCCCAACAGGCAATGCTTAGTTTTCAGGATTAGTTCCAGTATGCTGATGGCAAAGCCCAGACAATCCTCACTGAAGAAATTGGTAATGTTGGGAGATTATTTTGTCCTGACCAATAAGCAGAATAAAGATGTTTTCTCCAACAGATAATGCTTGAGAATGGGACTTCAATAATTTGATCTGTTCTTATCCAAGGCAGCTCATGTGGTTTGCATGTCCACAACTTCTGGGGACATTCAGGGGAAAAGGTGACAGCAGTACCCTCAGGTAAGCAGTTTTCCACCCCATGAGAGTGTTCAAATCCCTCGCATACAGATTCCTATCTGCACGATAAGAAAAAAATGTTCAGATAGTGCAAGTTTCACAGCAAGGTGAGATCTGAATGCCGTAAGCCGAGGTCAACACTGCGACTAAAGCCACCTGCTTTGGTCTCCCGCGATGTCTTTAAACAGCTTTGAAGAGTTCTTGTTCACTGTGAGAATTAACTCTGCTGCCTGAAAAACCTTGTCTAGTTCCATGCAAAAGCAAAACAAAACTTTAAAACGTACCCACCAGATTACCAATTAATTTACCCATGCATGTTAGGATTACCACACAATACAGAGTAGAGAAGAGGATGGACAAACAATTCCTCCAAGACAATTTTTAAGGAAAGATAAAGCCCAGAATACCAGAGGTATGACATTTATCAAACAGATGCCCTTCAGGGAGAAGTCAGATATTTCCAAGTGACATCAAGAAGTAGGGGCATCCCTGATAAATGTGTATGAAGAAAGAATACCCACCACAGTAAGAACTGATACTACCTCTTAGGAGACACTTATGAATTTACTTTTTTATTTTTAGTGAAAATTAAATCTTAGCAAAAAGATTTATATATTAAAAGTGAGCATTCAATGGTCCAATGGAATCACTTGGGTAAGAGTCCTAATGTGACACAAGAAGAGTTTGAAGCATCTAAAAAAAAAAAAAAAGAGCAGATGGAGAAAGAATTCAAGAGCAAAATCTTCTCCAGCACCTATTCATTACTCAGAGACAACCCTTAAGGGTTTTCCAATCCCCCAATAATTAGAAAGTCATCACACAAAATTTTCTATGAACTACATTTGAACCCAGATCACACAATAAGGAAGAGACATGACTTACATAGTGAGAGCAAGATTGTAGAATCATAGAATAGTTTGGGGTTGTAAAGGTAATTTAAAGATTTTTCTTTTCCTTTGTATGCATTTTTATCAGCTACAGTTTTAAACATGCAGCTCATGGTGAGTGCCAGGCTTGGCACCCACACGAGTGGTTCAGTGCTCTTTGCCCAGACTAGAGCACATAGCAATACATTACCTCCATCTTCCTTGCCCTCCAAAACAAGAAGCAAGGACAGAAAAGCCTTACAGCAAATTAAGGACTGCCATGATCAGACAATTTTCATTTAATCACAACCCAGGCATTACAAAAGCAACATTTTCAGGCTTTCCAAAGCCTGCAAAATTGAATTTAGTAGATTCAGGTTTACGTTTCTTACTATAACGTAGCATCTATCAGATCACCTGAGTCAACCAGATCAACAAGGATATTTTGATAATGGATAATCTAGAAAATTACCAAACCAGCACTTACACTGCAGTCAAGATGAGAATACTATGAAATAACTTCAATTTTCATCTATTTATGCACAAGAAATTATCATTGTTTTTTCAAGACAAACCCCAAAACAAATTCAAAATAAAACACTCAGTATTATGCAACTACGGTGGTGCAACTGCTCAGCAGAGCACTGGACAAGCTGATCATCTTCACATCTCTCAAGCTGCTGAAGCACAGATATACCGGTCACCCAAATTCGGCAAGGAGCAACAGAAGGTTCACAATGCACAGAGGTGTGATACAATTAAATGCCCATCTAACCCTTTCCAGTGATACAGAGCTTTCCACTGCATCTGTGTTACAAAGCAAGAGGTTTCTGGTACTTCACATGTACTTAAGCAAAGTCTGTCAGAACTCAGGAAACAAACTAACAGTTGGTGAATTATAACATGCACCAGTTAACCAGGGAGGATCAAAAAAAACCCCAAACTACTCTCCCTGCCTCTCCTTATGAAATTCTGTAAGGAGTTTTCTGCTGGTTTCCTGCTTTTCACCAAGATGATACCACACACAACAGCCTCCAGGGTCAGTGCTGCAGGGGGAAAGGATGACACAGTGTAAGTGCAGTATTAACTTAGATCAGCCTGAGTGATCGTGAACCTGCTCCCTCAAAAACAATCCCCAGGCCCTGCTTAACCTGAAAGCAGGCTAGAACATAAGAAAAATCTCTGTATTATCAATCTAAATGTCCTGGGCGCAGCTCTTACCCTAAGAAACCAAAGGGCACAAACCTGTGAGGCAGTTACACTCGCAGGCTGACAGAACAGCTTGGCTGACTCTTAACAGAGTCATTTTTATAAATAAAAAAAAAATGGCCCAGTGTGCCAGAGTGCCTGCCAATCCTTCAGGCAAATTGGATGAGAAATGAGAGTGAATTGCAGATTAATATGAGGTTTCAGGACTTATTCTGAAGTTTTCACTTTACTGAACACACCTTCCTGTGCTAAATGTACCGTGTGGCAAAAAAGCTGGTTTGTTCCTCATCAGTTACATCTGTCATTACATTTCAGAGCACAAGACTTGCAAACCCAACATTTTGCAGGCAACCACCAAGTTGCCAGAAACATGCAACAACCACAAGGGAGACCCTGCACCAAATCCAGCTTGAACCACTGCCAGAAAGGCTGTTCACTCTGACTAAGTTCCCAGGCTTGTTACCACAAGCACTAGATCAGTAGATTCCCACAGATTCACACATTTGCAAGTAATTTAAGACACTCAAGGCTTTGGCCCATTGCAACTTGCAAAGCTGCTTCTCTGAGTACAAGCAATGCTACCCTGTTCCAGAAGCTGTGGTCCTACTTCCTTCTTACTGCACAAGAAGACAACGGCCGACAGAAATCCAATCTGCTCCTGTTGTTCTTGCAACACAGAATTGGGAAGATAAAGTATGATTAAAACATATTTTTCTCTCATGCCTTCCAGTGATCTGTCCTTCACTGATTCCAGTCCTTCACTGATTCCAGTCCTTCCATTCCTAAAGAAGTGCCAAAAAGGATAACCTGATGAACATGCAACCAGCAGTAGGCAAACAAGAGCGCCGCAATGCCGTAAATAAAAATTGCTTCTGGAAACCAAGACTAATTGTGGCTTGCTTTTAGGAAAGGGGGAGGTAGATGCAAGATGCTTTGTCTGGTCTAAGGGAAAACACTACCTGTTATTTTTAACTCAGCAAGTTATCACAAGTGCTCAGTTCAACTTCAGAACTGGAGGAAGAGATTAAGCACAGAAGTATCAAACATCTGGAACAGTAAATTTCCCTACAAAACCAGTTGCACAGACTTGGCACTAACTTTGCTGACTTTCTGGAGTAAGACACCCTCTAAAACACCCAGGTAGTTTCCCACACATTTCTGGAAGCCTGCCTCCTTCAATGACTGCAGCAGGAAACCTCGTCAGGACAAGCGAGATCCTGCTAATGCAGGTGGGGCTCACCATTGGAAGCCACTTCTGGCTGCCCTTTGAGATAAGCAAATCGGAGTTAATCCATCAATCATTCGAACAGAAGACTTGATCCCTCTTCCTCATCTTCTATTTAAAGTTTCAGTGGAAGCAGGATTAGCAGAGTGAGGCTTTACATTGCAAAGACAGGAGAGCTGGGAAAGGTGTGTGGTGTTCAGGCTTTACACAGCAGCACCGCAATGCAAAGTGCTGACAGGAGGTTTGCTGAAATGCTTCAATTCTTCTCAGGCAGATTTTCAGTATCTTCTGAAAAAAAGTACAGTCTAGGCAAGAACACCCCTGAATTAAAAAGTAATTAATGCTGGTTTTTTTCAGAAATCTTTCTTTTTAATTAGGCACGTTAACAGCCTTCATGATAATTTGAGCTACAATTTTTTTACAAAAGTAATTTTGTTACTACATTGCCCCAACCTAGTTAGTACAAAACTTCAGACAGATTCACTTCTGGACACCTTTACTGGTGCAGTTTAGTAACATTCAGAATAGGGCAGATTAGGACTGACTACACACACTCCCACTGTTTCTGCCAGAGCCAGCTCACAGGGGACCAGATGACAACCTGTTTTGGGAGAATTCAGAGAGCTGAGTCTGTCTGCAAACAAACCATTTGGTTATTAACTCTTTGAACTGACTTACACAACTAAAAGTGATTTTTCCTCCACTTGAAAATAGACCAAATTTTGTTGACAGTTTGATGTTTCAACATAATTCTCTTACAAAGCTTAAGTTTTAGCTGCATTTTGGTGAAGAAAATGGGTTTTGAGCCCTTATTTGCTTCATTTTTTCCACTTGAAATTTGCCCGGTTTGCACAAAAGGTCTCTCAACTGCCAGGACTAGAAACAAGCTGCAGTGCAAAAATCAAGTGGAGTTTTACTGTACCTTATACAGCTTGTGCCAAAATGTGTTACTAAATCAGCTGTTACGATCATTGGTAATAGGTAATGTTGGCACAAAAACGCTGAAGAGGAAAAATAAGATGTTTTGTGGCATGAAAATAAGCAGATGCCTCAAGGACAAAGGTACAACTTCACTTTTGACCAGAGCTTTACTAAATTAATCATCCCTACCTGTTAGATCAAAGTCACTTTCTAAATATAAAATCATAGAGCTGCATTTAATGAAAACCTAAATTTTAAGTGATGACAAGCACTAATAAATATGCTAATTTCTCCATTTAGTTGGCACTCGTAACACTAATACAAAGAAATAAGTTACTTCATGAAACACTGCAATTCCTCTGGGGAAATATCTGAAGTAGCTCATCTTGGCTGTTTTCATGACAGCCAGTTTTGGTGAACCAGGGCTGTAAGTGCACTCAAATTACTCCCTACGTGAGACAACAAGCATCAACATCAGAAAATTAAAACCAGTTCTCTTGAAAGTGAGACAAAGGAGCCGTTTGACAGCAGGTTGCAGTAGCTCTTTCTCCAGAGGGAACTGCTCCACAGGCAGCAGCAAACAACACAGACAGTGCTGGAGCTTTAACAGATGCCGGGGATTTCCCAGCCTAACGCATATTAGCACTTCGTATTTGCAATCCTGATTTCCAGCACCAAGCAGTTAATTTGCATGTTAATTAGAAATAGGTCACCAGAAAATTGCACCAGACAACCTTTCTGTATTGACTAGAAAGGACAACGATGCATTTCCATAAAGCCTATATCCTTCTTTTAAGGACATTTTCCCACCCAGAAGTTCACAGTAAATCAAGGTGCTCTTTTTATTGACTGAGCATCCATTTCAACATGGAAATGCCTATCTCAGACCTGAAAAACTAAAACTGGTTTAATATCAGACAGCTTTCGAGACATGCAAAACACATATGCAAGTCTGAGCAATGCTAGAGAAAATAATGGTAAATTAGTCTAACTAGAAAGCCTCCTTTTACCACAGTACAATTAAACAGAATAAGCCTGAAATTAAACAGAATAAGCCTGAAAGAAAAGCATTGTTAAGAGTATGGCAGAGAGAAAGCTTAGCAACTGGTCTGTGCAGCTCTCATGTCTCAGCAAAACGTTCATCCAGTTCTGCTCAATTCACATTCCCTGGCAGTGGCAGGATTAACAAGACAGGAGACAGCAAGAAAAGAAGGTGTTACAGACATTTTAACTATCTGGAAACACACTCTGTAGTATCCTCTCGCTTTGAACCTTCTTTTATGCACTAATACTTACAGTATTATGCTTAAATCAAATGCCCCTTCAGCTTAGTTGCAGAGGTGTTATGTTGCCATGTCTAATAAAACTGAATTACTGCTGCTGTTTGTCATACATTAGACTCACTGGCAACTCAACTTCTGAGAAATCATTTGATTTTCTCCAGAACTTCCAAAACTGATTACTTGAGGCTATCAGACAATAACTTTCAAAGCAGAAAGCAATACTACTACAAGGCTGTTCCTCATTTTAACACTACACTGTATCTTCAGGATATCCATAAGCTGATGGACTTGAATAAAGACTTCAGGATGCTGAGGTTCATGTACATCTTTTGTGCTTCTAACAGGCACTCCTAAGTGTTTAAAACTCGCCTAAGAAGTCTTGCCCAGCTTCTTGACCTTTTTGTCAGTGTGACTCGGCTGCTGCTCTGGAGACCAAACACACTGAAGCATGGCAGTTCAAACCAGGCTCTAGGATTCACGCTACTCCACTCTCTACACATCTTTGTTTGTCCTGAACACCAACAGCAGTGCCACTGTCTGAGGAGCTGGGCTGCTCAAGTTAATGGTTGATCAAAGTTTTGGGTCCATCCTGAAACCTCCTGCTCCATCAGGAGTTCAGTTCACAGCCTGGTCCTGCCAGCAGCTCAATTGGCTTAGCTAAGCCTCGTAAACCAGCAAAGCAAATATTGCATGCAAAGACATCCTAGTTGAATGAATTTAAGTTCCAAAGATGTGGTCCAGGATAACCTTGCAACAGAATGTAAAGCTGCTGTAAGATCCAAGAAAGTAATTTTATATCAACTGAGCTGGCTGCAAGGTTCTTTGATTTTTAAGATGCACCAGCTTTTGAACTACTTGCAGACAACCTGCAAAGGAGTCTGCATACAGCAACATACTCAGACATTCAATTTTAACACTGAGTTAAGCAGATATCTGAACACAACCATCAATATACCAAGCTGTGGACCAACAACTGTGTTGCCACTTTAATAATACCTACATCAATCAGTACAATTGCCAGTAGATGACTCATTAATAAAGGCATTTGTTTCAACTACCTGAGAGCTTGAGGAAAAATGTAAAGTTCTATTATACTATTAGCAACAGATCTACAAAAAATTAGGCAGTAATGGATGAAAACCAGGCACTACTACTGTGTTAACTCATCACTTTTGTTCCTAGGAAGTCTGAATGGCTATGGTGTTTTCTACATGCTTCTTAAGAAGACATCAACCAGACACACGATTTTTCACCAGCACAGCTGTTGCCATTGGATATCCAAGCAGACACCAAATCACACAGAGAGAAAATCCTTGAGCCAGTATTTGAGATCTACACTAGGAATTCACTGCAGTAAAACTACAGAAGGATTTGCCTTTTCTCAAAAGATTTGTTGGTATACTTGAAGGCTTTGATGTGATCACAGCTGTACCGCAGCTTCTTTGCCTTTAGCACATCCAGGAGAATCGAGGTGAAAAGGGTATTAACAAAAAAAAAAAAACCAAAAAAAAAAAAAAAAAAAAAAAAAGAAGAAGAAAATCAGTAAGCCCAGCAGCTAGAAACCCTGTCTATATCTGATCCCCACCTTCTTGCTGGAGACTACCAAAATTGCAGGAAAGAATCACTGTGATTACAATCATTTAGTGAGGCTGTTCAGTAAAGGCCCCATAAAGGCCACAAGCCAGACAGGCTTGGAATCAGACAAGCACAGAAAGCCCTGAAGAGTGATAACTGTCAAAGAATTGTTAAACTTCTGCATACAAAGAAAGACATCTTCTGGTTAAGGTTAGATCTTGTCCTTTCATATTCACCACTGGATGAAAGGTTTCACTCCAGCTGATATCCCATGCCCACCCCTGTCTTTTTATATCACTGCCTTAGGTAATTTTTAGTATGGGAATGTGAGCTATCATCTGAAGCCACTCCTCAAAGCACAGAGCACTGACTTGCTAGTTAATTTTATCTCTAGTCATGCTTGAACAATCTCTTGATAACATAACAGGGATTTTTTCCTTATTTAAACAAAAGACGTATCAGCAATGAAACAAAGCAGACAAGAGTCAGGCACAAAAGCAACAACATTAATTGGAAGATAAGGCAACATGGAAAGCCAGTTCTACAATGACACTAAAGCATGGCATTCCAACCTTCCCATTCTTTTCTGAAGGAATATGGAGAACAATGTTTATTGGCTATTATTCAATCTTGTGATCTTTCCAAGAACTTCAAGGCAACACTATGCTAACACAACATTAAACAAGTGCAGCTTTCAGATAGCACAGAATGGAGGATCTCAAATTCATGAGAAGGGTGTGTTTGCTTTTCTGTAAAAGAGGGAAGAACAGGATTCTGCCACAAGTCCCATGATTTCCATGTTATCCCTTAACCCTGTTTGCTCACTGCCTGCAGGGACTTCCCTCTTGTAAACTTCAAGACCCAGCTGGGCTCTGGTTTCTCTGGCTACAAGTGACAACTTCTGTCTCAAGTTTTCTACCATTTAACAAATTTTGGGGTCTGATTAAAAAGCTTTTGAGCAGACTGTTCATACGTCAGGAATGACTCCTTCAACTAACTGCCGGTTTGAATTCTAAAAAGCTCACAGGCAAAGAATCCTTTCAGTTGGTCCATTAAATCATTTCAGTGGGAGCCTGAGAGGGTTTACAGTCTTCATCAAGACCTACAATGTGGGGTTTGTGGGTGGTTTTAAGGCAGTGTGACCTATGTTCATCCATACAGAGAACATTCTACCTGAGATTCCCTTACTGAGACCACTAGGCTCCTAACTTTATTTTCCAAGGATCATGCTGCTTCTTCTACCCCTTTGCCACCAAAGCAGAGGAAGAGGGCAAGGCTTTAAGCAGCACAGCATTAATGCACCTGACAGCTGCCAAAGCCTTCCTGTGCACAGTGACTCCTTCCTCATGCCAGTCAAAGCAGGGTGCAAAGATACTTTTGCATTGATACAATCAGTGCTGCTACCAAGGGAAGACCACAAGTTGCACTGGGTTGAATACAGACAGGAATAAAAGCCACCTGTCTGACAGACTTGGCAGTTGTCACAGAGTACCCCAAGAATCCATGAAACAATCCTCAAGGAGAAAGTGTTGCAGGCTGTTTGCTGAAAGGTTACCTTTCCTAAGCTTGGTTATGCATTCATTATCCATTTGCACACACGGGGATGTATTAACTATGAACATGCAATGCAGTTTTGCTAATTAGCTCAATCACAAAAGACTAAACATATCCCAGCTTTCTTAATATGAACCAATTTAAAGACAGTACTTCATCCCTTCAGGGTAAGGCTGCCTGCCTGACATTTCTATTTAATATTAATTTCGACTCCACTAAATTCATACACAGTATTCTGAAGAAAATTAAGGTTCTGAGTAAGAGGTGGTGTTTATATAGCTCACTTGCACCAGCAAGTATTTACAAGAACTCTTTCCTCTCTTAGAAAACCACAAGCAACTGCCTTGTCACACATTTACACCATAGATTATTCTGGAAACTCTGTTCTGTTCCTGTCTGCTCCCTTAAGCCTATTTATTCCTCTGCACTTCCCATCGAAAATTCACAATTAATACTTTTGGAAATGTTCAAGTCTTCAGCTTCAATTTACAGACCACCTCCAAATATTATAAAGCCCTGGTGAACCAGACGTCTACAAAGCAAGTGACTCCAGTTGTTTTGATTTTATGCAGAAGATTTAAAATATATATAAGTGCAGGCTTTTTTAAAAAAACAATCTGCAAGCAGTTTGAGATCTCCTGGGTATTGATCAAGAACTTTAAATAGAGTAATTAGCCAGGGTTCATTAAAACATGTTTCCATTAGCTTCCCTAGATATTTAATCTGAATTAATTTACACAGCCACATGTCACAGGTACAAATTTTAACCCCCTTATGCCCAGTTTCCTGTAATACAGACATCTTTTCCCATCAAGACTTCACCAAGTCTTTGTCCTATTTCTATTACATGGAACTAAAACATCTCCTCCTTGACTTTAGTACTACACTCCTCCCACAGGGTCCTGACTTGCAACTTCAGCCACCCAGGTTTTACCTGGATGAGTTGACACTGTCCCCATCTCTCCAAGGATGAGCATATCTGGAGCAGGGACTACCAAAACACCTCAAGCTACTCCTAACCACTGCCATTCATAGCCAAGCATGCTGGAACCACCTTCCCTCTTTCCTAAACAAAAGCTGTAGTTTTGTTCAGCCACCCTGGCCACATGAGCAGCAGCCTTTGTAGTGAAGCAGAAAACTGTTAGAAACTTATTACTCATGGATTTAATGCTCTTGTGTGAGTCAGATCAGTGCTCACTCTCTCAGGTGCCCAGACCCCCCCACAGCTGTTACCCATCACTGTGGTTTATGATGATAACACGCAATGCATAACCACACCACCATGCCTCAGTTTCCCCTCTAGAGTATGGATGCTCACCCTAACATGCTCTTTTAAAGCATTTTTCTCTATCCCATTAGCTCCAAGACTCTTAACCAGAGAGCTGAGCACCTGAAGCAGCCTGACCTAGCCAGAAAGCCATCACACTTCAGCCTCTCCTGAAAACTCTTCCTAGGAGTGTCACAAAGCATGACAATAAAGCCAGACATGGCTTTCTCAGGAACGCTCTTTTGAAGCATTCTGCAGAGGTTTTAATACATCGCAAAGACAGCATAAAAAGCAGGACAAGAGCTACAAACATATATCAAGGGCTGGCTGAGGCATGCAAACCTCCAGAGAATGCTGACCTTACACACAAGGCATTTCTAGAAGCACAAAAAACCTCCAGAAAAAGTTCATAAGAAGCTTTTATTCATCTTCCCCGACACAGGATAAACAAAATACTTGGTTCAAAAAGGAAACGCCTAAAATAAACATACAATTAGCCCACATTATTACTGGCATTACTGAATGCCATGGTGTGCAGTTAAAAGCAGACAACTGAATTTTCTATCAGCTAAAACACAGCGCTATCCACTCCTTCCCCAAACCAGCAAAATACATCTTTGACACCATTCCTTCTTCAAAAACAAACATTAAAGCAGAGAAAAGCTCTGTGACCAAACGGATTTGCCTCATTTGTTCCCAAACAACTGCAGCAAGATCTTAGGCTGCAAGAGTTGCATCTAATACTGGAAAGATGTACCGAACATGCACCATTTTATCCAGAGAAATCACTCCCGGGAGAAGAGCTGATCACCCGGTCCACAAACGTAGATTGAAACATTCCTGGATGAGTGAGTTGAAACATTTCTGGATGAGTGACCAGACAGGTCAGCTCACTCCTTAAACAAACAAAAAAGAGACTGTTACTAAAGATATCCTAGCTAAAGCTGTTTCTCCTTCTGGGAATAGGGAAATCCCCAATCCTCACTTGACAATTTAGCTGTAACTGTTGACACATCTCTAGAATATATTCCCCACCTGCCACAGAACTCGCTACTGAATTGGATGGACCAACATGGTCCTTCACGTCATTCTGCAGAGAGAGCCACTGCCTCTGCTCTCTGCAAGAGTACTGCCTCAGAATTACAGCATAAACTATTTGAAACACCCACCAAAGTCACCATTTAGGACACAGATTCCTCAACAATAAGTAAATGGTCAAACAGCCTAAATAAAGTCAACTGTAAAGTCCTTTTTTTTAAAGGAAAAAAAAAAGATTACTCACAACTTGTTTAATAGCTCGGAGAAAAAAATATATATTCAGATTCACTAGGACATTCTGCAAAAATTCGGACATCTTATATAAAATTTGGCTCTGCTCACACAACAATTATTCAACTATGGCACATCCACGTAAGAGATGCACATCATTTTAGTTCTGCACTGAATTTATTTAAGCTTGGACAAGCCTGACACATGCCAAGATTTAAAACTATTACACTTAATTTAACATTTCAATCCCACACATCCTACACAAGCAACCAAGCTCTGAACACAAAGCAAGCCTGAGGGGCCGGAAGTGCAGCCCCCTGCTCCATTCACCCTAAACCATTTGATATGATGTTATGTCATGTTATTCAAATCCAAGTGTGACTGACAAGACTCTTCCCTCCTCCAGCAGGTCTCCAGGGAGCAAGGGTTATTTTGGTAACTTTATCTGCTGTTTTCCTCAGCAACCACTTTCTTCTCAACAGGGAGTTTCATTGATAAAACTACCCAAATGCATCCACAGTGTTACAGCCAAGGGAGCACTGCAGAATTTCCAAAGTCACGAGCAGTATTTATCACACAAGTACCTCAGGCTGTTACACTCCCAAGTAGATCCATCGACTGTTGCAGGTTACATACAACTTCTTAAACATTTGCCAGAAACTTGGCAAGACACATTGCCTGGAGAATTTGAGGACAAGCTGCCTGTGCCCCTTCCCTCCTCCACAGCTACTCCCAGGGTATCTCTGTTACATTAAAAGGAGGAGTTGCTGTTTTCTGGAAAGAAGAATGCCTGTGGCAATCAAATCCCAAATATTTATCAGGCATGTGAATATCAAAACTAAGAAAAAATACATTCCTCAGGTCAGTAACATCCTATCCCATGTTTCTGTTTCATAAGAGCCTCAGGCCTTTTCGTATTTCATAGAAATAGCACATTACTACTCTCTTTTGGTCCTATAATTCCTTTTGGACTAAAATATGTGACAGATTTGCTCTAAAAGAAGGATGAAGCAACATTCCAATCCCACAATGTTTTTAAGACTCTGATGCTACAGGCAAAGAACTTGTTCCATATTTTCACAAAGCATTTTTCATGGATTAAAGCTAGCAACAGACCGTAAGAAAGGATGCAGAACACCAAGTAACTCAGATCGACACCCAGTGTCCTGGTTATCTTTTGATACAACAAGTCTTTCCAGTAAATGTTAAACACATTCATATCTTTCATTGTAAGGAAAAACAAACAAAGAATTATAGAATCATTCAGGTGAGAGACCAATTAAAAAAAACCCAAAAAAACACAATCTGCTCATTATTAAGAAGAGATGCTACTCCTTCCCAAGATTGTAGGGGCAAAGCTCAACTGTTACAGAACATGTCATGCTGAAAAGCAAAAACAATGAACAAACTCAACCCAACCTCACCTCTGTTCACAGCAGGGAGACAGACTTGCTGTCAGCCCACGCTTTCAGCCTGTACACCATTCTACTGCTGCCAAGTACTGTAGCTGAGGAAACCAAAGCACAGTTTTTTGAACCAGCAGCTCCTGGTCACAGGACCCTAACACACTTCTCATCCAGGCCAACTGGATGACTCTACAGGTAACTCCACAGGAATGGTACCTGACATGGAAGTTGTTCTCCCACTCGCACCAAGGCTGTGGCAATCCTCAGAGCAACGTGCAAGATGAGCTTTAGTTTGGTGGCAGCTAACAACCACCACTACCCAGAACACCAGGATAGAAAGGGTTTCTATACTCTCCAAGTCACTGTTATTCTGGAAGTTTCACCTGATCATATACCTCCTTCCAGGAACAGCCAACATCTTTCTGCTGTTACTGCATCCAACTTAAAATCTTGGAACTTCAAGATAAATACTTCCATGGTCAAAATCCCAGCAATAGGCCATGGAATCCAAGAAATTCTAATTGAAAACTGTTTGCTTCTCTGCAAAATTAATCATTTTTTTCAGCTACTATATCCAACATCACCACCAATTCTGTGATTTTATCAATGTTATCAGGAATATTACAGTCTATTTCTATGAAAATATGTACTTTCCACACAAGAACAAGCCAGAATGATTGTTCCTATACCTTGCTCTGGAGAGTCTTAATTAGATGACTTGACTAGCATAGCATTGGATTGACATTTGAATAATAAGGGATATGAAAAATTCTATGCTAAAACAAACAACAACCAAACAAGAGGAGTGTCCATCTTGGCTATTAGTGATGGCCACAGGCTCAGATGCTCAACACAAGCCTACTGCTCTAATATTCCATAAAAAGCAAGAGTCCCAGGCAGAAAACAATGGCAAAGAGCGCTATCTGCCTGTGACTGAATCCTCTCAGCTTCTGCACAGCAGCTTCTAGAAGAGAATAACTCTGACATCATTGTCCTTCCCTTTGTTTACAGGTGGCTTCATGACTGGGGAAGTGGCTGTGCTATCCAATTCTCCACCTTCCCCAACCTCCTCTGATAAAGATGCTCATCTCCTAACAACCCATGCAGCTTCCCTGTCCATATGGCTTCAGATTCACCAGAAGGAAACTCATTGCTGAAGTCCTGGATTCAGGTGTGAAGTGCTGCCAAAGGATCAAACCCCAAAAGAAGGTAGAACAAAGCAACAAGCTCTATAAATGTGGGAGCAAATAGCACTGTACTCACACTGCCCAAATTTTACTCAGGTACAGTGTTTTGACAGCTTTGAACCATTATTTAAGATACTTTTCAAATATGATCTCTTGATATATTTTACAGCTTTTAATGCTACAAAAAGTGTGCACCATACAAACAAGGAACTTAGAAAATCATACCAAAGCCCAAAAGGGCTGTTTAGGAGTACTTTCAGCATCATTGGCTCCTAAAGTAGTGGATAATAATATTAGCCAGCCTGCACAACTTTATTTTAAATGGTTCCTGAGGAAAAAAGTTCTGTTCAGAAAAACTCTTCTGGCCCAACTTAAGATCATAACAATTATGGTACATGAAGTAATACTCTGCCTTAAAACTTGAGACAAAGATGTGAAGATATACAAAGGTTCTCCCATATTGTAATGCCTAACAGCCTCTACACTACTCTGCTACATTCTCTTAACATCTTCCTTTTTTACCATTCTTGCTTGAATAGCTTCATATTAAGTTCACAGAGGGGAATTTTCTTTTTAACCTAAAACTTTGATCTTCTAGGCAGGATCCCAATTCCAAATTTGTGATCCCAGTAGGCAAAGCAGAAGTGGTTACAGTCAGAGATAAAACTCCATTTCTCAACAGATAAATGATCACTTTAAGACAGCAACAATATGCTGTCATGTTATTTAAAGTTATTCATGATGTACAACTCTATGCAGTAGAAAGGTTTTGCCTGTTCCATTTTCCCAAAACCAATCCACACACCACACTGGATAATACTGCTGTGGTGGGGCAAAACCCAGCAGTTTAAGTGACTAACACTGATTCTCATCTTCTAACTATACAACAGAGAAATTAAAGTTGAATCCTCCTCCCATCTTCAAGCCAGCACCACACAGCATACCTGAGCTCTCCAGCATTCTTAGAAAGTTTTCATGCCTTTTTTAAGTATTTTAAGTCTGAGATACTGTGAACCTCAGCAAGTAAAACTTACACTAGAAAATAACATTTACTAAATAATCTTGGAGAGCATCACAAAGTCATGAAGGGTTTCACTGAAATGCCTTCAGGAAGGAAAGTGTTTGGGGAAATTACTTTGGGAAGAGCTGACATACAAAGAGAAGAATTTAAATTCCATCAGCACCCTCCCCAGCAGAACAAGTTTAGACTATGGTTTTATATGAGAGGATGCTGGAAGAGTTCACAACTGCCTGGAGGAGGGGAGGGAAAGCAAAACCCAGTCGTTTGTGATTTGCTGTATGCTTTTCCCCTTTGTGTAAGCCTTACCTGTGAGCTGCTCATGGAAAGGAAGCGAACATAGCCTCAGAGCACGTGAGAGGGGTTTGATGTGGACAAGCTCAAGCCACACTGACGAGTGCCTGAGCTGAAACAAACTCTGCATTATGCCAGGCAACTCTGCCCTGTACACTGCTGCCAATTTGGAGTCAGAGGTGAGAGTATTATCAGTAATGGTTCACCAGATGTTTGGTGCTTGTTAAACCACAGACCACGAAGCCAAAATATGAAACACTGCAAAGCTTTGTGTTCTGTGAGGGAAGTACAGAATCCCATCCTTCCCACAGCTAATATTTTGGACATATACATCTGCTATGATCTTAGTTCAAGTCAGCTGAGAACAGCCTAACAAAAGCTCAAATCAAGTCTGGACTGTCAGAGAAAGTCCACAAGCCAAGCAGGTTTGCGTTTGCTGTCTTTTATTTAATTCCATCAAAACCTTTTTGTAGGGCAATTACTTCAACACTTAGAAGAATGCATGCTCTGCTGAGTTTGTTTTGCAGTTCACTTGGTGCAAAGTATTCTACCCTGCAATAACAGAACAGTCTAGAAAAGAAAGCCTCAATTAGCAAACTACTGAGAATGATGAAGGCTGGTGAGCTTCCTATTAAGACTCAAAAGATCTAGACAGCAAACTTGCTACCAGATTAAGCTACTCATTATTTTTTAAACAAAAGACAGCACATTTGCCTGATTGATTTTGCATTGCATGGCTGTAAGAGCTATCTGGTATTAACCCACACTGTTACATATAAGCACTTATTTACACCAGCATAACCAGTTGCATTCTCTAAGAGACTCAAAACTCCCCAGAATTAACTAAGGAAACTACAAGAAGATTTTCATAAAAGAGCACACAGTTCTACCACTAACTGGAAAGGAGTAAAATACTTCAGGTATGTAGGGAAACCATGAAAACTTACTACATTAAACTACCTTTTGCCACCTAATCAATTCTCAGCAACGCATTGCTTCGGACAGAGATGAAAAAAAAAAATGCAGCAAATAAGCATTCCTGTCCTGTCTGATGGTCATTTTTCCCTATGCTGTTACTTGGCAAAAGGAATATTTCATGTGTACCATTAGTCTTTAGCCTAATGTTACTAAAGGCATCAGGTGTTCAGTTTAAGGCAAAATTGTAGACATTACAAACAAGAAATGCACTCTAATGCAAATACAGGAAATCTAAGCTCACAAAGCTGTAAGAACTTCATGATACATTTATCTAAAGGAAAAGAATTAAATAAACTCAGGCATGATACCCCCAAAGACAGCACAGAGAAAACAGACACCTCTAACTCCTGCAGGAGATTCCTCAGCTCAGAGCTGCAGACATTCAGACACCATTCCAGGACAGTTTTTATGAATGCCACCCCTGCTCACAAGTGGAACAGGATGGGTTTTCATCTCGTGTCTTGATGAAAAAGGTTGCAATTATACCACAAGCTGGTACCCAGGGAAAGTAGGATCTCTGCTCTTCACCTAATGCATTGTGATGGGTACTGATAAACTGAACATCCAGAAAATCAAGGTATCTCATGATAACAGAAAATTATCAGCTAACAGAACTGAAAAATTTTACTGCCATAGCAACCAATTTCACAGACTTTAAAACTGAATTAGTCAGAAGATCAAAAAGAAAAAAAACTATTTTAAAGCAAGAGTTCAAATAAAAAGGCAATTACCTAGACCTTTTATTCATCTAATTCTTTGGGGTATATTATTAGGAAGAATAACTGCAAAGCTTTTCCCAAAGTAAGGGTGCGTTTTCCAAAGACCAAAGAAGCAGAATCCACTGGAAAAGTGGTGCATGCATGCAGCAAAGCTACACTATAAAGAACACCTAGTCATCTCTACACTAGAAAACAAATACAACACTTTATTTGCCAAGAATAATCCATCCTCAAAACATTCTGTTCCAACCATGACAACCCAAAGCTGCACCAGAGACATGTTCTTTCCTTCAGTACAAGGGAGGAGAGAGTGCATGCAAAACACAACCTAGCTGTACCTGTCTATACTGTAACAACTGACCAAGTCTCTGCTTTTCAATATATTCAGCTATTTGGCTCAGTAGATCACCTCCCCCTAACACAACTTCCCTCACTGCACCCTGAGCCAAGCCCAGGCTGCACAGCCTGCATCAAACTTTACTTCTGCCCTTGTATTTCCACTCCTTTTCTCCTCGGTATGCAGAGCTGCAACAGGCCAGCAGTGCCAGCTCACTGGAGGAAGTAGACCTGTAAGATAATCTCTTTTACTGAGCCAAACATCCCAGGCCAAACTGATACACAACCAGCTACCACAAGTACCAGCTCGCCAAGAACAGCACGGAATTAAGAAAAACAAACCCATCCCTGAAAAACCCACAAAAATAACTCTTTGTGATAAGGAAAAGGGCAGCTAAGGATATGGAGAACTAAGAACCAGTGCTCAGTGCTCTGTTCACAAGACAGTAAGTCCAGGACCTGATATGAGAGAGATCATCTTCCCCTCTATTCGGCTCAAACATGGCTTCAGCAAAAAGAGTACTTTTAAATATTGTTACATCCTGAGATTAAGCCAAAGGCTGATGCCAAAATAACCAACCTAAAAACAAATCAAACTTTTAAAGTATATTTAGCATTTTACTTTAAGACTTAACTACAAAAGCCAGGAGGAAACTGGGCTTACACTATCCAAACACAAGGGAAAACAAGAACTTTAGAACAAAAACGCAGCTAATCTCAGTTAAGAAACCAAGCCTCAGGAGAAAAACCTTCAGTGTTCCAGACTTGCCTTCCTGTTGCTCATGTGTTTTCCAAAACTTAATCATGTCAATCTTTTCTCCTAGGTCCAGCCATTCCCTTCCATTGACTTGGATAGTCCACCTTCCATTTTATGAATTTTAGAAGCAGGAGGGACCATCCTGACCATTAAAATTAATTTGCATCTACCATAAACCATTGTAAATTCTTAATTAAATTCAGCTTAAGCCAGAACAGTATGTGAAAACTTTTAATTCAGATGTAAAGGCTTCAACTCGTAGAGTCTAGTTACAGCCCAATAATTAACTCAATCTCTTAAAACTGCAACACATTTTTCCTGTAAGTTAGATCACCTCCAACTATCCAGGTAAGAATTCTCCTTTTACTTTTCTCAGTAATGTAAGAGTTCTTAAACTCCCATGTCCTTTACAGACTTTGAATGATCACCAGGTCAATATCCCTTAGAAAGAAGGGAAAATGTAAGCAAAGCCCTCAGCAAGGCTTAAGGTACATTTTTCAGGTTTCTGATCATTGCCTTTAAAAAACCTCAACCCTTTGAGTGTTGATATCTGAACCAGATGATAATGCTGTAGGCACTGTAAGAGCACCACTGGAATACTAACTGCCTGCTCTCTTGCAATAGTAATGATTAGAGAATCAGAACAGCTTCCATCCCACAACCATGGACTTATCAACCCAGCAGTTTCTTAAAACTTAAACAGGCAGTTACTTAAAGCAGCACACCTGAAGGCCAGGAAGAATGCCTGAAGATTTTGTTGGAAAAAAAGCCTGTAAGTGCTGAAAAAGATGGCCAACTCTGTCAAGAGTATCTTCACCATTTGCATTTCCTAAGAACTAGCTGACCCTCATGCTATGTTTAATCCACAGCCCTCAATTACTTACAGCTCTGGACAGGTAACCAGCCATTTGCTGCCACAAATGAGACATCTCAAAAAGGGTGCTTTAAATGCCAGCCTCCACCTGTGCACAGGAAAGCTGAGAGAGATGGAATAACACGAGTAGGTGCTCAAATATGACATAATGTCACATGTCAAGTCAAAACAAAACCTTTGACCTTTAACTCAATAAATTAGGGAGATAAAAAGAGGAAAAATAAAATAAAATAAAATGAGCTACTGTGACAGATCACACTTTTCCACCTCAGTGCAAGCAAAAAGCTTCAGAGAAGCCGTTACATTTCTAATCCATTTACCAAAAAGGTAGAAAACACTACAGAACCAGGACAGGAACTGAGCACACACAGCTTTTCCTACAATTACAATATTACCAAAAGAGATGAAGACTCCAAGCATGCATTACTGTCTGGTTTCTATTCTCCATCTGTAATTTTAAAACAAGTCATTTCACTGACACTATTTTATCAGATCACTTAAGGAGCTCAGGTACATACAGAGTGAGGAATAAAACATTTAAATGGAAGAAATATGACAGTTCCCAGTCTGTCAAATGGCACATGCTCCCCAGTCCATTAAGTCACATCAAATGAATTTTCTGGCCTTTTACACTGACTACAATTCTGAAATAACAGGAAAAACACTATTCTTGAAATACACAGCTTTCACAACAACTTGTTTTGTTCTTAATCCAATCCTCAACACTAAGAGAGCCCTATTATTT
This sequence comes from Entomyzon cyanotis, assembly GCA_024500445.1. Classification (NCBI taxonomy): domain Eukaryota; kingdom Metazoa; phylum Chordata; class Aves; order Passeriformes; family Meliphagidae; genus Entomyzon; species Entomyzon cyanotis. Next base: position 7,772,171 of record JAKEPQ010000743.1, read on the forward strand.
CCAGAAGGCAGCTCATTCAGGCTCAATTACACTGTCTTTGCCATAAAGGTGCTACCAAAGAAACGGAACCATTCAGGATGAAGAAAGTAGCAGGAGGCCAAAACCTTGATCTCTAATCCCAGCTTAACCGCAACTGTTTGATCTTTGAAAAAATACTTAGCCTATAATGCGTTAGCATTATACAGAATGATATCATGCTCTAAATATTGTACAATCTTTACAAGGGTAATGCAAGCAAAGCTTAACAATTATGGTATCAAATCCACTCACCAATTAACCAGGTGTAATGTAGGTTTTAACAGTAAAATTATGCTCCACCAGTAAACCAGATAAGAGAACCACACTGGTTAAGATTATTTTCACCCCTTTTAATGTTTCCCACCTCAAATTCAACAACTCAGTCATGCTTCAAATGCAAATCATCATTAATCAAGCAAAAATCGTTACCTAGAAAATATATTAATATTTCATGGGTTTATTTATACATTAACCATGCAAAACAGTTTAACAGGCAGCCCACAAAAAAAAAAAAAAGGACTTAAAGGCTACAGACTATGTTCAGTGAAATGCAGGCTCTGAAGCCTTCCCAGAAACAGGCTCCCAACCTGAATACTTTCAGAAAAAAGCACTTTGAAACAGTTTTTAAAAATAGACATATACACTACCCCATTCTACTCTTTTTATATTGTGACACAGAATTATGTGAATAATAATTAAAACCTTGATGACAAAATTTAATTCACTCAAAACTGTAATATATCCAATGCATGAATACTTTTAACTACAAGGAAGTTAATTCATCTGCAAAATGCACCAAAATATGTGTTTTATTCTGTTTTCTGATTATGGTAAAAAATATTTAAACTAAGTAGCTCTGACCTCAATCACTTCCTTCTCCAATCATGGAGCATCCTTCCCATCCTTCTACTACAAAAGGAAAGAGGACTCTGCACTACATTAATTAAACATTTCTTTGACTCATTTGAAAAATCAGTGGTAAAATGTATTTGATATCAGTCTGGGGATCTGACTATTTTTTCCTCAAGAATTCTAAAAATACACAGTGCTTAAGTAACTCTTTTGACAATGCTTTAAATTGACATTCTACAAATAACCTTTCAAAACCAAAACTTTACTATTTGGGGGTTTGGGTAGGTTTTCCGATTTGTGTTGGGTTTGGGGTGTGGAGATTGAGGATTTTTAACTATTTTCTTTGTCTCACACTGTTCTTTACTGAATATTTGTGTTGAACAGCTTCTTTCACCATTTGCCTTACAAGTTGGGCTCCTGTACCAGTCAACCACAGACTCAACACTCCTGTTCCTTTAGAATTCAGAACTACCCAATGAAAGCAAGGGAGGATGTACTTTAAAGACATCCACGCCTAGAAATCAGCAGATACTGAAACCATGTGATTCCATTCACACTGACTAACAAATCAAGCAGACCTTCTCTTTTCTCTATATTTTATGGACTCAAAAGGAACGTTTCAAGTAGTTGTTTCTCCTGGTTATTCCTCTTGAGAAGTGTCCCAGCTTACCTGTATCACACTAAGAAAAATCAACGGATAATCCTAATAGTAACATTTCCAGTTTCAAACTGAAATTTTCTCCACTTTAGAGAAACACTTCTTATAAGAAAAGTAAGATTACTTTAAACACCTATATAAAAAAGGCTGCTTCTGCAGCCTAACTGCATCTAAAAATCTTGCCTGCTACTTTTAACAGCATCCACACACTGTCCTCACTGACAGTATCACACACAAAACAACTCCTCCAGATCTCCATTTACTATAGCCTGACTGGTTTTAAGTGGGCTGTATGACTCAGACTAGATCCTCACCCATTTTAAAATGTAATAGTCACTTTTCTGGTATCATCCAAACAAGCGGTCAAATGCTCAAGAGTCAAAAGTAAAAGTTATATCAACAACAGCCAATACGTCACATATTTCCTCTGCTGTCACCTCCAGCACAAAGGAAACATCAAGACAACATCTTGACCCCGTTCCCTATCAGCTGAAATGCTACCCAATGTTTACAATTCATGACTTTTATTCACACTCGAAATATCAAGTGTTAAACGGCAGGGATACACAGAAGTCAGTTATTCTAATTAATTTCACAGAGCAGCACTCTGTGAAGTCACTTCTACATCAGGATGCAGCCCATCACATCGGTGTTAATGAGGACAAACTATTGAGGGTTAAGAGCAGCTGACAGTGCTCTTTGCAGGCTGACAGACAAGTGAAAACAAAGCTGAAGAGTGGCACCTTCAGAGAGAAAACTCAATCCAAAAGAACCCCAAGATGTCCTGTTGATGCCTGGATGTCACATAGGAAAACGTTCACCTTCAGCACTGAGCATCAGGCAGCACTACAGCCAGACAAGACCAACAGCCAGCAAACTACTGACATCAAGACAGGCTTAGGAATGGGAAAAGGAAAACCACAAGCAGACATAACATTCAAAGAGGGGAGTTCTCAGGAGATATGCAGAGCCAACATAAAGGTTTGTACTTGCTGAAAACAAAGCATGATGCAAAGCATTTCTTCATCTTCGATTTGATCTTTTCCCTCCCCCTGCACAGCCCTGTCCCAGCCCCACACTCACCCCCCTCTGTGTTTTAACTCAGAAAAATAACAAAACCATTCCAGCAGAAAACCGATAAACTAGACTACAAAAGGGTTCACCTCGCTAAAATGGCAGAAAACCAACAAGCACTGGAACTAGGTAGGGAACTAGGAACTGAAAAGAGTAGGGAGGGGCTGTGCGACTGGAAAGAAAGGAACAAGAGCTTGCCTTTTTGGCAGGCTGGCAGCTTGTGAGCCACTGCCTGTGAGGTCAGCTTCTGAGATCCTCTCAGATAGGATGCCTCCCTAAAAGGGGGCCAAAAGATCCCAGACAGGTGAAAGAAACGGCAAGGGGCAAGTTATTCATAAAGCACACATTAGAGCGTTTCATAACTGTGACAGATGTTGCAGTAGGACTCATTTAAAACACTTACCACGAGTTTCTTACTAACTATCCACCCAAAATTAAAACATGAAGTTAGATAAAAATCTAAATTACCTTTGCATTTTAAGGCAGAAGTAATCACTGACACTTTCTGGTTCAAGACTCCCCTCGATCAGAGTAACCATTGTCACTACTATCTGCTGTCCCCATAATAACGGATGAAATGAGCCCAGGTTTTGCCGAATCGCACTCCCAATTGGGCCAAACACCATTAAAACTGACCCAGCCTGGCATTCCTGGACTTTACAGCAGAGAAGCCAAGAATTACACAGACCTCAAGACCAGAATAGCTCACCAAAGGCACATCCCCCAAAGGCTGCTTCAAACTGAGCCCAGGAATGAATGAAAAGATTGAGCTGGAAGACTCGGAGGTGGCAACTCAGTTTTTTCTTGAGCTGGACTTAAAACCGCTCACCACAGATGTTTGGGAACAACACAGATTGCCCCGTTAACCTCTCCGTAAAGTCAGCCAGGTCTACTGATTGCATACCGAGTTTCATACACACACAGCCGAGGACTGGAAACGAGCCGCCTCTGCAGCCGAGCTCTACGCGAAGGTGGGAACCTGACCGTGGGGAAAAAACCATCTCTTCAGGTCACTGCTGCTACGAGCACGGCGCCTTCACTCGGCACTAGGCGGGCTGCGCTCTTCCAGACCTCTGGAAACGACTAACCCCGCAAGGCAGCAGAGCCCGAACACAAAGCCATCCCCCGAGAGCTCTCCCTGCCCGGAGGGCTCTGCGCGGAGCCCCGAGGTGCCAATGAAGAGGAGATGCTCTCAGGAGCACTCACGGCCACCGCGTAAGCAGCTCATTCCCCTCACAGAGCTCCGCAGCGCAAACTCCGATTTTCCGAACACAAACCATGAGGGGAACGCGGGGCGGCGGCGCGGCGGGGCGCGGGCGGCGCGGACCCCGCTCTTTGTTCGCCGCCGCGGGCAGGCCCGGCCCGGCCCCGGGCCCGACCCTCACCTCGCGGACGTCCTGCAAGCACTCGAGCACGGCGAGGTTGTTGGCCCAGCTGTGCTTGGAGCAGAGCCGCACCACGTCCTCCCGGCACACCGCCTCCTCCGACAGCTTCCACCCGCTGCCCGACCCGCCGCCGCGGGCACTCCGCGGGACGGCCGCGACCGGCCCCGCCGGCTGCCCCGCGCCGGCTTGGGCACCGCCGACACCGGGAGCGCCGACAGCAGGGCCGGGCAGCGCCGGCCGCGCCGCCAGCGCCAGCAGCAGGAGCAGCGCCGGGCCCGGGCAGCGGCTCCGGACACGTCCGCACGGCGCCATCTTGGATCCGCCACCTCCGGCGTCCGCCCGCCCACCCCGCGGCACGCACGGCGTATGCAAATTAGCGCGCCCGTGACGTTCCCGGGCGGGACACGCCCCTTTCCTGCCATGGGGCGTGGTCTGTCTTGGCCCCGCCTCCAGCACGCGCTGTGGCCCCGCCCGGGCCGTTGCCGCCTCAGGAGAACGAGGCGCCTGCTGAGGGGCTGCGGAGGCTTTACATCCCCAACGGCCCCACCGCCCCTCAGGGCTCCCGCCACCTCTCAGCCGCCCCGCAGCCCCCCAACGGTTCCCTTAACGGCCCCCGGAATCCATCAAGAGTGCCCGGAGCCCCTCAGCGGCCTCCGCGTCCCCACAACCACACCGGGCGACGCTGCCGATCCACCGTCGGGGCCGGGGAGGTGAAGTGCCGAGCCTGGGCGTGCTCACCCCGCTGGGAAGGCGGCAGCCGATCCCGCGCCTCCCTCAGCAGGTGTCCAATAGCTGCGGTGAGTTTTTGCCCAAAATATCTCATTTCCAACTCGCAGCTCGGCTGCCCCAGCGACTAAGGAGGCAGGAAACGTAATGGGGGAACTGAACTTTGCGCAGCACAGGGCTAACGACGAGCAGGATGACGAGAAAAATCTGAAGACAGAGGAAAAAATACAAAGATACAAAGAAGAATTACAGAAGAACGAAGAGAAAATGCAGGCAATCAAAGACAAAATTAAGAACACCGAAGAAGAAATGCAGGAGATCAAAGAAAAAATACATAAGAATGAAATAAAAATACAGGAGTACAAAGATAAAATAGGGAAGATCAAGGAAAGTATACGGAGGAACGAAATGAAAATACAGACGAAGAAAGGAAGACTACAGGAGATCGAAGGAAAAATACGGAAGAATGAAGTACCAAAAGACGACGTAACAAAAATATGGACAAACAAAGAAAAAATACAGGAGATGAAAGAAAAAATACATAAGAACAAAGAAAAAAATACAACAAAACCAAGAAAAAATGCAGCAAAACAAATTAAAAATACCAAAGAATGAAGAAAAAATACGGAAGAATGAAGTAAAACCAGAGAGTGAAATAAAAATACATAACAACAAAGAAAAAGTACAAGACATCAACAGAAAAATACAGAACATCAAAGAAAAAATACAAGAGATCCGAAAAGAAATGCACAAGAACAAACAAAAACCACAGGAGACCAAAGAAAAAATACCAAAGAAGGAAGAAAAAATACCAAAGAAGGAAGAAAAAACTTGGAAGGACAAAGGGAAACTACAGAAGAATGAAGACAAAAGATTCACTAACTACTAAAAACACCCAAAATCTTTAATAAAATGAGGACATTCAACTTCCCTGCTGTCATTTCTCCATGCTGAGTGCAAATTATCAGCTGGATTGATCTTCTGCCTATATATGGATGCACTACTGGCCCTTCCTGGGACAGGATGCTGGGCTGGCTCGAGGGGATGGGATAAATCCAAGAGCCCGCACCAGGGTGGCCCAGCCATGGGATAGCCACAGGGAGCAGAGAACTGAGCATGGGCAGAAAATTCACATTCTGGAGGTGCCGTGAGACAGCTCATTTTCGGGTTTGGTGGGTTGGCTGCAGCTCCTGCGCTGTCAGTGCCAGACACTTATGTTAAGGGCTGGGATTTGGTATGTCATGCTCTGTAGTGGCTCCAGGGTTTGTCCATGGGAGTGGAGACAAATAGGCTGTAGGAGAGCCTACACAGGATCCTACGAGGATCTGCAATGGCTGATCCCATTGTAGATGGGATCTACAAGTTCCTCCTAGGGCAATAAGAGGGAGTGGATGCTGAATTTGGTGACAGATCATCTAAAAGCATTGTTCGCAACCACACAGCCCCACTCAGAGCAGTGTTTTTGGAACACATCAGAGCAGTGTTTTTGGGATGCCACAGCCCACTCCGCCCCAGCAGCCAGACCCAAAATTTCATGGTGAAAAAATACCTGTCCAGGTGTTGGGGCAGTGGCAGCAGTGGGACACAACTCCACCACCAGCTCAGCAACCACAGCTCTTCAGATATCCCCTCAGGATTCACCGGGCTAGCTCACAGCACCCTCCTAGGATGGGTTTGCCCCCACGTAGATATCGGATTTGCTTCCAGTGGCAGATGGAAATGGGGGACAGGCAGAATCCCACCTTAATTCCTCTGCCTGGTTGACTCCAGGAGCAGTTTTCCCAGCACAAACTGGCATCAGGCCAAAGTCAGAAGCTTTTGCCTGGATGCCAGGATGCTCCATGGGTGTGCCTTGGCTCAGTGAGCTGGGGTGAAGCAGAGCTGTAAGGCTGCTTCATTCCTGCCCCAGGCTGTCTAGTCCTGCCTGGGAGAAACCCTTCTCCTGGGAATGCCACTGTCTTAGCCAATCCAGGAGCTACCAGAGCACTTTGAGCCCAGTGCAGCCACCAACCTGCAGCCACCTCATCCAGGTGAAGGTAAGAGCAGGAGAGGGAGGGGCAAAGTTTGCATGCTTCTTGTGTTTGAATGTCACACTGGGACACAGCGCTTGGGAAAGTGTCTTTGGGCTGTCACCCAGGGGCTGCACAGCTGGGAACACTTGAAAACAAAAGCCAGCAAAATCCAGCCCGTGCTTGGCAGCCTATTTGGTTTAGTGGCAATTATTTGAAGAGTTAGCCCAGTGAAAAAGCTGGCTCTGCTCCTCCATCCATCACAGGATGAGGATGGAGGGGAGCAGTGGAGCTGGGTTACAGCTCACTTCTTTACACACCTTTGGGAGATCTCCAGAAATTCGTTTTTTGTTCAAGGAACACTTTCTCCCAACCTTGGGTTTTACCTCTCCTGTGTAGTCTACTGTATAAACAGGCATTTCATAAAAGAGCCCTATGCTCACCATGTTCACACAGCGAGTTAAACAAGGAGGAGGTTTTTCTTTAGGCTCAGCGCCATCTCTGCCCATGTGATACCCCCAGCAACTTCTTGCAAATACAGCCCCTCTCCTTTGGCAGAAATTCCCTTATTGCCTCATTTTAAGTATTTTACTAGTAAGGCTGTCACCCTCTGGGTGCTGCATTGAGTGCTTTCAGGCCTCTGCTTTTGCAGTGGGCAGCACATCTCAGTCTCATCACCTCCAGTCATAAACCCCATTTATATGGCCCCCAGCTCTGCTGGAACACCTCTCATACCTTCCCAGCAGTGTCCTTTCTCTCCAGCTCACCACTTCAGGGAGAACAAAAGTTCTTCCGCAATCCATGCAGAGGAGCTGCTCCAATTTTTAATTGGATACAGACTGCTTGCTCCCACGTGGCAGCTACGAATCCCTGCTTAGCCTCCACACTGTGCCCTGACGCCCTCCCCCTTGCATGCAGCCTGGCTCAGCTGTCTCCCTCCAAAGCTTTGCATTCCCCAAAGCTTCAGCACTGCCTTTCCCAGTGGATGATCCTCTCCACCAACAAATCTTGCTACAGAGAAGAAAGTCGAGCTGACATTCAGTGCTATTCAGCTATTTCTTGCTGGCTAAGGCAACAACAGCCCGGTATTTTGTGGTTTATTTGCATGACACACACATGTTCAACCCCACTCTGTTTCAGGTTTTCTTGTAGGTCAGAATACTGCAGCACTGCTGCTCATCCACATTTTGAAATAAGCAGAAGACTACAGAAATACTCAACTTCCAAGGAAGCTGTGGACAAGCTGTGGACAAAGAGAAGACAATATTTCAGCTACAACCTTGTGAGTGTTGAGTGCAAGGGGAGCTTTGTGCCTCTCAGGCACAACTTTTCAACCTGACGTGACCTTTCTTTTTCCCCAAAGAGCGATGCTGTTGACACATCTTTGCCTCACAAACCCTTGGAAGCCCCAGGCCATAACTGCAGAGACTGTTGTCCACCATATTGATGCAGCTCTGTGTTGTAGTTAGCACCTACCTTTAGGAAAAAAACACTGGCCGTTTTCCAGCCCTTCCTCCAACCTGCCACAATTCTTTCCCAATCCCTCTTCTGCTTTCCCAAGCACTCAGTGGTGCTGCCAGCTTGATGCCATTGGAAGCACAGGGCCTTGGTCCCCCTCCCATGACCTCTGCCGCTAGCAGAAGCACCAAATTGGACTTGATGCAAGACCAAAGCCCCTGGACCCTCAAATTAATTGTGCTTCACAGGGTGGGATAATCACTGAAATTAGTTTGAGACATTTATTTTCTCTTGACCAGCACATGCTGGAGAGAGCCTGTTACCTGTAAAGCTTGTCCCAGGGATTAGATAAGCTTTCTAGGATGTAGATCCCCAAATTACTCTTTCTTTTGCATTTAGAGGCACTATTTTCACAGAAACACAGAATATGCTGAGTTGGAAGAGACCCAGAACGATCATCAAGTCCAAGTCTTAGGCCGGCACAGGACTATCCCCAAGAGTCACACCATGTGCCTGAGCCCATTGTCCAAATGCTTCTTGAACTTTGTCAGGTTTGGTGGTGTGACCACTTCCTTGGGGAACTTGTTCCAATGCCCAATCACCCTCTGGGTGAAGAATCTTTTCTAACATCCAATCTAAACCTTCTCTGACACAACTTCAGGCTATTCTCTTGGATCCTGTCACTGGTCATCACAGAGAAGAGATCAGTGACTTCCCATTCTCTTCCTCTCATGAGGAAGTTGTAATTGCAATGTAATTGCAAGGTAGAAAATCTGCAAATCAATGTGGTCTCTCCCCAGTCTCCTCCAGGCTGAGCAGACTAAGTGACCTCTGCTGCTCCTCATACAGCTTCTTCTCAAGGCCCTTCACCATCTTCATTACCGTCCTTTGGACACTCTGTAACAGCTTAATATCTTTTTTTTATTGCAGTGACCTAAACTGCACCCACGACTCAAGGTGAGGCTGCAGCAGTGCTGAGCAGAGCGGAAAAATCCCCTTCCCTCGTCTGGCTGGTGCACCCCAGGACAGTTTCCCACAGGCCTGCAGCACCCACCCAGTGCTCAGTAACACCAGGGTACTCACAGCTCTGGCTGCCATCCAAGCACAGCCCAGCTCTTTTCGCAAAGAGAGGTAACACGAGCAGGAGGCATTTTTGCCTCTTCAGCAGTATCTCTAAATATCTCTAACTATCACAAAAGCAAGCAAATAATGATAAATACTGTTATCTTAAGTGAGGGAGGCTGTTGACATGAACATGCCTGACTTTGCAGGCTGAGTGCTCACAGGGGTCGACAGCAGCTCAGCCGAGGGCAGTCCTGCTGCTGACCCCCTCTGCTCAATTTTCCAGGTGAGTCTGCAAGGATTAGAGATGCAGCTGGACTCAGTGTTCTGAGCACTAAGCTGATTCACATTGCAGATGGAAAAAACCTTCACTGAAGGCTTTAGAAACTTCCTAATACAAACTTAAAAGTGCCACCCCAGCGAGGGTAACTGTGTGGCCTCTTCCAGCCTCTCTCAACAGTGAAATCTGGTTTTCATATTTACCAGTTCTGGCATTCAGTGCAGATCAAACCCAACAGAAAATAAGATTTTGTTTGCTCCTTCGTTTTCCTCCTTTTTATCCTCCCTGAACTGTTTTCTCCCCATATTCTCTCTCCTGCACAAAACCAGCAGAAAGCTGAGTCTGCTAAGGAATTTACTGCCTTGGTAGAAAATCTGCAAATCTACATAAGCAGAAAATCTTGTCACCTCTCTTCACAAACCAAAAAGGAGAACTATATGATATCCCACTGGGACGCTCTGGCTACCTCGGTGTAACAAGGTTCAGCTTAAGCTGCTTGTTTCACTTGCTACATTGCCTGGTTTTAATCCAATTTGGTTTGGGACACAAAGTAGCTGCTTTTCCACCCTCCAGGAGGCAGTGGGTACAGCTAGAGCTGAGCAAAGCACTGTCAGGTCCTACCTCGTGTGCACACACCACCAAGCTGTCCTCATTTCTTGGATCCTGCTTTAGCACTACCTTTTGTCATCAGCAACATTTTTGATTATTTTTCAAAATCTCACCATAGTCATTTCAACACCTAAAGCACCAGGGTAGGTGCTACGGCAGCAAAGCTCCCATGATGTGGAGGCTGGGAGCTGTCTGCTTCCTCACCCTGCTGCCCAGCCTTTGCTCTCACCCTGGATCACCATAGCCCAACATCAGAGCACCCCTGTTAGAGGGAGGCACAGAGGACAGCCCTTCTCTGAAAGCATGGCTCTCCAACTCCAGCTTCCCCTTCCCCACAAGCCACCCCCCCCAGCACACCTCTGCAGGGAGCAGCAGGGGTTGGATTGTTGCCAGCCAAGCAGCACCACAGCCAGCTATGGCCAGCACTGCCCTGTCCCCCAGGCCTGCTTTTACAGGAACTAAAATTTAAAAAAGGTACTGCCCTGCAATAGCCTGGAGAAAAATATTTTAAAATGTCCATGCACAGCTAAGAGCAAGGCCCTGTCTGCAGGAGACACAGCACTGCCTGGCTTTACCTATCGCCTCACACCAGATTTACTACAGGAATTGCCAAGGGGCCACCCTGCTCCATAACAACTAAATCTTCCCAGAGACAGAGGCAGAAATAGCCACATAGTGGCTTCATGCCTGAAACACCAGCAAAACAGCTCAGCCTCTCATGACAGCTGCCCTGCACAGTGCAGAGACACCGATTTGTTTCATTCTTCCATCCCAAATCTGCCCCTTTGACTCCAGACAGACATGAGCAAATATTTAATTAACACAAGTGACCTTTTATCAGCACTCAGTGCTGATGGCTTTCTGCACACCAGTTAGGTGTGCTTTCCTGCAGCCTTCTGCAAACTTGGGAGTAGGACAGTGTTACAAGATTTCCTCACGTATCTTTGAACATTTTCTGACATTGTTTGTATGTACAAGTGTCACCTTCCATTATTTAAATAGCATTTAAGCTTGTATATCTTACCCCTGTAATGGTGGCATAAAGTAGAAAACAAGTGTTACTCAGAAAACTGAAAATCAAAGGACTACCCAAAAAAATCAAAATCAAAACATTTTAATCCTTTTTCCTGTGTATGTTTCAAACTTTCCAAATTTCTTGTGGTTAAGATGGGGTTGAAGTTGACAGAACATAAATGATGCCTCAAAAGAACTGAGAACAAGCAGCTCATTATACTAAGATGACAGAGAGCATCCTGCTCCTTCTGGTTTAGCTGTTACCAGAGACATTCTCACAATGACATTCTACCAGCCCTTAGCTCCTGATCATTGTTAAAATGCCAAAAATTCTCATGTCAGTGAGTTATTTTCAGTTTAAAGGATGTCCCAAGTGTGTAGCTTGACCTTGATCAACCCTTTCCCTTCCCCTCAGCTAGCCAGATTAGGATGGTTCAGCAAGAACTCATTCACTAAATACCTTCATTATTTCAGCCTGAAGCTCAGTGTGACCTGGAAGTAACACAAAGCAAGAGAAACCTCACCTGCATAAGGGAACCCTTGGTTATGTTCACAAGACATGCAGTGAATGTCACTGAGACCTATTTTCAAAGTACAGCAGCACCAGTTATATATGACAATTATAAAGACTTTATTTTTACAGTATAAAAATCTAGGAACAAAATATTGTACAGAAAAATATAAAGTTAAGTTGAGATCTTCTCAGTCCCACTTAAGAAAAACAGGATCACATTGTGCAAGCCCCAGACTTCAGATAATAAAATTATCCTGGCAGATGAAGTGGTGGCACTCAATTTGAATGGGACAGCTGCTGCACACCATGTCCAGAGGGAGAGATGTGCCAAGAAATAACCTTCCAGCACAGGGAACTTGTCTTGCTGCTTCCAACATCTTTGCAAGTTTGACTTTGTTGCACTTAAAATGGAACTGAAGGCTCCATGATCTGAGCTGGAGATAACACCCCAGTCCTAAGGGTACTTACAGTAAGATTGCTAAAAACCCACCTGCCCACACATCCCCAAGATGTGATCCCACCCCACGGGCTCACATTTACACGAACCAGTGGCTGCAGCACACTCACACAAACACAACTGGACGCTCTCTGTGACCAGTTGTGAGCTGGAAACTGTGATTTAAGGAATGCAAAAGGTCAGTAAAAACAAGCTGATCATATCCCTGATAATATCCCTGAGCTTCCACCAGTTCCTCAAAACAGAAAAAAAGCCAGCTCCCCTACCCACAAACAACAAAAGCAGCCAGCATTCTTTTCCAATGTAATGGCTGTTTCAGTACATTCCTGTCTTTAAGGAAGAACACTGTGGACTGCAGCAGCCAACAGCACAAGAATCATCTCACTCTTCTTTACCTGTACTTCTCCAGTACTATTTTCATTTTCAGCAACCAAACTATCCAAGTTTGCTTGCAGATAAAACAGGAAGGAGAGAAGAGAAAGAAGGCAAAGAATTAAGGAATTACAGTGCAAGTTATATGCTCATGGAAAAAAACCACAAAGGAAAAAGGTTCTCTGTAGATTTTCCAAGCCTGTTCTATGGCCCCAAAACAGGATCCATCCTTGTTAGGGAATCCATCCTTGTTAGCCAACTGACCCTAGACCTTCAACAGAACATTGGGAGCATGTTCCCCACAGCAGTGAACTTGCGTTCACGCTGTGTATCAGCAATGCTACGAGATGCCTTTTCATCACCCAGTAATCACGGCAGGATTCCACAAGAAAGTGCAGTGGGAGTCTCAGGTCTTCAAGCTCCTCTTATTTTATTCATTTGTAGCAGAGATTTGAAAGTCCCTGTGCTGTATTCACAGTGGGGAAAAAAAAGTGCAGCAACACACACTGGAGACACTCCAGGAATTACTGCTGTGCTGAGGCAGCTTGTGGTGTTTGACTAAAAAAAATGAAAAAAAGAAGAAATAAGGGCAGGCCTAAAGAGAAATACAGAAAAAGAAAGGAATTGCTCTGGGCACCAGTGCATCCCAGTTCCTTCCACTGCCAGAAAGGTGCTGTAATGGATCCTGTCTCCAGTAAGCAGCAAGTTCAGGACTGAGCGGTTGTGTAGGGTTATCAGCAGCATATTTGGACAGTCTGTGGCAAGTGCAGGGACAGCTCATTGCCACTTATAGATATTCACCATCTTCTCTGTCAGAGTAGCCAAGAGGTGGGTTTGGTTCACTTCCAAGGGGCAGATATCCAGCACAGGCAGGTCAGCTGGCAGCTTCTGCAGCAAGGAACCACTTCCAGCATCCCAGAGCTGTGGGAGGGACAGACAAGGTCAAGGACTGCAGGATTCTCCCTTCCTACCCAAAAGAAATCTTCCTCTCTCCAGAAAAGATTTTCTCAATTTACTCACAGGATTCTTTCTCTACTTCCACACCTTGTTTAAATGGTCTTTAACAGACTCACAGCATGATGCCACACTGACCACCCTTTCTGACCCCACTCACGAACCCTCATGCAATCTGTTGTCCGTCTTCTGCTTTTGGGCTGCCTTTTCATTCAAAGCCCAACCCTTCTCCTCCTCTTCCCCATCATTCCTAAAAAGCCTGTATCTTTCTCCTGCAGCACTTACCACACCAGCTATCCCACTGAGTCTGTTACACCATTCAAAGGGCCCAGTTGTGTCACTGTGCCCAACCCCATTCCCCTGGGGGACAACAGGGGCTCACTGCCTACATACCCCTTGATGGTCCCCCCTTGGGGACCACAGGCCTTGGCTAAGACTGGGAGTCTCACACGATCAGGAAGTTACACTTGCCACAGCAGTATAACAGACCAAATAGCACAGGGCAATGTATATGACACGACAATTCCCAGATCACAAATTCATCAAATCACATTGATGGTGTGACTGATAATGCTTCTCTCCTCATCATTTAAATAATCCCCTACACCACACTGAAAGGAGCAAGACATACCAAGGCAGAATTGGATGCCTCATCACCAGCACATACAAACACACTCCCATCATCCTCCGGGCTCTGGAAAATGGCATTTTTGGTCAGCAACTTGCAAGTGGGCCCAGCACTGAAAGTCTGAACTGGGTTGGAAGAACACACCACATCTTCAGAGGCCTCTGTCAGTGGGCTGCAAGTCAGTTCCATCATCACACAACGCACACATGGGTTATTTTTACCTGTGTAGTAGAAATAAAAGGTACATTTTGAAAAATGTACTCACAGATAGGCTTCACCTGTAGGAATACAAGCAGCACCACCCTGCAGCTGCCTCCTTTTGCCCATCCCCAGTTTTTATCTATGTGCAGATACTCATTGCTCTGGTGAGACCAGGTGCTGCTTCTGCTGAGCCCACAGCACCAAAGTTGGTGCCTAGCTCAGCCCAGAGCAGTGAGAAGCAGTGGGCAGAGCCAGGCACCAAAGTTGGTGCCTAGCTCAGCCCAGAGCAGTGAGAAGCAGTGGGCAGAGCCCTGCAGACACACCCCAGTACCTACCAGGCCTGTACGTGGCCAGGCAGTGCCGTGTGTTGACCTCTGTTTGGAGATCGATGCAGCCTCCAGGTTCCAGGGGCAGGTGATGAGGCCGGTAGGAGTTGCCAGCTTTCTGTTCCCAAAAGCAGGCTCCTTCCAAGGTCCCAGCCAAGATTCCACCATAAGGCAGTGATGCTGAGGCCATCCGGGGCAGGTAGGACAGCGATACCATGGGGCACCTGCAAGGGTCATTGGCAAAAGTCAGTGCTGTCAGCTGCAGCTCTGCTGGTGTCCTGCTTGCTGCTGCAGAGCTCCAGTTCTCCAATTGCACAGTGAAGAAAGGGCCTAAGCAGGCTACAAGATGGTCCTTCAAGCAAGGAGTCCCAATGGATGTGTCAAGTATAAATGAAATTCAACTTAACTACCAAGCCTTATATTTTACAGAAGCTCCAGACAGCACACATCAGATGAGCACAAATCAGCGTTTGATTCACAGAGTATAAGAAACTGAAGTATCAAAATTTTACACCTCTTTGTGATTTGTCCTTTCAAAATTAAATACTAAACCCAGCTCCAAAACAAATTCAGGTTTTCTGTTCATGCTGCACCAGTGAGTCTACTTCTGACCCTTGTGTGCTTTAAAAAGAGCACAAGTGCTTGGCACCTGCATAAGTTATATATATACACACCATACAACCTTATGAGAGACTTCTCACGTTTGTGCTAAATGTGAATTTTTGAACAAGAGATTCACATAATACAATTTAAACTACTGCAATTGTTGTGCGATTTATGGAAGAAGCTGTGTTTGACTTGATGCATATTAGTTGAAGGAATGACAAATCCTTCTGCCATACCTGGACTTCTGAGGGACCAGTTCTTGGACATGGGAGTTGGTGTCTCTCAGATCATATATCATGATAGAGCCATTGACTAATCCAGCATAGACATAGTTTGTATCATCGAGACACCAGCAGCAGCTCCACACAGGACGGCCAGCATTGTATGTCTGCACCACAGTGTTTGTTGCCAAGCTGCAGAAGAAAAGCAAAGTGTTGGCCAGTTGCACAAGCATCTACTGATGACGAAAACAGCACAATTAAAGTAAGCTAATCTAGCTTTTTTAAGTCTTTAGACAAAAGCATCTCTTTGGATCAAATTCTCAATTAACTCCTCCTTTACTCCAGACATGAATCTGAAAACCCAAACAGAATAATCCCTTGGATATTGTTAAATGATTTATAATTCTTCCAGGCCAATGCTTCTTTTTCCAGATTGATCTTGGGAGACTGGAAGAGGAAATCACACAGCAGGGTCTCAGCTGCCTCACTGGCAAGAGAAAGCTAAGTTACTTTTCTGGAAACAATTAGGAGAAGCAACTCTGGTGTAATCCTGTAATACCATGTATTCTTGAGATCACAGGGCTCAACTCTTCAGATTACATCTCTCACTAATTATTTCCCCTCTTTGTACACAAGAGGAACAGTATTTATGCCACAAGAAAATCCAATTTAAGCAAGAGTGAGATAGTGAGTGGAGTAAGAACAGTTGGAAGCAAATTCATAGTACTCATTCTTCCTTCTACAAATTGAGTTTCTAAAAAAGAGAGGAGTCCACAGAGGTGCACAACCCACAACAGCAGGTGAAGTTGGTGTCAGACCAGGATGTATTTGCAAAAGGCAGCATTGTCAACATGCATTTGCACACTGAGAATAGCAAGAGACAGAAGACTGCACATATCAAAGTAACTCCAGATATCCTTTGTAACACATGTGCTTCTCCCTGGGGAAGGTGATTATGCTCAGGACTCCAGAGAAACAAGTAATTGCTTCCAGGTAAGTGCAAGGGGAACAACTATAAAGACCTAGCTAAGAAACAGGGAGTTTGATATGAGAACGGTGACTGAATCAAAACAACAGGACAAAAATAAATAAATAAAATCAAAACAAATTCACAGTGCTATTTTAAACAACTGCAAGCTAGAGCAAGAGACATAAAGATATCTTGGATAATTATTGTGGGGAGGATGACTATGAAATGAGTAATTAGAGAAGAAAGATGATCAAAGGAGGACTATTCTTTCAGAGGGAGACTGAAAAAAGTATGAAGATGCTGCTGAGGCAAGCACCTAACTCCAAGACATTCTGGGATCAAGCACAAATGCAAGATGATCACAAGCTCTGAGGCAGCCAACTAGGCAGTAAGAGGAAGATAGGGGAGTCAAGTGTCTGAGCAGACACTGCAATGAGAAGTCGCTCTTCAGATGAAACCATTAAAAGAGTATCAGCCTAATCAGTTAGAAATCTGACACACTGACTTAAGCAGAGACAGTTTTGTTTACTGGTAACTAGTCTAGCAAATGTTTCAACGTGGTTACAGGAAAGCAACATTCTGTACATCTTGGTTGTGGTATTAAGTTCTCTTCATTTCTTCACTTGTGGGAAAGAATTGAGACTAATCAGCCACACAACAGACACTTATCCTGTCTAACCCAATACTGACAAACAGATTGCACAGAGATGTTAATATAGCTCAGTAAGAATCAATCAGCCAATAAAGTTTTGAAGCATTGTAAGATTAAGACTTTGTAAGATTAAGAAGAGACATTGTAAGATTAAGAAGAGCTGCAGAGCAGCAAGAAAACACACTCAAAAGGTGTAAATTCTAACAGAACTGGACACATTTTTCTCTCAGTCTCTGCATAATTAGTCTCCAACCTGTTGCTCTAAAGTGTCTGCTAGCTCTAGAGAGCCACTAGCACATGCTCAACAACATCCCAGATGAATTCCATGATCTGCAAGAAGTTTAAAATGGGGGAAACTAACATCAGTGCAGAGAAAGAGTCCAGCCTAACCACCCCTTATTTCTGCTTTATGCTGTACAAGTTCCAATGCTTCACATTTCCCTGCAGTAACAGAAAACCAAGTGGACAGTAAATGTCATGTTTATCTATTATGTTACATTTATTCTCAACACAATTAGCCAATCTGTGCTGAACCGCTTGTTTTCCACCAAGTTCTCCCCAGGCAAACTAACAGGGAGAGGTAGCTCCATGCACCTCCACCTTAAAGATGCCAAAGTATCAGTAAGTCCTCCCCTCCATTTGTTCCCACATGCAGGAAGAATATGCAGACCTGATCTCATCTTTGCAGCGTCTTTCAGAAAGCAGAATAGCAAGTGCTGCAAGACAGAACAAAATCCAACCCAGCCTCCTGCACACAGCCAAACCCCACAGGGACAGGCAGCAGGGCTCACCTGGTGAGTTTGAGAGTGCTGTCCAGGGCAGCAGAGAGCAGCAAACCATCTGCTCGAGTCCCGAAAGCTAAGCCCCGAATCTGTTTACTGTGGATGGGGATGTATTGACTGCTCTTCAGGTTGGCCAAGCTCATCATCTTAACACCACAACCTGACACAGAAGAAGGGTAAAGCAGGTTAGTGCAAAGCAGCATATGCACAGAACTTGCTATTCTATGCCAGAACTACAAAGTCTGTATTGAAGCCTGTGGTGGGATGGTCATGTAAGTTATTTGCTGCTGTGGATAAGAACCACCACAAATCATTCTTTAATTTAAATGGTAACACGGCTAAATCCTTAAGGATCTCAGCCAGCAAGAGCAAATTCAGTATCAGTGTTACAATTCTTGTTACAAGGCCTGCCGCTCTTCAGCCACCTTCTTCAAAGGTTCTTGCCCTGATAAAACCACACAGAGCAGGATTACATGGCTATTTAAAAGAACAAGCATCACAGCAAAGAATGGTTACAGGTGAACTTAACCTGTGTGCTACAAGAGTCACCACAAAGCCTCCATTCAGAGATTCAGTCCCTGGATAAAAATGCCAGGAAAATGAGACCAGTTAAATGCAGAAAACCACTTTGTTATGCCTAGATAAGGCACATTAACCTCAAACCCATTAACCAAATAAAGTAAATTTTGTCAGTCAGAAAGCATTTCGCAAATAAGTGCTCTCAGACTCCTAATGCCACATCTATTGCACTGAACAAGCAACTGGCACTGGTCCAGATGCCAGGTCACTGGCCCCTGGACATAACAGTGAGACAAAACCAGGGCTGCCCGTGACTCCTTGGCCTCCTATTTCCTCATTAGGAAACAGTGCTTTAAGCATTCATATCAAAAGGATTTTGCTTTTGGTTGGTTTTGGTTTTTTAAGAGTATTGACAAATCAGCTCCATGTGGACTAATCCACCTACAATTCAGGAAGCACTGTTTCTCACTTAACCACTGGAAGCTTCTCTACAGACCCCACTGCCTGGCCCCTTGCTCTTTCAGAAGATCCACTTTTGCAAGGATTACCAGACATGCCTTTTACCTTCTTGTGGATGTGGCATTCTAGCAGGGGAGCCAGAGAGCCTCTGCTAGGACTCTGCCATAGAAGTGACAGGGGAAACAAGCTCCTCTGCTAGGCAGAAGCTACCAAGGCAGGGACCAGATGAACTATGGGGAGTCTTATGAGTATTCTCAGTTTCCATGGCATGTGCAAAGGTCCAGCAGAGAAACACGAAGCAGGGACAAAGCAGAAATGACATTAACTTTTACTTATGAACCCCCAAATGTTGACTTGCTTAATTACCAGGAATAAAAGTAGACTGTGGAGAGGGCTGTGACACCACAAGACAGCTCAGTGAGTCACAGTATGCCATTACTCTGCAGTTCCCAGTCTGAGACACCAAAAAAGCCTTTTCCAAGTGGTACTTGCGCTGGCTGTGGCTGGAGGGGAGGTTGCCTGGGAGGCAGGTGCGGGAGCTGCCAGGTTGCTGCGAAGTGCTCACATTGTACTGGGCCACCAGAGCCTTCAGCTCCTGCAAAGAAAAATCCCAAAGAGCTTTAATGCATCACCAGCAGTGTTAACCCTCTGTGTTCTCTGCTCCAGATGCTCCAATTGTACTTGTTCTTACATAAAAGTGGGTAATACAGTCCCATTTCCATGCTATTCTTGAAGTGCTACATTTCTAAGTCCATGGCCTACAACAGTGAGCAACAGAAGCATTCAAATGCTGTGTGAATTCTGGCAGAATGTACTCAAAGTCTGTTATGGTATGTATTACACCCTGTGAAAGAGAGGACTCTTGAGCAACACATAAAAGCCAGTAACAATTATTACCAGATCAATGCTGTTTAGAAGAGAATGAACTGCCAAGTCTTATGTGCTGCTAAACCACAAGAGATTGTCAATTAAAACCATTTTCCAGAATTTCCAGAATGCCCCATAAAAAAATAAAAGCCCAAGATTCAACATAAAGGGCGTTGCAGGAAACAAGTCAGTCTATTTAATGACGATGACCCTGTTCTTGTAAACCCTGTGCAGCAAATTCCAGGAATGACACAACTCTCAAGAGCTCCAGTCCTGTTTTCTACCACCTCCTCCCCTCTTTTCCTCCACCTCAATTGATGAATGCTCAAGGATGCTCAGCAAAGGCACGACCAAGAACAGCTTCCATGAGGAACAAGGCATTCCTTGAATTCCTTTTTCTGCTGAGATCATCAGGAGTGAGGTGAGAATGCAGGTAGGGGCACCAGCATATTGTGAGTCAACTAAGTGTCCCTTCCCCAAAAGCATTTTGACCATCTTGTAATCCAAGGTCAAAACCAGACAATGCAGAATCTCAGGCATATTTAAGAGGGAAGGTATATTGAAGGAAAATTGCTGCTTGCTTTCTGTTGTCTGAGCAACACAGGTTCTGCTTCAAACACTATATAATCTTTAAACAATTAAGGGTCACAGGAGTGATATTATGAATATATCAGTAACTGCAAGTCAGCCTCAATACTGAACCAGCCTCCACCACTTAACTCATATTGAAGCTAAGGCAGCAGTTTTCAAAGAGGCAAGATCAAAGATCAAGCTCTACATTAATAGTTATCAAGACCTATAACTTTTGGAAGCTGCTCAAGAGGAGAGCAGTTCTGACACTTTACAGAGGTCTGACCTGTTTGGCATCAAGCACATTGTAAATGTCCCAAGGGAATATAAAAATTAAAAAAAAAAAGGAAGCTGAAGACTCCAGATGATCCCATTAGAGCAAGAAAGGACAAAACAACCTGGGCAAGGAAGCAGGCGTGTGAGGATTGTCAGGATGCTTACGATGAAAGCTGTAGCTTCAGGCTTAGAGTAAGCAGCCAGTGAAAACACAGGTAACTTAGAAGAAAGAAACTTATAATCAAAAACTTAACAAACTCATTATTTCTGAAAGGTGAGGGGAGGAGACCACCACCACTGGGGATCAGAAGAGATTAAAAGTATTTGTTGCTCTGGGGACTTTACAAAATTCTCCTTGTCACCTGCACTCAACATTCAACTGTCACACAAGTTATTAAAAAGGAAACCAGCCAATTAAAGTCACAAGGACTATTAGTACAATGTTTACATTTAAACACAATGGACAAACCATAGCAGAACCAGGAAGTCTTACTGGAGGCACATTACCAAGGTGATTAAAAATGTTGTGCTGCAGACAAATTCCACTAATTGTGCTCAAAAGAACACTCAGTTCATTATATAAATCCTATACTTTACTTTAAGGTGCTTTGCAGAGGTTTCCTGATGCTTCCCCAGACATCAGCTAGAGGTAAACACAGATCACAAAGATGAACAATTTTTATGCAATAAAACAATTAGGCTATTTTTTTTCTAGAGGTATTGGATACAAAAGTTTTTATTGATATTTCGCCATTCATTTTTTTGTGGATGCTCTGAAAATCCCATTTTAAAAAAGCTTTTCCATTACATCAAGCGATATAAACTGATCTCTGCAAGGCTCACAATTAAATTTGCTTTCTTCTCCACAGCAGCATGAAGCTTCCTGTCATTTCCCTGCCAGTTCTCCTTTTCCTGCTCCATACTTAAACAGAGCTACTGCTTCCCATGTGCAAAAATCAAATCTCCTACCCTAGCTGATCAGTGGTATTAATATCAGAAGCCAGAGATGGTTTGCTTATCATTAGCTACTTTTACTGCAAATGCTGGCAGATTCAGGAGGAGTACTGCAGTAGCTCACATCTTATTCCCAAGTTCTTTCTGCTCCCAAAGGAAAAACATTAGGTAAAAGTAAGCTGTCAGCAGCACTGGTTCCAAAAGACAAGCCTGAACCTGCCATGTGATGGGCAGGACACAGCTCAGCACAGCCCACACTCCTGAGGGCTTTCTTCCAGAGCTCCCCTCAACATCAAGTTCCTTCTCTCATGTATTTTCATACAGGTAAAGACTTAAGACCCATCAATTTCCTAGTCTGAGTCATGTTACATACTTCAATAACAAATATAATGAACAAGACTGTTAATGGGCAAGAGCAGGGAAAAATGCACACAAACCTAAAAAAAGGTCATAAGTAGTGCCATGATTGCTGCTGGTTACAGCTCAAGAGCATTAGTGACAAAAAGCCCTGAACAACCCAACCCTACACTGCAATCATTCAACCAGGTCTGGGCTAGAAACCTCTCAGCCTAAATGTTTCCGTGCAAGTAGTTGCTTTACTATATGACTTCTCATAAAACAAGGAACTCATTAGGCATCTGCTCAAAATATAATCAAACAAGTTGAAGACTTACTGCAGACTTCCTGCTGAGTTTTTTTTGCTCCTCAGTAGATTGTTTTACTTTCAGTTTATTCGTAGTATAAACAAGCACCTTAAAATTGCTTCCAGCATTTGCATTAACCACTACAGGACAATGATGAATGCAGTATAAATACTGAAACAGACCTTAAAGAACACAGGGTACTTAATCTGTATAACATGTGACTTCAGTTACACTGAATACTCCATCATTTAACACCAAATGAATTGCAGGAAAACATTATGGACCTGCAGTTTTATCTTATTTGCATTTTTCTTAAGCCAAAGTTTGAAGTGGACCAATTTTCTTATTAGTGATGGTGAGCATATGGCTTCATGCAGGAATTTAGGCAATTTATAAACCCTTATCTTATGTCTCACAGGAAGACTTCAGCAAAGATGTTTAATGTACACATACGAATAGCCAAGGCTATTAAAAAAAATCCAGGAATAAAAAAAGCATAAAATTAGGCAGGCTGCTAGACAGTGAGAGAATATCATCTGCCTCATACAACAAAAGGTAGCAAACTGGCAATGAAACTGGCTCTTGGAAAACCTTGCACTGCTGGAATACACCAGCTAATTCACAGCTGGAAGTACCAGCAGAGTCCGTAATTTATAGGAGCTGGGATGGTTTACAAAATATCTCAGTATTGCATAGGCCAGAAGGAAGCAGTCATTTAACAACCCATCATTTACTGTCAGTAATTTGTGTTCTAGGAGGTGCCTCTCAGAAGCTGCTAAGCTCATACAGCCTCCCCTATTGACAGGCCAGGTCCCATGGTTCCAAATGGTGCTAAACTGGAATGCTGACTAACCTTCAAAAAACCCCAGACCCCTAGGGCTTTTTTGTTGTTTTCTTTTGATTTTGCAAGTAGCCATGCCTCTTCAAAAACTGCTTCTCAAAGGCTCTTAACTAAGTAGTGATAATAGGTTGTATTACAGGTTTAGTATAGAGATTTCCAAAATTTTGATGTAACTACAAGAAAGATGAGGAGAGTAAGTCTGGTTCTGTATTACCAGGCCTTCCCAGGCACCACAAAACCTTACGAGGAACCTGCAACATCAGCAGCCAAACAACTCTACTGCTGGGCTGCAACTTCAATTAAGTCTTAAAAGCACCAAAAAAAAGTTACTGTAGCACACATGAATATTCCAGCCTGGGATGTTTTTACCAGCTTGGGATGATTCACCAATTGAGTTTGCTAAAACTTGCTATTATTAAAGTTGGAATCCTGTCTTCTCTCCTCTACGGGAACATGGAAAAGGCAGGTTGAAGAGAAAGGAAATCCTCTGTATTTGTAGCATGAGACTCACCTGAACTTGCTTGCGGAGTTTGCTGCATTCATCTGTCAGAACCTGGATCTGGAGACGGCTCTGTGCAGATTCTAGCTCTGCCTGTCTCCGCAACATCTGCTCCTTTTCTAAAGAGCTGGAGGAAGGAGAGAAAAGCAATCCTTAGGACTAGGTATTACCTAGAATGGTTTTCTGTGCCATCAATTCCTGCCCTCTGACTTCATCCCACCACGAGTCCTGCTCAGGCAAATCCACAAGTAACAGAAAACCTGGTGCTGCACTAACCCAATACATTCACCTTGAGATATTCAGTTATGCAATTGTTCTGAATGACTCACTCAAGTATTGTTCCAACAGCCTTTCTCCTCACCCTCTCCAAAAGTACTAATTTAGTAAAGAAGAGTGAAAGAGAAATAAATTTTCTTTCCCCTACAGAAACACTTAAGCAAATCCTATGCCATCAATGTCCATGTAATGCACCGTGTCAGTAACACAGCACATCATAGCATAACTATATAACAGCAAGATCTTCAAGCTTATCACTACTACCAGTAGCTAATCTTGTATTTTAGGAAAATATATCCATACCAGAAAAAATGATACAGATAAATTCTCTGGGAATGCCCATAAAGAAGCCACACTTACTTCCTCACCTTGAGCCTAAAAGTGCATACACACCATTTAGCAGCAGCATTTTTGATAAATTACTTGAATTTCTCTTTCACATAGGCTTATATGAAGGAATAGCTGAAGTGGGGAAAGAAACACTCCTTAAAATTAGCTGTACACTTGGTCTATGTTGCCCACTGCATTCTGTACTTTGAAAGCTGCAATATTCCAGTTATTTCTATCGCTCATGTGCAGGGAGCTCTAGCTTGCCTAAGTATTTTCCAAATGCACAGACCTAGCCTTGCATGTTCCAAAGCGCAGAATTCTGGTTTTTGTTACAACTTTTTCATGTGATTTTTTTTTCTGCAGAAGAAACTGGTGAAATGCCTATTTAACCATCACAAACACCTTCTTTATGTAACTACCCAGAGCCTGAGGGCTGGTGGGGTTTTTTGAATGTGACAAACAAACCCCATGATCTTATACCTAATTCAACACTACGTGCAAACAATACTGATGCATGCACACACACATCTGTGCTCCACTCGTGGCTGTGTGCCACAAAGCAGGCACTGCCAGCAGCTCCATGGACTCACAGGCAGTCACTGCTCCCTGCCTTACAACAAAAATAGGAGGCAGAGGAGGGGCAAGGCAAGTGGGGAAGGGCTGCAGTGAGGTTCTGAGACACAAACAGAAATCAGACAAGTACCTCTCCATGAGAGATAACAAGATTTAAACACCCAAATGCCTTCTGTGCTTTTGAAAAAAAAAATTATATACAATTGATTTTGGTGTTAATCCAGTAAAAGAAGCATGACCCTTCTAAAGGTACACTTCAAACAACATCAGGCTGTGGCAATGTGGAGCAAAGAGAGATTCTTCCCTTCATGACTGTTACTCCTCAATCATTTCTGATCTATAATTACCAGGATAGTGAGGTTTCTGTTGAAAGACTGTCTTAAAAGAACAGTGGTATAGTTGTAGACATGTGAAGAAACCCCAATTAAATTCTATTGAACACAAGATTCAGAATAACTCAGATATTGCAGCCTTTTAATTTCAGAATAGTATCTGAAATAGCATCTTACTGAAAAGCAATGAGTCCCCATTTTCATACCTGCTTTACCTTTTTTCAATACAAAGTCTACATTTAAGTTGGAAAGGGGAGTCATAGTAATGCTTTCTGACCTTTTGCAAGTTAAGCTACATGAAGAGTTTGACAAAGCAAGATGGAAAGTGATTCATATGAGATATTACTCTGTTTAATGCATGCAGAAAAGATGGCAGAAAAGGTCAGCTATTCACCCTCCTTGCATTCCTAACTACGCCTTGCTTTTCCCATCTAATGATGAATTAGCAATATACAGCTTTTTGGCACCAACTCTGCATGTTCTCCCATGATAACATTTCAGGATACAGCACCAGACAGCTTTTGCTGTTTCAGGGCCACAAAATGCAAACTCAAGAATTCTGTTCCAAAAGAAAATTAAGATGTGCAACACAGCGAGGCCTTTGTGCTTTAAGCCAGCTACACTCCTGATAAACTCCAAGGGAATGCACAGATTGCTTTAGGCAATACAGGAAAGGACGAAGTAGAAACTGTAGTGCAGTTTTGAATGCCAAGTGTCTTTACGTGGAGACTCCTTACCTTCTCATGCGCTCCTGCTCAGTGGTATCCAGCGCTTTCAACGTGCGGGCATACAGGATCACGATGTCAGAACGCTTGGCCTTCTTATTGCACTGAAACCAAACACAAGCTCAGTTCATCTACAGGAAGCTAACCATCCACACTATGCATCCCTACAAGTCTCTAGGTATTGTTTTATTTCGATTTGAAGGGAGGGGTTGTCCACTGGAGAACAAAGCCACAAACATTTACACAGCATGTTGGCAACATGCTCCCTCATACAGACACCAGAGCTCTAACTGGGGCTACAACAACAGTTTAAGTCACACATCCTATTGCACCTTTAATAATCCATCTCCTTGCTTCCCACTAAATGTGTTCTGCTAATGCTAATGCCAGCAAGGCAGCATGGTCAGGTAAGTTCCAGAGACAAAGAAACCCAAATCAGACAAAGAAGAGAAAACAAAAAGATCTAAACGAAAACACCAGCCCAACCTTAGGTTTGAAAACACCAAGACTAGCTGCTTGGCCAACACACAAGGATTCAGGAACCTCTGAGCATACTGCCAACTCTTATTTCTGTACTATATTCCTTTAATCAAATTCTACAGGCCCAAATCCATAAAAGTATTCCAGTGTTGTATGAAACACTGACATCTGACTGATTTCAGTGACACACGGTGAGTCAGATATTTCAGTAATTTTGTGCATCTAGCTGCAACCATTTAGCACTTTACAGTCACCTTAAAAAGAAGGCAAGTTAGAACTTGCCGATGCCATAATTTTTTCTAAGTTTATTGTTTTGCAAATATTCTTTGTTGATCAGAAAATAAGTGAATACTCAGATTGAGTAACCTTTGCTCATTATTAAAGTGCTCAAACATTAAATTGCTGTGTGCTTCAAATGCAGACTTCTCTATTATTTAGTAGAAGGAAGATAACACAGGCAATAGTCTCAGGGCAGACAACCTCCCTCCCCTTGTAAAGAACTGCCTTACTGAGCAGTAAATGGCTATGACAGTTTTCCTGGCAGCCAGCAGCTGTCATTGGCAGGATCAGGAATGCAGCAATTTCACAGTAACTTGCACTCAAGCCACTTAGTATACAGACCATGCACAGCAACTCTGGGCTATTCAACCAGAGAATGCCCAGTTGCAAAGGACAGTGACTGAAAATGAAGGGAAGATGATTTAGCTTCAAGGTTCTCTCCAGAGCAAATTCTCCCAGGAAGTTTTTAGTATTTATATCATTGAAAGAGGAAGAGGGAGCAAGCAACCCTTGAGATGTTAGCGTTCAAGAAAAAAGCAGCCACTAAGTTCCAAAGAGGAAAGATGCCAGACAGGTCTCTCAGAATGCTGTCTGGGCCTGAAGTAGGGGAAGAAAAGCTTACACAGAACTGACAGAGTAAGAAAAATCAACTTTGGGCCTTTGCTATGGCAACAGGGATTCTTTAGGTTTAGTCACAGCACACGTCAAGAAGAAGTTTCTTGTTTTGAGAAGGGAATCCTGCAAAGTCAAGCAAGAATACCGAAGCTCCCAAAATGACGAAGCCAAAGAAGCCCTGGGCTTCCAGCCACTGACTCAGAAAGCAGCAGAACTGAATCCTATTTACAAGGTACTCGTTGACCTATTTTTTGTCAACATTCCTTCATGGAAAAAAGGAATAAGGAATGGAAACATCACAGAGAAGTGCAGACCTCATCAAAAGAGATCAGCATTAACCATGGAAAGAAAGCTGGAAAGAAAACTTTCAAAAGCTGATTCACCACTTGCAAATGGACATGAAAGGATGTAAGTTGGTTCTCATTTGCTCTCTGCAAGCTTCCTAGACAACCTGGTCCTCTTAAAGGCTGCGAAAGCAGATGCAGATCAAAACAGAAGATCAATCAACTAAAAACTAGATTAGATGACCTTTAGGATCCTTTCCAACCCTAACCATTCTGTGGCTCCAAAACAGTTCTCAGGCAAATTTTTTGTCCAATAACCTATTCTTTATGTTTAATTAATTGCTTCTAGGAATCTGTCTGCTATTTCCATTTGAGGTGGTTCTCTCCAGGACCAGAGTGGGGCATTCTGAAACCATTTCCAAGTTTAGCACTCGAACTCACACTTTTGCCTCTGCTACTTACAAATGCTCTACTTCAGGGAGAAGATCCAAGTCATAACCCATCCTTTAAAGTACTGCTAGCTGTTCCTGGCCTAATAACATCAAAACAGTGGTGGGGTTTTTTATGTCTGACAGCAGCTTCACACAGCAAACAGTTGTAACAGTTACAGTGATCACATCTGAGGCACAAGTTAGGCAGCCATAGTAAGTGCTGCTTTCTAGTGCATATAAACATCCATTTTACCTGAGGGCACTTCCCTGCCTGTCCCTTGAGCCACCTGTCAATGCACGTGTAGCCAAAGAGGTGCCCACATCGCAGTGCTGACAGACGGTGGTCCCCAGCGTTGGTCCATTGCTCAAAGCAAATTGCACAGGTATCTCCTTCCTCCTCATCTGGAGGTGCAACAGGAACTGACGGCTCCAGTTTCTTTAGTGGAGTTGTCTAGGATTAAAAATTTAAAAAAACCACAACCGTTTTAGAAAATGCAGCATTTATCATAAGTAATCTGTCTCCAAAAGCATTTAGTTCACCTTACTTGCTTTTGCTGGACTTCAACCTCATCTTCATGACTTTCATGTTCTGCAGAAGCTTGAGACAAAGCTTGAGGTGGCTCTGCTTCAACCTGACTGGACACTAAAGAAAGCACTGCTTAAATGAACTGATTCATAAGGAGGGGAAAAGGAGTTTTCCTGCTTTGACCTGAAACCATCAGGGCACAGGTTAAGCAGTGACACAGCACAGGTTACACACAAAGCTTCAGATCAGTGCCCTGGACAGAGTCCATAGGGTGTAAGCCCTTCTACACATCAACAGTAGTGCTGAAGAATTTTATGTTTTCTTTTATGAAAAGCAATAGAATTTCAGCGAAAAAGGAGAGGTCTTTTAAGGACAGCAATTGTTATCAGAATTTTCTGACCTGCATGAAACCAACAAATCTGGTCTATAGTTAAGCTGATATACGGTTATATCCCTGCATCATTATGCCCTGAGAAAGACAGACACCAATATGCAGAAGCTGCTTTGCCAAGGGATCTAAGTATGCATACTTCATGTGCCAAGAAAGCATTTCCCGTATGCTGGCTGTCCATTCACTCTGACTTCAGCAGTTTTCCATCTGGTAATTGTCTGAACTACCAATTCTGCCTATATTCTCCCTATGATTTTGTGGTGGGCCTCTGTCAGCCCAGCTGCTGAGGCACAGGCACACAGAACTGCTATGTGGGGATCACCACCACTAGCACAGTAAAAAAGGAGCAGAAATCACTGCCTCCCCTTTAGCTCCTGACAAAACAAGAGTTATTAATCACATGTAGTAATCAAGGTAGATATTCTCCATCCTGTGGAAGTATCATCTAACCCTGACTAATGTCAATAGTTTTCAGCCTCTGTGGTTCTGGGCTGTAAGAGGAGCCACTGGCTTATATAAGCATCTAGGGAATTCCAGAAAATCGAACAGAGAGCATATGTTCACACAATATTACACAGCATATGACAGCTTGAGCTCCTGTCACATGTAAAACTAGCCCAGAGCAAGCAGAATGGATCTGTTCAAAAGACGCCTCATAGATGTACCCTTTAAAAAAGGTAATGAGGTGGGCTGGTCAATCAAAACCAAAACTGAGGGCAGAGAGTGAATCATAATGACATTCCCTAGAGACTGGTAAAAACATAACCTTGTTCTTGTATTCTCTGGGCATCAATAACCTTGACTAGCAAGTTAACTATGTCACTCTTTTCTTAAACTGTGCATGTTCATCGCAACGTCACTGAAGTGTGTGTCAGCCTGTGAACATGAGTTTAGCTAAAGAATTGCGAGACAGAAAAAGTTGAGGAAAGAAAAACAAAAAGCATCTCCATCTCCTCAGTTAAGTGTCACAAGTTACAGAAATGAAAACTAAACTGAAGCAGATTGAAATCTCAAATAATTAAAAAATACTGAATAAGATCCTTCTCTGGAAGCACTCACTGATGTCCAAACTGTGACCTGATGTCTTCAGCAACACTCCTTGATAATATATAATAGTGGAAGCATGACAAGCAATAATCTCTAAAATTTAAGTTACAAATAATCCTGGAAATGTTCAGAATAAGTAGCAGTCTGCAAACAGCAAAAAGATTGTATTTAACATTATGGCAGCAATCACCCATTGCTGCTGCTGCTCTTAGGAGCTGCTTGCCAGGAAGCCGTGTGGCAGCAACCTGCTCCTGTCAGCTGTGGGCACAAAGATCTCTGAGCACCGTCTGTTGCAAAGCCCGAAAGGATTTCCCTACTGAGTTTTCAAACATTAAGAAAAGTGTTTGAAATCAGTCTCTACACAGCTCAAATACAGCACAAACCTCCTGAGCTCGCTGCTGGAGGTGTCTCCTGGGCTGATGGTAACAGTGGTGCTGCTGCCTCCACTGCTTCCTCCTCCTCCTCCTCCTCAGAAGTGCTGCTGTCAGAGTCACTCACTTCTACTATCTCGTCTGGGTGCTGTTCCTGGATGTCCCTTGCAATACTGGGGGGCTCCAGGTGTGGAACTGGTCCTGCAGCTGGCTCTTGGGTCCTGCTGAGTCGAAAGTAATGGTCCAATCCTGCCCTGAATCCAGAAAAGCAAGAAATGAAAGCCACAGTCATTTCAGGTAAGCTAAAGACTCAGCATGTTTCTCTGTAAACGTTTGCAGGAAAATTCACAGGTTTTGACTGCAGCAGAAAGGTATCATAGCTATCAAATCAGGCCTTCTCTGGTAGGGGAGCAATCCCATAGGACAAACCACTTTGTGAACAATCTGCAGGATCAGCAACAATTCATTTTGCTCAGTTCAAAGAAAGTCTCTTCATTACAACAATTACATTGCCTTCTTTTGCGGGGGAAGGAGAGGAGAAAAGCAAAGCAGTATCATTCACTAATAAGCCTAAGGAAATCCCTAATCTGTCTCTCCAACCCTAACACAGCCCTGGTTCCTGGAGCCACTGATACCATGAAATGTAAAATGCTTGTATCAGAGCCTCATTCCACTGATGACTTTGTGCCTAGTCTTTCTACTTTCCCTCTTCTACTGGAACTTCATTCCTAGACAGAAACATCCTCCCCTCTCCCCCCATCAGTTCAGCTATCATCTCAATTATCCTTCAGATGCAAAAGAGTTTTTTGAGTTGCCATCCAGCCCTGACAACTACAGTGACCTTCACAGGCAATCTGAGGGCAAACAATACAGTTGTGTTTAATCAGCTGGGAGGAGAAGAGCTCTTGGTCTCACTGAATTTAAAAGCAGTGCTTCAGTTAATTATAATTTCACCCTTGGCATGTACGAAAGCTAGAAAAATAAGAAAAAAACCCAAATAAACCAGGAACTGGGATTTCTTTCTGGCTGGAGAGCATCCCCACTCATCCCCCTTTAATCCCATCACAAATGGTATTAAACAGAGAGGATTTTTCATTTTGTCTGAAAGTTAAAAAAGAAAAAAAGGCAACAAAAAACTCTACAGAAAAATATCCATTTGTATGTTTGTGAAAGTTTTTGCAGCAATTGTCACCAGAAAATATCATCAGGCAGTCCCCAAATCAAAGCTGAAATGCAAATCAGAGCACAAGCTCCACTGAGCTAAATGCTGGCTGGAAATGCCGACAGTCAGCACTGCTGCAGGAATCATGGACAGGAATCTGGCTGTGCAGAGGGAACAGTGCGAGCAGAAGCTCTGCAAGCAAAGTTCAAAGTGTAGAAGGGCTCAGAAATCAACACCAACCCTGCCAACATATGAAACAGGGGGATTCACTTAACAAGGGCTAAGAACCTGTCAGAAGTGACCAGAAGTACTGTGCTATTACTGAACTTAAAAGGTAGTGAGGTAGCCTGGATTTGGCCCCAGCCACACACCTGGGCTGGGCTAGGCTCTGTAAGTCAGGAAGCAAGGCAGTTTTGAACCAATGTTGGACTTGATCAGAGGGCGGTTCAGACCCAGTTTCATCTCTGCTTTACCTGGCACTGATTGTCCTCTGGGAACCACCAATTCTCTGCTGCCTGAGAGCTCTCCTCACTTGCAGACGCTGTGTGAGCTCTGGCACAGGCAGGGGTTGGTGAAACGCCCCTTGTAGCCTCTGCAGCCCACTGGGGGCCGTGGCAGGACTTAGTGGTGGGTCAGGCTCTGCAGCTGCTTCCCTTGTTGTACCAGCGCTGGGTGTGACAACAGCATCATCAGCAGGAAGGACTGCAGCGCTGCCTCCTCCTTCACTGAGCATGGGAATATGGGATGAGAGTGCTGTGTGACCAGAGGGCTCCAGGGGAAGTGTCTGGAAGTTCTCCACTGGGAAGTTCTCAGCTGCTGGTTGAAGATCAACTTCCATCTCTTCTTGAGCCATTTCTGCAAAGAGTTGAAGAAAATTAGTATTTACTTGCAAGTGCACACCCTACTCGTAGCCTGATGGGAGCAAGAATCAGGTGCAGCGCTCAGTGACTACAAAAGCTTTTAGAATTCAGAGTTAAGAGAAAATTTGTCCTTTTGCAGCAGAGCTAAACCACAAGTCAATACACATATGTGAGCTGGGAGTACCCTCGCAGAGTCCTGGGCTCAAAGTCTTTGGCTCAACAGCAGCTAGCACCAAAGGCACATTGCAAAATCAACTTAAATAAGCATTTGGATGAGCTTGCACAGTTAATGTTTTCTTGCTGGCATAATTTACTTGCCAAGTAAATTCATGTGGATTTTGGAGAAGGGGGCTTGGGAATATTTGAGAGACTCTTGCTGGTGAGCAGCACTGCACAAGCACCAATAAATACCTCCAGAAACAAGCTCCATGACAGTCCTTTGCTGCACCCGCTCTCAGGAGGTGAGCTGATGTTCAAGTTTCTTCAAATAAAATTCCCTTATCATGACAGATCACTGTGACCCTTACCCAGAGCTCACCAAACAACCCTTCAGGTATTTACCAACATCAGCCAAATCCAGAAAGGGCATCACAACAGAACACATGACTGAGACATTATTGGTACCAAGTTATCTGCAGTATCAGCATTTGTGGTTCCATCTTAAGACCAAGACTGGATAAACATGAAATTTGCAGAATATAGTGCAATATATAAAAATATATACATGCATATATATTATTAAGGTTGGTTGCCCCTCTACAACTTTGGCAGATGGATTTCAGATTATCTCCTGAAAAGGAGTACTACCTTAGGGTTTGAATAAAAACAGAGGAGACAACAGTTTGGGCATTATTAATTATTATGCAGCTGTCAGCCACCAAATTAAGAGCACTTTGGTCACACTGTTCTTACAACATAAAACATTTTTTATTTTTTATTAATTTATTATTATAATTAATTACATTAATTTAATGAATACATGCATCAAAACTCACAAAAGTTCTTCATTGGAAGAAGTGTGTAGATTAAATTCTGCAAGCTGCTGAAAGTCATTCACATTCTCCAAAAAGTACTTAAGCAATCATAAACCTGAAAGGCCTTGGGAATTGCAGATCTTTAGCATTATTTAGGATTCCAAAGCATACACCAAACTGTATCCAGCTAGGGCTGTATAAACAGGGCACAAGCTACTTGTAGTATAAAAAGTAGCTAGAAAATGTACACAAGAATTAATAAAGGAGGATGTACTAGAGCTCAAATATTTTTATAGACCTTTTAAGAAATTCTAACTCACGAGTCTTTCATCATTCTTATTCTAATTACCAATTCAGCCTAAGCTAGGCCAAACATAGCTGTTAAATGCCACCTCCCATAAGAACAACTGCACAGCCAAGACATGATAACATTCAACAATCAAATACTGCTTCTCTGGCCCTCTGTTCATGTTTGTGACAGAATTGCCACCTATAAACATAATAATCGCTTTATTTTCACCGTACATAGAATCGTGATGTTAAGGGGTTGGAAGAGGTTGGTTAAAGATACATCCCAATCCCCTCTGCCATGGGCAGGGACACCTCCCACTAGACCAGGTGCTCAAGGCTTATCCAACCTGGCCTGGAGCACCCCCAGGGCTGGGACATCCCCAGCCTCCCCGGACAACCTGTTCCAGTGCATACACTAACTGTGAGACTTACAAAAACTTTAACACTGGCATTTTCACGGTTACACCTTGAAACTCGGCCCAAAGCACCAGTGCTGCCTCCACCCAGCCAGCTGCCTACCAGGCAGTCCCGGGCAGAGCTCGCAGACCGAGGGTCTCCACAAACGAGCTTCCTGGGCCCACATAGGAAATCCCGAGAGCTTCCAGGGGGCAGAGCTCGGCTGGCAGCCTCAGGGCTCGGCTGGCAGCCTCAGGGCTCTCTCCCCAGGGCTGAAGGCTGAAGCAGCAGCTTCCCCTTGCGGAGGGCACACAGGCCCCGCTCCGCGAAGGGTTCTGCTCTACCTGCTTTGACACCAGGTTTATAAAAAACTGAACACGACCCAAACGAAACACACGCTCCACAAGCGGGGGGGTTCTTTGCTGGCTTTTTCACAGAGCACGCATGTTGCGACACCGAACCCGTCGCAAAAAGGGCACGGGAGCAGGGTAGCCCCCTCCGGCAGCCGCGGGCAGCCCGAGTGCTCGGGAGGAACGAGCCGTGCTGGGGGACTCGGACCGGACCGGCGGGAAGGAGATGTGGCGGGATGTCGGCCAGGGTGACCCACCCCGGTCCCACCCATCCCCACCGCCCCTCTCTCACCTCCGCCAGGCCCGGCCGCCCGCTCGAGCACCGCGCCGCCCCGCCCCCTACGCCTTATTGGCTGGCCGCGCCCCCCGCGCCTGCTGCCATTGGGCGAGCCAGAGACAGTCCCGCCCTCTTATTGGCCAGTCGGTCTGTCCGTCTGTACGACGGACCTGGGGATGACCGGGGCGAGAGGCAGGGCGGTAGGGCCTGATCTGATTGGTCAAGGCGTCGCAGGGAAGGCCGGCTGATTGGGCAAGGAGAACACTGACGGCATAGGGGGCGGGGAAAGAGGGGTGGAGCGAGATTTCATTGGCGGAGCTGCAGAGGCGCGAAAAGAGAGGGAACGCAAATTGATTCAAAGCGGGGGCAGATGGGCGTGGCGTTGCCGTGGCGACGGCGCGGCCGCGCTGGGGTGGGCCCGGGAGAGCCGGGGGGAACTGGGGAAGTCCGGGGGGAACCGCTGGGGAGACAGAGGGAAGTCTGGGGGGAAGCTGGGGGCAGATCGGGGAGAGCCGGGCAGAACCACGAGGGAAGCTGAGGGGAACCAGGGGGGAAGCGGAAAGGATTTGGGGGGGAACCGGGTGGGAGCCCAAGGCGAGGCGCAGGGGCTCCAGAGGAGCCGGGCCCAGGATAATCACAGAATGGGTCAGGCTGGAGGGGACCGCAGTGCGTCATCTGGTCCCACTCCTTGCTCAAGCAGGATTGTCCTAGAGCACGTTGCACAGGTTGTGTCCCGATGCTTCCGGAATATCTCCAGTGAGGGAGTCTCCACACCCTCTCTGGGCAAGGTTCCAGTGCATGGTCACTCTCACAGTAAGGAAGTTCTTCCTCATACTCTAGTGGAGCTTCCTGTGTATCAGTTTCTGCCCGTTGCCTCTTGTCCTATTGCTGGGCAGAGTTTGGTCCATCCTCTGACACCTGTCTTCAAATACTGGCAGACACTGATGGGGTCCCTTCTCAGTCGTCTCTTCTCAAGGCTGAACAGGCTCAACCCCCTCAGCCTTTCCTTGTAAAATAAACTGTCTGTTCCATCCCTCTGGTCCCCCCAGGCTTCCTGCTGGCCTCCCTTCAAGCCCCTCACCCTCCAGCTGCCTCCGAGGTGACCCCAGGCACCACGGAAACAAACACACGTGTATTGAACCATCAGTCTCTGCGAGGGGAAAATGGGGCAAGTGACACCCCTGGGCTTGCTGCCCCTGGTCACCCAGCCCCGTTTTCCACAGTTAACTTCCTTGGTTTCTGCTTTTCTCCAGGTCAGCCAGGGAGTCCACAATCTCTGCAAAACACAAGGATGGCATTAATCAACACAGAGTATTTGTTGTAGGCTTGTTTGGGTTTTTTTAACAGATGAGAATATGGCTTTCCCTCGCTGATAAGGGCCAGGATACTGAGTCACAGTCTCCTCGGGCAGCACAAAAGGGCAGGGATTAGCAGGGAACAGGCCTGAGCAGACAGCACAGCCTAAGGAGCCCAAACAGAGGTAGTGGTGTTTACAGAAAAACCCTTGGGAACAGCTGCAATAAGCTGTGCTTCCAGTTCAGCACCACACACTGGTGGGTGCTGGATTAGGGTCATATTAGAGTAATAAAGCCATGCTGTTTCCTCAGTGTGGCTTTGCCAATATCTCAGATGATATTTTGGCGTTTTCACTTCAGCCAGGGTGATTCCCTGTGCCAGAGGCTGCTGAGGGAGGTGCTGGTGGGAGAAGGAAGCACAAAGACATGACACACAGTGGTTTCTTATGCACATTTCCCACATCTCCTGTATGGACCTGGTCCTGTAGGACGGAGTGGATGAGATTGAAGGAAGTTTTTGCCCTTTAGACAGATGAACTGAGGGAAGAGTATGACCTCTGTGACTCCAAACACACCAGAAAAGTTCCTCTATCTTTTCCTGATGTTTCTGTTATATCTTCTGATGGAGACCAGACCCAAACCAGCTTCAGAGATGGTGAAATCTTCCCTGTCATAGAGCTATGTCCATAACTGCAATTTACTGCTCAAAGCCCAAGGCAGGAAATGTTCCTGCAGAGTGTTGTGGCTGCTCCTCCAGCTTATGGGATCTGCAGGACCTAATGGGGATTTACCCACAGCCCCTGCTTCCAGTTCAGTGCTTGTCTGAGAGAAAAAGCTACTTATATGCAATGCCAAATGAACAAACAGCCTGGTGATTATTGCCATGGAATGGGTAGATAAATGTTAATGCACGAGGTCTGGAATTGGGGGACTTGTTACCAGTAAAAGGAAGGTCAAGACAGGATCCCAAAACACAAAGCCAGCCAAATTAATCTGGGAAATAAGGGGCAAACTGACTGCTAAGGTAGCTGATTGAAGGATACAAAGGGCCTGTAGAGCAGATGTCCAGAACACTTACCCTCGGCAGAAGGACGTTGGGAAGGGTCAAAGGCCCGGCACTGTTCAATGACTTTCCTCAGGTCTTCAGGACAATCTTCCCCAAGAGGGTCCCAGTAATGGTGGTTGCAGATTTTCTCCACAATCTCCTCAGGAGTGCAGCCTAGAAACCACACGCAAGCAGGAATGTCAGGATGGAGCTCTGCTGCCACAGGAGGGTGCTGGGGAGGAAACCCAGCACGAAACCATGCCAAGAGCCTGTCTGCAGCCTCTGGCAGGGAGATGCCAGCAGGGAAGTGACCCAAACTCCGTCTGCAATGAATCCCACCACATTTTGCATGACACCATTTGGCTCCACTAGAGCAAGAAGATGTTTTTATGCTTAAATGCACAGGAACATCCAATAGAAACAAAATTATTTGCATGTTTGTGGTTTAAGCATTTTTTAACCTTTACTACAAGCTGTACTTTACTATATTGGAGTTCCAGGAGAAGCTCTGAAGCTGTCATGCAGAGCCAGGCACAGCAGGCACTGCCTCTGGGACCTGCATGGGATGCTCAGGGAAGGAGCAGGGAGCATGCAATGCCAGGCAGGACCCACAGTGCCATGTGGCTTTTGCACAGGGAGCTACATACTTCTCTCTCACCTTCAAATGGAATTTTGGAGGTTGCAATCTCTGCCAGAACGATCCCAAAGCTGGAAGAACACAAGCAAGAGTCTCAGCATTCATTCCACCATGTATTCCTCACTTCTAATGGAGAGGACTGTTGGGCTATGCCAACTGGAAACACCTGCTTATGTGTTCAATTAAACCTGGCCTCCTTCCATAACTCAGCAGCTGCTCTGCCAGACACCTGCCTGCTTGCAGGCATCTCTCCTGGGAGGGACAGACACACCTGTATATTTCACAGGGCCTCTTGTAAGGGTAGTTGATGTCT
This sequence comes from Entomyzon cyanotis, assembly GCA_024500445.1. Lineage (NCBI taxonomy): Eukaryota > Metazoa > Chordata > Aves > Passeriformes > Meliphagidae > Entomyzon > Entomyzon cyanotis. The sequence goes on from JAKEPQ010000743.1 coordinate 7,809,888, forward strand.
TTCAGGTTCTCTGGAGCAATGTAAGCCAACATAGAGACTTGTTTCCAGTTCTTCTTGGCTTTCCTCTTGATGGATGATTCTGTTTCACACAGCTCAAATCCTGACAGCTGATTGAGAGAATGAGAGAGAGAAAAAGAGAAGTAAAAACCTGTGGTGCAGCTGGGGACTGCCCTGAGATGGAGAAAACAGAGTGAGATGCCCTGGGCAGCAAAGGTTGCTGTGCAGCCATGTGTGCTGCCCAGCACAGCTCTCTTCCTGCACACAAAACCAGAGGTGAAGGCAGGTGAATTGCTCCAGCTTCAGCTCATCCCAGGGTGGATGCTTCAGAAACACTTCCTTTGCTGGTGATCAGATCAAGATAGGGAGCATTAAGTGCCATAGGTGATAGGGGAGATGGCACTACCCCATTTTATCCTGGACCGTCACAATTCCCTTCAGTGTTGGTGGAGGGAGACGTCCACATAACCATTCAAAACCCCCAAAAGCATCTCCAAATGTGGTGCTTACCTTCACACAGTAATCCCCAGCCACCAGGAACTTGCTACTGCAGATGCAGCCGTGGAGTCGGGACTTCTCCCCCGTCTGGTGCAACCTGCAGATGGATGGAACCAAGAGCAACACATGATGATGATGATGGACCCATCCCCAACTCGACGCTCCCTCCTGCCATGAAGGGAATGACTGACATGCATCCAGAGAAGCCAGCAGCTCTCTGCCTGTCTTGGTGGATCAACCCTGCCAAGCCAACCTTTCCAGGAGGAGCTGGAAGAGTCACTGTGGGCAAAACAGCAAGCCTTGTGCATGAGCAGGACCCGTAAGGAGAACTGGCCGTGCTGTTGGGTGCTTCCAAATCTGCCTTGTGGATCTGGGGAAGGGGATTTCCCCTTTCCAGGCCTTTGCAGGTTTGAAGCTGGATGTAGGCAACAGTGACCAGGGTAGATGGGTGCTACTGCATCCAAATCCACTACCTACCTCTTCACCACCCTCTCGTCCCAGTGTCCCAAGGTGGTGTCACTGGGAAACAGTGTCTAACAGGATACCATTGCCTACTCAGAGATACCAGGAAGCTGCACACAGCTTTTGGATCATCAGGTGGACTTACTGATCCATAAAGGTGCTCACCTGTAAAGGCCTCTGGCGGCTCCCAGCGCCATCCGAATGCGGATGTCCCAGGAAATATGTTGTTGCTTGTTCAGCACATCCCGCAGCGTCCCGTGCTTGCAGTACTCCATGACGATGGAGAAGCAGGGGCTCCCATCTGCAAAGCAAAAGCAGCCTGCCTTGTGCCACCTCTTGGGAGGGGACAACAAACCATCTGCCACCAGCTAGTGCTGGGGAGAGGCAGGGGAGGAAAAGGGTGATATTATTGTGACACCCCTACCGTTCTCCTCAATGCAGATCCCGTACATGCGCAGGATGTTTGGAGATTCAAACTTCTTCAGGGTCTGAATCTCCTTCTCAAAGATGTCTCTCACTTTGCTGTGGAAAAGGATAGAGTGGTGAGATCCCTGGAACAAGGCATGGCATGGTGCTATGCCACACTCCCAGGGGGCACACTTGCTCCCACCCAGGACAACTCACACTGGATCAGTGGTCAGTGGCCTCTTGAAGGTTTTGATGGCAACAGGGTACTTGAGGTACTCGCCCTCATAAAGGTCATAGCTCTCGGTGTCCTGCAGGTGCCTGTGGAAAGTGAGCTGGTCCCTCTTGATCTCAGTGATGTCTTCTCTTTTGCCAACATTGACCTTCTTCAAGCCTGCTCCAGCCATGTGCCAGAAGGGAACAAGGGATGTGTTAGGCAGGGCTCGGGGGGAAAGGACACAGTGCACAGGGTGCAGGTGGTGTGACGGTGACTTACGCTCCATCTCACGGATGACTTTGTTCAGCTCGCTTTGCATCCAGTCTACCTTGCTCTCCATACACTGCCTGTTGATGTAGATCTCTTCAGCCACATCTTCAGGCTCCTCAGTACCTGGGGAGAGAAACAAGCAGAGGTTGGGTTGTCGGATGAACAAGCAGGGCTGTATGGTTTGATTTTCTCACAGTTTAAATGCCCGTTTGACTCTCTGTGACCATCAAGCCAGAGCTGGGCAGCAACTGGAGCAGTTGGAGGGCGGGGCCAACCACCAGTATCATGGAAAGAGGGTTTGCTAAATGCACTTACTTGCAATCACCTGGTCCAAGAAAGCTCTGTCATCCCTCAGATCCTCAGCATCCTGCCTGCGACATATTTTTGCCTGGAAAGCTTCCAGGAAAGCCTGCTTCTGCTCTGCCTGCAGCAGGAGAGAGAGCCCCTGGGCAATGTCCTCCAGGCTTTCATTCACCCAGACAAACTCCTCACCAGCACTTCGGGCTCGCAGGAACTTCTGAATCCAGCTGGTCTGGCTGTATTTCATCACCAGTTTCTGGGCTTCCCCCAGTGCCTGGAGCAGTTTTTTCATCAGTTCCTCTTCGTGGTGGGAGATGTGTTGTTTTGGCTGAGCCCTGAGAATCCTCACAGGCTCCAGCAGGATCTGGATGCGCTCCACGAGGCGTTGGCACTGGTGCTTACAACACTTCACCTGCTCAAATTGGGCGTAGATGGCCTGGGCCACAGAGAGGACCCTCTCCACGATGTCCATGCTTGTAGCAAAGCGCTTGGCTGCTGGGGATGTGGTCTGGCAGTGTCTGGTGCAGGTAATCCTCTGGTGCTGCTTGAAGATCAGCTGGATACAGCTCTTCCACACCTTCCGCCCTGAGGAACAGACCTGATATAGCACACCATCCTCCCACAGCCCCTGACATCTCCAGCTGCTTTGCTTTCTCTGCTTTGCCCGGCACCGCGGCTCCCCATGCAGACTGGAGCAGGTGCACACAGAGACATCAGTAGCAATGGCAGTGGCACATCTTTCTCTGCACTAGCAAGAGATGTTTTGGCTTGATTTATGTACATTAATTTAAGTGTGAGTCATCCCAGAGAGCTTCCACCCAGAGGAGCAGGGACATCAGTGACACAAGGAGCATCTCATGGGCAGCGTTCCCAGCTCTGGCCTCGCATCACCTTGGGATCCTGCCCGCAGAGCCTGCATCTGACTGTAAAGATCTGTTTTCATTTCTACCCAAAGTCTCTCTCTATGGTCACCCATCTAATAAAGGCTTGCATATCTTCACAGCCCCAGCAATCCCAGCTTCTCCACATTTCCCCCCCATAGCTCTGTTCTACCCACTTAAGATTTTAAATCAAGCTCTTTCCAATCAAGCTCTTTCCAATCATCCCCACAGGAATGGTTCCTGCTCCCCAGCCCACATCCAGGTACCAGGGACAGAAAATCACCCCTGTAGCAGGGAAATTAACAGCAGCCACCTGCACCATGGATGCAGCCGGAGCTAAGAGAGGGGTGCCAGGCTCTACAGGCTGACAACAAGATGGAAGCACACCCAGAAACCAGCAGCAGCCACTCTCCCGTCCTCTTCAGGCTCTCTCCAGCGTGATCCCTGAGGAAGAATCTCGTCCACTTACCAGGAGAAACCGGCTGCTTCCTGGTCCTGCTTTGCTGACCTCGGCTGCCTCCGCAGACTGGAGGGGCAAGGCAGGACGAGCATGGGTTTAAAGGGTGTCACAGCGGAAGGGACATTGTGCAACCCACTGCAGCTTCCCACGCCATGACGGCTCCCAGTTCCAGGAAAGCTATTTGGGGTATCCCCACGGGCTGTGTGCCCTTGTGCTGGGTTTTACCTGGTGGAAGAAGGAATTGCCCACAGGAAGTGCAGGGGGAAGAAGAGGATGGGGAGGTTGTGCTCCCATGTATTGATGCTTCTGCTATTTCAAGCACCACAACCCATTCTTCCCTGCTGTCGGCGGTGGGAAGGCTCACCCAGGGCACTGTAACACTCACAGCAAGGTCTCTGTGTCCTGCTGAACTTCCTGCACCTGCAGCAAGACCCTCCAGAGCACACCCCTGCTCTTCTCCCCACCCCTGAGCCCCAGGACCCCCCAGCACCAAAGGAGGCAGGCTGCGGGCACCCATGCTGGAAACAGCGCTTGACCTCTGCTGGGAGCACAGGAAGTTCTGCAGGCAGCTTCGTCAGAGAGCCAGACTGATTTTGGGAAACTTTGGGGAGCATGTGACACTATTGCCCAAATTCAGAGAAGTGAGTGGCAACCTCTGCTTACCCAGAGCCCCGGCGTCACACAGGTTTGCTGATTTCCCCTGCAAAGCTCCTCCCTCACTGTGGTTGATGAGGGGAGCCAGGAACAGTGGCTCCAAGGGCCATCAGTGCCTGGAAAGGGACACACCGAGGGTGGGAGAACATGCGAGCAGCCCCGGGGGATACATTTGCCAGACCCTTTTTAGAAAGTTTTATTTTTCAAAATATACAGTTTATTTACAATTGTAATGTCTACAGTTTTACATATAAATTTATTCCAAACCTTTAAATATCTGCAGTAAACATTAGGGAAAAAATAATAAAAAATAAAATCACAGGATCAGCAAAAAAGGGCATCTCATAGTAATTCTTTTCATTGGAGTTTGAGTTTCAAGTAGCCAATGTCTATGAAAACTGTGAACTTGATAAACCTGGCAGAGAGATGTGGGTGCTCTAGTTAGAAAAGGCACAATCCAGACCTGTGGGACCCACCCCAAAAGAAAAGAAACACCCTGTGCTGAGATCGGGCCTGGAGAAGGACCTAGGATAGGGAATCCCCTCGGCACGAGTTAGGCAATCGGGTTAACTGCAGCACGTTGGATGCCCTCGGGAGAGGACATCCGGGAGAGACAGGGCTCCGGCAAGGTGCCAGGGCAGAGGAGGGAGGGCAGCATCAGGCACTTCATCTTTCAGGCAGCAGATCTGCCCGTGCATCCATAGCCTGGAGAGGGAGGGCAGCAAGGCAGGGGCAGGAGTCTCCCAGGGAAGCCCACAGCCTCCTCCCCTTTCCTCACCACCCTCAGCCCCACTTTCCCTTGCCAGTGCCACGGCTGGACCACAGCACTCCACAGGGCTGCACCAGTTTGGAGTCACTGCTGTAGCACAGCCCCCAGAAAAGGGGCAAGGACCAGCTGGCCTTGCTGGGGGCTGGGGAAGGACACCAGCCCAGTCCAGGGGGGATGGAGACAGCAGCTGAGCACTGGGCTGGGGCTGTCAGTCCTCTTTCTTGAAGGTCTCCTCAGGGATCAGTGTCCGGAAAGGATAATCCCAGAAGCGTGTGCTGATGCCAAAGCCTGTGGGCAGGGAAGAGAGATTTCAGTCCATGACACCACCATCGCCAGGGTGTTGCAAGGGCTCTGTGTTAACTGGTGAGAGAGGAGTGTCCACATTTTGGGAAGGGAGGAAGGCAAAGTGAGGGCAAGGAGGAAGAGCAGAGGGAGCAGGAGCTGGCTGGGCCATGCCAACAAGCCCCATGGATGATAGCTTATCTGGATGGGGCGTTTTCTCCTAGGAAACCGGGCAAAGGGCAGGTTGAGCAACCGCTAGGCTAGGGAAGGTGTGGGGCGGATCTGGGGAAGCCCAGGGCCTCACCCTGCACCTGTCAACGCCTCCCATCAGGAAGAGATGCTGCCCTGGGCAGGGATGGGCACCCACATCCCAGTGCCATGGGGGTTTGGCCACTGCCATGGCATCCCCAGGCAGCACTGATGCCCACCACTGAGACAGGCTGCTGCCTTTACCCCTGCGCTGCTCTGGCTCCCCATCCTCAACCTGGGACCCAGGAAATGTTACCCATGGGCTACAGCACCTCACATGCTACTTCCCCAGCACCACAGCACTTGGCTTTCCCCATCCCAAATCCCAAATATTTTGGAGCAATCAGCTGCACGCATGCAGGTAGACTGGACTTTGATGGCCCTCCCCCCTGCCAGCTTGCACGGGTAACACAACTACCTGATCTTTGGTGTTCAAAGTGGTGCTTGACATGATAAGCCTTCAGGCCATACAGGTAGGTGCCTTTTTTGGGTGAGCCATAGTGGAGGTAATAGTGCATCATGTCGTAGATGACGTAGCCGCAGAGCCCCCCGACGAACACCGAGAGCCCCAGCACCTCGGGCAGCAGGAGCCGCAGGACACCGTAGAAGAAGCCGATCACCAGCGAGGCTGGCACAGGAGGGAACACCAGGCGGGAGCTGTCGAAGGGAGACTGGAAACGGAGAGGGACGGTGGGACAGGCAGCTCACCATACCTCTCCCAGAGCATCCCTGCTGAGCGTTGGGGAAGCCCATCTGGGAGAAGCCAACACCAAAAACCCTCCCCAAAGTTGTACCCGGTGGCGAGAGCACCCCCCATGCATGCTAAGGTGGCCAGGCAGGTGGTGGTTTTAGCTGGCGAGTGCCCAAGCTCCACAGGGCCATTTCCTCCAGAGAACCTAGAGGGAGCCCACGGCTCTTTTGGTCTTCCCCCTTGCCCAACAACACAGCTTGCAGATTTAACTCCAGCTCCTCCAAGGCCATCTCACAGCCCTCGCTGGTATTAGGCAAGTGCCTCACTTGGGATGCTACCAGTCACACTGAACAGGCACAAACAGGCTCTGCCTGGGCAAAGGCCACGCAGTAAAAGGCTCCAGTGGGGCAAAGGCCACCATTCCCACGGCCCGGCAGGTGCCAGCGGAGGCAGGAGCTGTGACTCACCTTGTGATGCTGCCCATGCAGCAAGAAATGCAGCGTGATGAGATAGTAGTTACTAGCGGGTGGCTTCATGTGGAAGACAAAGCGATGGATGAGGTACTCTATCAGGGACCACAGGATCATCCCCAGGATGAAGATGAAGGGGAAGTAGTATTTGTGGACAGGGATGGAGTATTCTACACAACGAGACGTGCAGTGGTCAGCAGGGCAGGCGACATGCAGGTGCTTTTATCCATCACCATCCTCCCCTTGGCATCAGGGTAATGCTCAGCTCTCCCTCCTTCCCTCCCTCCCAGCTCTCTTCTACCTCCCGCCCTGAGCTTCTTCAGGGAGTTTACCTGCCCCACCACTTCTCCAAAACACATTTTCTTTTGATTCCCATTAATTTACAGAAACAGTCAGCTTCTTGCTGCTGCAGGAAGCCAGTGAGGGGGGTTCCCTGCATTCCAGATTCCAGCGGGGTCTTGGACGTGCATTTCAGGGACTGCATCATCCTTGCAAAACTGCTTCACCCACCAGAACAAGGCAGGAGGGACCTTAATTGCACAGGCAGCACTCGTGACAGTAAAACAGCGCTGTTGGTGTTGGTGTTTCTTTTTTTTGGGGAACAAGAATAGATTTGTTGGGCACTTTCCCCCGCAGAACATTTTTCAGCCACCTCCCTCGTTCAGGGCTGGCTGCCAGCCCTGTGTCCCTCCTAGCAAAGTTTGGATTTCCCCAAAACCTGCTTATTTTTAAGAAAAAATAACCCTCAAAACTTGACAGCAAGGTGCCAAATGCCACAAAGAGCAGGGGATGCCCATGCAGCAGGCGCTCCCCACCCCACAGCCGGGCACAGCTGGCACTGGGTGGCACCTTGCAAAAAAAATAGGGAGTCCAGGGAAAAAAAAAAAAAAGACAACAAAGAAGACAGCCTGCCCCGGCCACGCTTGTTATTCCCGGGGGAGCCGGGAGCAGACAGTGGGAGATTCAAGGGCAGGCGCTTCGAGCAAACAAGCCCCGCTCTGTGCGGCGCCGGCGGCGCTGAGAGCCGGGTTTGTTCGCCCGCCACGCCGGCATTCAGCGCGGCCCGGGGTGGGCGGCAGCGGCGGGTGGGAGGCACCCCAGGGCTCGTTTTTGGGGATGGAGGGAAGAGAGGCAAGAGGGAGCAAACTGCAGCCCAGCTCAGAGGGCTCTGTGCCTCTACTGATCCCCTGGGGGAAGAAAATCTTGTGCTGAGAGGAGGGGATGGAGGTGGGCAAGCACAGGTGGTTGCATGCAAGGCACACGCTGGTGGCCACAGGGAGAGGTGCTGACCTGCTGCGCTTGCATGTGGCTTACGGTGAGCACGTACAGGAGGAGGGATGAGGAAGGGCTGCAGAGGTTTCCCCCCACCCAGGGCTGTCCTGCCCCTGGACACAGAGTGGGGTCAGAAGGGAAGCCCAAAGGCTTTGCTGCTGCTCATACCTGTAGTGAAGGAGGAGAAGAGCCTGGTGTTGCCCTGAGCGAGGGAGGTGTAGCTGACCCAGCTGAGATAGAGCACCACGGGCGTCCATACCATGAACACCACGTACCTATGGGGTAGAAGGAGGTGTCAGAGGGAGTGTCCTGCTGGCTGGTGAGCCATTCCCCCCTCCCTGGGAAGGCACCATCCAGGGCACAGGGCAGACCCCGAGAGCTCACCATGCCGTTTTGGAGAGGAACTCAAGGATATCCGAGTGGAAGAGGCGGATGGGCCGATCCACAGGCTGGTGCACCCACTCGTCGTACTTCTCCCCCAAGTAGCCCACCTGCCACAGCAAGGGCTTCTGCCAGTCTACCAGGTCCTGAGGGAGAAGACAGTGGTTGTAGTGCTGTGGAGCCCACAAACCATCCCAGTACCAGGCACAAAGCTGAGCTGCTGTGGGATTTTGGGCTGCAAAGCCCTTCCCATGCCCAAGAGCAGTTGCTTTCTGTTTCAAGGTGCCCTGAGCTCCCCACAAGCACCAGCACAGGGCAGATGAAGGGCCAGGCACACATCAGCTCCATCTACCCGTGAACACGAGGCTTAGCTCACGCCTGTGCCACTGGGCACGTGCCAGAGGATCAAGGTGAAGGTGGCTGGCTCAGCATCAGGCCCTGATAACTGAGGCTCTTTGCCTCTCAAGCTGCCGAGATTAGATAGTGAGCAGTGATATTCCCCAGTAGAACACCTCTGGTAGCACGAGGATCCCATCCCCATGGCATTGACCCAGCCAAGGACTTTTCTCCTTGTGCAGAGGACACATGGGGCAGCCACAATTCACTCCTCCCTGTTTGGACACCCCAGTGAGGTGTGAATTGGGGAGGGATGGGGAGCAGGGATACAGGATGGGAACACCGACTCCAGTGCTGCTGCTGTGCATGACTGAACTCAGGTGCAAGAGCAAGAAGGGACCCTTGCAGGCATGCATGTTGGCATGGCATGAAAATAGGGAGGCACAGCTGGCAGCACCACCTCTGCCACTGCTCAGCATCCTCGGATGCATCTTCTGCTGGCCTGGCCAGATACAGTGGATTCTTGGTCCCACCCCTGTGTCAGAACTGAAACCACACTTGTCCAGCCGAGCTCTGGGCCTGGCAGCTCTCCTGGGGCTGCTTGTGCCACACAGAGCTGGCACAGCAATCTGGCACCTGGGGTTGTGCTGCCAGTGGTGGGGATGGCTCAGTTCTGGGCATCTCAGGGTGAGGTGCCAGGGTGGCTGTGGGCATTTTGGGGGCTCTGCTGCAGACAGGGATGAACACAATCACACAGGAGGAGAAACAACCTCAGCTGGTTTATGGGATGGGAATGGAGCCATTCTCCATGGGGGAGGTAGGGGAAAAGTCAAAGCAAAAAGGTCATTTTGAAATGGCACATTCTCTTTTAAAGGTGCTTAGTGATAAAACATTAATTTGGGGGTGAAAGATATTCTCCTGCTCTAAAAAAACCCCACCTTTCTGCAAGATAAAAGCATGCTCACCAACCAGCTGGGACCATGCAAGGTGTGGTGACCAGATTGTGCTATGTGGGGCAGGGACAGCCAAAGACACCTTGGGGATAAATCACCACTACTGTGGCATGCTTGGAAAGGAGCTGGCAGGGCAGGAAGCAGTGCCCTACAGGGATCACCCTGCCCAGGCTGGGGAATCCCTTCCTGCTCATTACAGTGCACAGGCAAGGGAAAAAAATAAAATAAATAAAGCAATAAAATAAATAAAGCAAGAAAGAAATAAAAGCAAGCAAGGTGCGGCTTGGCAACATTTCTCTCACTGTCAGAGAAAGCCATCTCTTCCATGCTGCTGCAATGGGAGCCTCCCAGCTTGGCCACACCTGTGCAATAAAAGCATGAGCAATGCCATCCACACCGGGAGAAAGGGCAGAAGTGGCTGAATCAGTTTGCCTCCCTCACACCATCCCTTCCATCCAAGAAGTCAGCAGAAATCCACCACTCATGCAGGGAAGAGGTGACCTGGTGTTTCCCAAGAGCAAACTGTGCTGGAGAAACAACAGGACTCTTACCTTCTCCACATCCACTGTTTTGTAGCAGAGATCTGTCTGCTCTGGAGTCTGGGCTGTGGCAACCACCTCCTTCTCATCCACTGTCTCAGAGAGGATCTGAAAAGAGAAGGAAAACCCTGTGGTGAAGCATCAGTGGCAGATTCAGTTGGGGATGGTGATGGCTGTAGCACTCAGGGGTATGGCCAGAGTGAGCTCATGCCTGCTAAATAAATATGGGGAAAATCATGGTGAATTTAAGTCAGTCAGTTCCTGCAGAGCAGGTTCCTGAGGAAAGCAGCTGCCGGTGAGCTGTGCTGCCCTTCGGACTGTGCACTGAGCATCATGGGCTCGGGGCTCTTTGGAAACCTCCTGCCAAGCCCAGTGTTCAGAATACCCTACCCACTGCTGGGATGGCACTGGAGCTTCAGGGTGGCAATGCAGAAACTCTGGGCCCTCAACCAGCATTTCCCCCTGCAAACGGGCAGTGCCATAGCAGAGGTCACCTTGCTGCTGCCAGCAAAGCGAGGGGCATTGCTGGGTTAGTGCTCCTTATTCTCACCCCACTGACCTCCAATAAAATCCCAGCTTGGTTTTTGGTCCCTGAGAAAGCCAGGCTGACCGGCCTGGGGAGTGTGGCACACCCCTGCCTGTGGGCACGTGGAAAAACACGAGCAGGAGGGACCTTGACCCAGGGGAAAAGGCAAAGTGCCCTTCACAGGGTGACACTGGGCCAGGTGCCTTTGCCACAGACTGTGGAATATGGGGAGTGGGATGTGGTTGTGGCTCAAGACAGCACGCTGAGGCCCAGGGGATGCACTGGTGCAGTGGTGGCAGGATGAAGACCCACTTGGCAATCCCACTGACAAGGCCGGCTGAGAAACAGGAGAAACCTGCCTTGTCTGATGCTTGGAGGCAAACACATTGCCTGCTGCCAGCATCAGCCTCCTTCCCGTGGCTGTGCCAGCTCCAGCGCCGGCCGTGCTGATGGTGGGGGGCTTGGTGAGGTTGCAGCGTGCCCATGCAAACCCCAAGCCAGCCGTGCCCCCCGGCAGCAGTGCCAGCTCCCCATGCAGGACGTGCCAAACATGCCTTTTCTCCCTCTTTGTCACCTTGAGTTACCCATTAACCCAGAGCAGGGTACGGCGTGGCCTGGCAGCCACAGCACAGCCATGCCCAACAGGGCTTCCAGCTGTGCTGCTTCCAGAGAGGAAAGGTTTTCTCCCAGCTCCTCAATGGATGCTCTCCCTACTGCTCCGAGAGGGATGCACTGCCATCCTATTGATGGGAATGCTTCCCTGGCAGCTGCAGGAGGCCCTGGCATGTAGGAGAACTGGTGTCACCTTGCCAGCACATCAGGACTTTGTGCCGTGTTGGTGACACCAAGGCAGGGCTCAGGCACTGTTTGCTGACAGCAGGCACTCCTTGCAAGCTCTGCTCCCACCCCATTTCCGGGGCTAGCTGCATTTCAAGCCTCTCTCTGCAGGTACAGGAACTGCACTACCCAGCTCTGAGGCAGCCCCTTGCCTGGGGCAGCAGGCAGGGAAGGACAGGGATATTTCCAGCCAGCATTTCCAGGTTGGAATCCCACTGGCATCAATTTTACTGCAGGCAGAGCACTGATATGAGCTGATACCATGGACCACCACACCTCCCTCTGTGAGGATTCCCACTGCTTTTTTCCTCATCACACACTGTCCTTCAGCCAGACATTCCAAAACCCTGGGGCAGGTGGGATGCCTTGAAATCAAGCTAGGCATGGTGAAATTGTGATTTTGCCTCTGCCCTGCAGGTGCTTTGGAAGAAAATCTGACTTTAATAGAGTGAAACAGCTTATCCATGCCCTGAGAAACGGGCTGGTGCTCTCCACCTTCACTCTTGCACCACAACCTAGCCAGCAGCAGGAAGGATGCTTAAGAAAGCTGGGCTGACGCAATGCTCGGCACCTCTCCTCCCTTTTCCGAAATGTTCACACACCTCCAGTTCCCCTGCCCATGGATGCCTGAGCACCATGTCATGGCTGGAGGCTTCCCTGTCCTCCCAGGTCAGGGAGATGGATTGGGGGGCTCACATTCCGCCTCACCACATGTCACTGGGTTGGGTGACATCATTGAGATTCCATTGTCCTATGGGCTGTGGCAGCTCCCTCTCACCACCTGAGTCACCTCCTCCTCCTCCTCTTTCTCAGCCGGGCAGCAGGAGGAAGGCTCTCCTCTTGCTCACCCTGGGGCTGGCAATGAAAGGACCAGGAGCTGTGGCGCAACCAGGATGCAAACCACACTGGCATGTCCTGACTGGCTCCCCAGAGGATGGCTTGTTCCTGCCTGCCCCAAGCATGCAGGGGCCCTGCTGGGATCAAGCCCCACCAACCCCAGACCAATACTGGGACTTCTGCCCATCCTCTTCCAAATAGGAGGTGGGCTGGGAGGGGGCTGAGGGGCTGTGCTGAGCTGGGCTCTGCTGTCACCTGTGGGTGGTGGAGATGCATCCGAGCTGTCCCCAGACAAACAGGTCCTGCCAGGGAAGATGAACAAGAGGCCAGATGTAAGGAAGGGAAAGTTAACGCCTACAAGGTGCTGCAACCGTAAGTGAGCAGCAGTCCCAGTAAGGTGCTGGCTCTCTTGTTGGTAGACAACGGGGCCAAACACCCAGGGCACGGCATGATCCAGTGACTGGGTGACCCAGCATCCACCTGTGAGCATCCAGCTGCCCTGCGTGGGTCAGACAAGGCGCTCATCACTGGTTCTGCACCAGCTGGGAAGCACTGGCTGTGCCACCCCAGTGCTGTTCTGCATCAGGGCTTGAGGCATTAAAAGAACAAAATCCAGCTGTGATGTGAGCAGATACTGACAGAAGGGGTGGTCCAGCACAGTGTTCAGTGTTCCTGGGACACTTGCAGAGAAGCTGGAAACCTCCCCCTGGCTCAGACAGGCCGATGCTACCTGCAGACAGCTGCTCTGCCAAAAGCCTGGACTCAGGGGTCTTTCCACCCATTTACCCAGTGAGTCAAACCCCAGAGGAGCCCTACCATACCTCTGTGTTGCTCCAGAGCCTCCAGCACCTTCACTGAGCTCCTCAGAGGCTCAGTTTGCAGGTGTCTGCATAGGACAAGCTCTGCTGGCAGTGCAGGTACAGGCATGTAGCATGAGGACACCCCCAGAGGCACAGAGAGCCCAAGCAAGGCCCTCACTTTTGGTGGCACCATCCCAGCCCCACCATCCCATCAGCATCGTGGTCTGTGGGCAGAGGCAGGCAGAGCCCCATGAGGCTGTGTCTTAGCCCATTTAACACTGGGTGCAGCAGGACTATTAAAAGGAGGTGAATTTAACTCCTCCTAATCATACTAGCAATATAAAAAGTCACTTCTTGTTACATCACCCCCAAAGAGGTGCCTCAGGTGTCCCGCCTACATCCTAGCGAGCTCAGGCTGGGATGGAAAGCCAGGGTGAGCCTGACATGCAGCAATACTGGCAAGAGGAAGAGAAGGACACTAAACCTGAGAAGGATGGAGGATTTGCTGTGACTCACAGCCACGTCAGGCACCCCAAAGAGGCTGTGATGAAAGTTTCTCATTGCTTAAACTAGAGGGGTAATTAGATGATACACTTCCCTTCTAGTGAGACTGTTAAAATCCACTGTCTAGTTTGGGTAATTATTGGTATTCACTTTGATCTCCCCTATATGTCCTGCTTGCATAGATAAAATGTTTGGGGGTTAATTTGTCCTTAGCCAAATGGGTTTGAGTGATGCAGAAGAGGGACCTGTGGCCAAAGGACAGAGCCACAGGAAGGGGCATGGAGAGACCAGTGGGATGAAGGCTAGATCTTATCTTCTTTATCTGTTCCACATTACCACATTTTTCCCCCTTTCCAAAATCCTGGAAGTCCCTGGGGGAAGCAGGGAAGGGTGCTGGATGCCTGTGGGACCACAGCATCCTGAATGCCTCAGCACGGGGATGATGCAGCCCTGGAACTTCCAACGGGCAAGGAGAGGCACTGGCAAAGCTGTGAGGATCTGGAACCAGACTGGGGCAATACAAAGATCTCTTTGGGGTACACCTGCCCCAAAGTACCCAAAGCATGAACCCAAGCACCACTGAGGGCATCACCTCTCCCCAGAGAGGATTTCTGGGGGACAGGAAGTAGGGCAGAGCAGCTCACACATCAGTGCATGCTGGACAAAGCTTCACCACGCAGCAGGCAGCTCTGATCCCTCCCCTCTGTGCTACACCCGGGATGGTTTATCTGGCACCAGGCAGCGTCTGATCTCGCTGCGCCCTGGCGTTATCACGCCATGTATTTGCATTGGGATGGTGGCAGCTCCCCTCGGCGCGGGCTGCGGTGCCAGAACCCGTTTGTCCGGTACCTTCCTTCGCCCCAACCCGTTGGGCTCGTCACGCCTGCAAGGAGGCGGTGGCTCTCGAGTGTCCCAACAGAGGAGGTGCCATCGCCGGGATCCACCCGGGGAAAATGCAGGCATTGCACCGAGGCTGAAACAAAGCCCTGTCTGTGGCGCTGGGGCCGAGGCTGCGCCGTGGGGAAGGACACCCGGCCAGCGCAAACAACCAGCCAGAGGGACCGGCCGGTCACCGACCTCGCTGGGATGTCGAGAGGGGAATGCCACTGCTGGGCTGGTGAAGGGGGCTGGGCTGGCCCTGCTGTCCGCATCCTGCCCACGGCGTGCTGGTGAGGGTTGGTAATTGGGCAGCAGCGCCCAGTGCCAGCCGGAGGCAGTGGAACTTCCCCGGGGAACTTTCCCTTCCGCCTGGGCAGCACGGGGCTGGCACGGTGGGGACAGAGCTGTGTCATGGACACCCATAGCCCACACCAGGCAGTCAGAGAGACGCCTGGGCTCCTCTCCCCAGCAGCAATTGCTCACCACTGGCAAACCACAGTGCCCAGCACCCTGGGCTCTTGTTGAGTGCTGACAGTGCCAGGAAAGATGTCCTGTCCCATTGCCCGCTCAGTGCCATACAGGCCTGCTAAAACTGACACTGAGATCCATCTCCTGCACCCCTCCAAACACTCCAACACCTCCACACCACACTGGCACCCCAGAACCACCCATCAGCCCTGCTTCCTAGCATGGCCAGGGCGGGATATGGCCACGGAGTGGGACCCTGTAGGTACAAGGCTCTGGGCACTTGGCACCCTATGGCCCTCAGGGTCCCCTGAACCTCAGGCCCCACAGAACTCCTGGGAGCCAGGAGGCACATGCGACCTTGGCACCTTGCACACCTCAGGCACCACCCATGCAGGATCCCAGGAGCCTCAAACACCCTCTGTCCCCTTCACCCCTCATGACCTGTAGATCCCAGATCCTACAGAGCCTGATCCTGTGCTGCTCAGACCCAACACACACCATGTCCCATACAGCTCAGACAGATCTGGGTGCGCTAAACACTTATACACTGCATACACCCCAGAAATTTCCTGCCATGTATACACCAAAGCCTATCCAGCCTCTGCATGTCCTGAACAGTTTGGACCCTGAGAAGCCTGGACCTGGGGTGCCCTACAGGCCCTGTGTGGCTCAGACCCTGCAGAGTTTGGACCCACAGTGCCCCACAGACCTTGCACATCTTAGACTCCAAGCACTCTGGACTTGAGATGCTCTATAGACCCTGCACTGCCCAGATCCCAGAGGGCACTGACCTGGAGCACCCGATCACTCAACCCAGGACCTAGGGCACCCTATAGTCTCTGTCCATCCCAGTCCTGGAACCTGGGGCACCCCATAGAAACTGTTTATGCCGTCCCCTGGTCCCCTACAGCCCATGCCCAGCCCGGTCCCGGTTCGGCCCTGCGGCGGTACCTGCTCGTCGCCGGGCTCTATCTCCCCCACGTAGTACTGCTCGAGCCAGCGGCGGGCGTTCTCCGAGTGCCGGTGCGGCGGTCCGTCCAACGCCGCGCTCACGTCGGTTCCTGCTCGGCGGCGCAGCAGCTGCTCCCCGCCCGGGTGCAGCCGCACGAAGCCGCTCAGGTCGTACAGGCGGCGGTGGCAGGAGACCAGGCAGGCGCCCTGAGCGCAGCGCGCCCGCACCTCGGCGGCGCTGAAGGACCGCGGCCCCGCCGTGGCCATGGCCCCGCCGCCGGTCCCCGTCCCTGTCCCGGTCCCCGTCCAAGTCCCGTCCCCTCCCGTCCCGTCCCGCCGCCGCGCTCTGCCCGCACCTGCTTATCTGCATACATGCATATGCGGCCAGGCCACGCCCCCGAGCGCGCCCCGCCGCAGCCCATTGGGCAGCCCTGGACGGGTGGGGCATGGAGGCTCCGCCTGCCGCAGGTACCCCGGGCCGGGAAGGTGGGAATGCTCATCCATGGAGAGGCGGGACGGGGAGAAGTGGGACAGGGCACCCGCAGGGTGAATGGGGAAATGGGGCGTCCCCAGGGGAGGGGAGTGTGTCCCCAGGGCCCATGGGTGCGCTCAGGGTGGGGGAATAGGGGGTCTGGGCAATCTTGGATGGGTTGTGGTAGGGCATTGGGGTATCCCAGGGGTGGAACTGGAGTATGGGCATCCCTGGGACAGCGATGAGGCTGTGG
This sequence comes from Entomyzon cyanotis, assembly GCA_024500445.1. Taxonomy (NCBI): domain Eukaryota; kingdom Metazoa; phylum Chordata; class Aves; order Passeriformes; family Meliphagidae; genus Entomyzon; species Entomyzon cyanotis. Next base: position 7,826,501 of record JAKEPQ010000743.1, read on the forward strand.
GGGCATCCCGGGATGGTAATTGGGGGATGTAGGGCACCCCTGGGGGAATCACCCTTTCCAAAGTATCAACCCTCCCTCCAAGGGTGGCCAAGGCAGGGGAACCCCAGTCCTGGCTCAGACCCCCTAGGAGAGCAGGGTCCCTCCTGGGGTCCCCCAGAGGCCAACCCGCCCCAGCATCACCTGCCGCCAGGCACCACAGCCCCTCTCCAGCTGCTTGCAGATTTATTTCACTATTTGATTAAATTCTCAATTAGCCAGGGGAGCAGGGGGCAGCCCCAAACCCCCCGAAGAATCACATCCAAATAAGTCACAAAGACTGACAAGAAAGGAGCTTTCCCACCCATTTTTTGGGAGGCCTTCCTTCTGAAGTGGGGGATATGCTTTGGGGGTCACACCCCTGACCACAGAGGCTGGCCACATGCCAGCAAATTTTGGTATGACGAGCCACACCGGGCTGCAACCAGTGATTAAGGTAGGGTTTGCCATCCCAGGAATGGGGAGCCCCCTAGCCCCACCTGTAAGGCTGGATCATCACACCACCCCAGCCCCCTGGCTTTGGGGTGCTGTGGGGTGCTGGCCAGGCATTCACTGAGACCTTTAATCAAGGTGGATGCAAAACCTGCTGTGGCGGTTGGCATCAGCTCCACCTTCCCACTCGGCTCCCGACATGGCCCTGCCACCTGCTCGGGGGAAAACTCCTTTTTGGGTGGGCAGATTGATTTTGCACCCCAATAGGAGCAGAAGGGTTAAAGGGTGGGCATGCTCCTGGCTGCTGCAGGGCACCTGGGGAGCATTGGGGGTCCCTTGGAGGGGTCTTTGGGTGGTGGTCAAAAACATTCTTTTGGTGGATGGGAGGGCCAGGGGATTCCTGAGAGGCTGCTGGGAGATGCCAAAGGAGGTGCTGGAGTGGCACACTCTCCCAAGGGGGTTTCCCAATACCCTCAATGGTCAAGGTGGTCCTGGTTATGGTGGGTGAGCTGAGTCTGGAGCAGCCCTCTGGGCATCAGGGTGGCTTCTGGATGGACATGAAGGATTTTTGGATGAGCAAGAGGGCATGGTGGGGGGCAGAGGCAGATATGAATGAGCTGGGGCTCTCAGCTGGAGAGGTATCCCAATACCAAACCAGGGACTCCAAACCCCAAGTATGCTCAGGACAGGTGCAATGGCCATTATCCCTTTGTGGGATGCTGGGGGGAGATGCAGGGGACCCGTGGCCTTCACCCCACCATGCAGTCACTGCTGGCTGGTCTTGCCTGTGCAGCCCAGTCCTACCTTGTGTTTTGGGGCCACGTGCTGCCTAGGGCTTTCCTCTGTAATCACAGCTCATGGCAGAGATGGGTCCAGCCTTTGCCAGCCCACAGGGTTGTGGGTGACCTGTGGGTCCCCACGGCCATCCTCTCCCGAGCACACGGAGAATTGTGGTCCTCAGCTGTGCTGGAGCAGGGCTCAGGGACATCAGCCAGCCTCTTGTGAGCTGACATCTCATCTGCCCTTGTTACGGGGTGCCAACAGCTCCTGGGCTCTGTGGTGGGTGTTTGTCCCCTCATGCAAGCAACAGGGGTGTCCCCACAGTGGGTAAGCCAACCCCCAGCTCTGCAGTGAGAATGGGAAGCAGGGGGATCCTGTCACTTGCAGAGCAGGGATGCACTGAGCACTGGTGACACTGGGAGAGAGATGGTGCTGGGACAGAGCTGTACAGGAGACACCACTGTAACAGCACCAAATTGGCAGCAGAGGATAGTGCCACTGGCCTGCTGCTGCTGCTGTCCCCATCACTGTCCCTGCACTGTGCCAGCCTCAGGACAAGCAGCATCAGGGAGTGGAGCCAGCTGCTGATCAGCCTGGCTGAAATGAGAGCAGCCAAATAAATGGCTTTGGCTCATCAGTTCCTGAACTGGTTTACCCACCAGACAGACGGACAGGCGCTGGGGCTGGCACACAGGAGACAGCAGGAATGTGCTGCTGGGCTTGGGGCAGGATCAGGCCCTGCAGCACTCTGGGGCTGATGCTGGGATAGTGGAGATGTGGCCGCCAAGGAGGAGGAGGCCGATACAGACTCTGCATGGTATTGCATCCATGGGGAAAGGTTTTCCCTCTCTGCTAAACACTCGTTTCTCTGCCAAGCGCGATTATCAGGGATTAAACTTCCTACTCCACACATGGAAAGCCTCAGTGGGGATAGGGAAGACACACCATGCTTGTTACACCCTCAGTAGGAAAACAAATAGGGCTTAAAAAGCTGACAGTGGCCTTGAGGGCACAGCGTGGGTTGTTGTGGGAACACTCTCTCCCTCTTCCAGCCCCATCCTTGGGAAAGCTAGCATGGATACACACAGGTAACAGCCCTTGGGACGCACTTGGCAGGCAGCTGAAGCAAGTTTTGGCAAGCAGCTGTTCAAGGTCGGACCTCAGGTCTTCTGTGCTCGGCCTCCTCCTCTGCACCAGCCTGGGAAGAGTGCCAGAGCAGGTGTGGGGTGCATGGGCATCTCTGCAGAGCGCTGCTGGCTGGGCTCTCTGGACACAGGTGGCCTGGGATGGAGCTCCTCTCCTTGGCAGTGTCCAGTCCCTCCTGGAGCCCTGGCAAACGCGTGGCACTGGTGATGCCCTGAGGGAAGTGGTTTGACACCCTTCCCACGCGGCGTGCGAAGAGCTCACTCCTGCCTCGTGCAGAGCAGCTGGATTAATCCAATGCCCCCTTGCTCCTGCTCCAGCAGAAACCATGGATGGGTCACCCCCTGCCCTGCAGCATAACTGACCACGGTCCTCAGCACTGTCCATCGGCTGGAAAATCTATTCAATTCCCCTGGTTTGACCATGGAAACGTCCCGAGCTGGTCTGGTGCACGCTCTGGCCAAGACTCGCTGCCTGAGCAGTGCCAGCCTCCTCTCCCTTCTCTAAAGCCTACAATTCAGAGTGATATTTGGCAGGACTGGGGAACTTTTTGCACTTTACCAAGTTTTCCAAAGAGTGGGTGGGTGAGTGGAGGCAGTCAGGGGCGGGCAGCCCAGAAGAGGCTGGTGTGGGGCATCACCACGCCCCATTTCCGACCATTTATTGCTGCTCTGCATAGCAAAGGCAACAACATTTCTCTCTTCAACCGGCTCCAGGCACGTGGAATAAGCTATTCGTGTTTCTGTGCAATAGTCACTCCTGAATGGAGTGAGGCTGCTCCCAAAGGAGCCACCAGACATGCTGCAGGGTGTGAGAGAAATGCTGGCAGCATCTGGGAAGAAATTCCACCTACCTGTGCAGGGCTGCACAAACAGCACAGCAAAGGCTTTTCCGCCTTCCTCTGACGTGCCGGCCGTGCTCCGCCTCAGGGGCATTCCCATACTATGGAGATGGACCGTAATGGACTGTAATAACACACTAAACACCACGATTTGTCGGTCCGTCACCTTTAAATCACAAATCTCCTTTCCCTTCCAAGCTCCAAGAGCACTCAAGCATGGAAATGAACATACTTCCCTGCTGAATGCTGTCACGTAGGAAGGCGGAGGGCGGGAGCCCTCTCCCTGCGCTCCTGGCAAAGAACACCCTGGCCCTGGGGCTGCCGCGGCGCCGGGCAGGACCCTGATGCACCCGCCCGCTTTCCTGGGGGGCAGACACTGCCCAGGGCCTCCCCGAGCTGCAGGATGTGGGCTTTGGTTTGCGAGCAGCTCAGACGCCGCCCGGCTTTGCTTTCCCAAGAGGAGCCTCACAACCGCGGGCTGTTCCCAGGCTGATAGGGCAGGTGACAGCACATCGTCCCAGTCAGGGCTGGGGAACCCAGCAGCCCCTCAGCTATTGCAGGGCTCTGCTACCACCGAGCCCCCTGCTTGGGGGTGCAGGGAGAGGGCCGTGGGTGCAACGCTCACCCACAGGGAGGGAAAGCTGCTGGGGCCTCCCCACAGAGGGAGAACCAGCAGAGCAACACAAATTCTATTGGAACAGCACTTAAAAAAATAATTTTAATGTTTTAATTGTTTAAGATACATCATCTGTTTATTCCACAGCAGGATCCCACAGCTTGAGCTAGCACAGGGTTGGAAGCGGGCATGGCACGTGGCCCCACTCAGCAGGCAAGCATGGGAGAAGGGATCAGTGCTGGTACAGGTGGGGGTAGCTCCAGCTGGCTCATCCCTGACCACACATTCGCCCAAATCCAAAGCTCAGGCTGAAGGCAGCCCTGGAGAGGCACAGGCTGCACGCTCCAGGTGTGCACACACCGCACAGCAGTGTCCCTGCGCTGGGAGTGCCCAGCAGGCACAGCCCCAAACAGACAGATCCATCCAGTACATTCTCCAGTTGATGTGCCACAGGAAGAAAAGTCATAAACTTTTTGCCTCTGTGGATCCCATCATACTTCCAAACCTCCTTTTCCCCTAGAAACTGCTGCCTCCCTGTTCAGGAACCTCATCACTCAAGCAGCATCACTCAAATTATCCATAGTTTTTCCCAAAGCACTTGGAGACAACAGTCAAAAGGAGCTGCATGGAGTAACTGTTCTCTCTGTTTTCTCAGTGAGGGAGCAAAGCTTTCCAGAACACATCTGTGGAAAGACAGTGTGCATCCCAAACTCAAAAGGCAGATGCCTTTCCCAGTCACCAGAAAGTGTCACCAACAAGACAGAGACAATTTAAAGTGCATTTTATCACCTGGTGAAAGCAGGAGATGGAGACACCTTAAAGCCTAACAGTACTAAAACTGCTGGAAGCAACTAATCCCAGGGGCCTTGGGTGCTTGGCTGGGCTTTCCACACCAGCCACAGGTACTGATCAGTGAGCAGAAAGCTATTTAAGAAATAATCCTGAAAAATACTATTTCCTTCTCTTGCTTTATGGGGAAACCTAAATGATGTAAACAGCCATTTAAAATAAGGACCTTGGCTGCTTCCAAAGAAATTCTGAACACAGTTCCATGGACTATTTCATCTTCAAGTATCATTTGCAGCTTGCCTTTAGAGCTTACTGTTGCTTGAGAATTATTTCTGTCTTAATTGTGTAAAACAACTGTTTTTCTCACTTTGAGCCCATGTAAGGAGGCACCTGGAAAAGACTCTACATTGCTGAAGCGAGTTTTGCTCTGCCAGGTGGGCCCTTTCTAGGGGAGCTTCCAAACACCTCTTCATGCCAAACTAACCAATATTCACACATCTTTCTGCAGGAGAGAGCTATTTATCTGGTCTGGCATCCATTGCCAGCAATGGACACATGGAATTTGGTCAAATTGGTCTGAAAGCAACCTGGGAAGCCTAGAAGTAACGGAAGCACTTGTAAACATCACCACAGCACATTGCCAGGACGTCCCACTTCAGCTCCTCGTGGCGATCTCCTCCAGACCGAGCAGAGCTGAGATGACTCAACATGGCTTGGGAATTAAATATTCAATCAGTTCCCAGATGCCCTGCTGTCCCCACTGCTCAGAAGGTGCTCTCGAGCAGGCAGTGGCACCCACAGCCTGTGGGACACACCTCCTGGGTGCGAAACCACTCCATCATGTGGCTGGTGTGGCCTCCGTGTCCGCAGGTCAGGCAGAAGTTGGAGGAGCCCCGCACGGCCACGTGGCAGATGGCGCACTGGAAGGTGAAGCCCTTGCAGATGGCGCACTGGGTGCCGCGCACCTCGCTGCGGCAGTGGCTGCAGTACACGCCAAACTCTGCCGGAGGGAACACACGGAGAGTGAGACAGTTAGTGCCAGTGGAATCATGGACAAAGCAGCCCTGCATGCAGCCCCTTGTTCAACAGATGAGCCCCTTAAACTGCCCAGGGATGTGCCTCAAAGCTCCGTTAGGATGGGAGAACGGCTGGCATTTAGAGACCTTGGTTTGTTCTCCATACAGGATTAAAAGAACAGGCAACTGGGGTGTTGGTGCACTGACTGGCCCACCATTTCCCCTGATGGCTACAGCTGTCTGCTGGGAAGGTGGGTTGGATTTCAAGCTTAGATGCTGACACATGAAGGCTTCCCTGCTGGTCTCATCCACTTCTCACCAGTGTGAAGTATCACTATGCAAACAAGAACAGCCTCCATTTCTCATCAGGGGGAGCCCAGAGAACACCTGATGCCTCCTGTATCAGACTGTCAGCCACGGAGGGGCAAAGGCAGTGGGTTAAGTCACCTGTTTTCACTCTAGTTACTCCCCAGAAGTTGTCCTGGGTGACAAGGTGAGACTACTGCTGTTTCTCTGGCATCCCTCACCTGTCTTTCTCTCCCCAGATCAAGCACATCTGTTCCCAGAGGTCTGTGAAGAAGAAAATTTGGCAGCTGTCCTTAAGCAGGGCATCTATGCTGCTGAAAATATTTTGGGACAAAAACTCTCTTTACCTATTCGCTGGCTAGCTCACCCAGTTAGAGATCTTGAAATTTTAACATGAAGACACTTCAGCCCAGGATCACAGATGAAGACAGGGCATTTTAGAGGGATTAGAGGACATCCATCAGCACAGAACTGCTGGCATGGCACTATGTGCATTTCCAGCTTTGCTGGAGAGATGTTACAGTCTACAAAGCCCTTGAACCAACACCTGCAGGCCTCACCTCCACCCAGAGCTATGAAGAAGTCAAACCCATTTACTGGCAGAGCTAACCTCTGTCAGAGGTTAAATGCCACATTTTCAGTGATATTTCAGTAACCAATGGACACTTCATCCATGCAGCAGGATGCTCTGCCTAAGCAGGAGTAAAACAGCTTGGATTTTGCCTTACTTGCAAGCTACTGGTGATGGACTGAGCAGGGGGGGCTTGCTGTTCTTAGTGTTGAAGGATGCTCAAACGAGCTTCATCATACTACCCCACACTAGACCCTTCACATAGATAAGTTAGGCAAATGCTTCCTCACCAAGACTGGCATCAACATGGATGTGAAAGCCCTGGTAGGGATGGGAGAGGCAGATGCTTACAGAAGAAGAAACCAAAGAGCTGATAGCATCTTGCTCAAAAATAAAGCACGTTCTGCTGAGCAGGCAGGACAACATTTTATCTAAAATTGTGTGACTGACAGTCAATCACTTCATACCATAAAAGACCAGTTCCAGTTTTAAATGGTGAAAATTTCTAACACACCTCTCTTAGGTGTGTGTGAAGAGCCTTCCCTTGGGTGGGGACACCCCTCAAGGTCACTCCTCAAGGCTGAGTGAGAGAGATTTTCCTATGGTCGTTGCTATGGATGAACATCAATGCCTGACAATGATTAAGCTAGCTTTGATATTACTGATTTAATAACCAGTGCACTGTATTATCGGTTTTAACTTTCTATACTGTGTGTTATAAATAATTCTGATTAATGTCTTTTTATTCTAATAATTATCATTATATTAATAAATTTAAATGAACCTGTCATAGTTTATTCATAATTAATAATTGGTTTGCCATCATTACCCTGTGGAACAATTTGTACCAAGGTTTAATTACACCTATGTAACAATTTTAAACCCTTGTGACTCCCTTGGGTGGGTCTCTCAGATAAACTTTGTCCATTCCATCCACAACATATCTTGCCTTGCAGATTGCACGTTCCTAAACTCCTGAGGCAGAGCTGTGGCTGGGCAGAGCTGGGCAACTGGACCAGACACTCACCAATTCCCTTGTGGGGATCAGGAGGGCACGAGACAAACTTCAGAACCTCAGCCCGCTTCTCTCGCAGGCCCCAGCGATAAAGGATTTCTCCATAGCACTTCTTAAAGTCATCAAATTGCTGCGTGTTGGCAGGATCCAGCAGCCTGGAGGAACAAACAGACTTGTAATTGATTGATTCTCAGAGACTCTGGCTGCAACCCTCTTTCCAGCGATGGCTGTGCAACCAGCTCACACTGCTAGAAACATAGCAGGGTACTTCCCACGTGTTGCTGAAACATTGCTGAATGAAAACTGCTTTGGCCTTGACTTGCTCAATGCTCCAGGGTGCACACTCCGTGGGTGGACTGCCCTGTGGGGCCCCCACCATGGCCTCTTAGGGATGTATCATGTGCAATCCCAGCAGCGTTGATCTGCAGAAGGAAGCTTTGTCATGTAATTAGGTGAATGACAAGGTCTAGGGGAAGGTGTGGTACTGCATGGCACCAACAGAGACCTGGTTATGGAGTTTCAGGTGACTGAGACACAAGTAAGACATCTCTGAATACCCCTGAGGCACGTGATAACCTACCTTTTGTTTTTCTCATGCTGGTCTTTCTCCCGCTCCCGATGATCAGGATACATTAGGTTTCCATAGCGGAAGTCATCGGGAGAAGACTCACACCAGGGAGTGGAGGTCTGCTCTGTGTCTTTGTTTGCTGCAAGCACCAAGAGGCTGTGAGTGCATCTCCCCCCTCAAAACTGGGGTCAGGAAGGGACATGAAAGACCACAGGTTTGCACCCCCACATTTCTGTCCTATCTCTGTCCTATCACCCTCTGCATTCCAACAAACACTGCCCCACCTCCAAGAACTAAGTGCCAGCCTCTACTTGCCAAGCGCTTCTGTTGCACTTTTAGTGACAGGACAGGAATGGGGATCACCAGACAGAGAAATCTGACGTGGAGGAATCCTTTTTGCCCTCTGCTTCAGACAAAAACTAACCAAGCAATCAATCCTATGAAATTTGCTTGGGAACATTATCCCTGTTGGAACTGGGCTCCGCTTTCCTAGACAGGGAGGACTCTCATCACCAGGACTGCTGTTACGTAAAGGGGCCTCTGTATGCAAGGTACTGCCCTGCGGGCAGGGAGATGACTGCTAATAAGTGTTACAAGAGATTATCCGCGCCCCTAACCCCCATCCTCTCCTCCCCATCTCACAGGTGCCTTGATAGCACACTGAAAAGTTACAGCTTTGGTGCTAACAGGGCTGATGCTGCCCCAGCCAGTGAATATCACCAGGAATTGACCAAAAGCTCCAACTCTGACACCAGAGCCCCTAGGAGTGACTGGTCTTTGTCACCTTTGCAGCTCAGTGAAAAACCTCTGTGGATATTCATGGCACCAAGAACCCAGTCTTTCCAACTGCTGCTGTTTTTCCAGTGAGAGGGGAAAAGCACAGCATTGCTTTTCCCCCAAACCCTGTGGAATAAGCTGGCTGATGACATTTTGAGGCCACTCTTGATACTCATTGAATGAAGCATCTACTGAAGTGAGCAGGTGCAGGACTGCAGGAGCCTCAACAGAGATACTGCAAGCCCTGCTCACTTCCAGCCATGAAGCCTCACCATGCTGACCAAACCCCACAGATCTGCTCTGGCAGAGCACATCTGCAATCACAACCAGTACTAACTCCCTTCTTTCCCCACCATAGAAGCCATCTAAAACCTTGGCCAGAAGGAGGGAGATTGCTTCATTTACTAGCCAGGTCTCATACCTATGCTCCAGCCTCCAGTGCCAATTCCAGGATCTGACATGCTGGAACAGGAGCCAGAGGAAGTAAAGCTGGGCTGTTGAGGGGGAAAGGAGAATAAATCATGTAATCTAAGTGAGAGATGCTCAAGGAAATCCAAGACAAATAGGAAAGAAATGGTGATCGTACATATCGGCTGTGGGAGGCCAGGTTGGAGGCACGCTGAGGAAAGGGGACACATGAGTTGGGGCACCCCTGGAGCCTGGATTGGGCTTCAAACACACTGCAGAGCATGGCCAAGGTCTGCACATCGTGGAGCTGGGAATAATGAGCCAGCCTGGCAAATGAAAAAGACAGTGTGAGACTGGGCAGAATTCAGTGGCAAAACCATTGAGACTCCAGAGCAGCTAATTTCAAGCCTGTTGCATACACGGGTTTGGGTGTCATGACTGCCCACAGGAGAAACATGCACTGAGGGACTGGGCTGGCTTTTCTGTCACACCTTTGAGGAGCCAAGTCCTCCTTCTGAAAACACTCATGCCCTAACTGGTGGGAGAAATATGGGAGCTCTGGGAATCCAGCACTACTTGTGCTCTGATGTAACGCTGGAGCCATTAGACTCACTCCCAGCAACAACAACTTTTTGACAAAGCCCTCTGGGTGCAAGCATCCTGCACCTAGATCACAAGGCAAAAGCCCACTGCAGGTTTTCTGGAAGGCTAGGAAGTTTCTGGCTTGCTCTGAAGGCTGAGAGTGATGAAGAATAACCTGTGCTGTGCTCCCACTGCTGCCATACAGCAGGAGAGAGCTCGGCTGAGCAACAGTGTGGAAAGCACAGCACACAAATCCTGCACTTCCAAATAGGGTGGATTGACCAATAATATCTAGTATTAGTTATGTGCCCTCCTGAGCAGATTCACCATCTGGAAGATATCTGTAGCTAACACTTGGCTTTGAGGCCACTGGAATGATTTCACAATAAAGCTAGATGACATCAGGGAATCTGAAAGTGAAAAAAGGTGCTGCACCAACAGGCTCGTTTAGTGGGGAACAGGAAACCCAAATCTCCCAGTCAGGAATTGTGGGCATGGAAAGCAGAGCTCCACCTATGCCTGGCCTATTGCTCAATGCTGGCCAAGGAAGAACTGAGTGATAGGTGGAAGGTCAAGGGCTGCCTCCTGTATGCCAGAAACACGTTTGGAGTTTCCTTTTGTGATGCATCGCAGGCTTGAGACAGGAAAAAATCCATGCTGTGGCACTACCCCAGATCTGAAATGAGCCCTTACACATATATAGTTATGGGAGCTCTGCTTCAGCAACCATTCCCCAACCCCTCCCCAGCATTCAGACACGTACAAAGACTCCAGTAATTGACGTCCAAATGGATGTTGTGCCCAAGGTATCTCTAAATCTGGGTCGGACTTCGGTCCAAGACAGAGATCAGTGGCTACCATGGCCAGTGACCAAACCTGGCAGACAGGAAGGAAAAGCAGCAAAGCTACAATTAGGATTAACCACACTCCCAGGGCATAGGTGTGCACAAATTCACACACAGACAGACAGATAATAATGGAGCTCGTCTGCTTTGTTTTTTTTTTCCCTGACAGCAGGGAAGAGTTTCGATCTCTGTGTCACAAATAATACAGAGAATAACACAAAACCAAAGCCGTCCCTGTCCCACTTGCTTTGTGTTTGGGTTAAATGCAAAAGCAGAGCAGTCTATAGCCTATTTAGTGCATTTTATGTTCACAAGCCTCAAAAGGGTTTAGATTTGATACGGTTCTGGGTTCAGAGATGTCTGGTGGCAAAAAGTTTACTGGTAAATCATTATTTGCATGAGAAGTATCCTTTGATTAATTGTGAAAGTTACTGAACAGTATTTTCCTAGTGCGGTCTGGCACAGACAGGACACAGTTTGCCTTTTCTACGTCAAAAGTTTAACACTTCACGTGAGATTTCTCCTTCATTTATCATCCTCTACTCTGAAAATGGTTCCATCTTGTCCGTCTCTATACCACTGATCTAGGACTGTTTTTTCTGCTGTGGCTGTAAAAATGGGAAAATTAGAATATTCAAGGGAAAAGGAAAGCTCCTAGTTTAGTATGAAAAAAAGAACAGGAAAGGAGAAAGAGCATGGTGCTAAAAAGAAGCAGAAATTAGAGAACTGACAACATGGTCAATAAAGAAAAACCACATGCTCCAAGTACAAAGAACAGCCAGAAAAAGTAGTCCCAAAGCTGCTCCCCATGAAACCAGAACGAGAAACAGAAGAGAAACCGAAACAAGGACTGGGCTGAGTAAGAGCACAAAATGGAAACAGGAAAGATGCCACTTTCTACACTGCTACAGAGCACATCAAAACTGTAACTTGCAATTAAAGCCTCCATGTCTGCTGTGAGCTGCACTACAGGCTGGAGTTACATAGGAGAGGGAAAACCAAGCAAGAAACAGAGTTATCACAGAGAAATCTTGCTGATGTTACTCCACCCAAACTCTGGTCCAATGCGGACAAACCAGACTGCAAGAGGAAGAACAGACAAAGGGGAACTAGACCTACTTTCTCTCTGCTGCTCTCACAGAACCCACCAAGAAGCAAGACAACAGCCTGAGTCAGCTTCTGCTTAGATCAGGTAAGACTGTGCATGTTGCCTGTCCAGCTCTAGGAAGAGCCAAATGCTGAGGAGATGTGCACAGCTCCATCCCAAGAGTTCCCATCTCTTTCAGAGATGTCCTGTCAAATGTTCTGCCTGTTGCAATGGACTAATCACAGGGAAAAGCCACAATAGCCATTTTTCTCCTATTTTTAGTTGAAAGCAAATGGCCAGCCTCATTTTGGGACCCCTGGGCCCAGGCTCTCCTGGGAGAAGATAGCTGCAGTTAAGCACCCAGTGCCAGCACAGATGAACACCAAACAATGGGAACAATTACATAAGTACAAAAAAAATTACGGATCAAAATGCTGACAGCAGCTAGGCAACTCTGTGCACAGTTACTCCATTTGATGACTCAACGGAAGGCTGCATTCCTCACTTTGCCTACAGGAATTCTCTGAAAAATGTATTTCACTCGGTTTGGCAAAGGGCATAGAAGAATCTGTGTGCAGCCCTGGGAAGGAATCTCTCAATGCCCAGAGTCAGCGAGGTGGGGACCACCTTGGCAGCTGTTCCACAGGCCTGGTTCAGCAACCAGAGACTCCCTGGTACAGCTGCTGAACCCTGGTGGCCATTTGGGTGTCAGTGACAGCACAAGCCATTGGAGGATAGCCCAGCATGCTGAAGAAGAGGTCTGATTCCATGGCATACCTGTACGAGATCCCTCCGCCCCACAGCCAAGGCTGAGGCAGCATTCTTCTGGCAAGTCTCCTGGATGTTATTCACATTCAGTCTGAAAAGAAAGGAGGTAACTCAGCTCTGATTGGCACATTACCTGTGAAGGTGGGGAGGGATGTGGGAACATGGTACTGGCAGTGGTGTGCAGCCCAGAACCTCCTGATCCTGAATATAAGTATCTTTCATGACCAGGATCCCATCCCATCCTTCTCTGTTATTCAGGGTTCACTGCCATCCTTCTCCCACTATTAATTTTTGCTAACACACCACATAGCAAGTCCAGCCCCACACTAGCTGGGATTGATTCTAAGCAGCACCATTTCTAAGAGGATATCAGACCAAACTTCTGCCAAGATATCATGAAGTCCAGAATCATTCTTGTCCCTAAAAGCTGGTGCCATTGGTTACATGATCCTGTTCCCATTCAGCCCAATCTGCTCTGGCTGACTCAGAGGGACATGGGGGCATGCTGGGGACAACCAGGCTGGCCTTCAGCCTGTTCCCTAGGAGGATAACACACCCATTGGGAAGCCTTGACAGGCTAGCAAGGTGGGCTGAGGAAACCCAGGTGGGTTTTTGTGCCTGTCATCAGAAGTATTCCCAACACTTCGACTGCTTAGGATTTTACAGTACACAAAAAAGGGTCTTGTTTACACAAGATATCCCAAGAAGAAAGGTCCAACAGGTGTTTTAAAGAACATTATTTTTAATAACATAGCACAAGAGAGAAGGAAGGGGTTTTTTCCTTTCTTTCCTCAGAAAGGAAACCTGCTTCTTCCCTGAATGTCCATAGACTGGAAATTCCGTTAAGGACCACACAGTATTACCAAAGCTAAGAAAGAAAAAATTCAGGAACAGAGGTTTTGTAACTATGTGATTTAGAAAGTCTGGAAAAAGGAAGCCCTTTGTAAAAAAAGAAACACCAACAAAACCAACAAAAACACAAAAATGGCCACAGAACTCCATATTTTCCATTAAAGCAGAACTTGCAGTACAGACCTGACATATACAACCAAGTCTCTAAGTGGGAACATATCAAATACTTCTGAAATTAACAAGCTTTATGAGCTATTAACAATTTCATAGAATGAAAATGTGCATTTACTGATATTTTTAAGCCTCTGCATTTAAGTGTGGGGTTTAATATTACATTTGAAAAATAATTTCTACTGATAATTTCTCTCTTTAACAAGTGAAAACCTGAACCTGTAACATTGGCAGTGAGAATGCTGAAGCAGCACTTCAAACTCTGTTTACCACACCCCATCGCAAATTTATTCCCTCCCACTTTTCAGATTTACAGGAGACAAGACCCCTCTCACAGGCAGAGGGATACCATAAAAAAAAGCAGTGAGGCAAGAACAGAGGAAGGTGGTAGAGAAACATTGAAGGATCCATGCTGACTGACGTCAGAATTAAAGCACAGCAATGCCAAAGACAGGTACTTTCATTTGGGAAAGGATGACAGCCCATATGTACTCACATGTAGAGCTCTCCCAGCAGCTTGTGGACAGGCAGCAAGCAGGAGATATCTTGGATAATAACTTTACCAGCAGCTTTGATGGGTCGGTTGTTGGCATCTGTCCCCTCTCGTTTGCTTTTCCACCTCCTTGATTTCTGCAGAACGAATGGCAATGTATTACTGGGGAGGACCACAGTGGGCTGCTTGGGACAGGAACAAAGCACTAGGGTCAGGAATAATGCAAGCAGCACCCAAACCTGCCTTTCAGAAGGCTCTGTGTTACCCTGGAAAACATCCGTGACATGCCCAGGAGAACAAGCATCTCCCTCTGTAGGAAGTGAAAAGCAGGTCAAGGCAGCGAGCTCAAGGTCAAACTCACTCAAGAAGTATTTTGTGAGTTTCCCTGTGAAAGCCAATAATAGAATAAATCAGCATCGGGATGCCAATCAAACCGGGGCAAGTTTGGCAGGAGGACCATTCAATTCTCATTCTCTGGGAAACCTCTGGACATAGACCACTGCTGACTTCAGCCAGCGTCAGCACAGAGACATGCAGGAGGCAGCTGCTGCTTGCCCTTTGTCTCGGGGCAAGCCCACAGCTCCAGACTGTCTCTAGGTCTGCCCTCTGAGGGTGAGAACAGCCCTGTTCAGCACCAGCACAGAGCTCCCACCTCCTACTTTATCAACAGCTTCAAACAAACAACTAGCAGATGATAAAGCAGGGCCCAAGTTTTCCTAGCAAGGATCTTTAGCCACCATGCTCACAGCTACTTACAGCTGGCTCAGGACATAAGAGTGGGGAGAAGAAAGGAGAGGAACCAAGAGAAGGGAACAGAAACCAGAAGCCAAGATTCCCAAATACTCCCTGTAAGAGATACAGAGGCTATCTTAATGCCAAGCTGCATAACGCTACCTTGGCTGTGTGAAACACCATAGAGTATTTGTCTGGTATCCTGACCTCTTCCAGCTCCTTGCTCTAGGAGAGTGAGGAGGAGGCATGAGAGGATGTGTGGCAGCATGACAGGCAGAAGGCACTGGAGCTCTACTGAAGGAAGCACTGGCTGCTATGCAGGGCTCCAATGCTTTGCAATGCTGCTCTCCTATGGCGTGTTCCCTCACTGCCGCACAGAGCTGACAGATCAACACGGAAGCTCCGGGTCATGCTGAGTTAAGGGAGGCTCTCCTGAGGCACTCCTGCTGGGGCTTCCCACACAGCTCATCGAAGCACAACAGCCCCTCTCTCAAGGGGCCAGCGAGGCAGCCCTGTGCAGATGGCTCTGCAAGGCAGACACAGCTCACACAGGCTCACATTGGTGCTCCTAAAGAGCAGACTGGGATACAGGAAGGGCAGGACTTGGATCTGCAAACAGCGTCACCTTTACTGTGGGTGTGAGGCCAGCTTTGGGATTGCTGAGTGCCATATGGCCTCTGACCACGACCATGCCGTCCTGTGAGAACCTGGGCAGGCTTACCAGACACAAAAAATCCTTAAAAAGCTTTCCATGACCTTAAGAAATGCCACTGCCTGCCTGGCCCAAGCTTAGGCCAATGTGTTGAGGAGGTCTTGCCATGCCGAGCATATTACTAACACATGCCACAAGAAGAAAAAAGGATAAGCTCCTAAAGCTTCTCTGAACACTGCGCAGCTGAGGATGAGAGGCTCCAGCTTGACAGTAAGTGAACATGGCATTTCAGCCTCAAAGGAGGCAAAGGTGGGTTTTTCCAGGGATGCCCATGTTACACAGCATCGCCATTCCCCTGATCTTCCACCACTCCCCAGAGTAAAGAGGAGCAGAGCTTGCACAGTGCCCAACATTCAGAGGTGTGAAACACTGGCAGAAACAGGTCTGTCAGCATCCAGTGCTCTGGAAAAGCTGACTGACTAGTTCTCTGCCACATCCCCTCAAATCCTAATTCATCCAAGAGGAATCTGCCTGCAGTACTTATCTATCCCCCGAAGCTGAAAGGCATCAGTGGAAGGTGGGTAGAATGGGGTCAGGTGAGAGACCCACCCCTCTTCAGACCATCAGTTCCTAATCAAGGCACTGCCTGGATCAGCTCTGCCTTTCTTGCCATTGGGCAGGCTAATCCTGTTTTGATAACACCTAAAAGTTTAGCTGCCCTTCCCATGCTCAAGGATGTGGGCTGTATTACAACAAGGTTCCCAAGTAACAGTGGCACCTGTACCTCATTCCTTCTCAGGGCAGCAAACGCTGTCTCCTAGGTGTGTAAAGGAGCTGCTGATGCTACCAAAACCAGTATATGAGTGAAGCTTGGAAGCCCCAGCACAATGACATGCCAGGAGGAAAGAGCTCAGGCACTGTCCCGGAAGGGCTACCAGGCTTCTCACAGCAAAAACTGTAATTTGTGCTGTGTCAGAGCAGGTGTTTGAGCCCAGGTTTGCAGACACAGAACCACGTTCTGCAGGGCTATCAACTAGAACTTCTAGAGCCTGGCAGGTAATTTGGAGAGCAACTTGCCACCTCCTGACCATCTGTCAGCCAGCTGCCCCCAGGATTCACAGCTGATGGAGAGCTCCCTCTGCCCAGTCTTTGGGAACAGATTCAACCTGCTCCTGCCCCCTGCAAGAGTGGACTGAAGAAGCCTCCCAACAGGCATTTCAAGACTAGAAACATGGACAACATATATCACTTTCCACAGGCAATTGAGTCTTTTTTTTTTTGGAGGAGAATGACAACAAATGGAGATGAGAATGAAAAAGAGCTCTCATGAATGGTTTCCACTGCTTGCTTTCAGCATATCACTAGACAAATGGAAACACTAAATGTATTAGAACCCCCTGAAAACTTGGACTCAAAACAAAATTGCCATGCTTCCTTCCTTTTAACACTGCTTATTTACTGGCAAAAAAGGAAATACTAATTCTTTACTGGTGCAACTCCAGGAATGGAGTTAGTTGATGGCCACAGGCCCTGCCTGTAGTACACTTCCATGCCTACCACTTCCAGCCCCTAAAGCTGCGACAGAAAAAAATCATAAACCTACATGTAGCGTCACCATTAAAAACGTCTGGGTTTTTTGCAATTCCAGTTTACTTCAGCTACAGCAAATACAAGTTAGAAAAAATCCCCACAATCAGAAGTATGGGAACCATCATGGATGGGGTAAAGTTCATTGACAGTAGAAGTTCTACTTTGAATACAGTAAATGCTGGTGTTAATTACAGGAGTAGCTCTCCACCAGGTGGTATTTGAGCACTTTTAACAGGGATTATTGCAGACAAAGAAAGCTCTAGGTTGGCTTTGTCTGGCCAAGGTCCACCTCCCTCCCATTCTGCCTCTTCTCCCAGGAGGACATCCCACAACAGTGTAATCAAAAGGTGTCACCAAGGCTCAGGGGCATTAGGGTAGAATAGAAAACGTCTCTTCCTATGGGCTGGAGCACAGGTCAGGATGGGGAGCAGGGAACACAACAGTTGGAGCTGAAGCAGAAATCAGCATGCACCAAGCTAGCTACTGGCAGCTGAAGGACAAAGGCACAGGTCTTCTGCACTGCCCATGACATTTCTAGCTCTTTCTGAAGCCTAGAATCCATGCCAAGGAGAACTGCATCTACCCAGCTGCTCCTCAGTTTAAGGAGAGGAAGATATGAAAGAAAATAGCTACAGTGATAAGTAAATTAAGACTCATCAGTTTCTCAGAGCACGATAAGGAAAGAAACCAGAGCATTTATGGCAATCATGGGGTTTGAGGTGACAGCAGGGAACAGCACTGAATAATGACTAAAAAAGCCAGCCTGCACCTGCACTACTATACCCAAGGCTGTAATTTGCTGCAATCTGAGGTGATAACGATGGCAGTAAATGGGTTACATGTAGAAACAGATAGCCCAAGAATAAGCCACCAACTGCTTTGTAGCAACCACCATCATCACTGCATACTCAGCAGAAGGATTGCAAAATGCTGCGTGCCCACTTGGAAAGGATGCTGAACACTTGGGTGTGTGTGCCTTTGGATCCTGCTGAGGCAGGCAGTGCTCTAAGTAGGATCCTGAAATGTAAAGTGCCTGTTTCACATCAGCATATGCAAAATTTCAGGGTTTGTGGTATAAACTGCATTAGTAGGGCAAAGGGAAAGGTTGTGAACAGAAGAAAACAGACTCGATGCCAAGAGATTAAGCTGCAGTAAGACATACACAAAATAGTTAGACCTGCTCAAGTCAGGTTCAAGTTGCTTCTTATATTAATTTTTTAAAAATAAAATGCAAAAATTGCTTCCTCTCTGTAGAAAGCTATGCTCCTTTATTCTGAACTACTGCCTACAGATTAACTCCCCCGTGTGGCTCATGCAGCACTGCCTGGATTTTCTCTTCAAAATAATCAACATCTGCTATTTCCAGCATCTCCCACAGTATCAGGCACCTTCCACAAAGGCGCTAAAAAATCCAAGGCCCTTTTGAATCAAGTGCCCCACAGCAGGAATATTTCTTTATAGCTTCCATCAATCAATAGCTGGCACCTGCCCTGAAGCATGGGCACTTCGGAAGAGGAGGTTACAAAAGAAGAGGAATTATTGCTTCTTGTAAACTTGCTAAGCTCTAGCTTCCCCAGGCATCTCAAGCAATGCTGATCTCTTCTTCCAGAAGAAAGGCACCTGATTTGCACTAACAACCTACACCTCTCCTCGTGTGTGCCTGTGTCTTCACCTTAGGGACTACTGCCCACTTCAGAGAGCCAGTTTAGCCTCTTCTAAAGATTATCTACAAATACAATCAATCCTTCAAGGCTTGGACTAACCCCTGTATCACTTTTAAGTATACATTAGACAAAATTATAACTTGATCACATCACTACTTGCTCTTCCTTCCAGGCCAGTGGTAAGGGAATTAAACTGTGGCCTTTGTGCTCTACAATTTACCACACAAGCTGGCAAGTTTCTTGCTTGATTTTCTTTCAGTCTGCTCCTATCAAGACAGAACTTCCTTTCTTGCCTCTGCTGCTCACATTTCTTTACTAGCTCCTTTGCAAAAAGCCTTGATGGAGTCAAGTCAATTGCTTCTCATTTCTTTCACCTATTATTTGCTAGTACAGTCTTAGAACTGCTGTAATTAGTAAAGTTTGATCCTATTATACCAAGTTAAATTAGGTGTTACAGGATTCTATTTTATTCCCTCCTGTCTTATGAAGAGATAGCATGAAGGACAGCAGCTGTGAAAAAGAAGTTGTTCATGCAGACATTAAGACAAAACAGACTTAAAGAGATCATCTTTAAATTGAAATGGAGTTTTCTGAGCTTTGTCTATGCTTGGAAGATGAGTGATGAAATAGTAATTGCCCAAATGTATAGCACAGCTTGAGCAATCCTGGTATCATCAAGATGTTCATGAATGATATTTGAGCTTGAGGGGCACGTGCACCTGACTAACAGAAAACAACTGTCAAAGCAGACTTGGAAGGTCAGATGCCAGGAGGAGGGAGTACCTGCCAGGGTGGCTGAAGTGCAACCACTCTAAATGAATACAGGGTGGTGCAATTCCAAGGGCTGGAAGAAGATAACAAGTTAAGAGAAATTCTATTTATTGGTCCAGGAAATAAGACTGTGTGGTGGATTGCACTGAGAAGTGGCAGCTCATTTTAATGAGACAACAGATTGTTGTCAGGAACTCAACCAATTTGTTTCTTCCACAGCTCTTCAGTGGTCTTCCCTCCCTCTCCAGCAAGGCTACATCTCTTCAAAAATGAGAAGCCCTGATGCCAGTCTTATCAGCTGGTTGATGATATAATAATCACTGGTTGATGGTATAATAATCACTCAGCTCCTCTACAGTGCACGGTTTTTCAGATCTTTTCTTACACTTCAAATTACCCCTTGGCATCCTTTCCTGACCACAAGGTCAGGTGAAACAGGCATCTTGTAGGTCAGTAATTGCACCCTGCAAACTACTGTCTGCTCCTGCCCACTTACACGTGCATCTGCTCTTGTGAAGCCCTAGGCCCTGTGTGGAGTGCGAGTCCCCCAGCTCTGTGCAGGTTACTCAAAGGCAGGCAGGTGGCATTTTATTCTTGGGCCCTTGGGCAGAAGACAGGGTCATATCAAGGACAGAATTAGCACAGCACACAGTACCGGGAAGTCGTTAATTGCTTGTATGGACCAACGTCGCCGGGCAGAGCGAGGAGACATCTGTACGCAAAAACATTATACCCAGGAAAAGGGAAGAAAGACACCAAGAAAATTAAAGACAAAGGTAAATAAACTGAAATGAAAAGTGCCCTGAACCAGCAGAGTAAAAGATACTGTTCCCAGTGGTTCTGGTACACAAAGAACAGTTGCAAACCATGATCCCCACTTTCATCCTCACATGATTGTACTACACAGCATTACCTATGGCTCTGGCAGAGCAAGGGCTGCTGTGTCTGTGCCCCACACCAGCCTCTGTGGAAGACTTTGGCAAACATAAATCTGAATAAAGTCTTCCACACAGAACTGTATTACTGCAAGAAGCACTGAACTGCTTTGTGTGACTGTTCATACCATTAATTGAGCAGAGACAACACCCAAGTGTCCCACATGTCTAAACTCCAAACAGCTTTACTCCTCTTGCCTGAAGAGGAAAGCAGCTAAGTGTAAACTGCATCATTTTTAACACAGCTGTCCAGTGCCATGGCACAGATATCTGCAGGGAGCTAAATAAGCACTCCTGTGTACTCAGATTCCATTTAACATCCAGCATCCTCCAGAACTTCATTCACTGGAACCTGCTATAACTGTTCACTTTCATTTTAAACAGTAAAATCCATATGTCAGTATATTAGAAGGGATGTAGAGACACTGCTACTTGGCAGGGCCATGTGGTAATTGTCATAATGGGTTGAGAAACTCATTCAGATTGAGTGAGCAATCAAATTCACTGATTGACTATGTAGAATAGCCTCCAAGGTAGGCTTTCATTAGGAAGTTGAAGACATTTCAGTAGGCACTCAACCCAGTATTATAGCAACAAATGGAATCTTTCAAAACACGTTACTGAACACTCACTTGAAAAAAGATTTCTGTGTATAGATCTGTAAGAGTCAACACAATAAAAAGGGCTATTTGGGTCATGCACAGCATATTTTGCATTTGTTTTCAGCTGATGATAGACAGCCAGGACTGTCAGCCATGCCTTCAGCCTCTACATCCCCTTGCATCTCACTGCTGGGAGAGCCCTGCAGCCAGGGAGCCAAGGCTGGCTGCTGGGCCCTATGGAAAGAGAGAGGAGAATGCTGCAGCCGTGTGCTACAGGTTCCTCCAACAGGCCTCACAGAGAAGGAGAAAAGGGTTAGTTAAAGGAAAATCAGCACAGTGGAAAAGCAGCAAAATCAAGCTCAGTCCCCCCACCAAGTCCCTGATGGGAAGGATAAGAACACCACTGTCACCATCGCCATGTACAGCAACGCTGAGCTGTCCCCAGGTCCCCACTGGCACAACCCTTTAACTGCAGGGAGAAAAAACAACTCCATGACACCTTCTTTAAGAGACGCCCAGGTTCAAAACACTGACAGCACTGCCACGGTATAGATAAAGCTCCTCCTTTCTGCTGACTGCTGCTCTTCAGTGGGTTTTTTTTGAGGAGTGAAACTGAGGGAGGAAGAAAGGAGGAGTGTGCATGTGTGAATAAAAAGTGAGAAAGATATATATATATACGTATGTGTGTGTATATGTATATATATATGCATATTTAAATGAGCACAGAAATGCTCAGCAGCAGATTTAGTTTCATTTTGACTTTCTAAGGAGCTCTCTGCCAGAATCAGCAGCTCCCCTGTGTTTATGGGAACATGACATCTTTCCTGTCTAGCAATGGGCAAATTCCATTTGTTTGCTAATGGTAGTGATGCCAGTGGTTGCTATATGGTATTTAAATACTTGGCTGATAAATTCAGTTTTGGGGCTGAAGTTGTCTAACATCAGAGTTTGACACACAAAATTTTAACTTTTATTTAATGGAAACCTAAAATCCAAGCTTCAGAGCAATGAGTTAACTAAACTCAGAGTCTGTTTTTTTTAAAACCCTCACAATGAAATGACATAAAAATATGTAGCATTGATCTAACAGAGGCCATGACATCAACTCCTGAAGAATTAGAAAACTTCTACTGAAGGGAGATACAAGCTTTTTGGGTTTTTTTTAAAGACAATTTCATCTGCAAGAACATTTGAACTAGCTCCCTGCTAGGGTTCTTACATTTATTCCAGCATGCGAGGAGATAGCTCAGCAGGAGTAAGGGGAACACAGGAATTTCCCCTGGCTTGCAGCAGACATGGCTGCACACATGCTTTGTTCTCTTGATTTTTTTTACCCTGTGACAAAAATCTTGTCGCCATCAATACAAGGGCTGGGGAGACAGGTCACATGAAATTGCACCAAGCTGCTTTCACATGTTATTTTTAGCTTTGTCTGTCATCTTACAGAGGCTGTGTGTCGGAGACAAGCCCGCTGCAGAGGACAGAGGTAGCTCTTTAAATAAACTCTCCTACAAAGACTAGGACAGGCTGTAATTCTTGTACCAGGCAGCACTTTTCTCTTTTCATAAAAAAAAACCAAAGTTTGTGCAGGGAAAAAAAAAGCCAGAATGGGGACACAGAGTCTTCTGGGGTCTGTATGGAAGCAGAACTTGCACTGGGGACAGGGGCTCTCCTCACAGCTGGGAGGTATAATGACATCATGTAAGTAAGTAATCGTGTCCCAGAGACAGGGTTGCGTGTCATGTCCAGCACCACCAGAAAAACAGGACTTTTTCTGGTGCCCAGGAAGCATGAGTGTTCAAGGTTCTGACTTCCTCTGCTCCTGGAACACAAGTTCCCAAACTCCTCTGCCAGCAGAATGCAGACAGCTTTTGGCTTTCCTTGGGGTACCTGGAAGCTCTTCACTGCTGCAGCAGATTCATGTCCTCTGCATGGACAGTGAACAAAGTACCCAAATGCCCCAACTTCTGAAGCTCTCAGTGGAAGCTTACAGCATTTTTGCAAGCCACTTCACCCCCTGCTGAAGCAGTTTGCTTCTAACAACCTCCTCAGCCTATTGCTCCCACAGCATCTGCTCCAGGCACATTAGGCCCTCATAGCTGATTCACAACTACCCTGAGGCCACCCTACAATTACAACAGGTCTTCCTCACCACTATGTCCCACAAGGAAACAACCCCACTCTTCTTCTCCAAAGCCCTGCTTGTAAACAGGAACGACAGCAAAACCTGCAACTAAACCAGAAGTATGTGGATCGGAAGATCTTGAGAAAATCATGCAGAAATTATTTTTGTTTAAAAAAACAAAAGGTCCAAAGGAGCATATATCCTTGAAAGAGACACCTGAAATAGAAATAACCTACTACATCCCATAGTCCAGGAGAGGATGGCAGTAAGTTGCAGAGAGCCACAACCCTTTGCATTTACAGATATCAGGGAGTACCCAGAAGAGCAAGAGCTGCCTACATGTACTTATCTGAAGACTACAGCTTCTTAAAGGGTGAGATTTTAACCCTACATAATGCAAAGGGCGACAGTGGAATGCACTGAAGGAAACTCTGATGGTCAGCATAGAGAAACCTCAAAATAAGCAGGTCAAATGCTAGAGGGGATCAGTAAAGAAGCTCCTAATAGGAGATAAATCCATTTGACAGAGCTGCCTGTAAAAAGATGTCTTTTTGAGAGGAATATAAAGCTTCCATTACTAGCAATGAAAAATGAAAACAGATCATGAAAGCTGAAGTGCTGGGAGCAGTGTTTTGGTCTGGTACTTACCCTCTCTTTGTAGTAGAAGGAGCTAATGGAGACCTGCTCCTTCTCACTGCGTGTTGGGCTCCCACTGTACAAACGCAGGTTGCCCGGAGTCTCCGTGCGGATCTTCATCGGAGTAATGAGGCCACTATGGTATGCTGATAAAGCTGACAGAGACCTGGAAAAAAGGGAAAACACTTTCAGGGGCTTTTCCCACCAAAACATCCTGCAGGCTTACAATGACATCTCCACTAACCCAAGCTGCCAGCAATGGCTCCACTGTCTCAAAAGGAGTCTCTGCTGAGGCCCAGTGGTATAGGGGCCCAGGCTCTCTGTACTGAGGGCACAGCTAACACTAGAGGGGAGTAGCCGCAGTGTAGGACCTGGTGTTTTCCCACCTTCCTGCCCATGGCAGCAGCACACCTCAAACGCCACAGGGGGCACTCACCTGGGTGTGGGCTCCATCGGGGACACTGCACGGTGCATGGTCATGGGTCTCGTGAAATACACCAGGTACCCTGAAGAGACAGGGCATGGCATAAAGATCATGCAACAAGGAGTAGATTACTCAGGGGTGGTTCAACTTAAATGACCATATTTCCCCATGTATCAGAGTCAAGGGGCTGGGTTCTTATCCACCACCCTTAGTGATTTTAAACTAAAAGCAGACAACCACATTCTCTCAACCCGAATCCACTCCCTGCAAACCCACTACAAAGCATGAGTTTTTTGAGATGTTTCTCTCAAAAGCACCATTGCAAGTGGCTTACAGCTCTTAGAGAAAAGACAGGGAAAAGAAAATGAGCAAACACATGCTTATGTTTTAACTCTCCACCAGAACTTGCCGTGCACTGTTACTCCAGAGGTGAGGTGATGTTTGGCAAAGCAGAGAAACCACTGCAGCTTGTACAACTCTCTTCTTCAATAGGAGAGCCCCAAACAACTGAAGGCAACTCCAAAGCACTCTCTCACAAGCCTTACCCGTTTGTTAGCACCTCAAGTGTCCTCAGCCACCCACTCTTGCAAGAATTTCAGGACTTAGCAGGTTTCACTAAGACCATTCAATGCAATATTATTTTGTTTTACTTTTGCTTGGGAATTTGGTGAGGCCCGTATGGAAAGCAGCTTTCAAAACGTGTTCAAACTGGGATGCCAGTCAGGTCCAGAGAAGGCATGTGTGCCTCTGAAACAGCTCAGTGAAACTTAACAGCTCTCACTCAGATCTAAAACCTGGTTTTTAATGATGTTTACCCTCTATATGCTCTCCTGGAAACCTGGATGTGATTGTACCCCACCTCCCATTTAGGAGATGTTTCTTAATGACCTTGGGAAAGCTATTTTGGACCACAGAAAGAGTGCAAAATGAGAAAAGAGTGGTTAGTAACATGAATATGGTTTCAGCAAGGGGTAAATTCAACCCCAAATCACAGGAATTTTGTGAAGACTGAGCGCCAGAATACACCCAGTCATGTGATGCTGGTAGGAGAGAACTAGGCAAGGAAAACAGCTATTCCCAGTGTTCTATAAAAAGAAATCTGTCAATGCCTCTGGCATGCCACAAGCCAAAGGTTACCTTTTCAGCTAGCCCTGCATTTCCAAACCCTAAAGCCCTGCATGCAACACCAACTGCAAACAGTTGCTAACCAGTCTCATCTATAGATTTACCACAATATCACTACTTTAACACCATTCCTTACTCCTTGCACAGCAGTGACCAAAGCCTTGTCTCGTTCAGAGGCAAGCGTTCCCCAAGACATTAAAATGACCATTCCCCAGGCGGCTGTTGTAACGTATCAGTGACAGGGCTGACCTGCACCACAGAACCTGGCTCCAGAGGTCCGTGGAAATGGGATGTTAGAGTCCTGGTAGGAGCCATAGGCATTGGAGACCCGGGCGAACGTGGGCAAAGGGGGTGTTACGGAGTTGGACAAAGCGTAGGGATTGCTGGACGTGCTGTCCTCTTGGTTCTGAAACAGAAGTTACCCAAGGTCACACTCCTGCTGCCACAGGAAAGAAATCCAGCTGGAGCACTGGACATGGCAGTGCCAAGCAGCCTCACAGGAGGTGCTCATCCTTTGAGGGAGAACAGACCAAGCTCGGAGCACAGTTACTGCTTCAACGGCAAAGGCATTTGTAGGCACATTTGCCTTTGAGGAAAAAGCTTCTCTGGCTGCTTGTCTCGAGATTTCTCTGCCACCACAGCCATGCTGAAATGCAGAGTTTAACTTGGGGAGACACCGGAGGAAACTCTACAGAAAATCTGACCTTCAGACTCATAGATACGACTCTCAAGACAGCAAGCTGAGCTGAACATGATACCTCAGTGATGCACAAAATCTCCTTGAGTGGGAATACCACACAACTGTGGGTGTCAAACGCAGGTTGGGAGTCTTCAGGTGAGGAAAGCAGGTGGTGTGAAATACTGGGGGACCTCAGGCCTATTCATAGGAATTTTGGCAGAACTCTGCATTTATTTGGCTAAAGAATACTACAATGTCGGTCTAAAAGAATTCTTTGAAAGTGGTGGTGCCTTGCTTGAGTAATCAATTTCCATACAGCAGAGAAAGTTCCCACTCTTACAATATTACTGCTGAAACCAAGCAGAACTAAACCTTCACATGTAAAAAAACCCTTAGCCCTTTATTTGTGATGAATAAACAAAAACTCTCAGAAAAGAAACCTGAGGAGACTCTCCAATCTTTTCCTGAATGCTAAAAACACCCACTCCAGTACACTTCACCCACACAAAGACCTAATACCTGACACTGGGATGCTGAGTAGGTATCACAGATCTCTCAGCTAAGAGCAGAGTGTGACTTGGATTTATCTGCAGTATCATCCCTACAAAACCTCAGCACAAGGCTGCAGAAAAAACCCAGAATTTCACAGTTTGGGGTTTTTTTGTCAGGGAAGAAAACAAAAACCCTAGAATAGGACTAGCAGGATCTTTGACTAAAACTGAGGAGGTAGAGACATCTGCCACTGCCTTTCAGACAAGAATGAATCCATCAACAACCTGAGGCCTCTTATCTTCTCTCACAGGTCATAACCATGTCCTGGCAGTCAGTGAGATATATTCTGGGTGGGGAAGCTACCATGCACCACCAAGATGCTCCACCCCAAGTCACTCCTGGTAACCTGGATATCAGAGTTCCTCATAGCAGCAAACCTTCAGGGTCTCGTTTGTGGAAAACAAAACACATCTAATCATCTGCCCAGCTCTCTTCAACATTAACCAGAAGAGCTCACACAAATTTAATGGCAAGTCACAGGGGTCTATTTACACATCTAACGAGGCCAGACTCTCGCTGCAGAATCAGAAGTGTGGGACATGGGAAAAGACAATAAACTAGGGCAGAGAGCCCATGCAGTTCTCCATACCACGACAGACTCCAGCCAGGAGACCAGCTGACGCAGGCAAGGCTCCAAGCAGCTCTGGTTCCGCTTCACTTTCTGCAGAGAAGTGTCTTTCAGTATCTGGAATACATACAAGATGCAAATTGAATCATGGTTACCTCCACACTTTGTCCACATCCTTTTTGTCTGCAGAGCAGCTTAGATGCCAGGAACTGAAGAGGCCACAGATATCCCCTAATGTCCACTGGAGTGACTGGTGTGCCATCTGCTCTGAGGAATGGCTGTGAGCTTTGATCAGAGCACTGAGGCTCACCTAGCAGCACGCTGAGCCAGGATTTAAGTTTCAATATTACCGTGGCCCATATATTTCATACCAGTTTGTGGCAAACTGGATCAATTTTTTTTCAGGGAGGAACCCAAATGATCCATCAATGTGTTGCTGGGGAAGGGATTTCATTAGAAATACGATTTGCTACACCAGATGATCAAACACCTGGTCTGAATTAGTAAGGCCTGTGTAAAAAAAGTCCCCTCATTTTTAAAGCAGCTCATGTAGCAGAGCAGGAAGCAACATCCCAGCTCAAAAATAGTATCATTCTGCGGCTGGAAGCTTAGCTGGTCATTTTGTCTATTATTGGGTTGAGGGCAACTGCATATGGAGAAGGATGTTAGGGATCCTCAGGCTATACATATTACACTGGAACACAGCAGCAATGAAGAACACAAGCTTAAAAAAAGGCAATGGAAAAAGGCAAATACTGCATCACAACATCAACAGAAACCTCATGCTATGGGCTTCATGATTTATCAGCATGATCTGTGGTATGTCTTCAGCAAGGTCTGATGTTTGGTTGTATCAGTAAAATCCAGATATCAAGTATCAATAATTTTACAGTTATAAAGATGCTTTATACTCCCCACACACCTTCAGCAGCTTTGCCTTCATGGAAGCTGTGATCGAGGTTGGGTTGATGAACTGGAAGGACGGTGCAGCATTATTGGGATACTGGACAGGGAACATCACCAGCATCCTGACTCTGTGGTTGCCGCAGTGCACCGACACCGTACAGCTGCGACTCACTGCATCCATCTGTGAGGAAAAGCAATTGCTCTATAGTTAGATCTCCCAGGACTTCTAAACTTACAGTGGCTCAAATTCACACTGAGGGACTGATTCCTTTGCACACCCGTAAGACAAAGTCATGCTGTTCTCAAGGACAGGGAACACAGTGACAGCAAAAAGCCCCAGGCAGATGGGGTCAGACTCGGCTCGCACCAGCAGACTGACATTCCAGCATCCCAGCATCTGGAGACTACGGCCAGCCCAGGTAGCACCAAGAGCCAGGCTCTGCTCCCAACAGCTGCTGCACCCAAGCCCACCTTACTTGGCCATGGAGAGCTCTGGGCCCAGTACAGCAGTAACAGACACCTTCTAAGATCCTGCACCACTATTTCAGAAAACTTCATCAGGATCATGCCATGAGCTGTGAAACCACAGGGGAAAGGAGACAGGCAGCTGCCTCAAGCCTCCCAGCCCAGTTCAGTGCTGTGCATCCAGCCAGCTTCCACACACAGAGGAGCATTTGGAGTGCAAAGGAGAGGCCAAAACTGAGGGACAGAGATCAAGATGGGGAGGGCTCAGCAGATGGGGTTCAGAACCTGTGGAAATGAGATCAACTGCATGGAACAAGTCACCTTCCACTCTGCAGTCTAGGCAGAGAGGAAAACACCCGTCCAGCCTTCTCAAGATCAGCCAGTGTACTTTTTGTGCGGTAGCATTTCTCTCACACCAGTGTCTGGGATTATCCTCTTTCTTACTAGCCCTGGCCAAGAGGATCTCTGCAGCTCAAAATAAAACTTGTTTACAGACAGCAGTCACTGCAGCAAAGAAGGTTGCCCTCTGAAGGCTCCAGTACGCCAGCCTGCCCACCTCCCCTCCTAACACACGAGCAAAAGGAAGCTGTACCTCCACATTGACATTTCGGATCTGCACATTAATCAGAGAAAACTCCTGCTGCAGTGTTTGAGGCAGCCCCAGTTGGTCCGTTTTCTTTCCCACCAGGGGGTCATTCAGGAAATCTTCTTTTAAGGCTGACAGGAAGGATGGAAAACAGGTTGAGACAAGCTATAACAGTCAGACTTTTTCACATGATGTCAGGAGGCAGCCAAGACCTCTGTTTTCCTCTGCTTTTCTGACACATGGAGGTATGAGTTTTACCTGGCAAAACCTGTGAGCTGGAGGGTTTCAGCTGCTGTTTAGAGGCATGTTTCTGACCCTTCTCTTCAGAAAACCAAACCTGTCTGCACACAGTGTTCCCAGGAAGGTTACAGAACCTGCCTGTACTCTGTACAGTCCTAAATGGTCCATCTCTTCTCACCTGAGACCCTTTTTCTTCCCTGCACAGTGCTACCAGAGTAACAACCAACTGAACTGGAGTGTCTCAGTTCAGCAGGAAAGAACTGCAGCCAAAGCAGTCTCCAGGAGGAGCTCTGGTCTTTGGGACTAACACTCCACCTCTCCTGACTTTCAGGGAAAGCTTCCAAAGCATAACAATGCTTTGGGAGAGAGCAGAGAGTGTTTCTGGCCCTAATAGAGGCTTAATTCATTTGTAGCAGCCGTTTGCATTTAATGTTGCAAAGCACTCTAGTGCTTTAACAGCCCTTAAAGACTCATCAAAATACTGGGTCTAATTCTCCAGTTCCAACACTTTTCAGGAGGACAATAACCCCTGAAGGCCAGAACACATTTAAACAGCCAGACAAGCACTGCAGGACACCAAGGATTATGGTTAAGATAACAAACTTCACTGAGTTTGAGAAGAATTGGTTTCTGCCTGTGGTTGTGCCTGGCTTTTGCCTGGTTTCTTGCTATGTAGCCCCATTAGGTCATTTTGCCGTTACATCACTTCTTAAGAAGGCAAAATAATTTTTTATGTTGGTTCCAAGAACAGAAGGGAAGTCCTGATTTTTCAGCTGCACAGACTATTCCTAGCAAAAAAAAAAAAAAAAAAAAAAAAAAAGAAAGAAAAAAATGCAAAAAAGTTGACCTTTTACAGCCATTCACCTCAAAGTTACTGACTTTGCTGCTGGGACAAATATCTGCTATTACTGCTGCCCAATGGGTTGCTGGATTTGGATAGGTAGGATGCTTAGCCAACCATTCTTGTTTGCAATTTTATTACAGCACTCAGATATACTCCAGAAAAGGGAGCTGAAAAGGAGATTAACGGAAGATCAGTGGCTCTCAGGGAAGATAATTATTTCTAGCTCAAGACACCACATAGCTTACTGAAAAGCCATCTCTGAGGTTCCCAGTATGGGCAGTACCCTCCCTTTGTCTTCTCCTCCCATTCCCTTCCAATTAGTTTTTAATCCTCCAAAGCCATGCATTTGTACAGATTCCTAAAGCTCCTCTATACGCAGCAGAGAGAGCTGCGCAGCGAAGGCACAGCTGGGGGCTCTCTCATTCACCTGCAGAGTGCTGTTCTCTTCAAAGATCCCCCAATGTGCTTTACTAACATAACATGGAGGCTTTGTCTGCAGCTGAAATGCAGCCACCCCCAGGGTGAGACATCAACAGTCCACAATAGCTTTTTGGCTGGAAAGAGCTGAAATTCCTACCTAGGGATTTGCTTGTTGTGTTATTTGCAGCAAAACCTACCCTGCTACAGAAAAGCCATATTCATTCCCTTTGGATACAAGGGAAACCACACCAGTATGAACCAAAGAAGAAACCACAAAGAAACCAGACCCACACAGAAACCACATGGGATGTATGGCTGTGCCTCATCAGGGACAGTGAAACAGTTCTCCTGTGGAAAAAGCAGAGGTCAGGCAGCCAGAATGAGAATGCTCCCAGCTGGAGCAAGAGAGGCCATGCTGCCTCAGAAGTACCGCTCATGGTAAGCACAGGTAGCTGGAGCTTTTTCTGTCATCTTATAAAACCCTGACATAGACAGAAGTTCTGATGCCTTCCAGAAACTTGTTCTGTTGCCACACAGGACAGGTGGCAGGGGGGAATTTCACTGGTGATTGCTGGGCAGGAAACTTCCAGTTAGGAAGAGTGGCTTTCACTAAGGGACCTCACAACTGCTTCTTCATTCAAAGGACAGACATTAGACCACTTTCTCCCCTTCTCTGCAGTTTATTGGTGAGCCAAAGGGACAATCAAATCTCTTCCCCATAAGGCCCTCACATGGGGATCCATTGTGGCCCTGCTACAACACTGAAAGGAGCTGTGAATTTAAGCCTAAACTGACATAAAGGCATGGGTGCACCCAATTCTTTTTCCTCAGTGTAGCTGTAGAAATCACTTAGATACCTTTTTTCCATGCACATCACCACCACGGGTCTCAGATGCTGCAACCCCTTCTATTCTGGTACTTACACTCTTCAAACGCTAACCCTGAATGCTTCACCTGGCCAGAGCCTTAACCACACAAACCCTCCTTCACACTCCTTCCTCGTGTGCCTTCTTTTCGATAGGGACAAACAAATGCTTTCTGTCAAAGTCTCTCCCAACCACCCACCAGTATCTCAAAAGCCAGAAATACATCCCTCCCCCTCTGCTCTGCCAGCCTTCAGCCACATCTCACCAATACATGACCAAAAATTTACAAGCTCTCTCCATATCTACTTCTGGTGAAGACACCAGCAAATATCTCCTTCTCAGATCACTTCACACAGTGACCCCAGGTATGATATAAGCAGCTTGTGTCAGAGTGCCTTACTCACACACTCCCCTCTTCTGCGAGCTCATCCCTTGGCTTAAACTAATCTATCTTCTTAAAAGGCAGAATTTACTTTCTGATTGCCTTAGTTTTTGCAACAAGGCACAGCTACAACCTAAAGAGAATGCAATGAAATTAAAATCATGACAAGAGTTTCATTTCACAGCTAGAATCACTGTTAGAAGAGAAAAAACTTGGGAGGACCATCCTGAGGAACCCCTTGTGTTTTTCCTCCTCCCTAATGAGGAATCCATTAACCTTTGAAACAGCAGCAGGTTGTGCTTTTGCCTATGATATTTTCTTACGCCAAGATACAGCTTCTTTCCAACGCAAAGATGCTGGTGTTTGAGGTTCCACAAGCCATCACTTCTCTCACCTTCCTCATCCCCATGTCCAGAGTTATGCTGGGGCTCCGCGTCCTGGGCGTGAAGGGTCTTGTCTGGCTCTGGCAGATGAGAAATGCCATCAATGAGGTCCTCAACTCCATCCAGGATATCATTAGCACAGAGCTGAAAAGAACAAACACACCCACATGCTGCACAACAGAATTCAAGCTGTGGGAAGAGCCACCACCAAACAACTCACTTCTCCAAACAGATGGATTTGCAAGGTAGGTCTGTCCACGCAACAGTCATGACTAAGACTGCATTGTTTCTGTGACAAAGACAAGTGATCTTCTACTTTCCAGCACCCTCAACTCGGTCACCTCAGACAGCCAGGCCACATCTCCTGTTCACTTAAAAGCCACTTAATTGGCAGGGCCATTCTAAGTAATAGAGGTTTACCTTTAGTCAAAACTAAAACTGATATGACTAATTCCTTGAATTAATTTGTTAAAACTAGTCTAATTTTTTAGATCAAATTTAATAGTAGCACACTTTCTGCATTTTATATTTATACTCCAGTAGGATCCAGAGACCCAGGTACATACTTGGGGGCCTACTGTTCTAAGTCCTGTAGCAAAATGAGACTGTAAAACCCTGGATTTCAAGTTCAGCACAGGAAAACTGGGAAGATGAACGGAAAAGAAAGGATAAGGGTGTGATGTAGCAAATTACAGCATTGGTCACCAGCACATGCCATCACGTGTGTAGTTTGATCCAGACAAAGACAAGGACAAAAGAGTGGGAGCCAGAAGAGGAAAAATAAAGACTCTGGCATGAATGAACAATTGATTTAAAGACAGGAAAGAAATCAAATGTTCACAAATATATCAGGTAGGAGTAAAGGGTCATTTTTCACAGAGAAAGTTTGTTACAGACCTGCAGGACTCCTACAGGATCTGTGCTGGGACACATGCTTCTCAACATATTCATTAAAAACCTGGAACAGGAGGTGAATAGCGACATGACCAGGTTTGCTGATGCCACTGGGTTTTTCAGGGCAGAAACAAGTGTGGCTGACGGCAAACAATCATAGAAGGACCTTACAAGAGTAACTGTATTAAAATGAAAGGTGAACTTTGGCTCAGATAAATATAAAGCAACACACATTGGAGAAAAAATGGCAAAGTCAAGCTGACTGAGGGAACAAGATGTAGAGGCCAGACTAAGCTGACAATTTCACGGAATTATGCCAAACAATTTAAAACCTAAACTGAGTACTGAGAATTCTTTGGAAAGAACAAAGCTCAGATTCCCACCTCCAAAGGTATATAATAGAACTGAGAAAGGGTCATGAATGGCAAAAGGAAAATCAAAGTTCTAGTACAAAGGATGAATTAAATCAAGACCTTTTGACTTGAAAACAGAGGCAGCTGAGGAGGGATATGATGGAGGTCTACAGAATCATCAGTAGCAGAGAGAATATGGCTCCCTTCATCTTCAATGGAATGAAATTAAGTTGCAAAATAAACAAATGAGCTGGTTTTTCACACAACACTCAGAAAAGCCATGAAACTCCTTGTTGAGATGATGTTTAAAGTAACAAAAATTTACACAGGTCCAAGAAAAGACAGAACAAGCCTATGGAAGTTAAACTCATCTAGCTCTATCAAATACAAAGACACCAGACTCCATGAGCTCCTAAGCTGCAAACTGCAGGAGGCTGACAAGGCATTGGAGAGAAACATTACTCCATGCCTGCCTCATTCTTATCCCCTCCCAAGATATCAGCTGAAGATGTGACAGGGCCACGTGGCCCACTGTGGCCATATGAACCTCTGGTATGAGCCAGCACAGCTGTTCTAGTAATTGCATCAGAATCTGTAACTGCTGTAGATCCATACACTTACACTACCCAACCCAGGCTTAGAGGCGACTGACACAAGAGGAGAGAGTGGAGGGCACAATCCCTACACTTAGCTGGTGCCTCAAGTGCCAAGAAACACAGTCTTGAAGCCATGGAGGTGGCATCTTCAGAGACAATGCAGGCAGAGAGTGACCTCTACCTTCCCTAAACGAATTCTGTGCTTACTATTAGACGACAAAGCAGCCTTGCACTTCCACAGAAGCTTTTGAGATGCAGACTCAAAAGAGAAGCCCCATCACAGGACTCCTTGGGGATGTTTTTGGGTGTGTCTGCAGCTCTAGGATATCAGAAGCATGACTGGGAGTGCAAGGAAAGGGAGGTGAATCCAGCCTGTAAGAAAACTCTAATGCACAAGAGCCAAAATGTTCACATACCCTCTGCAGCTGCGAGTCAATCCGCCACATCCGCAGGGTCTGATCTCGGGACCACGTAACCAGCTGGTAATCTTTAGATCCTAAAGAGGACACAAACAATTAGAGACCCCAGTGGAAAAGAGAGACTATCTCAGCCCTGTGTTTAGTGTAAATAGATTCAAACAAGCCAACAGACACATCCAATGGATAACGCACTAAACTCTAAGTCAAAGAGAGTATTTTTCTGCTTGGAATTGACCCAGGTACATCAGCCTTTGTGCCTTCCCACACCACAGTTACCACATCTCTAAACAGGCTGTGATTTACAAGCCAAAAGCACAAATTATAATGAATGTGATGCAAGTTTTCCAACTAGGAATGAACAAGACTCACAAAAGTATTTATTTCAATAGAAGAAATAGTACCACAAAAATAAACATTTCTCAACTATAACTGTAAAGTGAGAATATCTTTTAGTTCATCAAATCTGTTTCAAGAGGCAGATGTTTTAAAACATTTCTAAGCTAAGAGAAGGTGGTTCTGCCCTCCCTCTTTTTGCTTCTGGTAGAGTTGGTTGATGCCAAGTTCAGGTCATAAGGAAATAGATCTAACTACATACTATCTATCAACAGGCAGAGATACACAGACCTATTTATGTCCATGTTTAGGTCTTGTGATAGAGTTTTAAGTTTCCCTTGTCAAACAGCCGCTATGCTTAAGAATTTGCTGCTGCACAGCTGTTTCCTACACCCCTCTGCTGAGGCACAGGGGCTGTCTAAATACAGCACAACAAACTGTACAAGGAAATTTGTTCTATCTTTGCTGTCTCCACACTGACGCAGACTTGGAATGTTTGTGTGATTTATGTTGCTTGAGACAAGCAAGACGGCCAGCCCTGGGTACGTGTCTATTAACTCAACTAAGACAACCAACTGTGGCTCAAGTCAGCTTCAGTGTTCATTCACAAATTGTCTTAGACTGTGCCTCCAGATCCGAAACCAGTTCTCCATTACTCTCCTCTTTTTGAAAGAGACAAATCAAGGTATGGAGAAGGAGGTGACTTAGCTGGATGGCCCCAGCAGCTGGTGGCAGAGGGCTGGACCAGCACTTTTATAAAGCACTGCTAAGCTGTAGCACAAGTGACACCAAAACCAGACGTGCACATTCTGTCAGTGGCAGCTGAGGTGCTGGAAACAAAGCTGTGTTCTGTGTGGTTACGCAACCTCTGGTATGGAATCTCCTATTCTTAGCTGCTTACACTGGAAAATTTAGTCAGGACTGAACTCTAACAGCAGACTCTCTATCCCATATTATTCCTCCCTTGCCTTGGCCAGTACACAAATAATGTGGGCTTACTGGGTCTGTGGTCTGGGATATGCTGAAGCTGCTAATCCAGGCCATGATGTGAGGAGTTGATTGGTTAGCCTGCACAGCTCTGAGCAGGGGCAGGGTGCCTGCACTTGTGCACCTATCTAATAACTTGCACAGTTTATTCTGAAAGATTCATTTAAAAAGAGACTCCCAGGAGAGTGGAAGCAATAAGAGTTGCCACTGACCCACTCAGCATTTGACAGATTTGCTTTGTTAGCATGGAAACAAGGCAGTGCTTCTGTGGGCACTGCCATAAAACCAGTACAGAATAGCTGTAGTTTGAGGGGGGCAGGAAGGTGGGCTGGAGCTACTCCAAGGAAAGGCAAGAGTCAAACAGCAACAGCATTGCAACCAGGAGCCTGGTCTCTACACCCTAGGTTAGCTGACAGCCACACTGCAGGGAAGAGAGCACATTCAGCCCTGAACTCACCTTCTTTCTGCTTCCTCCACTGAAACTCCAGCACCACATCATCATGTCCCACAAAAGTGTGCACAGGCGTGTTCAGGTCAAAGACATTCCAAAGGAGGAGACTGTTTTCCCGACGGAGTTGGGGGACCATCACTGTCACCAGCCCATTGCTGAATGGCTTGAGAGAGAAACACCCTTCCAGTTAGCCAGGGAGAGTTATGTTCCCATGCCGCTCTTTTTATACTCTCATTCTTCCCTTTTCCCACCAACACGAATGAGAGGGTTAAATGAGCTCAGCACAAAACAGAACCAGGCCAAAAGCTGGGAGGGTCCAAGGCAATTCCTGTGCAAAACCACTGTCTTTCAAGGGGTAAGATGCAGTACACTGAGACACTCAATGGCAGCCCACTTAAGATGAATTATTTCCTTCTGCTGCTTCCTCACATTTCAGCTGTGAGGCTGGAGGGATTTCACCATGGACTTTTCACTGGGGATCCTTACTGCAATCTGCTTGGAGCTGCAAGAACTGCTACCTGGGGGACTGAGCCTCAGCAGCTCCTCAGGGTCATAATGCTCAGAAGAACATGGAACCCAATCCTACACCTCTGACTGTCAGGACAGGTAAAGGGGATCAAAGATTCAAGGCACAGCACTGGCTTCAGGCCACATTCAGATCTCTGGGGAAGAAAACAGTTATGACTGATGTTAAGAGCCTTAGCTTCACATGGCTGGGTGCTTGTTCACTCCTTCTCCTGAGTGCCCCCACTGTGGATGCTGCTTTTCTAGGCCTTTCAGGCACCAAGAGGGATTTTTAAAATCAACTTAATAATGTCCACTAGTAGAACTGCTGAGAAACCCTTTGGCAGTTTTTTATTTACTGTCTCTTTGTGCATTCTTCTCAGAGCACAAGTGGAGCTGGTAGGAGTTTCTCACTCACCGTGTATCTTGCCTTCCAGACAGGAACCTGGCAGGGAAGAATATTGAGGTATTTCCGAGGCTGACGGTAATCCCAGAACTTAAAAACAAACAAACAAAAAAAACCAAATAAGAGAAAAGCAAGCAAAGGCAGGAGTCACCTGGCTATACTTTCAGGCTGTAATTTTCCATGTATCTTGCAGATAGAACAGACAAAAAAGCGTGCCAGGGTGCCCACAGCATCATTAGTAATCCCATTCATTAACAGCAGAGACAGCCCCAAAGGACAAATACCAAGCTATCAGCATCTGGCAGCATTCCTTAGAAAACGAGTGACTTGGGGTCATATTCACAGTGATCATAGCTTGAGTAATTAGAGCAGAGAGACAGGCAGCCTGCTTGGGCTTTCAGAGCTACAAGGTACCCTGCAGGCTCCCAGCCAATGTGCCAGTCCAGGCTGGAGGCAGGCCCACCCTGCTGTTACTGCTAATTTTCTAATGAAGAATCTAACCTTTTGCTTTGCTAGAATACACATCAATTGCATTTGCCTCAGAGCTTAGCTCAATGTGAATGAACTCCATTTGGCTGACATACAAAGCACACTATTTCCCCCCAAGTAGGAGGCCCTGCACAGCAGTGCTTGCAGGCAGTGTCTTATTGATAATCCTGTTCAACATGAGTTTGGAAACTCCAGGGGCTGAAGTATGTTTCCCCTCAAGTTGCTGTAACCAGCTTGAGGCTGGCAACACTGCATTTCGGGAAAAAGGCTCTTCTGGCATGTGTGGTCTGCTCCTTTCTGGCAAGCAACAGGCAGAGGCAGTTGTTTTCAGCTTCAATACTGCCCTAATCACCACAGATATGTGGCAAACATATGTGCACCCATTCTTCAATGAGCTCTCTGCCTGTTCTCAAAGTGCAGTCCTGGCTCAACACACCAGGTGGCCAGAAACCAAACAATAAAGGTCCAGATCTTGCCAATGGCAAGTACTCCCCAAAACTTCCGCAGCAGCAGGAGGGGATCTGCTCCACGATCCTTCCACCTCCCTAGCAGGAATTGCAGAAGCAACACTTACCCTGACAGAGTTGTCCTGGCTGGAAGTGGCCAGCGTATACTCATTGTCAGGATGCCAGTCCAGACCGTGGATTTTGGAGAGATGAGCTGCCAAATACTCCACTGCAGTGCTAGGTTTCTGCAAGGAGAGACATTGTCCTTCTCAGGACAGGACTCCTGAAATTTGGTCTAGTTCTTTGGCATAAAATGAGACACTTTAACAGGGGCAAGACAGTTAAAACAACCACCCCTGCTGGGGAAGGGCAAATAGCTCAGCAAAAGTGTTGAAGAAAAAAATCATGTGAAGTTGTGGCAATTTCCAGTCACCAAGTGCAGCCCTAAACCATACTTTATACTCAGTTAAACAGTTAAGTACTATGAGATCAAAAGGAAAATGTTAATGGGCAGAGATTCTGAGGAAGGAGACGACCCTACAAACTCTCTTCAGGCTCTTGGACTCCCAATTCTCTCAAGTTTAAACTGACCCACAAGAGAGATTTGGGATAAAGTAGTACATTTCCTCAGTATTTATCAGCCACCAGAGGAATATCCATATTGTGTAGGTGGGAATACGTACAAACTGCTAAAAAAGTCCTCAGCTTACCCTTTTGTCCCATATTCGGACATCCCCATCATGGCTTGTTGCTAAACAGTTGGCATTTTTCTTGTTCCACTTCACCTGGGAAGCTCCAGCTGCAGCACAAACAGAGCAGGCCAAAACAAGCAATTAAAGAGAAAACAGCACAGTGGTCCCAATGACCTGGGCCTAGAGCTGCTCTTAGCCCAGGAAAGGTAGTTCAGAGGAAGGATATCCCAGAAGCCAGCATGAAGGATGGCATGAAAATTATTAACTCCTGATTCCTCAGTGTATCATTTGTATCCTCAGGACAGCAAAGCAAGTGTTCCAGCTGCATGCCTAGAGATCTTTATCACATCTTCTAGCCAGGGGCTGTATCTGATTAAAATACTCCTATCCATTAGCTCAGATGGATATGTCCATCAGTCAAATCAGAAGATGGGTGGTTATTTCTAATAAGCTATCAGAAAGGTGAGATCCATGAGAAAGCTAAACAGATCTCAGCCTGCTGCTATTCCCCACCTCCACTACCACCTCCTGCTGCATGGTGAGCAGATTCATCCTGACAACCTGGCAAAAAGCTATTCTGGGGGATAAAAAGCTGCAAATAGACTGCCAGTTGATTGATTCAATCCACTCACTGAAGGGTACACAAACGTCTGGACCAGCATTAAACAGCATCAGGCACAGGAGGAAGAAAGGAAGGAAGCAAGGAAGCTTTCTGGGGAGCAGGCTGCTGGGCTGGCTCAGCCATGAAACCTCACCCCAGACACCAGAACTGACCACTGCTTCTCTCTGACTCAGTAACGTTTTTGCATTTCTGTGACAGAGAGGTTTGCTGGCCGGGAGGGAACTGGGAGCTACTGCAGATGTGTAGCCTAAGGAGATGTAAGCAGCAGAGCATTAGAGTTACACATTGTGAGGATTGCTCCAGTACTGGGCACAGTTAACTCAGGGAAAAGACATTTTGCTCATCATCCATGCCCAGTCCCAGCTCCAGCTGGTGAGGACAGACACACAGCACCTGCCAGTGGGGAGTATTGCAGGGGATGGACACTCACCCTGCCAGCAGCCAGGACAGGAGCCTTTCCAGAGCAAGCACAGCCAAAGACAGCACCTTGTGTGCTCCCTGCACGTTGCAGGTGCCCCAGGAAAGCAGATACAGCCAGCTGGTGTACCCAGCCCTCGGTGAGTGTGGGGACAGGCTGGCACAGTGCTGCCTGGGGTGTGGTTTAGTTCCTCATCTGATTCAATCAAACACAAAAGGACATGAGGAAATTACAGCCAGGCAACCCAGGACAAGCAGTGCAGCAGGGCAGTTAAGCAGGGATGAAGCTCCATGTGGCTGCTCACCAATGTCAGGGCAGCAAGTCCAAGTACCACGACTGCCCTCCATGCCTGGGAACCTCAAGGGGCTCCACATCTCTTCTAAATTTTGGTTCTCTAAAAGGAGTTGTGAACTGGAGCCTCTCAGGCTGCTTCTACACAGGACAATCACACATGGTGGCACTTCAGTACTTTGTCACGCCTGGCCTCAGAGCATGAGGGGAGGGAGGAATAACAGCAGGGGCACACAACAATAACGTTGTTTAATGCCTACATCACACACAGGTCAGACTTACCAACTGCGGAGAGTGAGACCGTGGGCTTCCTGGTGTCTCTGAAATACAATGTGGCCACTGTGAGTACACACAACAAAGTCCAGCCTTCCCAGTGAGCTACCTGCTACTCCAGCACTAACGTTATTGCTGGCTTGGGACCTAATGCACCTTCTACTTACCCAAATACACCAACATTAAATGGCATAAAGGTTTCCAGCTGGAGGACAACAGCCATTCTGGAAGTGTTCAAGGCCAGGCTGGATGGGGCTTGGAGTAACCTGGTCTAGTGGAACTTGGCAGAGGGATAGAACTAGATTTTCAAGGTCCCTTCCAACCCTAACTGTTCTATGATCCCATCTTGCCACCATGTGCAGCAGGAAGGTTTAGGACAGAGGACAGAGCTGGAGTGGACTAGAGGGAGGAGAAACATACACAAAGTGTGGCATACTGCAACGGGGTAGGCAAGGAAACAGAGCTCACAAATTGTTGCTGCAGGAAGAAACAAAACAGCCTTTCCAAGGAGGATTAAAAGGAACAAACAGAGCTGTGGAAACACTTGACAAAAGCCACTGATGTATTCATTGAGCCTTTGCAGATCCTGATTCAAGGCAGATGGAGCAGTTACTACAGAGCAAAAACTTCATGTCTAGCATATAATAACAAAATTAGTAGGAAATCAGCCCAGCTGTATGCAGACCAAATTCTGTCTGTCTACAAACCAAATTCCGCAGTGGCAAAAGCCAGTGCGGCACCATGAAACTCCTAGCAGCCAGGGCATAGATCAAGGCAATAATTTACTTCCTGACCTTGCTCTTCAGGAATTCACCTTCTCTTTCATGAAAAGTGACAGTGAAAATAAGGAATATTGTCTTCAGCTTTTTCTGTTTGTTCAAAAGCAGAACATTTTCTGGAACGGACTGCACCTCTCCCTCCAAGAAATTCTGCCTAATCAAAAAGTTATTTCATATGAAAAATTAAAGTGGGGAATTTCCAGCTGCCCTTACTGCAGGGCCACCTCCCTAGGGTGTCATTAGAGACAGTCACTTCAGCAGGATGTTAGTTTTCTGGAGGCCAACAGCGCCAGGACCTCAGCACCACAGCAAGCTCAGAGCCCTTCCTAGCACAAGTGGGATGTAGAGGCTTTCAGAGACTGCCTAAGGAAGCATTTCTGAGCAAGTGATACAGGCAGGCACAAAACAATGGAAGGGCATAACAGAATTAAAGGAGGACTTCTGATAACAACCTTCAGAAATATTTTTTTTTTTGCTTGGCGCTAAGATAGTATCACAAGAAAACACAACCAGCAGTTATTGTATCTCTGTGTCTTTTAATTACACATTAATAATATATTGTCATTCT
Organism: Entomyzon cyanotis; assembly: GCA_024500445.1. Lineage (NCBI taxonomy): Eukaryota > Metazoa > Chordata > Aves > Passeriformes > Meliphagidae > Entomyzon > Entomyzon cyanotis. The sequence goes on from JAKEPQ010000743.1 coordinate 7,868,265, forward strand.
CAAGCACCATTTAACCAAGGATCTAAGTGCTTGCTCATAGGAGCTAAGCAAGCCTCCGGGTAGCCTGGTGCAGTGGGGTTATATAATTATCCTCCCACTATAACTGAGCAAGGGAGGCAGAGAGGAACAAAGTGATTTGCTGGGGGTCATAAAGAGTTGTACAGCCAGCAGGAGAACCCTGCAGTCCCAGTGCCAGCTCCTTGCTTCTCCAGTGTAAAATATGGGGCTTACATATTGGTGGAGTTTGGATACATAGTTGGAAATACATGCTACCCTGAAAATACTCATGACAGAAAGCAGCAGCAGGAAACAAGGGAAGGTACAAATAGGAAAATCTTCCTGAATACATTGTTAGTCTTCCCACCACTGAGGAAGAACCAGCAACAATCACTGAATTTAGTAGAAAATGGCTATCAGATCATTAAATGGTGCTCATTAACTCAGCCAAAAAAACCCAACAGGTTGAGGAACACCCTTGGGCTCCAGGAAAAGCCCCCAGGGAAATACGTGAAGTGGGCAGGGAGTGAAGCTAGACAGTTGTAGCCTAACTGTACCACTCTACTGCCCTTCACTGACTCTGAACTGGGTTAAAAATAGGGGAGCAGAAGTCACGTTGGACACAATGGGAAGTAGCTAAAGCCCCTGTAAGCACAGCTAAAGAGCAGCATCTGTCAGGGCATGCTTCAGTAATTATGGAAAGGAGTCCAGTGATTTCCCCACAATGTAGAAACATACTGGTTCTTACTTGATGTCCCAGATGTAGATGTATGTGTCCACAGAACTGGTGACCAGTAGGTCTGGCTCAAACACTGCCCAGTCCAGGTCGCTGCAAATGTAAAATCATAGTAGATCAGTAAAGAAAAGCATACACAGAGTTTGCATCAACTTCTCACAAGCTGCCAGTACATTCTCCAACAAAGTCGCAGCAACTCCATGACATCTACTGAAACTTTGTAAGTACAAAGCAAGATCTTAATAATTTCTCTAAGTAAATTCCAAGAAGCAATGAAATGCTTCTAAGTAAATTCCAGTGAAGCATCCTCCTGGCCCTGAACTTTACAGCTACCATGTGTGTGCTCTCTCCCCTCCAGGCAAAGGGACACTGTCTCAAAGAGCTCTCAGTAACCACACATCCTTGGCATCAACCCCTCACTCTGGGATGCCTCCCTGTTGGGAGCACCAAGTGCACCTGGGACACAAACAGCCTCCAGTCAGCCCAAACAACTGTCATTTCAAGGGCTGCAAATACTTTCCATAGTCAGGAGCTTGAGTAAAAAGAGTCCTTCAACTGCATTTCCAATGCAGCATTGAAATATGACCTTAAAACAAGAGGCAGAAATCTCCCCTTGCACCACTGTAACACTCTCTGAACTCGGTCTTTGGGATTACCTGCTTTAATTAAGCTGCTATCACACAGAGACACAGCTGGGATTCAATTTAATAAACATGCTGCTATCTGTTTCCCAGATGATGGCTGCTGCTCTTCACAAGGACAGCAGCCTAAGGCAATGACACTCAAGCCATCAAGGGCTAAGTTGATATACTGGGGGAGCCATGAGAAGGTAAGCTGCTTCACACATGACATCATCACCAAATGGGAAGGCAGTCCAGTCCAAGGAAGTGAGTAAAAACAGGCTCAGAGCAGAGCCTGAGTGGGGCCAGAACTGAAACATTCAGCTTCTATGAAACAACACATCATTTTCCACTCAGTAGCCCACAGCATTGCTTGTTCCTCACCTGATCACACGTGTGTGTCCCTGCAGAGATGTACAAACTTCCCCATTACCTTCCTTCCACTTATACAGGTCAACACGCTGATTGCTCTGCAGTTAGATGGAAGAGAGACAGTCTCAGGCCAACAAGGTAGGACAGGGATCTGTGTGCTGGAACCAGGCTCCCTTCACTTTGAACAACCTCGGTTAACAAGGAGTCACACTGTGATTAGCAAAGTCCTTGCCCAAAGCAGGAGAGCAAAGATGAAACCACAGGCTGCACGGACTTTCAAAAGCTTGCACTTTAATTACACCCACTTGAAATTGGAGATAAAACTAGAATGGGAGAAAAAAAAACCCACATTGCAAAATGTGTCCACAAAATTATGTTCTCAGAGCTTTTACTTCCTAACAACATGCTGCAACTGCAGGCAACAGGCAGACAAATTCTCTCTGTGCAGGAATACCCTGCCAATCTGTTTGATTCACAACTGGAGTTTTTGGTGAGGGGGATGATGCATTAGAACTAGTCATCCTCAGCTCTCTCTCAATTCCCTTCTGCGATAATCAGGGCCATTGCCAAACCAAACAATACAGTATAATGGCTTCAAGGTCAACTCCTCAAGGGCACTCCCCCCATCCTTGCCAGCCCAGGAGAAAAGCTTCAAGTGTTTATCACTAACAGTAAACCACAAAGGCAAACCAGATGTATCAATGACAACATTACTTGGGGTTCCTTCACTCATTCCAGGAATAAATCCTTGCAGAAATGCAGCCACACACAAAGTTACTTGAAACTAGTTATTGTGCTGTAACTTCATGTTCTGTCTCAATCAAGGTTCACTTCAGGCCAGGCCAACTCTAATTATTTGGGGGCAGGACTTGCCCTTGTGGGTGCAGAGTGCCAAGCACAGGGGGTCTTGAGCTATGACTGGAAATTCATGCTGATTTCACAAAACTAGGAAGAACACAGCTTTAAAATTTTCTCTTCATTAGCCCCTTGCTTTCAGACTTACAGGTAGATGAGCGAAAAGATAAAGAGACTTCACAGAAACACAGAATTGTTGAAGTTGGAAAGGACCTCCAAGATCACTGAGTCCAACTGTTACCTTACAATTCTTGTGGCAGTTTTTTTGGTGGGGGTGAATTTTTTTCCTATCCCAAAGCTGCTTCATGTAAATTTCAACTTGCAGTTAGATAAAACATTACAGCCTTCTCTGAAATGGAAGGTCTCATCCCAGCTCAGCAATAATATATGGCATTCCTTTAACTGCTCACAGCAGAGCTGCAAAAGAGCTTGGGGCAAGAAAAAACTCTATGCATGGTTCTCATTGACAGAAGTATTTAAGGGGTAGAGTGAAATTACTCAATGGGATTTATCTAGACTCCAGAGATAAGATACAAGATAATGATCACTAGAGAGACTCTTCTCCCAACAGGAGCATTTTCTAAAAAATGGTTCTTTTCATAAGTATCAGATCAGTATTCACTTCCAACAATTTCATCACCCTCTTGTTCAAGCATCTGTGGCCACACAAAAGAAAAAGAAAGGATCTAGGATTGAAAACAACAGCATTTCTGAAATAACAGTTTAGGAGTCCCCAGAAACATGCTTGAGCCAGAGGGCAGACACAGCCAAGCACAGCAAAAGGATATGCTCCAGCTCTTCTGGAAAGAAGATAAACACAAGGACAGATTCCCCTCTGCCTCCACCATTTCCAATTAACAGAACTGCAAACCGGGTGAGGCTGCTGGCAAACAGGATGGCAGCCTTTTACATTCCTTTTCCATCCACAGGGATGCTGAGGGATAAGACCCTTGGGCTGTGTAAAACACAGTGAAATGGCTGAAACGGTGATGGTTTTGACCCAAACTGAAAAAGCTGCCTGACCTCATCTCGGGGATTCCTCAACCAGTGTGTGACAGCAACTATGTTCAAATCCCCAGAGCATCATAGCACGTTTGTATATAAACAGAAGCAGCAAGGTTTGATGCCAGCTACACCTAGTTTCAGTCTGGAACCAAATGGGTTCCTGTGTCCACTCAGAGCAGCAAGAGATGGGAATGCTCAGATGGGCAAGATGGGCACAGCACCCCTTTGCAGCAGGGTCCTGCTCAGATCAGCATGAACTCATCACTGAATATTTTCTTCAGAGTGTGTCCGAAAAGAAGTTTTCCTGCTCCACTTGTGGCCTGCCCAGTGCATCTCCTTACTTGGTTTTGATTTCCACAGACTGTATCCAGAAGTGGCACTGAAGGACTCATTTTTGCCAGTTTTACTAACTCTCTGCTCAGAAGCAGACCGCTACTGAAAGTGCCTTTAAGATGTCAGTCATGTGCCAGAGCTGGGAAGAGACAGGCTGGGGAATGTCAGAGGGCAAATAGGCAGAGGCTCCCAGCTGACAGCACCAGTCCACTTTTAAAACTGCCTTTAATTAAAATCACAGCCAGTCCAAGAAGCAAAAGGAACAAAAATCCCAAGAAATCACCTTCAGTTAAGTGTTTCCTCAAAAAAATGGATGAAACCTCTCCATCTCTAGCTAGTCCAGAACTCTCAGGCTATAAAAGCAAACACAACAGGGCAGAAAAGGCAGCTCACCCTGAGACCAGTCTGCACCTGGCTGGTGCCAATTGCCACGGTGCTGTGGGTGACAGCTGAGAGTTCCACTGGCAGAGCTCAGGGCTCTGGGTGAACAAGCTGCAGAGCATGACAGACAGAGTACAGAGCAGAGCCAAAACCTGTATTCAGTTTCATATGGACATTACTGCTTCTTCAGCCCAGCCCACTGACTCATGGAACTCCTCACTGATCCAGTCCATGCCCAGCTGCAAACTCCAATTGTTACAGCAGTGAACTAGTATTGACTTGTGTTAATTACAGACTGCCTGGTCCACCACAGCCCAGCAGCAAGGCAGGGAGGTGAAAACAGAACAGCACAGAGCAAGAAACTCAAGAAGTGCAAAAATCTCACAATGCAAATCAGAAATAGAGCACTTCCCTCCTGAAAAGGACCATTTGGATGCCTGATTTATTTGGCAAAGTGTTTTGTAAATGACAAGCAAGCAAAACTAGATTCAGCCCTGACTGCTCAATAACTGAGAGCCATCAAGCTGAACAACTCACTGGCAGTAAATCAGAGTTAGGCCTTGATCTCTCAATGTGACTTGCAGAAGCATGTGCCAGCTCCACACAGCCTTCCAGCTCTGCAGAGGCTCACCCATGAAAGAAATACCAGGGAAGATGATGACCTACAGCTTTTAAATGAGTGAACTTACTGAAGCTGCAAAGTAGTAGGCGTAGCTGTCATGGGGGTTCCACTGCACCGCCCCAATGTCCCACTTGCTCTGCCGGGAGATCTTTCGATGACCCTCATTTGGTGCATCCAGGTTGACGATGTAGAGGAAACGGCGGCTGCAAAACACACAGACACAAAGGAGCTGCATCTCACAGGACTGATCTCAAAACCCAAGCTCACAAGGAGCTCACAGCCTTGTGTCTAGAGGTGCAAGGATCAAAAGAAGAGAAGCATTTCACAAGACGGGTGAATACACTGTTCCTGAAAATGCTACATTTGACCACATACTTCAAAACGGACTTTAAAAAAAACAAACCACAACCCCCCAACAAAGACAAGACACAGTGAAAGCAGACAGGGTCTGCAATTGTAATAGATAGCCCACACCACAGAAAAACCCAGGTAACTTGGATACAAAAGCAAGTGCCGGAAAACGGTGCAAACACATTCAAATACGTTTTGCTGGCCTAATGCTGCAGCAGCAGAGCCTAAGTGACACAGGGATGGGAGCGCAAGGCAGCAGCTTCAGCCGGGATAGGTTGCTCTGAGCAAGAGTTAATGAACCTTGAGAAAGATGATTCTACGTGGGTGCTTCTTTCCACATCAGTTAGAGGGCTTGGTTCCACCGACAGTACAAGAACACCTGCACAGAGCTCCTGCTCTGCAGCAGCAGCTTGTTAACGTGGGCGGACACAGTCCTGCACAGATCTGGTTCCATTACTTACCTGAGCTAACTCTATATGCAGCAGAAATAATTCTGCATGATGGCAGACCTGAGCTCATGCATCCTGCTGGATGTGGCCAACTCCCCACAAAGCAAGGTATCATCCTGTGTGATTCATCTCACAAGCAAGAGAAATTGCCCAGAAAATAACTGTGAGCCAGCTGAACCCTGTGGCAGACTAGCATCAAAACATATTGAACCCTACATAATCAACCCCACCAGCATCGTCTCTCAGCTGCATAGTGACCATAGAGCTGCTCTGAGCACTGGCCATTCCTCCTGGTTACTCTTGTGCAGAGCTGTCAGACTAAGGGTTTACATGGAAGCAAGCTCCCCTCTGAGCTGTACCAAAGGATTTGGTTCCTTGAAGGCTGACCCAAGATCAGCTACACTCACGTGATCCTGAAATGAACATCCTAATTGGTGTGGCAATTGTGTCACTGAGAGGGGGACAGGAATAGCTGTTAGTACTGAAAGGCAGGAGCTGGAAAGGCACTGCTGAGCTGGTTGGACTTGCCCTGCAGGTGGATACCTAAGACCAAGCTCTCCTGGAAGCTTGGGAGTCTGTGGCACCTACTGCTCTTGATGAGTTACCAGCCCACACTGAACCAGCAGAGAAGCAGGTCAGAGAGTCCCACAGGAATATTTGGGGCAAATTCTGTGTTAGGAAATAATCTAATCTGTATTTCATGAGAATCCAAATAGTACTTCATGATGTTCCATCTCCCATATGGGGATTTGGGAAATAATTTACCAGGAAAGCCACAACAGTATTTTATTGTGCTCTTCTTGCTGTCTCTCTACTCTGTATCCCATTGGGAACGTGACCCAGAATCCGTTTCATTAAGCCTCGAACAGAATTCAGCTGCACCTTTCTGAAACAATCCATCAACCCTTCAGCTGAGGTCAGCCTGAAGGTTGCTGCTCTGGCTTGTGGAAATGACTGTCACTTCTAACAGGGACTGTCACACTCACCCTGAGAGTACAGCGCGCTGTCCCAGGCAATCCACTGACATCGCAGTTGCCTGTAAAGAGAAACACAGAACAAAACTAAATGACACCTGTCAGGTCAGCTGCTCAGGCAAACACATGGCTTTAGGGAGGAGTTCAGGAAAGTAACATCCCCTTAAAGTTGCACAGACGGGCAATGGGGTGCAGTGGTTGATTTTGGGATGCAGGACAGCACACAGAAAATATCTTTGTTAGCGTAAACTGAAGACAAAACCTGGCAGACAACATTATGAGCACTAAGACCTTGCTCCCTTCTCCCCACTATGGCAATCACAGCTGCAGCCTTTCAATCAGCAATCTCTAATAATCTGTATTAATCAGCCTCTGCTCCTGCTCAGGAACTTTCTCAGTCTCTCTCTCTTTCATTGCAGGACCAGATTTAATTATATATATACTGGGAGATAGAAGTGCAACCATTTGTGTATGGCTGGTCTCCAAAAATGAGAGATGGCCAAGAGTCACCAGAATTTACTTTGGCATTGCTTGTAAAGAAGGCTATTAGACAACTTAAAGGCCACTATAAAAAAAAATTAAAACCAGGACTGTTTGGATATTGTTTTCCCCTCTTTTTGTGCAGAATGCACTGGCCGATCATCTTATTTAAATGCCATGAGAAGAAAGGAAAATTTTACTCAGAAAGCTGAACTGTTCAGCCCATAAACATATATATGACTTCAATAGAGTTTTGAGCGTTCACAGTACAAAATCAGAGTACGCCCCACATTCTTCACACTAACTGCTGTCATCTTCAAAGCTGCCTCTCTGAAGGCTCAGGATTTATCTCCTGCCGCTGTTCAGGATTTTAAGTGCTCTCAGCGTGGATGTAACAAGACTTCAGGATGTCCCACAGTTACTACTTACAAGAATCACTAAAACCTGACAGACAATACAGAAATCCCACTCCATTTCAGTCAGATTTGACAGTAAAACAACCATCACAAATTCTGAGCTTTTTCAACCAGGGCCCATCCCCTCCTTGCAAATATCCCAAGTGAAGGTAAAACAGCATCACAGACCTATTCTTCTCTAGAGACCACATGGCAAAGAGCTATAGCTGTCTGCAGTTTCAGCAGGAGCTCATGGTAAATCAAGGCCAGTTTCACCACTTTTACAGTTCCAGTTACTTTCATTACTTTTCTCCTAGGTAGCAAATCCAATCATCTGGTAAGGTTTCCCTAGTCCTAAAACTAATGCTGTAAATAAGCAGCTGGTTTTAAGTCTCTAAATGATAAAAAAAAACCCCAACAACAAACCAACAAACAATTCCAGCTTTCTAGATTCCACAGCACCTTGCAAAACAACAAAGTAGGTTACTGAATCTATAAAAAAAAGACGAAACAAACAAAACAAACCAACAGAAGAAAGAACTTTCCCCAGATGTTACACATTTTTCTTCTGAGAAATTGAGGATCATTAAAGCCATTACAGTCACCAGAGCCTTCTCATGGGATGAAGAGCTAGTCAGGAGATATATTTCATATAGTTGGGGCCATTTTTCCTCAAGAAAGAAAAAAACCATGTCAATTTAAAGTGACTGATAATTTCATATATGAGTTTATTTTTTCTAGTGTTGGCAGCAGGATCTCATAAATCCTTACAAATTGTTTTCAGTAATGAACACTGGTAAACTGTTTTTTATTCCAGGCACCAAACATCATAAACTGTAGTGAACAATTAGAATTAAGTAAAAAGTTTCACATATCAGGCGGTCACAAATCAAGTTGTTTTACAGGAACAAACAGTTCCCTACGATACAAGAGTATTATCTAGGCACATGAAAAAAACAAATAGCTGTCATTTAATGTGCTTGGTATAGTGATATGTCAGTCTTCACAGCACAGCCTTCCAGAAGGGGGGAGCTGAAACTGAACAAACCAACCTGAAAGCAGTTTTTATCCTAAAACAACACTGAGGTTAACTGGAACTGCTGTTCAGGAATAACAATACAGGAGTAAGCACAGCAGAAGCACTGCACATTTAAGAACCTGCTCTGAGTAGCATCTTCTCAGACTTCAAGCATCTACTTTGGCATTTCACTTGATTTCTGCTAGGAAAGCCAAGGAAAACTCCTTCTCATGTCTGAACTTCCATTAGTTTTCAGTCTAGCTTCATTCTGTCCACCCGAGAGGCAACAGACCAACCCAATTTGACACAGCTATGCTGTTTTTCAAGAGCTGCAAACTCTTAGCAAGCAATACCAGTTCCCTGAATACTTAACCTCCCATCTACACAATGAGTGGCTACAAATGGTTCTATATCACCAGTGGGTGAAGTGAGTTTTATTCTCCTTTTGATAGTGCCAACAGCCTGAGAAGAGCCTGTGGGTCTTACCTAAATCAGAAAAGCACAGAGACTGCCACCTCTGTCAGCTTGTACAGAAAGATGACACTTGTAGGTAACACTGGCCCCAAAACATGGTGATTTTCTGTAGTGTTACAGGTTGGGTGCTGTAGCTTTCACATGACACACTCCAGCATGGTGAAAAAAGACAACTGCAGTGCTTGCAGATGTGTACTGGCTATAAATTTAATAGCTGCCCAGTTTTTTGACTCTTGCTTCCATTTAAGTTGGTTTTGGGGTAGGGATTTTGGAGATAGTGTGGCCTACATGCAGAGCTCAAGCCTGGTACTAGATAATTTCAGCCAAAGTGCTCCAATTTCTCAAGCTCGGGTTTCCCACCTGCAAAAATGTTCCTGCAGACTCCTAAAAAAAGCTCAGACACAAATATATATACAAATTTAGCCTGAAGCAGCAGTTTGGCAGCCCCAGACACAGCAGTTCTCTGGTCTCACACAGGAGAGCAGGGAGGTCAGAACAACTCCAGCAAGATCACGCTGGAGTAAAGCAAAGCGACCAAAACCCCCATGTTCACCCTCTGCCAAGGTCTGTGCCAGTGCAGGAGTGACACTGAAACCAACTGCTGCCACAGGGGATGGCAACACCTGTCCCTTCTGCTCCCACACACCAGTCATTATGAGTAAGCAACAAAGTCATGAGGCCTCCTATCTCCTGAGCCAGATGCAACTTGAATCAGTGATATAGGAAGATGTACCCTCGTATCTCATTACCTGTTTCCTGAGGGCAAACCCTCAGTAGCAGAAAAGGCTACTTTAACACTTCTGTGAGGAAAACAAAACTGATACACAAAGCTTTTGAGGTATGAAAGTGAAAAGCTTTGTGAGCTTACAGAGGGTAGGCTGGATGCAGCACACAGGATTCAATACCTCTGTTTGCAATGGTGAAGGCAGAGCTGACACTGCTCCAGAACAAGAAGTCATGCAAGATAAGAGAGAGAGCTTCCAGACCATTTTTTTTTTTTTTTTTTAATCTTTCTGGGTTTCCTGCTGAAGTAGTTCATAGTCCCCCACTGTATGTAGCTTTGTTAAGCAAATGCCAACACTTTAAAAGACCCACATTTCTTAGAACAGAATGACAGAATCCTAGAATGGTTTGGCTTGGAAGGGACCTTTAAGATCATCTCATTCCAAATCCCTGTCGTGGGCAGGGACAACTTCCACTGGGCTAGGTTGCTCCAAGCCCCATCCAACTTAGCCATCAACACTTCCAAAGATGTGAGAACAACTTCTAAGAGAGCACGTAAGCGAACTCTGAGGGGAGTTCTCCTGTCACCATCAGTTTCAAAAACAAAAGCTGACCTTTTTGCTATTTATAAAAAAAATAGTACCCACTTTTTAGTGGAGCAACACCCAGCAGTTTATACAGCAGTGAGACAGTAGCTGTAACAGCCTCGGGGGAAACTCCTAGACCGTAGAATGGTTTGGGTCGGAAGGGACCTTAAAGACCATCTCGTTCCAACCCCCTGCCATAGATATTGACATTTTTCACTAGAACAGGCTGCTCAGGGCCTCATCCACGCTGGCCTTGAGCGCCTCCAGGTAAAGGAAATGAAGAAAGATGTGTTGGAAGGGGTAATATCTTATACTAGGCCTAAAAATGTATTTTAAAAAAACCACACAAGACCTAATTAAAATTAGAAATTAAGAGCCCCGTGAATTAAGGCGTTATCTCCGCGCAAACGACTCCAGACCGCCTCAGCCCCGTCCATGGTCGGCGAAAGGCCCCGCGGGGCCGCCGCGCCCTCCCGGGCCGGGACCTCCCCCCGCTCCGCTCGTCACGGGCCGGCCGGGGGCTGCCCCCGCGGCGCGGTGATACGGCAGCCCCCGAGCCCCCCGACCTGGGCGTCGCGGAACTCCACCACCACATTCTCGCTGCTCCAGCGCGCCGCCATCTTGGGCCGCCCGGCGGAGCCTGCGCCGCGCCTGCGCACTGCAGGGTGCCGCGCGGGGTCTGCTGGGAGATGTAGTCCTACCGCTCACCACCCCCCCCACCCGCCCCCGTCCCGGTGAACTGGGACAACGCATCCCGTGGAGCCGGTGGGGGTCCCGCGGCTCGAGGGGGGTCCCTGTGCGGGTCCGGCCTCCCCGGAGGGGCTCTGGTCGCGGCGGCCGGCGGGTGGTCGCAGCCCCGCTACAGAGCACGATGTGTGCGCGGCGTGGGTCGAGGGTTGTGTTCCGCGGGGCAGCGCCCGCCAGTCAGTGCAGCGGCGGCTCCACGTCCTGCGGCGGTGGCGAGCGCAGCGCCGGGCGGCGGCGGCGCAGGGGTTAAGGGCGGCGGGCCGGGGGGCCGGGGGCGGGAGCATGCGTGCTGCCGGCCGCTATTGTCTCCGGCGCGGCGCCCAGCACCAGGCGGCGGCCGCAGCGAGGCCGTGCCCGGCGCAGCGCAGCGCAGCGCAGCGGAGCGGGGCGCACCGCCCCCGCCGCCCCCGCCGCTCATGGGCCGCAGCTGATCCGCGCCCGGCTCCCGGCCGCGCCCCGGGCACCAGCGAGGCGGGCGGAGCGACCCTGCCGGCGTCCACCCCCCGCCTCCCCCGCCGCTCCCTCCCCGCTCCGCGGCCCCGGAGCCCTCGGCGGCCTCCGCCGGGGGTGACGGCGGCAGCGGCGGCGGACTCGGGGCGCCCTCGCCCCTGCGGGCCCGGCGGGGGGAGGATGCCTGGGGCGGGGATGGGTTTTCGCCCGTAGCTCCTCGCGCCCCCCTGCTTCCTTCCGCCCCCTCTCGCCTCCCAGCGGGGGCGGCGCGGCCCCGTTCCCCGCGGGGGGCTGTCGCTCGGCTCCCTCCGGCCCGGCGGCGCCCACATGGGGGGCAAGCAGAGCACGGCGACCCGCTCGCGGGGCCCCTTCCCGGGGGTGTCGACGGATGACAGCGCCGTGCCGCCGCCGGGAGGAGGGGGGGGCCGCCCCCCTTCGGCCATTACCGGGCGGGCGGCGGCGGCGGCGCGATGGGGCTGCGCAGCCGCTCCGTCAGCTCGGTGGCCGGGATGGGCATGGACCCGGCGGCGGCCGGCGCCGTCCCCTTCGGGCTGTACGCGGCGGCGGCACGGGCGGCGGGGGAGGCCGAGCGGGCCCCGGGCGGCGGCGGCGGCGGTCCGGGCTCCGACTCCACGTACGCCCATGGCAACGGTTTCCAGGAGACGGGAGGCGGTCACCATAGAGACGGGATGCTGTACCTGGGCGCCAGGGCCTCGCTGGCCGACGCGCTGCCCCTTCACATCGCACCGCGGTGGTTCAGCTCGCACAGCGGTGAGTGCCGGCTCCCCGGAGCCTTCCCCCGGCTTCCCCTCCCTCCGTGGGTGCCCGGGGGCGGCAGTGGGCGCGGTTCACCCGGGAAGGGGGAGCTGCCCCCCTCTTGGACCCTCATCCCCATCCCTTCCCTGGCACAGACGGGTGGGTGCGTGCTGGAGCTGGCATTTGTGTCAAGGTCAAGGGAGGAAGGGGCTGTGAAGGGAGGAGGCCTTCTAGAAGAGAGGTGTTTTGGCTCTGGAATGTGAAGCAGTGGATGTGGCACCCCACCCCGTGACTTGGGGTATGGTGGTCTTGAGGTCTTGAAGGTGCTGTAGCTCAAGACCTTGGTTTTTGTAGACCAGGCTGAGCTCCTTGTGTCTCTTCTGAAGGTGTTTGGGGGTTGCCAGTCGGGTATAGCAGTTCCCAGCCTTAAAAATTGGGAAAGAGGCAGAGGAAGCCTTTGAAAGCGAAGTGTGCGGATTTTTTCCTTTGTTTTGTCTGATAAAGGTCCAGGGAGAGGTCAAAGCGGGTTTTCTCATTCACACCAGCTGGCACTGTTGTGGTGCTGAGGAGGAAGCAGAGGAGGAACTGCCTGCCTCTTTAACAGGGCTGGGGAGGTAGCTGGGCTCTCTTGCAGGAAATGTGTCAGGCTATGGGAAGGGGCAAGGTTATCCCCTTCACCCTCTTGGCAGGATTCTTCCATGTGTCCTGGTGTCTGGAGAGGAGCTCTGGCTGTGAGCAGGGCTGTGTCACTGACCTAGTTTTGGCTGGGTACAGGGAGCGAGGTGGGAGGTCCTCCCTTCCCCTCCTGGCTGGAGGGGAAGTCATTTCAGGGATGTCTCCTTGCATTTCCTGGAATAGTCTGGGATTTCTCTCCCACCCGTTCCCCCCCACAAATGCTGTGTTCTCCTTGTGTGACGTGGTCTGGGAATTTCATAATATGCCTTGGGACAATGCCTCATTTTCAGGAAGGCCTGAAATTGAACCAGTGGATAAAAACAAAGTGCAAGAAGAGTCTCGTGGGGCCCATTTTCCTACTTCTTGAAAAAACAAAATCTTGGGATTTTTTCCCTTTGCCCAGTCTCCAGGGGCTGCTCTTCTTGATTAGATCGAAGCTGTATGTCTTGCATTGCATCCTCGGTGGCAGAACGCCCCAGGTCTGATTCCTATTGATCCGGATAAGCCAGGCGCTTGCCATCCCTCCCTGGCAGATGGAGAGGTCTGGCATGTGGCACCAGAGTTGAGACCAAGCACTCCTGCAAACTTTCTTGCTCTGTGACCTTGCACAGACTGTGCTGCTGTTCTGGTTTCTAAACACAGAGAGAAATGAAGGCACAGCATCCTTCTAGTTATTCCTCAAGTCTCTGTGGGAATGAGGGCCATGGGGGCTTCTGTTGCACCTGGGTCTCAAGGAGGGTCTCGTCACAGAAACACCCTCACGATGCAGCTCACAATGGTTGGTCAGAGAGTGTCAGTTGCATTAAATGGTAGTTCTTAAACTGCAGTGCTGAGAGGCAAAAACCTGTTCATAAAAACAAACCAGCTGCAAAATGGAGTAAGCTGTTTTTCAGCTGCTCAAGTGAGTTAGTGCAGTGCTGCTAAGTTAAACATGGTGCCCTTGAAAGATTGCAGCGTGAGCTGTGGGAAGTGCTGCAAGAACTGGGTTTCTCTGGTGCCTCTTTTGGGGCCCTCTGAGAGCATTTGAGCTGAGCTGAAGCATGTGCGGGCAGCAGCGAGAGCTGTTCAGTCCGTGCCGAAGCCTCTCCTGGTGGTGGTTCTTCCTTATTGCTAATTAATAGCAAAAGGATTGGAGGATGCTTGAAAACCCTTCTGGAAACTTGTCAGAGCTCATTTAACTTTTGCACTCTTCCTCTCAGTGTAAGAAGTTAATGAAGGATTTGGAGACTGCAGGGAAGGGGGGAAGTAAGCCACCTCAAGATTGCTGAAATTCCTGTTAATCTCCCGTTACAGCTGGTTAACCCCCAGCAGGGCAGTCAGGAGCTACTTGTGTCTTCCCCCCTGCCTCCCCATCGACCTGCTCCTTTCATAGTGCTGAGCCACTCCATTAGCCACTGGAAAGTGCTGAAACAGCAGTGCTCTGGTAAATGGAGAGGAGCTTTGACATTGCTGCGCGTGACTGTCCCTGCTCCCTTTGAAGGATGACTCGAGGGTGGGGATGAGGGGACCCGCCAACGTACCAAACCCACTTAGCAGGAGGCATGCCTGGGGATCTCTGGGATCTGCCTAAGCTGCTGTACTACCAAGGAGAGGAGCCCCCCAAACTCTGTGGCTAACAGGGCTGGATAGTGGATTCTTGCCCTGCCTGCCTCTTTCTGAAGACCCTGGATGGTGCTGATTTCTATACGTGGGGAAGGTTGCATTCATCTTCTTCCAGGAGTACTTGGGTTTGGGGAGTGAGCTGGGAGCTCAAAGTGCAACCTGAGCTCTGTGGGGTCCTCAATGGGACAGCGAGGAGCCCTGACTTGAGGGCAGTGATAAGGTGCTGTCATCACAGCAGCATGCCTGTGATAACAGGAGTACACAGATAGTCGTGGCGCCTCGCTGCTCCCTTTGTCTGCCATGCAGTTTCTGTGCCTCCCCTGCTGCTTCATGGCTCATCTGGCCCCTCAGCAAGGACCCTGAGGAGTGGGCTGGGGCAGGCTGAGCTCTCTGCCCTGGTTGGTGTCACTCGTTCCCTTCTCTGCAGTTGAAGGTCAGCAGAAGAGCTAGGTGTGCCTGGGGAGGAAGAGAGGAGGGCTGTGCTGGGAAGCCTGTGCAGAAGGAGGTTGCAAAGTGGTCCCCAAAGCCAGTGAATGCTGCAGCATCACTGTAAGGTGCTGTATATGGTGATGGTCAGTGAGAAGAGCCCACTGCGAAACCCTCTGGGATCTATTGTGGCTGCTGGGATAGGAGGAGCAGTTAGATACTGATGGCCTCTAGCGTGTCCCAGGATGAGGGCAGGAGAGATGTAGCTCTTATGAACAGCAGAGCCTACCTATATCTTCCAAACAGTGTGGGCAAGAAGCCCTGACCTTTATGGTGGAGCTTCTCCCTCCCTTCAAGTGGACAACACCTCTGCAGGTGAGTCTGGTTTCCTGATGGGGATTTTCCCAGGCATATCCACCATTTACACAAGCCATGTAACTGTTCCAGCACCACGTGAAACTGCTCTGGGACTTCCCTGCCTGCCTAGGGTTTCTGAGATCCACTTCCTGGCCTCCATGAGTCGAAAATGACACATATTGTGCAACTTTGGAGTTTACCTATAGCACTTGACCCTGCCTCTGTAGCTTTGTGACCATTAGGACTTCTCACTGAAGCCAAGGCTAGTGGGAAGACGGGAGAACACAGAGATATGTGGTTTAGTGTTGCATGTCTTCAGCTTTGTGTGGTTCTCTCAGTATCTCATGTTATTCATCTTCATCAGAGGATCTAAGGGAGTTTGCAGAGGCTGTAAGTAGCTTAAAGTTTATCTGGAAATCCCACTCATCACCCAAAGCCCTTGAGTGTTTGAAGCTCTAATAAATCCATATCTCCTTGTCTGCTGGCTAGCCCAAGGAAATGCCTAGCTCATTCTCCTGTGCAGTACCACCAGGAATGTCACTGGCTTTCTGTGCACCGACGAAGCAAGCTGTTTGTCCTGGATTCTGGTAGCACCAATATCAGAAGGCCTTCTTTGCCAAATGAGCTGTTGTGTTCTCAGCAGCAGTTTCCCAAAGCAGGAGGGCCCAGCCTGCGGAAGATGGGAAGGTTTTTGGTGCAGAGATGGCAGCCAGGGTTCTGGGCTGGGTCCTTCTCCAGGCACAGTTAAGAGAGCAAAAAAGGCTGGGAGTATTTTTCGGTCTGGCTCCAGAGTATGGGGTGGGAAATAGGGGTTATTGGTTGGAGTATGAGCTGAAGGTGTGTGTGAATGCCTGTGTTGGGCAGCCCCCATCTCTGCAAGCTGGGAGGAGTCGTGTCTGTGGTGAACCCTTGCTGTGCTCCGACAGCTTTGAGTCCTGAGCCTTTTCTTTCTGGTGCCTGGCAATCCTTGCTCCTCAGATAGTCCTGCCATTACAGGACATTCTCTAAACCCAAACGAGAAGGCTGAATTCTAGCTTGCTAGTCAGAAAGCTGCTCTCAGCCCTGACTGTCCTGCTGCCAACTTGTCACCAGTGTGTTCTGGCAGCAAAAAAGGGCCCACTGTATCCCATGGTGTATCAGGCATGGCATTGCCAGCTGGTCAAGGGAGGTGATCACCCTACTCTGCATTGGTGTGGCCTCACCTCAACTCAGGTGTGTGCAGACTTAGGTACCACAATACAAGAAGCGTATTAAGCTGTTAGAGAGCATCCAGAGGAGGGACATTAAGATAGCCGAGGGTCTAGAGGAAGAGCCACACAACGAGCAGCTGAGGTCACTTGGCTTGTTCAGCCTGGAGAAGAGACTGAGGGTAGAGCTCATCATGGGCTGCAGCTTCCACAGGAGGGACAACAGAGGGACAGCACCGATTTCTGCTCTCAGTGAGCAGTGACAGGATCCAAGGGAAGATTATGGAGCTGTGCTTGGGGAGCTTTACGTAGGATGTTAGGAAAAGGTTTTTCACCCAAAGTGTGGTTGGGCACTGGAAGGCTCCCCAGGGAAGTGGTCGCAGCACCAAATCTGACAGAGTTCAGAAAGTGTTTGGACAAGGCTCTCAGGCACACGGTGTGATTCTTGGGGTTGTCCTGTTCAGGGCCAGGAGTTGGACTTGATGATCCTTGTGGTTCCCTTCCACTTGGGGTATTGTATGAATCTATGAAGTTTTCAACATGCAGACATCATATGTGCTTCCCTCCCCCCTTCCAGGAGCTAGGGCAGGGGAAGGGCACCCCAAGGTCTGCACGAACTTGCCATTCTGAATCTATTTTTGTTAGTGGAAATTTCCAAAGATGACTGTCCTCAAACCATCTTTTTGTGGGGTTTGTGGTGCTGGTAACTGTCTGACAGCCAGATCAAGCACCTGCATCATTGCCAGGCCTGTGGATCATTTGGGAAGTGGGTGCAGAAATGGTCCTGATGACTGCTCATGCTGTTGATGCTCAGCTGTTGGGCTCTCCAGGTCTGGAGAGGGTGCTTTTCTGCTTCTGCCCTCTCTGAGCCAGCTGCCAGGGCAGCATCCAGTTGGGACAGGGGGAAGAGGCAGCAGCTACCTTAGAAGAGAAAAGTGCTGAACACCCGAAGACAGGAGACTCAAAGGCAGCTTTAATGCACACCAGAGCTGGAGATGAAGTTTAAGTGCGTCAACGTTGGCGTGAGAAGCCGGCGGTGGCGGCAGTTATCTTCAGTCTCCGCAGCGAGAGCTAGCGCAGGCTGTCTCTGCACTGCCTTGCCTCCCCAGTGCCCTCTGAAATCCCAGCTGCTTTCCCCAGGAGCTAGGCACTGATTGCTGTGCACATTAGCTGGGCTCTCTCCTCTCTAAACCTGTGCATAAATCAGTATAGGGTAGCTTGGTGCCTTCTCCCCCTTCCACACATGTATCTTCCAGAGATGCTGAGAATGATGCTCTCGTGCTCCTGGGCTGACCCACTTCCCAGCCAGGATTGTCTTCCCAGCCCGTGACGTAAGTTTATCCCATGCTGGTTTGTTTTGCTGAGATGCTTGTTCCGGTGACTGGAATAACTGTAAAGGCTTCTCTTATTTATTAATGTGCTATTAAGGCTCCTCTCTCTCTTGTTTGCTGGCCGGAGGATCAATCAGATACAGACATCTTTGGTGGAGGAGCAGTATCAAGCTGGCGCCTGGCCAAGGCAGCCGCGGAGAGTCATGGGAAAATGCTGCTAAATGCTAAAAATTAATTTCAAGAGAAGCGCAGGGAGGGAGAAAAACCCACTTTGGAGGAGGAGAAAAAAAAGGCTTTTTTTTTCCCCTCCAATGTAATCTCCCATGTGACAGATCAGACAGACAGCAAAGGGCTCTTCAGATAAATTCCCGTTGCAGGGACCAGTCCCGTGGTGCTTCAAGCAGACAGTGGGCAGCCATGAGGTGCATTTTGTGGCATCTGCTACTGGTACACCAAAACCCCAGATGTACTGAGTAATTGGTTTTGAGTAAATGTGACCTGGCTTTCTCCTGGCTCCCTTGAAAATTCAAATCATAAGGGCTTGGGAATGATGTACATGGGCAGCCAAGTGATGCTGTAAAGCAGTAGGCTTTGGTGCAGAGCATTTTTCCCCCCTGCTCTGGCCTGGCTGCACATCAGGGTGCAACAAGCCTCCCTCTATAGAGACAGACCAATTTTCTATTTCAGGTAGAAGAAGAGTGGTTAAAGCTGGGCCTTGAATGTCTCCCCTGCACTGATTCCACCAGCCAGGTTTCAAATGCAGGTGAACCCACTGGGGGCTTGAGTACCCCCCAGGAGTGCTCCTGCTATCCCTTGCAGGTGCTGCCTGGCTGAATGCTTTTGCATAGTGCTTTTTTATGGGAGGCTGTTGGAGGTGCAGCTGCAGGAAGCTCTACTGCCTGGGGCCTCTTCTCGTGCCGTTGCACAGCATTTCCCGTGGGCAGAGCCCAGCTGCCGGCAGGTTTCCTGCCCTGCTGGGCTGCAGGCAGGGGAGGGGAGTGCTTGTGGTGGGGGACAAGGGCTGCTTCTCTCTTGATGGTTTAACTTTTCAGCCTGCTGCAGGTTAGTAGAGCCTAGGGTTTGGGGAAGGTGGAAGGAAATGCCAGGGAGGCAGCAGGCAGGTCTTCATGGCTGGTCTCTGTGCTGCTGGCACGGGGCTTGACCCATTGGTGCTCCCTGCTGTGGTCCCTGTGGCCACATGCTGCCAGGTTTGGGCCATGTGCAACGAGCTGAGCCTGAGCAGATGAATTGATCTGACCCAACACCGGGTCTGTGGGCAGCTGGAGGTGTTCCATCCAGGGTGTATTTGTATTTTGTATCTCTCACCATTGGAGAGGCTGTACTGCACCTCTGAGGTGGAGCTCACTCTTCTCTTCCCTCCTTCCCTTCTGACCAGAGCTGGCCAGCATCAGCACCAGGGTGACCCTGGGACAGTTGTGGTATTGTGGGCTGAATGAGCTTGGGAAATTTGTGGCTCCCTGTGGCCATGCGCACTCATGTAGCTGTGGGCCTCCCATCAGTGGCACGAAACCAAGCTGTGTGCCTTGTGGAACAGTTTTGTGGCACTTTGTAGAGAAGCAGAGAGATGTTGTGGAAATATTTACCTTTTTGCTATTTTTAGCAACCCTAGCAGAAATTTCCAGGGATTGTATATTCCCAGTTAGCACCCTTGGTTCATTGAGTCTGTGTCAAGTTGTGGCCATCGTTCCTTAGAGACTGTCACCTGCCAAGCACAGAAGAGGGGCTGGGACAGATCCTGTTGAGGGAATCACAGCAGTGCAGATGAAGAATGGAACTGAAAGCTGCTCAGAGCTGTTTCCTGGCCCAAGCAGGCAGGACAGCGTGACAGCAGTGGGTATTTTTAGAGGCCAGCTGCCTGCAACACAAGAGAGGGAAAGCAGCAGTCAGGCAGGAGAACTGAGTGATGCTGACCCTGTCCCATGTCTCTGCCCAGCATTTTATTTCCTTCCAGGATGAGGCCACTGACGTTTCCATATCCTCTGTGCCTCTTTGCCTGTTACTGCCTCAAAAGGCAGCTCTCTTCCTTCTCCCTCTGGCTTTCACCATGGCTGTGAGTTTCTCTGATCACACCTCAGTGATTTGAGGGTAATACTGGGGGCTCTGCTCTTTACATCCTGGATGGTTGCATTGGTGGGCGTTTGGGGGATTGTTTTTTGGAGAAGTCTTTGTCACCAGTGAGGGGAAAACCCGTAGTTTCTCCTGCAGCCAGGGTATTTGCAGTATTTCATTTGGGAGTTCTCCTTAGAAGGCGATGGAGCTGCACTTTTTGTCAGAAGCGCTGCAGGGGAATTAGATCCACCTTTCAATCCATCCAAGGCCTGTACATCTGTAGCCAGGGGAAAGGAGGGGGGGGTTTTGCCTCTAGGCAGATGGCTTAAATTACTGTCTGCAGGAAGGTCGAGTCAGTATGGGCTGAGATCAGTTTTGGGGCCAACCCTCTGTTAAGCTGGTGCTGAGCAGGACAGGCTGAGGCTGAGCACCCTGTCTTGGCTGCCTTGGTATTTCAGGTTATCCCCAGTCAGATCTTGCTGCTTTGAAATTACTGTCCATCTGCTTATTTATTGCACCATTGATTTCACAGCCCTTGAAGTCTGCTATTTGCCTGGATCTTACTCTTCTGAGGGGATTTGTAGATGCCTTTGATTTCTTTTTGCTCCCTGTAGACAGGTACAAAACAGGTGGCACCCAGCACGTAGTCCTGAGTGAATGTTTCACGGGAGGATGCTGTGTCACAAGGCCCTGCGCAGCTCTGGAAGTGGGGATACGCTGTGCTCCTCTGGGTGTTGCCTTTTCTGATGGGGAGAGAGAACTTCAAATCCCACAGCTGGGATTTTTGTCATCATTTTGTCTGCTTCCTCAGAAGGAGCCCTTCCCATGTTGGAGGTTGGCACATGTTGAAGCGATGGGGCAGAGAAGGTGGTACACCTGGGCAGGGTTGTTCCTGCCTGTGGGACAGTGTGTAGCCCCTCCTGCCTCTTCCAGCAGGATCCAGTGTGGGCAGAACCCTGCTGCTCACCAAGGGGCTCATTCATCTGAGGTGCCGTGCTTTGTGTTTTGGAGGGCTCATGGAGCTGCAGAAAGCTGCCTCTGTCTGCCAGCCGCCTCCACGCTCCAAAGACAGCTGGGAAGCTCTGGAGTGGTGTATCCCCATCCTCAGCACAGATCTTCCTCCCTAATCCCTAGCCTTTGGCTATCAAAGGGGAGCTCATGCTGCCTGTCCAGGTAGCTTGGTGCTGTAGAGAATCCCTTCCTTTCTGCACCATGCACAGCAGAGAGGTGTGATCACTGTCTAGCTCTGCACCTGCTTTTTCCCCTTCCTGCTGTCCTGGTAGCCTGGAGCATTCATTGGATATCCCTCATCAATCACAGTCCCTCCTGGGGAGCAGGGTGATGCTCTGTGTCATGCAGCCCTTTCTACCACATGAGGGGCAGGTGAGATCAGGGTTTGCTCTGCAGCATGCTCCTCACTAAGATTTTTTTTTTCCAGTGGTGTAAAAATACAATTTTTTCTGTCTTTCTGCAGAAACAACTGGTCTGAACTGGCCACAAATGTTTCCCAGCCATGCACTGCTTGTGGGTGCAGTTCTGTTTTATGCTGTTTGCTGCCTACTACATAAAAGTTGCCCTTTCTCTACCTCAAAAAGCAGCGTGTCATCCTTTCCATGCACCCCAGGCACTGGGGGTGTTGCACTGATGAAAATCAGTTGCCTCAGGGATCTTGCCCACCATGGGCCAGGCACAAAGCCACCCTCCACCATGCTCTTTGTGTGGTGCTGCTGTGGGATGCTTGGGGAAGAGGTGTCCCAAGAGCTGACTGGGCTCAGCTCCTGGCAGGCAGTGGTATGTGGGTGCAATCAGTGCTTGGCCATACTCCCAGCATCACAAATCCAGGGCATGTCATCATGTGCCTCTCGGGTGTCCCGTCATCCTCCCAAGAGATCTTCTGAAGCTGAGGCATGATGGAACCTCGGCAGCATCAAAGCACAAATTTTCTGCTTTGGAAAAACCCGGGGGTCAGGAAGCAGATCACCCCGTGAGGTCAGATCCAACTGTGTTTGGGAGTGGCTCAGGTCAGGCTTGTGCATTTCAACCTTTCCAAAAGCGGGAATTCCTCTGGCAGCTCCGCAGTGCAGGAGCCTGGCGGTGGGGACTCCGTGGGTGCCTCCCCAACGGATGTCTTAGTCAGAAATGACTCACCCCACCAATCCCCGCGTGACGTTTCCTCGCTGCTCCCTCCCAGCCCTTGTCAAGCCAAAGTGGCAAACTCTCTCCCTTTCTGCTCTGATTTCCAAATTGCTGCGTCCCACCGTGCTGCCAGAGGATCCCCTGCGCTCCTTCATTTCAGCACTTGGGACCCCCTCGTTACTCTGTTGGCTCTGTGCATCTTGTGGATGATTGCTGCCCACAGCAGGGCTTTGGCTGGGCCTCCTCTTTCCTACGAGAAGTATGTGGGAGGAAAAAAACAGGCATGCAGGCAAACCCTTTGGAAATTCCCAGGTGTGCCTTAAGAATCATTGTCGTCTCAGGGCAGTAAATTTGAAAACCTGAGCATCCCTTGAGAGGTGTGGAGGCAGCACCAGAGCATCCCTGCAGTTCTCCTGAGCCATGAGATGGCCCCAGACATGTTTTGTGACTAGCAGGAGCCCTGGATGAGCTCGTAACTTGGTAAATGTGAGCTCTGCAGCCTGACATCAGGAGTTAGAAGTGTTAATGCCTTCACTGTGCCATCACCCAGGACCCCTCTGCTTAACTTTGCACTTCTCTGGGATGCTAAAATTAACTTTGTGCTACACACTCTTCCTTATGAAACCTGTTCCCAGTAGCTGGGGGAGTGTTTCTGCAGTAAACTAGGGCTCACCAGAAGACAGGGTGACCCTGGGAAGTTGCCTTTTTTCATCCAGGTCTGGGGGAATGGATCCTGCAGCATAGCCTGAGCTATAGGAGGAAGATGATCTCTCCTGTAGCATTGGTACTTCTGTTCAAAAATTGCCTCTTTCATGGTTGTAATTGCAATAGTCAAACAATGACAGGCAAAAAGGATGCTTGGTGTCAGGACATTCTGTGACCATATAACCAGGCCTCTTTGCCCTCCTGCTTCTCAGTGTCTGTGGCCTGTGCTGGAGGTGTTTTGTAAGGCTTTGGTGTGTCCATCTGCTGAGAATCAATAGCTTTGGGTGCTCTGGAACAAATGTTCCTGTGGGGTTCCCTCTCCTGTGTCTCCTACTCCTTTCCAACTCTCCAGCTTTCTTCAGCCCTAGAATTGCAATCTGTTCTCCTTCTTCCCGTCCTCCCCCACCACCCCCATAAGAACCCAACTGCCTAAAAAAAAAAAGCTCTGCCTCCTGGCTTGCAGCAAGCCAGTCTTGGGCTTCTGCAATGTGATGCCACCCAGCCCTCCCACTCTGTGTCCTGCATCCCTCTGACCCCAGTGGCTTCCCCCACATCCCACCTAAAGCACTAATGCCTTTTCCTTGCTGCTACATCTCCTCTTCATGGCTTAAGTTGGGTGAGAGTGGACAGAGGTGTCTCCCAAACAATGCCTTGAGCATTAGGATGGTGCTGGCCTTAGCCAGCTTTGTGTTCCATGGCACATCCCTGTCACCTTTGGCTGGTGTGTGGCTGACCTGACAGCAGACACCTGCCATGTGGGGACTTTGCCAGGAGCCGCTGCACACCAGGGACAGCCTTTCTTATACCTTGCAAAACCTGGCTTTGCACAGAAGCAGCTTATTTTTTTGGGTGCTGCTTTCACACTACAAACATTTATTTTCTCCCTTCTCAGCAAGCTGAACTGACTCAATCAGCCAGAAAATGATGGGGTGGGATGGGGATGGAACAAGACCATCCTTCTGCCAAGGCAGCAGAAACAGTTGAGTTTTCTTCCAAGCACTGCCATCCAGAGATGTCCCATCCAAACCACATCCCCTACTTGGCTGATCATCTGGGGCTGCCTCATTGGCTTCTCCCAGCCCAGCCTCCCTTCCGTCTCCAGGAAGGTGGGATGTCTTATTTCCGCCCTGGACCCGTCCTTCATGCTCTCCCACCTCTCTGCAGCCTTGAATCAGGAGGAAGGACACTTGTTTTTTCAAAGCTGGCAAATGAGGCAGCTTAAGTGCTTTACTCCTTCCTTCCTACATGTCCCTGCTCGTGTCAGCCTTTCTGTTGCACAATAGTCCAGCATCATCATGGAGTTCACCTGGTGCCCTGAGTCCTGCCAGGGCAGCAGGGCTGCCTTGGACCTCGGCTCCTGCCTCTGCCCATGGAACTGGTGCCATTTCCTTCTGCAGGGCAAAGTGGATTCTGGCCTGGTTCTGCTGGGTGCCCTGGCCTGCAGGCACTTGATGGCGCCTGCTGTCCCTGGTGCAAGGCAGCATCGACGACTGCATCACTGAGGCTGGTAGAGCATCACTTCCATGGTGGGCTTCCACTCAGGAGGGGACACTCATGGAGTCCTCAGCTGCCCGGTCCCTGTTGTGCCCCAGTGCTGGAGAGGTGTGCTGTGCATCCATTTGGCATCTCCAATGTGCTGTTCTGTGACCATCGCTTTAAAAAAATGAGACTGCTTTAAGACTGTAGGGAATTTATTTTCCCAGAGATGTTGGGTCTGAATATCATGGCTCTTCAGATTTCCTTCACTTGCCTGGCACAGAGGACAGCTCCTGCCTCATCCTTCCTGGGGCTGGGCTGGAGTCCTTGAGGGGTAAGGGGAGGGGAGGACTTGGAGCCCCTTTGCCTCACCCAACCCCACATGCTTCAGATTGATCATCTGATCTTTCAGTCTTTCCCTCCTCTTCAGTAACTAGACCAGGTTTTTTTCAAGATGATCCATATGTTCCAGCTTCCACCTGGTGTTGGTTCAGCTGGCAGTGTTAGGGAAGCCATGGGGGAAGGTGGGATGCTCATGGTTTACTCAGCAAGGAGGAGGCACCAGGACTGCGTGCTTGGACCAAATATTCCCTGGTTTTATCTCATGCTTGGATGCATCCTCACCTGGTACAAGCCAGCTCCCTTGGCTGGGAGCCCAGGATGCTCTCCAGAGACATGGAGATGGGCTGTGCAGCTGAGGTTTCCAAATCTATGATCAGGCAGCCTGGGGCTTACCCCAAGCTCCCTGATTCTCCAAGTGTCCTATGGGGTGGCTGGGCACCAGAGAAGGAACCCCTCCCGGGGCAGGCACATTTTGGGATCCGCACAAGGATTTTGGGGAGTTTGTGTTGCCACTCCCACTCGCAGGGCTCCTGGTTTATCCCATGGCAGTAGTGGGGGACTGGGCAACCAGGGATTCCATTGGTGAATGCTGAATGGGGTGGGTTGCTGGCATTGTGCCTGGGCTGTTATTTCCTCCTGCCTTCAGGGCACATCATCCCCACTGGTGTCCTCCTCCCATTGCTGGAGGTGCTGTGCAGCAAGTGACAGAGACAGGGTGTCCTACTGCTGGGGCTGCTGCTAATGGCACCATGGCCTGTAAGCAGTCTGCCTGGAGGCACACCCAGCAGGAGGAGGGTTTGGCAGGTGGAGGTACGCATGGCACATGCCTTTCCCTGGGATCTGGGACAGGCTTGCAGCTCCCGTGGACATGGTCTCACCCATCCCTGAGGGGAGCGGGGAGCAGCCACTTCCACTCCCAGGACATGGTGTGGTTGACCCTGTTGTAGTGCTCAGTAAACACATGTGATGGGAATTTCTTATCCTAGCTTCAGAATCAGCTCTGTTTGGGATACTTAAAAATGGGTTGGAAAGGTGTCTTGACCCTCCCACCACCACTAAATTCCCTGCAGTTCTGTGGCAGTGCTTTTAGCACTGTGAGGGTTAACCACCAGGCTTTCTCAGCGTGCATAGGATTGGGTGGAGATTTGCAGAGGTTCCCAGCTCTACTTTGCCCAACTCTCTAAAATTAACCATGTAACCTTCCTAAAAATACTCAGAGGGCAGTAGCCCCTGGAGAGCACCAGCGCCACTTGTTCCTGGTTTCTAGACCAAGCCATTGGAGAGATTAGATCACCTGCCAGCCTGTGTCACAGCCCTGGAAAGCTCTTGGCTTTCTCAAAGTCTCCTGCAAGACACAAGAGTCCAGGTCTTGACCTGAACCTGCCTTTCCAGGCCAGCCCCCTTCCTGCAGCACCCTCATCTTCTTCACTTACTCTTATCGGTAGCTGGTACCTGCCCACACATCTCTGCAAGAAGTGACAGTGCCAGCTTCAGGTTTAATGTGCCATGGGCAGGAGCATCGTCAGCTGCCCCAGATACCTCGGGAGGGAGGCAGTGTCCATGGTCTGTCCCTGGAGCAACCCCCCGGCCTCCCCATGGGTGTGGGAGGCCCAGGCAAGGAGGAATAGCTGGGCCCTTCCTCTGTTTTTTTTTAGGAATGTGGGAGGAGGACGGAAAGGGCTTGAGGAGGAGGGAGGGAGCTGAATTTTCCATGAGCAGCTGTCAAAATGTAATCTCCTGCGTTGCTCCGGCTGGCAGCTTAGGCAGGATAAATTAACGGGGATTTCGGGGAATGTGGAAAATACCATGGCCCGGAGGGGGCTGGCCATGTAGAGAGCAACTCTTTCATCGGCAGGACAGGCTCCTGCCTGAACTGTGAAGGGATGTTCCAAGGCTCTGGGCTTGGTGCCTGCCAGTGTTGGTGCTGGCTGTCCCCTGCCTCACCGGTTCTGTGCCTGTCACCTTCACCCAAAGGTCACCTGGAGAAGGGGTGAGGGAGTTCATCCCTGCTCTGCTTCCCCTCACCAGGAGCTGGTGCTGGGCTCCTGTGCCTGCCGTGGAGGGAAACACAAGCAGTTGCTTTTGCAACGTCAAGTATTTGTGCCAACAGCTGGGGTGTGGAGCAGCCCCCTGCCCTGAGGGGCCTTTCCACACCAGCTCTTCACTCCTGCTCAAACTGGGGAATTTACACAACTGCATGTTCATCTTTCTTTTTTTCCCCCTCCATCTTGTAAAATGCAGAGCCAGAAAAGTGTGTGTGTGCTTCTGCACTTGGCTCAGCCCCCAGACCCGTCTGGCTGGAGGATGCCACATACGTGCTGGGGCTTGAGCCTGGGCCCCTCCATCCACCCAGTGTCCCCATGTCCTTGCCACAGGCCGTGGCGGTGTCAGGAGTCCCTGTGCCCCAGCCAGCTGCCCAGAGAGCAGTGAGAAGAGCATGAGGAACGCTCATGCCGGCTATTTATAACCGTGCTAAAGCTATCCCAGCTAGCAAAGAGGCCTGGAGATACAGCAACAGCCGCTTGCTGGAGCCTGCGAAGGGCCTCGCTCTTTGCCTGGCCTGCTGCTTTGCTGGCGGCCGTGCCCTGGCAGCCGCAGACCAGGCAGTTTCATCCGGGGCCTTTTCCCTTTACATCAGTTGCACGTCTCATAGGATCCCTTCGGGTGCTGCCAGAGCTGGCAGATCTGGGACAGCTGTTTAAAATAACACATTGGCACAGAAAAGGGGGGACCAGAGGAAACGAGGTCTGCCCGCACACTGCACAGGGAACAGTACTGAACCTGTACAAATGCCTTGTCCTGACACAGAGTTTGCAGACGAAATGCCTTTTCCAAAGGGAGCCCTTCACAGCCGTTCCAGGGACTTGCCGCTGGAAAGCAGTCCCCAGAGCTCCCCCGTGGTGCTGGCAAAGCATCCGCTGCAGGCAGGATCAGTTCAGGCAGGGACAGGGGCAGGCGGGCTGCCAGGGGAGCAGGGCACTGGGAGGGTGTCTCGCAAGGGGAGGCCAGTTGGGTCTTGCAGCAGGCAGGCTGGGAGGTTATCCGAGCTATCCACGCTATAAATACACCGGGCAGGTAAACACTTGGGAGGAGGAAAAAACCAGCTACTTCAGCTAATGGGCATGACTGCCACAAGGTATAAATCGGTCAGGAGTAAAATTAGGCTGGAGAGGAGAAGGCAGATCGGTGCTGCTGCCCACGAGGCCCTGGCTGCGGCGCTGCCCTATCGCCTGGGGCTTGGTGCAAATGGGGCCGGACTCAGAGACCCCATGGCTTAGCCAGGCTGGGGCAGGGATGTGTTCCCATGGTGGCAATGCTTCAGGCCAGCAGGACACCCCACTGGAGGGACCTCTGGGCTTGAGGGCTCCTTCTTTTGACACTTCTTTTTAGAGCCAATCCCACACCAGCTGTGGTGCTCATCCTTTCTGCGCCCTCCTGGGGAATAACCACACTCTGGAGGGGCAGCATCCAAGGACCTGGGAAGTAAACTGTATTTAGCCTGCTGCTAATGAACGCTTGGGTGTTGAGCAGTTACTGGGGCTGCTTGCACAGCAGAGATCTGAGCTGTCTCTCCTTAATGCCACCCTGTACTTTCTCCCTTATAAGAAGCAAAAAAAAATGCCCTGTCCACATCCACAAGGTGGCAAACAAGAACCTGATTCATCCTTAGATAATTTGTGTACATTCCTTTTCTTTTCTTTCCTGAGCAACCTTTGCATATATATGAAGAAAGCTCTTAAGCGGCACTGCAGTCAAACCTGATCTGCTTTTAGAAGGCAGATCCTTAAATTACCCTCTCCCTCTCTGCAGGCAGGGAATTGCTGGATATTCTGGTGCAAACCCGTGGTGGTGGCACGCGTGCGTTCAGCTCGAGCTGCACTGCTCTACTGGGCAGTGACAAACCACATGGCCTCAAGCTGCCTGCAGTGGAATGGCAGGTAGTCCCAGATGGGTGACCTAGAGGGCTGCTTGGGGTTCTGCTCCTTGTGAGTTTCAGGCTTTCAGACTGGGTTTGGGGCAGCCTCACTCAGTGGGGCTGGGGATGATGCTGTGGGGGTCTGCAGGGTTCAAGCAGGAGATGACACTGGTGTGATGCCCTGGCACCAGCCCAAGCAAGGTCGCAGAGCAGATCTGGTCATCCCATCCAGCTTCACCCAAGAGCCCAAGTCACCAGGCAGGTCCAAGGTCAAGCTGGCTCATCAGCCTGCAGGGTCCCCCTGCTCCTGAGGATGCAGGCTGGCATCGAAGGGGTGAACACCCACTTCACACCCGCAAAAAGCTGGACAAAGCAGCCATTTGTGTTTGAGGTTCCGATCTGCCAGTCCTCTGCTGCAACCATACAAAAAAACTCCTTCCTTGCAGCTTTTCTGGCTCAGCCATGTGGTGCTGAGCTCCGGCAGCAGGGACAGCACTGTCCAGGCACGGGGACGTGCCCCTGCACTTGCCAGTGGCTGGGTGCTGCATGCCTCAGGCTGCTGCTCGCCCTTTAAGGCCTGGCAGCAGCTGATGGCCACGTGTGCACTGCCTTGGCACAACTCTCCATGCCCTCTGCGCGGCGGGCACAGGGACGACCAGCGCACCAGCTCGTCGGCTGTCCCCTGTCCGGTGGCTGTCCCCTGTGCTGGCATTGCTGGTGGCCGGCACAGGATGAGCGGGTGCCCAGGGGGTGCTTTGTGGGGTGAGGGTCACCATGCAGGCAGCAGGTGAGGGGCTGCCCGCTGCCATACCCCAGGTATTCCCCAGGATGCAGGGTGGACTCCTCCTGCTGCTCTCGCTAAGGGCTCGTCTCTCTGCTCTCCTTCCAGGTTTCAAGTGCCCCATTTGCTCCAAATCTGTGGCTTCTGATGAGATGGAAATGCACTTTATCATGTGTCTAAGCAAACCTCGCCTCTCCTACAACGGTAAGGGCCAGGCTGTGGCGGGGCACGGCGTCCTGCCGCCCTGGGATGGCTTCGGGCAGGCTGGGGAGACGTTTGCTGTGGTCAGGCAGCTTGGCTGGGCTTCCCAAGAGGGCTGTGCTCTGGCAGGATGGTGCAGCACCCAGTCCCAGCTCCACTCTGCTCCCCTGTCATGGCTCAACATTGCTGCTTTTGCTTTCGGGCTCCTTTGTAACACAGCCCCCTAACCCGGGGGGGCTCCCCCTCCCCCTCCTCTCTGTGCCACAGGGAGCCCTGCTGGCCCTGCCTGGCAAGGGCGGGGGCTGCATGTCCTCCTGGGCTTCCCCCCCTCAAAGGTTCGTTGCCTTCCTCTCCTCCTCGCCAGCAGGGAGGCTCATGAGGCTGAGCACTGGGCTGCAAGCTCTGGCATCGCCCACCTCTCTCCTGACCATTGGTGTGGGAGTGATGCTCACCTCCTACTTGCTGGGGATTTTTTGGAAGCCAGGTGTAGGGGCTGTGTTTGCTCCGGATGCTCCAGACCCATCTCCCTCCTGTGCCTCCACATGAGCCTCCTGCCAGTGTTTTCCAGCACTGCTGCCATTCCACCCCATCCCAGCTACCTCCGCAGCAGTGGCCGTGGGCTCCCCTCCATCCCAGGGAGGGGAATGCTGTGGTGGTCCCTGTCTCACTGCTGCCCTGTCCTCCCCTCCCAGATGACGTGCTGACCAAGGATGCTGGCGAGTGCGTGATCTGCCTGGAGGAGCTGCTGCAGGGGGACACGATAGCCAGGCTGCCCTGCCTCTGCATTTATCACAAAAGGTACCGTAAGGGGACAGCCAGATGGGTGGTAAGGGGACAGGAGGGGACCCGAGGCTCAGCAGTGTGGTGGTAACATGCTCTCCTCTTGCAGCTGTATAGACTCATGGTTTGAAGTGAACAGATCTTGCCCAGAGCATCCTTCTGATTGACCCGCTGGGCATGCTTGCTGACTTCTCTCTAAGGTGAGCCTGTGGTGGGCTGCTCAGAAGGGATATTCCCATGCTGGGTTTAAATCCAGGGCTGGAAGTGGAGGATGGGTGGGATAGGGTGGGATGTGACAGCCAGGGCTCCTGCTCCTCACCCGGGATGGTCTCTCTCTGCCTTTCCAGGGCACCTTGCTATACCTGCTGTACCTCCTCTCCCCGTCCCCCCCGCCCCGCCTGGAGTTTTGGGCTGACTTTAAATTCCTCGAGAAGACAAAAATAAAACCCAGAAACTTGAATCCACTTGGGACAACGGCGCAGTTTTTATTTTATTTTATTATTTTTATTTGTTCTGTTGTTTTTCTGTTTTTTGTTTTGTTTTGTTTTGTTTTAATTTAAAAGATTTAAAACATAAAGAAACATCCAGGAGAAGACAGTGTGAGAAAAGCGGAGCGACCTGCTCTCCCCTCCACAGCCGCTGGTCACCAGGAGAGCTCTGCCCGCCAGGGAGGCCCCAGGGACGCCCTCGGCCGAAACCCTGCCATGATGTTTGGCTTTTCTCCCCGAACCGAAAGGGGAAAGCTGCCGGGGGACAGCCGGCCAAACGGAGCACGCGGCATTTCTCACCGGCAACCCCCCCACCTCCCACCCGGACTCGCCCGGGGGCTCTGCTCGGTTTTTTTGCACTGACTAAATGGGAAATTTCTCCTCTCTCCCATCTCCCTTTTGGAGATCTCCATCCCGGCCCCGGCAGCGTTGAGATGGGGACTCTGCCCCACGCCGGGAGCGGGGCCACTGCTCCCCCCTGCTGAGTTGCAGGGGTCCGTCTTTCAAGTGTTTACAATGAGAAAAAAAAAAAGGAAAAAAAGGAAAAAAAAGAAGAAAAAAAGAGAAAATGGACAAAAAAAAAACCCAAACAACAAACCACAACTGAAGCTTCGTGTTGACTGGCGTGTTCTTCAATTTGAGCTTCCCTGCCCCGGTGATGTTTACAGACTGGTCACTCTTTAACTCAGCTATAACCACTCAGAGACTGGAGAGCTGCAGCATCCCCGCCGCCCCTCCCGTGCCCCCTTGCCGGGCTCCTCTTGCCAAAACCACCCCCCCTCTTTCTTTTCCATCAGCTTTGAGTTGGACCCTTTTGAAGAGGGTACGGGGAGGGCCCTAATGACCCCCCAGATGCCCCCAGCCGCCCCTGGTCACAGAGGTAGCTTTGCTGGAGGTGCCAAGACAGTGTCATTTCATGGCAGTGACCCCCCTCGCCCATCCCTGTCCCCTTCTGGTGCGGCGGGCGTGTTTTCGTTGGTGAGACCTCCCCTGCCGGTGGCCGTGCCCCTGCGGGAAACCTTTCTGTATTTATATATTAAAAAAAAACCGGGGGAAAAAAAGAGTTCAGAGCTTGGGGGGAGCTTCCTTCATTAGTCAAGGTGTTTTGATATGGTATTAAAACAATGTTCAATAAAATATTCACTGTTATTTTATTTCACTGGCTTTCTTGGTGAAGCAGATGATGCCAGTGGGGTGCTGGAGCCACCCACCCACACCGATTCCCCTTCCCTGTGCCTGCCGTGTGGGGATGGCCTCAGTGGTGCTCAGCAGGTCCCGGAGAGCTCCCACCTGGCACCGGCAGCACTGCGGCTCAGGGAAAGGGGCTGAAGTGGGACCCCGATGATGCCCCTTCCTGTGTGTGCTGTCTGGGACAGGAGCCCCCTGAGAAGAGGCTTGGGAGTCCTGCCCCCGAGAAAACTTCACAGCACATGGACACTGCAAGTGCAAAAAGGTTGGGGGATCCCCAGCCTCCAGAGGTGGGGGTAGCAGCATTTGGGGGGACACAGATGGTGGCAGTGCAGGGCCACATGGCCACCCTGGCCCTGACTCCAGGGACTGAGGCCCCCCACTGCCAGCTCAGTGTGGTGCTCCCCCTCACAGCACCTTGCCGGGGTTCATGAGGTTGTGGGGGTCGAGTGCAGCCTTGATGGAGCGCAGGATGTCCAGCCCCTCCTGGCCCAGCTCCTCCTGCAGCAGCGCCCTCTTGCCCAGCCCCACGCCGTGCTCCCCGGTGCAGGTGCCCCCTGCTGCCAGCGCCCGCCTGCCAGACAGGGAGGGGCAGGGGATGGGGACGTCTGTCCGTCCAGCCCCGGCCCCACAGAGCACCCCAGCCTCACCTGCCCAGGCGCTCGGTGAAGGTGTGGATGCGCTGGGCCTCCTCTGGGTCCTGGGAGTTGAAGACGAGGATGCAGTGGAAGTTTCCATCACCCACGTGTCCCACCATGGGTCCTGCAAGGCCACAGGTCAGATGGGGTATCGTGGGGAGGGCGGGAACCCCCCCAACCCCCTCTGTCCTGGGGGGCTGTGGCCCTGCTGACCGGTGATGCCAGAGGCTTGCAGGTCCTTCTTGGTCTCCACCACCACATCGGGCAGGCGGGAGATGGGCACACAGACATCCGTGGAGTAGCCCTGGGCCAGGGAAGACAGAGCTGTGGCACTCACAGCACCATGGGTGCTGCTGCCATCCCCATCCCTGTGCCTGTGCCTCACCTGGCAGCCGGGCCGCAGGGCCAGGGCAGCGTACCAGGCATTGTGGCGCATGGACCAGAGCTGCTCTCGCTCCTCCAGCCCCTCTGCCCAGGCCAGGCCAGAGCCACCATTCTGTCGCACGATCTCCTCTGATGGTGACCAGGAGCTCTGGGACAGGACCCACAGCACCCCCAGGCATCCAGCCCTCACCCCAAGACTTCCATTGCCCATCCTGGGCATCCATCTCACAACCCAGGATAGTCCTGGTCCCTCTGTCCCTTGTCCCTGGATCCTTGTCCACCACCCTGTGACACCCCTGGTCCCCTCTGTCCCATGTCCCTGAGCCCCTCAGCAGACCCCGAGCCACACACCCATCCCTCACCCTCATGTATTCCCAGTCACCATCCCAAGCATCCATTGCTGGTCCCCTCTCCCTGGTCTGGGCACCTATCCCTCACCTCCAAACCACCAGTCACCCATTCCCTATCCATAGGCAGCCATCCATTACTCCAGTCCCCCAGTTCTAGGCTCTGGCAACCTGTCCCTCATCCTGATGACCTCAATGTTCTTGAAATCCCAAAAGGTACCTAAGGACCCATCCCTCACCCCAGTGACACATCATGGCCCCCCAGCACCATGCTTCACTCCAGAACACCCCTGGTCCCCTCATCCCGTGCCCCTGGGTACCCATCCCGCATCCCTGGGTGTCCATCATGGCCCCCAGCCCCAGACACCCTCTCCTCATCCGTATTCCCAGCCATACCCGTCTGCTGCTGCTGCTCAGCCAGGCTGCGCCGGGAGCCGTGCAGCTCCAGGAGAAGTGTGGCCGCTGCTGGCAGCCCCACCCCACTAAAGCGGCCACAGGCATCTGCCATCACCTCATCCAGGAACTCTGGGTGGGAGGAGGCAGCGCTGAGCTCCACCAGTGACACCTGAACCTCCCACCCCACCTCTGGCCCCAGGCACCCACCAATGCGGGCCACAGGCACGGCGGCCTGCAGCACCTGGACGGTGCAAGCCACAGCTGCCCCCACGCTGGGGAAGGAGGCGATGGTGGCAGCGGTGGCCTCAGGCAGCGGGTGCAGGCGCAGCGTGGCCTGAGTCAGGAAACCCAGGGTGCCCTCGGAGCCCACGAAGAGAGAGGTCAGGTCGTAGCCGGCAGCCCGTTTCCTGCACAGAGCTGGTGAGCAGGCACCCACGTGGCACATGGCCAACCGAGCACAGCCCCCTGACCTCCCTGTGCCCACCTGGGCTGGCGGCCGGGGCCGGCGGTGTGGAGCAGGCGCCCATCCGGCAGCACCACGCGCAGGTTGAGCACGTTGGGACGCATGGTGCCGTAGCGCACCGCGTTGGTGCCTGAGGCGCCTGTGGCTGCCATGCCACACAGCGAGGCATCTGCCCCAGGGTCTGTGAGCAGGGGATGGGAAGGGGAGGCAGGTGGGGATTGTGTTCACTCCCAAATGGACGCCAACGGGACCTCGACCACAGCAAACCCATGGGCATCCCCAGAAGCACTGGGGACATGGCACTTCCACGCACATGGGCACCCCTGGGACCACAGTGAACCCAGGGACACCACAGCACCCCCCAATATTCCCAACACATCCATGAGCACAAGCATCCCCAGCACCTCCAGTGCTCCCAGCCCCATGGCCCCCTTCATGCCCACAGTACCGACAGGGAACCAGAGCCCCGTGCCACGCAGGTGCTTGTTGAGGGCCTTGCGGGTGACACCAGGCTCCACTGTCACCGAGAAGTCCTCGAGGCTCAGCTCCGCGATGGCGTCCATGCGGCTCAGGTCAAAGCAGACGCCACCCTGGCACAGGGGCACCCAGGGCTGTGGGCACAGCAGGGCACCAAGAGCCCCTGGGGGGTCAGAGGTGCCTGGGGAGCTGATACCTGCACGGCGTTGACGCCTCCTTCGAGGCCGGTACCGGTGCCAAAGGGCACCATGGGCACGCGGCAGCGGTGACAGAGCGCCGCCAGCTCCTGCACCTGCCCCACTGCCTGGGGCCACACCACGACATCCGGAGGGGCACAGCTGGGGGACAGGCAGCATCACTGAACCACTGACTTCACCCTCCCCATGGCCCCTTGTCTACCCAAACATTGCCCAGCCCCAGCCCCTCCTGTACGACCTTCCCCAGGGCTCCCAGCTCCGGGGGCACTCACGGGTGCATGGACTCATCGTGGCCGTGCTGCTCCCGCACCGCGGTGGCCGTGGAGACGTTGGGGGCCCCAGCCACAGCCTTCAGGCTCTCCACGAAGTCGGGGGGCAGCGAGGGCTGCGGGGGGAACAACGAGGATCCCGTCAGGGATGCAGTGGGGAGACTCTGATCGCGGCCATGGGCACGCGGCCAAGTGGCCACGTCAGGACCTCAGCACCCCCCGGGAGCCCCAGCCCCACCTTGGAGCAGCAGCTGCGGCGCCCCAGGGCTGCCCCCAGCGCCAGTACCCTCCGCAGGGCCATGTCGCGACGGGACAGGAACGGCAACATGGGAACTGCCCAGGACCAGGACACTGCCCTGCTCCGCCGCCTGTCTGTCCCTCCCCCACGCTGACACCTTAAGGTGGCTCCAGCCACATGTGAGTGTGTCCCTGCCGGGGGGACCTGGTCCCACCAGTACCTGTGGTCACGTCCCCGCCCTGCCTCTTGCCTGAGCGGAGTCACTGCATTCTCCATGGCCCCTGCCCTCCCAGGTGTCCCCATGCCTGCTCAAGTATCCCCGCAGCTGGTCAGAGGTCCATGACCCCGTGGAAGACCACATGTCCCCGTGCTGCTCCCCTCCCAGCCAGGAGTCACCGTGTCCCTCTGTCCATCTGTCCCCATTCCCAGCCAGGTGTCCCTGTGCCTCTCAGCCCTGCTGGACAGCTGTCCTCATGCCCAGAGACATGCCCCAGCCCCCCGCTTGCCCCCATGCCCAGCCACGTGTCTCCCGGCCACCCGCCTGCCCCGTGCCCCGCTCCCGTCCGTCCCGCCATGGTGACAAGGACACAGCGCTCAGGGAGGGTGGCAGCGTTTATTGTTGGCTTCAGTTGGCCTCCAGGATGGAGTTGATCCAGTCGCGGAGCATGGTGACGCGGGCGTACACGCCGGGCGTCTGGGGGTCGCAGGTGCTGCTGCCCCAGGACACGATGCCCACCAGGTTCCAGACGCCGTCCTTCTGGCACACCAGCGGGCCGCCGGAGTCGCCCTGCACAGGGCAGCGGGTGAGCACCGGGGCGAAGCCCGGGGACAGCGGGGGCAGCGGGGGCAGCGGGGGCAGCGGGGGCAGCGGGGGCAGCGGAGGCCGGGGACACGTACCATGCAGGAGGAGGCTCCATCGGCGCCGGCACAGACCATCACGTCGCGGATGCGGAAGCCCCAGAACTCCTTGCACTGGGCGTTGGTGAGCAGGGGCAGAGCCACCTGCTGCAGCACCGACGGCGTTTGCGAGTCTGCGGGGAGCGGGGGGCGTCAGCGCCGGCAGCGAGAGCCGAGCGGGAATGGGGACAAGGACTGGCACGGGCAGAGGGGCAGGAGGAGGCGGAGGACAGCACCGTGATGATAGTGGAGACGGGAACAGGAATGCCTCAGAGTTGGGGACTGGTGATGGGGATGAGGAATGGGACAGGGATGAAGATGACGATACGGGAATGGGATGGGGATTCAAATTCAGACTTGGATGGCGATCTGGTTGGGAGGTTGGCACGGGCATTATAACTCAGATGAGGACAGGGACTGACAGTGTGGATGAGGAAAGGGACAGGGGAGACGGGAGACAAGGATGGGGATTTGGACGAGGCAGGGGACAGGAATGGGGATGGGCACAAGAAAGGGCAGTTACCGCTGGAGTCAGTGAGCCCCCAGCCAGTGGTGACGCAGGTCATTCCCCCCGGGAATTCCTCAGTGGCCTTGGGCAGGCAGACGGGGGGACACACGATCCGACAGCTGCGCCGGAGTGGCCAGTTTGATCAGGGTGATGTCGTCGCGGATGGTCAGCATGTTGAACTTGGGGTTCTTGAAGACCTGGAGCAGGCAGCACTGCTCTCAGCACCTGCACCCCTTGCCAGGGCGCCAGGCACTGGGCGCTCCACAGGGACCAACAGGGAGCCCAGGGACCAGTGGGGACCCCGGGGATCGCTCCTCTGGCTCCTGTGCTGGCAGGGTGTCTGAGTTGCAAAGCCCAGTCCCTGGGACACAGGGGAGCAGGCACACACCCCAGGTCACATCCTCTGCAGGGATGAAAGGGACCCTGGCGGCTGGACCCCCATCCCTTGGGAGTTCCTGGGAACATGGGGACACCCAGGGGACCTGACCTGAAGGATGGGTAGGAGCGGGGACACCCCAGAGGATTGCAGCACGGGCATGGGGGACACCGTGGACACCCCAGGGAACCCAGGATAAGGGGAGCCGGGGACTCCTCAGGGAGACAAACCCCAGGACAAGGGGGACCCGGACATAAACCCCCAGGCCCCCTGTGGTGGCTGTGGGACCCCGCAGGCGCAAGGACCCCGCCCCGGCGGTACCTTCTCGATTTTCAGTTCCTGCTGATCAGGGCCGGGTGCGCTCTGGTCGTAGGCGCCCACCACCACGGTGTCGGTTTTCCTGGGCACAGGCGGGCACTCAGCACGGGGCACCGGCACGGGGACGGGGAGTTCCCTGGGCACCCCGTGCCCGTGCCCAGCCCCGGGCCGGCCGGCAGCAGAGCCGGTGCCTACCTGACGCCGCAGTGGGCAGCGGTGACCACCCAGTTCTCACTGATCAGGGAGCCGCCGCAGAAGTGGAAGCCGTCGTAGCGCTGGCGGGGAGAGCTGTCCTCAGCACCTGGCACTGCCGCCGAGGTGCTCCGTGCCCGACCCCCCACACGGCACCCACCCCTGTGCCCGGCCCGCCCCGGGCTCTCACCTGGAGGGACACCTGCCATGGCCAGGACCCTGGCACCGCCGGCTCCCCGTTGACGATGCGGTTGTAGCCGCGGATGACGGGTGTGATGGCGGGCACGCCGCAGTCTGCGGGGCACAGGCAGCCGTGGGACGGCGGCTCCGGCCACCCCGGCCACCCCGGCCCCGTGTCCCCTCCCCACCGCTCCTGCCCGCCCATGCCCCGAGCCCTCCCCGCCGAGCCCCACGACCCCACGCACTCTCAGGGAGGGCGGCACGGGCAAAGCCCGCCAGAGCCAGGCAGCTCAACACCCACAGCAGAGCCATTGCCGCTTGTGGGGACAGACCTACCTGACACCCGGCAGCTCTTATATGCACCCCTGGGCACCTCCCCACTGCTGCTGCCCTTCCCACCGCGGCCTTGGGAGATAGCGTGGCACCTGGTACGGCACCGGGACGTGGCATGGGAGCATGGCACCTGGAACCATGGCCTTGGCACAGCACTGGTCTGGTCTAAGTGCTGCCTTCAAAACATTCTTGGTCCCCTGCATGGGTGGGCTGTCAATTGGCCATGGTATCATGATAAACTGATTATGGTTGGTAGGGACATAATAGAACATGTTGTCTATAAAGGCTTGGCTACATTTTTTTTTAATCTAGCATGGACAAAGGAGGTGGAAGAAGATCCTTGTTCAGAGGTGTGAACAAAACTCAGCTCAGACATCCACTGTAATGGGAACAAATGGGAATTTTAGGCCCACAGGAACATACGAGCAGTGAAACAGGAGTTGTTAGAACCAGGCTATGAAAGGCCTGGGGGAATTCCAGCTCCAGGAGCAAAATTAATCCAGGCAAGCCCACCCATGCAGGGGACCAAGAATGTTTTGAAGGCAGCACTTAGACCAGACCAGTGCTGTGCCAAGGCCATGGTTCCAGGTGCCATGCTCCCATGCCACGTCCCGGTGCCGTACCAGGTGCCACGCTATCTCCCAAGGCCGCGGTGGGAAGGGCAGCAGCAGTGGGGAGGTGCCCAGGGGTGCATATAAGAGCTGCCGGGTGTCAGGTAGGTCTGTCCCCACAAGTGGCAATGGCTCTGCTGTGGGTGTTGAGCTGCCTGGCTCTGGCGGGCTTTGCCCGTGCCGCCCTCCCTGAGAGTGCGTGGGGTCGTGGGGCTCGGCGGGGAGGGCTCGGGGCATGGGCGGGCAGGAG
Organism: Entomyzon cyanotis; assembly: GCA_024500445.1. Classification (NCBI taxonomy): domain Eukaryota; kingdom Metazoa; phylum Chordata; class Aves; order Passeriformes; family Meliphagidae; genus Entomyzon; species Entomyzon cyanotis. The sequence goes on from JAKEPQ010000743.1 coordinate 7,907,325, forward strand.
CGGTGGGGAGGGGACACGGGGCCGGGGTGGCCGGGGTGGCCGGAGCCGCCGTCCCACGGCTGCCTGTGCCCCGCAGACTGCGGCGTGCCCGCCATCACACCCGTCATCCGCGGCTACAACCGCATCGTCAACGGGGAGCCGGCGGTGCCAGGGTCCTGGCCATGGCAGGTGTCCCTCCAGGTGAGAGCCCGGGGCGGGCCGGGCACAGGGGTGGGTGCCGTGTGGGGGGTCGGGCACGGAGCACCTCGGCGGCAGTGCCAGGTGCTGAGGACAGCTCTCCCCGCCAGCGCTACGACGGCTTCCACTTCTGCGGCGGCTCCCTGATCAGTGAGAACTGGGTGGTCACCGCTGCCCACTGCGGCGTCAGGTAGGCACCGGCTCTGCTGCCGGCCGGCCCGGGGCTGGGCACGGGCACGGGCACGGGGTGCCCAGGGAACTCCCCGTCCCCGTGCCGGTGCCCCGTGCTGAGTGCCCGCCTGTGCCCAGGAAAACCGACACCGTGGTGGTGGGCGCCTACGACCAGAGCGCACCCGGCCCTGATCAGCAGGAACTGAAAATCGAGAAGGTACCGCCGGGGCGGGGTCCTTGCGCCTGCGGGGTCCCACAGCCACCACAGGGGGCCTGGGGGTTTATGTCCGGGTCCCCCTTGTCCTGGGGTTTGTCTCCCTGAGGAGTCCCCGGCTCCCCTTATCCTGGGTTCCCTGGGGTGTCCACGGTGTCCCCCATGCCCGTGCTGCAATCCTCTGGGGTGTCCCCGCTCCTACCCATCCTTCAGGTCAGGTCCCCTGGGTGTCCCCATGTTCCCAGGAACTCCCAAGGGATGGGGGTCCAGCCGCCAGGGTCCCTTTCATCCCTGCAGAGGATGTGACCTGGGGTGTGTGCCTGCTCCCCTGTGTCCCAGGGACTGGGCTTTGCAACTCAGACACCCTGCCAGCACAGGAGCCAGAGGAGCGATCCCCGGGGTCCCCACTGGTCCCTGGGCTCCCTGTTGGTCCCTGTGGAGCGCCCAGTGCCTGGCGCCCTGGCAAGGGGTGCAGGTGCTGAGAGCAGTGCTGCCTGCTCCAGGTCTTCAAGAACCCCAAGTTCAACATGCTGACCATCCGCGACGACATCACCCTGATCAAACTGGCCACTCCGGCGCAGCTGTCGGATCGTGTGTCCCCCGTCTGCCTGCCCAAGGCCACTGAGGAATTCCCGGGGGGAATGACCTGCGTCACCACTGGCTGGGGGCTCACTGACTCCAGCGGTAACTGCCCTTTCTTGTGCCCATCCCCATTCCTGTCCCCTGCCTCGTCCAAATCCCCATCCTTGTCTCCCGTCTCCCCTGTCCCTTTCCTCATCCACACTGTCAGTCCCTGTCCTCATCTGAGTTATAATGCCCGTGCCAACCTCCCAACCAGATCGCCATCCAAGTCTGAATTTGAATCCCCATCCCATTCCCGTATCGTCATCTTCATCCCTGTCCCATTCCTCATCCCCATCACCAGTCCCCAACTCTGAGGCATTCCTGTTCCCGTCTCCACTATCATCACGGTGCTGTCCTCCGCCTCCTCCTGCCCCTCTGCCCGTGCCAGTCCTTGTCCCCATTCCCGCTCGGCTCTCGCTGCCGGCGCTGACGCCCCCCGCTCCCCGCAGACTCGCAAACGCCGTCGGTGCTGCAGCAGGTGGCTCTGCCCCTGCTCACCAACGCCCAGTGCAAGGAGTTCTGGGGCTTCCGCATCCGCGACGTGATGGTCTGTGCCGGCGCCGATGGAGCCTCCTCCTGCATGGTACGTGTCCCCGGCCTCCGCTGCCCCCGCTGCCCCCGCTGCCCCCGCTGCCCCCGCTGCCCCCGCTGTCCCCGGGCTTCGCCCCGGTGCTCACCCGCTGCCCTGTGCAGGGCGACTCCGGCGGCCCGCTGGTGTGCCAGAAGGACGGCGTCTGGAACCTGGTGGGCATCGTGTCCTGGGGCAGCAGCACCTGCGACCCCCAGACGCCCGGCGTGTACGCCCGCGTCACCATGCTCCGCGACTGGATCAACTCCATCCTGGAGGCCAACTGAAGCCAACAATAAACGCTGCCACCCTCCCTGAGCGCTGTGTCCTTGTCACCATGGCGGGACGGACGGGAGCGGGGCACGGGGCAGGCGGGTGGCCGGGAGACACGTGGCTGGGCATGGGGGCAAGCGGGGGCTGGGGCATGTCTCTGGGCATGAGGACAGCTGTCCAGCAGGGCTGAGAGGCACAGGGACACCTGGCTGGGAATGGGGACAGATGGACAGAGGGACACGGTGACTCCTGGCTGGGAGGGGAGCAGCACGGGGACATGTGGTCTTCCACGGGGTCATGGACCTCTGACCAGCTGCGGGGATACTTGAGCAGGCATGGGGACACCTGGGAGGGCAGGGGCCATGGAGAATGCAGTGACTCCGCTCAGGCAAGAGGCAGGGCGGGGACGTGACCACAGGTACTGGTGGGACCAGGTCCCCCCGGCAGGGACACACTCACATGTGGCTGGAGCCACCTTAAGGTGTCAGCGTGGGGGAGGGACAGACAGGCGGCGGAGCAGGGCAGTGTCCTGGTCCTGGGCAGTTCCCATGTTGCCGTTCCTGTCCCGTCGCGACATGGCCCTGCGGAGGGTACTGGCGCTGGGGGCAGCCCTGGGGCGCCGCAGCTGCTGCTCCAAGGTGGGGCTGGGGCTCCCGGGGGGTGCTGAGGTCCTGACGTGGCCACTTGGCCGCGTGCCCATGGCCGCGATCAGAGTCTCCCCACTGCATCCCTGACGGGATCCTCGTTGTTCCCCCCGCAGCCCTCGCTGCCCCCCGACTTCGTGGAGAGCCTGAAGGCTGTGGCTGGGGCCCCCAACGTCTCCACGGCCACCGCGGTGCGGGAGCAGCACGGCCACGATGAGTCCATGCACCCGTGAGTGCCCCCGGAGCTGGGAGCCCTGGGGAAGGTCGTACAGGAGGGGCTGGGGCTGGGCAATGTTTGGGTAGACAAGGGGCCATGGGGAGGGTGAAGTCAGTGGTTCAGTGATGCTGCCTGTCCCCCAGCTGTGCCCCTCCGGATGTCGTGGTGTGGCCCCAGGCAGTGGGGCAGGTGCAGGAGCTGGCGGCGCTCTGTCACCGCTGCCGCGTGCCCATGGTGCCCTTTGGCACCGGTACCGGCCTCGAAGGAGGCGTCAACGCCGTGCAGGTATCAGCTCCCCAGGCACCTCTGACCCCCCAGGGGCTCTTGGTGCCCTGCTGTGCCCACAGCCCTGGGTGCCCCTGTGCCAGGGTGGCGTCTGCTTTGACCTGAGCCGCATGGACGCCATCGCGGAGCTGAGCCTCGAGGACTTCTCGGTGACAGTGGAGCCTGGTGTCACCTGCAAGGCCCTCAACAAGCACCTGCGTGGCACGGGGCTCTGGTTCCCTGTCGGTACTGTGGGCATGAAGGGGGCCATGGGGCTGGGAGCACTGGAGGTGCTGGGTGTGAGGACCCACCTTTGTAGCTGTGGATTGTGTGTGTCCGTAGGTGTGCTGAGGTCCCAGGGCACTAGCAGAGGTGCCTCTAGATCTGAGGGTGTCATGCTTCCTGAGCTTCTGGAATGGATGGATAGCCAGAACCAGGAATGGCTGGGGTAATGTCTACCATCCTCTCTGCCACACCAAACCCTTGCCCCCGTGGTGTCTATGACCCCTCACAAGGTGCTGTGAGTGACATCTGCCCCAAGCCAGCTCAGGGACATAGTGGCCCCACTGTCCCCCCTCATTTCCCCTCAACCCTCTTAGGCCCAATCCCTTGTGTGCCATTAAACCTCTGTGCACCAGCAGTCTCCCAAGCTACGAGATCTTTTAGGAGGATAGGATCTCCCTGTATCCCAGGATCAGCCCTACCCCAGGGGCTTTTCCCTCACCCCAGCAGGCAGATGCAGATACCCAGGAGATGGAGGATGTTTCTAGGCAAATCTTTATGCTGCTGGGGGACTTGGGGCCAGGTTTTGGAGGGGGCTGCCACTTGGTAGCTCCGGGAACCAGCGGAAGCTTCCCCTGTGTTCAAAAGGCACCAATTTCGGTTCGCGTTTCGGTTACAGCTGGTACTGTATCACAGCCCGAGACGTGAGAACGCACAGGTTAGCCCCTTCCTGCCCCAGCAGCTCCCCACCACCCCTTACTCCCCTGGGGACCCCTATCCCCAGCCTCCAGCACAAGGGGACAGTACAACCCATCTCTGTCACACTGTCCCACCATCACAGGGGATGGCTTCCACACCATTAGACTCTCCTGGCCACCGCAGAGTGCTCCAGAGTGCACTACAGAGTCCCCCCGAGAGCAGAGCAGCCACAGCATCACCTCAAATTGCCAGACACATCCTTGTCTCAACAGGGATATGGCCCCATGCCCTCCAGGCCAGGACTGGCTGCCGGTTTTTTATGGAGAGGACAGTGGGGAAGGAGTGGGCATAGATCCACCTCCCAGCTTTGCTCTGTTTATGGGCACAGCTCTGAAACCATTCCTAGCCCCTGGCCAGAAGGAGAAGAGGAAGGGGTATGATGGCTGTAGCCCCTCACCTCTGTCCCCACAGAGGCCTAGCCCCCCGGTGTGCGTGGGAGTCTCTATGTACATGTCTGCTTACACCAGGCAGAGAGGACTCGCACAGAGGGGGACATGTGTCTGGGAAGGGGTGGGAGCCAGAGAGAGGGGAGAGATGGCCCTGAGGCCATCACATGGCTGCCAGCTGGCCCAGCACCATCCTGAACTGCTGTGTGCTGTTGGCGAGGTCCTTGACGCGCTCCACCATGTCCTTGGAGGCGGCAGGAGAAGGGTAGTGGAGGGCAGCCGCCTTGGTGGTCATCACGATCTCCTTGAGCATCTCGCAGAGGAGGTTGCTGTAGTGCATCACCTTGTGCTGGACGTCCTGGGCCTTAGCCTGGCGGGACAGCGTGTCCCCAATGAAGACGAGCTTGTGGGCACTGAGGATGACAAACTTGCTGTGGGCCACAAAGATCTTGGGGGGTTGGTTGGTGCTGACGGCGGTGAAGAAGGCGTCGACAGCATTGGTGAGCGTGGTGAGGTTGGCCTCGCACTGCTCCAGGTAGAAGAGGAGGAGCTGGCGGTCGGCAGGACACAGTGTCCCACCGCCCCGCGCGGGGCTGTAGTGCTGAGGGGGGCTCCAGTTGGACAGGTCATTGTCAATGGGGCGTGTCACCTCCTGCTCCAGCCGCTCAAACTGCTTCAGCTGTGGGAGAGACAGGCATGAGGCAGGGCAGCCATTGAGCCAGCACCTGCTCTCTTCAATGGAGCCACCAGCACAGGCAGCCATGGCCACCACCCCCAGGGCAGTGAGGCAGTGAGGGACAGTGCTAGCCCCAGGACAGCACGCCAGGCCCCTCTCCAGGATCAAGGTGCCTACGTCCCTCTCCATGGGCACAGCACAAGTTATGAGGGAAGCAGGACCTGGAGCCCTGCCCACCCAAAATGCTCTGCCCAGCAGCACCCACCTGCCTGCCCCAGTACCCTTACCTGCTGGTGCTCCAGCTGGTCCTTGCTCTGCCGGATGATGTTGCCTTTCTCCAGCAGCTCCTTCTGGGTCTTCTCAAACTCCTCCTTGCCCTGCAGGGGCATGACATGGAAGGGATCAGCAACATCAACCTTGCCAGAGAGAGCCCCCACCTGCCCTGGGACATCCCTGGTCCCCACAGCCCTCAAGCTGGAGGGTAAGAGCAGAACATGGGTGGCAGAAGCAGAACTGCCTAATTCCCCGTGCCAGGGAGCCACCATCACAAATGCTCCCTGTGGTAAGCAGCCCCCTACCCATGCTCACCTGGAGATGGACATAGTCGTAATCCTCCATCCAACCGCTCTCGCTGTTCTCGTAGGGCCCGTCAGGTGACTCCTGGGCCAGCAGCTTGGGGGGGGAGGGCAGGGGCCGTGACTGGATGCTGCTGGCCTTGTCAGAGGGGTGAGGGGGCCCATGGCCACCACTCTCCCCTGACAGCTTTGTCCGTTTGAAGAGGAGGGAGGCATTGCCATGCAGGAAGGAAGCCAATTGCTTGGTGTCATCAGGAACACCACGTGAGTGCATGATGAAGTGCTCCAAGTCATCTGTGCCCGGCTTGCTGCTGGCCAGAGCACTGGGGGCCCAGTGGCAAGCGTCCAGCGCTTGGCCGTGCCGTGCCAGGGCCTGGTAGACCTCCTCCATCTTCTGCAGCTGCTTGCTGAGCTTGGTGTAGAGGGAGCGGTCAGAGGCCTGGGCAGCATTGCCCACTGCCCCCCGGGCAAACTCCAGCAGGTCCCGGAGGGCTGTCCGGACACCCTCGGCCGCCCCACGGATGTTGGCAGCGTTGGCCTCCATGTGCTCAAGGCTGCGCCAGTTGGTGCTGATAAAGGACATGAGGTAGGAGACAGCGCTGCTGACGCCATTCTGGAGCTTGGCCAGTGTCTCCATGGCAGCATCCAAGTCCAGGGAGAACTCCTTGCCTGCTCCTTTGGCTGGCTCTTTCACAGGCACCACGTCCAGCGAGGATGTGGAGATGTTGCTGCGGGTGCTGCCTGTGCTGGAGGCCGAAAGGCGCTTGCCATCAGCACCCTTGGCATCACGGTCCACTTGTGGTGGGACATCATAGATGTACTCGCCCTCCGTGTCCACAGAGCCCTTGCCTGGGGCGTGCAGGTCCCGGGGCACGTCGTACACCTCTTGGGAGGGGAAGGTGGATCCCCCCAGCTTCTTCAGGCTGGGGGGCACATCATAGATCTCATGGGAGAGCGGCAGCTCAGGAGCACCTTTCCCAGCTGCTGGTGGCACATCGTAGACATCCTCCGGCAAGTATGGCTCCTGCTGGGCCAGGATGAGAGGGTGGCGGGAGGGGTCGAAGGCTTTCTGCTTGGCAAAGGCAGGAGGCACATCATAGGTCTCCTCCCGTGCTGGGCCATCCGGCACATCCTTGCTGACTGAGGGGGGGACATCGTACACCTGCAAGGGCAGAGCAGTGGCACCATCAGCACTGCTGGGAGAACTGGCCTGTGGAGGCACAGGCCAGCTACCCCGAACTGCAGGGCACCCAAGTGCCAGCACTGGGCACCCAAGAGAGCACTGGGATGAAGCCATGCACCCCATGTGCTCCCCTGCCCTTTGGGACAGGAATCCTAGAGCAGCCAAGGTCAGAAGAGACTTTGAAAGATCATCTGTTCCAATCTCATCCCCTGGATGTTACATTCAGCAACCCATTCCTTGGCATCCTGAAAGCCTCCGGTGCCAGGAACATCACCACATCTCTAGGGAGACTGATCCAGTAAATTATTTTTCTCCCTGTAAAAATCTCCTTGTTTTTCTTACACAGAGAAGCTGGGAGCTTCCCAGCAGCACTTACAGTTTGGTGCAGGTTCTTCTCCACACTGGGGGGCACATCGTAGATCTCTTGCCCTGGGTCCTGCCCATTGGGACCCTTCACTGCCATGGGAGGGGTGTCATAGACCTGGAGGAAGATGGGGGCAGGGGGAATGGGACATGGGATGACGTGTCACGGATGTTGTGGGCACCCATCTCCACCCAGGGACCAGCTAGGAAGGGTGGAGGTGCTCAGAAGCAGCACCAAGGTCCATAAAGTAGAGTTTTGGGTGCAATTTGGCCTGGTTTGGATCCCAAGGTGTGACAGATCATCTCCCATTCTGAAGGGCAGAGTCAGAGATCCCCCCCGACAACCCAAGCAGCCTCACCTCCTGGCTGAACTGGCTCGGGACCCCTCCTCGGACAGGCGGCACGTCGTAGATCTCCTGGGAGCCTGTGGATATGAGGTGGCGAGGGAAATCGTACTCAACCTGCTCACCTTTGGGAGAGTCATAAACATACACTTGCCCCACACGGGTGGGCACCAGCACCTGGAAACGGAAAAGACACGATGTGGGCACGGCTGAGCATCCCCTACCCTGCATCACACCCCCAAAACCCAGCAATGGGGCCTGAGAGAGGATGGCTGCTGGATTCCATACTGGACTGCCTGGAATTAGGGTCTGCCCGGTGCCACGGGAGGGCGCTCCCCGGCCGGGCGTGCAGTGATGCCGGGGACGGGATGATATCACCGGTTATTTATAGCAGCGATAGAGTCTCAACCAGAGACAAAGCCCGGCCAGCACGGCCGTGGCGTGCAGAAAGCAACAGCCGATCTGGGCATCCAGGCGTGGGCAGGGATCTGCCAACGCCTGGAGATCCCTGCCCGTGACTCCATGCCCAAATGGGTCATTTCATGGTGACACCAGAGTGGAATATAACCAAACCCAGAGGGTAATGGCACCCTGCCCAACCAGTGCCAAGAAGGGCTGAGGTGTTGGGCTGGTCCTTCCTTTTAGGATATTACTTTTGCCCTGGCTGTGATTTGGCAGCTCCCTCCCCTCACAGGATGCTTCCCAGGGGTATGAGTTGGAGCAGCCTTCCCAGAAAACACGATACTGAAAGCACCTCACTCCTCTTCCCCCGGATGACGTTCCAGGGAAGGGGCAGAGCCAGGAGGATCTAGCCGTTAGGCTACATACTGGGGACAGGCTGGTGGCTCACCCTTGCCTCACCAGTATATCCAGCAAGTACTGGCAGGCTGCCTGGCACAGTCGGGAAATGCTGGCACTGCCTGTCTGCTCCTGTGTATGCTTCCAGGAGGAACGAAACCTTGTGGCGGGTGCCAAAGCTACTTCCACAGCTCCAGAATCTGGCATCCCAAAGCAGCCTGTGGGTTATCTACACCCTATGCCTACACCAGATATGCTGCCATGCCCTGGGTGACACCAGCAGAGCCCACACAAGAGGACCAGAGTGCTAAATGCTGTGCCAGCCCCAAGAGAGGCAGCCCATGCCAACCGGGGCGCCACAGCCACTGCAGGGACTCTCCCAGTGCACCCACTCCTGCCAGCAGTGCAGGAAAGGATGCCCCACAACCCAGCAGTGGGCACATGGGCTACCTGCTCCAAGAGTGGCAGGCTGAGAAGTTCAAGTCCTGCCACCCACTCCCACCCGTGGACCCCACAGAACATCCCACAACCTCAACACCCACCCCACTCCAGTCTCCCTGTCCTACCTTTCCTTGGGGCTTGTGCCCTTCCCAGTTCCTCATGTCCAACGACGGTGGCACCTGGTAGATTTCTTGAGCCTGACCAGCTGAGGGAGGAACCTGATAGACATCCTGGGGGGGACTGGCAGAGCCCCCGGGGTACGCCTCTGCTGCCTGGCCCAGGGAGGGGGGCACCTGGTAGATCTCCTGGCCGGGGCTGGGGAAGCTGTGGGGAGGTGCTTGCTTCGGGTAGGTGGGAGGCTGCTTAGCTGGGGCAGGGGGAAATTGTCCAGTGGGTGCCGAGCCCGGGTACAGACCCTGCTGTCCCTTGTTGGGGACCGGCATCAGGTAGATGTTGTCCCCTTGGGGGCCATAAGCAGGGTGCATGGGTGTGTACTGCGAGGCAGGCGATAGCGGAGTGTAGCCCCCTTGATGGTGGAAGGGCAGAGCCGACTGGGGCACCGAAGGCTGCGGCGGTGCCTGCCCCTGTGCCGGGCCAGGTGCTTGCTGCTGCTGCTGCTGCTGCTGCTTCTTGTCGTACATCCCCACCAGGATCTTGAGGCGGTTCCCGGGAACGATACCCTGCCGGCCATGGAGCGAACAGAGCCACCAGCCGTCCAGCCCCTGAGTGTTGCGCTCCAGCACCGTCATGATGTCGCCCTTGCGGAAGGAGAGCTCGTCCGGGGACTCGGCCACGTTGTCGTACAGCGCCTTGGCCAGCACGTTCTGGAAGAGAGCCCCGCGGCGGGGCGGTGAGCCGGGCCCCGCCGGCCGGTGGGGAGTCATCCCGGCGGGCGACAGCGGGGCGGCAGTTCAGCACCGGGACGGAGCCGCGCGAGCCGGGGGCTTCGCCGAGCAACTCCCGCCGGCTGGATCTCCCCGCGCCAGCCACCGCGGGACTCCCCACTGGAGCAAAACCCACCCTTCCCAGAGGTGGTGCTGGGAAGGGGCCGGGCCCTTCCGCCTCCTCGGTTTCGGGGGGCCGCCTCTGCCTCTCCCGCCCCTTCCCTGCGCCGACTGGGAGGAAGTGCCGGGGCGGTGAGTCAGCCGTGGCCGTGGCCATCCCACGGCAGCCCGAGCCGGGCCCCTTGCACCCCGCGGGGTCCCCGAGCCGGGCCACGGCGGCACCTGCCAGCGCTGCCCGGGGCCGTGGCAGCGGGACAGGTCGCGGCCCGCCCGGGATGGCAGGGCCGGACCCCGGCTCTCCCGCGGATCCCGCCGCCGGTGCCGCCCCGCCCGGTGGGGCGGAGGCCTGGGGAGGCCCCTGGCCCCGGTGGGCCCCCCGCGGATCCCGCAGCGCCACGACCCGCCGGGATGAAGGGAGGGCAGGCAAGGCCTGGCCGCGCCGGTGCGGGGGGGCCTCGGCCAAGGTCACGCCAGTGGGATCGGCCGCACGAGAGGGGCCCTGCCCGGGCCGAACGGCGAGGGGGCTGCGGCCTTCCTCCTCGTCCTCCTCCTCCTCGAACGGGGCCCCCCGGCACCCGTTTCCCCGCGCCCCGGCTGTCTCCGCACACGCCCCCGTGTCCGCCCCCGTGTCCCCGCTCACCAGGTAGTTCATCTTCCCGCGGGGCCGCTCCGGCCGCGGCGGGCCGGGTGCGGGGCCGAGGGCCGGGCCGGGCCGGGCCGGGGGCGGCGGGGCCGGGGCGCGCGGGCGGCGGCGGCGCCGTAGGGATCGTTATAGCGCCGCGCGCGCCCGGCCCGGCCGCTCCGCCCGCCCCCATTGGCTGCGCCCGCCCGGGGGCGGGGCCAGGGCCGAGGGGGGGGGGGGGGGGCGGGGCGGGCACGAGGGGCTCGGGGGTTGCGAGGGGCGAGCAGCGCGTGTGTAAAGGGGTGACACGGCGGGTGACACATGCCGGGGGCTGTGACAGTGCGACAGACGGTAAGGGGAGTGGAACCGGCGTGCAACAGCTGCGCACAGAAGGGTGTGCGACAGGTGTTGCAGTGGGCCTGCGCTTGGTGTGCTACAAAGGCTATACAGGTGTGTAATGGGTGTATAACGGATGTGCAGATGAAGCAAAAAGGCTCTGCAATGGGTGCGTAATGAGCAAAGGTCATTAAAGGTTAATGGGTATGTAACAGGTGTCCAGTGGGTGTGCAATAAAGGGTAACAGTAAGGTATCTGGAGTGTTCTGGGGTGCGTAATAGGCAGGGTGTGTAATGGCAGGGGGATAGATGGGGCAGGTAGTGGGTACCTGTAGGTGCAATGGCTACCATGGCTACCACGGCACAGCATGGCACACACGGTACATGGGCACACGTGACACACCCTGGCACACATGGGACACAGGGCACACCACTGCTGCTTGCAGTGCCTGTTCCAACACTCTGGCCACATGGCCCACGGGTACCCCAACAGCTGGTAAACCTGGGTTTGGCGTCACTGTATGCTGTGCCGCAGTCCCTGCCATCATCTGCAGAGAGCTGGGAGCAGGCTGGGAGGGCAGCTGCAGCTGGGAGCTGTGAGAGGGACATGTGAGCTGTGTGAGGGCACAGGACCTATGGACACGCACAAGCTGCATGGACACCCACGCTGCTCCCCAAGCGTGTGAGAGCCAGAGCACAGGGAACGAAGGGATGGGATACAAGGGGTGCCTGCAGCCAGTGGGCGAGTGGGCGAGTGGGCAATGAGTGGACCTGCATGAGAGCCGCGGGCCAGTGAGCGAGTGGTGCGTGTGGAGAGAGGTCAGGAATGTGCCCCTGACTGTGCACGTGCCTCCCGGCCACCACCCCCATCACGGCATTTCCTCTCACCCTCTGGGGTTACTTTCAGGCCACACCAGGGTGAGGTGGCAGAGCTGAGGCCAGATTGCGAACACATGCCCTTCGCCAAAAAGCAGTACTTGAGCCACCAGCACTGTCCTCAGCTCGGAGGCAAGTGTCCCTGCATATCACTGGCAGAAAGGGAAACTGAGGCACAGCTGAGCGTGAGAGACATCCGGTGGCAGGGACTGCGGTCTCACCCACAAACCGCAGCTGCCCCAGCAGGCGCAGCCTGAGGACTGTGGTTTCCTCTTGTTGGTGACACTGGTGACAGCACAGGCACTGAGCACCATGGGCATCCTTGGGATGGGCTCCAAGCTCCCCAGCCCTTCCCCCACCACTGCAGCTGATCCCATGAAGCCAGGGTGTATTTGCTTTGGAGAGCCCAGTGAGCCTGGTGTGGGCCTACCAGGCCAGCAGTGAAAGTCTCCTGGGATCCCTGAAGTGTCCCCAGGGTGAAGCTGCCACCACAAGACTTCAGGCAGGTGCTGAGGGGCTGCGAGCTCCCTGCTTTTGGACTTAAAAGCAGTGCTGATTTCACTTTTCCCTCTCCCTGTGTTGATGCTCAGATCAAAGTGTTCACTGTTGACCTTGATCCCGTTTTCAGTCCATCAGAGCCAAAAATCACTGCTTGCATCTGCTGAGCACCCTGAGCTGGCAACAGCTCCTGCATATCCCTTCTTCCACAGCCAAGTGCCCGTGGGGCCACAGGCACCAACAGGTCTCTCTTTGGCTTCTCCCACTTTTGAGAAAATGAAATGCCAAAAAGAAGATGAGAAGTGGAGCGTTAGAGGGGCCCTGCAGCACTGGGGATGCTCAGAGCTGGATTGGCTGCCAGAGCATCCCTGTGCTGCTGCTGGTGGGGTATGGCAAGGGTCCCACCAGTCCCATGCCGTGATTCTCTGCCAGCTCCAGTGGACACAGGGCTGGGTGTTTCGGGATGGATGCTCCTCGGGATGCAGGTTGCCCCAGCAACGGTTGCTATGGAAAACACTTCAGTGGCAAAATTTCCAGCCATATTCATGTGTCCATCATTGTCTTCCGGAGAGTCCCTGGTGTATGGTGAGCCAGGCACGGCTGGCTCTGCACAGGCAGGCTGTGCCTGCGGGGGACTGGCTGTGCTGGGCCTGGCTTTTCCTGGCTTTTTGCAGCTTTTCCTGCTGGATCTGGTGTGAGAAGGTGTAGGAGGACTCCACAGTGGGATCTGGGGGACCGTGGTGGATGTACAATGGACAGGGGAAGCAGGCTGGGCCATGCCATGCCATATTAATTGGCTAGCGGCAATTAATGTCCTGTTGGCTCAGCCATGCCCCAACCATTGGATGAGTTTCAATTTGGTAAATCAAACACAGGGCACAGCTCTGGGACAGTTGGACACACAAGGAGGTGGAATTGTCCCCCCATTGGGACATTTTCAGGGACCAGCAGCTTCAGCTGGGGCTTCCTGCTTCTGCCCACAATCCTGCCAGGTCTGTGCTTCAGAAAGCTGCTCCCCACCTCCTGGAGCAGCAATAGGATTACACAGGACTGAGTCTCCTAGCAATGAACGGAGAAATAAATCCTATAAGGCAGGACAGGATTTATTAGACTTCAATATTCTGGAAATAATGAGAACACTTCTCTTGGCTTGTAATATCACGAGACCCAACAGGATCACAACCAGGATTTATCCCTGTGCTTCTCCATGGCACTGGGCTGGTTCTTAGGGGTGGAGAGAAGATGTCAGGGGAGGCTGCTTGCCTTTCCAAAGACCAGGATGGCAGGGCAACCCCCACCTCCAGCAAAGCCGAGGCAGACTGCGGGCCTCAGGCTGCCCCAACAGTAGCGGCTCTGTTTGTCTCCCCATTCATCCCCTGGTGAGGGTTGGCGCTGATCCGCGCCCCCGGCTGGGGCTCACCACTGCGAGTGGGAAGGGCTGACAGTGGGAAGGGCTGGCTGTGCCATTGCCATCGGCTGAGTTCAAATGCCAGTGCCAGCACCCATCAGCAGCACAAGGATGCCCCGGGGTAAGGACCCTCCCCAAATGGGGTGGGAGACCCACGGGCCGAGCTGCTCCATTACTCCCCATTAGTTTTGAACCCACTGCAAACAGAATCCCACTGTGCTGCTGGGTGGGACATTGCTGCGAGGGAAAGAGGTGGGAAGAAGCTGAAAACATCATCTTGGAAAAGAGGGTGTGATGCTGCTAGCCATCACCTTCCAGGCACAGCTCTGTCCCTCGGGGAACTGCTGCCCTGGAGAGATGTTCCTGGGGTCAGCTCCACACTCTGGTCTCTCATTCTCCCAGCTGCCACACTTTGCCCCATGGCAGCTCTGTCCACTGTCTCCTTGGGACAGCGTGGCTGGGGCTATGGGATGCAGCCCGAGGCAGCCGGCATTCAGTCTCCTCCCATGTCAAGAGCCAGCATTTATTCCTGCATCCCTTCCACCGAAGCAGCATGAAATGCACAATGTTACCTCCCTGTCGTGATTCCCGTGGCACTGTAACAGCCTCCCCAAACCCCAGCAGACCAGTGAAGCTGAGCCTGTGGGTGTGGGTTGGATACAGCTGGTTTTACCACGGCCCCAGCACACGGACGCCGTTGCAAAAGCCCCGACCATCAGGGCACATGGACACAATCGGAGCCTTGTTTGGGGCTCAGCTGCACAAGGGGCCCCTTCAGGCGGCCAGGAAAGGGGGAGCTCCTCAGGGTGAGGTGATGCTCTGGCCATGAGGGACTCCTTATAGGGTCAAAATTACCCCAAATGCCCAGGATGGGTCCCTACCCATGAAGGACACGTGAGCTTCCCAGAGAAGACAGCTCAAGGTAGGACAGTCTCAAAAGAGGGACCCACATCTCCTCAGAACCTTGCTCCTTACAGAAAGCGCAGGGCTGCTGGGGATGTCAAGGGCTGGTGGGTCCTGGGCTACCCCCATTTGTGGGAAGGCGACTGGGCAATGGAAATAGCAAGCAGAGAGGGGTTTTAGTTGGGGGTTTTTTTCCTTTCAAAGCAGCCAAGCTGTGTTTTCTGGAGACCTGTAAATCACTCCTCGTCTTCAGGAAAGAGAGGCAAGGAATACATGATCCAACCAAGCAAAAACGCAGGACGCTTGGGAGTGTGGAAGAAGCCACGAATCAGCCCAGGCTGGAGGCTGCCTCCCGGCTGTCCCGCCAAGCCTGTCCCAGCTTGCTGGGCTGGGAGCTGGCACTGCAGCCCAGCATCCTCAAGCTGAGCTGGGCACGCCACACTGCCACGAGCTGGGGAGCCCAGCAGAGAGGGGAGTCGAGACTCTCGGCCACCGCTGTTAAACTGCACTTTTCCAGCAGGTCAGGTTGCTTCCAAGATTTCAAGATTTTCCACATTTGCTCAGCTGAAGAAAAAGCTCCAGAGAGGCTGGAGGGTTTGTGGAGAGCATAGCTGGGGCTGGCAGGCAGGATCCCATAAACTGGAGGTCATAAATTTTCCCAGTTCACCAGCATGCCAGGGAAGGTTGTGCTGGCCATGTCTCTCTAACACACCATTAGCATGCACGTGAATCCAAAGCCAGCCCCAAGCCATCCAGAGCCAGATGCAGCTGCAGGACTCACTATGGACACAACCTGGAGCTCTTTAATGCTTTTAAAAACAAGGCTGGGTTTGGTGCCTCTGGCCTTCAGGATCTCCAAGGGTACCTGTTGCATCTCCGTTCTGCTCTTGTTCATAATACAATGCACAGAATTATTTTCCATTTCTTATCTACTTGGTGCTGCTGAGCTGCTGGAGCGGCTGGCATGCTCACGCTGCAGCAAAGATTTTGGCTGGCAGCCCCCAGGAGCCAAATGCCACAGGGCCCCAGCCTGTGCAGGGGTGACATGACCCTTCCCTGCCTTTGTCCAGTGTGTGAGGCCCCAGGAGCACAGTCATGAAGGGACACAGGGCAGAGAAGTTCCCAAATATTCCCTCCTCTCATTCCAGCACCAGTGAAGCAAAAGGCAAATAATTTCCCTGGCTGCCTGCTCAGCAGTCACAGCAGACCCAGCCCTCCCAGCCCTGCTTGTGGCCACCTCAGTATCTCACCATCTTTAGGGATATGCAGCAAAACAAGCCTGAGCTGCCTTGGGGTCCCTGTTGGGAGGAACCCTGTAAGGGGGGCAGGACTGGCTGCCTCCCAGCCCAACACACAAGGAGAGAAGGTACTGGAGATGGTCCAGCACTACCATTCCAAGCAGGAGAGCAGCCCAGCTGCTGCAGCAGCACCTGCCTTGCATCACAGTCCCCACTGAGGTCCAGCCAGGGCCACTTGCTGCCACTCAGGAGCCCCAAGCTGAGATATCCCCACAATGATGCCCTGCACAGGGACTCCAGTTGTTTTTGCAACCTAAGCCAGAGAAGCAACTGGCTTGGAAGCATTTGGAGATGAAAACATGTCATCACTCCGTTGTTTTGTTTCTGTCCAATTTCAGGCTTGTTTAAGCAGGTCCATTACAGCTGATTCTGTACAGAACAGGGTGCCAAAGGCTGCAGCTCCCCATAGCACGTGGTGTTTTGCTCTCAACTATCCTGCAGCACGGCCACAGAGCAGGGGCTGACTGAGCAGTGGACACATGAGCCCAAGGCTCAGACCGTGCTCAGAGCCACAGGCAAGGTGCCATGGGCAGCGATGGCATCACTCATACTGTGGGCAGGAAGGATGGGGCTTTCCTCCAGCACAGCACCGGCACGGGCTGCCCCACCAAGCAGGCCCAGAGCATCCATCCTGTGGGAAAACACTGGTGAGTACCTCTACTCCAAGGATGTGCACAGGCCAGACATCAGGAGCTGCCCAACTCCACCAGAGCCAGGACAGCAGGGATGGCCAGGATGACGGTGCATTGCTGGCCTCCAGCTCCAGCTGCTCATTCCACACCCAGGCGCCTTGGCCTGCCCTCCCAGGCAGCTGCACTTGCTCAAAGTCCCTGCGTGGCCATGCTCTGGATAGGCTTCCTTACTCCTGCAGCACTGCTACAGGACTACATTGACCCAGTCACCCCCACTTCTGGATTTAATTGCACCACCAGTCTCAGTACTGAGAAGGGAGAGTGATCCAAGCACTTGCTCTGACCCCCAGGCTGCTATCAGGGCACACACCAGGCACCCTGAGAGAGGTTTTCATGACTGCAGTCAGACGCTCCTTACTCTATGTGATCCTTAATTTCTTTGTCCTCTGCTTCCCACACAAACCACACTGCCAGCATGCAAGAGCGTTGGGATGGAATACTTTATTGACGTGAACACTCAGATCCTGGCCCTTCCTGCCTGCTGCAGCTGCTCCCATCTTTTTGAGAGAGCATGAACAAGGAAGGATTTCTTCACCAGCTTGCTTAACCCCCCCCAGCATCATCAGACCCCACAAACAAGTACAGACAGTTTGGCTTTGTCTGGACAGGAGCAGAGGGCGGAGGGGCAGGGAGTGCTGCAGGGCTGGCAGAGCAGGGAGAAGGGCTCCAGCCCACAACTTGCATATGCACAGCAGCCACGAAACCTTCCTGCAGCTCCACTCTCACCACCAAACATGCCAGGACTTTCCCAGCTTTGGTGGCTTCTCCTGCTGCCAGAAGCACCTGGGATTGGTAAAGGATGGGTGCCACTGCCTCTTCTCCTTGGAAAGTTGCAGCCAGAATTACACCAGTGTCTTCTGTCACCTGCTGGGCCATTTAACCCTCCAAGTGCTCCCTGTCCACTGACAAATACCCTCCCCAAACTATCACAGTAAAAGGAAAACCCTGTATGTTGAGACATACAGGCTGAGTCTTGGGTAGAGAACAGTTTCCGTGCTTGGTGGTCCGTTGGTGGCCAGCAGCCCCCAGCCAGCCCTGGGACACAGAAGGGAGCAGGATCCCCCACGGCCACCTCTGGCACATCAGGGCTTCATCCTGCTCAGTCTGATGTCGCGTTCGATTTCGAACTGCCTGTGATCCACACGCTCCAGGAACGCTTTCCTCTCGATGTACCTGCAGGGAGGCAGAGGCAGAGGCTGTGGCTGTGTGCCTGTGGCAGCTGGTGTGCACCCCATCCTGGGGCAAACCGCACCTGAAGGGACGAGTAGGGAGGGAAAGCACCATCTGCCTCCCTCCCTCTCTTTCCATGACCTGATCACTGCAATGAATTTCTCCTACAGAAACCAAAATTGCTCTGTGACCTGCTGGCTGTCATCTGGGGGACCCCCAGAGGTCTGGTGGTCCCATAGGCCAGAGAACTGAACTGGCTGATTCTGGTTCCAGCTCTTCTCCTACCACTGAGGAATGCCCTCCACAGACACCTTGAAGTGGATCAGGGCAGGCCTCTGCACCACCCAGCAAAGCATCTCAAACCCAACTATAACCCTCAATATAAGCTGACAGACCCATGATACAAGCCAGGAACAGGCACAGGGAGAATTAGGGATGCAAAAAGCATCACCCAGCAAGCCTGCAGCAGCTCAGGGATGCAGGCCAGGGGCTTCCCAGCCAAGGACCAGTTTCTAACCACCACTGAGTATTTAGTGCTGCCCCTCAGCATGGCACCTGAGTGCTGCGAGGAAGAAGGCACGCCTGCGCCTGGAAAAGCACCTTCCTGCTCATTAATGGCATGCAGCTGAATTTTAATGTACTTCGCTGCAAACCCTTGCCACAGACAGCCCAGGGCTGTGCTACTAATTAACCTACAGAGGGAGCGAAATTGCAATTCAAAACAGGAGCTGTAATTGAATCATCACAATTGTTTTGCATTTGTTCCAGGGTGGCAAACACTGGACTGCTATGACAAGGTCATTAAACTCGTGTGCGAGATGCATGGGGAACCACTGAATTTGGCTGTTTTGTCAGTCACTGCTTTTCTTGCTCACCAAAGCAGCCCACTGCTTGAAAGCAAGACCAAAACCTGAGGGAAGATGAGCGTCTCAGGCTCTGTGGGTTTTCCAGGCTGCTGGGTGGCTGGCAGTGTGCATGAAGGTGCCCAAGACCCAACTGCATGGGAAGGTTGAAGGCCTCTCCTACCATCAGCAGTGGTCTCTCTGAGACAGAGGGACAGTTGGTGATGAGGTCCCTGCAAGGTCAGGCTGGATGGGGCTCTAAGCAATCTGATCTAGATAAAGAATCCCTGCTCACTGCTGGGGGTTGAATTAGTTGGCCCTTAAAGGTCCCTTCCAACCTGAACCATTCTGTGATTTCGCAATTCTTTATGCTACAACTATTGAACCAGTACTGAATGTGCTCCCAGCAGGGAGCCTTTGCCCTTGCTGCAAGGGACAGCCCTGATGCTCCTGCCCATCCAGTCATCACTGGAAACGAATTAATCCAGATTCATTTCAGCGAGTGATTCCCCCAAGCGGGTTAATGGCCCCATGCGTCCCTGCTGCCACCCCATTCCCATCGCAGTTCCAGCCTCTCTCGTGCTGACACAACTGGGTCAGCTCATCTCCGCCGGCTGCGAGCGGCAGGGACCAGCACGGTGCAATGCAGGCAGAGGTGGCTGGGAGGAGGTATTTTTGTGGCTCCTGCCCCTCGCTGTTGGAGGAGGGCTGTGTGCCGAGGCCCCCTCCTCACACTGGTTCAGGAAAGGCAGGCAGGGGAGTGTCACTTCCCTTCATCCCTGTAAGCAGGGAGGTGACCGGCTCCTGGGGCTGGGCTCAGAGAGGCCACAGGAAGGAAGCTGGGAGGTCACACTGTATGTGCTCAGTGTCATATTGCTGGGCGTGTGATTTTTCTCCCCTCCACTGCTAAACACCAACCACAACCACAGCTGGGAAGACAAGGACAGGAGTTATCGATGTGCATCTGGGAACACCCCAATGGCCTGGGCAGCAACAGCCCGACCTACTGAACTTGAAGTTCTTTTGGCCCCTCTGCGACACCCATCTATCAACCCCAGCAAGGGGTCAGTCTCTCCTCCTCTTCCTTCATGACTGCTGTGCCTCTCCGGTGGGCAGGGCCTGGCTCCTGGGGGATCGATATGGATCATGAACCAGGAATGCGGTCTCACAGCTGCAGCCAGCAGCGCTGCATGGAGGAGGAACTGCGACGTCATCCCATGGCGTTGTCCTTGGCTGGCCACAGCAAAGTGCTGTAGGGGCCAGAGCAGACCCCCCAGGCACTACCTGTGCATACACCGGGGCTTGTGGGGCCTGGCTGGCTTGTGCTGCAGGCACACAGGGGCTGCAGGTGCAGATGGACATGATCAGGAAAACTGCAGGGTCGGCACAAGCCCCTCTGTGCTCTGAAGCCTGTGCTGGAGCTGCAGCTCTCCCTGTGCTCAGCTAGCTCCGTGCAGCCGACACCAAGGCGCCACCAAACACGGTGCAAAGTGCATGAGCGAGGCACAAACACCCGTCCTGCGCTTGTCTAAACAACCTTTGCTACCTGAATCAATACCTTCCTGTAAATTATCAACCTGCCTGGAAACAGGGCAGCTGTGAACCGCAGCACAGCAAAGTAAATCCATTGGGAGCAAGGCTCTCTCTGCTAACAAGGGCAGCTGCAAGCTGCTCTGGGGAGGGTCTCAGCGTTGCTGCCTGTCCCCTGTCAGTCACCATCAGTCACACGGTGCAGGAGTGCATGGGGCCGGCTGCTCCCCCACGGGGCTGCCCTACAAAGGTGGCCCAATTAAGAGGCCACTACACATTTCCATTTATAAAGCACATCAGAGAGATGAACAGCAAAGGGGATAGCTGCCTCTGCTCCTTACTCCAGCCTCTCCTGTCAAATCCAGAACAGGCCCTCAGGATTCAGCCAGGCTGTAAAAGCCCAGATTCTACTCCTAAGGAAATGCAAATCACTGGATGGGGGCTGGTGGTAAAAGGGGTGGAAAACCAGAGGCAAGGGAGGACAGAGCCATGGGGCAGCACATGTCCCCTCTGCCTCAGGAATTTTAGGCCCAGGTTGTGGCTGGCTGATAACCGGCACTGGCAGCAGAAAGATGCCACAGGCCCACTGCTGGAGAAGAGCCAGGGAGGTACTAGGAGCTCTGGGCTGCGAACAGCAACTTCCATGGGATTAGAACAAAAAAAGAAGTTCAGCCTGTCTTCCCTCCTGAGTGAAAAATAAAGCCTCCTGCCTTCCTTGAGACACGCATGGACCATCTCTGTAAGTGCATAGGCATGAGTGGCATCAAGCAAACACCTCCAGGAGTGGGCTGCAGCTCTCCTCATCAGGCAGACATTTACAATCACACAGCAGGACACGTGGGGAGCAGAGGTTTTTAACGGCACCAGGGATTAAAGGCAGTGCCCCGCTCCTGCCTGCCTGGGTTGAAGGGTTAACAACGGCTCATTACAATTTTTATAGAGATGTGTAAATGATTGCCCACTGAAGGGTGAGCACAGTCGACACTATTAAAGGAGAAGAGGCAGCTGCAGAAGGGACAACAGGCTCCTGTGAAATGACCTGAGGCTGGCAGCAGCTGTGTCTGTGTGACCTGCCCCCCAGGCGGGCTGGCTGCTCTGTGAGGGTACTGGCACCCTTCACACCATGGTGACCTGTAAGCAAAAATGCAGTGGGCTGTGCCTCCATCGGTGCTCCTCCCTTCTCCCTTTACCTTGAAGGTGGAAGTAATTCCTAGTGAGCAGATACTCGGTTGATCCCTTCACACTGCATGCCTGAGTAGCATAAACATATTTGTAAGGAGTGTCTAAAGTTATCCTGGCATTATGTTCCTCATTTGTTTAATGACAAAAACTGCTTGCCAAGAGCTCAGCAGATTTTCTAGCCTGGGATGTGACAGGCAGCAAAACCTAAAGCTGTCCAAGATTAAAGATGCTCTTAAAATTGCTTCTCTGCTTTGCTCATCTTTTCCATGTGCTGATCCCTTCTTCAGCCTTCAAGGACCATCACGTGAGCGTCTTCAGCAAGGTTTGCCATGCATGAAGAGCAAGCTGTCCTGCTTGGATGGGGTGGGAAAGGAAACAGCACTGGCCAAGAACAGTTAACCTACTGGGTTTGGGCACACAGGAGATGACACAAAACACTGCTCTACCCCACCTGTATGTGGTGTAAATCATTCACCTCCTTGGACTTCAGGGATCTTGGAGGAACAGCTGCCCCTCTCCAGCACTCCTACCGAATTGCTCTACTTGTTCAAGGGCATGCAACCAGAAATAGATCAGGGGACACCTGATGGAGAAGGTGTGTTGCAGAAGGGTGCAAGACCAAACTGAAAATAGATCTATTTGATAGTTTGACATCTATAAAATGTCTGTTTAAAATAGAAAATCCAATCTGTTGGAATGCTCTGAGTTTTTCCTGCAGAGGAAAATAATAGCTTATAATAAAATATACATTTTATGAGCTGTCCACTAAGCTGGTTATGTTTTCCCAGAGCTTAGCAAAGCACTTGTAGTGGAAATTCTGCTTCTGATCTCATTATCACTCCCCGCAGTGCATGTTATTAACTTTCTGTTTTATTTACAGCATTGCCATTTACTTTTATGATACTTCCATTAACTTCATTGGAGTGAACATTGCTTGATGCACACAACCAACGCCCAGCACTGCCATAATCCTCAACGCACCTTGCCAGCTGTTCTGGGTTTACGTAAATCTTTATGCAGAAGGAGGAAGGACAGATGCAGCTGAAATGCATCATTTGAAGAACAGAACAAAAACCTCCCAAATTGAAAAAAGAAAACAAGACAAAGGCAATTGTGTTTCCTCATTGGGGGGCTGCATTAGACCAGTTCATGCTCTGTGCCACAAGCAGAAGAGATAATAAAGCCAGACATTGACTGGACTTGTGGAGAACTCACAAGGTTGTTAGCAGAGAGTGATAGGTGTTTGCAGACTTACCTGTCTCCCTGTGATGCCTACAGCAGGTACTGGCTTTATGTATCCCTAGAATAAATCCTTAAGAAACCCCATGGGTTTTCGAACTCTGTAGCAAGCAATGGGCTTCCCACATGTAAAGGAAATGATGGGAAATGCTGGACTACTTTTAGATAAAGTCCCTCTTACCCGTCTTTCCCTCGGTTATGGATTGCCAGCTCCTCCACAATCCCCTCCTCCTCCTTGAAGTTCTCCCAGTCCAGTTTAGATTTCTCCAGTGTGCTCATCTTCTGTTTTTTGGCGCCGATCTTCCCCAGGAGGCTACTCATACCGCTTGGCCTCTTCACCCTGATGGAGATTAGGGAGCAAATGTTAGTTAAATGCAGGGAGATGGCAATTAAAAACAGAGCTGAGAAATGTCACGTGTGAGAGTGGTGGCCTTGATGATGGTGAGCCACCGCCACCAAACAGATGGCCACCAACTCCAGGCAGCCTGCAGGCAGCAAGGTCACGCTTCCTGCAGATCCTGCTCTGCCGTTCCCCTGGAAGCAGCAGAGTTCATTACACACATATCTCAAGTGCTTGCTTTTTGTGAAAGGGCTTTTTCATTTATCTTCTCAGGAGAACAGAGAGCTTTCAGGCCAAAAGAGATCATTAAATCATCTCGTTTGACCCCTTGTATATACCAGGCCAAGCCATTCCACTGATCACCTCTGTGCTAAGTCTGGTTCTTTGTCTTCAGTTAAAGTGTTGTTTTCTGGAAGGGATCCAGCCTCAGTGCGTCACCAGTGCTCACAACACATCTAGGAATTAACCATTTCATTGGTATTAATGCCTGATTTTCTCTAGCTTTAGGTTCTGGTTGCTGCTGCTTAGTCTAAATCCAAGAACACTCTGGTCTCCAGGTGAGTCTCATTAGTGACGTACTTGTACACTACTAACGAAATTACATCTGAATTATTTTTATGCAAACAGATAGAGCTCTTTATGCCTCCCATTTTGTTCCAGCCCACATGTCACTTCTAAGTTTTTGTCCACCTGCTTACGTTTCAATGCTGTTGAAGATGGCAGCACAGACCTGCCTGTAGCCCCCACTCTTCTCCTGATTTATTTCTGTCCAAGCATCACTTAAATCCTGTTAGCTGCACACTGAGTCCCAGTGCACATGCACTGTGATCCCAAACCATCTCCCAGGTCCCTGTTTGGCAGGAAGACCACTTTGGTCTTTCATCTCCTTGTTCTTAGAGGAGTGAAATCCCACCCACATGGTGGGGCCCCCTGAATCTCCCCTTTATGCTGGGAAATGCACACATAGGGGCTCAGGTCAGCCGGGCTGCCCTCCGAGCAAGACAATTCTAAGGGATAGGAACCTGTAAAACAAACTTGTATTAACCCTTCTTAAGCCCCTCCAGCAGTGGGGGGCAAACACATCCCATTGAACTCGGTGTTTACACACATTCCAGAGATAACTTCAGGTCTGCAGGGCCTTTGCCTCTGCAAGAAGCCAGAGAGGAAATGATTCTCGTTCCTGAGAGATGAAGGAATTTGGGAAGGGGGGCCCAAGGAAGGCAGCCAGGTGAGCATGGCAAATTGCTCTCTATCAGTGCACTCTGAACACACTCCTGCCCAGGGGTAACCGTACGCGGGAACATATCCAAAGTTGTCCTTATCGGATCATTAGCATGGTTTATGCTTCCGTAATTTGCAAGCCTCTAAAGGAAAGTAATTCTGCAGTTTATATGGAATTAAATCAAAGAAAATGACAACTCTGTAAGCCTCAGCCAGAAGACTCTCAATGAAAGAATGGCTGGCTAGAGTCACTTGAGGTTGCAGCTTCCTGACATAGATATATTTGAGATTAGGAGCATTTTGGCAGGCTCTCTAGCAACTGGACAAAGCTGCCCGCCCCTCCTCAATACCAGCCAGAGGAGCAGAAATGTCCTAGGACCTGGCCCTCTTATTTTTTTCAGTCCCTGCCCATGGCTGTCCCAGTAGCACAGGCCAACATGCAGCAGCTTTTCACTCTGCGGGGACACAGAGCAAGCTGGATGCTCTTTGATTCGCCCTTATACCCGAACATTTCATCAACATGTCTACAGCCCTTCACACCATGATCTCACAATAAAACCTTGAGCCTTGCTCAGCCTCCAATTCTCCCTTACTTTTCATGGCATGATGGCTCCAGGTATCCTTATCTGCACGTAGCAGGAAAGTGGTGTAAGGGGGCAAAATGGGCAAAGATGTTCTCAGCACAAGATAAAATTAGAGAGACTTGGTTCCCACATCTGGCTACCCAGGACTATACAAGCCTTGCTCAACCACCAAACCCAGTATCAGATATATGTTCAAGATGTGAGGAAGTCAGAAGATAGGAGATGTGACAAAAAGTAAGGACAAATCAAATAAAATGTTGGGCAACCATCCCCCATGGCATTCCCTGCTGTGCAGCTGCCTGGAAAGCAGAGCCTGGTGGTTGTGCACAGCAGTTCCTTACGCTGCACTGGGAGGCCTTAAAGATGCCCTGACACAGATCTAGGGAAGTGCTGTGGCTGATCCAGCTGGCAAACCTCCTTTGCCCAAAGCCAGGCAAGCAGAAGGTGTTCAAATTAACACAAGGTATTCAAAACCACATTTCTCTGAACACACTTAACTTTCCAGACACACTTGTGCTTAAGATTTTCCCTTTGAAGTGGGAAAAGCAGGGATGCAGAAATGGAGGGTATAATCCCTTGTCCATAGATTTTTCCTGAATGTTTTTTGGGGCAAAAAATCCCAATGACCTAAGAGCCATCTCACCTACCCAAGGGCATCCACAGCTCATCTGCATCCACTGACCCTTCCTTGGGTGGAAGCCCACAGCCACTGTCTGTTGAAATACAGACAGGTCTGACTGCAAAGGACACAGCATGCACCTGGAAAAACCCAGCTGAAAGTTCTGGGATCTTTCCTGGGCATTAGAGGAATCCCTGCCCTGCAGAGTGACAAGCAGGCTAAGAGGCAGGCTCACACATGCCAAGATGGATGCCTTTTTGGCTGAACTTCAGGCTATTGGTTGCTGGTGGGGAAGAACTGAGTTGGGACAGGGGCCAATCGGTCAAGCTGGGCTGCCAAACATGTCTCTGCAAGAAACACAGACTGGGACATGCTGACAGGCCACTGCTGTCCCCAAAGCACAGTGGAGGACAGATAGGAGAGAATGGAACCAAAGGCAAGATGGTTTACGGCCAGAGCTGGAAGAAGAGGTAGTGCTGGCTTCACAGGAGGAAACAGCAGCAGCAAACTAGATGAGGACTGCTCATCATGTATCTTTTCTCCCATGACAATTCCTGGCATAAATTAACAATATCTGGATGCACACATCCATCTGTAATGGTGCTCAAGGCCTCTGTATGTCTTCTTGGCCATGGATCTCAGGAATATCACTTAAAAGATAATTCACCCCATGTTTGAAGCTACAGAGTCTTGGCTATGACATGGACCTCCATCAAGGGCATCCAGATAATGCCAAGAATACTCACAAGTCAACAGTTCCTTCAAGGCAAGGGAATCTGACAAAAAAGGGCAGGCTATGTTGCACCCTTGTGTTGATGACTACTCCAAAACTATTGTTAATATTCAATGTCAGCCCCATGGTAGAAACTGGCTCTGGGCTGGATAACCTGGTTCTGCTCCTGTCCAGACAATTCTGTGCTGCTGCAACAGGACCAAGCCTGGGCCAGGCAGTGGGGCCAGGCACAGGCTGAATGACATGTTTGAGTCTGCTGCTGAGTCTTCACTCCATGCTGAGCCTTTTATCACCCTGAAAAAATCCAGCAAACCTGGGGGTGGGAATTCCTACACTTGTGCCAAAATGAAGTAAATGAGAAACATTAAAGTCCAATTAAAAACTTGCTTGGCCTTAAATGCCTCATCTGTTTAAAAAGCGAGTAAAGGGGCCTGATTAATTGCATTCAGTACCAACAAGAGGAATTATTACCCTTTTTGTACTCATTAAGGGTATCTGCTGTGGCATCTTTAATCACTAAGGCATTTAAAAGTGAGAAAGTAATTTGCTAAGACATAATGGATCCCAGGGATGACAATCAGGACAATCGCTTATTTAGGACACAAAGACATGCTCTGAATTTTCACAATTAAAAAGCACGGCCAAAGTCAGCCCCCAAACCAAAAAAATAAAAAAGTGCTGAGGAGGTTTGCCTTGGCAGGGGGGATTCCTCTGCACTAGCTAATGTTGTCAGGACAAGGACTGCCTGTGCATCATCTGGCACGGTCGTACACAGAGACAAGCAGCAAGCCATGGGCTCCCTTGCTGTCCCACCATAGGTGAACATGCTCTATATCCCTGTCCTTAACAAAGAGGCTTCCCCCTTCTTGGTGCAAGCCTTCAGGCTGACCAAGGGCTTGGAGAATTGTTGCTATAGCAGTGATAAAGTGTCACTGCCACATGTAATCCCTGACGTCTTGTAACATGAAGGTCAGCAGCATCTGGGAAATGTATGCCTGTTTAAAAGAGGCAGACTTCATCACAAATCTGATTATTTAGGAAATAATCTTCCAGCAATTGGGAACAGGGCTACAAAGACTTCATAGAGCATCCCACCAGCCAAAGCAAGATGAGTTCCTCTCCCACCCACCCAGAGATGGGTGCTCTGAAGGTCTCCTGACACCAACCCCACATACATTGAGGCTTCAGTAATTCATCAGCCTTTCACTTATGTAAGTCTTCCCCAATGACTAAATTTCCTTGCTCAGCCCATGACCTAGTATCTTCTTCCTAGCAGCTACTAAGAACAGATGATTCCCTTACTTTTTGCAGCAGCCTTTTATGTCTTTGAAAGCTCTTCATATTGCCTGCCTGCCTCCCCAGCTTGCTCTTTCCTAGACTAAACAATCCCAGGTCCCTTCAAGCTTTTCTCATTCCTCATGCTTTCCAGCCCTCTGACCACTCTCACTGCTCTCCATGGACTCTCAGCTATTGGCCAATATATTCCTCAAAACGCAGCATCCAAAATGGGTCTAGCACGAGTGACGGATTTACTGGCTCCGGGAAGGAGGAATGCTTCAGATGCCTTGGGAAGCACGCAACTCCTTACACAGCCCCCTATGACGTGTGCCTTTTTCACAAGCGTGTGACAGCAGTGACTCATGTTGAACCTGTGATTCACCGAGGTATCTGTCTGCTCCACTGCTGCCAAGTCACTTCCTTCCTCCATCCATGCAGAACATTCCTGCTATCCAAAGGCAGAGCTCTGTGCTGCTCCTCCTGTTTGCCCTCACATTTCCCTTGACACAGTGGATCTCGGATGTCTTTGCAAATCAGCCTCTCCTATCCACAACAGCCATGCTGCAGCTGTTGAAGAGGAACACTAGGGAAAGAACCTCCTGTCTTTGTGAAATACCTATGGAGACTATTTAGCAGCTGAAGCAGCACCAGTTGGCCAAAGAAGATCACGCTGACTGGCCAATAGCAGGCAGGGACCAGTAGGGTCAGACTGCAGGAGCTGACAGATCACATTGTCCAACACCAATGAACAAAGTGAGCCCAAAGGACACCTAACTCATATGCTGGCCAAGGAGCCAGCAGTGTCCCCAGTTTGAGCCTGACCTCCACCCCTGGGGATCACAAACCCTCTGCTGCTCTGTTTCTGCTGGCTTCACAGACCACAGACCCTGTGCTGCTTCTCCATCTGCCTTGTAGTATCCTCCTTGTTGTGGGTAACAATTTCTGTAGCAGGAAGACCCTACTTCTGTAATCTATCAATACTTTTAAGAAGGGCTCAATTTGTAAGAAGAAAATGCTGAACATAAAACAGGATATTACTGATTCTTAGCTAACACCCCAATGTTCCCCTACCCCACTTCTTGTTATGCTATTTTGGGGAAATAGTGTGAGCAAACACACAGAAGAGGATAGTCACTGATGTATGCAAATCAGAAATGAGTTGCTTGTTTTCCCCCCACTAATGAAACCTAGCCCCCTGAGCACCAATAGACAATGGCAAATAACCTGTTCTGCCAATGAGGGTCTTGTGACAAAGTAGCTGCTGCAAGACTTGGACCAAGAATATTTTTTAGGTTATGCTGATTCCACCAAGGCATCCTGCACGTCCTGCAGCTATGGGGTAGAGGAGAAAAGACTACGGAGTGGGGCAACTTTTCTGGCCTGATTGCTGGGTTCTGCACCTCCCAGAACAGAAACAATTTAGTGCTGGACACTCCATCACATTCCAGCATCCATCCAAAACATCTGGTAACGCTCCATGAGACACTGCAGAGTAATCTTTCCTTCTGCAGAAATAAACGTGGACTCACAGAGATGATGTGATTTCATCAGCAGGAAATCTTCCAAGGCCAGGAAAGCCCCTGTACCTTCTGCCCCAACCCTTGGAAGCAGATTATCACAGATCACCTTTACCAATTACCATTTAAAAAGACAGGTTACACCTACAACCTATAAAAATTGACTTTCAAGCAAGGTTCAGAACTTGGATGGACAGTTTTTACTGTGTGTTAGATGATGAGACTATGCAAGGGCAAGTGTATTTATGATGTCTGGCAGAAGAGGACAAGCAAGAGGCATCCATTCCCAGATCTCCAGCATGGCTGAATGGCTTTGCAATGGCTTCAAGCAGAAGAACCCAACTCAAACACACACTACAACACAAACCACTTCTCTGCTGGCTCCCTGCAGAGCTGAGCAGCATGTCAGATGCCACCATCAGGACAGGATGCTAGCAAGTAAATGTCACCAAGTGCAGAAAGACGGCATCTCAGGCCCTGCAACCCTTAAAGCACCATGATCACCACCAAGCCTTGGCTCTCCTGCTGCACCTCTCCTGTCCCCCTTCCTTCCTCACTGGAACTTGTGATATTTACTTGCAGCATAGCAATGTTCCAGTCAGGGCTTTTATGGCAGGGATTCAGGAGAAATTTGCCCACTCAGCAGAGAGCAGAGCACGAGATTTTGGACATAGTAGTAACTCTTCCTTCCACGATCTGCTGTAAAGCTGAATAGTTTCCTTAACTGCAGGAAATGGTTCTCATGCAAACTAACCACAGCTGGGCAACTGATGCAGTCAGTAAATACTTTCATTTTAATAAAGTGGAAGATTCCTGCCCAGAGCACCATGGATCACCCGCCCTGCTATCCTTCCCTCTGCGTGCAAGGGTGTGAGAGACACTGCACGAGAAGGATGCATGCAGAGACCTGGCTGGTGGCCCATGTGCCAGCTCTGCCATTCACTCCCAGACTGTCTTCCTCAACAGAGGATTGAAAACGCTGACAGGCAGCAAGAGGGGCACATGTCAATAAGGCAAGCATAGTGCCATCTGCTCCTTAAGGTCAAGATGGTCTGGCTGGACGGAGTGGACAGCAGCAGAATGATGGCACCAGCTTGCCAACTTGCAGAAACCTTCCCCAGAATGATCTAACAGGTCTTGTTCTTCAGAATCTAAAACTGACCAGCTCTTCTCCCCCTCACCCCACATAACTGGCCAAGGACATAAAATCTCCCAGGCAAAACCCAACTGTATTTCTACTTTTCCAAACCCCCACCTCTCCTACTTGGCATTGTTTCCCAAACAGGCTCTCAGGTGGATGAAGAGAGCAGCTTGGCTTGTTGTCAGCTCTGCCTGTCACAACAGGTATTTAAAAAAGCAAACAAGAAAGCCTCCCTAACACCAAACAAACAAACATTGAAATCCCAGGTGGAAAAAAAAACAAGCGAGGAGGTAATGAAGATAAAAGCAGGGTGGACGGTGCTGGAGGGCTGGTGATGATCCTGTTTGGAGGACATTGCCCAAGGCAGGCTGGCAGGGAGGGGACTGATGGATTCCCACCACCCGGCCAGTGTGGTGCAGCCCAAGGAACTCACTGCCAACCCAGGGGTGCCCATCCATACGCTCCACTTGCTGAGCTGGTAGCAGGCACCCAGTATTTACACCCTAAAGCACACACAAACTGAGCCAAAGAACCTGCCTGAAGTGCTCTAGGAGTAGTGGGGATTTTTGACACAGGGTTATATCTTTGTAGTGAGGGCTGTCAAACTTCCTGCACTCTGAAGAGCAACATGCACCAAACCATTGTGGAAAAGCAGCCACGGCTGGGACAAAACCCATTGCGTGGTGCTACAGGGCATGGCAGAGCAGGCAGCTGTGTCCAAAAGCAGCAAGAGATGCAAGTGCACTGGGAAAATGGGAATTATCCTGCCTGTTATCCTGCCAGCAGACCAAGGCAGACTCACTTCTGCTGCACAGAGGGCTTTGCCAACAGGAGTCAGCTCATGCTGAAAATGCTCTGACTGCACCCATGCAAAAGGATCATGGTCTGACTGCAGCAGAACTGCAAGTACTTATAAGGAACAAGGAAATAGGCGTTTTAACTTAAGCTGATAGTGTGAGTTAACTTTTCTCAGGCTTTTGTTCAGGCTTGCCAACGCAGGCTAACCCCAAGTTGCTTTGTCATCACTGCTTTTGCAATCTCAAGAGCTAAGCCAAGCCAAGCCAAGCCCCAGGTCCTTTCTGGTTTCTAATGTCACCCCATACTCCCCAAGACCTCAGATAGCCTCATGGTGGAGACCCATACATGAACAACAATGTTCACAGCTTCCTTCTACTCGCAGGAAGTCTTTGATACTGGCTCCATTGAGTCAAGGAGGTAATCCAGGATCACAACTAAAGCACACTAGTGTTCAAACAGCAATGTGGCAGACAGAAGAGGAGGTATAACCTCTCCAGAAAAGAGAGTGATAGATAGGTCTTCTTCCCACAGCCGGGCTCTACGCTGAAAAGTTTAAGATGGAGATAAAAGGCACTATCAGGCAAGGACAGCCAGACCACTCCACCCCAGCAGCCTAGCAATCGAAGCCTGGCTGAAATTATGTTTTCCATCAGTGTGGAGAGGCAAGGGCATATGCGACAGAATAAAAGCCCACGTGATGCTGCCTTGGTGAGGGCTGCTGCAGGCAGTAGCACAGCTTGCCATGGGCACACTTGATTGTGGATGTTTTTGTGTCTAAATATAGTCAGTGAGGAACAAAGATTTGTCACAGGGGAAAAAATCATGTCACTCCCAATTCCCAGCAGCAGCAACAAGCAAAGGCCTGCTGAAGGGCAGTGCTCCAGTATTCCAGGTTTACTGCTGGATTTATTATTAATCCAGTGAGTTTAGGTGTGACTTTACAAGTTGCGCAATGCCACTCTGGCAGAGCGTACTTCACCTTGAGGAGGGAAATAAGTGTCATAGAACCAGATAATGAACAGCAAAACTGACATGGCAGTTGGTGAAGGAGGCTTGCAGAGCACCATGTCAAGGGCTGCCAGCGCAGATACCAATCAGTGACTTCTTTTCTAGTGCACTTTTCAAGATACAGAAATACTTCATCTTATCTCCATGTCATGGACTGTACTGGATAGGCCTTTTCAAAGCACAAAGCTGGAAAAAAGACACCTAAGAGCTTCCTTGCTCCAAAACAGGACAGCACCTTATTCTCCAGTCCATTTCCCAAACTGGGGAACAACCCAGGTGTAAATACACATAACACTGCACACATGAATACAGTTATTCCAAGAATAAAACCAGTGTTGTGTCTCCATGTACAGTAAGAGGCAAACTTGGTGAGCAGGGGAGAGATGGGATGCTCCAGCTTTAGGAATGTCAGAGAGCAGCAACAATAACACAGGTGCACAGCTCTGCCAGAGCTGTCCTTTCCTCAGGCAGGTCCCATTATGTGGCATCTAGGTCTGCACCCACCTTGCTGGAGGGCATAGAATCTCATTTTACAGGCTCTGGAGGACACGCTCATCAAAAAGCACATCAGTTCTCAGGGAGCTGGCTGGTTCAGGCAGAGCCCCTGACCTGCAAGTTCCCTTATCAGCAGGAAGGGCTCATTAGGGATTGGACCAGGGTTTCCTGCTCAGCACCGAAACCTTTGTGAAGGGACTGCTGCCATGGAGAACCCGTTTCCTAACAGCCAGAGGAAGCAAAATATTTCCCTTGGGCCTTTGAGACAAAGTTGCTATGGGGTGGATATCAACAAAATAAAGTTGCACTTGTGGAGCTGGGCAGCACTTGCCATGCACAGGCTGTTACTGCAGGATAAAGATACTTCAGCAGCATCCCTGCCTGCCCCCAGAGCCAGGGACAATTCAGAGCAGCATAAGGCCCCTCTGTACCAGTGTAACTGCAGCTGCCCTCCCGGCTGTACTGGCAGAACTATTTTAGCAAAAACAAAATCTCGCACCCTCCTAATCAGTATGACATTGTGTGGAGCTCAGGGCTCGCTCTGGCTCCCCTCCAGCCCGGAGCACAGACAGAGGCTGTTTCAGCAGCAGACTCTCCTAATGCACTTGCAGCAGGCCAGCCAATTATATTACAGTATCTGTGCGTGGAGTTCAACAGGAGCTTAATTGAAAGAGCTGAAGCATTCAAATGACTTCTGATACTATGAAGACATTAAGGACTCCAGCCCAGTACTAACCAGCCCAGCCTGATGCTCGGCTGACGGGTAAGGACCTGTAACTCGGGCTTGGTCTCCAGCCAGAGCTACACCCCTGTTAGCACACACAGCACCACAGCTGCGGACAAATGCTGATGGAGCTGCCCCTTCCCAGCTGGAAGCTGCAGTCACTCCTCACGTGAGCTCTCCTCCACCCAGGGCATCCATGCAATACAAACCAGACCTGCTCCTGCAACTGCAGGATTAAATACATGCACCAGAACTCCCCAAACTGTTCCCACATGGACTCACTTGAATTTGCAAAGCACTGCTTGTATTAATTAATTTTACTGAAAAATCTCATGCATGCTCTTCATATATATTTTACACTGCTCTTAAGTTCTTCAAACGTTTAGGGATAATAAATGTGTCAGTTCCAGATGGATTTTGCCATACCAGCACAGAACCATTGCGCCTACCCCACTGCAAGGTGGTGGGCTAGATTTAATTTTGTATCTTAGCGCTGCCACTGAGAGTGTCAAGAAATACCTCTTATAAAGCCCTAACTGTGCGGGAAATGTGCAGGATTGGAGGAGGAAGGTGTCCTGCTTCTACCATTCTCATTTCTGACCCAATGGACAGAAACCAGCAGAAATGCACGCATAGGCAAGTTATTAGTGAGCTTACACTCCTACGTGGCTGTGAGGCATCTCACACCCCAACAGCAGGTAAGAGCAAAAAGTAAAAGTGTGACGGCACAATGCTTTTGGTACTCAGGTCCAACAGGCTCATGACCTGAAAGCTGTCAGAAGCTACTGAAGGCGGTGTCTGTGGCACACAGCACACTCGCTGGACTCCAACTTGGGTCACAGGCTGGAGCATTTTAGAGTAACACCCTGCATTACGCCCATATTTAGCCATGGAAATAAGTGTGACTTGACTTTCAAACACTTGCAGCTCTCACTGACTTCACTGGGTTCAGTTGAGACGTTTAAAACAAAAGTAACGATCCCAACTCTGGGCTGGGATCAAGCACAGGCCATTTTTATCTTAAAAGGCATTTGTTTGAGAACATTCAGAGCTGCTAAAACCAACAGCACTGAAGTTATTTCACCGTGCAACCTTAAAAATGTTGACAGCTTTGTCTGCAAAATGACATGGATTTATTGGCGACCAATCCTTAAAAAAAGAACAGTTAGAAAAGAACTGTTGGCAAACAGAGGAGAAATTCTTCCTCTCTTCAGAGGCTCACTCCTTCCTCCTTTGTCTAACAGCAGATCTTTTGTTCAAGATTTCAGCTGCAAGCAGCCCTGAGGTACGCAGGGAATGTCTTGGTTATGACAAGCTCTCCAGACTGGTGCGTGGACTTAGTTTTAATCAGCAGGGAAACCACTCCAAATCAGGCCTAAGAAGTCCTGCTAATGGAATTGTTCCAGTGCTAAAGGGATTTCAAAGTGAATGAGTGTGGATGGCAGAGCAGCTGGTGTGATTCCCAGGTTACTCTTCACAGCGCAGTGTGCCATGCAAGGAGGATCCAACACCCCAACCACCCTTGAGAAACAACCCCCAGCGTCCCCCCAGCAATGCAGAGTCCCTGGGTCTGTCCCTGTGGCTCCTAGACAGCCTTAGCGTTTAATCCTGGTTAGCTTCCCACTGTATCAGACCAATGCCAGGCTTTGATCAAAATGAGGTGCGAACGGCAGGACAGAGGCAGGGAGGGTCCCCCTCCTAGCCCAGCAATTAATCCGACAGCTTTAAGAATAGATCTGATTAAAACAAATATGCCACCTCCCACTGGCAAATGTTCACAAAGGTAAGCAGCCTAGGAGAGGGGAAAGTTCCCAAGAAATTAAGTGAGGGTGAAGGAGAATCAGGGCTGCATAGCACAAATGCATCACTACAACGAGCAACAAGCTAGAGCCCAGTGGAGCAGCTGCTTTGCAGCGTTGTGCAAGTTAACCAATAGCATGAATATAACATATTATCTTCCAGTGGAAAGCCTGGCCTGACAGCACGTGGGACTTTGGGGGACCATAAATGTTTGGGCACTACTACAAGCAGTCATAAAACAAAAATGAGGGTTTGATCACATTTAATTGCTTTTGGGAAGGGTAATATCACTGGGGAATCCATCACAATTACCTTCTCCTGTTCCAGCCCAGATTAAGAGCTGGCCTAACGATCCAGATCAAAGAAGGTATTTCAGGGGTAAGGAAAGAAGAGAAATACCCTAAAAGCTTTAAACATGTTTGCTATATAAAACATAATGTGCAGCCAGGAGAGAACAGGCAACAGAAAGTCAACTGATGAAAGGATGTGCTCTATTTCTCAACAAGAACTGTCTCAGTTGTTTCAACAAGGCTGCAGAAAAGCTAAGTAACAAACCAGAGAACAGTGCAGAGAGCCCAAAATGTATTCAAGAAGAGAAACTAAGATTATCCTCTGTTTTTCTTCCAGGGCTTGACTGAAGTGTTTTAAATGTCTAAGGCTGGCAAGGCCACCTCCCAGTGCCTTTCAGCTTTGGCAGCACTCACTTAGAAGAGCTGCCCCTCCTCTTCCCAGGGACCCACCTCACTGAAAACAGATTTCAAGTCCCCAGAGGAAGAAAATGGAAACAGCTGACTTCTCCCAACCACACCTCCATTGTCACCTTCCAGCTGGAGGCAGGCAAGGCTTCCCTTCCGCCCTCACAAAGCCGGAGGCTCCCAAAAAGATTTTGCAGCTAACATCCACCTACCAAAATCTGCTCAGAAAGCCAAAGCTCTCCTTGAACGTGGGGACTGCAACCCAGCAAGGCTCCCACTACCTCCAGCAGTCTCGTGCAGAGGGGCTGGCAGGGCCAGGGCTTTCATGACACATCATCTCTGGAATTCACTGTTGAGTGTCCCACAGCCTTGGCTTGGTACAATGCCAGAGCTGTTTCTGCATGACCTACCAGCTGTTGAGAACAAACCAGCAAGGCACACATCACCCAGAGAGGAGACAAGATCATTGGACTGCTGATGAATGAACAGACTAATGCTTCACAAAACTCACTCCACACTCTTGGTTGGACAGAGCATGTTCAGCTCCCTGGCTGTCCTAGAGGAGCCCGCATGATCCCAGGAAGGCCTTTAGTCCCCTTGTGGCAAGACCTTAGTCTCAGGAGGCAGAGAGCTATGCAGCAGCGCTGAGCAAGGCAGGCAGGTTGCCAGCTGAGGACTCAAACTCCTTCAGGGAACTGAAACAGTTATGCGGTAAATGCATTAACTATGGGAACAGCTTCTCAAAGGATGTGGTGGATCCCAAATTGCAAGTCTTTCCACTGTGAGTAGATGCCTCTTTCAGAAATGCAGGCTGTAGTTCAACCACAAATGCTCACAGGGAGCTCTCAGGAAAATGCCACGACCCCAGAGAAGGCAGGGGCTCAGGCAGGGCACCCGGGCATGCACTTTGAACCCTCAAGCAACTAACCCACGAAATTCCTGCCCTTTACACTATGCCATGGAAGTTCAAGACTTTTCTTGGCTATGCTCCTTTTCCATGTCTCTGCCCAGCCCAATTTTCAACTGCTTCTGTGATCTGCTTCAGGACAACTAAATTCCCTTTGACACAACTTACTGAGCAATCCTCTGAACCTTGTCACCCTACTCTAGCTGGTTTTGTTTCCTTATTTTTCAATTACAATCAGATCTCCTAGTGAAAGTTTCTCTGTCTCATAGCTTGAGATTCTGTTCCCCCAGCACCAGTTTCCTGGCAAAACTCCCAGATAAGGACTAGTGAAAGCCTTCACAGCATGCAGCACCCAATGACCCACACTGCTAAGAGTCGCTCACCATTCTGTCTGCTCTCAGTTCCTGGAGAGCAGTCCTTGGCAAGAGAGAAGAGACTGAATCTCACTGATAGCATAATTCCTGATTTTCTTTAACTTCATATGTGACAACTGCATCAAGGGTCAAGGCTGTCACACTCTGCCTAGGAGCTGCCTCGGGATACCCTGACACTGAAGTGTGCTCACTGATGTTAAGCACCCAGTTATGTCTGTATTCTGAGTCCTCTACTGTCAAACCACATGCCTCAAGCTGCTCAAAACGTCTGGTGATTTCCAGTGGAGAATCTGCTTGCGAACAATTCTGATGCTCTCCCGAGGCTACTGTTAGCAAAGGAGGAGAAAAAATATATTTGAAGGGAGGGGAGAGGGAGATGCTTTGCCCTGCTCCTGACTTCACGCTACTGGGCTCTCCAGCATCAGGACCAGGCTCTGCAAATAGCCAGGTACAAGGAGGTCATGCTGAATGTCCCAGGAGACCAGTAAGAAGCAGGAAACTTTCGGCATGAACAAAAAAAAATTCCCTTATCTGCCTCTATCACAGTAGTATTTGGACAAAGCGTTCTTGCCCATATCTGGACTGTAATCTGGTGTTTCAGCAGGGCTGTTCTCAGGTCTCCAGCAACACTCAGCTGACCCACACGTACCTTGGTGGAAAGTGTTATTGTACCATATATAAAGTTCCTCGTTTACTTATCTTTTGGCTTTTTTGAGTTTCTAGTTCTCTTCAGGGTCTGTAATCAGGGATTTGAGTTTATTTATAACCAATAAAGAGTCACAGCCTCCTCCATGATATCTATGCTGCAGCACTTCTCCTTCTATGACTCTTTTCCTTCCATTCACAAACCGAAACCACCTCCATGAGCAGAAAAGGAGAAGCAAGGTAAAGCCTTGCCAAGGGAAGAAGCCCTCCCATTATTCCCATCCAAGAAAGTGGCACAAAGGAAAAAAGAACAGAAGGGATGGCTCACATCCCCGGGTCATGGCAGAGAGCTCGAAAAGGCTCATCTCCAGGAGGACAGAGTGCCAGCACTTCTTTTTTTAACTTAGCCAGCAGCTGCAGAATTTAAGCTTTATTAAAAGCCTATTTTGCCCTTGCTGCTGCAAAGGAAACCAACTCCCTCCTCTCCCCTCCCAAATAAAAGGCCAAAGTCTGCAGACAGACATCCTGTAATGTCACCTTAGAAAGAGGTGGCAACCTGACTCATCTTAGTGGAACATGCATGAAGCAGCTTTACTTCAGGTTACAACGAATGAAATACATTGCTCCCACTGCTGATCCTTGCTTTGAGGCTTTATTAGGAGCAATCCAACAAATCTCCAGTATTCTCTGATTACAAGGGTCTGGTGCAAGAAAGGAAAAGCAGGGGAAACAGGTGGGCTGGATTTTGATGCTCTAGGCATCATTCCTTTCACAGTCTCCCACTTCGTTTGCAGCATTGCTGCATGCAGGAGCCCTCTCTCCTACAGACACATACCATGTGATGGGTCAAAAAGACACCATTTAAACAGCCTTTCTATGACACATTTTAATATAACAGAAAGAAGAGATTGCATTGTAAGGTCAGAACAACAAGAGATGGAGAGCACTGAACTAGATACCACTTACTAAATATTGTTCTTCAATGGCTACTCTAAGCCTACCTCAATTTATAGATTAGTCTGCTGGATCAGTAATTTAGGCTATTTTATGATTAGCATTTAGAAGTACACATTTCTGGGAAGGCTGAAAATGCGCTTGTGATTTACAAAATTACTGCAGGGTCTCTAGTGGATTATTTGTCAGAGGCAGGTGTTCAGCATTAGCCACATTCTCCCTTCCCTCCCCATATCCAGGTTTAATATCAGCAATGAAATACCAACTGTTCCTGGAGCATTTACTCTAAAACAGCACAGCAAGTGCGAGTATTTTTCCCCTTCCCATTTCTAGCCTGCTGCCACACAATATTAAGGCTTTAGGATGATGTACATCATCAACCAACTGGGGCGGGGGAGAAACAGGACCGGAAAGCATCCAAGTAATCTGTGCCCTCCCCACACCCTGGGGAGAGTACCCAAAGCCTGCCATGACAAGGAACATTCCTCCCCTGCATCCATGCTTGTGGAGGAGGATGGTGCCAGCTGAACAAAACAGATTTGAAGAGGGAAAGGGCCAGTCTACCTCTGTTTGCAGCTAGCCCCTTCTTTTGCCCAGCCCTTTCTGACTCTGACCCCAAGCTGCTGCTATCTTTCAGGCTTGGGTTGGGATTTCCTCTGGAGCCTGTCAGCAGAGCTCTTTAAAATGGCAGTCGGAATCCTCACTAAACACCAGACTAACCATCCTTCCTCAAACACTGAGTGCACAGGCTCCAAAACCCTCCTGGAACCTGCAGTGTCTGCAAAGCAGGCAGTGAGCATTGCTTCAGCTGGCTCTCAGCATGGCCCGTTTCATAACACAAAAGGAAGCCTGAATCCCTCAGGGCTCAGATTTTTTCCAAACTGGGTAAACACACGCAAACACACATTATTTGCATGCACAGTAACTGGGACAAAGGATCTGTGGCCAGGTAGGTGTCTAACTGGTGGTCCAAACATGTGGTAACACGTGTGCAATCCTAGAAATCTTGAGCTAAAAGAGACTTATCTCTAGACTGACTGTGCTGCTTCCAAGCCTTGCTTTGAGATTAAAAAGCAGCCTTTGTTGTTTGGAATATTACCATTTCAGAAAAAAACCCCACCCCTGCTCAGCCCCCCACCCCAAAGGTTTGGTTTGAAACCCTAAACACTGGCGCCTTAATAACAGAAGGTCAAAGCCCTCCAGTCATTAGGCAGATTATATTTAAGAGCCCTATGTGCAGCTGATCAGAGGCTTATTCCTTAAAGGATTGAAATGGCAAGCCAGCGCACCTCAGCAAGCAATCTTGTTTAATAGTCAATTAGCAGAGATGTGCTCTCCTGAGCTAAAGATCACTGCAGACAAAAAAAAAAAAAAAGAAAAAGAAATGCACCACCATCAGCTTTCCTCCACTTCTGCTATTAAATCAAGCCAGCTGATCTGCTCCTTCTTTAACTACTAAGGCAGTGATGCAGTTAGAAGTCACCCAGCAGTTTTATTCCAACCAGGATGGTAACATTCTTGATAATAAACAATTTTTTTAGACTAGAGGGGGGCTGGATAGACTGA
The DNA here is from genome assembly GCA_024500445.1 of Entomyzon cyanotis. Lineage (NCBI taxonomy): Eukaryota > Metazoa > Chordata > Aves > Passeriformes > Meliphagidae > Entomyzon > Entomyzon cyanotis. Next base: position 7,947,222 of record JAKEPQ010000743.1, read on the forward strand.
GAAGCCAATAGCAAACCCCCAGCTTTTTCAATTCAAAGTCTTGTCTCTGAGCATGTAACTAAACTAGGGCAAGATACAACCCTCCAGCAGCCACTCCCCTTGCAGCTCCAGATACCTAAACCCCACATGCAGTGCCATACATCTGGGAGGAGGAAGAGCTAAGCAAAGGCAGATTTGCATAGTGTTGATGTATTAGTACCCGCCACATTACAGCAACGGCAGGCCACCTACATCCAGCCACATGTTGGCAGCAAGCAGTGCTGCAAACTGGAGCACACACCCAAGTTTCCCAGGAAGACGGACATCAGTGTAACCAAGAGCACATGGGAGCTCTTCTCTAGAGCTGCCAACTCCGGCATTCAAAAGCCGAGTCAGCCTCCGCACCCCTCCAGCTGACGTTTGCTTGAAGCCAGGCGTTGCAGAAAAGGATGAAAATCAGACGCAGCATTAATTTGCCTCCTAGTTTCCTACTCTAGCTTAAGCCAGCCAGAGTGGCTGTCTTTTCCTTCCAGCCATTAGAGGCAGAAACTTTCTTTTCCTTGCTCCAAAGCTGAGGCTCTTCCCTGATCACTTTCCCTCAAGACTTGAGCTTTAGAAAGAAAATTTGCCAAGTATTTGAAGGCTTGGCAGTTCATTCAAAGCTAGCATCACCCCCTCCCACAATCAATCAAATGTACCACTGGGTGACTCAATTTGCAACAAGAGGCTTGTGCTGGTTGGTTAAGAGTAGAGCAGAGCTGTTATCCAGAACCCAGCCCAGAGAGTCTGACGGAAAGGTATATGCCACCAAATCAGTGCTCTTCACAGAGTCCCTTTTTTAAGAGTTTGAGCAGAAAAACTAAAGGGTTAAACTGCTCATGGACTCTGAATGACCATATTGTGGTCACAGACCATGTGAATGACCCTCTAAAGTCCTCTGTGCTGGAGAAGGTGAAGTGCAATGTCATGCTGCAGAAAAACAGGTTTACTAGTGCAACCATCCAGGCAGCAGCAAGAGCAGAGTATGAAATCAGTGCATACTGGCCCAGCAGCAGACAGAACTACAGAATTTTCAGAAAAGCACTCTTCTGATGCAACATGAAAATCTCACAGACATAGCAGACAGTCAATATGAACGACTCAATATGAAGGCACATCAAATTAGGGTTCCTCCTTGCTTGTGGGCTACCACAAACACCTGTGCTGGCTGACACCTAACCTGGGGACACCCATTTACCCTCCTGCTTTAAAGAACAGGGAGAACACAAAGACGCCCAAAGCCTGATAGCTAGCCTGGTGACAGTGTGCAAAGAGAAACAGAAGCTTACTTTCTGCTCTTATCATTGCCATGTTGACTCTGTACAGAGGGAACAAAAACAAAGCAAGACTGCCTGAATGCCCTTTCGCAGCAGCAGAGTTAAACAAGACCAATTCTGAATGGCAAAATACTCTGAAGTTGCCACTAGAGACGATCATTTTTCACATATACCCTTGCCTGAATGCAGCAACAGGAATAAATTCTGACGGAAGAAAAACTGATAGCTTTTGCCATTTAAATATATGCCTAAAGGCACTGCTTAGAAGCGGGATTCTTCAGTTATGAGCAAAAACCCCCTTCAGTTTTCTTCTCCCTCGCAGCAAAATCCTACAGGAGCATCTCCCAGGTGGGGTGATGCTTACCTGAACAGACCCTACTGCGCTCAACTCCACAGAGAGCAAAGCAGATGGAAAGTCTGCATCAGTGTAGTCCCAAGTAGCAACTTCAGAAGGCAAATGTTTATTTTACCTCTTTCTTCTCCTTTGAGTGGAGGCTGGCTTTCCCTGCTGGCTTCCTGACCTTGCACATTTGGTTGAGATGAAGGTGAGAAGGAGCAAGCACTTCTTTCAAACTCAGGAGCAACAAAGGATTTCTGGTGCATGAACACATGAGCAGAGGGGCCAAAGTTACAGGTGATGGTGTTTTCTAACAGGAAGAGTGACCCGGCAGTATTAACTCTCAGGGTTAAAGCACCACAAGGAATGATGCACTTAAGAAGAAGACAGACACAACCCCTCAGTCCTCCACGGGTGTGAGGCACACCCTGCGACTTGGGGAAGAAAACAGCAGTATGCAGAGATGAAGTCACACAACAAACTCAGAGGCAGAGCCAATGTGTACTGGCTCCTAGCTATGCCTGGCTACCAGGGTCACCTCCTCTTCATCTTGCACTTCTTTCCTTTGGATTGGACACTACCTGTATGTACAGCTTGGCTGAGAAAGCCTGGCTGAGCTGTGGAAGTGGTGGTAACTCACCTGCCTGTAATCCAGATCAAGGATTTTTATCACTGTGCCTTGATCCCTTTGCTTTTTTAGCTTATCCAGTTGTAACAGCCTCAGGGCCTGAAGGCAAGATCAGACAAATAACAAAGGGCACTTCTAGCTGCAGGGTTTCCCCCAGGCCTTCACCCTGCATGGGGTGGCTGCACCCAGAGCCACCTGGAAAACCCAAGCTGGTTTGGAGCACCCCAGCAGCAGGATGCACAGATTGACTCTGCTTCCCCAAAGTTGCATGGTGCCTGGGCTGCTCAGCATCTCCACTATTCTCCAGACATGCTGCCTTTGCCTCATGTCCTCCTCATCCATATCATGTGCATCTAGTGATACAGAGGATGCTGGGTCTGGTGTGTCCAGCTCTCCCCCACATCCCCAAGTCTATGGATCGTGAAGTCAAAGTTTTCTATGTCCAGTTAAGCTACTAAGAAAGCAAGCACCCTGAGACACTGGGTAAGTCTGTTACGTCACACACAACACTCTCACCATCAAATCCTCTTCAAGCAACTTCATCACTTGTTTCAACCTGCTGCCATAATGATGAATGGCTGGCAGGAGGACATTAAACATGGTTTCAGGCTGCTCTTGAGAAGGTTGTGTGGGAACAGCTCATACCCCTCTCCTGAGCACACACTGGGGAGAGTGCAGTCTATACACTACTAATTTCTGAGATCATGCAGCTACAGCAAGTGGAGCATCTTTGCTCCTGCCATATGCGTCTGCCTTAAAGGGGATATGAAAGCTGTTGGCTTTGTTTTACAATGGGATCCATGCCTTTCACCCCCCTTCCCACAGTTTTAAATACAGACAACTCAAAGACCTTCTCCAAACTCTTTTCCTTGCTTCTTTTTTTGAGTTTAGGACAAGGTTAATCTGGCCCTCCCTGATTTTGCCAGATGATTTTCTGGAGATCCCAAGGATGACTATGTTTTTGATTGAAGGGCTGGAGCATCACAAGGCTAATGAAGAGGTCCTTTTCCCAAAAAGTGTTTGATAGTCAGCAGAGAAAGCAAAAGCAAAAGACTACAGGAATCTTTCAGTGCTTCTTGCATTACATCCTCCCCTTTGTTGTTCATATTTAAAGTGTGCAAAGGCCCATATATTTAGTTCCCTGAATGTTGCTTGGTCTCCTGCATTGCAAGCAAGGCTATGTCATGAGAACTCCAGCACAGCACATCCTTACCCATCAATTTTGGGAAATAGGGCTGGGCTGTGGTAAGCAGTAGACCAAGAGGAACATTGTTTTATTCCCTGTAGGATCTCCATATGCTTCCCTACCCCCACACCATTTGGAGGAAGCAGCAGGGAAAAGAGGAGCACGTTAGACACTTTAGTCTTTGGTCTTTTTCATAGCTGCAAATACAAGTTTCTTATTAAAAGATGAAGAAAAACCCTTTCATCCTCTACGCCCTGACCTAATCTTTAAATATCCAGTGAAATATAAGTAATTGAGAGATGCCTTTAGCAGCTGTGGGCTCAGTCATCCCTTTCATGTATATAGGCACAAGATGACTAGGACTAAGGGTTGCTTAACTTAAAACTGACATAGTGTGATCGCTGTGCCTGATGAATATTAAAAGCAGTGACAAGACTGACATTATCTAGCTACACTGTAGCTTCTACTTTTTTTTTCCATTTAAATACTCCATTCCTCAGTTCTTACTGCAAGGATCTGGGTCAGGAAAATACAGCTCAGGCTGACAACTTCCAGAAGTGCCTGCTAAAGCCCAGCTTGTAGTGTGCCAAACTTAAGACACTTAAAAGAGCTCAGCTTACAAAGCAACACAATTTCCTGAGAACAAACATGAATAAAAACACTCCTTGTGTGTCATGTGCTGTGCACACGTTTGACGTTTCAAAGAGGCACCCCTTGATTTTATTTTCTAAATGTTGGGCAACATTGCTAAATCCTTCTTCACCTTCATAACCAGCACTGTTCTCTCAGAAGGGACTGCAGAGAGGCAGTAACGAACTGGAGCTCTCCCACATGCTCCAGGGACCACGTTAGCTACAGTTTCTGCTCCCAGCGATGACAGATGTTTTCCTGAATGTGTAGCATTCATTTTTTTCCCCTAAAGAAATGTCTTAAAAGCTGCTAAGTGGCTCTAACTGAATGAGTGGTGGTTAAACAAGGGCATAAGACAGAACAAGCAGGTTGCCAAAATGCTTTCTCTCTTTAAATAGGAGAAAGCACCAGCGCCTGCACAGACTTGCTCCAATGCCCAAATTGCTCTCACCACGAATATGTACCTTATTTCTAGCTCCAGCTCTTTCAGTCACTGCTTACAGCTGCTTCTTGGTGGGCTGGGTTAGAGTACCTCCTTCAACTGAGAATTACATCCTTGTGCTGAAAACTACAGGCTAAGGTCAAGTCCTGATTCCTCCCACCCCAAAAGCTGTACCTCAGCTCTCGTGTTAATCAAAGCCACCACATGACTCAAAAACTCATGTTATATTTTGTAGGGGAGGTGGGAACTGTTTCCAAGCAACAGGGCTAAAACCTTGGGCTGCCCAAGGTCACAGAGGATATCTCTACTGAGAAGCACACTTAGGCACTTGTGCAGCTGCTGCCCCGAACTCCACAGAGAGCATACAAAGCCTCCTGGGGAATCCCCTTCTATGTTAAATGTGGGCCAGCTGGTTGCTCTGCAGCTGTAGAACAAACCCAAGCATAGCTCTGCTCTGGGCTGACAGCCTCATCTCTTCTGCAGCAAGGATGAAGGCAGCAACAGCACTGCTTGGGTCTCCAAGGCAGAGATGTTCTCCTCCAGCTCCCGGGGTTTCCCCTTCCCACTATCCTCACTCCACAGTGATGCACAAGCATTGTTGTCAGGCTAGTCCCACACTGCCATTAAGCCTCAGCATTGCTCTGGACTCACCTCTTCAGGCTGCCTTACAGTATCTATTTGATCATTACAGCTCCAGAGGGGCAGGGACTCAATTCTTGCTACCTCTTTCCCCTCTCCCTGTCCTTCAAAGGAAAGAGACATTTGCTATCAGTCAACTAAGAACAGTGTTTTCATCAGCAGATGCTCTCCTTCAGCATCTTGTCATCACAGTTTGTCCACTTAAATCTTTCTGAAGTTAGAAGATGCTTGCTGAAAGCTGATGGTCAAGAGCTCGTACAGCAAAATTGAGCTTGGCCTGGCCCCTTTGTAAGTGGTTTTACTGTACATGGAAAAAGGTATGAAAGCCCTGCACGGGGCATAAACAAGCTGACTGTACATAATGGACATTGTTAGGTGTCTGAATAGGTCACTGACTCAAAGGAAAGTTCAGCTCCACAATGCAGGTCTTGAGCTCTGAATACAAGTAGAAAGCATCCCTGTGCACTCACACCCCATGCATTCAGCGCAGCTGGATCTTTTTGTATTTCTCACTGTCCATTTCCTCCTGAATTTCCCTAGTTTCCTTCCATTCGTATTATGAGCCTTTGTTCTTTCTCTGCCCTCTTCCTCCTTCTATTTTGAAGTGTACAGATGGAGTCTAAGGGCGGGGAAGCAAGCAGAGTCACAGCATACTAGAAAAACAACTTTCGCAGCTTAGTAAAAATAGGATAAACCAACTCTAGCACTGTATGGAAGCAGTGACCCCTGTTGCAAGAGACAGAACCCTGCCAAACTGCAGCTACAAAGAATTTTGTATGTTAAGAAGTTAAAAATAGGGCCCTTCATGGAATGATTTCATCCTAGCATTTGTTAGTTGTTCAACCCTCACACATGAGGCTTTGCACTGGGACATGCATCGTCCATCACGGTGGATGCGCATGCAGTAATAGGACAAGGGACAATGGCTCTAAACTGAAAGAAAGGAGATTCAGATTAGTTACTAGGAAGAAATCCCTCACTGTGAGGGTGGAAAGACATTGGCACAGCTTGCCTTGAGAAACTGTGGATGTCCCATCTCTGAAAGTGCTCAAGGCCAGCTTGGGTGGGGGTTGGAGGAACCTGGTCTAGTGGATGGTGGTCTGGTGGAAGGAAGATCCCTTCCAATGCAATCCATTCTAGGATTCTAAGAATATTCTTCTTCCCATCAACAGGTCTTAAAGTATGACAAGCATTTATATAGTACAGTTCAACTTTGAACATGGCTTGAGACATCCTGAGCAACCAGTCTGAGTGCCCCTACAGTCTTCCAGCACAGAAGGAAGGTATTTCCACAGTGACAGCCTGGGTTTGGGTCTGACCCTGATAAGCTGTTCCTTGGACTCAGACAAGTCACAGATTGCCCACTACCAAGATGAATTTTGTAAGATGTGCCTGCTGTGAAGAACAAACCCAGAAGCTGGGTCACTGATGTACAGCTGAGAAGCACAAGCACAAGCTGAGAGAGGTACTCACCTCCAAGGACAGAGCCAGGCAAGTGCTCAGAAGTTGTCTAGTTGTTATCAGCATCCCTTTGCTCTGGGTTTCACAATTAGGAGTGCTCCCCACTGATATCCAAAACACCCTGTGATCTCAGGGTTGCTCTGGGACCAGGGTAGGTCTTGCCCCAACAGAACAGTGCAGACAAGCTTCATACGTTTTGTACAAGTTTTCTACGGCTCATCCTTCCAAATTTTCTAAGACAACCTGCATGCATTAAAACCACCATCAGGACTTCTGCAGCACTTGAGACTACCCGAGCTGTCAGCTCTTTCAGTGATAATAATCACCTGTCAAAAATGCAGCTCAAACTGGAGAAGAAATAAGGGTAAAAAGGAAAAGCATCAATAAAGTACCTCGAGCTGGAGTCAAGGCAATCGAGACTGGATTCAGCTGCTTTGGTAAGTATCTTTTAATTCAACGAGTTCCTCCTCTAGTGCAGGGGCCTTAGCGTGACTCTACAGTAGTTTTGTGCCTGTGGCTTTAAATTTGCTAATAAATAGCCTATGCACTCATACACACGATGGACGTGGGGGAGGGAGAAAAGAGAAAGATTTTAGATTACAACAAAACCAGCATTTGTCACTTGCTTTAGTCGGAGTGAGAGGCAGTTTCCAGGCTCTTGGACTAAGGAAGAATATTTTCTGTTCCATTCCTGATGTGCTTGGCTGCCTTATACCAAAACCTGTTTTAAATCCACTAATGAAACTAGGATGAGTCTACGTAAATTCTTAATACCTCAATGGAAAAAGGGCACTTGAACATATTTCTGGAAAAAACAGACACCCAAACTTCCCACCACCATCACATGACACACTGCTCTCTGGCCAGCTCCCTCCTCAAAATCCACTTTCTCCCTGGAATATTACCCCAAGTTGTCACTGATTGCCTTATGGAGAACACAGGAACTTGATGAGATTTGCTTTTCTCTTTGCAGTGGCTCCTCCAGCATTGCTGCCATGTTTGCATCCAGGTTCATATGTGGTGGAGAGACACATGGATCAGGTTTTGACACTCATCTGCTCTGAGGTCATGAGTGGATCTGCTCCAGCTAGTAAGGATAATGAGAATGACAACCAAGTCCTTTTATTCCTGTACTGCCCTGTGCCTGCTCTAAAGGGACCTACCCAGCACCACATCCACTGCCCCTCTCCTCAAAAGAGGATGAGCTGAAAGCCTTCAAGGACAGGAGCCTCTGTAGGTAGCAACACAGGCTGAACCTAGGACAGAGCCTTTCTCCAGAGGTCTGGAGATGTCAAATGCTTCTTACAGAAAAATGAGAATTATTCCAGCATTTGAAAAGAAAATCCTCTTTCCCAGAGTGTTAAGCCACTAGTAGACTACATTTTTTTAAAAACTAAGTTAAAGGACACAGCAACAGTTAATAAAATGGGCAGCAGTATTTTTGGCAGAAGTAATTTAAGGCTAACCTCCTGTTCCATGAACAGTGGCAGCCTAAATGGGAAGGATCGCTGAGTCAGCTTTTGCTTTGGACTTCACAATGCGCTCTATGTTTTCCAGCAGGCTCTAATCTACTAGGGAAAGACGAAGTGGGGGGAAGGGGGCAAACATAAGAGCTTTGAAGAAATGTGGAAAGAAATATATGTAATTCAAGTCTCTGCTTAATTAAAAAGCTGAAGAAGAGGGTATCACGACATCTGTGAATGAGCTCTGACTGCTAAGACCACAGGCACCAGCAGCTGCATGTATGTGACTCCAGAGATGCTGCACTAGGACATGAACTATTTATTCTTGCAACTCTATGCAACAGCAGATGATAATCCTAATATCCTATTAGGTTATCCTAACAATAACCTTAACACACATACAGAGAGAGCAGCTTTCAAAACAGGAGATAGCAAGTGAGCTGTTGTCCAAAGGGCCTGGTTTATCCAGGACCTTGCCTCTACCACTGCCCTAGAGCACATACCTAAGAGAAGAAAGTGGTCCTTCCCTGGTACATGTTTCCTGCCTTGAGAAAACAACCTCATTTTGGAAAGATTAAGTTCTTTAACTAAGAATGAAGTTCCTTCACAATTTAAATCTATCAATGTCTTCCATGACACTGTCTCCAGCACTCAGCTGTTGCAGGGCTGTTTTAGCATGCGATGCTGGCAGTCAGGCTAGTTTCAGCTAAGTGCACTGAAATAGCTCAGCAAAAAGATCCAACGACCATGGATGTGAGAGGAATAGTGGGAATACAACAGTCAGTGGCTAGATCATCTGGCAGACGCTGCAGGAGCCTGAGTCTGAAAGAAGTGTCACGCAAAGGACCATGCTGTTAACAGTATCTTTTGCAAGTAGTCATGAAAACCTTTTATATTTAAATAAAGGACTTGGCAGAGAAAAATCAGTTCCTCTCATTTACTCTCTCCACATTGAGTGAAACTTCAGTTGAATTAAGAGACTGGGTTGCTATGCCCTGTCCCCTGCAGACTCTCAGAGGTGTTTTCTTTTTACATGAAGACAGTTATCCTAAATTTTTATAAGCTTGCTTTTCCTTTACCAACTAACCATGCTGAGGTGCTCAAACTCGACAGGGCAGAGTGTACACAACTGGCATACACACTAACTCACGACAATGTGCTCCCAGGCTGCTCCCTGATGCATCAGGTGCTGAAATCCCTCTGGCACAGTACAAAAGTGGAGTTCCCTCCTGCACAGCTTCACCTTGCCCAGAGGAGTTCCAGTTGTGCTGGGATGTTCTCTGCTACCCTCATCAACAGTTACCCCTTTGTTTTGAAGGTTTTTTGCAGCAAGAACTACATTCTACATTGGAACAGCCTGCAGAAATTAAATAAGGAGCGACTATTACTTATGTTGTAGACTACGCTTATTACAACCAGTTAATGTAAAAGCCAGAAAATACCCTACAGCCAGCTCCCCACTTTCACAGCAGCAGGGGAGGAAGTGGAGCTGCAATGGCCAAAGTGTCAGACCCCCACTCACCGCTGTGCAGCTGGCCTGGGTGCCTCAACAGGCACCACCCAGCAAATCCCACTCAGAGAGAGCTGATTAGACCAGGCACAGGAAGGCACAAAGCCAGCTCAGACGTGAAAGCAGCACAGGTCACCCTGCACAAACCTCTGCTTTGCTAGCAAGCCCTCTGAGAACTGGCAGGTATGCTCTGCATGGAGCCAGCTCAGGAGTCTGAAGGCCTCTTACAATTTATTCACAAGCTGTGATGGGGAAGAGGCAACTGCACATGCAGGAACCATGGTGTGTCTGACTGTGCATTACCTCCACACTATAGCTCAAAGTCCTAAAAGGAGTGGAAAGATGAGAACAACACTTAAAGTTGCTTTAAAAAGTTTCTCAGCCCTGAGCATGCCTTCTGGATGACTGTTCAACTTGACTAGTTGAAGAACCACACAGCAGAAGTACTTGATACTCTCTGAACTGAGGCTCTAGAGATGACGGTGACCTACCACATCCAACTCATCAAGCTTTGAGCATTTCCAAGGAACAGGGTCTTCACCTCTTCCTCCACAGCAATCAATCCATAGGCGCCTAGGTTTCTGGGCAACTGCTTTCTTTTTAGTTACATCACAAATCAAAGTAAATTAAAAAAAAACTGTCATGGGCCTCTTCCAAAGACTCAGACTGAATCTCTTCTTTCCCATTTTCAGCCCCATAGCTGCAGATTCAAGAGGACTCCATCCGTTATTTCTCCATCCGAAGCATGTCATCACTCTGCAAAGCTCTTTCTTTTATTTTGCACACTACTGTATCCCCCACGGCATTCAGCATAATCTCTGAGCTAATGCTTCAAGGCTCCCAGATTGTCACAGCCACAGCCCTGTTATATTGGTATCAATATTTAAAACCAAGAGGCCTCTTCCTCCAACACAATCTGCATTTCCAGGTTTATCAGAAACAGTAAAAAATTCATGCATGTATGTTTGGCTCAAGGTGCACATATGAAAGCAGATTCACTCATGCATCAGCCAGACAGCTGACATCCATCCTGACATTTACCTCCATCGATGAGGAAAGATTAATCACTCACAGCTATACAGCTCGGGAGTTTGCCCTTGGTCAAGTCAGTAAATGACATAAATCAGCCCCTGTGCATCCTCGAATTCAGAGACAGACACCTAGAGAGAGCTGGAGAGCAATAGGAGCAGTGGCAATCTTCCACATGAAACAGGCATAAACACAACCATGTCCTAGTGACACCTAAATAAAACCCACAAAAGCAGAGCTCAAGAAATTTGCAGTATTCTGGGAAGTTCTGGCATATTTTAACTGTTTCAAACGATTTGTTCAACAATTAGTTGCTACCGTTAATTAAGCTCAAAGAAAGGGAGGATTCTTCATTTACTGAGGTCTTCAACTCAAAATTAGCTACAATTCTTTACCAGAGTGGCTTAATAAAGGTCTCTGGTTTGGCACAGGAGTGGCTGGGGAGAAGTGTGCCATGCAGAAGCTGAGGCAGATGAAGTCTTGAGCATTTCTGGCCTTCAGCTCTAGCAGCCAGGCAGAGGCTGTAGCTGACAGTAGTTGACTACTACTGTTAAGGAGCTAGTTTGCAGGCCTGCCACACTGGGCATGCCCAGTTCAGACAGGATTTTGGAGTTTTGTCTTTTTTTTTTGTTATTGAAAACATTTTTTCATGTACAATCACACTTTTCACCTAAAAGCAGCAGTATTTAGCCTAGCAGTGACAAAGACTGCATGGGAAGCAAGTACTACAAGAAAGGCAATCCAGAAGCTCAGGGACAGGCTCAGATATGGGACATTGCATCCACCAGGCTTCCCAGATAACCTCAGGCATGCCAGCCTGTGAGTGCCCTCATTTCTCCGTTTAACAGCCAGAATGAATGAAAACAATAACCACAGCACAGTGATGAGAACCAGGCAAAGGACATTTCTAGGTGGTACATTAACAGGACAGTTGGTCCCAAATATTGTCACCCATTCCAGCAAAGGTTTTGGTACCTTCATCACAAACCCACTGGTTCTGGCTCAAATTGCCTAGAAAATGGTGCTAAAGCCTAGAGTCCCTCGTGGAAAACACAGCTCCTGACAAAGAAAGGACACTGAAGGTTTGCATTTTTTCCTTCTTACTCAAAAAACATAGCAGCAGTGAGAGGCCAGGGTGGGCTCATGAATGCGCTGTGTTCCAACACAGCTGTACATGCTGCCCAAAGCTGCTTCAGGCTGAGATGTTTGTGATGGTTTAGTCTGCCAGTGTGGACAAAACTGGACAGCACTCAAAGCCTTCCTTTTATTTCAAGAACAGATCTGACTCCAAATAATCTAGTGTGACACCTCCCACGGAGTCACACACTTGTTAAAGACTACTTCAGTGGCTAAGGACAAAGCAGCACGAATACCTAGCACAACATGAGCAGGGCAGGTTGTGGAGCAGGAAGGTATGAAAGCTGACCAGAGGATCCCTGTGCCACGCAGAGACAGGAAAGCTCTTCTTGTAACAGCAGTGCTACCTACTTCCCATCCAGCCTGCCTAGTGCTAAAGGAAGGAGGCAGCAGGAAACTTTTTTCCAGGAGACATTTGTTTGTAACAAAGGAAGTAAAAGACAGACAGCTCAGTAGTGCCCTTCAGCAGCTATGACCAACAAACCTCTTACTAATATTCACCAATAAACTTTTACTTCCAAAGGGTTCGAGCAAAGTCATGATGAAAAACCGTGCTCATTTGTTTGAGTGCAGGTATTCTATCCCCATAGAAGATCCCAACCCTGCCCTGCAATCACAACACTGACCACAGGAAAGCTGCTAAGCACTCTGACTGTCCCACAAGACCTGTAAAACTGCTGCTATACTACGCCTTCAAAAGATTCTTAAGAGTCCTTGTTAAACACAGGGGCCATGAAACGATAAAGCGAGGATGGAGACAGCTATCCTGTACAGTCTTCAAAGTCAGCCCAAAGCATGACCTGTTTTGTACTGATCTGTTTGCAGGGGCCATGTAATTCTTGAGAAGTGTTTCTGTTTCCAAAACAAATGCTACACACTCTTCTTTGACTTGGAAAAGTAGAAAAAAATCTTTCCCAATGCAAACAGCCAAACAGTGCTGGCGAGGCTCACAAATGCACGCATGTGAGTGGGGAAGGAAATGGAGAGCCGTTCCAGCTTTCCAAAGGGCTATTGCAAATAACAGGGAGGGAGAAGGGATTTCACACATTAGTAAAAACACCATGATGGTGCTTGTCCTTAAAGCAGACATTGCACAGAAGGCCCTGGATTGCACTGTCTGTTTAGCACATCTAACACCAAATGTTAGATGAAACCTCTGGTAGCATGATGGACATCACAGAACTTTGCTGGCTGTAGCACAGGTCAGGGTGCAGAGTGCTGTACAAACCACTGCTGAACCACCTTCATATTTTTCTGGCCTAAACAACTTTGCTGTGCATCATCCAGAGCCTACGGCAAAGCCAAGGACATCCCCACATCCCAGTCTCCAGAGGGTTAGAGATATCGCATATACCAGCTGCTTCCTCAGCCGCCCTGCAATGGGAAATCTGCAGGTCACAGATGAAGAGGCAGGCATGCTGCATCCCAGTCACAGTGTAAGGAAACAGATCGACCATGCTGGAAAATGACTCTTTCAGTGTTCTCCCAAGAAAGTTTAATAATCTCATCTTTCACACGCTTACGCCTCTGCTGGGTTTTCGCAGAGCTTCCCTGTGCAAGCTGTACTGGCAGGGATGCAGCTCCAGAGGAGTCAGGAAGGTTATCCTGCCTCTAGCAGAGGGGAGGGGGTGGGGGAGACAAGCCGGCTGAATTCCCACAGGCTTTGCATTATGAAAGCCATGAACAGCAATCAGCCAGCCTTTGCGGGTTCTCTTTAACCCCCTCCTTGCTGCTAAACAAGCATCTGAACCGACCTCTGAACAGCAAACATACTGGTGACACACAGTGTACACACACTCAGCCTCAAGGCAAAACAGTTAAGCATCTAAAAAGCAGCCATTTGCTTTCTTTCAGTATTTTCCAAGAGGTACAAGTTTTCTCTGTACTTGCATTCATGGGTGCTTCAACCAGACCTGCTGCTCTCAAGCCTACAGCTTTTAAAGGGGGAAAAAAAAAAAGTGTTACAATCCAACTCTGCACATGCCTAGGACTTGTTACTTCAAGAAATGCCATCATTGTTCTCCAGCCAGGCAGTCGGGCGATGAACAGGCGTCACTGTTGTCCACTGGCTGCCTGGAGGCTTTTAGTAACAGCACTGAAGTATGAGCTCTTGAAAGGATATCAAAGCTTTTGCAAAGGGTCAGATCAGACTCATATATATCCTCTATTATTTGCTGATAATTGTAGAATCCTAGAATGGTTTGGGTTGGAAGGGATCTTAAAAGGATCATCTTCTTCCACCACCCTGCCATGGGTAGGGACACCTTCCACTAGACAAGGTTGCTCCAAGCTCCATCCAGCATGGCTTTGAACACTCCCAGGGATAGGGCAGCCACAGCTCCTCTGGGCAGCCTGTGCCAGGGCCTCATCACCCTCACAGGGAAGAATCAAGAGTAGATGCTGTTTAGAAGAGATGGCACAAAACACATCTTCCCCTGGGATTCCCAGAAAACAAGAGCGGCCTCCAACAGAAATGTCAAATAAATCCGTTTCCTCCACTCCCTGCCCCAGCGGGTACAAGAGCAAGTCACACATGTCCTTGCACACCCGGAGGGACATCTGCTGCCAACACAACCCTGGTTATCTGCCGCTGCAGAGGGTCCCTCTGTACAGGAACTGCCTCAAGGACCATGCGCGCTCTGAAAAGCACAACGGCAAGGACTCCAGGGCAAAGACGACTGGGCTGTAACCCAACACATTAGTAAGGCTTTGAAACTCCTTGGATAGGGAAACAAAGTACTCCATAGCTTGGCAGACTGCATTAGAACACCCTGGAGAGCTTGAGACAGACTGGAGCTTGTTTAAGGTGCCCTTTCAGCTCAGACCATGCACCAGTTCACTTGAGCCTCAGGGTTTCCGCAGGAGTAAGAGCAGTGCAAAAAATGGAGGGCTCTGCCACCCCCATACCAGGACAGCAACAGCGGAAGTGAATCCCAGCCATCCTAACCATCCTCATGGCAGAGGAAATCCCCATGGGCCAGGCAGACACTTGCTTAGCCTCTCCTGGTCTTTTTCTGGAATCAAGCAAAAGAGTAGTGGCAGAGACTGGTGCCAGCTGAAGAGGTTGCAGCTCTGAAGAGAGACCAAGCATCTTTGAAGAGTTCAGAGTCACACCGACACCACCTTTCAGGGAGGAAGGGAGACAGCTGGCATTTTAGTTGGTAACTAACTCTAATTGCTTGACTTCACATCTTGATATCAATCCAGCCAGCCTGAGCATGCCCATTTTCTAAACACAGTCCTGCACAAGGCTGACAACATAGCGTGCAGATCAAAGTTTTGCCTAACAAATGTGCTGGAAAATACTGGTGTGCTGATTTTCCATGAATGAGACCACTAGTATGAGATGTTCTGTGAATGAAGCCACCACCATGTGAAAAGCCTGGGGCAACAAGACAGCCTGAGAGCAGGGAGCATCACTCTACTCTAACTGCCACTCCAGTCTGACTTCCTTGGTTCATATTTTATGAAGAATGATTCAGCTGAACTTGCTCCTTGACATGAGAAAAAGGGAGGAACACGAGTGTGGGAAAGCAAGAGGATGTAACACAAGCATCTGGAATGGGGGAGACACTCAAGGGACATGGTACAGCTCAGTTAATATGCAAGGAAGCACTATAAAAGCAGAATAAAACAGGAGTGGAAACAAATCTTCTTGGTAGACACACTCCCAAGGCATAGCACAGCTGGGAACAGGAGCTCTTAGAATTTACCTTCAATCCCAGACTTTATCCATAAAGCAAGGCTGCCCTTCTCACCTCTCACTCCAATCAGAGCAAGTCCAACATGGGAAGATACAGGGGTTTCCCTTCGCAACTTTGCAAGGGGTCTAGAATAAAAATACAGCTGGCTTCATTCCCCATTAGCAGTTAATTTCCTCAATCATTTTCACAGGGAGAGAAAGAGAAATGCTCATGATCCAAGAGATGAAAGCAAATGAAAATAAGCCTCATAAAACCTGCACTGCCCTAAGGGAAAACTGCCCCACAACTTTCATTGGGGAATTATCAAAGGCCAGAAACTAGTGGGGGGTTGTTTTTATTTTATAAAACAGATGCTTTAGAGAAGTCCTCAAATAGCTGAGATTCCATTCTGCTGAACCTCCAACGAGACTAGAAAAAGAAACAGCTGATCCCACTTAGTCCAGCCCAGGGATCCAGCTTAGCCACATCAAGACAGAGGACTGGAGTAAGGCACAGAGCTGTACAGGCACTGCTAAACTTCTTTCCAATAAGATGCCGTTGCCCCAAAGAAAAGCAACCACACATGGTAGCAAGGCCACAGGAAAGCACAGCACAGAGCTAAAGAATCTCATTCATTTCTGTTGCAAAACAGAGGCCAGGGTAGAAGGCATTGACTCATTTGGCCTGAGAACAAGAAAGAACTGCTCCTGAGAGACTAGTTTAAAACAAGGATGTTTAGTGCACGTTTTGCTTTGAGTCTGGAAGAGTGAGGATGAAACTTCCCACACTCAGAGCTCTGTTTCTTATCAAAAAATGTTAAAACATAAGCTCAAGAGAAAGAACTGTTCAGAAAAGGGCAAAGACCCAAAATGGCAGAACTCTCCCACCCACAGCTAAACCTCAGAGGTGACTGCAGCCCTGGATAAGCCTGTCTGCAGGAAGCAGTCAGGTCCCCAGCACAGGATCTGATGGCAGTGCAGCCATGGCTCACAGCTCAGACAGTGAGACTCACTTGGCTCCTCAGCTGGGCTGTGAAACCCCTGTGGGTGCTCTGGCTGCTGCCCGACCTGCACCGGCCGAGATGGGAACCCTCTGTCCTGTGGGCTCTCATTTCATGTGACACTGGCTTCAAGAGGGGAGGCAGATGCTCAGAGGAGGAGGTGTTTCACCTGATTACAAGTGTGCAGCAATCAGCTTCTTATTTACTATGGCTGATAAAAACACTTCAACACTGAGCTACAGATCATTTTTCCCAACGACAAACTTCCCCTTCCCAACACATACAAACACCTTTCATACACCTACGGAGTAATTAATTTCAGTTCCACTAGCAAATAAAACCAAGATACTCCAGAAACTCACCCAACCTCATGACCACGTTGACTCAAGGAGTGGATACGCATTAAACAGTAGAGAGACACTAACAACGAATAATTAAAATAAAGATAATAACAACAAGGAATCTAAGACCCAAAGAAAAATTATTCACTTGGAACAGCTATTGCCACATTTAATCTTTCACAACCGAAGCATACGAATAGGAAATAAGTAAATCTAGCTCTAGGGCACAGTATATTGCCCCTAGCTGGTTTATCATGTTCACAGAAAAGTATGTCATGTGCTACTACACCCAGACGTTTGGCTATGGTGCAAGGGGCTGGATCTCTCCGTCTGGGAGAACAGCACTCTCTGGAGCACAGTAAGGGAAGAGCAGGAGAAAGATGAGAAGCTTAGAATTCACTAGGAAGAACAGAACTATTCAAGTGCTTAAGTGACTATTGAAAAAAAAAACCACCTCCAGCTCCCCCAAAGGTCTTGATTACTTGCTTTATTGGCATTCTTACTCATCCTATGTAAGAAAAATGTGCAAGAGTTTTAGCTAAATAATTGTTTGCAGTTGATGCTGAGCTGTAGACTGTAAATTCCTACTTTCTGAGGAAAAAAATCCCAATGGGATTGCTGTGAAATTAAATTGCTCCCTGGAGGAATACAAGTGCTGCAGCACTTGTTCTGGATTGTCTGAAGATTCCAGAAAATAAGAGTCTATGCCTGTCTCACCAGTGTCCACATATGATCTCAAGTAACTAGTTTTGGTCGTGATAGCAAAGAGATCCAGCCAACTCATGCAGAAAAAGCATCTTTTGCAAGAAAAAGCTTTGGATGCAAAGTAGCTCCTAGGAGGAGCCAGGCTAGAGAGGAAGGTTGGCTTAGAAATTACAGTAACATGTCAGGATGCTGCAAACAGGCACCAGGTTCTCCCACAGTCCTATCCTCTCACATAGACTGCCACCATGTCTCCTCCTGCATACTGGAAGTGAGAGACAAGCAATGGACAGATATCTTCCTGCTGGAGTCCATCTACTGCAACATTAGCATGCAGCAGAGTAAATGACTTCTAAAAGTAAAGGCCTGAAGCTTTTCACACCATTTAATAGTCAGTCCATGTGAACTGCTCTACTGTAGGTTCTGGGAGGAAGGCATCCATCATGAACAGGCTAGAGTTTATCTGGCTTTCTTTGTTTGAGGCAAGTATGTGTCTCAGGGTCAGAGCTTTCCAGCAGTGCCTCTTCCTGCTGGGTCTTGTACTGAGGTCCAAATCCTTGCAGTCTCAACGCTTCCCAGGGGTCAGCAAGCACAGCACCTCCTGAACTCTGTGGGAGCGGTGCCTGCTTGCTTCAAAGGCAAATTGTACCCTGTGTTTATACCAGCCTACAAGGCATGAAAAGGCCTACGAGGTCACACATCCACCACTGTAATTTCAGGCAGGATCAAACAGAAAAGCAACAGCTGGGTGGAGTGAGCAAGTCCACATTTAATTACAAATGGTTTTTTGGTAATGAGAAAGACGAGAACAAAGCCAGCAAAAAACCTCTCTTTTTCTTCCTGGCTCCTGTTCAGGCTGTGTAGAAACAGCTACCTCGAGGAGAATCTCAAATAAGATCCACCAACTACACTTTTTCCATTTTCAGGACTGTTACAGCAGCACTGCTCCCTTTGCAATTCCACCGTGCTTTGACAAGCACCAAGGACCGACGGGCAGATCGCAGCTGCTCCCACTGCAGGGCTTGGTCGGTGCAGGGCTTTCCCAGCCTGGAGCTCAACCCCCTGTCATGTCTCACAAGTACATGCACAGAGTCATTTTGCAGTAAGCTGCTTGGAGGATTTCATTTGCTTAACATCCTCTGAATATGAAATGCTGGTTGTAAAATGGGATTACTAGTGCAGAGATGATGGATCCTGCTCACAGGTTCTGCCTGGCCTGGGGAGAGGGCAATAAACATCTCTTGAAGTACCAGGAATGCCCACTGACCCCTTCATCAGGTCATGCATTTCATTTACAGCCAGGAGCTACTCTTGCTTTCCCGAAAAGCTCCTGGAGCAGTGGTTAAAGATAGGAAATGAGCCCTAAAACGTATGGACAAGAAGGCTTAGCTGGGTGGGTGGAGGGCTTTTTTTGAATGCTAGGAGCCTTCCATCCATTTATTGGGGCAGCAAATGAGAAGGGATCACTGGGATCACTGAAGGGATCACCCTCACCACATCTGATACCTCTGATGGCATCGGCAAGAGCCTAACAGAGCCCAAGAGCACAACAGAAACAACTGGAACAGAGTTATCACAACCCCAAACCTCTCCCACAAACCGATACTCTCTGCTGACAGAACACTGCCTAGCTGTGTGTCACAGAGGGACACGATGGGAATAATGTGAAGGCTGGGAAACCATCACATCCCTGGGAACCAAGGGCTTCTGACCTTTCTAGCAAAGCCTGCTGAGAGAACTGGGTGGGTTGTTTTGTACTCCTGGCTTTAATTACAGCCAAGTGTTTAAGTTATTCTCCTCCAACCACCCCCATGTCCCTCACAAGCACAAATCTAGCTTTTTACAGCATATCCGGTATGGATGTTAAACACATTCAGGAAATGCACTTTCAGCTCCAAACATCCCCTCCCCTGGACCAGTTAGTTAGCAAGGGTTTGTAACATGGAGACGTGGAGCCGGATGTTTGGTTTTGTGACCGTTGCTTTTCTGGATTACTTCTGTCTGTTTAGAGAAGGGAAATTAAATAAATGCAGGGTAGGCTGGCTGCATTCAGAAATAATGCATGCTGCTTGTAAGGTGAAAAAAGAAAAGCCAGATGGAGAGGCCACTCTTAGCTGCTCAAATTCCCTTCACACAGGGCAAGGCTTTTTTTTTTTTTTTTAAATAGCTGACAAAACTCCTGGGGGCTGACAATGGCTTGCAGCACAGTGGGTGTTCACAGGCACAGCTAGGATACCAAAATCACATTTTTCACTGCCTTGTAGCAATAGACTGGGGCTCTCCCATAATGCATAAGGGAAAAATGCACCCTCTCCCCCAAAACTTCTGTTTTAAGTAGACAAAAGGTACCTGCAAAGAACTGTCAGGCTATGCCAGGCTCTGTTGGTCCCCCAGCACTGTTCTGGCATGTCACCATGCCAGAACAGCAGGGCCTGGATAGCTTGGCTCAAGTCTAAAACCTGACCTTTGTAATTTTCTTAACATAAGGGGCTTGCCTCTGGCTTTAAGGAATACCACAAGCCTGCCAGTAATTTTCTCACCTGAAAATACCCTGGCTGGCTTCCCAGATGGAAGCATCCTCCTAAGTCGAAAGGCAAGCATGTTTGCTGGCAGTCTCAGGGATCAGTCTCAGATACTATCCCAAGACTCCCTGGAGCACTCTCAGATCAGAGGGCACATGCTGACCAGATTGTCCCAGAGAACGTCCTACTAAACCCTCAAAAGAGCTGGGCTGCTCCACACACTGATGCAAACACCACTGCTGTTCCTCTGCTGTAGCATCCCTGCACAAAACCAGGATGCACTGCAGGAGGTTGAGAAAGGGAAGGCACTTGGGGCTGTGCTGCACTGGGTTTAGTGCTCTGAAGAAAGGCAAGACATACAAGCGCAGGGTATTTTTCCCCACCCTTCTCCACAGGCAGGTCACCTCATGTTCTGGGCAAGCAACTGTCAGTAGGACATCACATATCAGCAAGCTGAATGATGACCTAATTAAGCTGCTTCCAAAATAATCACACTGAAGGAAAGTTAAAGGCGTCCTTGAACTCATTATTTCTTATATTGATTTTTAGTCCCCGTTTTTCTGTATTTGATGTGAATTCTTCAGTTATCTGCAGCATTAACCCAAACTGGGCTCTGGCTATTACTCCTGAGCAATCCAAGCTCCAGCAAAAGCAGCCATGCCCCTTGGTAATGACCAGGCTGCACAGGCCCACTAGCCACCCAGCTCCTCCCCCGGGCCTGTAAGACACAGGAGGAAACATCAATCTCTGCATAACTGGAAGGTGAATAGCCCCTGGAGCTTTGCCCATGGGCTGCCAAACCTGCCTGCACTCAGAGCAGCAGGGCATTTGCTGGGGAAACTGGAAGGCAGGTTTGAAGACATAGGACCACCAGCAGTGCACACAGTGAGGAGCTGCCCCAGCTTCAGCTGCCACTCGAACAAACTCTGGCCACCAAAACTGCACAAAGAATGCCAGCCCAACCCAAGGCAAGTTTTTCAGCACAAAACCCTGTACACAATACTTAGGTTACAATTAATGAGCTCTGCAGGGATGGACCTTTGTGCAGTGTGAACAAGAGCATGAAGACTATGCTCATCTATGCCTTCATTCACCTCAGGGAACAGCAGCTGTCAAGGGTCACGCCACACACACACTATGCTTTCACTACCCTGAGCTAAGTACAAGCTATGCAACACTTAGCTGGAAAAATGAGTGACAATCCAGCTGCAGCAACTGAATAACAGCATCTCAGGGAAAGGCAGCCTCAACTCACACTGGAGAATTGCTCTAAGCAGATGGGAAGGACAATGTATTTATTTAACGGGTATTGTTTCTATGTGATCAAATCATACGCAGCTTATGTCTTTCAAATATAAATAAAATCATCACTGGAACGCAGAAGCATCTCCTCTATTCCTAAGAAGCTGGTGATCTCCCAGGCTCATCAAGAACCAGAGTGGCATGTCAGATGCACAGGGGACCCCAACCTCCTTGTATCTTTGACAAGCATTATGATAATCTCAGAATTAGGTGTTAGAGCTTGAACAGCAAGTGACAAATCCACATCAAAATTATATTAGAGAACATCAAAGAAGCAAAACCGTCTCTCATTTAAATGCTCACCCAAAGTCTCTAAGAAGCCACAGCCCAGCCTGACATGGCTTTTTATAGCCCTGAGAAGCACCTGTCAAAAGAACTGCAGGCTATCTCAGGCATGTTCCTTGGCTACCTGCAGTTTCATCAGGCTGCTTGAGACATTCAAACCACTGTTTCCTTACTAGGATGAATGATGTATGAGGCTTAAGAAATTTGAGCCTGAACCTATGAAGTGAGTCACTGGAACTCATAGGTTGCTTCCCCCACTTCCCTCCAGCCCAAATCATCACACCCTTCCAGGCCTAGTCTTGCTCACACTGAAATCCTGCAGAAAACAAACATCCATTAAACACTGCACAACCTGTACTATTGGCTCGAGTGCCATCTTTCTCATTAAGGGCCCACACCTGAGCAGAGAAATCACATGCTCACCCCGAGACTGTCGGCAAGGAAGCTGGAGCTGCTGACTGCACTTTCTCTTGCTGCTTCAGAAAAGATTTAGCTTCTTTTGAGTTTGAGTCCACTTCTTTAGTCACTCTGTTGGAGGAAAAGAGACAAACCAGAGGCTGAGGAAGAGCTGTAGCCAACAGTAAAATCAAAGATACATCAAAGCAACACAGAAAACAGATACAAGAGTCTCCACATCCCCTGCAAAGAGATCACCTTCATCAGCTGCAAGCTGAAGAACACACATCTTGCTAAAATTTCATTCTAGTGACAAACCCTCTACATTCATGGCAGAAAAAAGGAAAAGAGTAGCTAATTAGAGCTGGGGGAGGAGGGGATTTTTTTTCCTTCCAACAAACTGGAATGCTTATTCATTCAAACAGGCCCGTCTCACTAGCAGCTACTAAATGCTCTCCCTCAGGTCACTGGGGGCAATTCCAGGCTCTTAATTGGGCTCTTGATTTCCTCATTTGTTGGTCTTCTGCCACCCACATCTTGCAGCCCACGGCACACAGGCTTGGCAACATCTGCAGCCCAAACCAGAGCATGAAAACCGGCTCTGGGCATGTGGAATGGGAGAGAAAGCTCTGACAAGGCAGAACGCGCAAATTTACTCTCATTTTCTAGTTAATTTTTGTTTGAGGCCCCGAGGGTGCAAAATATTGAACTTCAAAAAATTATAAATCAATGTGGCATCTACAGTGGGGAACGAATTATGAACATGAGAAAGAATCTCTAGAAAACCACTCAATAATTAATTGTTAGAAAATCCCAGCTACTTTAGCCCCTTCATTTACCATGACCTGCCTCCAGCAACACGCTTTTCATGCTCTCAGTAGCTCTTAATGAGGTTGCCCTGATTTGCCAAGCTAACAATTTTGCTCCCATGGAGCACAAGCCTGTGAGCCTCTCCAGGGCCCTACAGCTCTATGGGCACAGAGACAGCCTGACCCACAGCTCAGTCAGCCCAGAAGAAACAATCCTCCATCCCACCCTCCTGCAGCCTGAGCCTCCGGCTGCATCTGCTCCAGCAAGGATGTGCAGGCTCATCCCTGGTCTAGAGCATATGCTGATAAGAGGCTGAAAGCCTGCCTGCTCATGGGATCTGACGTGGCTACCAAGTCAGGCTAATCACTGCTTGCTTCCTACTCACCAACCTGACCCCACAACTTCCATAAAAAAACTAGGTATTAGTCATGGAGAAACCCCAGGAGCTGTAGCTCCAAAGGGGTTTCTGCTGGGCTGGCATCAAGGAAAGTGACACGGAGTTATCTGTTAACCCTGGAGGCACTGATGTCCTGAAATCTCACTTGCACACTAATGCATCCTTGTCTTCATCCTGACAGTGAATCAGCATCTGAAATTCTCTTTCTCCTTCTCCACAGACTGCAAATGCAATGGAAAAGGCACAAGAATAAATGCCTGTGCTGTACAACTGTTCAGCCTTGTTCTGCCAGCGCAGGAGATTAACCCCATTTCCCCCCTGCATTGTCACATGCCTTTCAAACCATGGCAGTCATGCGGATAGAGACAAATCCCACACTATGAATATTTAGAAGTGTTTGCTGATCAGATTGGTAAGGGAAGGGGTGGGAAAAGCAGTTTAGGAAAAAAAAAAAACAAACTTGCTACAGCATCATCACAATTTAGAACACCCCAAACACACCATCCAGTCACAGCCCTCATCAACAGTGGTCACATCACACAGCAGTAGCACACCAAAGGTTACCCTATGTCCATGGATTTCATTTGACAGGATAAACTTGGTGTCTTCATGCAGCAGTAAGACAGAATTCCCCCCAACCATGAGGGTGAGTTCAGATCAATGCAATCACAGAGTCTATTTATTTCCAAACACAGCATCTGAACAGTCAGCTCTGACCCTGCCTCGCTGAGAAGCAGCACCCTTTCTTGTGCACTCTGCAGTGCTGGCTCCTGGCAGGGTCCCTCTCCTGTCACCCCCTGCACTGCTGTGCCATCAGGGTGACTCCTGTCACCCCCAGCATGCAGGGAGCACATGAGCCACAGAGAGAAACATCAGGCAACCTTGAGCATGCAGGTATCTGACAGTTGTAGCATAGTAACCATGTGCCCTGGAAAAGACCCAAACTGCACTGGTCTCAATACAGCTACAGGATCTGCACTGGGGTTGGATCCCAGCTGTTGAACCCTGCATGTTTCTGGGCCTTGAAGAGTGTAGGACCAAGAGGAGGCAGGGGTCACTGAAAGCCTTCCCACTGACTCTGCTAAGAGATGACAGCCCAGCTCCGCTCCCACAAACCTACAGGAATCTGGCAATTAAACAGCTTACAGGACCTGGACACACAGCACTGAGCAAGCCTTCAAAGCCAGTGGCAGAGCTGGGATCTCTCCACTGGGCCCTTGGCCTTAACCTCCTGAGTATCTTCAGCCTTCTCCAAACCAGAGACAAAACTGACCGATGTCTCATCTACCAGCCAAGGCAAAGAAAGGCACAAGGCTAAAATGAAAAACAGCTCCAGGGATTTGCACTCTGACAGAGTTAGCACGCTCTTGCTTGCACCAGCACTGCAAGCCCCAGTTCTTGGAGAAGGAAGATGCTCAATCCCAGAAAGGGTGAGAAAGCAGAAACCTCTGCCTGCTGAGGCCCCTCAGCATGAAGCACATGATGCACAGGGAGGGTCTGGCACAAGCCTTCAATGACAGACACTTCAGCTATCCAGAGATACCAGACAGGTTGCTACCAAGGGTTTACTTATGCTTCGACACCTGCACCCTCCTCCACCTCAGGGTACCAGCAACAATGGCTAGGCACAAAATACAACACTTAGTTCCATTTTCTTTGCTGCCTTTGGCCTGCCAGCAGCTGCTCTAGCATATCGTTTTGGAGCTGTCCACTGCACAAATTCAGCTGCAAAGCTGCATGCAACCTGCTCCACCTGGACTGCCCAGCTGGGGACAGAGGAATGCAACAGAAATGTAATTAAAAGTGACCTTTCAAGGCAATTCCATCACAAGACCTACTTACTGCCTCATAAACTGAAACAAAAGCTGCTCTGAGGCAGGCTGCTGCTGGGCTGATGCCAGCAGCAACTCCTGCACCACTCCAACAGGAATGACGAAAGAGTATTAAAGAGCTTTACAAGGTATTAATTCAGGTTATGCACACTTCAACCTTTCCCAGATCTCAGGCCAGGAAGGAAAAAGAAATCCTCTGGTCTGCATTATTATGGGAGACAATAACTCTCTCCATGTAGAAACCAAAACAATTCTTGTTCTTCATGGGGAGAAATGGGAGTCATTAATCCAGCTGGAAGAAATCACAGTCATTACTAAGGAAAATTACAAGACCTTTCACTTTTAAATACTTGATAAATAACTATTTGCCTGACTGTTTATTGGGATGCTATTCACACATTATAATCCAGGAATAAACATGAAAATAAGTATATTGTCAGTAATAAAACAAGTAGCTAGTGTCTCGCCCACTAGCAGCCCCTTTAATTCACACACAAAACTACTCACTCTCATCACTTTTCACAGAGATTTCATTGCACTGCTTTGCTATTAAATTGCATAATAAGATTTCCAAAACACAGAACAGTTATTAATTTTTTGGACCATGCCAGAGCCTGGTAGCACAGATGATGCTACTGTACAAGGTATTGTGCAACTGTAAAATAGAAATGTCTTCCATATTTAGAAGTTATTATAAGGAAAACACGCTAGAAACTGGATCACAAAGTGCCTCCAATACTTACAGATGTCCTCCTTAAGACACTTCATCTCTGAACAGAGCTCAAAGTGACACCCAAGCATTTAGGCACAGCCATACCTACCCAACCTACTGGTTTGGTGCCCAGTGGTGATACATTAATTCCAACTTCCACTGAAGAACTTACCGCCACTCCTTTTACAGTTAGCAACTGAAATGCTGCAACCTACGTGCATGGAAAAGGCCCCAGTTATGTATGCTCAGCACCAAACCACATGAAGACAGCACACCTGCTGTCAAGGCTGTCCCAGAAGGGATTCCACAGAGCACTTACAGTACTGAAATACAGCATATTAATTTAAGAACAAGTGCTTGATCTGCTCACAGCAGTGCCCTTAGCCCCATAAACTGCTACAAGGAAGGAGGAATACATATTGGAATGAGCATTATGCTGACAAGTCCAGCTAATCTGCAGAAGGGGATTAAACCCAAATTTTCATACTTCAGTTGAGTGGCAGAGTGAGTCTAACACACCAGCTTGTCTGTTGCACCCTGGTCTTACACCAGGTGTAGAGCTACCAGGGGGTGAAGAGGAGAGTCCCAATCCATCACACTGTGGCACAGCACAACACCCACAGCCCAGCACTTGCCCCACTGTGGTGCTCAGATGCCTCCACTCCAGCTCAGCTGAATCCAGTCCTGCTGGCCAAAACCAGAACTTGCATAGGGGATGCCAAGGCTGCAGTGTGTCAGCAAAGTGCCCAGCTCAGCAGTGAGCAGCAAGGTGCCCTGCAAGCCCTTAGAGAAGTCCATCAGCAGAGCTTCATCCTTGCACAGAGGGGAAACGGAGGCAAGATAAGGGCAAGCTGAGAAAGACAAACAGGCATATCAAGAAGGCTTGCAGGCTAATATCTACAGTCTGCAGTGTAATAGCAACCTTATGCATCCCAAGTGCCAAAATCCCTCCAACTCACCCCCAAGTGGCTCAACACAGCTACATTCTCCTAACCAAAACACCTGGTGCACACCAGGCTGAAAAACACGTGCTGGTGTTTGGGTATAAGAGGACTTAGAGCAAAGAAGACAGTTAAAATCTTCAATCATAGCAGCACAAAGTTACCATTTCCTCTGACCTTCCTGCTGAGAAAGGGAGAACAAGAGTGGAAGCTGTGGAAAATGCCATCTCTTTACCACTTGTACTCAGGACACATTCCTCACTTGGGAAACCTGCCCCAGTTTAGACCTGACACACTTATAAAACTTTCCACGCTATCTTAATGTTGTTAGCTCTGGGGAATCACAGACCAAGGAGGACAAAAATGAGGCTAATTACCCTTTCTCATTATTCCCCATCTGTGTTTAGTCTCAGTAAATAGTCCTCCAGCCTTCTGGAATGATCACTTGAGGAGAAAATAATACTCATCTACAGGGGTTTGTTAAATAAAAACTAATCCCTTTTGAGCCGAGGAATATATTTTTTGAATATTTTTTTTGTGAACTTTTGTGCTCGAGCTGCAATGTCCCATGTGCCTTCCACAGACAGATACACTGCATGAGAGGCAATCCTCCAGCCTGCAAGGTCCTGAAAATGCTGGAGTGCACAGATTCAGTATTTTCCAGGAGGAAAGTAAGTACTCACACAAGTGAACCTCCAGACCACATCTGCCTGCACACTGCATATGTATGTATTTTATGTTGAACTAGCTGGTGTAGAGCAGACAGAGCTAAAATTAGTACATCCCCATCACTTTTCTAATTTCAAAGTAAAACATTGCTGGTTTTTTTCTGAAAGGGGGAAGACTATTCTCCAAACCTTCCTCTTCAAACCAGGGGGGAAAAGCTGTTCCCTGGGAAACTGAGCCTATTCCCTGAAGCAACAGAGACAAGACCAAGCTGGAATAACTGATAATTTTGTAGGCTGACTGGATAGGGAGAACAAGCTGACTGGTTTCTAGACAGAAGCTGCTGGCTGGTTTCTAAAAAGAATCAAATGTGATGAGAGCTCTCCTGGAGTCAGGCAAGGGCCAAGCTGCCTGCCTGGTGCTGCTCCTCACAGCAGGTGTGTGCTGCTATCCAAGCAGTCAGCCCAGGCTGCATCTCAAACCAATTCACCTGAGAACAAGCAAAGGTGAATGCTATTTTAACATCAATAATGCATAAGAAGTACTTTTTGACATCCACATCCTAACTTCATAAGCCTTGAAGGAAATGACCGATTTTCTGTCATCTCCTGTATGACAAAGACTCTGTGACAGATGCAAAGAAAACATATGGACAGTGCTGCTTCCTGAGATGCTGACCAAGCTGGCAGTCCCCTTTTGGATTTCAGCTTGCAGCTTCTGCAAGAGGCTCCATAAATCCAGAGGGAAGCAGCACTCCATTTATCAAGCTCCCACTGGGACTTGCAATAGGTAGAGCACGTCAAACACTGCTCTCTGGAGAAGCTGACCCACAGCCAGGGCACAAGCCTTCATCTTGTTGACCAGAGCCTTACTCACCCATTTTAAGCGTCTCCAATTATCAGGTCCCTTTTTGCTTCTTTGGATAACTATTCCCTTGGCCAGCTCCATTGCACTGCTTCAAAATCCTACCATGCATTAGCATGTCAGTCTTTGAAGCATCCCTATGTTTTAAATTGTACTTCTCAAAAGGATTAACTCACATTATGGAACACACCTCTGAGCTGAGCAATCCAGGTGAACAGATGAGCTGCTGCATGTGTGAGTGTGACAGTCCTCTGACCCTGTTAACCATGACCTGCAAATACACTGAAAGCCAGACAGATCCCTGCAATCCCCCAACTCTCACAAAGCAGAGCAGCACTCATGTCACAGCTTCTCCTGCTGAAGGAAGGAGTACCACAGGTATCAAGAGCCAGGGGTTCCAAATTCATTTAGCACTATGAACACTGGACACAAAGGTCACACAGATCACAACAGGAGCCAACACACACTACAAAGCAGAAGCATCCCCATGAGGGAAAGGCCAGACTAAGCTTGGCTCGGTTTGTAATGTGGTAATGAGATAGTAAGGCAGTGAACAGCTCTGCCTTCCCTTCGGGCTAACACAGAAACCCTCTTGCTTCACCATCTCTTAGTTACAGAAAAAAAGTAATGCATCTTGCAATCTGCACTTTCCAGCAGGGGAAACCCCAGGCCCAATGGCTGCAAAGCAGGCTCTGCCAGCATCTCACCAGACATCAAAAGCCCTTTTCTGAGCCTGGGGCTGTCAGGAATGAGCAACAGCTTGGAAGCAAGGGAAACAGGCCAAGCAGCAAAATGCTGGGACTAGATCTGAGGCCCCTGAGATGAAGGCATGAACAGAGGGACCAAAGACCCCCTTACTAGTACCAAAAGAGCCTGTGTGAGACCTGAATAGGTCACTAACCATCTTCTATTACCAGATTTTTAAAAGTCAGGAAACTGCCTGAAAGCCAGGTAGAAAGAAACAATGTCTTCTACTGGGGAAGGGTGTGATTTTTACTGAAGTACTTCCACACTAACTTACACAGAACACAGGCAGAATACACAGCGAAGAACCTGAAGACGAGAGAACAGAGTTTGTCACCCCTTTCTCAAAGCCAATGCAGCACCCAGCTACCCCAGTGCTTGAAAGACCAAGAAATGGAGGTCAATCCATCATTTTGGTGATGCTTTGAGACTCCTCCTACCTCTGGAGATCCCAGCTGAGCCTTCTTTTTCATCCCACTGATTACCAGCAAACCCACACAAATGAAACCAGCACAAACAAATTATTTCCCTGAAAGCATCAAGCCACATTAGAAGCCTAGATGAGTTTCAGGTGGGCACCTGCTCAGTCACTCTGGGATTTTCAAAAGCATGGTGAGATAAAGGAAGACAACAGGGGTCAGCATGTTGGTGAGTGCAGTGCAACTGTGTAACACTGCAAGTCACAGCC
This sequence comes from Entomyzon cyanotis, assembly GCA_024500445.1. Taxonomy (NCBI): domain Eukaryota; kingdom Metazoa; phylum Chordata; class Aves; order Passeriformes; family Meliphagidae; genus Entomyzon; species Entomyzon cyanotis. The sequence continues at coordinate 7,976,864 of JAKEPQ010000743.1, forward strand.
CCTCTGTGCTTCCGCTCCCCCATCTGAGCAGAAGCCTCACCTGAACATCTACTATTAAAAAAACGTGGACTAGACACTGTTCATTAGGCCATTCCCCTTCTCCAAGCACATTAAGCAAACTATAACATGATTTACATTAGAAGCAAGTGCTCTGGCTTAGAGTCCTGGCTAGGTTTGATGTTTATGCAGTTACAATTTCTGCAGCTGCCTCTGAGAAAGGCAAATGCCTCCTCACAAGTGAACCAGCACACAGCATAGTTCCTGCTCACACTTACTGACCTCATCTCTAGGCCACCGTTGTGCCAGTCAGCACTGCACAATGATACTATTCCCCAGGGAAATTCTGAAGCATCAGGGAATGGATGCACACAGAGGAAAGGTTATCAAAATGTGGCCCTGGGCCCATGTCATTCTTGAAAGGTAACATATTTTCACTTATTGGTTTCAAAAAAACCAAAAAAAAAAAACCCCCAAAAAAATCAATAGTTGTTTTTTAAATTGGAAAAGCCAATATAAACTGTGGATAGTTGAGGTATGCTTTGACCTCTAAGAAAAACAACAACATAACGGCAGAAACAGGCTGCTGCTGACACTCCATTATACCAAGATCAGCATTTTGGTGTTTGTTGGTAGAAAAGGAACCACACACTTTTTAGTCTGCCACCTCTGAAGAGTGGTTGCATTGATATTCCATGTAATTCTGAATGGATTGATTTGTTTTATGGTCCCACAGCATACATCTCCAGGCTTCTACTGTTCAGATTAAATTTCTGGTAAAATCTTAAAAGCCAAGGACTTTGCACTGTGCAAGCCTCCTTCAGAAAGTGGTATGCCACCAGAAAGTGGCTAGAACACATTTCTCTAAAACACCTTAGCCAAGGAAGACTGAGGATAAAATCCTGTGGACATCTGGCACCAGCAGTCAGCAACACAAAACAGAAGTCCTCAAGGAGTCTGAGCTTCAGAGTGGCTTTTCAAAGGGCCACTGAAATTCATTTGTCTTACTTTTTCTAACAATTCCTCGCTGCTGCAGTCAAAGCCATTGCAAAAAGCACATCAAAACATGAGTGATTTCTTCCTCTGCTCCTATTTGTTCAGTTCATTGTTTTCCACATCTAGGCTGACAACACCCATCCACCTCATCTGGTGGAAGCTGTGGAGCACTTGCTATCCACCTGGAAAAGAGGCAGGGCTTTCCAAATATCAGTCTTCAAGATACAAATTCTGGTAATGCTCACCTGTCTTCTCACTCACAGGTATTAGCAACACAGCAAAAGCTTTTTCAAAAAAAGCACATATGGAAGACATCAAGCACATCAACCTTGATCTGATGTGCACCACACCACCTACAACATCAGATGTCCACCCAAACCCCTTATCTTCCTCCTGATTTTAAGAGCTCAGCATTGCTCAAAATCCCATGAACGCAAACCAAATGACCAAGATTCACACCCAGCAAGAAGTGTGAGCATGCTGCCAGCCCTTTGCATTGATTCATCCACCGAGATCCCTGAAAAACATCACAAGGTAAGGAGAGAGTTAATGGTGTTATGTGCTCTCTCACTGCTCGTTAGCCTGACAAGTCTGACAGGGCCATGCTGAGATCACAGAGCAAGAACACAGATGGACAATTACACATTTTTAAAATTGCTCTCTGTGCCAGATCTGAATCTTGAGACTTGTGCAAGTCAATTCCCTGCTCTTTTTACCCATTCCCCTTGAAATACATTATCAGCAAGAGGATTTTCCTTCTGCTCTTCTTGCTTGCCAGGAAGAAGCAGAAGCATCTGCTATTGCTCACACAGCTACCTTAACTGTCTTCAAAGCAAAGCAACAAAATAGGTGACAATCTCCCAAACTCCTCAGCTAACATACCCTTTGTTTGTTAAGTTAATCACATTTGATTGCTCTTAGTTGTCATGTAAGGAGCAGGGAGGACAGCAGCCACTGATAAGGAATCAGAGCCTGAGCAAGGACCGTGGAAAGCTCAGGCTGTTCTCAAATGTCTGATCTGCTTCTCCTGCAGCCCCTTCCACCTGCTGTCTCCTAAAAATGATCTGGAATCAAGTGGAGGAAGCTCTAGAAGAGGACAGTGTATCCAGAGTTAAAACAGTGACCAGTCCTAGGACATAGCTGTCCATTCAACAAGAACAGAGGTGAGCTAAAATTAATAAAAGAAAATCAATACTTCAGTAAGGATAGGCAGCATCAAGAAATCCTGAAGCAGCAGCACTGTACAACTGCAGAGAACTGAATTATAACTTCACCTCCACTCTGAGGTGCACTTCTTGATGCAAGGGGATAAATCAGTCCTTTACCAGCTCTGCACAACTCTACTGAGGACCTCACCAAGATGAAGAGCCCAGCAGCCCAGAGAACACCTCAGATTGGGCTCAGGCCTCACTGTCCCACAAAACCAGGCCTAAGTTAAACCTGACAGCTTCATAGGACACCAAAAAAAAGAAACTGTCCATGGCCTGTAGCCCTGCCTGCACAATTCCCATCATCAATGGCATTCTTGTACAGAGACTCAGGGTACTGGCCAAGAAAGGGCTTTCATTAGCACACACAAGCCTCCTGACAAGCACCTGCTCTCAGTCACTTCACCTTAGCTTCTTTTGCCCAAAACGTCACTGCTCAGCTTGCTGGGAGTCCTGGATCCCAGACCATCATTCCTGGAGAAGACATTCTTGTGGGAAGGTAAAGGGAGCTGTGACAGGAACACCTTGTCAGATTTCAGGAGAAGAGCAGGGCTTTCCCCATTGACAGATGGAGAGTGGAGCCCTACCAGAGCTTTGCTTTGGCTGCTTGGTTCACACACACAGGGAAGCAGTTGAGATCACTGAAGCAGCACAAGCCACAGCTTTGCCGGCACAACACAGCACCACCAGCACAGCACAGCAGCTCTGGAGTACCAGGAAAGCATTCCCACCACAATAACCTGTGTAAAGCTCTGGCTTTAAACCACATAAACAAAGCAAGTGCACAGAAATACAAAGTTTCCAGTCTGGAGTCCTTTACTTGTAATCCGAGGTGTACGAATGAAGCGTGATGCTGAACACAGATCTCCCATTCCTGAATTAGCACCCAAGCCAGGCACCATTACTCCTCTGAACATCGTTTTGCTTCCTACAAGCCAAATTAAGATGTTTCAAAGTAAAATCTACTCTTGATAACAATCAATAATCTCATTCTGCTCTTCCCTCACATGTCACACTGACACCATGGGGCTGGACCAGCTCCAAGTACATGAGCTCCACTCTGCTGCAGTCCCAGCTGGTCACAAAGTTGACTTTCATGGAAAGGACACAGAAGAACCATTTTGATGTACTGAGCACAGCAGTGATTTAAAGAAAGCCAAGGACCAAACCTGTTTGTGGAGTGCTGAAGAGAAAACAAGCGATTACAAATCACAACAGTTAAACCCTGGCACTAGGGATGCAACTCCCTATTAATGCAAACACACATCCTGCACTGTGAGGCAAGTTCATAAACTAGAGGCTTCAAAGGAGCTTCAATCTTCTCTGCCAGGGAGAAACGGCTTGAACTTCCATTTAGATGCTGAACTGCCTTTGCAAATTGCTCTTGCTGCCCACAATTACAGCCATTTGGGTGACAGTCACCTGCTGCTCCTTATCTATTTAACACGAGGGAGGAAAGAAAAGCTGACAAAAAAGTCCCAGCTGGAAAGCACTGTAATCAGTTTAAGACTCTTTCTGGTTCCAGGATTCAACACCTTTAGTTTTACAAGGCAAAATTATATAACGTATTTTCTAAAATTAAAAGCCACTAAATTAAAATCTTCATTTGGTAATTTTTAATTTTAAACACTCTGAACCTAAAGTTCAGCATTAGCAACTGATACAAGCACAGACTCATCAAAACAGACATTAAGTGCAGCAATAACCTACAGGGGAGTTTGACAACACAAAGGCCTTTTACTATTCCAGTATAGCCCTGTAGCTAGAGATCACTTTCAAGATACTTCTGCTACTCCAATCAGGCAAGAGAGAACATACCATCTTCTTACAGGAGAAAATAAATTGTTTTGCAACAGGAGATCAGGGTTAAATGATCTTCTGGTAAGAGCTTCAGTGAGCAGACTGTGAAAATTTGTGCCCTGAATCTTTCACTGCTTAAATACTGATCTAAATTCTTCTCAAGCTTTCAAAAGCACAACACTCAACAGTAGCCTCAAACCATTTAGAAAGGGAAGCGACAGAGACAGCTCTCATTTCAGTTCCTTCAGTCCACAAATGCGCACACACACAACTACCCTGTGTTGGCCTTTTATAACCAACGATTTGCCAGCTGCTTCCCCAGGCAAGGACATCAGTGCTTGGTATTCAGAGCATTTGCAGACGTTAGGGTGGTGCAAAGACAACCTCCTGCTATTCTGAAGAAAAAGCAGCCCTCTGGCCCTCACCTACTGCCATTAGGGGAAAGTACCAGCAGCTGTGAGTAGCAAGTAGCACCCCCCTGTACCCTACCCACAGCTAACAGTGTAACCCATTTAGAGAAGCAAGATGTAGCAAACAACCCAGGAGTGTCAGTTCTGCATGTGACAAAAATCAAGGGGGCAAAAAACATTGAAGGATTTTTCTGTTATCAAAGAGCTAAAGAACGTAACTTTAACTCTGGTACCAGCAGAAAACGGTGCTCCAGACCTCACTGTAAAACATTCTGTTGCTGGCTCTGTAACCTATTGATACAATAACGGCTGTAAACAAAATATGCATTAGCCTTGGTGTTTGCAGAATTACTTTCACTGTCACCCAGCGTCTAGCTGTTGCCTATTTCATCAAAAATTGGTAGAAATTTCTAGTGATTCCACTGCAGTTTCCCAACGGAAACAGTCAGCAGTGAGCAGTACGAAGGACGCTAGAAAAGCAATTGGTGCAAGAAAATATGTCTTTTACTTAGTTACAGTCCTTAAGAAACTACAGATGAGATACTGGTGTAAAAAGCATAAAATCAGCATCTTAGGAGCCCTGAACAACCTCTGCTCACATAAGGCAACCAACTTTTCAAAGGACAGTGAATGAAGTGAATGAGGTTCATCAGTGAACAAACAGTATTCCTACAATCTGGCTTGCCCAGGGAAGTAGCAACATCCCTACTATGGCTCACAGCTCTTCTCAGATTTTTTGAACAGCTCAGGCAGCAGTGCTACCATGAAAAGCAAGAGCAGCAGAAGCCCCAGCTCTGCCTCCTCCTCCTCCAGATTTAGGCAGGGTGAGTGTTACCGCTGGGAACTGCTGCCCTCTGCTGTCACACGAAACAGGCCAAGTTAGTCTGACAAAATTAGGTATAATGCCACATAAAAATAAAAGACCCCATGATAAGAACCAAGCAGGTCACAGGGCAGTGAGACTTCAAGTGGATTTACACAAGCCCCTCAGATCTGGTCTTACACATTTATAAAACACCTCGCCCTTCTTGCAGCACAGCCTGAGAGGCCTCTTGAAATCAAAACTCAGCCTAAAGCATGATTTTACCCAGCCCATCCCCTTTGCTGCAGCTGTTTCAGAGGCAAAAGCATTCAGCTGTTAGTGTGCTCAGCAAAACACCTCCAACTGCCTGCAAGTCTTTGTCGTGGATTGTGAACATCTCCAGGTAAAGTGCCAGCCAATATCCTGACCCCAGCACAGGACCTGGACTAGCCTGAAGGAATGTGTTGGCCTCATCCCTGTGGGACCAGAGGTGCTTCCTTCCTTGACTCAACCTTCAGTGACAGTGCCACCAGGGAGCTCTGCCAGCCATTAGAAACACTGGCCAGATGGGGAAGCCTAAGTGAATTTGAATTATGTTTACAAATGTTTTGAAGTTGAGCAAAGACAGAGGTCTGCATATAAGGATACTCTGCAACTCTCAGGCAGTAAAATCTTGGCTTCATTTTCCTTGAGGTCTGTATGTGCTCACAATAAAAAAAACCAACCAGTGTAAAGGAAAGAGAAAACTCAGTGTACTCCAGAGCCCAGCTCCAGCCTGCCCCCAGCACAGCAGCACCCCAATTTGCACTGCGCCCACAGTGGACACATCACATCTGCCAACTTACTTGACTTCCTCACCAGCAAAATCAAATGTTTTGGTGATTGTCACTTTTCCTGAATCTTTTGGCTTCTCCTGAGACTTATTCCCACTCTTCTCTTCTTCAGCCTACAAAACACATGAAGGAGAAAGCAAAATAATGCATTTGTGGAGCTACGCCAAATTATCATTCCAAAGGGCTGAAGGCCCAACACAGACCTTGGGTAGCACTGCAATTTAGACTGGTGGTCAAAGCAAGTCACCCACAGACAAGAAAAAGGAAATAAATACCCCTTCCATCAAAATGAAATTCCCCATTTTTGTTCCAGGCTCTCACTGGAGCTCTAGGATCAAAACAAACTCAAAACAAAAAGTGAAATTTTAATAAATGTCGGAAGGAGCAAGAGTACACTGCAGTGGTTCAGAAAGCAAGCAAAAGCCTGGAGACTTGGTTCTCCCAAACTAAGCACCACCAGGTAGTAAAGCTGCCAGGGCAAATTCCACAAAAGTATGTTGCTTTTTACCCAAGAATAGAGAAGAACACAACCCATCAGCAGAAAAAGCAATGCTGATCTTCTCACTTGTCAATAACATCTCTTTAATCTGAGAAGGGAAAATCTTTATTAAGCAATTTGTCAACAATACCTGTTAATTTACTCAGTCACAGCTAGTTTCTAAAAGCACACATAAAAAACCTGAGAGTCCGTAAGTTACTAAAATAGAACCCAAATTCTTGTTCTAAATCAACCACATACCACAGAGATCTTCACGCAGACAACGCAAGCCCAAGTTAAGGTCACAAAGAGAACAGAGGAACCGCATGTCTCCATGAATTATTCCAGGCCATGGAGGAACTTTCAAAGACATGTCACATTTTAGCAACCTGCCCATAAAAGTAGAATTGCTCAGAAGACAATGTTCACTCTCTTCTTCCCTCTGACTCTACCTGTAACCACCTCAGCTGCTCAGCTAGTAATAAGGAGAAGCAGGAGGGCTAAGATGAAAGGACTCTTTTTCCAAAAGTTGCAGTCAAACATTACACAACTATACTTGCTCTGCAACCTTCCAACAGTCATAGAAAGAAGCTTCATACAGTCAGAACTGTACTCACCAGGCAGACCCCAGACTTCTGTTACTGAACTTTTTTTTTTTGGCTGACCATTTAAAAAATCCCCAAACTGCTAATTCTAGCAAGAGAGGCTCAGTTTTGGTACATTCTTCACTTCTGCTACCTTAAGCGTGAGAGGCTTTGCGAGGCAAACACATGCAGTTGGTTTTAGTGAGAACCAAATCTTTTTAAATAGCAACCACAAACAGAATTCTCTCTCCAGAAAAGCCTCTGCAGACTGAGAGCACCTTACTGGGGCTTACAGAGGACACAAGAAAGCCAGATTCAATCTTGCTACAAATGTGCAACATGCATCACCTTCCAGACCCCCTCAGGGTCACAGAGATGCCAGCACAGACCTCTCTTGTTTCCCATTCACACACAACACACAGAGCCTTTTTTTTTTTTTTTTTAAACTATTAGGAAAGGCACAGGCACAACTCTGGCCAAAGCTCATCACTCCTGTGTCACAAGAGGAATCCAGGACCAGGAAGAGAAGTCAACAGAGCTGCGTGAGACACTCCGAGATGCTGCCAAACAGCTCCAAAAGCAGCACCACCAGATCACAGACCTCCCCATTTGGAAGGAAACTCAGTCTGGCCCACCAGGGGATGCCAGTCTTACAAAGCAGAGGGGTAAGGGGCAAACCCAGCCTCTTCCCAGCTTTGTCTAACACCTGATACCAGCCAGAACTAAGATTGTGTTTTGTAAACCTTCAGGCCTTTCCCACACTCCCTGGGTGCAGGCCCAGGCCCCCATTACCTTCTTAGTTTGTGTCACTTGTGTGCCAGCCACTGCTTTGGGTTTCTGTCCTACATCACTGAGGAAACTGGCCCAAAGAGCATCCTCTTTCCTTTTTTCTTCTTCTTCTCTGCTTCTTTCTACTTGCTCTACATTATCCACTTCCTCCTCTTTCTGCTCCTCTCCATTCTGCTGAGCCTTTTCTTCCTCTTTCTCATCTGGCTCTAGTAAGAGACCGCCTTTCTTCCTCTTCCTGAAAGCAGACACCAAAAATGAAAGAAAAAACTTATATGGAGCTGCAGCAACACTATTCCAGAGCTAAACTGTAAGTTTGGGTAAAGCAACACAATATTTCGTATTTTTACTGAGACATTCAGTCTGGGAGGTGCACTCTTAACTTTGGGGGTGTAAGTATTTCATTAAAATATGCTGCTGCTCTGAAAATGCAGCAAGACTGATGCAGGCAGTGCCCCTGAAGTGAACTGGCCTGTGTGTATGTGTTTCTGTGAGTACATAACGTGCTGAAACGCTGGCACAGGCTGGCGAGGGAAGCTGTGGCTGCCTTATCCCTGGAAGTGTTCAAGCCCAGACTGGATGGAGCTCTGAGCCACCTAGTAGAAAGTGACCCTACCCATGGCACAAGATGGACTTTAAGGACCTTTCCAACCCAAACCATTCCAAGGTCCTGTGGTTTTGGGATAATGCAGGAACCAGGAGGGGAGGAGAACTTGGGCTAGACAGAAACCAACCTCAACTAAAGTGTGTATATATTTATATCAATGGGAGAAACTCCCATACGTGAGTGCTTTGCGCTTTAAAAGGTTAATAGAAACAGCTGCTGGGGAGGGTTTTCAGGCACGATGTCGATCAGGCCCCAGGTTCTCTGCTCCTGCCGCTAAACCGGATCGCAGAGCAGCGTTTCCCGTCCCCCCGACCCTCCGCGCAGCAGCGCCAGCACTGGGCCGGATCCGCACGGCCGTACCTGCTGGCGGGGCGGCGGGGACTCCTCCTGCCGCGAGGCGGCCGCGGGCTGTCCGCCGGCTCCTCCTCCCGCACCAGCTCGCTCTCATCCTCCTCGCTGTACTCCGCACCTGCAAGCACAGACAGTGAGCACCGGGACCGCCGGGACCGCCGGCTCCCGCCCGCCACCACTCACCGGAGGGCACATAGTCGTCATCCTCGGCCGAGGAGTACTGCTCCGACTCCGACTCCGACATGGTGCGGCCCGGCCCGGCCCGCCGCCTCACGGCACCGCGCGCCCAGAGCGCCGCTGCCTCCCGCGGGCGCCCCCTGGCGGACAGGAAGAACAGCCGCGCCTCCACGCGCACAGGAAACAGCGAGAAGAGTCCGCCAGTGGGCCAGAGCGCCCCATCAGCGGGCCAGAGCGCCCCACCCGCCGCACCGAAGGCTCCCAGCATTCTTTGCGGCCCACCGCCGTTCCCATGGCAGCGCGGGGTCAGGGCGGGGCCAGCTGCCCGGTGGCCAGTGTTGATTGGAGATGAGCTCTGTCTGTCTCCTGACAACGCTTCCCATTGGCTGGGATGGTCGGAAGGAGGAGGGCGGAAGAGGCGGTGGCGGATGGCGGCGGCGGGGCGGGTGCGGGGATGGAGGGCGGCGAAGCGGGCGGTAGCGGCGGGGGGCTCCTGCAGCAGATCCTCAGCCTGCGCCTCGTACCCCGCGTGGGCAATGGCACCACCACCTACTCCAGCCCGCTCTCTACCTTCCCAGGTACCTCCCTGCTCGGAGCGGGGCCCGCCCGCCGGGGCGGCTGGAGGCCCGCGGGCCCCGGGCCGCCCTCACCGCCCTTCTCTCCGCAGAGATGTGGTACGGCGTCTTCCTGTGGGCACTCGTCTCCTCCCTCGCCTTCCACGTCCCGGCCGCGTTGCTCGCCCTCTTCACGCTGCGGCACCACAAGTACGGCAGATTCATGTCCGTGAGCGTCCTGCTGATGGGCATCGTGGGACCCATCACCGCCGGCACGCTCACAAGTACGGCAAGTGCCCCGCAGTATCGGCCGGGGGGATCAGAGGTTGCCGTCGGGAGCGCGTGGAATGGCGGTGTTCCCCGGGATGGAGATTAGCGTTCTGGCTCTGTTTCCCCATTGCCCCACGTTTGAAAGGGTTGGACCATACCCCATCTCGAGCCCTGTGTCGGGCATATCAAACGTGCCCATCGGGTGCAGAGCCAAGGGGGCTTTCAGATTTCTGAGCACCTGGAGGATAATCTCTCAGAGGTTTGGTGTCAGTACCCAGAACTGGGTAATTTTTACAACCCATGGGCTGTGGGTAGGGGTTCTTGTGGCAAGGGTATGTCCCAAACCACCCTAACCCCACATCTGCTGGAGGCTTCAGCAGAGGTTCATCACTAGCTCACCCATTGCCACCAGCATGCACGGGTTACAGGCTGAGGTTTGTCACACATCCCCAGCCTAGTGTTCTTGCTTGCTGGTGTGCAGGGAGGGGTTCAGACCCTGCTGTTCTCTGCCCCAGTTCACATCCTGGGGCTGCCCCTTCATCCCTGTGGCAGAGCAGCTGTCTCACATTCATGTCTCGGCTTTTCCCCCTCTCCACAGGTGCTGCCATTGCTGGAGTTTACAGAGCTGCAGGGAAAAAGATGATTCCCTTTGAGGCCCTCATTTTTGGCGTGGGCCAGACATTCTGTGTGGTGGTGGTTTCGTTCCTGCGCATTCTGGCCACTCTGTAGCTGCTCTGGAGAGGCTGGAGAACACAAACCAGAGGGGGAGTGAAGGACAGCTGCCTCAGAACAAATCACAGGGAGCACAGCTCCAGCCATGTGCTTCTTCCACTGATTGAAGGAATTGGGAGGGCTTGGTCCTTCCTCCAGCGTGGCTTGAAATTTAAAAATTGTGAATTTTGTTACTTTTTGCTAACATTAAGTGCCAAGTGAAACTTTATTTCTCTGGAGGGTAGGAAAATGGCTTCCAGAGGAGGAGACCTGGGTACCTTCCACTGGTGATGAATTGTGGTAATGGAACACAACTAAGATGTGACACCAGCTGTGCTGGGCTAGGAACAGGACCAGACTGACATCATGTCCTCAGAGCTCACTCACTGCTTTGACCTATTGTTGCTTTGTTTTCAGTGAACCTGAAGCTCATTTAATGTCAATTTTTTAAATTAAAAAATTAATTGGTTTTCTTCCTAGTCCAAACTTTTTAATACCAGGTCATAGCCATAGTGAATTTGAGAGCATCGAAAGAAAAACTCATTTTACATGGATGAGAGGGCAAAATTGTGTCTGGGAGCTCTGGCTGTGAATGCTGCACAGGGGAAATGACTGGTATTAAAAAGGTTGCTGTTTTTGTGAATTTCATTACAGTGAAGCCCTTCTGGCCCTGTGGACATTTTGCCCAGAGGCAAAACCCAGAGGAATAGGCACTCCAGAAATCCCAGGGTGTGCATGTGTGTGTGCACAGCTTCTCAGGCTTTGAAGGAGACCTGTGTTTTCAAACATCCCCATTCTCCTTTGACTTGCTGATGCGATTCATGGTTGTGTGGTGGAACTGGGTGTCTGCACTGATCTGGAAACATTGCTGGCCAGCTTAGATAAAATTCCTCATGCTGCTGAGAGCTGCATGGCCAGGCTGGGTTGTGACCTGGGGCCTCCCCCCTGTGGGGTGTGCACTGCATTTTCAACATCCAGCTAACAGCATGCCAGGGGTTGGGAGAGCTGCAAGGCTTCTGGCAGGAGCCTGGGTGATTCCTGTGTCCATGTGAACACAGCCCCAAACCAACCCTTATTGACAGGTGGTACTGTCTCCTCATGAATTGTTTTAGTTTGTTTTGGTTTTAAATGACTTTTAACTAATTGGTAGCTCTGCACTTGTGCCCAGAGTTGTGCTACATGGCTGGGGCACCTGAGCAGCTAACTGGGTGCTTCCTGGGGGCTCAGTTCTTTGGGGTAGCTGAGGTTGAATTCCAGGCATGTGGCTGGGCAGTGTAGCCACCCCTAGGGGTTGGCTGTGGTCTGTCTGTTCCCAGCTCACACCATGCAGGAGGGACAGCGCTGTCTTTGTCCAGCTTTTCAGGGGACAGTTCCCATCTGTGTCTTCATTGAATTCCTTTGGTTTCCAAATCAGCTCCTTTTGTACCTGCAGCATTTCTTAATGCCATTTATCTACTGTGAGCCCACATCCTCATGGCTAAATGACTGGACATGGCACTTAGTGCCATGGTCTAGATGATGAGGTGGTGATCAGTCAAAGCTTGGACTCGATCTTAGAGGGCTGTTCTAAGCTAAATTGATTCTGTGATCTTTCTACAGGGCACTGTGTTTATAATGGAAAAGGGTTTCTCTAAGCACAGACTTCTCAGGAGTTGTCTGCTGACAGCAAGAGGTGTTTTGTAGGAGCTATGTACTGAGATTACTCTAAATTTTAGCCCATGGTAATTCAGGGAATATAGATGTGCATTTTAGGAAATAATTTAATGTGAGTCCTTCTCCTTAGATGGGAGAGGTCCAAGTGGTGTAACGTATACTAAACCCTGGATCTGTGGAGGGCTCTGTGTGCTGTGCTGCTTGTAGAGAGCCAGTCTTCCTGCGAGGGCAGAAACAGTGAAAAAGCAGGAATAAACTCTCTCTCTTTTCCCCTTCCCACTTCATATTTCAGCATGTGTACAGAGTGCACAGTTTAATTTACAGGAATTATCCTGTGTTTTCCTGGATGGATTAAAAATATCTCATGGAACTTGGATCGGGTAGGTCTGGCTTTATCTTTCAAGTGTCACAGAAACCAATGTCCCGAGCACCTGCTGTGCTCTCCCTTACCCTGCCCCGGTGCCTGGCACCACTCAATAGCCATTAAGCTGATTGCAACTGAGAAAGCACTTTATCCATGTGCCCCATGGTACAGCTACAGCAAGAGCAGGTTTCCTTGCGGGAACAGCTGAGGGGTGCAGGACACAAATGGGGCCGTTACAGAGCTCAGAACAAGTGAAAAATTGCTCAATAAAAACACTCAGTGCTGGGTGAAGTGAAAACCTGTTTTCTAGCCCTTGGGATCTCCCAGAGTCTGTTTTGAGGAGGTTCTGGTTTACTTGAGTTGGCAGCTTGACCCTGTTTGGAGTGTTTGGAGTTGGCAATGTCTCTCTATGCCTGTATGCTGTGAAATTTTCAGGGAATTCTTGCATAAAAGGTGAACAATCAGCTGATTTGTCTTGACAGGTATTAGAACAGGGGGTGAGTTTTTTGTGTTACCTTGGTGCTCACAGAACATCTTCCATTCTGCTGGCTGCCACTGGCAACCTCCCTCTCCAGTAAACCCAGAGCTAAACAGGAAGGAGGAATGGCCTTGAGTTGAAGCACCAGATGGCAGTTGAAGCACTGGTGGCAGTTTCCTCCCCTCATTGGTTTGGCTTTCCCTTTCCACTCCTTTATTCCAAGTGAGGCACATGGAGGAATCCCTTCAGTTTTCAGCAGGTATCGGTAGACTTTGCTCAGTCAAACTTGCCAAAAACTGCAAAGAGCTGGCAAAAACATCAACACCAAGGTGTCCCAGGCTCAGCAGTGCTGTGAGCCTCTGCTGGGGAGCCCAGCCAATGCACTGGTTAAGGAAACACCTTCTGGAGAAGCCACCTGCCCTGGAGGAACACCTGCTTACACTCGTGGCCCTGCTCCCTGTGTGTGACATCCCCCCTGCTCCCACCTGGCTTCGTCTCGCTCACAGCTTCAGCTGTCATGAACAAATCTTTGTATGATTGAAAATTCTGTAAATTTTATTTTTCTACTGACACTTCTAATCCTGGTGGTGATTATCAGTAAATTCTGTCACTCTTGAGGTGAATGAATGTTGTGTGTTTCTTCTGCAGCTCGACAAGGGAGCCTGTGTTGTGGTTTTGGAGATGAGCTGCACTCCTGCTTTGTGTGGGGCCATCTGCACCAGAAATGTCCTGGTTTTGGTGGTTAATGTTTCCATTAGGAGCTGGACCTGCACCTGCAGCCAGGCACCACAGTCTGAGATGTCACCATGAGGTGACATCTTGGTGCTGCTTAGTTGTTGGGAACAGGCTCAGCTGTTGTCCCTGTCCCTGAGGGGACATGCTGGGGCCCTGCAGCCCCTGGGCTTGATGCTGACCTGCTTCTGGCCCCTGGGGCTGTTCTCACCCCAGGCCAGTGGCTTTGCTGGTGCCAGCGTTCAATCCCTGCACACCACTTGTGCTCTCCTGGGAATGCAGGTGCAGGAGCCCACAGCTCACCTAGCCTGGCTCTGGTTAACCCCGGGACAGAGCAGGGCCAGCATTGCTGTTTACTGATGTACAACCTATAGAGCCTGAGATGTGCCCAACAAGTGTTTGTAAGAAGGTGGCAGGTGTGCCTGGTAACCACCCTGTCTTCACTGCTCCCCCAGACTCCCAGAGGATCATGGTCCAAGATGAAAACTGGCCTGAAAAATTCACATCCCGAGTCGTGAGGGATCCAGGAGGTTTTATTGGCAGTAAAAGGTCAACACATTCTCTTGGTTTCCTCGTGTGAGGATGACAGGGGGTCTCAGGTCCTGCGAGAGGGTCTCGAGCCAGGCCATGTACAGGGAGCTGGGGCAGCGGCCCTTCCTGCCGATGGGTGGAGTGCTGCAGCACAGTGAGGGGCGTGAGGCAGGGGGGTTGCAGGTTATTGCAGGTTATTTCCCTAAAAAGGGGCAACACCACATCCTCCCCCATGACAGGACTTAGTCTGGAGCCCTTTGTGTCTTCCATGGGCTTTTTCCTGTGGTGTGGCACCATCCCACCACAGCATTACGTGTCTGTGCAGAATCTCCCTGCCCAGGGAGTGGTGAACATCCAGAGGGACCTTTCCATGGGGCAAGAAATGGGTGTGAGGGCATTGCTGGCACTTACATGGCTATGAGTGCTGCATCCCGCGAGTAATCCAGCAAAATCTCATTCAGCCTCACTTGTCGGAGTGACTGCAGAGCAAAGAGCATTGAGAAACACAAAATAATGTTTCCAGAAAGACTGAATTTTGTCTAAAAAGCAGGAGACCCTTTGCAGGACATCCCCCCACACTGGCACTACCTTGGCTCTATTTTTGTCAACCTCCTCATCAGAAATCTTCCAGGGACAGCCCTGCCTCATCTCATTCACTGTGGCCTCATCTTTGAAGCCGTCATTGAGCCTGAAGGGAGCGATGAGTTCATCGAACCTCTTGATGCTGCAACAAAAGCAGACAGTGCCAAGGAAGAGGGTCTGGGAAGGTTTGGGGGTGCTGGGGAGGCAGGGGGAAGGGGAGGGGGTTGGTTACTGCTCTGGCCGGGGTTTCTGGTTGATGTCAGGGAGGATGTGGACTTCATGGAATCCAAGGCGGAACTTGCTCAGCAGAGAGACAATCCTGATGAAGGGAAAAGGACATATTTTCCCAAAATTAGCAGGGAATAGTAGCTCTGACAGGGACCTGCCACAGCAGAAAACCCTGCCATTGGCCTCAGTTTGCACTTTGGGTTTTCCCACTCTGCAACCACATGGATTTCCAGAGAAATGAGGTAAAGCAGCCAGGCCAGAGCTCACAGATCCCATTATGACAAAAACTGGGAGCACTTAGCAGGATGGGAAGCAGCTCCTGTCACCACCCACTGGTCAGTGGCGGTGGGCAAGTGGCTAAGAGGTGCAGTGGCCGCCAGCACTTACGCCTTCCTCTCCTCGTCCATCCTGTTGATCTGCCCACCGACAAACACACGGATTTTGCACTTTCCCCACCGCTTCTTGCGCCCCATGAGGTAGGGGATGAGCAGGGTGAGACCTGTCCCCAAAACACCCGATGGGAGACGCAGCAGTGACCCCTGGGCTCACCAGAGCTTCCTTGATGCCAAAGGCCGGGGATGCCCTGGCCCCATTTGGCAGGGACTGAGCCCTCCTGGGCACTGTGATAGAGGTGTTTGGCTCGCATTAGCTGGACAGATGGAAGGTGAAGGTTACCTCCATCATCAAAGAGCCAATAAATGTCGATGGTCTTCTTGCCCTGCTGGCTCTGGAAGATGGTGCTTGCCTGCTGCTCACTGGCCAAGGCGGTGGGGTCCACTGACGGGGCAAGAGGTTTCCGGTGTCAGCAAGGGGCACTACCAGCCACAGATTAAAGGCACCACTTCCTCCTGGTCCCAGCCCTGCTCCCCATCAGTGCTTGAAAGCCCTGCTCCTGCCCACAAAATAATCCTCAGAGCTGGGGATGCTCCAGGTGGCCACAACCTACCTGTGCCTGGGGCTGCTCTGCTGCCAGTGCCATTCTCGATGTGCTCTGCCACCTCAAACGTGGGGTTAACTGAGGAGGGAGGAGAAGAACAAGGGCAGCACAGCAGTGCCTAACTGTCCCCATCTACTTTGATCCCAGCACAGGAGAGATGTCCCGCCAAGACTGTGACCTTCTTCAGACATGGTGGTAGCTGGCACATCCCACAACTCCAGCACATCTCAGAGGATCCCCAGCCACCCAAAACCACTTACCATGTGCCTGCAGCACACGGGAAACATTCAGCCCTTCCTTCATCCGCATTAAGCACACACCGTACTTGAAATCGAAGGCATCGCTGGAAGGAGGGAGGAGAAGGCAGTTAATGGGGGGGTGGCACTGGACCTTGAGCACATGGCTGCAGCCATCAGTGACCGCCAGGTGCCAGTGTCCCCGCAAGGTGGAGGAGCCAGCATGGCCATACTGCAGGATGCCCACGTAGTCCTCCAGGCTCTGTGGAGATGCCGTCCGCCAGTTCCTCTTGAAGCCCAGCACCAAGATATTAGGTCTCATCTTCCCAAGGCCAGCAGCCTACAGATAGATGTCCCCATGAGACCCCTCTGCAGGGACAGACGGACACAGGTGGTGTCAGTCCACTCAATGGGGGAGCAAAGGGGAGTGCCTGGAGGTTGTGGAGGGTGGTCAGAGCCCCCCCCAAGCTGTGACAAAGAGGAGGGACCCTGCTGGTTGAAGGCCAGTGATGGCTGTACCTGGATGAGCATTTGGACACCACTTCTCAAATCCTGAGCCACCACATCTGTGTAGAAAGCTTTGATCTTCCTCTTCATTAGCCACTTAGTGTGGCCGTCTGCCATCAGCCGGGATTCTGGCATCTTCTGCTTCTGCGGTCCCTGCAGGAATTGGGGGCAGGAGCTCAAGCAGCCCCTTCCAACTGGTGGTCTTGCCACCAAGGTCCTCTAGCTCCTCTCTTCCCAAATCATTGGCAACCTCCAATGCAACCTCCCACTGCACACATGGGAGGTTGCAATCACAGCAAGAAAACCAGTGAGTCCAGGGAGTCGACAGCCAGTGCACACAATCCCAACAGTCCTGTGGGTGCAGATGAGCTGATTCTTACTGCACCCAATTGCTCTGGAGACTTCAAGGCTGCAGGACCCCCCTGCCCTCTGAGCAGCTACTTCATTCTTCCAAATCTTTCACAATTCATTGGCAAAGGGAAGCCATAAGCCCATAAGGACATCCTGATGCTTCACCAATATTGCTTAACAGCTCACAGAGGCTTCCAGTTGACACACTTCATCATCCAGCAGCACACATGTGGGCATTGATATCTCCACCCTGTGAGCCCACCAGGATACAACTGGATTTCCCAGCCCACCACCGACAGGTGGCCAGAGCCCCCAGGACAAGGAACCAACCAGTTTCTGCAGGTGACTCACAATCAGCACATTGCCACAGAGCATCAGGCTGAGGTTCTTGGTGAAGGTCCCCACAAAATCCACCAGTGCCGGGCGGAAGTTGGGTGGGCCAGTCAGCACCAGACACTGTGGTCTGCAGGGAGAGGAAAGAGCAGGTGAGGGATGGTACTTTGGTGCCACCGAGCCTCTCTGCAATGAGCCGTGTCTCTTCTCCCATGCCTGGCCAGCAGCAGCTATAGGGAGAATCTTTAGAATGAGAAAACATTATGTGGCCTGAGGGTCCAGTGTCACTCTTTGTTCTTTTTATAACAGGTGAGACCAGTGTCTGTGTCTGCCTGGTACAGGGAGGGTAGGGTTTGGCCAGCTTTCCACCTCTGCCGACATGGCACAGACATGGGATTTTGGAGACAGACACATTTTGCTCTAACTCCTGGTTACTGAGGGTGGTGGTGAGGATGTGGCCATGGGCACAAAGCCTTCCTGGGTTTACTGGAGACAGGAGCTGGCTCTTCATCCCACTCCCTCTGTGCCCAACACTGCAATGAGCTGCCCTTGCCTGTAGTTCTTGATGTGCTCATCCACTTCGCTCAGCCCCACGGAGTAGTTGAGGGCCATGTTGTAGGAGCTGGCTTGCATGGAGGAGCCCCAGTTGACATCTGCATGGGGAAGATGGATTAGCAACGGGGCCAGACACCTTCTGGGGCATTGCCAATGCCAGGTTACCACCACACACCTGGCTTTTTGTAGAGGACATATCCCAGGAGGAAGATGACAATGCCGAAGGCAATGAGGGCTGCCCACCAGGTCAGCAGGAACATGATCACCACTGAGACAGCGGCTCCAAAGAGCGCAGCCCACTTGCTGTAATACCGAAAGGAGGGTCGCCAGCCTGCACGCAAACACACACAGCGGCTGCTGCCGGGATGGGGAGCCGGATGGGCAGCTGGCCACCGCAGGGCACGGCGTGGTGTGGCACAGCCCACCTGGGGAGTTGGTGATGGAGGCGTGGAAGCAGCTGAAGTTGATGAGGGCGTAGGAGCAAAGGAAGAAGTTGGAGATGATGGGGGCGATGGCATTCAGCTCAGCTGTGGGAGGAGGAGGAGGACAGTGAGCTGTCAGTGGTGGGGACTGAGCCACCCTGCTGGTGGCAAGCCCAGGAAGGTGCTGGGGCAGCAAACACTTACCGATGAGGATAAAGCCAATGGCAATGACATAGGTGAGCATGTAGCCACGGATGGGCTCGCTGTTCCTCCCGTAGCCCTTCCCAAAGAAGCCGATGAGAGGGTAGAGCTGGTCCCTGCAGAGACACTGCAAGGAGAGATGCCATGGGGACAGCAGGCTTTGCCAGGGACATGGGATGGCAGTGCTGTGGTGGCTCTTGCATCCGTAAGAGCAAGGGCCACCCTGGACACATGTCCCGTGTTGACGGCAGCATCCTCCTTGGCCCGCAGCTGCAGAGCCCTACACCAAGGAGCACCACCCACAGGAGCTGGGGTGTGCAGACACACCACGCCCTCACCTGAAAGACTTTGGGGGCTGAGACAAGGCAGGCCAAAGCCGAGGAGAGAGTAGCGCCAAAGATCCCTGCTGTAATGAGGGGGCCAAATCCAGACACCATGCTCATACTCTGCACAAAAACCATGGGATCAGGAACCCCAGAATCCCTGGTGCACCAACCTCCACACCAACCCTGAGGGACTGGCACCTGGTAGTAGTTGCTGAGCCCATATCGGCAGCTCTGCTGTTGGGCACAGGCGGTGAAGTTCCAGCCATAGCTGCAGGCCAATCCCTCGCAGCCTGGTGAGCCCACAGCCATGCTGTCATTCAGGCTGCCCGAGGCGTCTCGGACCACACAGGCACCTGGGGGGACACACAGGGTGAAAGCAGGGCTGGCATCTCTCCATGGATTCATGAAGTCCAGCCCCACATCCTGTTGCCTGTGACAACCCCCAAGTCCCTGCCATGGAGCTGCCCCACTGCACAATGGCTTTGAGCAATGCCATGAACGCCACTGCCCACCCAGGACAACTCTGCCCCATGTGGGGGCAGGAACAAGGTCTGGCACCTGTGGCACTCACACCAGGATATCACTGACAGTGTCCACAGCTTGCTTCTGGTTCCTATCCACTTGCATCCTCCCAGGCCACCCATTTTGGGCAAGGGCCAGCCCACCCACCCAGCCCACTCACCCACTGCTCCTGAGGACATGCTGCTTACCGATGGTGGCGGAAAGCACCAGATAAGACACAGTAGTCCAGAAGATGGCCATCAAGGTGCCCTTGGGGATGGCCACAGCAGGATCCTGCCCAAAGGAGTTGCAGAGATATGTAAGACAACTTTCCAGCAGCACTGCTAACATGGAAGTTTATTTGTGGCTGCTGTACAAGAGGAATTTTAATTCACTGTATCACAAAGCCACAGAGCATCTCCTGGCTGACCCCCCTCTCCCCCCCGCAAAGTTTCCAGAAGAAATAAAATAGAGTCTAATGGCTGGATCAAAATGAAAGCCCCAGGGAAAACAGGGCTTGAGCCCTGAGAAATGCTGGCTCAGACAGCAACAGTCACAACCCACCTTCAGGTCACCTGAAATGTTGGCCCCAGCCAGGATGCCGGTTGCTGATGGGAAGAAAATGGAAAACAAGCCAAAGAAGGAGCCCTCAGGTCCACGCCAGTTGGGCACAAAGTTCTGAGCAAAGATATCAGCTGGGGAGGAAGCAGAGGAGAAGCATTTGGGACCTTCTGGCTGCTTTTTTCCTGGCTGAAGCACCTCATCACTGGCTGGAGGCATAGTCCTGCCAGCAGGGACCCCACAGGAGGGGACATTCTGCTTTTAATGACATCTCTCAGCAAGAAGCACCTTCCCATAGCAAACATCTCCCCCAGCTGCAGCAAAAGCCAGGCTCCAGCAATGCACTTGGATCTACTGAGTGTAACCCCAGCCTGTGGTGGACCCACCTCTGTAGCTGAAGAAGCCCTTTGCTTGCTTCTCAGCGGTGGCTGGGATCACTGTCCCCACCAGGTAGTTAATGAAGGAAACCAAGATGACCAGGAAGAAGAGGATCTGTGCCTGCCAGACCAGAAAGAGACAGCTGAGGGGTTGGGGGTTTGCGCACAGAGAGAGTGAAGAATGCATTGGGAGAAACCCTTGCCCGTTTCTGGGGAGCTACAGGCATCCTCTGCTCCTCAGATGCCTGGTGGGCAGCAGGAACAGCTCTTATCAGCCCGGGGGACTGATGTGAGCAGGAGTGAGGGTTACCTTGGCCTCCCACTCCATGCCAGCTAGGGAGATGCCCAGCAGCACTGTCACAGTGACAACCCCAATGATTCGGATGTCGTTGGTGGGGTCCACGATGAGGGAATTGTGCTCCTGGGGAAGGGGAACCATTCACATTGTGAAAATAACCCTCTTCCTTGCCAAACCACTGATTTGTCCATGAGTTTTAGCAGCCACCGTTTGATTGTCAGTGGTCCAATGATAACACAAATATTGGTAATCAACACAGGTTGTGCAAGGAGAAGGTGGGGATGGAGGAGTAGGGAGGGGTTGGGACCCAGAGGACACAGAGACACTTTCTTACCTGCAGCAGGTCCCGGACAGTTTCAGCAAAGCCCACCGTGTGCATGGCCACAGCCACCGCGTTCGCAAAGGCAAAGATCAGCCCGATGGAGCCGCCCAGCTCCGGCCCGAGGCTCCGCGAGATGAGGAAATAGGTGCCTCCTGAGGCAGCAGGAACACCCCATGGCATTACTGCCTCCCCCATGTTTTTGGGGTCCCCCTGCACCTCACAGCCTATGCCAGGAGTTTACATCCACGGGGCAGCCCCAGAATAAAGAGATACCTGGAGTGACCAGGAGGGAACACACTACCTGACTTCACTTTGCCGTTGGTGGATATGGCAGAGATGGACAAGCCGGTTATGGTGGTCACTGTCACAGACATGAGGATGATGAGCCATGTCAGGGCTGTGGGGAAAGGGCAGCGCTACATTCCTGCACCCCCCAGGCCCCCAGCCTTCCGTAGGAGCCCCAGCACCCCTAGGTGTTTGGGTGATGATGGGCCCAGAGGCACTGTCCAGCCCGTGGTGAACTGCAGCACGCACCAATTCCTGCCTGGGCAGTGATCCAGGGCAAGCGCAAGTAGAGGATAACTCCCCAGATGTTCAGCATGCAGCGAATCTGAAGGGACAGAGGGGAACTGGCCATCAGAGCATTGACATCTCTGCTGCTCCTCAGAGAAAACCACCCCGCCGAGGAGGGCAGAGAATCGCCCAGAGCACAGGGGCAAAAAACTTGCAAAAAATATCGGGAAAAATGCAACAAGGTTAAAATGCTTAGGGGGTGGGAGGGCAGGAGGATGCTCCATGTGGGATGGGTCACACTCACCATGACGCCCTTCACCCATCCAAAGCGGACAGGTTCTTCTTGCACAGAGGCTTTGCCTGGCTCTCCTTCTGCCTCCTCCAGCCCAGCCTCCAGCCCAGACTCTGGCAGGCCATTGCTCTGCTGCAGGTCAGACACCGGCGTGCGGAGACGGCCCGGGTCAGGCTGTGAGACAAGGGCCAGGCAGGTGAGGGTGAACTGCAACCAGCCGTCCCTGGAGGCAGTGCTCTGGTTGAGCACACAGCTGGAAACAGCTGGGTTCTCTGGCTTCTCCCAGGGCCTTCTTGGGGATGTGCAGTTGGCACAGCACCAGATATGACAGCAAGAGGCAGGAGACAAAGTGACACACCCCAGACACATCATAGGGACCAGCAGCATGGCCAGGGGATACCGGAGATGCTATGGGTACAGCCAAGCCCCCGTTACCTTGAGGATGGAGTGCAGGTCAGCCAGCGAGGGCCTGCCCTTCTTGGGGTCGCCCACCCCCTTGCTGTTGGCATAGTGCTCGTAGGCAGGCACCACGTCCACCGTGTTGTAGCCGAAGGTCCTGGTGCAGAGGGTGCTGCTGGACAGGTGGGTGGGCTGGGTGCTGTCACAGCCGGACCCCTCGGTGGGTGTGTAGGAACCGCGGCTCCCCTCCTCCATGCCCAGGAGGGTGCTGATGGTGAAGCGGCCACTGCAGCGGGCCGGGGGCAGATCTGGGATGGGCAGCTCAGCCATTGCCCCTGCCCAGGTGCCTGCCAGGTGGGGGACAGGGTGGAGAGGGGCTCGCTGCCTTTATACCCCGCAAAACTGGAGCAAGGCGACCGGCACACACCCACCACTGATGCTAATAGAGGAAAGGAATCAGCCTGAACCACCCCGAGCTGGTCAGGGGGAAAAAAATAGCTGGAAGGGATACCAAAACCACTGTAATGGGCATCACTGCCTCCCAGCACTCGATGGGGGCAGCGATAACGGATTTGAGATTAAGTCCCAAGGACAGATCAGCAGAGAAATGCAGCATTGAGTTTGCCTCCGGCCCCGGCCCAGGAACATTCAGTTCCCACAGGGATTTATTATGGAAAAAGGGAGCAAGACTCCCACGCACCCTCGTCCTTCCCTGGGATACTGCCCCAGACCCGTCACATCTTGCAAATCATCTTGGCTGGTCTCCAAGATACTGCCTGTGGCATTGAGCAGGGCCGGATGCGGGGAGGGGAATGGCCTCTTTATCTCCCAGTGAAACCAGGGGGAAGAGGGGAGTGTGACATCAGGGGATCTGAGGAATGCCCCTACTGGGACTCAGATTCCAGGTGGCTGGAGAGGTCAGGGTACACAGAGCAGTGGCAGTGTGTCCATACTTGTCCAGGGCTGGGAGCTCTTGGTACCAGGCAGCAGAGATGCCCATGGTCCCACAGCCCCCTTCCCCTCCCGACCCAGGGACAGGGCACCACTGAGCACCCAGGGTTCAGAATCCCCCCAGTCCCATCCCTGATTTAAAAAGCCACTTAAACCCTTGCTCACATCACACAAAATGAGCTGAGGCTGCATGGCCGTTCACCCCACAGCCACAGGAGGCGAGGACAGGGGGAGGGATGGGCACCTGTTACACCCCTGCAGCCCCTGTCACATGTGCCACGAAAGCACTTACTGATAAGATCAGCAAAGACAGCAAACAAGGCCGGCAATAAAATTTGAGGGCAGCCCATTGGAATTTCAGCTCCGTGTGGCTTTGCAAGTTAATGGAAAATTGGACCTGCCTGCCCTGCTGCCTCTGGCTGCCTTTGCATTCACAAATTTTGACCTGATTTTTGAGGACTTGCTCCAGCCCCCTTGTTTGTGCGAGAGCAGACGGCCGTGATCACCCAAGTCCCGCACACCCGCTTACCCGGGGAGCTGAGGACAGGCAGCCTGGTCTGCATCCACGTGCTCAGCCCTCGCAGCACTGCAGAGCACCTCGGAGCCTGGAGAGCAGGGACATCGGTGAGATGGGGGCTAGGAAGGAGCCACACCCTAGCACCTCGTACAACACCCCCACAAAGTGGACACCAGCTTCCTCTCACAACAGATGCGCCAGCAGACTCACACCCAGCAGAAATGGCTTTATTTTAGAACCTCATTGTTTCATCGAAACCGCTGATTTGCCCAAACCAGCACAAATCAGTCTCTTACGTAGGGGGGGAGGGTGGTGTCTGTTAAACACAGCACGGTCAGAGATGCTCCGGAAGAGACAGGAGAGCTCCAGAGGCGGGCGAAGAGCGAAGCGAGTGGTATGATGCAACCCTGGTGTAGTGAAATAGCCGGATTGTAGGAAGCGCTTGTCGTCGGCCTGATTCACAACACCAGCTGCAGCAACAATACCGGGGCCGAGCGGCGCTGGGAGCTGCGGGCAGGAAGGGGAACTCTGCAGCACCTCCCTCCAGCCCCTCCACTCACAGGGAAGAGGTGCCAAGTTGTTTCTGCAGGGCTTTCCCTCAGTTTCCGATTCCCCAGTTTGTTCTGGCTATTAAAAGTATCAAATGAACCCAAAATAGAGTTAAGCAGAGAATGGTGCAGTGCTTTACACAGCTTCTTTAAAAGGACTGCCAAAATGTTATATTACTAAAGGCTTTAATGAGGCTTTAATTGACCTGTTTCCATCCTTGTGGAAAAGGAAACCTACCGCCCTGAGTGACACAGGACACACGAACGATGCAGGGGCTCAGTGCTGCAAACCCACCATCATGCAGAGCAGGACTCAATTTCTCAGCACCACAGAAAAGGAAGCCTGGGAATAGAAAATAGATGGTTATTCAGCCAACTGCCAGTAACCTTTCCCAGTGGGAACATAGAGGTCATCTCCCATCTCTTCCAGACACCATTTCCATTCTTCCAACTTCAGACCCAGAGAGAAAGAAGACAAAAATGCTGGTACAAGGACACAAACAGGGGCAGTATTTGAGTGCTGTCCCACCCCAGGGACACAGAACTGGAATTAACAATATCCCCCTTCCTTCTTCAAGGTTGGAAGGAAAACATTTTGCTTCTTTGAGAGGCTGGGGTGACCAGGGTTGGGAGAGTAACAAAACCAAAAGAAGTTCATTAAATTCACTTTTTCTGAATTCAATTCCTTCAGCCCCTGCAAGGAATAAGGTCCAAAGCGCTGTCTTAGACAAACACAGCAGTAGGAAATGGTGGTGAACAGAGAAGTCACCTCATTTAGCAGGTCTACTCTAGCCAGAGGGTCTGGAAAACACAACAAAAAATCAGATTGAGATGCAGAACCTGTATTCTGTGGGGAAATCCAAGAAAAGGCAGAGGAGTAGGAATGTAACCCACAGGCTGTAGGCAGTACCCTGACTATGACCAGCATACTCTGGGGTAATGGTGAAAATACTTAGAAGGATTAATTTTGTTGTGCGGACTAGGAAAAGCTCACAGAGATGGCTGAGAAGACAGGACCCACTGACACTAGCTCTCTGATAGTCTTTAGGAGGCCCTCAAGGCACGTTTCAGCAGTATCAATTCCCACAGAAGCTGACTGTCTTCCCTTAGTTCAGTGTAGTTTTTACCAGGTTAACCCTGGACAGAGCTTTAACTAATTTTTTCCCTACTGGACAGGTAAATAGTCACTGTAAACTTCTGATCTATCTCTAGATTTCCCTGCAACTCCCCGGTAAATCCAGACCACATCATTCAGCCCTCGTTCCTTGGAGGAGGTACAGCCTGTAAAGCCTTAGGAGCTGCTGTGCTGGTGTTGCAGCACGTGTGGATGTTTCAGAACCAGAGAGCCACGCAAACTGTGGAACACAGACCTGGAGACTGCCTGCCTCTGCTGCATCCACACCAGAGCAGTATGTCACATGCTCTCACAGCAAACACCTTTTCACTTTCTCCTCTGATCTCCTGCAGCAACACAAGCTTGAGCTGTATTTGACTCAAACCAATGAGTCACCAATGAGGGGTTAGTCTTGCAGTAGGAAAAAGCACATGCAATTATCCTAAATTTAATCTGTACTTTCTTCTCATATGAAGAGCAGAGCTCCACTGACTTAGAGAAGATTTGTCAGTTTTTACTCAGAATGAACTCGGCTCACATGAACATCCCCAGCATTGCCGCACACTGTGCACTACTCCCTGCTGTAAAGGGAGTGCTTAGTGACCCCACCTTTAAACAGGCTGTACCAAACACAAGCTATGCATTTAGTGACATCCCAAAACACCCTTCCAGCCCATAAACATATTTAAAAATGACTAAACTTGTAAATTAGCAAAGTCAGAGCATGATGATACAAAACCTGAGAGAGCAGAAGCTGGTTGTTCTCTCCAGCAGAATAAGCATGAGGTAGAGGGAAAACAGGGACATCTGGAAAACCATGGGGGTGCCTTATTCAGCAAAGCACCAGTATGTGCGTCAGCATCTACCTCAAAGCAGCAAAGCACTTGAAGTCACGGAGAGAAGAGTCAGGTTTGCCAGAGCCAGGCCTAGGCACTGAGGTGGAACCTGCCACTGCAGGGAATGTGGGAAGATGGATGGGCTGTAACATGCACCACCTGCACAGACCTGAAGAAATCACAGGGCAATCAACAAGTTATAAATTAATTCCAAGTATCAGTGGCACTTTTTTTATACCCACTATCTCCTGTCTTGACTGAAACAGGGCTGGTCTACCTGGTTAGTCTCAGGACCTGGACTCCCTGGGGTTTATTTCCCATCTGTCCATTACAGAAGCATCATCTCGGATTTTGAAAGCATGAAATAATTCAGTTTCTGATTAGCTTAAAAATGGACCAAAGCCTGGAGTCACAACTGAGCACAAAGGGAACAAACTATATGCAGACATCAACCTTCCCTTTTATCAACACCCATGAAGGCTGAGCAGCACCAGAAATGTGCTACAGCCATCCTTGAAGGGCAGATAGAGAAAGGGCAATGTGCTGCTTATAGAAGGTTCCCTGGTTCAACACTGGACATCACATCATGCCAGTGAAGAAGCATGATAGCTCTCCTGAGCAGGGCATAGGCAAGAGACAGGAGAACAAGGTCCTGAAACCGCAGCAGTAAGAGATGAGCCCCAAAGGACTTCTGTCCCTGCATGAACAGTAGATCAGGCAGAGGTAATTACAGTGGGAAAGGTGGCCTTCACCCCTCCCAGACTCCAGCAAACATTGTTCCTCTCTTGCTCAGGTCAGTGGTTGCCTGAGGACAGGTGCAGACCTGCCAGACTCTCTGTATGGGAGGTGGTTTGATGCTGGGAGTAACTCGGGGACAGGGGCTGAGCACCAGCAAGGAAAACACAGGAGCAGGGTCACCCTGCAGGACTGCATGTGGGGCAGCCCTGGCCCCACCAGGACTGTCCAGAGGGGAAGGTGCCTGTTCTCTAGGGGATGGAATCAATTGTTAACTGACACATGCCAAGAAGCTTTTCCACACAAATATGCCAGAAATGTTAATAGCCAATACAACTTCCCACACTCACCTGTTGACAAGTTTGTTAAGTGATTCTACCCCGCTCCCACCCCCAAATAAGTCCTTGGTAACTCACCAACTCCCCTTTACTTGCAGGGTGTTGTCCAGGTCTCTCTCAGCCTTCAGGTGGAACAATCCTGGCCATGCTACAGGAGCTCTCCATGCTGTACACAATCCCTAGCTCTATCCACTGGGAACCCAGCAGCTGGTTTGCTAATGCTGTGAGACATGGATTGGGGTGGCTGGCAAGCCCTTTGCTTCCTGTCCAAAAGGTGGATAAAACTTATGCTACAACATTTCTGGTGAAAAAAGTAATTAGGAAATTGTCATCAAGTCAGTCAGGTATTCTTCCATACCAGTAAACTTAGATATTGCAAAATGGAGATGAATTCTCTCCCATGATAGCTAGTAACATACAAAGGCTGAAATCAGCCCCTACGTTTTGCTGCCTGGTCTGCATTCCAAACTCCACATGTTCTCCTATCCCAGTAACACAAGAGGGTGATACAGCAGTAGGGGAACAGCAAGAGTAACCATCAACGTTCCTCCCATTTCGTTTCAAAAATATGCAGTTATATTAAAAAGAAAGCTTCTACTGTAACACACTCCTTGGGCTTTCACACTTACTTAATTGTAGCTCAAAACTTGGAAAGGTAACAATTTTTAAAACCCCTTCCTTTTGTAAGACTCAGGCTTCCCACTAAATCAACACTAATATCCACCCACGTCCAACACACCCACACCTGGGCCTCTCTGGTTCAGCTTCCTCACTTCTGGTGAACTTGACAGGGGCCCACTTGGAATGCAACTGAATAAAAACTCACATGCTGCCCACAAAAAACTCTCCTACCAAAATATACCTGTTTCCAACCCTGCAAAAGCTTCAGCAGAGCTCCAGGATGTGCAGGGCTGTGAACACCTGGCTCAGCACAGAGGGGTCTGTGCAGCACACAGAGCTCACCAGCAGCAGCACATGTGCCACACGAGACAACAGGATGGACTGATGGCAGTGTGTCACAGCGGTGGGTGGGGCACCAGACACATTTTCAACACTTAACATGCACTCAAAACCCCCTAAAGCTTCCTAGCTGTACGCTCCTGAAGCAGTAAATCAAAGTTTTCTTCTCCATTTCCTCTCCTGCTACAAAATTCCTTATTTGTGTCCCTACTGCAGAGCTATGACTTCTTGCTCTGCATAGCCCATTAACTAAGAATAATTTTCTAAATGCAAACCAATTGAAAACAAAATTAATAAAAACATAAAAACACAAGAATCAGTGAAAATGAAAATGTCAAAAACAAATATCAAAACCAAAGAAATTTATTTTTGTCAACAAAAATACAGAATACAAAATGACACTGGTCCCATGGGCCCTCTGAACGTACTAAAGACAGGCACAGGCTGCTGCAACCCCAGCCAAAGCTGATCTGCTAATTCATAAGGATCTCCATTTGCACCAGTCTTGCGTTTGTGTCTCCCGATGTTCTGTATGGGATCATCCCAGCAAACATTATCAGTGCACGAGCTTGAGACTGAAGTTGCTAAAAAAGAGAAAAACAAAGTACAGCTACTTTAGTATCAAAAAACCCCAACGAAAGCTAAGTTAGACATGAGCTAAACGCCTCTTCAAACAAGCACATGTAATCTTCATTTCTCAGAGCTGTTCTCTGGAAAATGAGTCTCTCTGTCTTGAAGGAAATCCAATTATTCCCTTTTCCAACCATTAAAAGCATGTCAAGTTCCCCTTTTGCTTAAAAAATAATCCCATTTATTTGAAAATACCTAAGAAAAAACATTTTCAACAATGTGGGGCACTGCTGTACTGCAGCAATCTTGTAATTCCTGCATGAAGTGGGCTTCCCAGGGCAACAGGATTCTTTCCCACCTTTCCCACAACAAATATAAAGTTGATCCTGTTAAATGTAGCATTAATGTTCTCAAAGCAGAAGCACCAAAACCAAATCAGTTGCACACACACCTGGAGATCTCCAGCATCACCTACAACATACCAATCTCCTCAAAGGCTCTTGACACCAGTAACACAGTGAATGCAGAGGTACCAAGCCCACTCAGACCTTTGCCTAAAGCAACCAAACCCCTTCTTGCACACCAGAACAGCTGAAGGAATTCAGGAATAATTTGTTTCATCTGTTAAAACCATCAGTAAAGTAAAATGAAAATAATTCCAATAATTGGTAAAAGTCAGGAGAATACAAAAAGCCCCCAAATCTTTATAGAAAATTGCTCAGACTGCTTTAAATGCTAAGTGGGGTTTCTTCATAAATATTAAGCATCTCGAAATTACTGCACCAGAAGATCCTACTGTTCAGATCTTGCTTTCACCTACTGACTGCAGGGAAAGACAAAGGTTTTTTAGGTTGCTCTTGACACCTGAATGGTAAATCTGACAGCAGGAACTTACAAACTGAGAAGTGACCGAAGCCCATTCTATGGTTGGGAACTGTTATGAACACCATCCCTGATGCCTCCTTGGCCAATTCCACCCTTTTTTCAGGGTGATGTTAAACCAGTCTGTTATTCAACAGCCACAGAGAAGCTTTGAAGGCTGAAAAATGGAAAAGCTGGGAGAGTTTTCCCAAGAGTGACCTAATTGCTAACATCTCCCAGGACAGTTTCCCTCCCAGGCTGTCAGTTACTGCCAATGCACTGGCAACTTAACAAGGTGGCCTGGAAATCACTCACTCTGTTCCAGTCACAGTCTCCCAGTCTGTTCCCAAATGTGCTACACAGCGAGGCTGTGTAATTATGTCTGAGCTGCTGCTTTTCAGTGGAGGTCAAAACAGGTGGTAGACAAAAAAAAATCACCTTAAGGTGTCCAACTCTTTGCAGTAAAGTATTAACAGGCAAAAACTCTCACCATGACTAAGAAGGGCTGAGGAGCAGTGTGAGTTACTGTTCTCTTTACCTTTACAGTAGCAATGATACCAGAGCTGGCCTATTTTTAAAAATCAAAACAATACTTTGGGAAGAACAAACAGAGGTTTGCAGAGGTTAAGAGCGGCCTGGAGGTCTAGGTGTTCTATTGGCTGTAATTACTTAATGAATGTTAGAGTTACTTGTGATTTTAAATAAGACCACAGATACTAAAAAAAAAAAAAAAAAAAAAAAAAGAACAATTCCATTCCATTCATTACCTAATTTTGCCAAGATAATGCCCTTGGGCTGCTCCAGAGAGTTCACCACCCCGGATTGGGGCGAGGAGCATATGACATTGCTGTCCTGCACTCACAGCATCTGGGTCAGGGCTGTCTCTGCAGCCGTGGTTTCCAGCACAGCAGGCTGGGCCCCCTGAAATCTCTGCCTGAAATCTGACAAAATGGATCAGGCCAAGTGGGACAGGACTTTGCTCCCTCATTCCCAAAACTAATTAATTATATATATATATTAAAAAACACCCAAAAAAACTTAAAACACAGCTTGGGTGATTTCATTCTGAAATGAACACAATGCAGAAATGCCATCCCTGACCCCAAACCTGATCCTTCCTAAGTAAAGTCTAGTCCATCTCCAAAGTGGGACAAGAGATGTTTAGCAGAGAGATTACTGGGTTCAGGGGGGGCTCCAGCAGTAGTACTCCTCCTCTCCATCCTGCGGTTGCTGCCAGGTCCATGCTGTTCCTGCCAAAGTCCCACCCACGGCAGCAGGATCCTGCTCAGGGTGGTTGGCAGAGCAGTGCTTGGCACCAGAGAGCAAATTCAAGAGCTCTGAGCTCCTCTCTTGGGGACGCTGTTCCCCTGCTACGTGAATAAGCCTCAGAGATACAAAGAGCTACTGTCTTTCCTTCTGATGAACAGAGGGATCTGAATCTGTCTGTTCTGATGGTTCTAGAGAAAAGCCAGGGATTTCAAAGACCTATTCAAGGAAAGGAAATTTTTCACTTTCATTGTCTACCTGGCAATGTGCTGAGATTGTTAAAGCTTCTGAAAGGGCCTGATTTCCCCATAAATTTGCTTCCCCAGAGAATATGGAAAAGCTGCCCTTCTCCCAAGGAAGTTCAGGAGACAAATTCTTGTCACACACAGTAGACTGAAGCTCATGTCTGCCATCTTTGTCCAGGTGAATGAGATTTTGCTGAAGAAACACCTCTCTCCTCACATTTGTAATGCCCTCATTTCTTCCCACCACTAAAATTCCCTAAGCTGCCTCCCAACTGAAACAGTCTAGATTCCCTGCTCCTGCAGTCTTGGAAGAAATTCTTCAGGGTAAATAAAAAGGGGAACACATGCTAAAGCCATTCTTATCCTACCTTCCATGTGCACAGGCCTGGCATTTTTCTGCATTTGTGAATTTTTAGGCAGACGGGAGCTACAGGGAGGTAGGTTTTTTCCTCTTGCTAATCCTACATCAGCAGATTTATGCTCCCTTGTGACACTACAGTCACATAGCTGTTCTCTTATCCCCTCCCTGACAGCAGAGGCAGAGGACATCTGTCCTCTCTGATGGCTAAGCACAGCTTGTACTGCACAAGGCAGCCAGAGACCTGTGACTCAGAAACCCCAGGTTCCCAACATCACTGACACCCTGCTGCCGTGAGATTCCATCACAAGGCCAGAAGCTTGATTAACAAAACTTAAAGCCTGAAAAAACGAAAACTTTCAAGGGTTTTCAGCAAGGCACATCATCAGTTCATTGCCACAACTGTGACAGCATGAGAGTGCAGAGCATGTTTATGAAGCAATGCTAATACTGAGCACGCTGTGGATATGATACAATATCATGGTGGCTTCCTTCCGCACAAACCTCTGCCAGCAAAGCTGCTAATCCCATCCCCAATCAGCCCATGGCATTCATCCTGAGCTGACACCTGACAGCACTCCACCCCTGTGGAGGTTATAAATGCATCTACATGAGGCGCAAGACTGAAATCACAAAACCAAAACACAAACAGCTCACTTGGAAAGTGAGGAGCTAAGGCTGTTTGCTCAGTGCCAACCTTGTGAAGCCACACAGCATGTAACAGACTGTGTTAGCCTGGGACTTCTTCACACATGCAGAGTTTAAGGTGGGAGAAGCCCAAGCAGCATGTATCCACCTCCAGTGCTGCTGATCTAGAGTACAAGCACTGTTGTAAGGCAGGATCACATAGCCCTTGCAGACTGTGCCCCAAAGAGAAAAGCTGTACCATTACTTGAGCCTTTCATTTTCCTATGTAATTTAAAAATGCTACTAAGACTTCTACCAATATTGCAATTTACAGATCAAAGGCACTTTTGCAGTTGACAAAAGCCTGCAATAAAGCTGGCTATGGCCCAAGTTGGTTTTCACTCTCAAAAGGAGTTGATATTTATTTTCTAATCTGTTAAGATGGGATGAATAGCCTGGCCCTGGTTTCCAAGTGCCTGCAGCAGCTTTAACATACTAAGAGTTACAAGACCAAACCTGACTGGCGTTAAGCTCAGAACCCTTCTGCTCAACCCTGCATGCTGGCAGGTGGGTGCTTACAAATCTGGCTGTGTCATTTTAAACACTGCCTATTCTGCAGCTTGCTGAAGGTGGAGGCTCCAGCCAGTGGCTTGGGGAAATGCTTCTGCACCAGCTCGAGCAGTGAGGTCAAACCCACTGCTGTCCTGCATTTCAACAGCAGCCAGAACAAGCACTGCTGTAAGCTGCCCACTCCACTGCAGGTGCAGCAGAACAACACTGGTGCTCACCAAGGGGATGTGCTCAAGCATCTTGGTGCATCACCCTAGAACACCTGGAAAACATTGGCCTGCATGACTAGAGAAGCAAGACAAGGGGAAGAGTCAAGGAAGGCCTTTCCACCAGAAGTGGGCACTTACTCAATGGAAAGGAGTGGCAATCAGGTGCTTGAAAAGCAACAGCTCAGTTGTCAAGCCAGCAACATCAATCATCCCAGAGACACTGCGCTGTCCCCATTTCTTTTACTATCTATGATTCCACTAAGAAGCAAAGTGAACAGTTTTCTCTTTCTAGGAGGTGAATAAATAGGTGTGATATCTCCATTAGCTCAATGTAATGTATCACAGACTCAGAATGGCTTAGGCTTAAAGGGATCTTAAAGATCATCCAGTTCCAACTTTTCTTTACACAAAACTGAAAGCATCAGAGACCAGCCTTGAGACTAAATAACTAGACAAGTTCAGTAGTCCAAGAGTCTAAGTAACTCAGCAAGCCAAAAGCAAGACCATTAGATTCACAGTTACTTGAAGCCCAATCTCTTGAAACCAGGGGAACAGGACATAGGAAAACTTGTCAGACAGTGAGGATTACATTCTTACCGAATCTCTGTCTTCCATTACCCGCTGGGGTCTCCCAGGAGTGGTTGGGCTTGTGCCTTTCATCCTCTTATACTTGGTGAATAAAATATTCATGGTTGCAAGCAGGACCTCAGACAAATTGTGCTTGATCTACACAAAGGAGGGGGAAAAAAGGACATATTGCAGCCAAGAGCAGGTTGACAGAACCATCAGCCTTGCTATACAGACTCTTGTAACAGTCATACATGTAATGGTTACCCCTGCTACGACTGCACCATCCAGCAAAAACACTGCCCAGGGCTTTGAGACAGACATGCCCAATGGCTGCACAATCATGTTTGCTAGCAGCAGGTCAGATAATACCCAAAGCACCCAAATACACACAACTACTGCCTAAAAAAGAAGTGTCACCCTCCAGTTAAAACAGCTCAAGAGCAGTAACAGCCTTCCAATATGCTTCATTTGCTAATACACAAATCTATTAACTCCTGTACTTTAAAGGGAAGGAAACAAACACCCTACAAATGCTTAGTGACCATTAAGAACACGGAAGAACTAAGTCACCAGCAGGTTAGAAGTTTTCAATATCCTGAATTCTTGAATCAAACTCAGCAAATTCAGGGAGGCTCCAATCTGCAGATGCCTTCTTCAAAATGAAGACAGGATTTCTGGGTAGGGAATTCTAGTGCTCAAAAGTGCAGTACTAAGGAGAAAAAGTTGCAAGCCAAGAGTCTACTTGTACAAATTCAAAATAATCTCATCCTTTTTCTCCATTACAGAATAAGAATAATGAGATGACAAGGTTTTAAGATCCTTTTAACAAAGCAAAGGGATTTAGGAAGCTAAATCCAAGACTTTACTTACTTCATCACTGAAATTCCGGAAGGCAGCAACTCTCTCCTTGACGCAATCTTGGCTAAGAGGTACAAGCTTCAGGCGTTCAATAATCTTCAAAAAGAAAAGCAGGAATCAGGACAGATCATCAGCATTCCATATACCATATACTAATAAAGTGTGGTTTTGAAGCGTTAATGAAATGCTTCTGGTTCCATTCAAGAGAAATAATTTCATTCTCATTTACTCGTTTATCTCCCCACTTTGTTGAGCAACGGGAATATTTTGATCAATGTCTACAAAATAGCTCCAGGAAGATCACCCTGTTTATCAAGCAATAGGGAAGAAACACCTTTTTAAATTCTTGTAACATTGCAGTCCCTTCTAACTCATTAAATACAATTTTTGAAGTGGTGTTATTTGAGACATTCTGGGCTTTCAAGGGCATTAGGAAGGCTACACTTCAAACAGAACTCTTGAAACTTACATCAAAGGCCCTGTCAACGTGACCAGCGTGATATTCATCAAAAAATGTGATTAAGTCTAGCAGAAGGTAGAACGTGGAGTCAATGGATTTCTTTGCACTTATCCCCTGCGCTTTGTACCTGAAAGAAATTGTGTTACAATTTTATTGTGCAAAATGGCAACCGTTTATAATTGTGCCCTTGCAATTCTTGGAAGTGGAGACATCAAACTCAAGGACAGAGGGCATTTAACAAAGGACAGCTTTCATTTTCCTTAACCAGGAGGCATAATTTTCACAGGTTGTGGCTTTTAAAAAACAATTTTAATCACTTCCAGTTTTGCATCAAATCCAGCATTTGTTTCCTTTAAATGTTTACATTTCCCACATTCGTGGGGAAAGAGTGCCAGGCAGCAGAGACCTGCAAGGCAAGCTCTGTACAAGCATGTTTAACATGCTGTTTTACAGCAGACAATCCTCCAGCACAACTGCCTGCTTCAGGCAAGAAGTTAAGACTTAAGGATTAAGTGCTTCTGCATGCTCTTGGGAGCTACATTGGCTATGGGATGAACTGGAGGGTTGCCTGCTTTCACTCCTAACTGCATGAGGTCACAAAGAAGCTCCCTCCTCAAGGTTTAACAGCAGGAGTGGTGCTGCAGATGTGGAAGCCAAATAGCCTCTTGGCCTTTTTGTTGGGTGTCTCCCCTGCTCCAAAAGCATCACAAGAACACACAGGAGGAATACTGCATCTGTACAGCACTGTTTGCAGGACAGTGCACAAGGAAAAGCCCTGTCTTACATTTAACTGGCAAGAAGATGTGCTAGTCAGAACTGCTCTGGATTTGCAATCACCCAGGCCTGCAGCTGTGAAGTGGCATTATTGCCCAGTAGTATTTAGTGCTTTCAGACAGATCAAAGCATGTAGCAAACCAAAGCCCATTACAGTCTTTGCTGAAGCTTTAACTCAAGCCATAGATCTAATTCTCTTTAATGTCTGCCACCAAATCAGTCTCTCACTAAGTCAAATGGCACCAATTTTCACTCGATCCCAGCCTGGCTAAATGAAGGAAAGGCTGACTAGAAGGAGTGACTGGCAAATGCCACTTGTCAAAAGGAGAAAGGCAAAGGCCTCTGATGGAAATCAATATATTTCTGAATTTTTTTCCCCCAATTTCAAAGTGCCAGCAAGTGGGTTGGGTTTATTTTTATTCTCTTTGCAGCTCAACGGTTGATAAAAACCACTAAGGCATTTCTCACAGGTATCCACATTTTGCTCTAGTAAAACACAGGAATTGACCATGGCAGTCACTGTGACAAGATGCACCAAAAGGCGATGATTTTAAAAAATCATGGACATATTTTCAACTACCACCTTTCAGAATCAGGTTATTCCCAATTTCTAGCTGCTAGTGAATATTAAGCACTCATGTCTCTCAAGCACATACACTAACTAGTATACAGACACTGCAGGAGACATTCCTTTCAGTTGCTTCCTTTCTTTTCTGGACACCACACAATATTTGACTAATATATCAGGCTGTGGAAATGAGGTCCACCGCTTGCATTAGCCATATACAGTTCATCTTACATATTCCATTTTTAGCTTTCATTAAAGTAGCAGTGAAAAATGGTTTTCAGACAGCTCCTGAACTACTGTTACAACTCAGAATTACTGGGTTTCTAGCTCTCTCTTAATACTATTTCAAACAAGTGAATTGCATGCAACAACTCTGTGAATGTTAAAATATTTTGCTTTAAAAATAGTATAAAACATACAATTCATTACATTTATTGCTCCTTAGCAGACTCTATCTCCAGCTGGCAATCCTGATTCACCAACAGATAAAGCTTCTTCTTCCCAAATTTACCTGACCTGCCCCTGAAGATTTCTGTTTTCAGTATTGCAAGCCATCAGGAGCAGGACAAGGTAAATTCTGACCTCTTCATTGTCCTCTAAATATACTGCTGTAGATGCCACAGTCCAGGCTGCAGAAACAATGTCAGGAACTAATACCCACAGCACTGCCAGACCCAGGTCAGGTTAAGGTGAATCACCCAGTCCTACCTTTACCTGATTCTTACCTCTCAGCAATGGAATGGGCCATGTTCTTCAACCGCTCCTTGTTTGACTGGGGAGTGCTGATCTGGGGAACCACTGGACTGAGGAGCTTGTTCATCAGTTCTAAAACTTTGTCAGGGTTCTGTTGGCATTAAAGTCACACAAATAAAAGAAGCATGATGGAACTTGGTGTCTTAATCTCACTGAAAAAGCAGAAAACTCTCATGCAGTAGTGCCTCCTGCAAGCCCAGAGCCACTTCCTTCCCATAAAGAGTCAAGATCACATTAGCTACAAGCAACATAATGCTGCTGGGTCACAAGGAAAAAGCATTTGCCCCTAGTTTTTCTCTAAAACAGTGGTTATGGTTGTATCCACTTTTATTTCAAAAGGAACTGAGTACTTGTGGCTAGCACAGGTCTTTCCCATGAGAATTCTTTTTGTGTTTTATAAACAAAGATAAAGTTTGGATGTTATTAAAAACAGTGTCTTGAGATTTGGACAGTGCAGGCCTGGCCAATCAGGCCTAAGGAGAGGTTTCTGACTGACCAATCTGGGTAACCTTTGAAAACTCTATACATATGTTGGATTCAAACAATAAAGTGCTTTTTCTATGCCACACTGAGAATCTGGGCTTTCCTTCCCTGCTAGCGGCTCAACAGCGACAAGTACTCAGTATAAAGCCCAACTATTTTAGACTTCAATTCAATGTCTCTGAAATTGGAAGAGTACACTCCAGGTAAATAATTCCACTAGACAGAATTAAATCATGCGTGGGGCACTCTTTTCAAAAGAGCACATTGATCAAGAGCCACAATGTCCTAAATCACAATCCCCGGAGCACAATCCATCTGGATTTGCTAACTAGAACATCTCTTCATGCAGCCCACGGCTCTGCTCTTCCGGCAGCAGAAATAAACTGCTTGAATAAGGGCAATTCAATCTCAGAGATTAAATTTAACCTCCTAATCACAGGGAAAACGTTTGGGAAAAAAAAGGTGAACCAAGTACATACTAAAAGCAGTACACAAGACATATACCTTTGCAAGGTCATAGAGTTTTGCAGCTTCTTCAAACAATCCTTTATTTTCTGCCGCAGAAGCTACTTTGTTAATAATGGATTTTGTGTCACTTGTAAACTTGTCTATCACTCCAGGCTGAAGAGGTGAGACAAAAATGAAAAGAGAAAAGAGGAATCAAAAGGCTCAAATACTCCAGAATATCCTGTCAAGGCAATGAATATTTTACATGTTGGCTTATGATTAGAATGGCCTGTACATTTCCATGGGAATGTGCAAAAGTGAGACATTAAAAATAGAATGAGCTCTTGCAAGAGGGACTCTCTCCTAAATGGAGTCAGCACTGAGACATCCTTGGCTTCTAATTCATTCAAAATGACCCAGATAAAATAACTCAAGAGTTTGAGCTGTTAATTGCTAATGACACATTACAGAGGAGAAAACACAAGACTTCAGCATGCCAGGAGCTCCAGGGATGCAGTTTGTTTATACTGGCATGACAGGTTGCAAGTGAAATCTCACACAGATAAATGAAAGGCCAACAAGAATTTCAAAACAAATAATAAACATGTAGAATAAAAGAGAGGAAAGAGTCAACAGTATCTGGAAATTACTGTAGTTGAGGATGTAAAAATAAGACTACGCCATCTAGAAGAATTTATTTTAAATTTAAAATTGCTGGCTTCACACCAAAGAAAGTGCAAAAGAACAAAATATTTGTAAAGTTTATAAAGTTACCTTGCTCTTTGTATGCAACCTCACTGCTTTTGAAATTACAAAATAAAGCATCTAAAAGAAATTCCTGCCAGAAATAACTTTTCCCCTATTTTTGACAGCAGCATGAGCCCTAATCTTAAAATTAAGATGTAAATGATTCTGCAGTCTGCTTTACACAGAAATCTTCCGAAGTTGTCACACCAAACAGAAAAACTGCATTGATTATCTAAAATTTTCACCATTTGCATGCACTCTTCTCTTTCCAGGTAAAACCTTAATGTTTCCTTTATCTTCTGACTGTGTAATTTTACATTTTACTTTTAGGTAACTGTTTCTACAGTGGAAGTAAGATCCATCATATCTAAAAATGGCTCAGCTTTGATCCAATACTCACCCTCACCTATATGAAGGTCAGATCATCTGTGGCTATGCTTTGGTCCGTTAGCCCTTGCTCCTTTAATTACAAGGATTTTTCAAGGGTTGCAATAATTTCTTCTCTGAGGTGAATGAGGATGTCATAAATCATTTTCACATGCACACCTCAGTTAACACAACACTCTCACATACCCACTTAAATTAAACTCCATTTCCTACTGGGAAGACAGAATTCTGACCTCACTAAAGTTACCTTAATGCCATTTGCTTCTTCAGTTACACCAGCTGTCTAGAGTGACATAGTTTGCCCTGCAGTTTCTGACCTCCCTTCTGTTAGAGCAGGTCATAGATGATTCTGTAAAATACTCCTACTGGGAGAACTTGAATGTATTCAAACACAATAATAATTTGGCTAGTGAAGAACAAAGAGAAGCAAGATAGCCTCATGACTACTTTGGAAATCATGCATAGGTTGTACTTTTAATGTAAAATATAAATTGTGAACTCACCTTCCTACTACCATCTTTTTCCAGCTTTCCGAGAATCATATCAAACTATATCCACATAGATGTAAAGAAGGAAAAAAGGAAAAAAATAGATGAATTTCATAACATATTTATTAAGTACAAAGACAGAGTCATGGAATGAAAAACAGCGACCAATGTCAAAAGTATTTCTAACTAAATAACAGGCAAAAAGACATGATTAAATATGCTAAACATAAGGCAATTGCAAGACCTTCTGTCATCTAGGTCTGCATCAGGCAGAAAGAGCAAGCAACTGTAAGATTGTCCTGACTAATAAAGATTTAAATGAAGAAATTAATTTCAGTTTAACTGAGGAAGGCAACACGTGGCCAAATGTACCTCTCTGCTTTCAATTACTATTTCACCAACGCAACGCAAGAACATGTTCTCTCCTTGGCTGTCCTTCTCGTTCCTACAAAACAAAGAGAAGGAGGAAGGTACTCCTGTTTCTGAGAACTTCCCAGACAGGAATACTGAAACAGTAATAACTAGGAGAAAATCTAAAGACACATACTAGTTCCTACCTGAGAAAGTAGAAGTACTGGAGAGCTTCCCTTGGATCTGTTGACTCAAACTTACGGGTGTAAAGCATCAAAAGCCGCACAAAATTTAGACGTCTGACACCAGGAGGGTCACCAGCTTCATGGCTTACTGCAATGTCGGAAACAACACTGTCAGAGAATCTAATGCCAGGAAAACTCTGATCTTCATCTCAAATTAGTCAGAACCATGATCCAGAGCTCTAATGCAACTAAAACAATTCACTTTTATGAGATTGTTCTGATAAATGCTATTTGTTCGATCAATCGCATAGACCTGGCAGTTTCTACAGGGTACTCTGAGGGCTCAGAAAATATTCCTTTATTATAAAGTAAATAGGACTTACATAGCTGTGCACTCTGCCCAGATGATTTCAGGAGCAATTTTAACTCAAACAGGACCAAAGCTACATGAACAGCATGACAGCGTAAGCGCTCTGTCCGGAAAAGAAAAGCTATTGCTGCTTCAAACTGTGCTGTCAAGAACAACACTTGGAAATAGAGGAAAGGTGGCTGATTCACTGCAAAATGTGATTCACCTGAAAAGAAAAACCATAACACATGGAGCATTTTCACATCATTTTCATGATTTTGCAATCAGAGATGACTGAAGGTGGATACTTTCTGTCACAGTGTATCATTACTGTTTACTAGGTGCCAGCCAAAATAAACACAGTGCAAAAAACTGAATTCCTAACCACGCATCAGTGGCTCACCTACAACTGTTCCACTGCAAATTTACCATGAAAGACCACAGCATAAAGACATATGCAAAAAGTGAAACAGAATAATCAGTTACTCAGAAAAGTTCCTTTGTTCTTTACAAACCATCACCTCTGACAGGCTGCGATAGATTCTCTAAAGACCACAACCTTTTGTCTTCATTTATACTTATGACAAGTGCTACAAATAATGTTAAAAACCTGGATTTTCCTACTCAGTTACACCAACAGTAGCTTATTATATTTCTTTTCCACATATTTTTATCTGAGTGTGAGTGATACTACAAACTAGACGGCTGTGGAGAATCAAATTCTCTATGTTTTGGACAGCTCCAAGTGACTTAATTTTGAGTGACTGGAAGACAATTACAGGAAAATGTATTCTGTGGATGTTCTTAAAACTTTCTGAAGTGGAAGGAACTGAAATTTACCTGAAATACTAATTCAAGGGAAAAAATTAGTATCAGATACACACAGAGAAGAAGCTTGGAAATACATGCCTACATTAACTAGTGATTGCTTTTCTGTTCTGTATTCCCAAAGCTGGAAGTTCTGCTAAAGGACTTCTGCATATTTATGGTGAGAGAAATCAATCCACAATTAACAGAAAAAGGAGAAACAGCAGCAATGTTATTCACAGATGAGCATTAACTCTGTGGATTGCTGGGAAAAACATGGGACTCATTCATCATGCCTTTCTGAAGTCTGCCATGACTCCAGGGAAGCAGGCTGTCCATGGACACCCTGAAGATGCCTGTCACTAGTGGAGAGCTGTGGGGTTTTTGTGCAGACTGGGGTTTGTGTAATAACAATTGGAAAGTGTCCTAAGCAGAAAAGCCCCGACTGTGGTTTCTTACCATAGTCTTCCAGCAGCTGCTTCTGGAACTGTGATAACGTGAGTCGGTCCTGTGGGGAGCTTGTGCCACCATCATCAAAACACACTTGGTTCAGCTAAAAAAACATGTCCAAAAAAGAGAAGAACAGCTATTTCCCCCTGCACAAGCCATGTACTTAGAAAATACTAATTCCATCTAAGCCCTTCCTAGGATTTCACCAACTGACTAGAAACTGCATTTAGTCACAACATCAGCTCCATCCACTGCTGGGAAGCAAAGATGTCTAATGCAGCAACAGCTGAAATCCATGCAGGTATAACCCAGGGGTTCCATATCTGTCCATGCCAGCAAACTCTGATGATGGAACTCTGAACACTCTTAAGCAGCATTTTTTGCCACAAATACTATATTAACAAATACATCATTCTACCACCCTTTTTCTGATAAAGGAGAAGAACAGGTGTGAACCACTGTCTATCATGCACTCACCAGAACTGTAAGGACTTTAGACGACAGAGACATTGACAGCATTGGCTTTGGTCAATTGACACTGACATATCAGACATCCAGGCAGGAAGGCAAATTCAAAGAATCCTCACTGTAGCAAGCTACTACTACTTGCAAAAACAGTTGCCAAAGATCAGTGTCAAATGAAGAACATGACACTTCCAAAGACAATTGTACCCAAACTAACACCTGATATTACAGAGGGTAACAGAACAGCCCTGGGATTCAGGTTCCCAGCCCTGCATTATCTTCAAGGTCAAGTCATGTGCACTACAGTGATAGAGAACACCAAACCTAGAAGTAGGAAGGGTAGCAGAGCAGTGCAG
This sequence comes from Entomyzon cyanotis, assembly GCA_024500445.1. Lineage (NCBI taxonomy): Eukaryota > Metazoa > Chordata > Aves > Passeriformes > Meliphagidae > Entomyzon > Entomyzon cyanotis. Next base: position 8,019,330 of record JAKEPQ010000743.1, read on the forward strand.
AAATGTGGTACCATTTAGACCTGTTCTTAAAAAACAGAAAAACCAGACACCACAACCCCAATACCAGACTTACTTTTAGCCAAAGATAATCTTCTGTTTTATCTGCAACTTCACTCTGGTTGTCTGTAATGTCACAGCGGCCAATAATACAATAAACAGCCCTTTTGTAGGGGTCAGTGTTATTTCTCAGAGCTCGTCTGTAATGAAGACGTAGTTTATTTTCTGTGGCAGGAGACAGTCTGAGGAAAAGAAAAGATTGAAGGAAAACACATGAAACCCATTTTCCCTGTATGAGGAAACCTGGACACAAATCAATGTAAATAGGTACTTATCCACAGCAAAGGCATAATAACAGTAAGCACTGGCCAATATTTTTTGCACTTCCTATTCATATCTGTAGGTAAAAATTTTGCACATATGAATTTAAACACATAATTAAAGTTATGGAGGATCATCTTCAAATGCTCACTGCAGGGAAAAAAAAGACATATGACAGTCTCTTTAGGGGTACATTAATACTGTGGCAGATGAGCTATTTTTGTCTGACTCTGCTATTGCAGCATTTCAGAAAAAGAGAGCTCACAACATCTTTGGAAGTCTTTGTGTTAGTTACTAACAAGTGAGCAGGTCATCATGCCATAAGGTCTTTTAGGAGAGACACTTTCATCATTATTAAACAGTGTCATAATGTTCTTTGTCATTCTTTTTTTCTTGCAACCTCTTGTTGAGAATTTTACAGAATTTAATCAATAAAGTGTTCTTTCTCCTAGACTAAGGCATTGTTTGTCAAATCTGTAGGCAGAGCACTTTTTCATATCTGTAATAAAAACAAAATAAATCAATTATATTGTATCTCATAAAAGTGTTTGTAATGAAAACAGTGACAGTAACTTCAACAAGGTTTCTGGAACAACCTTGATATAATGAGCACTCCTAGACACTCTACAAAACAGGTTGATTTATAGAAGAACACCATGGCATACAATACTCAGTAAATGGCACTTGGATTTTTATCCTTTCAGTTTATTTTGTTAGCTTGGTTAGTTATTTTTTGTTGGTTTGTTTGATTTTTTAGGGAGTTGGGTTTTTTTGAAATTCATTGCAAGTGGAAAGATAGAAAAGAGAACCACTGTGGAGTTCAGAGCACACCTTAGGGCTCACTAACTCAACTACTCTGCAACCACATCAGCACCAGTTTGGCCAATGGCCTCTAGTGCTGGACAGCAAAAATTGGAAGAAGAGAATAAGCACAAGAAAGATGTGAGAGTGAGGCCTCTAAAGACCTCTAACAAACACTGCTTGCTTTTCCTGTAGCATTCTTATGAAAACAGGTGTAGTAAAAAGTGTTCCCCAAAGGAAATTCAGCTAAAATAAGCAACAGGGGAAATAAAAAGATACAGGACTCATGACAGCAGATTAATCTGATCTATTGCATGCCATATCCCACTGTTACACTGGGCATATCCTTCTGTAAAAAAGTAAAGCTACACCACACTGTATTATTTTTGAAATGTAAATTTTTGAGTATTTTCAAACAACTCTTTCTCTACTGAGATTTCTTGACTTCAAAGCCATAAATTAAAACATGCAAACTTCTACATGTAATTTAGGTAGGTAATATAAACACCAGGCAGCCATCACCACCAGAGGAGACCTGAGCTTCTTGTATTTCTACTAAGCCACTGATTATTTCACTACTTTCACAACTGCACAGCAATTCCCACCCCTCACAAAGATCCTTCCTAGTTCCCAATTACCTTCTGTCTTTACTGTGCATGTACTCCTGGAACCAGGTTTTGAACTCTCCCAGCTGGTGCTGTGCCCGTTTCACCACGTGCATGGCTGCATGCAGATCTCCACAGCGCATGCAGTAGTAAATCAGTGCCCACACAGGATGGCCCTCCACCTCACCATCCTGAAAGGAAAGTAGGACATATTTAATTTTTTCTTAAAGTAACATATTTGAATGATTATCCTTTGTCTCATTCATTATTTCTGCCCTTATACCCACACTCTGATTTTGGTAAAAAACTCTGTTACAGAAATCAGAGGTCACGAAGGTTAAGTCATGGGAAAGCTCTGCACATCTCAGCAGTGAAAGGTTTGATTCTCTTCTGCTTGCCCAGATTTCAGTTCTGAGGAAGGTTCTGAGAATCCCAGAATTAGCATATGCTATCCTCCCCACCCAGGAGATGGATTTGGATTAGGCCACCGAAGTATTAAAAACATTTTTACTAAAACAGAAAGATATCAAACTAATCACTGATCTCAGCAGGTAGGGAAGAGACAGCTAGACTTAGCAGTGTGCTCTCCAGTGTTATAATTTATCATTTCTTCATCTAACTTTTAAATCTAATTTTTCAACCCATACTGCCTGACAATTTTGTAGATGCACAACTATGCACTTTCTACTACATGGCAGGTAAGAAGGGTTTTATTCAGATTCCTAAATAAGAGGCTCAGGCTACAATTCAGATGAATTCATTACACATTTGGTGATTAAAAAACTGGTTTCACTATCTTACAATAAATGTAAAAAAACGAGAAAAAGCAAAACAGGGAGATTAAGTTACTGCTTTTTAAGTTAATGCTACGAATCATAATAATGAATTTTAATTCCTGCTTGTTGATTTCTAAGATGACCAGCAGAAGACACCATAATTTCTAGAATTTAGAACTCAAGCTACTGAGCACCCACCATGCTTTGGGACTAGGTCTGAACTCAAGAGTGATTTTGTCTGCCATCTCCTATTTTCCTAGTGAAAAATTCTAGAGGAGGAATAAGAGCCTGCTGCCCTAAAAGCAGCTTAAACAACAGAAAAGCCACAGGTGGCTCCACTTGGGCAAACAGATTTGTGTTACCATTCTAGCTTGGTCACTGAAGGTGACTGGACACACCTGGAGACCAGGGACAGATGCCGGGAGTTTGATGTTCAGGAAGCTGCGGACCAGTTGGTAAGTCCCTGGGACTCCACCCAGCTGAGCCTGGTGCAAGTTTCCAAAGACTGTCACAAAGGTGTAATTTTTGTAACTGAAAAAGCACACAAGCAAAACAAACATGAGCAGACTGAGATACACCTGCCACAAAAACATGCACTGCCTTTCAGATCTGACAGAATTAGCAAGTTAAAGCAGATTAACTTGATGTTCAAACATTATCATTACATTACAACAAAATGAGGCAAAAAATTTGGTTAATTTAGGAAGATCCTTGTGTTTAGCAGTCTAAGGAGACACCAAGTGTGGAGTCTGTGGTGGACTGCTGCAGGTTCAACTCTCTGTTATGAAGCTCCTCTTATTAGATTCTCATAGTGCAAAGTTAAGCTCAATTACATAACTGGCAAAAAGCCTTTCCATCCTAATACTTTAACTCTCCATCCTATCACAAAAGAACAGTTAAATACCACAGATGTGTTTGTCTCTACTCCCCACCCCATCGAATAACATCAGCCTTAGGGCTGTGGACTTGCCTGATGGAAATACCAGGGGAAAAGGGAATTTCGAGAAATGCAACTGGTAAAGGCAGCTTTAAGAACACCTTTTAAAATAACCCATCAAAGCATTTAATCAAGGCAGATCAATTTAACAAATACTCATGTTTAGAAGCAGGAGTCTCAAAAATTTGTACATTGAAGGACGACTTATGTAAGCAGCAGCAACAAATGGCATTAAATTATTTTTCTTTCTCTGAAGCACATGGTAGACTCGTGCACCATCAGACTATAAATCTGAAAGACTATATAAGCAAATATCAGAGTATCTTGATAACTATAATTACGGCTGAGACAAGTGCATGCGCCTCAGGGCTTGAGATCACAGTTGTTCCAAAGGAACTAATGCATGAACAGCTGTAAGTGGCATTACATCTCTTCCATGTCCAAGTGAGGGGCTGGTGAGGCATGGAAACACTTCAGTATTAGCCAATTCCCAATAGGGAAGAAAAGCTACAAAGGAAGACATGGGGTTTGGGTGGGGATTTAATTTTAAAAAAAAAAAAAAAAAAAAAAAAAAAGCCTGATAGGCCTAATGTCCACAGTTGGGAGCACTGGGGAAGTACTACATATAACTAATTCCTAACTTCCATTAGCAGTTAATGGCACAGTGAAAATTTAGCAAGTTGGATATATAGCAAATCAGGTTAAGCGGCTCATCACACTCTGCAGAGACTGAAGAACTGGGAACAGAAGATCCTTCCGATGTGCCAGTTGCTCTGTGCACAGGCAGCAGCCGCCACCACCCCCGGGTGACACCGAGTGCTGATGAGGTGTGACAACCAACTGTCAGGGCCAAGAAGAAGCTATGCCAGGAGGTGAAAGCATCTCTTCCCAGAGTGCTGTGTCAGAGCATAGCGCTTTCCATGCTCTGATGGCATCTCTGTGTCCCTAACAAATGCCCATGTACTACTCTGCAGTTACTGCTTGCATGGGCTGAACAAGCCTGCTGGCATCACATTGCAGCTGCTAGAAGAGAGACACTGCAGTAGCCACATGTGCAGTGGATGGGCATTTGGCTTTGGGCAACTTCACAGGTTGCAATTCTCCGAGAACTTTATTGGTCAAGGAGCTTAGGCCCCCATTGCTTGTTAGTACTTGCTAATACACACAGCAAACCGCTTTCTACAGTCTGAAAATCACTGCTACACGTCTCAACTTCAACTTCTTCATTTTTCCAAAAACTTTCCAGTATAGAAACAGCATTATCAGACCTTGACTCACTGTACCAGGTTTGTCTCCATGCTGTCCTCACAGACTGACAGCAACCAGCAATCAGAAAGGGTTGCATATAGAAAAGAGGATATTTTTTTGCAGAAGGGAAATAGATCACTTTCCACAAGTGAAAAACCTTCCCATATCACTATGCATATATAGAATATTTATAAACATAGAAGAAAGAATAAAAGTGTTTGCATCTTCTAAATGACCTCCCCACGGATTCAAGGCCTTTTTAACTAGAACACTGTTAAACTAAAACAGTTTTATATTTAAGTGGCTGCTCTAAGCCCTCCACAATAAAAAAGACAGGCAACACATGTATCTGTGAGCAGCACAAGTTAGCTGACTCTTTACATGCATTACAAAGTCATTCTGGCTTATTATTAGGGAACTCTACTAAGCTGCAGCCAAAGCACCCATCTTACCTTTCCTCCAGGTAGTGCAGAGCGTGCCTCACGAACTCCATGCGCACCTCCATGTTGGTCCGCACCTTCAGGGCATCACTGGCAGGAACCAGGGTGACATCGGTCATTCGTTTCACCATAGCCCACATCTCGGAGATGTTCTATAAACAAGTCATTCCATGCCTCAACGATTAGTACAGAGATGAACAAACAACACTGTTTTGAGCTACATGGTGTTTTGATGCTTAAGAAAAGCATAAGAACACAAGAGTAATGTCAGTTTAGATTTGTAATGGAGATACTGGACACAGGCATGAATGTAAGCTGCTTCTGTCCCATTGAATTCAAATTTCACAGGTTTTTTTGCATAGTTCTTGTGCAAGAAGATGGCTATAAATGTTGTACCTGAAGCTGCTCCCAAGAATTGACAACTATTTCCAAAACTAGGCTGGGCACTTGGTACTCAGTCTCTTGCTCATTTCCAGCTCACACTACCCACTCAATAAATACCACAGAACCATCAGCTTTCCATGTAAGCAATGTCTCTGACTGCTGTTGGAAAGCTGTGTGATCAGCTGTGATAAGAAGCATCAAAAGGACACTGATCACTTGGACAAGGGCTCAGTTATAAATAAAGGTTGAAAACCATCCAGATCTGCTTATTCACAAGGACAGGATCGTATCAGTGTCTACAGGACTAGGGCATCCCTGCTGAAATGGCAAAATACTGAGAACTAACAGCACTGTTCACTTGGGCAAGGGCAGCTCTTTGATCTCGGTGCTTCAAAGCAGCAAGAACACAAACTCCCCATGCTGTCCCCTTGCAAAACAAACAGAGCTGTTCAGAGCAAAGATGCACATCTGTAATTCAGATCCAAGTGAAGAGTTTGCCCCTCATCTTCTGAACAGCTTTTTGCTCTCTCCATTTGCACAGTTTTTTCATAAGCTTGACCCTCCTGCAGCATTCTCCTCCAGGCATTTCTCCAAGGTTTGTGTATTTGTTTTCTTTTTTGGGGTGGATCAAGGCAACACAATTAAAGGAATAGAAAAAAAGTAGGCAGATCATTGATTTAAAGTCAATCCTAGGGGCTTTATGCTTTGCTATGGGAGCCTATTTCAGCTCTAGCAGAGTCTGATTGAAGATGCTTTACCTACAACTAAATACCTTCAAAGGATATTAAGAGACCACATTCTGTAAACCAAACACAACAGAATCTATCTAAAATTAAAAGCAATTTTTCTCTCAACAGCTTATCATTCATGATGGGACACCAGGTTCGTTTCTTCCTCGCTGTGTTAAGGAATTTTCACCATGACCAACTTCACTGCAGGTGGGCCCTGCTGTACTGGAGAAAATTCCGGGATTGCCTCTGTGTTTTCTGTGGAGCCATGCAATTTTTTTTGGCAATATCAGTATTTTTCCCCTCAATGTCAGCAGGCTGTTAATCACAGCCTGAAAACTGCTTAAATGAATTTCCTTATGTTAACTCACTGGCAGTACCTTATCATCCAGTCCTGCCGTAGCAGCACAAAGGTCCACCAGGTTAGGCTGCAGATGTCCATTCACTATCTTCTCATTATAAATATAAATCTAAAACATAATTAAAGTAAACACATTTAACAATACATATTATGCCCCATCCCCTCCCCAGCAACAGCAGCAAAATCTGAACCAGGCTTCAAAAACAGTGTCCCCAGCAAGTCCCTCTGCTTCCCTCTCTCATCAGCTGCTTGTAATCCAATGGCAGAGGAATGGGCATCAGCATCAGCCGAGCCTTCACAGCACCCCTAAGCCCCAGGCCTGCCTGAAGGCCACCAGCAGCCCAGCTGTTCAGGGGTTCTGCATGGCAGGGCACTGTGCTGAATGCCCTGTTAGACTAATTGCAGCTAATTGTTGGAGGATAAAGATTCATAAGCGACCTGACAAGTGGATGGCTGTGATATTCCCCTGCATGGCAGCCTCCTACCTGCTGACATGAAAGAAACAGGATTTTGCTGGTTTGTGGCAGTATTCAGGGAAATGAACAGAAAGCCGACCCTTCAGAGCCTGCCCTTAAATGTATACACACACCTCCCCATTTTAACTCTTGATCTTAAATGAACTTCATCTGCTATTGTTTATTCCACTCTCAGTCCAAAGATCTTCCACTGTGACTGAAAATAGTAATTCTCAATGCTAGAAAGGCAATGCCATTGTACTTTAACTCCCTTTGGCATGCACTACTTCAACATGCCCAGAGTGCAAACAAGCTGCAGAGCTCAGGACTGCAAACAGAATGCAGCATCAGTGAAATTATGTCTGTGGATGTCGTCATGTTCCTGTGAGACAGTTTGAACTATCCACAAAGAACAATTAATCACTTCAGTGTAATTAAAACACATTTCATGGCTGCTGATAAACTGAAGCAGCAAGGATCTCCAGGTCTCCTGCCTGACCTCCAGGCCTCCCAGCTCTCCACTGAAGCCACAGGAGCCTCGCACAGACTGCTGACACTCGGTTATTGTTGAACTGAGGCAGGCTGACATAAGGACAGCTCAGCCAGGCCAGCTTCTCTGGAGCCCTTGTTGGGAGCACACAGTGACTGCACAAAGTGCTTTGGGAGCAGAAGCCTGGCCACAAACACTGCATTTCCTGGCCACACTGCAGCAGTGTGTGCACAGTCCGTGACCCTGACAAGGGCCCACCGGCCACGGTGACTCCACAGCTACCCCAGAGCCAGGACTGCTAGAGAGACTGGGCTTCCCATACTCAAAAACTAGCACAGAGTAACAGTGACGGCATCAAAATTTTATAGAAATAATTATGCTTTAAGGAAGACCTTTACTGTGGGTATATTCCAGTAGATATGAACTAAATTAACCAACTATTAACAGCCTCTAAATCAAATGTAAACTTTATCAGCATAACTGTGCACCTTTAGCCATTAGTTTCTTCCCAGTTACCATAACTGAATGCAGATGTAGGAAAACAGATGCACAAGCTGCTCTCTGCCTCAGCCCAGACTGAGCCAAAGCACACAATAACAGTAATTGTGTGCAAATTAGGCAACACTTTGTCTATGTCGTTTCACATATTCCATTTTGAAAAATCAAGTCCTTTTCTTTCATTTTGTTCTCAGCAGTGCTGGTAAACAGATAATCTCAAATAACAAAAGTAACAAATTGGTTATGTAAAGGTTTATCAGTTTTCCCTGAAAATTTTCTGAGGGAGTCTAATGCTACTAGGCATATTATTTCACAGCTGATGCACTAAAGCTTCTCATAAGTGATGTCATTAAAATAGGATATAATTTGACAAACATCAGGATTAACGCTTCAGCATATTTCTTCCTACACACATACACATAAGAAAAATGATCTTCCACATATGAAAATAAAGGGAATATAAAGCCCTCATCTATATACAATTATGGATTGACACAAATCCTAAAAAAAATTATTGCTTTTGAAAACTTGAAAGAATTTCAGTTTACTTTACAAGCATAAATGCTTTCTACAGTCATATATGGCGCTCAGGATGTCTTTTTGGCAAAAAATATCCTATAGCAAACAGGTGATTATGCTTCTAGAAACAGCATGCAAGATTTATGTGTTTGCAAATTGTGTTTTATCTCCAGGCAGATATTTTCATGTTTTACCTACTGTATCTTCTTACACACTGAGCTCAAATCTTTACTTTCCCTGTCTCTCTCCATGTAGAACACAATGTTTAATTTTTTCGCCTCCACTCACCTGACGAGCATATGCCATCTCCACACTGTCCAAAGAGCTGCGACCTGGAGGACCCACCTCAATAACATAGCTGGGCTGTTAGATGAGAAGAATATAGGAAGGTATAAAGTATAGAATTACCACAATGTGTTTTACCAATACATCTGCTCCTAAAGAACAACAGCAAAACCATGTTCCTGACAAAACTAAAAACAAGATTTTGAACTATCTACAGAGAAAAACGCAGTCTCACTGCAATACCCCAATATCTTCCCAATATAGCTTAAACTTCCTTAAGTGACAGAAATCCTCTTTATTCAGTGCACAAACCAACCATTAGCTCTCTAGAATTAGGTCATCAGCGTCTCTTGGTAGCATCTTATGATTTTAATTCTTTGCTTTTGTTTCTTGAAAGGTTGCTTCTTGTCAGTGTCTCGCTTTGAGGCATCCAGTCTGAACCTCCATCACAACAAGGACAAAGAATTCAATGGACAAGCTCAAACAGATCCAGTCTGGCAGATCTGATATTCCAGTTTTGTCCCAGTGCCATGATATAGACATAAAATAGGACTGCAGCATTCCATTGTGTGCTGAAAAGTGCCCCACTGCTGGTCTGCTGTAAGGAAGTATGTTGGCAACATCCTGACCTGAAAAAATAGTCCTTTTATCCACAGAGACTATGCCAAGACTGAGATATTTTGAGTGTAGAGCAGGGAGAGACAGCCAATGGAGTCATGGCATACAAAATTCATACTCTTATAAAACTCAAAATACAACATGCCATAATGGTCTAATGCTGCACAAAAACGATTTAAAGTATTCACTACAAGGCTCAGGTATGTTTTCAGTACAGCCACCACTGAAAATAGATGTTCAACACTCTGGAGGAAAGAATACTCCCAACTAAGTAGACAATACTCTGCTATTTCCTGCTTTCTAAAAGAATATAATTCTTCATTTCAGCATCAGCATTGCAAGTCTTGGGTTTGAAAAATAAAGTACAATCATTTTAAAGACAGATCCCTTTGAGGTAAACAGTCCTTTAATATCAGCTACTTCAGAAACCATGCTGGTCTGAAGATCAAAGCAAGACAAGCTCAATACAGAAGCATAATATTTATTATGAAGCCAATTGACATAGTTGGGGCAAGCAAAAAGGAACAAACAAGCTTTCAGAAAAGCAAGTTTTTCAGGTTTGTTACCATATAACTCAAGGCCATGGATATTCATCTAAACTGGAACCAGCAACTTTTTCCAAGAAAGAGCAGGTACATCTGCAGAGTTTTAAAATTAAGCTTTTTACCATCAAAGTCAGTTACAACTGGCTGAACATCCTCATTAGCTTTTACAGTGCACCTTAGCAATACTGTCAAACTGCTCTACTACTTCCTACACTGGTTACCAGCATGTCAGTACTTTATGGTGCAGACAGGATCACCTCCAAGGATTGCTTCAGGACATGCTCTAGTCTTGCCTGGAAGAGTTCACTTAAATTGACCAACTTGCTGCCTGTACAAAAAACATAAAGCCCAAATGCAATAGAAAAATCATTGTTTTCACTTCCAGTTTAATCAGCTTTAGAGTTCAGCTTTGCTGACACCTGTCAGACTGCAGCATGGCAGGAGCAATGTTCCTGCCATGACCCGGCTTGTGAGGATTTCAGGAAGAGATCCAGAAATGGATAGCTTTTCTCCAGATGGTGCCATCACTCAATTTCTTGTTTCAAATGAGGATGAAATGCTGGCAGAGTCTTCAAAAGAATCTCACTTTTTTTGGGAACTGTATCCCAACTTCAAAATGAAATAATACAAACATATGAATTTCCAGACATGGTACTGATCACTTTGGCACTGAACATTCTCTCAGCCATTCCCAAATTAATTTTATTTTGGTATTAGTTTACCTGGAATATCTTCTACTGTGTAATAGCCCCCTTACACTCATGAGCATAAGTTTTTGCAAAGCCAATGGCTACCCACTGTCCTGGTCCAGCAGTTTTGATCAGGAAAGTGTTCACAAGTTAAAATATAAAAACAAAGTCACACAATTGCAATGGCCAAGAAGCTGTTCTGCATTGGCTAGGAATTTATATATGGAGATAAGAGCACTGACCTCTATCAAGAAATTATAAGAGATTTGTGATATCTGTGATTACTGCTTTCTTCACAGCATAAAACGGCTGATTACAGAATAAAAATTACTCCGTTGCGTTTGCCCTAATATAATGAAATACAAATGAATGAAGGTACCAAGGATGAACCTGGACCATCTTTTAAAATGGCTGAAATCAGTTTATTACTGCATTAATTTCTCATTAATAATGCTATATAAATAATGTCCAACCTGATAACAAAATCAGGCAGGTGCATTTAGACCTTAAGCTGTATAAAAATGCGTTACAAGAAAACCAAAAGCAATTCTACATTTTTTTTTCTGCAACTGAACTTACACTAAAAATATTCCTTCACAGTCCCTCTTAATAGTACTGATATTCAGAAGCATCTGCATTTTTCTTTCAGTGACAAATCATCTGACACAAATTCCTTTAAACCCACCTAAAACCCGACAAATTCTTTGTTCTAAAGAACAAAGAAGCTGTTAAAGCAGGTTTCCTGGGAAACAGACGTGATGGCAGAAATAGCGCTTTGCAGCGTTCCCCTGTGCTGTGCCAGATAAAATGCAGAGTTATTTAAAGTAATGCTAAATTATGGACGTTGTCATTAATTACCAATGAGGTTTCATCTCCTAAAGCAAGTGAAGATTAGTACTTGCTAGTGACTTAGTGTCACTTTTCAGCCAGTGCCCAAGAGCCAGACACACAAGGATTGTGGCTTTGTTTGTGAATCTGCTCCTTTTTCTGCTTTGCGGCACCAAAGAGCACCCACGTGGCTGCCACTCCAGAGAGTGGTGTGTGACTGCTGGGTTCAAACCAATTCAGGTAAGGATCTGAATTCAAAAGTGCACGCCTGAAACTAAGAAATAACTGCTCTGGGGGTTGGGTTTTCCTTTCCCCAGTTTTAGTTTTACCCTAACCGTTATGCTTTAAGGATCACTTATTAACTGTCTGCCACAGCTGAGAACCACCACATTGAAATTAAATTCTTTAAATTCTACTGACTTGGCACTTCAGCCAAAAAAAAAAAAAAAAAATCAGGAAGTCTAGAATTTGTCCTAATTTTCTTATACTTTTCTTTCCTATGGAAAAAGTGCCATGGAAGCAAGCTTATTTCCTTTTTTTTTCCCCATCTCATACGTGCATTCTGGCTTCATCTTTGAATTATTAAACTATAAGAAAGCACTAGTTCACTGAACTATCTCATGGCTGTGCTAAAAGGAAAGTTCAGAAGGAAAACTAAAGCAGTGAGTCAGCATGCGGAAGGCCACTTCCACTGCTCCCCCTGAATTGCAGAAATGAGTTGCACAGGCAATCCTCTCCAAGAAGAGACATCCCCTACAAACTAACGGGGGGAAAGTGGGGACAGGGGAGGATATCCTTTGCTGGCAAGTCAGAACTTAACAAGTTGCAAGCAAGAAAAAGATAATGAAAGATGTGCTCAAAACAGCAGCTAGGAGCATACAAGAATCGTGTTTCAGGTCAGGTTCTGCAGTTTAACTGGAGCAGCAAAAGGAAATGCAAAAAAGTGGGGGATGCACAAAAGACTGCAGAACTGCAAGTGCACACACATACCTTTCTGTATCTCTAGTCTGATATAACTTGAATGGCTTGCTCTGTTTTTCTCAGCCACCTTTGCTATACCCTGCCCTGAATTTCAGTCTTCTGAAACATTATTCAGAACTGTAGTATTTATTCTGAATATTATCCATTCCTCAAAGCTGCAGCTTTGCTGCACTGCCATCACATTTTTATCTTTTAAATTCACTTAGCCAAATGATGCTGCTTTTCAAAGGAGACCTCCTTCATTTGCACCCAGCCAAGCATTCAGCCTCGCTTGCACACCAAACCCTGTGCACGTAAAGATGCATTATTCATCATCCTCATATGCATATGCACATTCCTCAGCAGAAGTCTGGGCAGACATTTTGTCAGCACTCCAAATGGCTTGGCCAGTAGACACAGTGAATATCTAGGCAAGAGACCAAGCTGGAGAAACCCCATCAAAATACACTGTGGTGGAGTGGAAAGCATCTTGCAGTCCTTGGGACCTAAGGGATATGAAGGCATGATACAGAGGGGCAAAACAGAAACCAAGAGGTGCCAGTGTTGCTATATCACTGAAGGAACACACTGCTCGACAGCAGGAGTGGAAGAGCTTCAGGCAAGGGTGTAAGAAAGAAAAACTTGGAATAAAAGGACGAAATAAATGCCTTGGCACCTCATGGCACAACAGTCTTAACAAACACCTTGAGAACATAGGTGTTTGATACCTTGAAGACAAAACTCAAGCTTTCATCCCGTTTCAGTCCCCCAAGAAGCAGCTTTTTATCAGCTCTGGTTTTCCCTGACAAGAAGGAGCCCAGGCTGAAGGACAAGGGGAACAGAAAACCTTAACGGCAAGTCCTGCACTAGGTTCTTTGAATCATGAGCTTTGCCTGTTAATTGGTCTTATTTCCATGAATAATGTGTTGGTATTTCACTCTGCCCAAATTAGCTGCCCAAAGCTTGAGAACTGGCTCGCAGGCAGACCAGCCCCCTGCTGCGTTTGGATCTGTGCCTTTTCAGTTGATTCTCCATCTCCAGAGGATATCAATTAAACCTCTACTATATTCTACAGGCTGTGTCTGTTTGTGTCACATACACACAGAAAACTTATTTGACTGGAACAAGGCTTTAGAAGAACAACCTGCTGTGGGGAGGTTAGATAACAGGCTTTTAACACAGTAGATGCACTTCAAACCTCTCAGACCTTTGACTTCTTGAGGCTAAGACTAGAATGTATCAAGGATTTTAAATGCTCTTGAAATGACATAGTGCTACTATGAAAGCTTTGAAACAGAGAGTGGAGTATTACTGAGTGATAGTGTACATTGAGTCTTTAAACTCTTTCATGAAAAACATTAGGAGCTGAGTTTTCTCCCCTCCTCCCTCCCACCAATTTGATGCTTGGCATCTCAAGTGCCATGGACTGGGGGTAGCATCCATTTGACACTGAAACACCAGAAGAGGGGTTTTACCTGTTCAGAGTGTGTTATTAAATTACTTCTGCTAGCAGTTAATATCCACTCTCCAGAAGGAAAACCCCATACCAGTAACTATCACACAAATCAAAGATGTTAGAAGCTATCAGTGTAACTACCAAGTCTTCAGATTCACATCCTAAAATAATGGGATAGCTGACCCTAGCTTTAAATTAATTCAGTCTGCATTATTTAGTATTTCTAACATTGGAAAGCTGAACAACCTTTGAGAAGTCCCAGTAAAGTATCAGTAAAATATTTTCTGGGAAAGACAGCCTCTATAAAAAGAGATATGCTATCTGGGATTAACCTATATTTAAAAGAACAGTAATCAGAAAGGGACATTTCATTAACAGCTTTAATTATTTCCAAATCCCTATACAGGTCATACCCCATTAGCACCAAGGGCTTTTTTTTTTTTTTTTAATATACTTGCAAGTCATCCCAGTGAACAAGAATTCATTTTCATAGGTGAAGAACGTGGCTACAAAAAATGTCTCTCTTTTTTGGCCTGAAAGCACAGCAACTTGCATTCCCCCACTCCGTATCACCTCTCCTCTCAAGGTGAGCATTTGCAAGGAGCACAGTGCAGCAGCTGCATTGTAACTTTGTGCTCCAGGGATCACAGCTGCTGTCTGATGCTTTCAGCTCAGAGGGGTTGAGTTCCCAACACTCCGCACGTAACTCTGCTTTGCTCTACTCATTTAACTGAACCATTTTCTTTAAGAGAATAAACGGTAAAGCTTTAAGTTGTAACAGGAAATAAGGGATATTTTAACATGATAATCAATATCTCTTTTGTTAAACATGGAGTCAGTCTTGCCCAAAGGATTTGATCACTGCTGGATTAACCTGAACACTAGAGATCTTAGCAGCACAAAATTCTAATCTGCTCTTCATGAGACAGCAAGATAAAAATGAAAGCTTTTTTGTTGCTGTTTATTCATTTGCTTTTGCCAAGAAACATGAGAGACTTCATCAGCCTCCTAACAAAGGCCATAAATCCAGACTAGCACACAGGGATAAGGGAAAGAGACACTCTAAGACCCACGAGTAAGCACAACTGCACCTGAGAAACTCCCTGGTCTCACACTGCAAAGGTTTCCTGAAGTTCCCCAGTGTGTTTTCTGTCCCTTGGGTATATTGACCTAGTATGTGTTTGTTTGACTAAGTTTCCAGCCAGCACATCTGTTGCTTAAAACACAGCTTCAGCAACAGCAGCTCCATTGCCTGTACCCATCAGTCAACAAATAGAAACAATGACAAAAGTTTGAGATTTTGCTAGACAATGCATTCTGCTAGTCATAGCCATTCTAGAATTGAACAGGGATTTGGTATTTCTCATTTTCACACAGTTGCAGTGGCAGAATATTTCAGAGGTGGTTTCAGCAGTGCTGTGCGTGACTGTGAACAGCATTTAGAAAGACAGAGTTACCTCATTTTCCTGGGTGAAATCTAGAGCATCTTCCCCTGATGCAAGCAGAGAATGAAGAATCCTTTGTTTCACCTGTTCCCATTCAACCAGCATTGATTCTCGGTGATACTCCTCAGCCATGGCAAAAGTCTGTTGGTGAAGAAGAACAAGAACTAAGGAACATATAGAAACACCCACCAGCCTAGCTCTGCTATATTAATAGACAAGCCCAAAAATGAAACAGAAAATAGCAACTACATAAATCAACCAGGTCAGCCCTCAAGAGCTAATCGTGCGCTGCATATTAGTTTAACAGGCTTCCTGTTCAGGTACAAGGGAATTCAGAAAGTAGGTGTGTGTGGAATTAAGACAACTCTCACATACCCCCAGCTGGTAAAAGAGGGAAACTGTCTCTTCCATGGCATTGCAACACACGAATCTGAGCAGGCTGAAAATCAGTGGGCTTGCTTCTTAACTTAGCAGCACACACACAATATCCAGGTCATCACTGATCTGTGTGGTTTGTTGAGACTTAACTTCTCTAATGACCACTAGCTTTTCACCTCCCCGGAGGCTACAAAGTCTAACTTGCTGCATTCTTAACAAAGATGTGTGTTTATTACCCATAACAATGTTCAGGTCTTTACCAGTGTGTTTTTCTTTTAAACAGGAAATAGGGTAACGTAAAAATCAAAATATTAAGGGAAAATTAACCAATGTCAAAGAATCCTAAAATCTCTTTCATCAGGAACGTAACTTGGGAAAGCACACAGGAAAATCACATCTCAAGGAAAAACAACCTTTACATTTATAATGGCTGATGTGCTACATTGTCTTCAGATCCAACTTGGGAACATATGGGAGGAAACAACTCTTCCCTCAGGGAGGGAAATATTCCTTTATTTTGGCAATAGCATTAGGATAGATGCTTCACTACCTTTTCTGTTCTTGTTGGGGTAAGACTAACAGCCCCAGGTATACCAGGACAGGAAATGAAAGAATCTCCCCTAATTCTAAATAGAGAATAAGCTATATTGTCTCTTCTACTTCTTTCCTGTTCACACAGCTCCATGCTGCAATGTACATAAACCAAATGTCTTGGCTGGCTAAGTTTTTCATTTCATTGTAGTTCACTGTTAGGATATTGTCAATTAATGGGCAAAATGTTCCTCAGAAGAAATGAATTTATAGGAGACAGTGACATTTGGCAAACAATTACAGTGCATGCATGCAACTAGAGCATAACATTTATGTTTCTTTGTTGCATTATATAAATTCACTTTATACTTTCATGGTAGGATATAGGTCTTATCCGTACCTTCACTATAATAATTTCAACAGGGTTTTAAATATGCTTCAATAGTTGCAGCATGGTTTTATATAACTGAAATAATTTTAAAATGCTTACATACCATTCTGTACAATTTGAAAGAAACACAGGCTCAGTTCTAAACCTGATGCCCCCAGTGTACACGGAGGGAAACAAATGTAACATGAGCACTAGGAAGCATGGAATGACATTTCCAAGAAGCAGTTTTAAGATAAACAACAGGAAACATTTTTCCATGCTGCATAATTCAATTGTGAAAATCACTGTCCCAGAACATGACAGCTATCAAAAGCACAAACAGATTCAGAAACAGGAGTAGATGAATTTCTTATCAGAAAACAAGATGCTGCTCAGATGATCTTCAAACAACTATTTTTTCAGATGTGAAGATACAGGAGATGAAGAGGGGAAGGCTAATTCTGTGTTTTTCTTACAGAGTAAGTACCAATCCCTTTTAAGGGAAGAAAATTGGACTCTGCAAAGCTCCCTTGTTTTTATTTTTAGGAAAAAACAACAGTACGTTCTTCCAACTTACCCTCCTCCTAGACTCTTCAATGGCAGACAGCAATGCATTATCTTTTTCATTCTTCAGAAATCCCTGCAGGAAAGGAGAAACAGAACTTCAGCCAAAAAAATCAGCCTTACACTAACATCAGATACATATTGTAGTACTCAGCTCTTTCAGCTCTGAGAAGTGCTCAGAGCTTTCTCTGTGGTCCAGTCCCAAGAAGTTTAAAGGTCACTTTACTTCACCAGAGGTACAGTAAGATGGCCCTCCAGAGCAATGTGAAAATGAAAATGCATTAATCCTCTCTTTTAATATGCATTAAATCCCAGTGAAATGTCCTGCTTCTATTCTCTTTTATCTCTGTGTCCCAGCATCTGCTTCCTCTTACTCTCCATTTGAGGGAGCTAGGATGGAAGCTGGTAGGAGCGATAAGCCAAGATAAGATTGTTGGACTTGAGTATGCTGAAAAAAATAAAACAGGCTTTGACTTGGCAGCTTCAGGCAGAAGCAGAGCTCTTGAAGGACCGATAGGAACTGTGAAAAAGAGCCTTAAAAATAGTCAGTTGAGGAAGGATGGAAATAACTAAACAGTTGGAAAGCATACCGGAAAAGTTTACCACACAGCTTCTCTCCATGAATACAGCTGGAGTACATAAAAAGGAAGAATTGTATTTTTAATCTTCAGTGTATCAGTAAATCTCAAAGAAGTCAGGTGTGCATGAACAAACTGATTCAGATGAGCTGTTAGCTCCTTATCCCCAAGGTTACTTTTATGACCTATACTAGGAAATATAAAACAGTTTTAACTTTAAACAAAAAAAGTAGCTGTGGGGTAAACTGCAGCAACACACACAGACAACAATCAGAACATGTTTATCACATCTTAACATCTTACTCTTACTTTGTATCTTAACACTTACTTAACATCTTAACATCTTACTTTGCATTTTCACTGTTACATCACCAATTAAACAAGCCAAGTTGATCTGTACTCCCAGACTTCAACATAATCATTATTCAGGTCATAAAAAAGGAAAAGAAGCCTTTGTCTCACTCCGAAGTAATCAACTATAAATTATCAACTCCATTAAGTGCTAATATGTTAAAAGTCTGTACACTCACTCCACAGTTCTAAAACTAAAAGCTGCTAACAAACCCAGAGATGGGAACTCAATGGACCATGCTTTATGCTTCTATAAAGAGAAAACACAATTGCAGCAGTGTCCAACTGAATTTGTCAGGAATCAGGGTTTTGTGCCTTTTAGTATCCCCATCTTCCTGCAAAAAATTTCTGTGGTGACACAGGGAGATTTGGGCCATTGGAAAAATATTTTTATGGCAGGTCTTAGAAACAGCCCTGCAGCAGTAATACATACAACCACAAGTATCACAGAGTGATACTTAGCTCTGGGAGGTGAGGAGCATTTGAAATCTCCCCAACCTGAAGCAATCTGGCAGGAAAGCGCCGCATAGGTGTGGTGCCTGCCTTCCTGCTACCCAGCACCTGCACGTGAAATAAAGGGCATTGCACCCTTTCCTTCTGAAATATGTAGAAGAAGCATTTGAGGTACATGGAATAGGCTGTGACCCCCTTCAGCTGGAAATAGGAACATGACCCCTTTCTGTACACCAGAGAGAGAACAAGCCGCCATCCTCCGAGAGACGTACAGTGCAGTTCCCCAGAAACAGCCCTTGAATTACACACGAAGAGAGCGGTCACTGCTACCCAGCCTATTCTTCATTCCACCAGCCGCCAGGTCCTGCTTTATTTTTAGACAATGCCCACAGAGAAATCACAGTTACAATCTGAAAAAAGGAAGCTAAATCCAGATCCTTGCACACGTCTGGGGACCAACTATTACAGCAGCTGTCATTGAGACAAGGGTTGCCGCAGTCACCTAACTGGGCCAAGACCCAGCCTCAGCTCTGTGTAGGAGAGGGATGGAGACATGCCTTGTAAGGCTTGTCCCTGCCTGCATAGGTAGAAGGACTTTGGGAAGGCAAGAAGTTTTCTGGTTTGGCTTTTTTTTTTTTTTTTTCATTTCCCCACCTTTAACCTAAAATGGAGAAAAATTATCTGGAATTAACACAAGGAGTGCTTCTAGACCTTCAAAGCACACACCAATATATGAGCAGAAGAGACAGATCCGTTTCTGATGGTAGAGATCTGATGCTGCAGAGAACAGTGTGTTAGCTGTATTCTAACAATGCTGCTAATTTTACAGGCAAAAGCAGCCCACTGGCTCCAAGATGCAGACTTACAGCTATCTGGATGTGATGAAGGGTGTGAACTTGCAGAGGTCCTGGATGCCTGGCTCCCTGCTCACTCTGTGAGCACTGGACTCCTGAAAACCCCAAGAGATAAGAATCCTGCCTTTCCCGCCCTTGGTCTTCCCCTCTTTCCTTGCAGGAATGTGTGCCCTTAGCTGAGAAGGTACCTGCCTACAAAATGTACACATAAATGATGATAATCAACAGAGTAATTTAAGATGTTCTCAAACTTCCCTTGATGTCAGTAAATCCAGGCTGAGTATCTTAATGAAACCGCCCACCACCCAGAGAGTTCACTAGGTCTGTTTAAGGGATCACATTACACCAACTGCCAATTAGAGGATGATAATTGTCTTTTTCAATCTCAAAAACTACTACTTTAGCAAAAGAAAATCTTCACACATTCCAAATAGTATCTTTAATGCCTCACTGAGGAGTGGTACATTTTAAAAAGGCTGCCCTATGTCTTGCACTAAACATTATGACTCTAGCATGACAATTGCTGCTTCAGTTAATTACAGGCTAATTGTTAAACCTCAGAAGAGGGAGTTTCAGTAACTGATGCTGGAGCTCCTGTTGCTGCTTGTGTAACTGCTTCTGCTTAGTTAGGCCAAACCAGAGCTCCTGGGGGTGTCACTGCAGGCATTGGGGGCCAGAATTTCACTCGTTAAGAAAAAGTGAGGTGTGTCCGGCTGGCTGCAGGATTCCCTGGATTTATCGCATTGCCACCTAGCGGCGCACGACACTTTGATCAGCAGACATGGAAATTTCACGGCCATACACAAATGCACACAAATGCACCTCTGCTGCATGAAAAAGCAGAGCATCGGAATAAGGATGCGCAGAAAGATGGAAGAGATGCACTCTACACTAGAGAATTTTTGTCCTCAGAAATCCCAGGTCACAACTTTAAGGCTTCACGTATCTCTTCAGAAGGCTGGGCTGTGAACAGTGCCGGTTGTGCTCACCAGTTACATCTGCCCTAAAAGCTTTCTGCAATCCCAGAGGCAAGGTTTGACTTAGCCACGAACGCTGGCAGACTGTAACAAGGATACGGAGGTGCAGCGTTCAGCACGCACGGGGAGTGCACGACCCACAAAGCAGGAGCCACCCTCTCCGGGGAGATGCTGCTGATTGTACAACGAGTAACGAGACATTGCTTCGCATTCAGCATCCAAAGAGAAAAGCGAGAGGAGAACAGAGATTATTGTTAGCAGACAAAAGGCTATTTCGCAGAGGCAGATGGCAAAGATAGGAACAGCCAACAGAAGCATTGCTATAATCTCAGAGGTGAAAACCTCACCTTGCAGCTCTCCGTGCATGAGCTCTGCCAGTGCAGGCATCCCACCGTAGTCTGGATTTTGCTTGAAAATAAAAATCTTACTTCCCAGAGGCAGGTTTATGCAAAAAGCTCAGAGTCTTAATGTCACATCACTCTGCCCTGCTTTAGTGAGTGGCTTTTGATTTTCCTCTCTGTTACTGTCTGACTCCTACACATCCTTCCTGCATCTAGTTTGGAAGGGAAGCAGCATAACTCTTCTCTACCACCAGTTCTCTGCAACACTCACTGCTGAATGTTTCCCACACACCATTTGTACAATATCCGACGCGATGGTGTTTGCAAAACAGGGACACAGGCATAGAAATACACCCACACTCCCACCTTCAGGTTCCCGTTTCTCAGTTAGTCCCGCTTACACTCACATGTCTACTGACTCTCAGCATCTTTCCTAAGCACATCCCAGATCTTCTTGGACCTCTTACACCTCGAATTTCAGCCTGTTCTTCTCACAGCCTCCCCTTTTTGCTACAATCCAGCCTCACTCTCAGTCGACGATGGTTTGTAGAAGTGGTCCCACAGCAGACGGGCAGGACAGGACCCCTGGCAGCCTGTGCTTGCTCCACTATTACCTCTCATCTCAGAGAACCACTGCCACAGACTGACTTGACAGCAACCAGCACCTGCCTTGCTCCAGCCTGAATTCCAGCAAGAGAGTGTTCCAGTAGTTCATTATCGGTACAAAAGGGCACACATGCACGCACCGATGGTCTCTTTTTGACAGGAGACTGAAAGTCTCTTCCATTTACTGCAGTAAATGAGGTTAGTAAACTCTCCTGGCTGAGAGAAGTCTCTTAATTACTTTCATCAGCCAGGCCATACTTCTAATACTTGATCTTAGTATTCAAGCTGTCAAGAGAAGGAGAATGTTGCCAAATAGTATATTGAGGCCTTGGATGTTGACAGCAATGGGTACTTTTTCACTGGCACAGAAAGAAAGAAGAAAATGAAATGAACAATCTGGGACCATTTCAAGTCAATTGCAGTTTGATTAAAATATTTCCAAGTGCTGGATTTCCAGTAGATCCAGTGAATCCAGGAGGGATAATAAAAAAAAAAAAAACAACAAAAAAACACTCTTTGGCAACTGCAGGTGAGGCACTTGAATTTATTATTTCTGCTAGCAATTCTACGAAATAATTTGCTAAATACAATTGTATTGAAAATGTGGATGTATCTGAGCAGACTCCTGAGGTGGCGTACCCTGGCACAATCCTCCTGGCCATATTTTCTCTGGAAACAGAAAATGAAGCAAGACTAACTGGCACCTTTTAAATCTACATTATTGTTTGTGCTGACAGAAGTATCAGCGCTTGCTAGCTGGTTTTAAATAGACAGGCCAAAGGGGATGAGCCATGGGGTGGCCAACTACTGTGTTCCTGACGATGGGGACACACCAGTGTAGCATGAGCAGTATTTCAGTCTATTCACTGTTCTTTGTATGCATGACACCAACATGTCTTGGAAGCTTCCACAGGTCTCCTATAATTTGTTTTTCAGAAAACACCAGCTTTTTTGGGCTAAAGCCATGCAGATAAGCAAGTTCCCTACCTACCTTAGCCTGTGCAATACTGTGCCCTTCAAAGAAGCAAAACAGATGCCCTAAGATCAGCTACCAAGCACAATAAGCCAAGAGCATTTGTGAAATTGGCTTCCTCCTTGAAGAGCTTCAGATGGCAAAACTGCTATGTGGCCAAAACAGACTGAGGGCCCGAGTGCAGGAATCCTCAGAGAGGAAGAGAACCCAAGAAATGGTGATTCACCAGTCAGTATCACTTCAAAGCTGCGTGAGAGGCAAGGAATGTATCACTGTATACAGACACAAAGGTCCACTGGAAAGGACCTTTGATGAGTCTCATCCCATAGCTCTATACGTTGTTCAATTTAAGGACTTAGCAATAAAAAACTTCCCTAGTCTAAGACAGCTGCACTTGTCAAGCTATAACATACATTTCTCAACTTCCTTACCATCATGTTTAGAGTGGGAAATGCTGCAACATTTTTAATTCCCTGTTGACTGAACAGGAGAAGCAGGGAAAAACCAGAAGGCTTTACAGTCTGGTAAGACCTGAGAGTCAGTTTTTGCATCAGAGACTTTCAAAGCAACAGCCATGTTGAAGCAGGAAAAGCACATAGCAATAGCTAGGACACAAAACTGTGTTAATACAGGCAAAATGTGGGCTTGGGGATGATCTGCTGATTTGCTACCTGCCATGACAGGGGTCTCGAATCACATCCCCCCTTGCACTGTGACTGTGCTTCACACTTGCAGTCAATACTCGTGTTCAATTGGTTTAGAGTCAAACTAGGAGAGTTCTTCCCCACCCTGCAAGCAGATAGCATTTGAGTGGCAGTAAGTCATTAAAATATACAAAGCCTGGCTTCATCTCTGCTTTGTTGCGTGACTACTAACAATTCTAGAGATTTGTTAGTGGCTAGATTTTAAAGTGGCTTCCTGCTCCAGCAAAATCAAATTTTGCAGAGCTGCAATACTGTCTCCCTTCACGATGGAGAAGCAGCAACCTGGACCTCACCCCAGCAGCAGCAGGAGTTGATGCACGCCAGGCTGGAGCCCAGGCATGGTGCAGAACAAGAGGGGCACCTCCACTTGCCCACAAGGCTCTCCCCAGGGCTGTATGCACCATGGAAGATGCACAGCAGCACCCTTTGCCAGAAACAAGCCCTGGGGCAGGAACAGAGCTCCCCCACTCTGCTTTTGGCACACATTGATGCAGTGCCCAGGTTCGAACACAGTCTTTAATCTGTGTTGCAGAGTGAGCCTTAAGCAAATATTTACAAAGAGCTCTCTGCTGCAGGTTAGTGCCCGCAATGCAAAGATCTGGTACTTTTTTGGTATTATTTTACTGGTTTAGACTGTTTGATCTGTGAAACTCATGCAGTTTTCACAGTAATCTTAAGACGGTACCCAGGAACATTGAATTTTGCTGTGCTGGATAAACATCATTATTCCTTCTAGCCGTGACAGGAGAAACTCAAACTGCTGAAAGAAGCATTCCTTGGGAAATCACAGATCAGCTCTAACATAAGCAGGGGCAGATGGTGCACGCTCTTTGACTCTTGCTGGGCCTGTTTGAATCTGGCAAGTGAAGACTGGAAATGTGTTCTTCAGACATACAGGCTTGGAGGGAGGAAATACAAACACCTCTTAGCACTCACTTCAGCCAGGACACCATCCATTAAGCATGGAAGGCCTTGATAGTATCAAACCATCAGTTAATATCAAACCATCCCCAGCACTGAAAGGCACCAGCATATCCCTCACACAACTGCCGTCCTCTGAAACACATCTGCAGCATATAGCCAGCAAGAAGAGTGCGAGGTGTCTGTAGTGAATAGAAGCAAAATTTACCATGAAACATACAAGGAGCACAGCTTTATCACACTGGAAATGTCTAGAAAAATACCACTGCTCAGATTTCCTGCTGGAATATTGTGCCAGGCACTCAGCAGCGCCAAAAATGAACTCTCTATGTGGCACTGCTTGTTCCATGTATAAATGGAGATCATCACTGCTGGCATGAAACATGACTCCGCTTAATTTTAGTTTCTTCTAATTCAATGCAGGATGCTCAGTGAGTTCAGGCTTTCATGCACTATGAGATTTCAATATTTTACTTAAAATTGTACTTACAAATAGCTTAACGCCTAACATAACATGGAAATACATTGCACTCTTCCTGTGTATTTTAGATTTTACAAAATATGTCAGAGACATTTGCAAGATTTAACAAATCCAAGTGCAATTAAAATTAGTGAAGTAGGACACTGTTTTAAGAAACACCACAATATATCAACCATTGCAATATATATAATTTATATATTACTTACACAGTGTACCTAATTATTAATACATTAGTAATTATCCATACTGTTTTTTCTGTCTGTCCCCTCCATCAGAGTGAAACCAAAATAACTTAAATTACACAAGTTAGTTTCACATTCTTACTCCAAAAGCCATTGCCATGTTATACTGGGCTGCACAGTGCATGGGAATGCTGTTAAAATGGAGCTTAGTAGGCTTCTTTCAAAGTCACAAAGACTTTATTGGCATAAAACTAAGATAATACCTTTTTTAATCCAAAATTTTACAGCAAAGTTGATTAGAATGAGGCTCTCTTTCACATACAATTATCAGCCTCCACTGCACAGATCATTTTTGACAGCAATTGTTAATGCAACACAAAAGTAGTGTAAACAACAGTGCTACTTTCTCTAGTGATCCTGTCTTTCTCCCCAGGCATATACTCATTTTTCTTCTCCCTATGATAGAACTGGGAGTGGTTCAACAAGAATGCCAGGTGCTATCAAGGTACAAAGCACCAAGGAGATCTGTGCAATAACAAATAAGAAAGTCTAGAATAGCCCTAACCTGCTGAGAGGTCATGCAAAGAACAGGAGGATTAACAATGAAAATCTGTATCTAGAACTAGATAAAGAAGGTGGACAGACTCTTGCTAGCCAACTGTGGCAGTAGGAAACATTACACAAGAAGGAACTTATTCAGCTGAAGACTGGTACATTGCACCTCAAAACATTTCAGATGGTGTTTCTGTTTGTCTTAATCAAGATAAAGAAACCGAAATGCTACAAAGGCAATTAAACACAATGCTACTTCACTTGACATAGAGCTTCTTGAGTGAGGAAAGCTGCCCACACAGATCAGGCCATCAGGACCCACAGGAAGCCCATCTCCTGTGGCACTCGCGTTTCACCATCAGCAATGGCATCAGCACAGAGCAGACAGACCACAGACTGCAACCTGACCTCATTCATTGAGTTTCCAAATACATGGCTACCTGTTTTTCTCGACATTTTTAAATGTAGAGAGATGACCTCAGTATGGGGCTTTGCTCAGCGTTATGATGAGTGGCTACAGCCTCTCCCCTGCGCTATACAAGTCCTTGCATTACCATCATGATTAAAAAATACAATGCTACAAAAATCGCAAATGCGTCGAGAGATCCACAATCAAAACAAAACTTATGGCTTTGCCTTTTTTTTGGAATTTATTTTAAATAAATTAAATTATGAGATAATTCCAGTGGACTTGAGATCCACAATGCAACCTCGTAGTAAAAATATTTATAGCATGCAAACAAAGATAATTTCCGATCATCCACTAGAATAAGCTGTTATACCCGCTTCTCCGGTATCACGTTTTTTAAGGGAATACTGTGAGAAAAAACCTACAGATTTAAAATACTTAATACCCTCATTGTATAGTCATAACTAAGGCTGTAATGTAATACCTCTTGCTGGAAACATCCTTGCATCAGGCAGGACGCTCTCAAATCAAGCCATCGAAACCAATTTCACTGATGACGCCATTTTCTTATTTCTTTCGCTGCCATTTTAACATCGTGGTTACTCCACATTTCCTCAAGAAGTAGCTGTGCATTCCCCCTGCTCTAAGACGAAACCATGCTCAAATAACACAGTGACAAATGAAACCTGTATGGTGAATTTCTCCCATGTCACATCCCTGCATGGTAGGGGCAGGGATGAAGCACAGCTGCCATTGCAGACCACACCTCAATTCCCTGTACGGAGGGCTGGCAAGGAGTCTCCTGAGATGGTGCAAGCTGAGAAACCAGACACTGGAAATCCACAGGCACCACAGGAAAAATTGATACAACTCAGGAAAGAGGAGTGTCCAGCCCTGTTACAGGAGTTATTTCTCCAAATCCCACAGAAAACACTAGCTAGAGTAAGGGAGTAGTTTGAAAAGAGAAGCAAAAGGCATAAAGGAGGCACAGAAACAAGCTTGAAGTGCCTGCTCCTGGACTAATTGTATATTAGCATTAACATATAGGCAACCACAATAACCCACTTAACCTGACAGCAGAAAACTCATTTCTCAGGATCACATCCAAAAGCCAAACTGCCATCCCAATCAGTCAGTGAAGTATTCCCCATCCCAAAATGACACTTCTCATGGATCACCAGCAAGAGGGGCAAATTATTAAACAAACTTGCTACTCATTAACATCCAGCCTCCTCTAATTCACTTCTAAAAATTTTAGTGCAGTCCTTCAGTCCCCACCACCCCGTTAAGTGCTTTATCCTTCTGCTTGTCTGACTGGGAACACGTAACCCTGCTGTTTGTGGGAAACAAGGATGCTCTCAGGATTTTTTGAAAACCAAAACATGGTTGATATTTCCACATCTCTTCCTTCACAGTTGCAGATGTGTAGAAACAGTTAAATGCCTTCAAGTTAGTCTGAAGCTGTAGGTGAAAAAAATCATAGTGCAAAAAATTGGTTCTCTTTACCTGCTCTGGATTCAAGTAGTGAGCCTGGCAGCACTGAGCCTGACACTCTCCCTGTTCTCAGGCTGACTCAAGCGGAAAGATTTCGGCTGCTGTGCCCCCATCCCACAGCTGAAAGCCTGCGTACTGCCTTCCTGAACGTTCCTCAGGAGCACCAGTTATCTTTCTGCTTCATGAAAAGAAAAGCCAGGCAGCATCTTCCACCCTCCATCTGCATTTCAGACAGAAAGCAATGCAGGCAGCGAATGCTCATTGCTTTCAAGGGACAACGCCTGGTTCAGACATCAAAATCCTGTCAGCACTGGAAATGCCACAACCAAGTTACACCAGGATGCAAATCCTAAACCAGCATAGGTGGCTTTCCCCAGTGCTGTTCCTCCACAAAGGGGTTCCTGTAACATTTCTACTGCAATTTGAAGTCTCTCGGAAAAATCCACACAGGGAAAGAAAACCTTTCCCAAGTTAAATTTACTTTATTTCACTGATAGTGGCTAACACAACAAAGAAAGAGACAAAATTACATTCACTGTAGAGTGAAAAATATAACTTTTTTTTTTTAATACACACTGGAATGTCAAGAAAATATGCCAAATTGAAGTTCAGCCCTCTTCAATAACATGAGATGATTTGGCAAAATCATCCACCTGAGTAAAAAAAAATAAACCCAAGTTAGCTACCCCATCCTTCCTCAATATTTGTAAATAAATCACAGCTACTTTGTTCACCTAATAGCTATTTTCAACATGACACCTTATCCCCTGGAATAAATATAAATATTTTACTGACAGTGAAAGCAAGCAACTTGGAGTTCATGCACGTCATGATATCTTTGAATCCTCAATTTAAACATGCCATGGTCTTTAGAAATGATTTTTCTTTACTACGTTACTGATACATTTCACAAAGTTAATTATTTAAATTATATATGAATTATTAATTACAGATCATTAAACTAAGGAACAGAAGTCTGGAATACGCCTGTTATAATTATACAATCTACATTTAAAAATATTAGACATTTCTCGGAGAGAAAAGCATACATCAACATTCCCTGCTGCAATAAATATGTTACAATAAACACTTTATCCTTTTTCAGCTTATTTCTCTTATTGTGTAATAAACCTAAGGTTTAAACTTTCCAGACTTGGGGCATGAGGCCGGTGTGCTGGGGATACACCAGAGACAATAGGTTTCCATTTTTCTCCTCCGGCTGTACTCCACCCTGGCTAAGGAACTGTCTAGCAGTGCATGCCTTTATTTGCGCCTTGCATTAACAAGGCACACAAGCTTTCGGACTTTAATGTAAATTAAATGTCAAGTCCAGATGCTGCCAACAGATACCACGGAAAACCCTGCTACAAGAGACCTACAGCTAATTATTCATTACAGTGGCTCAGTCATTCTTTCATACATTAATTTATGGAGCTTAGTTGAACTCTGTCTCCCACCCACTTCAAACAAAGGAAAATAATTTGCCACACTGTACCAACTGCAAAGATAACTGAGCCGTCTCCAATACGGGGTCGGTGGGGATGGGATGGTTTCCTCCATATTTTTACACACGCAAACCACACATTTCATTGTCCTTTACTTGATTTTTTGCTGAGCTGGTTTTGTGGCAAGACCCCACTTTGTACAGGTAATCTGGTTGGAGAGAGGCAACTTTTTGGCCATGCTATGCTACTGTTCCATGTCTTCCCTCTGAGCATTTCTCAGTTGACAAAAGGAAGAGTGCAGAACATGGCACACAGGCACCTTAATATTTGGGGAGGGAGCCCCAAAGGAGGCAAGTCACTCTCTACTGCAAGATCCCAGGTGCTGCCCCAGCACAGTATGTTTTATTAAACTGCTTTCTTTCATATACAAAAATAGAATTGAAAGGAAAGGAAAGGAGAAAAAGCAACCCACCCTGTACTTTTGTCCCTACACCAAAGCCAGGCAGAGCTCTCAGTTTCATGCAGCCTCTATGTCCCCAGATCTGAGAGTATTAAATCAGCTGCCACCCACCCAGCTAGTCACGGCCACCACATTTATATAAATGTTAATTCTCTGACTGCTTCCCTTTACTATGACTTTATTGGATTAACCCTTTTCATAACGTATTCTATTCACTTGAAAGAGAAGTGGGATCTAGGCTGCAAACTCCAGTTGACTAAGCAAATATGCGTCACTATCTCATTTAAGAAATTAACAAAAAAGGCAAATCTCTAAGTGTCTTAATTTACTTTGAAAGAGTATAATTATTTTCTCTCTTACTTTCACCCCACATTTGAAATCCTTACTTCAAAATAAAATTAAAGAAAGTTTAACATATCTTCTAAATAAATCACAAGTACATCTGTAAGAACAGGGGAAACAGAGTCGACCAGTATATTTGCACCACAATAAAAATCAGGAGAAAAAAAAAAATCATAATCAAGTAACATCTTTATTTTTGTTTCAAATACTTCCATAGACTTTTCATAGCCTAGGGAAGAGAAAACAGGAATAAAGGCATTCAGAAAGTTATGCGACTGCATTTCTGCTTAAATGAAAAGCAAAGTCAGCAATGTCAAGAGGGTCTTTAAAGAGGCAACACAAACGAAACCCAAAGCACACGCTGGACTGCCCCACCCAACAGCTGCTCTAGCGAAGAACATTGGAAGGCAAAGGCACAGACCTTCCCGTTTCTTTTCTGTGAGCAAAGGACCTTTTCTCCAGCACTACCCACCTGTTCTCTTTAATTACTCACCTACAAATTTAAACAACCTGCAGCAACAGTACAAACAAAAACCGCCATACAAGACACCTGAAGGAAAACTCTCTCTTATTAAAGCAAGCCTTTTAGCCTCATTTTATATATTTTAAAAGATAGACATTCCTACCTGTAGATCTCAGTATTGAGGAGTTACAAACCTGTTAATGATGGCTGTAACTGCCACACTTCAGTTGCCTGTTATTTAGGCTTACACAGCTGTATCTATCTCTATTAATGTTCAAGTTTTCTCATCTTAAAAAAAATATATATAAATCAAACCTGCAAGTCCTGAAATGGCTGAGACAGTCAAGAGTCCAGCAAGACAATAAGAAAGCAGCTGCTTTCCACGGCTGAACAGCACTGCCTGTAAAGCATCTATATATTTTTTTTTCCAGTGGTGCTTTATTCAAATTCTAGGCAAAGCATCAGTCTGAAACCAGTAACTGATGGGAGTAACAGTTTATAGGTTACAGAAGGATATTTTATTGTTAACGGACTGTACCATGTAGGAATTAGGAGGGGGTGAGGCGGCAGGCAGGCTAGAGGAGAGAGATGCTACTATTTTTTTCCCCGAGCCACTGCAATTACTCTGATGTGAATTTTTGATGACTTCCGACATATTGCATGGTTAATAATCGTTTCAGCTGTCATGTTTGGTTAATGTGGAAAATGCATTTGCTGCATTGTGATGCAGCACTCCAGCCACAGATTGTAACACCAGTTGTGAAGCTATTCCCTTAACTGAGCTGCATGAATTTGCACATACCATGAGGCTGAAATAAATGGTAGTTTGATTTTTATACAGCAACAGAAAGCTTCTGCCATTTTAGACCTGCAGAGCTGTTGGTACAACTTGTACATCCAGATGATTTTATTGCATATTAATTGGTGTTGATGCTCTTTAAAGAGGAGCTTTGATTCTCTATTGTTTTGCTGCGTTTGGTTATTTAGCAGTTAAAAGACTGAGATACTATATACATTGAACATCCCTCTTTTGTAGCTTTACACAGGTTGTTTAATTGTAAGCATATATACATCAATGAAAATGTCAGCACTACAAAAAGCAGCCCTGTTATTCATACAGGCTCAACCTACTTCCTCCATACAACACTTAAGAGTGTGTGTATATATAACCTTGTCTTACAAACGATTGCACATGAGGGGTGAAAATAAAATGATTGCACATGAGGGGTGAAAATATGCTGCTTACAATCAAATAAAGAGGATTTTATTTGCAAAGTACCACTTCACCTACACTTTAACATCAAAAGTATAAGGTTACATAAATACTTAGCGTGTGCCTTTCACTGTCACCAATAGAAAAACAATGCTGCAAGCTATCATGCAATTACAAGAGGAGATGTAAAACGGCAGAGATGAAACCATGCTAAGAGCCAGTCACCCGATGATTAAAGTCAGGCCAGTGTATTCCAGCAGTCAGGTGATGGTGCCATCATTACAGTGCAGAAAGCCACAGAAAAATCGAGAAACAGACCACCCCCATCTTCAAGAAAAAAATTAGATGCACCAAAAGAATGAAGAATGCATTTGCTAATATGCCAAATGTACAACCATGAAGAAGCATTTCAGAGAACGTGTGTGTAACACTATCGGGAAGTTACTGTCACAGGTCCCAAGTGCACATTTAACCCATGCTGCCAACCCAGCTCCAGTCTGCAAACTGCTGGTGACACTCCCAAATTCAAAGTTCATTCTTTTTAAATTCAAGAACAGCCCTACTGCCACAGTACTTCGTTTCACACTTCAGTAATTCTGCTCACAAAATGCATGTCTTGGATTTGCAAACACACGCAGGCAAAAAAATCCAGACTTGGGATGTCTATGTTTAATGAAGAACAAAAAGCTACCAGGAGAGTGTTTTACTGTGCATGAACACTGATGTATCTGCAGAATCACCACCAATACCACCACTTCATTATTTTCACTTCTGTTTAAATTTAAACAACACTGCAACATATATGTTGGACACAAAATACCAGAAAATATGGTGCAGGACATTTTATAGGGAAAAACCAGAATTCTCTGAATTAACATTGTACTTTCTGGCTTGGGAGCAATTCTCATTAATACGGTTATGTCTGCAGAATGTCCTCTGTGCCACAGCCTTGCCTACCCCAAAGGCATCACTGCACCTCACACAATTCAGAGTTTCACAGGTGGCAGAGTGATCTCTTACAGTGTGTTCTGGCTTTGAAACTAGCAAACTTGATCCTAAAGGTGATTTTACTCAAATGACTGCAAGGAGCAATCCCTCCCTGCTTGTGACCAAACGAACACCGAGTATCTGAATCCTCCTACCAGGCATTTCATGAGTGAAGAGAGGTCCAAATCCGACATTCTCAGTGGAAAACTGCAGTCAGTTGCATTGCAGGGAAAACTATTGATCACAACCAGCTACACGCCATAGTGCCGGCAAAGTCCCTTTTGGGAGAAGAATGTTAATACATTTGCCGGGATAATTTAACTCTGGCATTCCTCCTGCATTTCTGAGCATCTATGACTGGCACCATCCCTGCCGCTGTGCTTCCCTCAGTAACTTGCCACTCACCTCACACACACTGCTCTGGTTTTGGATGGTTTCTCCCCCTATTTACCTCTAGTTTGCATAACCCACTAGTGGTGCAGAGACAGAAGCACAGAGGATACACAGAGCCCTTTGCCTTCTAGCCAAACCTTGAAACAGGTAAAGGTATCTAGAGAGACGGCTGACTGCAGCCTCCCAGGGATTTCAGGAGCACAGCCATCCATCTGGAGCTGCTAGCCACAACTTTAAAGATGCTGCTTTTATCAACAGACAATGTTTGTTATTTTCTGGCCATGTAATGTTACTGCAGAAGCTACTCGCAACTGCATTACAATCAGCACAATTATGTATCTATACTTTGTTTTGCATATTGCATTGCCAGGAAAAGCCTTCCCAGTGTAGCTCCGCACAGCACTGTCTCCCCTTACCTATGGATTTCTTAAAACAACAGCTTTGAGGAATATGAACAGAAACTACCCACCCCAAATGGCTGTTACTGTAAACAACTGTGAGTGCTAACCCAGCTAAGATGTCGGAACTGCTATCTGTTTCACTGGCAATCAATTTAGCGGAGCATTCAGTCAGCTCATGCATCAATCACTTCTGCACTCTGATGTGACTGTGGGAGGAGAAGAAGGAAAACTACTGTTCAGGGCTGCTGGGCCACAGCTAAGGAAAAACATAAAAGTTTTCCTTCTGAGTAGAAAGCATCCTATCCTCTAAGGGAATGAGAATGCAAAGAGAATGCAGAAGCCATTGGACTAAGAATATCTTTCTCTGGGTCAGGATCATTCTTTCACTCCATCTCTGGGTGTCGACGATGACCTCCTGCCTTGTCAGATAAAGCATCATCTCTGAAGCGAAGCAGATTCCTTCATCATGACTACAAAAACCAAAAGATGCAATCACCCTTACCTTAAAAAAGCCCCACCAACAAACCATAAAACATGGAAGTCTGCAACGAGTGATATAATCTCATTTTCTTTCAGTCTTGCAATGGACAGGGATAAGGGGAAGAATAGGAACAGCATCCCTGTATCTGCTTCTGTATTAGCTCCTTTTGAAGTTCTGCAGTTTCAATGTCTACCATTGCTGGTGAGCATTAGCCAGCAAAATTGAGAGACATCGCTGGCAGTGAGTTGTAACAGTGATAGGTAGGGTAGCTCCTTCCCAAAATTTCTCCTCTGCTTAAACCAGCACTGTAGCAGCAGCAGCAAATACTGCACTGTCATACTGGCTCTGGAGAAAGCATTAGCTGGTCCTCTCTGCAAGGCCAGCAGGGTGATTATCCAGCACTAATGACCAGCAAGGTCTCTTCCTCTACCTCCAGCTCTGCACACTCATTCTACCCCTTCAGAAGGATGCAGAAAGAACAGCCAGAGAGTTCAGGAGTCCTCTCCAAGCAGGCTGGGGTGAAGAGAAGAAGAAGAAAACCCAGGCTAATACTTTAATGTCAATACAGTTACATTCACACACAAGCAGTGCAGAGCAAAACGTCAGGTTGAGTATGATGTTACTGGCCTGTCTAGCAGGAAATTTGGGCTTTGTTGCAATAGGGTAACTTTCATAGACCAAGAGAAATGAGTCATCCAGAGTCAAAACAAAAACTAGAAATGGGAAGTGACCAGTTCCAGTAACATCCAGTATCATCATCACAGACAGCCATCCTCCCGCAGGGGAAAAACGACCAAAGCACTCACACTGGGAGTCAATGGCTTGTTACAGAGCTCAAAGAAGACCTGAGTTTCAACACAGCTTTGGAACTAAATTTGTACGAAACAAGAAGCAGGATGTAAACGCAGAGAGTGGGAAACACCCCTGAGAGAATGGATTGAGGTCCAGCGCCTTGTGTGACCAGGCAGATACAGGGGGAAGTGAAACACAAATCCTGTAATATTAGAACAGTGCTGGTCCCGAGCAGGGGAGAGGTGGGGGGAGCCCAGCCAAGCAGAGAGGATTAGCACCAACACTGGCAGTGCTGTTCCTGCCATCCACACCCCAATTAGTGGTATCATTTGTCAGGATGAATGGGGAACTTGCACTCAATTCGGCAATTTGACAGAGTGTCACTGAACTACCTCACGTCCGTATTTATCCAAGAGGCAAGTGCAGGAACCAGTTTTAATTAGAGCCTGTTTGACAAAGAACGGAGGGTATTACCCATGCTCTCACCATCAAGCGATAATTGAGATGTAATCGTTTAAACAAAGCGCAACAAGTGTCCATTTACCCAAAGCCATTGTTAAATATCCACTAGGAGATTATTTTCAAAATTATAATGTGCCATGAATATGCAAACCACTTTCCATCTTTAGCATTGAAAAGAATAATCACCTTTAAAAAACCCCACACCACCAAAAACCACAACTGAAAGCCAAACAGCTATTTTGCAGCAGAATTTGAAGAGTGTTTTAAACATGCCAATGCTAATTTAAAAGGAGGGGGGAGAGAAGTGATGGCTCTGCTTTGAGGCCATTAAACTCTGTCTGGAAAGCCCTCTTTTGTACCGCATTAGCCTGCTGTAAGTCTGCAATTATGAGGAGAATGTGTTAATTTTTAATTCAGATTGCTAACCCCTTTTTTATGTACAAACGCTGCATGTCAATCCCTCTTGCAGAGGACTGTAAGCAACGACATGACCAAATTCAACTCTCGGTGGTAAAAGCATGCTCTCCCTGGGAGGTTTGGCACAGAGCGTTGGAAAGCAACTCAACCTCGTAGTGAAAGAGCTCTTTTATAAAACTGTCACCTCAGCATCGTGGCAAGCAAATCCTCTCGACCCACAGCCTATTAAACCAGAACCATATGGCCACTGATATTCACACCTTCATTTCAGCATTCTTCTGTCTGGCTACTGAAATTCTTAACACAGCTTCACAGGAAGCTGAGTTCCCACGTCCCTCACATTCCCAAAAGCAGGGAAGCACAGGATGAAGAAGTTAACCTAACACTGCCTAGAGGCCCACACCAAGTTAATGGCTGTCTAACACTAAGCCCATCTTTCATCTTTTCTGACTCCTACTGATGCTGGCAATCCACGGAGGAACCTGACTTAAGAGCATGCTTTGACACAGTCCAGCAATGAATTATTAACTCTGGCAGAAGCTGCAAAGCATCAGCTAGGAGCAAACATGAGCCTTCTATGATGATTAACCAGAAAGCAATTATCAATGCTCCTGCTTCTCACAAAATGTCTCCAAATTCCCCATCACATAAAACCCAAAAGGCACCACACAGAAAAGCACATCCACATGTATGAAAGCAGAAATAATTCTGTGCTTTTGTTTCTTCAGGGTTATATTATCAATTGTGACTGGTCTGACAGAAGAAAGCTCTGTGTTGCCACCTGCATTACAGCAATTATACACGGACTTGCAACACTAAGAGTCACGTATGCAGAACCAAGTCCATATTTTTAATTTCCACAGCAATTCAATCCATGCAGTAACAGAAACTTGACTGCAGATTCAGAACCATCCTTTGCCACGTTACATCACATAGCAGGAGCTGTTTCCAGCCCAGGGCCTGACTGGGCACACAGACAGAAGAAGCTGTGGCTCCCAGCCTGGTCACCAACAGCAGACAGAAAAAGATAGATGCATTCACCCCTTATGATGATGAGTGCTGCCCAAAATTGTGTTCCCCGCCTCCCTCTGAAGGGCCCACCCTGCAAGTTAGATGTAAGCTATGGGCCTCTAGCAGCATCCCAATATTCAGGAAGAACAACTTGCTCAATTCTCTGCCAAAGGAATCCAGACAGCTCCCCATATTAAACCACAAGGTGCCAAGAGGCAACAAACACCAGCGATGGACCTAAAAAGACCTGCTGAATCCCAAAATGCACAAGGATGTTCTCTTGGGATGGGATGCCATGCTGTTCTGAAGTCAGCAGTGAAAAGCCAGGACGAAGACAGCATTTTAGGTTTTTCTTGGCAGAGAAGCTAAAGATGTGCTTTTGCTTTAATTACAGCTGCCAGCTCTAAAGAAAGTGGCACTAGAACTGCTGGCCAGCATGGGAAATGAACACCCACAAGCATGCTGGTTGAAGTGAACAACAGCAGTGCATGGCTGCTTTGTCAAACCAAACATGTATTTCCCATAGTGAAAGTACAACTGAAATCAGTATTGGCATGTCAGTGGGCTTAATTAGAAGTCAGGTCTACTCTATTCAGGTCTTTATACTGTGCTCATTACATTAATATCCAAGTGTCTTCCAGTCCTGCATTAAGTGACATGACTAACATCTGTCAACGTTGTTCTCTTCTGTTTCCTGGAGGAGTGGAAACACAGTGTTCAAGCAGATCACAGAACACCCAGCAACTGGGAAGGGAGATCCCTCCAGCTCTGGCTCACACAGAGCATGGCCATGTCTGCTTGGTTAATGGTTTTATACCATAGTCATCAGCAGAATGATTAAGCAGCTATACATATTAAAAGCACCAGGTCTTCTCCCAGCAACATTTCCATGCAGGACTGACATGATTGGAAGACAAACAAAAATCTGTCCTTTGTGGACCTAATTAAGTCATTTGGAGTTTTATCACTTCATTTCTCTGCCTGAACCTCCTTGCCTTGTCATTATACATTAGATAATATTGAGGATGCAACTTCCAGCAGAGGAAATAAAAGCATCCATCTGTCGAATTTGACTGAAAAAGGACAACAAAGGTATGAGCAGCTTATCCTGGCCTTAAATCCCTTAGAAAACACATATCCTAAAGGTTCAGAGGTTTCATCTGGATATCAAAACTAGAAGACTAAAGTCAGTAATTATTTCTTTTGTACTCATGTGCCTTTCACCTTTCCCAATGATTATCCATCTATATATCTCTGTCGTTCTGATGCTGAAAAGTACTTATGCCATCATTGCTTCTGGGTTATCACCCAGTAATTCTTTGCAAAGACATTGTGAGGACACAGATAGCTAGAGAATGGGAAGAACTAGAAGGAAAATAACTGGGAGGGATCAAATCTTAGACTCAATCAAGATGATGAAGGATTGGCAATGCTGTATGTCTTAAGGTCAGCTAGCTGGGGCTAGGCAGATGCTTTCAATAAAAGCATTTTAGCAAATGCCTAGAGAAAAGTCCAAATCAAGAACATAAACTGGATAGAGATTGGGAAACAATGGGCTGCAGGGAATGAGACTCTCACCACCACCTTCTCCTCATCTGTCCATCCAAACCTTCAAAACTGAAGGTAACAGAAGCCCACTGAAACTGCATCACCAGCTGTTAGATTAGAAGGAAAGCAAGGACTCCTTCCAGGCAAGTGAGGGGAATACACAGAGCTTTCATTTAATGCAATGTGCATAGCCATACAAAATGGGGATTAGTCTTTCACAAAAAAAGAACAACCTTTTCAAGTGTATAGATAAAGAGACTCTCAGGAAGGGACAGAGGCTGACTCAGAAAACTATTAAAAGGACAAAGTGACTTTCAAATAGAGGTCACTAGTTCAAACATGAACTAGATCAGTAGTGGCCAAGACTAAAGCATCTAAAGACTGATTAGTGATGTAAACAAAAATGTGCTGTTAATCCTCCTTGAGCTCCTACTACACAGGAGCCCATATTGCAAGATCCATGCAGAAAGCAATGCAGAATTTACTTTCTGTCCCAGAGGAACAGCCAGGGCTTAGGTGGGTACCCAGACACCAAGTGCCTGTCCCCAGTCAATGCAGAAGTGTGACAGCTGCACTGCTCCATTTCCTTAAAACGGCTAAGTTATTCCTTCTGGTTATGATACTCTGCTTTAGTGTGCTCACATGTTTGTTGCTGGATACATCAGATATTTCATTGAACAACACCCACTCAGTATCTATAAGCAAGCATTAAGATCACATTGCAGGTTTCTGGTATTATTTTGTCAGAAAATTTTCCTGTGAAATTACATTGCTGATTCACCAATGTCATACAACTTACATATTAATGAAAAACAGACCACCAAAAGCCATTTATCCTTTCCCCCAACATGGAGTGGAAGAGGCTCCAATTATCCCTAGAGATGCCACAGCACTGCAGTCTCAGATGTAAATTATGAGAAGCCTTACTGCAGAAGATCCTTCCAGAGGACATCCAAAGAGGGCAGACAGGATTCCACAACATACATTTCAGTAATGAAAAGCAGTAAACACAATGTTTAACACTCAGGAGGTACATCCAGTAATGTAGCTGCTTTAACTCTGGTCATCAAGCACAACTTGGGTGTCTCCCATCTATCTTCACAAGGAATTGCAGCTCTAACACCACACCATGCTGTAAAACACAGACATCCCCAGTGAAGCATTATCCTTCTCACTATTACTGGGCACAATAACACAGGTTGCAGATGTATTTACAGGGGGGTGTGTCAAACCACTCTTCACCTATTGAGCAAGTACCTCCTTGTGGACCTGCCGTTTCAGTAGCATGGTTATCATTACACATATCAATGCATATTTTTATATATAAAAGTATATATAAAAATATTTGTTGCTACTCAATTATGATATAGCATATTATTTATGTACTATTACTGAACTAGGCTTCTGCAAATAACATTATTTCCTGTGTTCATTTATTGGAAGTAAGGACAACCTGGAGGCAAAGATATAGAAGAATTTATTTTAAAAGACCTTTTCTTTTAAAAGAAAACTTTTATTAATATTTGTTCCAAACAAGATCCTGTTTTCAGCTGATGAAGTTTAACACCACCCAAAATGCATCTTCCCTAGGGTACTCCATTATCAGCAAGGGCCTTTCTTGCAAGTCAATCTTTCAAGAGATTTTCTTTGCTATCTAATTTGAGAGATTTAGGTATCTGGCATTTGAGGAATGCAATCAAATCCTGCCCCTTCCGGGCCTTCTGGGGCACCTATTAATTCACCCTCCTGTAGAGAGGGAGTTTATAATCTCATCCTACTGCTAGTATCTAAAAAAGTGGAACAGAGCAACTTAAATTGGCATTGCAATTATTTAAAGTCTATAAATAGTTGTTACCATAGTGTTAATTAAATTGCTATGTGGTAATGTCCTTTCTTTTCCACCTTTTAAAGCTAAACTCTGAATAAGTCAGGTAAGCTGACTTATGACCATGCCATACAAGAGTCTGTGGAAAGTGAGTACAAATGCTTAGACGTTGTATTGTACTCCACACAAAGATGAGCTGAAAATCTTAA
Organism: Entomyzon cyanotis; assembly: GCA_024500445.1. NCBI lineage: Eukaryota > Metazoa > Chordata > Aves > Passeriformes > Meliphagidae > Entomyzon > Entomyzon cyanotis. Next base: position 8,058,884 of record JAKEPQ010000743.1, read on the forward strand.
GTAGCTTGTTATGTTCTCTCTTTCCCACTTGGTATGAAATGGAAGAGACTAATTTCCAAACTGCTTCATCATCTGTCACCCAGACTCAAAATTTTGAAAAGCCACCATAAAATTCCACAGACCAACCACAGTAATTGAATGGATATGAACTGCATAGGGGAAAAAAATCTGAAAGTTTTTCTCCATCATCTTTGTATGTTTTGGGAAGATGGTGAACAATGGGGTTGGCAACCTCTGCACAGAACTATCAGTTCTGGCAGACTATTGAAGCAGGAGAATGGAGGAGGTCAGATCACTGGGGAAACAAACACTAAGCCCAAGATATTCCATGGCAGAAAAAAAGTCAGCTTTAACACAAATACCAGCACAAGCCTCGAAACGCAGATGAACACAACAGGCATCTTTCTATGAGTAGTGCTACTAACATGCAACACATTTGTAAAGCTATACAAATAAAAAACTTTCCCCTAGAAAAAACAATTACTAGTTTAAAATTAGTAAATTAGAGTCAGTAATATTACTCTACATCCCTGAATGTGTGTCAACAGCTCAGCAAATGCCGGGCATGTCAAAGATGAAAGGTGAAAAATTTCAAGAGGCACAAACCTCAAAACACTAGGATTTCTGTCAGCCTCCCTCTGTCTTCCTTTCAGTGTCTCCTGCATCAGAGGTTCGGTTCAGTATGTGAAGGTTAACAAATACAACACAAAGAAACTCAAAACTTGCCTGTTTTTTTTTTTTTTAATCCAAACCACATTAGTACTTTTGGACAGACAAATGACATTATAACTGTAAGATTTCAATATTCTGGCACCAAGCCACATTTTAATGGACGTTCAAACACTAACTAAGGAAATGGTTGTGCATTAAGGCTATCAATAAGTCAACAATCAATACTTCAGTATTTCAGTAAAAATACAATGCACCCTTTATAACTGCTGCTGGCCTCATCCTTCTTTGTCAAGCTCAGCTCCTAATAAAAAAATAAGTCTCGAAGCAAGAAATGAAGGACATACTATTTCACAGTCATTAAGCATTTATTTTAAAGTCTAGACCTAACTGGTCCTCTAAACTGTAGATTTTTGTTCTTCAATTGCGTTCTGACAGGGCAGAAGAGTCAGGAATAAAAAGGACAGAAGTTCAGACACAAAATTAACCAAGCAGGTCAATACGTAAGAGCAGCAAAATAAAGAAACCTCAAACAGCAAAGCCCCAAGCAACTGCAAATTAGGAGCTGGTTCCAACTTTATCTCCAAAAAGCATCTCAGTCAAAAGAAAACAAAAAAAAATAGCCCATCAAAGCATACTAACATTTGGATTTTAATCCAATTCATAGATTTTAACTGCCTGCACAGCATCAGTCCTGCACCATGCCTCAACATATCCATCCTATCAGTTTGATCAAATGAAGCCAAAGGCAGCCTCTGCAGAGCATGAGTTTTGGACACCCACTGGAAAGCGAGACCATCAGGCCATATTACTCTGCAATAGAACAAATGCTTTAAATTTAGTTAACTCTGGCTTCCAAGTCAGAGCCACGGCCATAACGCTGAGCCACCACTGTATTTCTTGACAGTGGAAAAAAACGCACAGTTTTTGGATGCTTGGAGAAGCTGTGTATGTCTGCAGAAAGGTTCAGGGTATGCTTTACAGGAAGAAATGGTGGCAGACATTGATCTAACCCTGTGAAACCTGAATGTAAAAACAGGAGGACAAAAACAATCAAATTGATCATTTTTATCTTCACAGCCTAGTAAGCTCAGTACTGAAATAGAACTTCATCATGGAATGGCTAAGCCAGCGTAATAGCTTGGGTAAACAAGCCAACTGAATTCTCCATTTTCTTCTCCGAGTCTGCAAATACACAGAGGGAAACAGAGAATGATTGTTTCAGAAATCCCTTCACAGATCCCTTAGGTTTATTTGCTAAAACCATCTTGCATCCCTGGGGTTTCAGCCATAAACAAGCACAGTGCATGGCTGGGAATTTGGAAAGACTTTTTGCTGATATTTTGAAGTCAGGACATCTGCATCTTGAGGTTGAGCTCTGCAAACGCAGCCAACGCTGCAAGTCTGGCAGGCAACACGGCAGGAATACCCAAGTCCTCACAGACCACGGAGCAGTTTGCTAGTGCACAATTCAAGTTCAGGAGCAGGGTATACACCCAGCAATAGCCTAAGCCGGACCTCTGACCATTAGGTTTTGCTACTTCAGCTCACTCTCTCTACATCAGGCACACCCTAAATAATCCATCTCAAGTGAGAGTCACCATGCTACTAAATACTGCTGCATAAAATGATTATATCGTGTAGCAGGCAGTAGCTGTATTGACCAAAGTTTTAGCCTATGACTCTATAAACAACTGCCAGCTTAAAGGGTTTTTGCATGGCCACAATTCTGGCTCAGAGCAGCAACTAACAGCAGTCTTCGCCCAGTTTCTGCTCAGAGAAGTTGAACATCTCCAGACCAGACTGGTGACAGCCACTGCAGCTGTCTTAATGATAAAAGGGTAGTTTCAGCAGAACTGCCAGTGGACAGGCGTTTGTAGCACAGCTTCAGTTTCTTGTTTCAGGTGGGGAAAGGTGCTCTGCTGACAGTCTGCACCGCAGTGGCAGCCAAGGACTGCTCAGCACTGCCAAACTAGAAAACTACTGATGGAAAGAAACAACCTTCTTTTTCACAAGGAGGCCAGCTAAATGTTGTCTAATGTTGATCAAGACTATGAACAAGAAAGAGGTCTGAGAAAATAGCAAAAAGGAAAACATCCATATGAGCTTCCACTACAGAATCTCATAATCTTGTGAGAGCCACTGTTAAATGCAACTTTTAATTTTCAGCTGAAGAAACTCAGGCATAGGAAGGCATTTCTTGAACTCAAAGTCAAGCATGACAATCATGACAAAAACTGGATCAAAATCCAGCTTTCCCAATTTCCTGCAATGAAAAGCAGCTGCCACAGAAGGCCATTTTCGAAGTAAATATATGCATCAGGGGGTGCCAGTCAGGCAAGGATCCAAAAATTCAAGGGTCAGGTGCTATTCAATATTTGAATCAGTACAATAAAATACTGCATAAATATTTAAACTGGCACTCTTGCTCCAGAATACTCTTGGAACATATTTCAGTCACTTGCTTTCAAAGTTTATAACACACTCAGTTTTGCTCAATCCTATCATTCCAAGGTTTGGGCTTCCTTCTGTCCTGCAGAACCTCTGAAAAAAACCCATTCCCTGTTCATCCACAACACATCTGACAGCAGTTTGCGGGTTTGATTTGAATGTGCTGCTTTCAGTCAGCGAGTACAAATAGATAAATCTCAAGTGCTAAAGTACTATATCCTTGGGTCTTTATGAGCTCTTGTTCTAAATCTGCCCTCGGTTTCCCTGAAAAACCCAAATAGAAAACCAAACCCTGAAACTTCAGAACACTCTCCCATTTTTGCATCTCATTTATAACCTCTGGCTTCAAAAGCTAATTGCTTGGGCTCCATTTCAGTTGTTTTATAGCACACAAAGTGTGCTATAAAACAACATAAGATGCAATTTGTCATCAGACACAAATTGTGGAGGACGCACATTTGCTTAGATCTCAATATAGATCTCAAGAAGTCAAAGGCCAGGGACAAATGCATTTTGATATTCCATGTGCAATTGAAACTCCCAATTGTTTTAGCCAGTCATTAATGTAAGTTATGAGCTTGCAGGGCAACATTTCCCTACTGTCAGTCACTATCTGTGCTGCCCTGCCCAGCACGTACTTTTAAACTACGTGACATTCAATGAGCTGGAAGTTGCTGTAACTGGAGGGAGAAGCCAAGCAGACGTGCATTGCCAATAACCCACCTGGCTGCACACTAACAATTCAATACATTGAATTGCAGCTCTGCTGGAGATTCCAGTCCTCAGATCTCCACAGTTACACTCAATACCGATTTGCATGAACCTGCTCCTATTTCAGCCTTTATTTCCCTGTGCTTCTATGTCCTGGGCCTGTCAATGTACCTAAGCTCTAAAATAGCTAAAATGTCTCTTGAAAATAAAGTCCAAAAGTATTTTAAAAGATATTTCAATAACACATCCTAAGAATCACTAAGGTTTTTTTGTAATCAACACATCTAGCTACCAACCACAAAAATTTGACATTACATCTGACACCCGCAGAGCTTTGCTTCTACTACTGGTAGCAGCAACTTGTTCAGCAGATGCTTCTAGTTGCACCTGGGCAAGTTCAGAGATTAATAGTAAAAACAAACAAACAAAAATCCAGACCCAAACTGTACCCAAAAACCAACGGACAGAAGAAATCTCTTCCTTTCAGCTTTGCTGGGCTATCAGAAGTAACAATTAACTAAATCTTTGATATCAACACAAAAGGAAGCTCTGATGATCCCACAGGTAAAATTAGTCTGATGGAATGTACCACAATATATCAAAAGGCTCTGAATTCATACAAACACTTCAAAAGGCAGCACTGCACTTAAATTATTTACAATCACAATGGCCATGGAAGATTCCAATGGAATTAGCTGTGACACTGTCAGTCTGAGTAAGTAAGATTTAGTCTGTGAAGCTGTGCCCATCAATGAATGCCACATTCATTAATTCACTGCACTGATTTCACAAACGGTACTAGGAAGGCCAGAACTTCAGCCTTTCAGATCTGGCACTTCCCAGGGCCAGCAGCCTTACACTAAGTAGCATTACTGTGTGACCACATGGAGGCCTCTGTCAGAGGACAAGGTTGCCACCTGTGGTGCTGACATGGTGTCACTCTGGATTTGCTCTGGAAGCTGCAAGTTCATTTTTTAAAAGATAATTAGTCAATACTACACAGCAAGGCCAATGATCCAGTGCTATAACTACTACTAGGAAACTGTTGTTTCAAGATGTAAAAAACTTGAGTAAAATAAATCAATAAGTTCAAGAGTTGTTTAAACTCTGAGGTCCTACCTACCTACTTTCCCTGCACAAATTCACATATTTAACACAACTCCTCAGATTCTTAATAAAGTGAATTAACTACACATTTAGCTTGCAAAACCAAATTGCAACACTCTGGAAAATAAATTGTCAAAGACACAAAAAGCCCTTTTCTTTAGTCACACATAGTAGAGACTCAATTTCACTCTCTACTGCATGCATTTTCTATAAAGCACGGAGGAACAAGATACTGGTCATGATAGTTTTCAATTTATCACTCTGGAAGTTCAGTTAGGAAAAGGATGAAATCAGCAAGCCATTGCCTTTGACACTAGAAAGTGCCTCACTAATGGAAAGGCACAGCCTGCGAAGGCACGGACAACCAGACTGTAACTCCTGCACCAGATGCAGTGCAACAGCGAGTTTTTGCCTGCATAAACTGCTTAAAGGCAATTAATCAGCATATAAAAGAGCACCAGCAAAAACCATTTTCGTTTCAAACAGTGGCCATCCTTCTCCTCTTTCAGCATCTGATTTTCCAGTTTCAAGCTTCCCTGGTAAGGTTCCTGTAAAGTATCAGAAAAAAACCCTGTTTTTTCTGGATAGCCATAACCATCCAGACTGCTTGCCACAAGACAAGCATTGCTTTGCAAATCCCAGTACCAATGTGTGTTCTTTCCTGTAGATGACACCAACCATGGGTGCTGAAAGTAAAAGGATCCACCTCAGAGGTCTGCGTAAAATAAAAGGATTTAGAAACTCCCCAAGACAGCAAGATGAACCTTCTCTGGATCCACAGGGGCACTTCCCACATGCAACATGTTCTGCTGAACTGTCTCTGCAACAACATGAGTCTTTGAATTGCGCTTCCCACCTTCCTCTCTGAATATGTGGTTTCAAGCAACATTTGTTGCCAGGATGCATTGCTAATACATAATATATTGGCTGGAAATTAGTATTTCATCTCCGGCAGAGAAAATGTTACAGGCACTTCTTCAGAATCAATGCATGCCGAAGAGTTTGAGGAAGAAATTTTCAAGGACCAACAGGGCAAAACCTACAACCAAGAGAAGACAGATCTAGTTGAGACAGAAAACGAAATCCTGCCCTTTAAGACACACTGCAGATTCAATCCCCTGCAGGAAGGAGATCTGTTCTGCTATTCTGCTGCAGAAGAATGTTATTTCTCAAAGCTTAGCTTTGGGTATTTATTATAGGAATAACTTCTGACTGATGAACAAGACTTGCATGTCTTTTCCTGGTGATGCTTTGCAAAAGGCATTCCATTTCTGGCACTGCTGAGGATATATGGACTCATATATAATGTTTCCTCCCCAAATCCAGCACCCCTAAATATCAGCAAGAACTACCCAGCCTTCAAAACAAGTCCCAGACTCTTTTCACACGGAGGACTGCCCTGCTGACTCTGTGGACTCACCAGGGGGCAGGAAGGCCTGGAGATTTCCAGCTGCCTTCTGACAGCTTCCAAGAGATACAGTGTAACACCAGTTACCTGCTGGAGAAATTCCTCAGAGAAAATCCCAAAGCAAGGTGAAAGCAAATACAGTAACCCAAAGGAAGGAAGGAAAGAAGAAGAGCTTACAGTTCTACTACAGTGACTAACAGGGATATAACTGAGTGACAAGCTACCATCAACTCTTAGCTAAAGATTTCACACTACTCGTTGACGGGAATCATTCCCAGCTCAGCTTCCCCCACTGCTCCAGCAACGAACCAGAGGAGGTGTCCACCTTGAGAGCTTATTTCCATAATTCATTAAAAAAAAAAAAAAAACCAAAAACAAACCCAAACTTTTCCTCAGAAGAGGGGAAAAAAAAAAAAACCCAGAAAAAACCAAGAGGACATTAGAAAACGTAGAGAATAAAGCATCTAAGACCATGAAATCACAGATAAACAACAAAACATTCATTGTAACATTAACTAATTATGCACAGCAATGTCATGCACTTCATCTTACCAGCAAATATGAAGCCAAAGCATCAACCTCAAGTCAAACAGCAAAACAAAAATAAAGAAGTGATATTGATTCACAGTATCTGTTGAGTAATCAAGCTTCTTACCATTAGCAATGAGTTCCAAATTTTCTGGATAAGCCATTTTTAACCTTGGAAAAATTAAATCAAGATAGAGGGGTTGAAACCCTGAAAGAAATATAGCAGGGTTGGATCTATGAAAAACAAACAACCAGAGTACAGGGTCCAAATGTGTAATTCCACAGTGAGATGGATCTCTGCATCCAGCTTCCAGCATTTTACTTTCAATAGGACCTAAAGATGGTCATGGTCTCATTTAGTCAAGACAATGGCAAGTCTTTTGACTAGTGCATTAGCAGTTATTTCAGATTCATTAAACCTTCAGTTTTTTGTATCTACTTACCAGACAGAGTAAAAGGATTTAAATATGCCATTTTCTTCTACAAGCCTTGGGGCAGGAAAGAAATAATGAATGTTTCAGAGTTACTGTATGGTAACCATAGCAGACAAAATCAATTACTGCTCAGAGGATCTGGAGATAACATGCAGGTTCTATCATCTATTTGAAATGGGATTTGTTTTTTTTCCCTCCACATTTCCTCCCCCATTCTCTTCAGAAATTTCTTTTGTCATACACTAGAATCTGGCCCAAAGAATCCTACTGGTTTGTGTTTAGAGATAAGGATTTGTCATGATACTGTACAGTACTTCCACCTATGCACTCCCATTTATCCGAGATTAAAATCAAATCCTTCACAGATTACTATTTCTGCCTTTCACACTGAGTTTGGCTACACCAAATATCATTATCAGAAAAACCAAACAACCTGGCATTATCAACAACACTGTGTAAACTGAACAGATACCCTTTAAAAAAGAAACTGCAGGACAGACTTGGGAAATTGTTAAAAGCATGTGACATGGTCTGGGAACACTTCTGGGATGAATAACATTTAAAAAAAGGAACAAAGTACGAGCTGGTACTTCAAGTGAAATAAGTGTTCTAGAAAGGGCAGATCTTGAAATCCAGTTCATATAGGTCTGAACAAAAAGGAAACGTCTGTGTAAATTATGCCAAGCTCAAAACCAATAAAAGGAAATAAATTTTAACATCATCTGTAATTGGATTGTGGAACTTACTGCCACAGGAAGATGGCAATGCCAAAACCATAATGGGATTAAAAACTGACTCAGTATGTATATGGATATTGACAGTACCTAGAGCTGAGTTCAACACTGAAATTGTGGAAATAAATATTATTCCTCATGCTTCAGGATAACCAGTGTCTAACTACTAGGAAACAAGGTGAAGCCTAATAAAGCAAGTGGATATCCCCATGAACATCTCTGCCGTGTTTCTCCTCCGAGTTATCCAGTGCTGACCGAAAGCCTGTAAAGGCAACCAACCTGACAACTTTGGTATCAGCTAATCCTGTATCCCTGAATCAAGTCTAGGATAGCCAACTAAAGGATTCCGAAAGGTTTAATAAAGCTGCTGAAACTGAAACTAAGCACTGAGGTGTTTAGCACTGCCTTTCCTTATTCATCAGCCTTTGAACAGCCCTTGTGTGACACTGGCAAACCTTCCCTTTGCTCCCTCAAACATACCACATGTGACAAAACCTCTCTCCCCTTTCCTACCTCCATCCCACAGTAGACCCTGAAGGTAACAGGGAAGGTAACAATTTCTGGATTATCCAGAAATTGATACTTGAAGAGCATAGTCCAGAGAGACTTCCACTGCAGTCACACCAGCTAGCAATATATTTCATTCCCCCATAAAGTTATTTTAAAACTAGATCTCTCCAACCTTCTCAAGCCATTTTTACCAACCAACAATTAAGCATGCTGCTCCAATAAAGTTTAAAAATTATCTATTAGTTGTGGCTCAAAATGCTGCATAAGCTTTTGGTGAAAGCATCAAGCATCTTGCATGCTTGCTGAGATACAAATAATGGAAAGGTATAGAAAACATCCAACCCCCTAAGCTTCTTTCAGTCATTTCCACATGCATGGAAAACCAATGAGACATCTCGCAGTAACTGTTGTTTGTTTGAACAGTTTAATTTTTTAGCTCAAAGTAAACAAATAACTCTTTTGCACCCAAAAGGGTGTCAAAGCAGAGACCTAAAGTGTGGGGAAGAGGTAATACATGAATTCAGAGCAGAAAGGCAAAGGGAATGAATACAACTGGAGTAAGGAGAAAAAAATTAAAGTGGAAAATTATGAGAAATAAAGGATAGGAAAGAAAACAGGAGACAGTGAGAAGTTGTGCCAAAAATCTGAATCAGTGAAACAAATGCATGTATCCTTAGTTCTACCTCAAAAGGCTGCAACTTTCTTTTAGGAACGTATCTTGGCAGGAATAAGAATTTCATTTTTGCTTCAAAAAGGAAAGTTAAAAAACATCCCTGCACACAACCCAAACATTTCTTCCACAAACTGCCAGATTTTCAGGCTGCTGTTTTACATGGGGAAGCGTAAGTACATCCACAGTTTGATGTCCAGTCATTGATAAACAGTTGACACACTCTTAGTTAGCGACCGTTTTAAACCAAAGCTTGATAATGACTAGGATTAAGATTTTGGATGTAGAGTCAAACTGACTAATTACTACAGAGGAGAGGAGGGCATGCACAACAATATACCTGTGGCCTTTCCCAGACTGCTAAATTACGCAAATGGTTTAGCAATAAATCCCAGTGGAATTCATCAGTGGAGTAACACTTTCAAGAGGCTTGAGTAAATGAGGGGATCTTGAGAGGAGGGGAGGGAGTTGAGAGCTGCAGCAGCTGCTGCTTTTCCTAATAAATTTGATTAACTGCCTCACTGAAAACAGAGTGTCCAAGGTTTTTTATGCTGTTTGTGACCAGAGGAGTTCAGCGAAAGAGTCTGGCCTACTCACGTTACAGATTTCCCCTGTGGAAGAGTGATTTGTTCTGTACAGCTCACAGCACCATGAGGAGTTAGTTGAGAAAGATGGTCAAGACAATGCTCATGTAATAAAGACTAGCAAAAAGCCCCGCAAAAACAATAGCACAGGAGAAAGGTAACAAATTCACCTCTCTTATAGGTCAGCTCCAAGTCCCTCTGTCTCATTTCAGACAAGATTGCTGAAGATCATAATTCTTTTTTTCCTACTGCAGTTAGGACACTTTCTTTCCTTCTCTTTTTCAGAAGAGCTAAAAAGCCATAATGATTTAAATAGGTAAATGTTAATTTTTCGATCTCACACCTATGTGTGGGCTTAAATTCATTAACCCACTGCAACACTGGGACTAAAAGTTTCTGCCAGCTGTGAGAAGTCCCCTCAACAAGACCTCAGCAGGGCTCTGAGCAGGGCTTCCCAAAGCCAAGAGCTTCCACTTCCAATTTCCACACAGACACTAGAAGGTCATAGCAAGGTCCACTGAGAAAACTGGATTGCTTTAAAAATAAATATATAGAAAACAATAACCCCCCTCCAATTGTGGTCTTATACTGCTACTACACAAAATGATGTTCATATATTAGAAATCTCCTTTACCTTCTTGTTAATTTTTGACAATTCTTTTTTTCCCTTTAATTGCAACACAGATGAACTGGGTTCATTTCTGTGTATAAGCAGTTCCACCGTGAAATTCCAGCACGGCCCTGCAAATCTATTTCAGTGCTATAATCAAGATACTGGAAAACTCCAAATCCTCTACTATTAGGTCTATGATTTGCAGCGGTTTAAAAAATGTTACAAAGCAAAACAGGAATTCTGCTTTGCAAAAGCTGTATTTGAGCCTCAAATAAATAAATAAAACCATTTCTTTAATCCAAGTAAGTGCTCTATCACATGACATGTGAAGGAGGCAAATAGCCAGGTTGGACGAATTTGCATCTCAGCATTGTTTCTTCTCACCAATCTGTATAAAGGGAGAGATTAAACCATTCTGCTAAATCTTTCCAGCACCATGAAAACACCAATTCCAACAATTCATTTGCACATGCTGAGCACACACTGTCTAGGTCAGCAGTCAATACAAGACCTCAGCAAGCACTAAATTAATGGGACAGCGTGACACTAAGAGGTACCACCTTGCCAGAAATGACGTCCTCCTGGTTAGATACAACACAGATCCTGAAAGTCATTAATAATCCCACAGTACTTCTTGCAGTAGTAACATTACTACAAGTAAGGTCTAGGGGAAATTCTGGCTCAGGTCCTCACATCCAGGTTTGCTCCTGAGTTTCAGCTATGAAAGGATCCTGCACTGCTACCAAGAGAAGCAGAGATGTCTACACCTCAGCACAGGGGAGGCTGTATTTTGGGCATGTCATGTCCAAACTACATTTTATACTGTATTTGCTCCTTCACAGGAGTATGAGTTAACATTCAATTAGAAACTGCAACTATTTTCATGCAAGGGCAGAGCTTGTACAGCAAAAGAAGAAAAACAGGGGAGGGGGAATGAAGTCAAGCATTATGACTCAAAATCTGGTATGTTTTAAGATGTTTGAAGTGTCTATTACAAAAATATTTTTTAAGTCTACAGTTGTCCTGATTTGAGATGCAAAGAACCTATCTGGATAAAGCAGATAGGAAATGTGAAATGTGCCAGGATGTAGGAGAATTTAAATAGATCAATAAATACAGCTACAAGAGTACCCAATTCTTCCATCTCATGACCTTGCATTAGCATAAAGTTCAGAAATATCTCTTTCATACCCTCTTATTTACCCATGATGAAAGAGAAAGGCAGATCACGTATCTTCTCTCCCTGTTCCCAGCCCCTTAGGGTTAGGAATCCATGATCAGAACCATGATGAACTGGAAGATCACCACATAATTATTCCAATTAGTATGCAACCAAGCAAACAGAAAAAATTTAAAATCATTCAGTATCAGAGAATTTACTGAATGACTGTAATCTGGCCAACTAATGAAACACCTGAGTGTTCTACATTAAAGGTACCATGATTTGGGGTTTTTGGGGGTGCACATGTTTGTTTTTAAGGTTAATTAAGACCAGGGTAATTTTAAATTGCACTCAACGATGCCACTAAAGCAGTAATGAAAACTAGAGGAAACTGCTGCTTAGATGTAAATTACAAATGTGAGGGGAAAAGTGACAAGCAAAGAAACCAAAAATCATAAAAACCCCAAATCCTCCAAGAACATTCCCAATGTTTTGGGCTTTTTTTTCCCTCCTCCTTTTTTATTTTTGATAGTGTTATTCACTCACCTACCTGATACCAAAAGGAAGGGGGCATTTTGGTTTTGTTGGGTTTTATTCCTTTTAACTTAAAAACAAAACAGACCCCAAAACCCCATGCTGACTATCAGAGAAGCCTGCACTCTTAAATCCTAGTCACATCCCAATCTACATACAAGTTGGCACTTCCCAGGGCATCCTTTAGTCAGCACAGGCCTTGGGAGGCTCTGGGCCAGCCTGTTCATTCAGAGGGGCCCTGGGAGACTGTGAAGTGTCAGAAGGCCACTGATCCCTTGGCTGCCTCACTGGGGCTGTAAACTGCCCAAGGCCCTGCAAGCCTCATCACCCAGCAGAGAGCACAGGCAGGCTGCAGTTTATGTAAAATTGTTGCACGTTACTTAGAAGAAGGAGACATCAAACACATCAGAGATGAGCTGAGGAAGTTTGTGTAATTTATATTTCCAAGGTCCACATCCCTTAGCTCCATTTGCTGCATGTCAAAATACTCATTCATTCCCCACCACTGCCTTCTTCCATTGTGTGCAAACTGCCTCTGGCCACATTTAATTACCAGGATATTTATATTCTTGATTTACATGCCTAAATGTGTACATTAAGGCTCAAATCCTGAATGCAATCAGACTACCTAGGCAAAGAAGACAACATGGTTGGATACTAGCATGCATTAGTAAAGGGAAGACAAAAAAATGACTTAACCTTTGAAGAGAGGTATTTTTGGAGCCAAACATTCCTACAGATTTTGAAGAACTCCCAACTATGATCACAAATAGTATTTTTCATCTGGACTGCAGCAGTGCAAAGAAACCAACAGCTAATGACCAACCCTAAAAAAGACAAGGTCAAAGGTTGTCCTCTTGCATTCACCATCATGGCTCTGCAATGGTTAAAAGGTCCCCACAGCTGTGCTGGCATCATCGATTAGGGTGAACAAGGAAGCGACAGAAAAATAAAGCCACCTTAATTTCAAGCTCCATTAGAACTGAAGGACTTGGGGGCGGCGGTGAGAAATCAATGTTTGGCAAATGAGAAAGGACAAAATCTGCAAAAGGAAAAATGCATTTTCAGGCTAAGCTAATGCAAACAATGGATAGTGAACAGCACTTGAGGCTGGCCCTTTAAGGTTGTGTCAGCATTTCCATTTATAAACTCTGATTTCAGTTACACTCTAGTAGATTACCACAGGCTTTGGTATTATTCTAGCAGATACCACAAAATATATCACAAATGGTAACATAAAATAGCAGTAAGAGCTCAATTGTTGAATAATGCACCCGTTCAGTACCTGATGTCAGAGTTTTGAAATTGTGAGTCACACACATACACACACAAACAGAATATACAGGGCTGGGGGAAGCATCGTGGGACCCAGATTCCACCAACACTAAAGGAGAAGTCAAAGCTACTTTTGATACAAAACTTGTTACAGTATTTTGAAAAGCTTCAAAATATCCCACATACTTGATTTCAGTCTCTATTGCCACTTGGACAGATTTCAGTCTAACCCTCTGCCCTCATTTAGATAAAAGCTCTTTTTTCTGTATCTGGACCTCCAGAGAGCTACTCAGTCAATACTCTGAATATCCACCCCCAGAAATCAAAACCAAACCCTAGTATGCAACCTTTCAGTTGTGCCTAGATCAGAAGGCCAAGGTGAAACTGTTGTACAAATAAGATAATTCAACAAAATTTTCCTTCAGGGTAATGGAGCTAGCCCTTCATCTCAAACTTTCTAAGCAGATAACCAAGGCATGCAAGGAGAGCTTGTGTCTGCTTCTAGTATTCACTTCACAAATCTGCACAGAGCTGGACCAAGCCTGAAAAATGAGAGCAAAACCATTTTTTAAAATTACCGCCAAGACTTTGGGCTTAGATTTTTCAGAACAAGCATGTGGGGGACCAAATCTAGTATCAAGCCAATGGGACATGTTCAAAACACAAAGCCCACAGCAAACCATAACATATACTGTAACCAGTCAAATGACCTTTGAAGGACTAAATCAGGCCTTGATCTAGCAACTAACTCCTGCCTGGTACCCCAAAAATCAGTTTGACAGAGCAGCACCAAATCTCTCTCTGACCTCCATACATAAACCAAACAGCACAAGTGCAGGGGCCAGGTCCCACCTCACATATTATAGTCGTACAGCCTTTCCACAATCTTGGAATAATTCCTCCTCTGGCTGCCATTACTGTGACCTGAGAGACAATCTGCTATCACAGTGCTCACTAGAAGAGGACATCATAGTTTGCATCTTTGGAAGAGTGAAGAAACACCTTTTCTGAACAGAATGTCAATGTTATGTTGACACACACACCCCATTTTGGGGTGTGGATTTGGATGATCAAACCTTACCTTGGATTTTTAAAAGCCAAAAAGAAACAAACAAAAAGACCCAAGCATGCAAATACATGTAAATATGAGATAAAAAATCACTGGACTAACACATTCAATTTTGAAAAGATTTTGCCAAAATAGGGTATTTTGACAAGAAAAATCTTTATAAACTCCTGACATAAGAATTATTATAAAACAGATTTGCTGCAAAGTGTTTGTAGTTCTGCATGCAATTTAAGAACACAAACTTTGAAATGAGAGAGGAAAAATACAAATTTCTATAATTTAATGGCAAGCCTAGAATCTTTTACATAATCTTCCCGACCTACTGCTCTAGTGGGACACATTTCCTGGACTCACAACCCTTTTATGTGCAAGCAATCTACATTTTACAACTGATAAATAATTCAGATAATTAATTGAGCTGCAATTTGGTGCACTTTTTAGTCAGCACTATAGAGCATCATTTAAAGAGGTTCTGTACAGAAAGTCCCTCTTGCTCGTTAACCCAAGCTGAGACTTCTATTAAGGTGAATTCCTAGATTCTCTTAACACTTTCTGAATGTCTTGCACCAGCATCCTGGGACTTCATGCCCTAGGATGCTCCCCTCTGATTTTTCTTGCTGTGTTTTACTGTCTATATAAGAAATAGGGTACTTCCTGGCATTCTCCTTCTGCAGTGCTGATTGCCATCATTTGAGAGATGAGATTCTAGCATATCTCTCTGTGCTGGCCTCCCACAGGCTGCTAGAACAGACTGCACTGGAAGAAGGAACAGAGACAATAACTAAATGCTTTAGGTAAGAATGCAGGAAAACTCAAGCAAACTGCCAGAGAAATTTCTAGATGCAAAGGAGTGACGTGGGAACACACGGCAGGAAGTCCAACGAGTATTTCATGCTTGAAGAGCTTTGATAGAATTTAAAAGTCAGCAGAACCCTAAAATTCATGCAGTAAAGATTTAATCATATTTGTAGCCTTCACACAACTGCAACAGTCAGCAAAGGCTAAGCATTAGGTCTGTGCCTCTGGCACAAGTGCCCAAATTCACCACCTCCTCCTGTGCTGGGGTGCACAGAGGCTGCACCAATGCAGAGTCCACCACCACTTCACAGGGAAGAGGGCACAGACCTGCAGTTTCAGGTGTTTTCCTCAAAAAAGTTTCAGTCTCTTTGTCAAATGATGCTGTAAAGTATTTATGAATTGGTAACACCACATGCTCAAACTAAAGTTTAAGGAACATATATGAGGAACCACACACAAAAGAATAATAGAAGTGTTAGGTACTCTTACATAACTAACAAAATCTTAATAAAAGCTATTCTAAAAGTGTTGATGACATGACTGCATACCAGAACCTACAGAGGAGTGCAGATACCTGTCCATATTCTAAGCAAGTAACTTTCAGGTACAGACCACTGTTAACACCAGCCAGCTCAAAGCGTGACTGCAAATATCCTCAGACAGAGTAGAGGACGATGTTCTACAAGACAACATAAAATCCTTGCACATGTCAACTGCAAAAACAAGCAGGGACAAAACATTTAAAACTGACACTTTATTCATGTGCCTCCAAGATTATCTAAAATGGAGCCCCTTGCCCCTTAACCCCTGCAAATCACTTTTAGCTAATTCACTATGAATGTTTTTTGCACATGGCCTGCAAAAAAATTTAAGATTCAAAGCACACAAGTATTAGGCCTCAGAGATGAGTTGTTAGAGCGATCAGTGATTAAATCACTAGTGTTAATCATGATTCAAAACAGCGAACAGGGAACTTTGATTTAAATGATTGATTTTAATCCTGTTTCTCATTTGTACTTTTTAGCTGTTTTCCTAAAGAAAGGGCTGAATCTCATTGGCTGATATGGCCATTTAAACACATTGATTTGCAATTAACCACTGGTTTTATGTTAAATTTTGAGCTTTTCCTGAACAGGAGGATACATTCAAATATTGACAAGCGTGATTAAAAATATGTACTGGAGATAAGAAAACATACCAAGATCATCATCAGAATATACCAGAATTACCACTTCAAATAAAGCTTTGTGATCTGCTATAATTAAGAAAGAAGAAGATCTTCATATTTTAGTCAGGTAACTAGTAATAATATAAAAATGTGATTATTATGCAATGATATCCATTTTCTCATATGCCACAAATCTCAGCTCCAAAGAGTCAAGCACTCCACTGCTTCTGGGCTTGAGAATCTACACTAAGATTCTTCTTACAGCACAAAGTAAAAAGGTAGAAATCAAAGAATTAACAGCAGTAGTAAACCTAAAAAAAATAAAAGAAAACTAAAAAGAAAAAAGAAGCAAGAGTTGTTGAAAAAAATCTAGACAGAATGAGGTCAAGAAAGACATGTACCAAGTTTAACATCACCAATTAGAAAGACAACATCAGAAATTGGAACAAAGGAATAAAATGGGAAAAAACAGAAAGTGAGCAATGCCAGTGGTTTAGAGCTCTCACTCTATGATCAGGCAATACATAAAGTCTCCAGAGAGCACTGATTTTTAGTGAAAGAGAAGCCTTAGAAAACTGGAGTTAAATAAGTCTGCCTGAAGACAGGAGACCACAGAGCTCCTAACACTAGCATGAGATTAAACTAAGGGCCCTCCACCCAAAATGGATGGCACCAAATGCTAAAATAAAGCATACATTAGATAAAATGGGGTAATTTCACATGCCTCCCTTCCCCTTCTGAAGTAGTTTAGAGCATACTACTTCTGTAAAAAAAGAAAGAAGAGCTTACAACTCCTTTGACCCTCCTAAGTGAGCCATCTTCCAGAAAAGAGAGAAAAGATAAGCTTCAAAATGATTGACCAGTAATTCAGACCATTGCCTTCAATGCAACCCACAACATCAATTCCATTACCAGCTCTTAACTGAGTAATGAATACTGCAGGTTTCATCATGAAGATATTCTACAAGGGCAGGCAATGATCAGAAAGCAAAAATAGGTGGGTCATAATAATATCTAAGACATTTACAGGGAAATTTACAAGACTAAATCATCTGGTAAAGCATATGAAACATGGCAAATTCAGTCTACTCCCAAGACAAGGTCATAACATCTGAGATACAGTGAAAGACAAAAGCTATACTCACTTATTTTGCTTGTTGACTTAAATGCTCCCTATTTAAACACTTCAAAATTGCCAAGTGGTTCCACATGTTTTGCAAACAGATATAGAAAAAGAAAAAATCTCAAAACTATGAGGGAGGGGTATCCCTGGGCAATTTAGGCTTGCATAGCCAAGAAAGACAGGTCCACAAAGGGAGTAAGTATGTACCTAGCTCCTCTTGACTTCAGCAAGAATTTGGAACTTAAAGTACTTCTTTTGATCTTGGTACTTAATGCTGCTTCTCATGGCTAACTCTGGCACTTTCTATAGCCAGTGAACTAAACAGAGAGCAAGACTATCTCCACAGAACACTTAGAACAGCTTTGAACCACAACAAAGGAAGAGCAGTGGCAAGGGCAGTGTAATTCACACGTCAGAAATGTCCCTACCTGGATGTCAGTGTCCTTCACAGGTTCAAGAGGCTCAAATGTAGTAGCTGCACTTAGACTCTCAAGTCGTTGAGAAATGTGGGATATATCAAGCCCTCTAGACCCAAGAAGAACCGATCTATAAGGAAGAAATTGTACAGGTATGAAATTAGTATTGAACAGACATAACTCTAAACCCAGACTCATTGGCAATATTTAGGTCAGCAGCTACCCATGTACAGACAGTGGTCCCAGATGTGTTATAAAAACTGCACAGAACCAAACTTCAAACAGCCCTACGTCTCTATCTAAACATCTCAGCCCTGCTGAACTCTTTCTGCTCTTCCACTGCAGTGCTGCACAGCTGCCAAGTCCTTCCAAACAGAAAAAATGTACACCACATTGGTAAACATCTTCAGCAGCAGCCAGAACAAGGTACTGCACTTTTTGGCTTTAGTGTCCAAAATCAAGAACAGTAGCTCCTCAGACAAATCCTTCAATTATACTATTATTTTTTGGAAGTGGGAGAAAGATTGGAAGAAAAATAAAAAAACCCACAAGCTTTGCAGTCATTCTATTTCTTCCGGCAGGACTCCCCCCACGCTGGAAACGAAACCCGTGAACAGCTTCCACCCCGTGTGCAGAGTTTCCAGTGTCAGCTCCGTACTTACGCCTTCACATCCGCAGTCTCCTGGGAGGTGCGGGTCAGAGTGCGAGAACGCAGGCGCTCCCCAGCCTGCTGGATCTCCTGCAGGTTGCGTTCTACGTGCGGGAGCTCCGAGATCCCTTCTGTCTCAGCTGCCAGCTGCTCTGCCTGCTGCAGCAGCTCTCCAAAGCCTTCTGTGTCCATCTCTGCTGCAGGTTTCACTCAAGACACACAGAAACCTTCAGAGAAAAAGGGAAAATTCTTGCTCAGCTATAAACAGTTTCTACATTTGTAGGGTCACAGGCAGAGCGGCAAGAGAAAGTCTTCTTCAACAGGATACACTGTCTATCCTCCCCAGGCATTAAACATCAAGGAAATCCTTTCAAGTGGTCCCACAGAGCTTTCCCTTGCAGGACTACCATCTACAGACCTGTCAAAAGTGGGATGCAGATGCCATATCCCAGTGAATATTTTGCCTTGATACAAAGGAGGGCGAAAGCAGAGAAGTCCCTGTGAAGAATTTGGTGTTTAAATAGCTATAAACTACTTGCATACACTCATAAACAGATAGCTTGGAGAGCTGGACTCCATGATCCTGATGGTTCCTTCCCCTTCTATGATTCTACATTTTTATATATTATAAAGAAAGATGCATACATGTGCAAGCATAGGAATATAGGAGGGCTGAAAATACACATAAACATGAAGTTAAATTAATAACAAAACAGTCGAGCTATAGATGCACATAAACAGCCATAACTAGCTATCTATTAAAATGTATTACTCTGTATGACATTAACCCCCAACCAAAAGAAGTAAGTTCATGTTGTTCCAATGTAGAAGACTTGTGTCTAAATTCAATGCCGGCAGAAAGTTTTACCTGAGTGAGAATTCCTTGCATTGACCCAATGACAGAACAATTAAAGAAACTAAAGCACAAGGCAAGGGATGTAACAGAAGAGACATTAAATGCATCGTACAGCTCTAAATTCAGAATGGAACCCATTATTTTTACAGAAAGAACAAAAGCGTATGTGCTTGGAATCACTATGGAAAAAGACATGTAGCTGCAATGGTGTCCACATTAATGAAATATGAAACCCAAAATCTCAATTTCACACGCCACATCATGGTTTGCAGCTAAACCAGCTACATGCGGTGAGCATCAGGGACCTCTGTAAAGCCACAGGAGATCACAGAAATCTGTGGTGCTGAACGGTGCAACAGAGATGGAAATCTTCAGTACGGCCCCTCTCTCGTAACTTTTGCACCCAAAACCAGAGGGCCTGGGATGAAATAAGACAAACCAGATCTCAAGCATCAACTCCAGCTGTTTATCATTTACTCAAGAGAAAAATCAGTGGAGACTATCTGGTTCAAGGGAACCCACTAAGAAGAAAACATGGATTTTTACAAATCAACAAAAGCCTGCAGTTTGAGTATTTCTTGGTACCCCTCAACCATACCAAAGCAATTTTACAGTACCATTTGAACATTCCTCACATTCTCAGTCTCACCATCATCCCCAAGTACAACTACCCAGGAGCAGTAGCAGTGCTTTCCTCTGTCTGGACAAATGATTTAAAAGCACTGCATGATGATTCATTCAGACATATGCAGTTTGAGAGAGGAAATGATCCCTCCTGCCTCGGTGCCAGGACAAACCCTAACAGCAGCATCCAGGAATGGAGAATTTCATAAGCCCTCCCCACACACTTCTGGAAAGCTGGGGGAGGGAATACTCGTATTTGCAATGACTTGTTAATCAGGTGAGATAGCAGAGACCGGATCTGTTTGAACAGATTAGCGTGCCACCGAGATGGAGAGGAACAGGGAGGAGGAGGGTGGAAATAAGCAGTTTCATGCCCTGCAATGCAGTACAGAGCATCTTTCCAGTGTTTACTTGCAATAACTCAGATGCACCCCTGCCAGGAACAGCCTCTGTTGGCAGACAATGACCAGAATAGCCACACTCCTGTACATTTAAGAACTGATCAGATCCTCCAGGAGCAGTGACTGCAAGAACAACACAGAGATCGGCTTGATTTGATCCGATCTGGTCTACTTCCTCTTTTCATTACTGTGATAAAAAGCTGGGAGTGTAAGGAGCACCAATTTCTCAGAGCACTGAGACCAAAAGTGTGAAGAATCAGTGCTACAGAACTGCTCCCAAATCTGCGCTTTTTAGCTGCAGACACCACATTAATTCCATGTAAGGTCTGTCACGTAAGTTTGCCTGCGCAGGACAATTGCAACAACTCTGTGAAACGGAACCTAATTCAGCAAACATGGAATAAACTGGTTATTTTGGAGCAAGTTAAAGTACTTGTGATTACAACCAAGCACTGGAAGCAACACCTCAAAACTTAGCCAACACTAAATAGCTTTTTCTAAGTGAGAGAATTCAAACATTTAGACTGAATATTCGTAACAGCACAAACAACTTTGTCTCCACCCTGACAGAATTTACTGCATTCAAGAGACTGCAATCTGACTCTTCATGCTGCTGTGCAAGATGGAAACTGCTACCACAGTAAAGAGCACAGCAATGGCAGATTTTCATGTCTGGCTGGGGAAGGAGCAACAACTGAGACCTGAGGGAAAGAAAATACATCAGAAATGAAATTAACTTCAGTTAATTGGCCAGATTGACCTTGGGCTAAAAGCCAGGACTGAAAAGGCTCCTGCATAAAACAACTTTGATAACTTACCAATAGAAGCTGCTGCATTAGACTACAATTCTGTTAAACCCCAGTTTGATGTCTCCCCAGCATTTAAAACCACACATAAACACTATATATTATACAAGTTGTCTAAGTTTAAACCAGAAAGAAAACAGAAAAGATGACAGGTTTCTTAAGTCTATTCAGACTGATTATAATTGATGATTTCTTACCTAAAAACCACTAAAAACTCCTCAAGAGCACTACAATGCTATCTACGGAAGAACACTGTAGGTATTCTACTCCACATATGGCCACAATGAACATTTTACGGTATTAGATTCAGAAAGACACAAAGCTGAAATACTCCAATGCATGTGCAAGTGTCTGTTGTATTTCACATATTGACAGGGTTTGTGTCAACTAACTAATTAACTTTGAGAAACAGCAAAAAAATTAGATTTTTCCAGTGCTCTGGGAAGAGAAAGGAAGAAGGCATCACAGGGGAGAAGGAAAGCCTCACCCACAACCTTCAGAGTAGCTGATGAGCCAAGAGTTCCCCAAGTTGTAGAAAGATTCTTCAAAATATGAAACAAAAAGGAAGAAATTCAGTGTTAGCCTCTCAAAAAGATTCCCACCTAAAAATGCTCAAAGGACCCAGTCAGATGAGTGAGGATCAGCTTCTTTTGGAAAGAAAACACAAGAGCACAAGTAGTTAAGAGCAAGCTGGCAATGCTCTATTTGCTTATTTGAGGTAAAACTGCTTTTTAGACAGGCTCCAAGCCTGGGCTGCTACAGAATGGAGCAGAATGTCTGTTAAGCTAAACATGAATAAGTAAAAGGTCCATTTTGCAGGCCTAGGGAATTCTGTCTGAGCAGCAGCAACAATACCCAGCTCTTGCATGGCACTTGGCACAAGCAGACATCCAGACATTTCAGAGGGGAAGTCAGCAACATAATCCCTGTGTTACAGACAGGGGAACTGATTAGGAAACACACAGATGAAAATCAAAGAGCAGGTGCACAAATGTACAACCCAAATATCTGCTGCACATTTTCAGCACACCATCCTCTCATCTGTAAAACACAGTAATAAATGTTTGTCAAACCCAACAGAGGGAAAATTTCCATACGATAAACCCAGATAAAATCACGATAGGTCAGCATAAAAACAAATACCTAAAAGCTTCAAGCTATATTTGGTACCCCATCTGGTACAACAGTCTGTTCCCTCTGCAACAAAAGGCATATACAGGAAAATCTTGAATAGACCACACAACAACCTTCCAAATCTATTGTTTCTTCCACCACCGATCAATTAATGCTCCTCTGCCTCCTATAAATAGGCTTTCAGTCCTGCATATTTTCTTCTTCATCTCATCTGTAGGTAGATATGCCAAAGTCCAATCTTCTTATAACCCCAGAAAGCCCTTACAGTAGGTATGTTGAATAAAGATGGGTTTTTTCAAAGTTTTAAAGGCATTGAGTTACTTGCTCTTGCACTGTGAGAAAGGACAAGAAAGAGCACACAACTCTTCTCTACACTGTTCGTTATTTAAACTGAATCTAAAGAGTGGGCATGTTAAGTGATTTCTTCCAATACACACTATCACAGATTTGTGAACACTTCCTTTTACCTGCTATAAGTTCCTCATAATGGTCGCAAGTCCCCACTGTTCCGAGTAACTGACTCAGCTGGCAGTTTTGCCATCTTACCACTTTCCCTGTTTTCCAAACACTTAGTCTTTATTTTAATCATAATCTCATTCAAGGATAGCCTGAAGGGTCCACGTTAAGTATTTAAAGACACCTATCCTGTCCTGCATCAAACCTACTGATCTGAAAAAGACCAGAGACCCAAATATCATAAACGCTTTACCCTCTGCATCCTGCCAGGCATGTACGAAAGCCTAACAACTCTGTGATTATTGCATGGTGTGATTCTTGGGCTGTGCTGTGCAGGGATAGGAGCTGGGCTTGATGATCCTTGTGGATCCCTTCCAGCTCAGGATATGATTTTAGGAACTACGAGGACACACAAGCTTACCAAAACCTGCTGTGAAACAGCAGCTGAGCCGGGGGCAGGGCTGCGAGCACCGTGCCTTTCATGAGTCACCATCACCACCCTGACAGCAGGTGACACTTCCATCATAGAGACCTTCCGTATTTGAGGGGGGCTACAGCAAAGCCAGAGAGGGACTCTTTATCAGGAGCTGTAGTGACAGGACAAGGAGTAATGGGTAAATATTGAGAGGGCAGAAATCCCGATTTAGGAAGAAATTCTTTACTGTGAGGGCGGTGAGGCTCTGGCACAGGTTGCCCACAGAGGTTGTTGCTGCCCCATCCCTGGCAGTGCTCAAGGCCAGACTGGATAATGCCTTGAGCAGCCTGGTCTAGCAGGAGGTGTCCCTGCCCATGGTAAAAGGGTTTGGAACTAGATGAGCTTTAAAGCCCCTTCCGAACCTTAACATTCTGTGAATTACTAGGAGCCAACCAATAACCCCAGTGTTGAACAACGACCCCCTTGCACAGCACTTGAAACAGACACCAAACCACACACATACACAAACCCGTTCTCATGAAAGGTTCACAGACAACGAACGTCTGCTTCCTGAAGCACCAATACGGCACTTTGGATTAACACTAAACTACTCTTCTACAGCGGGGCTTGGCACTGCCGACAAGCACAAACCCGCTCGGTAGAAGAGACCCCTTCTCACACAACCCACAGCCGGCCCCGCTGCGGTAGCGCGGGTTATTGACAGCGGCAACTCCCGGGAGCCCCAGGAGGGCCCACGAGGAGGCCTGCGAGTGCTCCCAGCCAGCCTCCCGCCGCAGCGGCCTGCAGAGAGGGAGCCATGGGCGGGGAGCGGTTGCCAGGGGCTCCGGACCCGGGGGGAGCGGGCAGCGAGCACCGGAGGTGGGGAAGAAGCGGGGACAAAAGGCGGAGGGACACCGAGCCCCAACCCGCCCGCGCGGCGCCCTCACCTCACCTGCGCTCCGCGCCGCCCGCCGCGCCCGCCGTGCCCGCGCCGCGCGGCCCCATTGGCCGCCCTGTCTCCCGTGCCCGTGCTCCCATTGGCCGAGCCGCCGCACTTCCCCGCGCCGCGCGCTCCTATTGGCCCAGCCGCCGCTCAGCGCCGCGCGCTGGTCCCGCCCCCTCGCGAGAACAACTTTGTGAGGCGCTCGGAGTAGGGCGCGGATAGAATGTGGGCGGGGCGGCTGCCTCCTCACGTCCTGGGTTCGAGGCTGCCTCCCGCCTCCCCTCGCTGCGTATGCCGTGCCGTGCCGTGCCGAAATCACCGAAAGTAGAGACGTACAGACAGAAATAAAGCGCATGGGGTTGTTCCTCTCTATTCTCTCCCTCCTTTCTTAGTCACCGCTAACTCCTGCTGGCAAACCCCGTCTGTGAGCTGATTCCTTGGGAAGTAAAATGAGGGTAACGAATTCATCCCGATTTTACCTCCTATGGCCAAATACACCAGCAAACAAACCTCACAGCCAGCAGGTACTCTCGCCATCACCAGTGCAATGGTGTCCTGAGTGTGTATAGGGGTCTGCTGTGCTTGGTCCCCTCTTGGTCACACACACGGAGTACCATTAAAGCAGATACTGCCAATGCCACAGGATTTGTTGGGCAAAATCTGGGAACTGGGAATTTCATGGACCCACAAGGGTACGTGCAACAGCCTGATTGTGTAAGAGATGATGTCTGGACCTTGCCACTGTTCCAAATCCTCACAATCAAACCTTCAAACCCGAACAGATTTCCCCATTAATACAGCCTCTATTTCCAAAAAAATCCCACGTAAAAAGCAGTTCCCAGGCCAGAGGCAGCGCTGGCATAGGCTGCAGTAGCTCCCCCTAATTGCTAAGTGCATGCAGGGGGTCAGAGCTGTATCCTTGCCTGTCGGTTCCGTTTGAGCGGAGCACTTGTCCCTGGAATGGATGCCCTGGTAGGACAAATGCCTTGCTGGGACGGTGGTCCTGCTGTGATGGGTGTCTTGGCAATATCGGTGTCCTAATGGGATGGGCACCCTGTCAGGGTAGCTGTGCCGCCCCAGCTCTCCCTGAGTCCGTCCAGGCTCCCGGGCACCTTTGCAGAGCGAGGAGGAGGGCCATGGTCCGTCCGGAGCCCCCTGGGTCCCCCCTAGGGGGGGGTGGGATGGGGGACAGCCGTCATGAGGGGTGGGACCGAAGGCAGCGGGGACAGGCAGGAGCCGGGCCCGGGCAGGCGGCAGTGCTGCGGGCAGGCAGGTGGCAGCACATCCCTGCGGAAGGGCTCGGCGGCACCGGGAGCGGAGCCGCCCGGGAGAGCCGCTTCTGCGGCGGGAGCGGGGTGCTCTGCACGGAGGGCACGGAGTGCTGTCCCCTCTGCGGGTGCCTGTCCCTCTACACGGGGCGCACAGGGCGCCTGTTCCCTTGCCCAGGGTGCACAGGGAGCTGTCCCCCCTACATCAGATGCCTGTACCTCCATACTGGGTGCCCATCCCCTGAGCATAGGGTGCTTCTCCTCTCTGTGGGCGGTTTAGACTGGATATCAGCAAAAATACTTCACTGAAAGTGTTGTCAAGCACTGGAACAGGCTGCCCATGAAAGTAGTGAAGTCACCACCCCTGGAAGGATTAAAAAACCACATCGTTGTGTGGCTTGGTTTAGCGGTGGGCTTGCCAATGCTGGGGTAGGAGCTGAACTTGATGACCTTAGAGGGCTTTTCCAACATTTCCAATAATTCTGCGGCTCTGTCATTTCCTCTCCGCCGTGCATTTTCCCTCTGTCCCGGGGGCACGTCCCCTGAGGGCGGGGCGTTAGCTCCCCTGTGCACACATGCCTATCGCCGCTGCACAAGGTGCGTTTGCACTGGGTGCATGTCCCCTCTGCACACCGCGCTCGTCCCCTCGGCGCAGGACGATGTCCCCTCTGCACACCGCGCTCGTCCCCTCGGCACAGGACGATGTCCCCTCTGCACAGAGGTCCCTGTCACGTGTGTGCAGAGTGCTCGTCTCCTCTGCACACAGCGCATCACTCGTCTGCACAGAGCGCACATCCTGTCTGCACAGGACACGTGTCCCGCCTGCACATGGTGTATGTCAGCGCCACGCAGGGTCACGGACATCCATCATCCCTCTGGGATTCACATCGTGAGCCACAAAAAGCGGAACTGAATGCAGCCCCACGGGCAGCTGCAGGGCTGCTCATCCGGGAGTGCACCCAGGACACCCCTGCTCTGGCTGCCCTGCGTGCCCAGAAGGGATGCATGGGCACCTCAAACCACCTCTGCAAACTGAGCTGCGCTTTTCTTCGGGGGGCTGGATAAAGCACATCAGCCTCTACTTGCTCCCCTCACGCTCCCACTATACAGAGCTGTCCGCAGGCTGAGAGCATTTCCTTCATCAAAAAGTACTTTCTTTTTTTTCATAGAAAATACTCCTGAGGGCACCAGACAGCCGCCACCCACCTCACTGAGACCAGCTACAGGCAATGCCAGGCACTGAATACGTCCCAGGCCAGCTCCTCACATGGGTCCTGTGGCTTTCCTCACCCCAAATCGCTCCTGGGGAAGCTGGAAAGGACACCAAGGCTGGGGGTCCCCAACTCTGCCAGATGGGCGCGCAGACAGAGCGAGGAGCAGGAAGGACAGGCTGGCACCGGCAGGGTGCAGAGGTGTGTGCCCACGTCCCACCCTGGCACGCTGCTGGGAACGGGGAGCGGTTGATGCCTGGGGCGCTTCCTGTGAGGGGAAACCCCATCCGCGCCCGGCTTTGTCTCGGGTGTAGGATGCGGGCGCCTCGCCCCGGGGGGCTCGGGCTGCAGCCCCTCCGCTGCAGTGGCCGGGGTTCCAGCCCTGCTTCACGTGGCTCCAGCACCAGAGCCATGCCAGTCTTCTTTGCCAGCAAAGCGTATTCCCGTGGGATTTATTGTTTTTAACTGCATTTAGGGCAGGGCAGACCCTTAAAACCCATCCCCAGCACTACATCTCTGTTGCAACAAGCAGTGCTGGGAGGCTGCTTAGGCAGACACTAATGCAATAAGGCAACACATTTAAAAGGCAAATGGGTGCTGAGCTGGGTGTTGCTTTTCTCACTGGCAAAGCTGGGTGCTGAGCAGTCTGGGCACCCTCTGCAAAGCCATGTGCTGAAGCTGGGCAAACCTTTGGGGAAGGGGTGAGCCTGGATCATCCTGGATGCCTGGATCATCCCTGTATTGCCATGCTCCTTCTATGCAGACACCTCACTTTGTGCCACCCAGCCTAGCAGAAAGGACTACCTGGGTACCCAAGTGACCAATTTTGCTGGTTTTTAAATTTGTCCTGTCCGTGGTGCCTTGTCACCAAGGGCTGCAGACTTTCCTGCCAGACCAAGCTGTCCCATTGCAAAAAGAGGCACAAAAGGGGTGAGGCCAGCAGGGCTGGGAACCTACATGTGTGGTGGGGCACACCCAGGAGACGTGTATGGGCAAGCAGGCGCCTAAAATGTGACTCTTTCACTTGGCAGAGACTTTCGGAAGTAAAACACATCCCATGCATCTTCCCACTGCCCTCCCTCCCCCAGCCCAGCAGCCACCCCTCATCCAGGCAGCGGAGCGCTGCCTTCATGGCTACAGTTACCTGCCCCCCTGCATCTAGAGGTCATTGCAGCTTTGAGCAAGGTGCTTCCCAAAAATGAGCTGGAAAAAAGTGCTTGCAGGTTATGCCCACAGCTGGAGTCAGGCACTGTAGCTGGAGGTATTTGGCTTGGGGAGGCTGCAAGGAAAGTGTCCCTTTGGGGATGGATCTGCTGTGCAGTGGAGTGGGGTTTGCAAAGCATGAGCTCTTGAGGAAGGGAGGTTTGTCCCCACTAGAATTTGTCTAAGTGCTCTCTAGCAGCAGCTCGGGGCAGGCATATTGCCAGCCCAGGTCACCCTCCCACCCACCACATTTGCTCTCACAAGCTCTTTCACCCAGAGGAAGCCCCAGTGTGGTGCAGAGGCACCTGCCATGAAGCCAAAGAAAGGCTGGAGGGGTCTGGAGCCCCTCCTGCCATTCATTGCTTGCCCACATCCCTGGGCAGATCATCTGTCGTCCGTGGGAGACCAGCACCTTAAAGATGCCAGGAACCACACTACATGCAGGATGAGGTCCATCCCATGCCCTGCGAAGCTCCTTTCCTCCCCCAGAGAGGTGCAGAGCCCTCCTAGGGAAGGACATGGGGCAGTTTGTGAGCAGCCCTCTCCCATCCTGCAGAGACAATTCCCACACAGGTGTCCCACGTGGCGAAAATGCTCAGCCTCCAGCCCAGCCCCACAACAGCACTTGTACCTTCAGACAAACTGCTTTATTTCCATCCAGTTTCACCACTGGTACAGAAAATATAAAACATGAAAAACAAAAAAAAATAGGCTCTTCTGTGCCCCCCACCCCCCATCCCTGAAGCGTGCCGGCTATTTACAGGCAGAGGTGAGCGGCTCAGTGGCAGCAGCTGCACTTGCTGCTGGTCGGCTCCTTGCACACGCAGCCCTTGGCGCAGTTGCTGCAGCTCGCGGGGCAGCAGGAGCAGCAGCCTGGGGGGGACACAAGAGTTAGGAGGTAAGTGGAAGGGATTGGGATTCCTTGGGGCAGGGCGACCCGATGGAGAGTGAGAAACACCAACTCTGCATGAGCAGGGCTGATCCCAATGGGTTGGAGTTCTCCATGAGGGTCCTACAGGGCAGTGGCAGACCCCCAGAGGGGAGCTGTGTGGTGGGGTGTCTCGATGGGCCAGCGGAAAAGGGAAGGATCCCATGAGGGTCCTACAGGGTAAGAGGGGGAGTAGTGGGGTCTCCATACGGGGTCCTACTGGGCAAGAGGGGTTGTCTACAGGACAAGAGTTGGGAGGTCCCCATGAGGGTTCGACAGAGCAAGGAGTTCCCTTGTGGGGCAGGAAGGTGTCCATGGGATCCCACAGGGCAAGGAGGGGTTCCCCTATGGAGCAGCGAGGTGCCCAGGGAGCCCCACAGTACAAGGAGAAGTTCCCCTATGAGCAGAGAGCTCCCCATGGATGTCCCACAGGGCAGTGGCAGTTCCTGATCCCCCCACTCACTCTTGCGGCAGCTCCGGCAGCGGCAGTTCTTGCACTTGCAGGACCCGGCGCAGGAGCAGGAGTCACCTGGGGAGCGAGCGCAGGAGAGCGGAGTCAGCCAGGAGTCGGGCAGCCGGGAGTTCGGCGGGACTCAGCGGGACTCGATGGGGCACTTACCGGCGGCACACGTGCAGTCCTGGGGATCCATGGCTCGGCTCGGCTTGGCTTAGCTCAGTCTAGCTTTGCTCGCGTCGGGTCGGGTCGGCTCGGCTCGGTCCGGCGGGCTGGTAGCTGTACGGACCAGTGCCGGCCGCCCGCTATTTATGGGGCAAGACGCGGGGCGGTGCTGGCGCTGCGCACGGTGCAGTGGGGCTGCCGCCACCGGGGCCGTGCTCACCGGGGGCGGTGCCGTGCCGTGCCGTGCCGTGCTCACCTCGGGGCCGTGCTCACCGGGGGCGGTGCCGTGCCGTGCTCACCGGGGGCCGTGCTCACGGGAGGTGGTGCTCAGCCCGGGGCCGTGCTCAGCCTGGGGCCGTGCTCACCGGGGGCGGTGCCGTGCCGTGCCGTGCCGTGCCTTGCCGTGCTCACCCCGGGGCCGTGCTCACCGGGGGAGTGCTCACGGGAGGTGGTGCTCACCCGGGGCGTGCGTGCTCATCGGGGGCCGTGCTCACCCCGGGGCTGTGTTCACCCCGGGGCTGTGTTCACCCGGGGCGTGCTCAGCCTGGGGCCGTGCTCACCGGGGGCGGTGCCGTGCCGTGCCGTGCCGTGCCTTGCCGTGCTCACCCCGGGGCCGTGCTCACCGGGGGCAGTGCTCACGGGAGGTGGTGCTCACCCCGGGGCCGTGCCGTGCTCATCGGGGGCCGTGCTCACCCCGGGGCTGTGTTCACCCCGGGGCTGTGTTCACCCCGGGGCCGTGCTCACCCCGGGGCCGTGCCCACCGTGGGGCCGTGTCCTACCCCGGGCCCCTGCCGTGCCATGCCGTGCTTACCCGGGTCACGGACCTGCCCACCCACCCTTGCCCCCAGCCCGCTTCGGGATGTCCCACTTGCACCCCTCTCCCCGGCAGGGTGCTGCACCCCGAGACGCTGAAATGCGCGGGGGTGTGGGGGTAACAGCGCTGGCATGGCACTGCCCCAGGTCCTGCACACTTTTGATATCCCCGTGACGCTGCCCCATGTGTCCAGTGCTGTGGTGCAGCAGTGCCCCTCACTTCAGGGGTGGCTATGGGGTGCAGGGCACTGTCCCTGAGGATGAGACTGGCTGTTTCAGCATCCCACTGGAGAGTGGGGTAGCCATGGGACTGGAGTGCTCAGATGGCCTCCCAGGAGGGGTGAATCATAGAACACAGAATATCCTGAGTTGAAGAGATCCACAAGGATCATCAAGTCCAACTCCTGAACCTGTACAAGAAAAGCCCAAAAAGCACACCATGTGCCTGAGAGTGTTGTCCAAACACTTCCTGAGCTCTGTCAGGCTTGGTGCAGGGACCACTTCCCTGGGGAGTCTCAGTGCCCGACCACCTTTTGCATAAAGAACCTTTTCCTAATATCTAACCTAAACCTCCCTTGACAGAGCTTCATGCTGTTCCCTCCGGTGAGCATGGGGATGCAGTGTGGGAGCATGGCATTGCCAGCTGGGAGCTGCTGGGAATCACTTTCTCAACCCTGTGAGCTTTCCACCTTGTCACAGTGTTTGTGTGCCAACTGGCTTCCACCACCTCGCACGTCCCGATCGCCAGTTCAACATCCAGCATGGAAAATAGTGGCCGGGCCAGGACCAGGCTGTCCCTGTGCCTGCACCCGCTGCTCTTGGTGGTGTCGCAGATGGGGCAAGCCTCGGCTCACAGCTGGCGCTGTAGTCGGGACCCATCCCCGTGGCCCCTGGGCCAGCGGGCTCTAGGACCAGGAGAGGTTCAGTGAGCCAGGGAGGTTGTGCCAGGGACGGCTCGTGCTTGTTTGCTAAAGCACGGAGCTGTTTTTTTTCCTGGCAGTGTTTGCCGGCAGCAGCGGGGCGAAGCCAGCGGGCATTGCACACGCCACTGGCCGAGCGGGAAGGAGGAGAGGTGGAATAACCGAGCACGTGTGGTGTTCCTGCACATAAACACGGGTTGTGCAATCACTTCCCTCCTGGACACCCCCAGCGCAGTGCTTCGAGAATGTGCTGCCCCCGCGGGCCCCCCTCCAGCAGGGCGGGTTCTCCTGCACCCGTGTTCGGGGAATAGAGAGCCCTGACCACCCGAAATGGGATGGTGCACCCCTACACGGCACCGTACCAAAAGTGGGGGTTGACTGTACAGGGCCAAAGTTGCGGGGAAAGCAGGGGAATTCCCCGATTCCTAGAAATCCTGCATGTCATACATGGAGGGGCTGTGCTGGATCCCGGGACACATTGTCCCAGAGCCGTCACTGTGAGCGGGAAGAGGGAGCACAGCATCCCCACAGAACTGTGTCTGAAGCTGGGACAGCAAAAAAGCCTGGAAAATGCCTGATTTCCCAATCTGTGCATTTCCACTAAGTAATGAGGTCATCCCACAAGCAGGGCAGGGAGGAATGAATGAGTATCCCCTGAGCCATGGACTTGCTGAAATGCTGTGCCAGACATCAATGGGGAGACGAGAACTCGGGGGGATCTCCTGTATTACTGCTGGTATTCCAATTTCCCAGGGATCAGAGTAGTTAAACCCAAGTCTGCTTCCATGTAAGAGGAGTGCCAGCTCCAACTCTGATTTTATAGCAACCACAAAGTGAGCAGCAGAGCCACAGCTGCCCAGCACGGGTCTCAGGGCTCAGAGCTGGGGTGCTGGAACCCCCATCTACACCCCCCTCCCCTTCCCCTGAAGGCAGGGGACAGCATCTGACAGCTGCTCTCCATCACACTGCCACGGGGCACAGGGATCCGTACAGCACAGAGCCATGGGGCAGGACCAGCGCAAACCCCCAGGGGCCAGCAAAGCCAGAGGGATGCTGCAAGCTTTGCTGGTTAAACCATGTGTTTGGTGATACATCCCATTAGCCACCTCTCCTTCACTC
The DNA here is from genome assembly GCA_024500445.1 of Entomyzon cyanotis. Classification (NCBI taxonomy): domain Eukaryota; kingdom Metazoa; phylum Chordata; class Aves; order Passeriformes; family Meliphagidae; genus Entomyzon; species Entomyzon cyanotis. The sequence continues at coordinate 8,091,213 of JAKEPQ010000743.1, forward strand.
TTATTGTGGTCTTACCAGTGATGTTTTTGTATGGTTGGCACTTATATCTCTCTAGTTAGGGAGAAAAAAAGATAACCCTGCTCTTCGCAGGGTGTAGTTTAGTGGGATTGCCCCCTACCTGCCACTGTCCTACATTCAGCTGAAAAAGGGGTGGCCTTTGCACCCGTCAGAAGCGTGGGGTGATGGTGACATCTCGGGGGACACCCTGAAGGAGGATCCCTCCTGGAGCATAGAGATTGGCATAATCACCCCGTGGGCAGGGGTGCTGTGCTGTTGGCTGTGCCAAGTCCCTGGCTGAGTCCTGGCAGTAGTGACTGAGTGGGTCAGGAAAGGTTTTGAACCTAAAAAGAGGCCATGAACGACTGCATTTGAGGAGTGCAGGGACAGGCAGAACCTGTCATGTTCCTGGGAAGCAGCAGGGTGGCATGTGGCACCTGGGGTGCAGTGTTCTGGCAGCAGCATGGCTGTGTTTGGGCAGGGTGAGCATCACACCCTGACATGGGCATTGCAGGCATTGCATCCCATCGTGAGCTTTGCGCCCTGGCATGGGCATCACATCCCATTGTGGGCATTACAGCCTGCTATGGGCTTCACATCCCATCCTGGGCATTCCACCCCATCACAGGCATTGCACCCCATCACATCCCATCACGGACATTGCATCCCTGGTATGGGCATTGCAAACCATAGTGGGCATAACACTGGTTTGGGCATCACATCCCATCACAGACATTGCACCCTTTGTGGGGATCACACCCCATTGTGGGCACTGCACCCCTTGGTGGGGAACCAGGCCACCTGAGGCTCCCCAGGAGCACCCAGCCAGGCTGGCAGAGGTGGCAAGTGGATAAGCAGTGTGGTTCTTCCAGCCAGTTCAACTAAACTGCCAGGAGGAAAACTAAACCTGTTTCCCTGCCACCCCACCTGCCATGGAAACATTCCCTCTGGAAATGGGCAGGGCTGGGGTAGTTATTACAGTGAAAGCTTGTTATAATAAGCTGCTCATTAGCCCTGAGGATTTCTGGTGGAGGAGACAGCATGGGATTTGCCTCTGGGTAACAAGAGGGTGGGAGGGGGAAAAAAATCCCTTGTTGTGTAGGGAAAGTGTTAAAACAAGAGTCAGAATTGCTGGTAGGGAGAGCAGAGCCAAGACTGGAAGACAGGAGCAAAAATAAGACTCAGGCTCTTTGCCATGACCCCCCACACACACTGTCCTCCCGCTCCCCAGGGAAACCGCCGCATCCAACAGAAGCACCAAGTTCCTTATGGACCTTTATATACATATCGCTTTATTTAGGCAGCTTATTACATGTCAAAGTGACAAACACTAAAGAAATATGAACACATATATAAAAAAAGACAAGCAACATACACAATAAGGTTATTCTTCTTTGGCCCCCTGGATGTGCATCACCCCCAGATGAGCGGCCAGGGGTCCCCTATTTGCAGCAGCTGCATTTGGCAGAGGGGGGCCCCTTGCAGACACAGCCCTGTGCACACTTGGCACATCCCGCTGGGCAGCAGGAGCAGCAGCCTGTGGGAAAGACAAAAAAATATTTAGGACATTCTCAGGAGGTTGCGGGCTGGAGCTTGCAAGGTCTCACTGTTTTGGAGACCTCCCATGTAGGCATGTTGTTCCCATTTAGCAGCATCCCCATCCTTGGCAGTGTCTCCCAGGGTGTTTGTGCAGCCACGGCTGGCACTGGGGAGGCAGCAGGAGAGTGTGGAACCCTCAGGGGTTCACCAGGATTTCCCCAGTCCCTCTCTTGGCAAACCCTCACGGCACATGGCTCTGCTAGGGGTGACAGCATTGAGAGCACCCAGAAGAAATCGCAGTGCTGGTTTCCTCCCCAGCATCCTCTTGTGCTGCGCCTGAGGTGCTATTGAGGGCAATGCTCAGGTTTAGGTAATATTGGGTGACTTATATTCCCTGGAGAGGGGTGGGATTCACAGTGTGCTCCTCTGGGGGAAAAACCCCATACGTGAGGAATAAACTCAGCTCTGGCAATGCTGAGGCTGATTTGATTCAGTGCATACACGGACGTGCAATGAAACCCCGCCGAGTGTCTCTGCCCCCGCCTCCTTCCCCCGGGGGCTCAGGGATCCCTCTTACCTTTTTTGCACGATGTGCATTTGCAGTTTTTGCATTTGCAGTTGTCCCCGCAGGTGCAGGTGCCACCTAAAACATAGAGAAAAGGAGAAAAAGAGGTTGAGAGGAGGTGGTGGGAGGGGATACCCACAACCCAGAGATCCGCGGGGGAGAGCATTGCCTCCCCTCCAAGCGTCCACTGATGCTTCAGCCTCGCTCAGAAGGGATGTCACAGCATTCCCAGCCGCTTCCTAGTGAGATGCTCCCGTGTGACACCGCAATGCTGGGAGAGGACTTCAGCTGCTGGCCCAGCCCGTACGAGAGAGAACATCGGGAATGGCGGAGGAGGCTGGCGGGCGGGAGTGTCAGCTCCCTCTGGGACGCGGGGGCTCCCGCTGCCCCCCGGCATGGAAGGAAGCGCTGCCTTACCTGTGGCACAAGGGCAATCCTGAGAGTCCATGTCTGGCTGGGCTGGCTTCCTGCTTGTCGGACGCGTTGGGCGATGGGAAGAAGCTTTGGCAGGACTCGCAGCCGCCTCCTATTTATCCTTGGCCAGGCGAGAGCGAGTGCAAAACCTCCGCCCCTGCAGCCTGCGCACGGCTCAGCGCGGCTCCTGCCCCGGGCGCTGCTGATTCACTCCCCGGGCGGCCCAGCGTGACCCGGGGCTCCTGCACCCCTCGTGCTCCCCTCCCCGGGGTGCTGTGGCAGCATGGGGGGCTGTCGGGGTGACCACCCTTCTCTGCTGAGATGTCGGGAGGGGTGCAGAGAACGGTCAGAACTCATCACGTAGATGACACCTGTGTCGGAAGTGTTGCTCCACTCGACGGGGCTGGGGACTGAGGAGGGCGCACCCAGGGAGCCCCCCACAGTCCAGCCATTGATTGATTGATGCCAAAATCAATCTGCGAATCTGACTTGGGGGATACATTAATCCAGGGAGTGCCACCACTGCTGGGAAGTCTGTCTCCTCCTCTCAGAGCTGGCACAGTGGGGTGATGCTGTGCTGGCACTGTGAGGTGACAGGGATGCAGTCCCTGCTCGAGACCCTGTCCTGTGGCTCCTACACCCTCCCTGCGAGCAGGAGCAGCAACAAGCTGGACTGGCCTGTCCGGAGCCTGCCATGCCCTCCCAGTGCCCCAGGACAGTGGCACCCACCTCCCCTCGGCGCCGTGCCTGGCACCTCGGGGCCCTGTCTCCTTCCCAACTGCGGTGCTCCATCCTACTCCTCTGAATTAATTTCCGTGTGCCATTAGTTGGGTATGCAGGGGAGGAGGGTGGCGGGCAAGCTGCCATCACCCTGGTCAACTCCTCCAGCTGGTTTTACCCACCCACTCGAAAGCATAGTGAGGCTTTGGGGTGGAAGGCACAAAAAACTCTCTGCTTGCTGAGATTTTTGGTGTGGGGACAGTCTACTTCATGTGCAGGAGGCATTGTCAGCTGTGGGGCATTCTTCCTCCTCATCCCTGGGTTTCTGTATGATCTTTGATGTCAGTGATACCCCATCCCAGCTGCCCCTGCTGTGACTCCTTTGCCTTGGGGTTTTATCCCAGCTGGGCTTTTGCCTGAGGTGGTTTGTCAATGCTAATCCAGCCGAAACAGCGGCCCAGGGACTATTTTTACCACTCAGCTGTCTGGGCTTGTTGGGAGCTTGTTGGCTGACCCGATGGGGAGCATTGCCAGCACCCCAACTCAGTGTCTCCTCTAGCCTCCCCAGGCCAGTGTGGGAAATCAGTATGGAAAAGCCTAATGAAGGCAGAGCCGATGGGTCCCTTCCTCAACACCACCCTGGAGCAGCTTGTTGGTGCCCTGACATGCCAGCATGTCAGCCCTGCCTGCGGTCGTGTGAATGTCACACTGCTGCTGATGCACTGGGGCGTGACGGCAGGGGACAGTGCCAGGGACCAGGCACATGCCAAGGGTGTTATTGCTCCTGTGGGAGCAGGGAAACACAAACGTGGGAAACACACGTGCAAATGGTCACCTGCCACCCTAGCTATGACCCAGTGTGCTCGGTTGGTGTCATGGCAGAGGGGCAACATCTCCTTGGGATCTTGCATTTGGTCTGCTCCTGAAATAATCAGCCAAGCACTCCTGTGGTGCAGTAATATGTCCAGGGAAATGTTTCCTGCTGTGTTATGATGGATACATGGGGAAGAGCAATACCACTGTGGTATCTGTTGAGTCATGCCCCACTGCCTGGCACCCTTGGCCACTCAGGCAAAAATTGGCCCTGTTCCCAGCTGGTGGTGGCCCATAGATACAGAGACAGGTGGCCTCTTTGGGTTCCTCTCCTACAGCCTGGGGTGTGGGAGGTAAAGCCCACACCAAAGGAAAAGAGCAATCTCTGCCATGAAAGGACAGGGTGCAGGAAAAGCTCTCCAGCATGTGTTGTCAGTCAGACTCCAATCCTTTTTACCTTCTTTCCTCCCTTTCTGTACAAAGGAAAAAAGACATCTTCCAGGTGATGTAGGACTGGGAGTCAGGGCTCTGGTAGATCTTGCATTGCTCCTGGTCTATTCTGTAATTAATTTGGGATACATTTTATAATTAATTTGGGATAGGACTGGAGTAGTGGGTTGTCAGGCAGACACACATCAATCAGGCCACTTCCAGAAGCAACCTGTGATTGAGGTGATGAGCTGGGGACACCTTCCTGCTGTTTAAATACCCCTGTGACAAGGTCTTACCAGCCCCAGTTTGCCTTCCGGGCCCTGCCCTCCATTTGCCTGGGGGTTCTCCATCATTTAAATGGGCCCGATGCTGAGCAAAACAGGCAGGATCCCTGCATAGCATTTATTCACCAGCCCTTGCCATGCCAGAGCTGTGCCCCTTGGCGCTCATGTCCCCTGCGTGGGATTCCTGGCTCTGTCCCCAGGCACGTCCGTGGCAATCACCCCGAGATTGCTGGGCAGATTAACACGGGTGAGTCAGCGTGGTGCTCCAGTGCGCCAGGCAGAGAAGGAGATGATGCTCACCGGGAGGATGGTGATGGCTGAGCATCACCATAGGCACATTCAGGTACAAGGCTCCCTGGACAGAAGTGAAGGAGGCTGACAGCTTTCAGGACAACGTGGCAGAGGCACCTGTTCCTGTGACACCTGGGGCGCCCACAGCCGATTGATGAAAGCCACGGGAAGGTGCCAGGGCTGGTGCTGGTGACTGGCAGTGACTCAAGGCTGGTGCCAGGCAGGCGAGGAGGGAGGAACAGCAGCCAGCTCCCGTGGAGGTGAGCTGGCATAGGTCTGCCCTGGCTCTCTGCTGAAGGGCATGCGGCTCCAGTCACCTGTGGGCACGCAGAGGTGTGTAATGGACCAGCATCAACCTCCAGCTGCCCGTGGTGCAGCCATCCAGCACATCGCCTTCAGGGGACCCTGCAGACCACTACAGGTCCCCCTCTCATAGCACATGTCCCCCCAGAGCACTTGCTCTGGGCTCATCATCCCCTCTGGAGCAGTGATGGGTTCGGTGACCCCTCCTTCCCCCAGATACAACATCCCAGGTAGCTGGGAGGCTCTGCTGGCCCAGTGGGTATGGATTGTGGGCAGAGATGAAGGGAGCTATGAACCCAATGTGGGCACAGCACAGAGACCCTTGGGGACAGTCCAGGGGGTACCCTGTCCCTCACCATTGCCTATTGCTTGCCAGGCAGGGTGCTGATGCAGGGTACCCAGGGGTGTCCCCGACACTGCAGCAGCAGCGAGGACAGCTCAGCTCTGCTTGCTCCAGCTGCCTCTTTGTGTTGGACTCTGGGCAGGAGAGCCACGACTGGCCAGGACTCAGCTGCCAGAGGTGCGCAGAGCTGTAGCCCACCTGGGATCGGCCTTTCAAACCCTAATAGTAAAAATAAGGGACCTTATTTTAGCACCCAGCAATCACCCAACACATGCAAGTGCTGAAAGCCAGTAGGAAACCCTAGGAGTGATTGCTGCTTAGAAAGCAGGCTCGGCTTTGATCTGAATCTCAGGTTATTGTTTGCTGATGATAAACAAGTGTTTGAAACACAGGAAATAGGTGCTGACGTCGTTTTATTTTGCCGGCGCTTGCCAGCCCTTCGGCAGAGAAGGAAGAGGGTGAATCATCCCTTGTCTACCCTGGGAAGCCATTCCCAACCGCTCCCCCATGTGCATAGGCAAAGCCTTGGAAACACTTGGGAGTGAAACCGGATCAGTGGGGTGACCTCAGGCTGTGGAGACTTCTTTCTGTTTCCCAGAAAACTGGGAGCAAAGACTTGTTCTGCTCCCAGTGGCAGACATTAGCTAAACCCATTGCCTGTTTTCCCTCCTTGCATCTTCCCAGGAAGCTGCCTGCTTCCCTGCCTGCACCTTGGTTGCAGCTTTAGGAAAATACATCCCAGCTAGTGCTTCTCCAGATACCAGCCACCAGCAAAGACGTGACATGTCCCCATTTTCCTGGGGAAATGCCCTCCTTGGGGACTTGCTGGCCCACATCACGTCTGTAACCATAGGAAGGCACCTTCAGCGAGGGCCCGCTGGCAGTGGGAAGGGGACGGGCAGATTTCCATTAAGCAGGAATTGCACGGCGTGCAATCCTGGGACGCTTTCACAAACCGGCAGCACGCTTTGATGTGGGCTCTTTGGGAGCCGCCTTGTGACCCAGCCGGCTGCGCCAGGGCTGGGACTCCCAAGGCCGGGATTATGAGTCGGGCTCAGCTGCCGGCTCATCCTTTGGCTCCAGGCAAGGGCTTGGCCCTTACTCCTTATTTCTTATCTGGGACGTCGCTATCAATATTACCTTCCCCTTGAAAAAGCAGTGCAGAGAGGGTGAGGGTTTGCTGATTACTGATTTATAGGGAGAAGGGAAAGGAAGAAATGCTGAACTGATGCCAGGAACTGGGTCCAGGAAGGTGAACTGACCCTACAAAGCCCCTGCCAGTTTTGGGATGTGCATCCTGAGAGACCCTGGCACAAGGTGGGAGCTCCCACCTGGCAGTACAGGCTTTTGGGACCAGGTGATCTGTGTTGGGGCATGTCTGGAAGATGAAAGGGCTGATTCCTCTTTTGATCATGAAATTCTCATAAATGTTAATGGGAATTACTTCGAGGTCTAACAAGGGTTGAATTGCAGCCCCCAAGGGAAGGAAGGGGGTGAGGATCCACCAAGCCCTGTCTGAGAAATAAAAATGCTTGAATTTACCTTGTCCCCCAACTATGAGAGCAGAAAAACAGTAGGTCAGGGGCTGTCCAGCATTCCTGCACACTCCCCTGGGAAAGGGGTTCTCCAGGTATCCCCCACTTTGCCCAACACTGCTGGCAACTGCATGACAGGCTTTAAGCATCACCTTAACTGTAGGCATCATTTTAATTGACCAATCTAAAGCTTTCCCAGTGTACAACTTGGATTTTCTTTTTCTTTGGTTTTTTTTTTGCCTTACATCTTTCCTTCCCTTTTGTGTCTTTCAGGTTCCCACAGACTTCAAACTCACCTGCTCCAACTACTCGCCGCCTCCCCTGACTGAAACGTGACCCAAAGTTTCCAAGTATCGTTACCTTGGGCATATTTAATTATTTTATTCCCCTTTAGTTGTTAATTAGAAGCCAAGAGTAGAGGGGATGAGTAATTCCCTGGGATGTCAAGTAGACACTTGCCTGAGCTTGCAAAGAAAACACCAACCCTCTTGGTATAAAGGTGTGAAATAAAAGGATGTGATATTTTCCTTGATGTCTTTATAGCTCTGCTCCTGAGATCCAGAGATCCTTGTTGTCTATCCTGGGAATGATTCATGCAGCTGCTGTGCCGGATCCTGCCTCCCCCGAGAGCAGCACAGCTCTTTCCATCCCCATCCAAAAGCATCACCTATCCCAGGAATGGGCATGGGATGGTGGGGGAGAAATGCTGCTCCAGCTAAGGCAGCAAACCTGGGATGGGGAAAGAGAAAAGTCCCTGCAGATAGACTCATTATTCATTTTAAGGAGTACTTGGATGTGCAGATGAAATTGCTCATCCCTCCCCACTCCCTACAGCCATATTATCCCCTTCTTGAAGGCTGGGGGTGGTTATTTTTGCCAACATTTTCCCAAACTCAATATCTGAGTGCTCCTCAGCATTCCTCTGCCAGACAGATGAAAGTGTAGTGTGTTTTTTGTTAGATTTGAAGTCTTTTCCAAGAAACAGCTTCTTGGTCCTCATACCTGTTGTGCTGTCATGGCCAGCTTCTCCATGCAACCATGCTGCTACAAAGCCAGCAACCTGTGCCAAGCATGTCTGATGATATCATATCATATCTATCTATCTATCTATCTATCCATCCATCCATCCATCCATCCATCCATTCATATCTAATTTATTATATGATATTATATTATATTAAATAGTAGTGGCTTAAACAATATTATATCAAATGGTTATAGTATATAAATTATGTTAGTAGGAGCTAGAAAAGAGCCAACACCAGTCACAGGGCATTGCCTTGCCAAGCCTGTGCAGAGTAGTCAGGCAGGAGGGTGGTGATGATCTCTTGCTGGATTTTAAGACTCCTGTTCCAGTGAAGAAGCTGAATAATCCCTCGAGTACTGTCACACCAATCCTGGCTGCAAAGCAGCCCCTGTCTGTACAGCAGTGAAACCCAGGGGCTTAGTGAGGTTTTTACGGGATTTCCCTCATTGTAAAAGTGGCAAAAGGGAAGAACCCCTGTCCTGAGCACTGCTTAGGATTCAGGACTGGATGCCGTACATTTGGATGTAAATAAATTTTATTATGTTTTATTATTTTATTTATAAAATAAATAAATTTAATTCAATTTTATAGATGATGGGCCTTTCAAATGAAGGGAAATGAATGCTGAAAGCCACGATTGCAATATTAAGAGTTTCAGAGCCAGCTGATTCAAAGTGGCAGCTGTAATTTAACCATGTTGCAGACGTGCCAAACCCAATACCATAATTAGTGATTCAAAATAATATTTACAGCTCAAATCATACATATTTAGCAAGAAATTGAAATTTCCATCTATTTTCAATGTTACCAGCTTAAAAAGGTCTCTAAGCTCAGTTTTCCCCTCATTTTGCTTGGTTGGGTTTGTGGAGCCTGGCAGAACAATGCTCAGCACTGCTGGAAGGGGAGCTGAAGATTTTGTCCTTGCCCATGGCAGGGGTTGGAACTGGGTGATCTTTAATGTTCTTTCCAAGCCAAACCTTTCTAGAATTCTACTATTTTTCCTGCGAGGACAGCAGTGTTTGCTGGCCTAGAGCAAAACCCTGTTGCGTGCCTGAGTTCACGCCAGTGCTTTGCCTTTGTGCTCTGGTACCCAAACCAGCATGAGGGAGGGGGGGACCCACTGCACTGACACCCATGCTCACCCCAAATGGAGCCACAAAGGGGAAAAAACACCCTCCTTAATATGCTGCACGTGATTGCTGCCTCATTTTTCCAAGCATAACGGCACATTGATAGAGCTGCCAGAGAAACTTGGTAAAAACAATTTAAAAAAGAGAAAAAGGAGGTTGTCACATTCAGAATCGCATGATCCCTGCTCGAGTGCTGCTTTTGAGAGCCCTCCTCTGCATGCGGGGCAGGGACACCACTGCCGGCCAGGGCTCAGCCAACGCACAACAAAATGCCAACTGGGACGTGTCTGCCAGCTCTCCTAGAAATAAATGAATCTTTGACTTAATCCAGCGGCCTCTGCAAGGAAGGAAGAGCTGTTTTTCTAGTGCATCCTTTTCCAAACCTGCCTCTTACTGGGATGGGGGTGATAATGTTCCAGTGCAGGTGCTGGATTCAAGCACTGTCAGAGAGCACTGCCTATTTACAGCACCTGTGAGAGTTACCATGTTAAAATATTTCTCAAACCTAAAATAATTTAAGAATTTCTAAAGTCATGTCCTTGAGCAAGTGTTTCCCTATCCAGCCTGTGTCCAGGCAGGGAGTGGGCACTACAGGGAGACCCATGAGGATCTGTATACCAAAATCCACACCAGGACCAGCATCAGTGTTTACACTGTGGCTCTGTGGGGGTTTGCCCTATGTTAGCCCCATCTACAACCTCCTCCCAGTGCCCCAATGGCTGGATGCTGTATGAGCCAGTGCCTAATCCCATAGAACAGCAGCAATGATGTTCTGAGGCTGTGCTTTTGGCTTCATGGGACATTTTAACTCTGGGTTGGGTTTTACTGGCTTGGAGATCACTCAGTTGGATCTACTCCCGGAAAGGTGTGAATAAGGGTGTGTGTGGCGGCCGGCAAGCAGCAAGGGATGAGGCAAGGGCAGTGGGGACAGAGAGGGGACAGCCCTTGGCCCCAGCTGGGTGCTGACCCTGCAGAGAAGCCGGGACTGAGATGGCAATGTGGGTGTTGAGGGCCACTGTGACAGCCCAGGGGGCAATTGCCTCTATCCTCCTGTCCCCAGTGGCCTCTCCAATACCTCCAGTTGCTCCCCCAGTTCTCCTGACCTCTACAAATACCTCCCCTAGTCCCACACCTCCAACTGCCCCCCAGCTCCCCTGCATCTTAGCTCTTCTGACCTCTGCATTTGCCCTTCCGGACCCCTAACCCACACCCCAGCTCTTTCAGATGCACCCTAGTATCTCCAGTTGCACCCCCTGCCTCCCCTGACCTCTGTGAGTGGCCCCGCTCCAGTCCTACACTTCAGCTGACCCCCAGCTCCCCCGACCTTTGCAACTGCTCCCCCAATCCCACATCTCCCCCAGCTCCGCCAACTGCTCCCTCAGTCGCACTGCCCTGCTCCCCCAGTCGCACTGCGCTGCTCCCTCAATCCCACTGCCCTGCTCCCTCAGTCCACTGCCCTGCCCTCAGTCGACTGCGCTGCTCCCTCAGTACTGCCTGCTCCCTCAGTCGCACTGCGCTGCTCCCCCAGCCCCATCTCCCCCATTGCCCCCCGGTTCCCCCTCAGCTCCGTCACTGGCCTGGCCCCACAGCGCCCCCCCGCGGCCGCCCCTCGGGCCGCGCCCCTCACGCTGACGCGGCGGCTGCGCGTGCGCGCGGGCGGTGCCGGTGCCGGTGATTCGCGTCCGGCGGCGGCCCCACTGCCCGGCCCGGCCCGGCCTCCCCGGCCTCCCCCGGCGTGCCCCGCCCTGCCCCGCGGCCCCTCGCCCATCATGCTGGTGCCCGTGTTCACGCTGAAGCTCAACCACAAGATCCTGCCCCGCATGGTGGCGCTGGGCCGGTACGACGGGACGCACCCCTGCCTGGCGGCCGCCACTCAGGCGGGCAAGGTAACGGGGCAGGAGCAGCCTCGGGGGCTGCGGCGCGGCCTAGCCCGGCCAAGCAGCCCCGCCGGCCGCCGCGGAAGCCGCACTAACTCCCGCCAGCTCCCCGGCGCCAGGGCTGAGCCGGGCCACGGGCTGGGGCTTGTGCCCCTCGCCCTCCGCAGACCCTCGGCCGAGGCGCCCGAGCTGCGTGCGGGCACAGGGACCCGATGCCCGAAGCCTCACTCTGTGGCAAAAGCGAGTTTGCAAACAATAATAGCTGGTGACGAGGCTGAGCAGTGGCACAGGCTGCCCAGAGAGGCTGTGGAGTCTCCAGCCCTGGGGATATTTGAAAAGCCGTCTGGACACAATCTGGAGTAAAACGCTCTGGGGGACCCTGTTGGAGAAGGAGGTTGGACTAGGTGACTTCTGTGGCCCCTTCCAGCCTGAGCCATTCCACAAACCCAAGTTGCCAAGGACACTTACACGTTTTCTAGCAAACAACGGGATTTTTTGAAGCCATAGGTTTTATCGTGCAGTTCACAGAGCAGTGAGCCTTGGCGCTGGTACAGACCAAGCTCCGTGCTGATAACGGGGCTGAGGTTTCTGTGGGTGATGCACAAAGAGCCTGGCGGGAACAGAGAGCATCCTGTGTGCTCTGTTTGAGTTAGAAGCATAAACAAAACAGGGTTAAGTACAACCTGACTAATAAAGCATAGGTTAAAGCATAAACCCACAGAGGCACTTAGGTTGTAAATACAAAGAAGGTTCATCTGTGATGTTTTCCAGCATTACTCATTTTATTTTGGCGCCTTTACAGCACAGAATGAGCGCTTGTCCGAGGGACAGACTGCACAGCCAGAAAGCAAGCTGTTGAGCCTGTGATCCTCTGACTTGGCTCCAAACAATTGCAGTGACTGAATATTGGTCAGTGAGAGTAAAACCATATTTATCATGGGTTCCTTTTCAAATTAACCCTGTTCACCTACAGATGGAGGTTACAGATAGGTACCAGGTAAATTGTCCCAAATGTTTGGGGTGTTTTGCAGACATTGTTACCAGCTAGATGTAATTTGTTTAGTTTGTTGCTGCTCCCTTTGGTTTCCTATTTTTGCCTTACGCTGAAGATTTGTTAGTTGTCATTTTCAAAAACAAACAAAACAATGGTGTTGCAACCCTACTGTCCAGAGCACAGTTTTTCCTGTCATTTCCCTTTTTCTGACAGAGTTGAAAGAATAACTGTGAGAAGTACTATTGTCAGTAAAACCTCCAGTCTTTCGTCCTCATTTAGGTTGAGTGAATGCCTTCTTCCCCATCACAGTTACTATTCAAACAATAATATTTACTGTTTATATACAAACAGTTACATGTGTCGTATTAATATTTATATCTTTGTTTCTGCAGGTTTTTATTCACAATCCTCATGCCCGAGGACAGACAACAAACACAAATCGAATGGTGCAAAGTAACCAAGATTCAGACATTTCTCTTCTCAACATTAATCAAGGGATCACTTGTCTGACTTCAGGGGTGCTGAACCCTCAGCTGGGTTATGATTGTCTTCTGGTTGGAACACAGACTAATTTATTGGCTTACGATGTGTATAACAACTCGGATTTGTTTTACAGAGAGGCAAGTTAATTTGACTGTGTGCCTTTTTAGTATCTCCATCATTTTCTGTTTCTTTGAATTGTAAAGATTACAGTTTTTACATTACTTTGTCAATTAATTATGCATCTGTGCTATGCGTTATTTCTACTACTATATTCAGAACATTTTGTCTGTAGAATATCTGCAGTATTTAAAAATACATAAAAATTTACTCTCACACATACAGACTACATCACATTCATATGTCACACATCATCTAGCAAGACCAAATTAAAAAAAAATTATAGGCATTCAGAGCTCAGCTAAACTGACAGCAGTAATGTTGGAAGCTCTCTTGATTTGTGTACTCTGATGTATTATTGTCTGCTGTTTCTTTTTCCATTAATGCTTCTCTGTAGGTTTCAGATGGAGCCAATGCAATAGTTCTTGGAAAGCTGGGAGATATTTCACCTCCACTTGCTATTATTGGTGGGAACTGCGCCCTGCAGGGCTTTGATTATGAAGGAAATGACCGTTTTTGGACGGTAGGGCTAATGGTTTTGATGTTATTAGATTCTTTCAATGCTACTGACTCATCTTGAATTTTTTTGAATATGATAAACATTAATTTAGTTGTTGATTGTTCTTAATTTATCTCAGGCCTTAAACCATATTTTGGCTGCATATTCAATACTCAGATGTTGCTTGGACACTGACTGTGTCAACTGTTCTGTTGCAGTTGAGATAATAAACATAATTCAGCTTCTGACAGCTATGACCATAATTGAATACTGTCCTTCTCCTTTTAGGTTACTGGTGACAATGTCCGTTCACTAGCACTGTGTGACTTTGATGGTGATGGGAAAACTGAGGTTTGTAACCATTTACACATTAATTCAGCTGTTCTTGTGGTCTTGCAGTGAAATGATAAGAAAAAATCCTTGGGTTATCAAATACAACTGACTTATATTACCAGTTGAAGTTTCTGATTTTTCTTTACACCAGGAGCAATACAATGAAATGCCTGTGATCATCAGTTGGCGAGGCATCTCTTTCAGTGGTGTTTCTTGCATATGGTTATAAACACTCTTAAATTTCAGAGAAACAACTTGCAAGCATCTTACATGTAAAAGTGAACTTTTAAAAAGCTGTCCTTTTGAAAAGCTTCACTTACACTTGGTAAAATCAAGAAGTCTGACTTCACATCCAACTCTCCTGTTTCCTTGTAGTGACCTGGGGAAATGAAATAGTCTTTGCTTTGCTGATTTAAAATGACAATAACTTGTAACACATATCTTGCTGATATGATGTGAGACAAGCAATAGGAAGCAGCTTCTATTCTTATAATGGAGGCTTCCAGAGATGGATGAAATTGTGAATCTGTATGGCATTCTCTTTTGGAAACATTCCTTCATCCCAAATGAACAACTGTGCTTCTAGATATGAATCTTTAAGAAGAGTAATGGCTTCCTAGTATACATCAGATGCAAGTCAATATGAAGTTAAATCATTATGCTAAAAATACTATTTTATCATCTGTCTTAAAATTTTAAACATAATTACTTAAGCTTCTTTGTTTAGTTCCTGAAAAATCCTCATTTGGAATATCCAATTGCACTATATAATAGTGAGGTGCAAAGGGCCTCAGTACTTTCCATGTATTTTTTATAAGCACTAAAGTGATACAGACACTGCTTAATTGGGATCTTCAGGAAGTGAAACGATTTCAGGGTTTCAGATCAATTTATTCACAGCTCCTCTTTGTGTTTTTTTAATGTGCTGAGAGGTATTTAAACAAAGTGTATGAGGATTAAAAAACCAGGAAAGTGATCTGTAGCACTAGTTGTAAATGGTTTGCACTTGTGCTTTTAAGTGGGTTTGTATTGTTTTGCTATATTTTTCTGCTTGAGAAAGGTTCATTCTCGGCAGTTCGTGTAATCTGGTACTGCTTTGAGCTGAGTAGAGTTGGGTGCATTTTCCAACTACCTTGTGGGGCCAGTTACCCCAACATGCATTTACTGAGATTTTTTTAGGGTTCTTTTTGATCTTAATTATCTAGGTGATTTTAAAGCATTTTTGCTTATTTATTTACTTCTATTTGTGGCTTTTGTGAAACTGCCTCTGGTTTAAAACTGAAGTTCTGAGAATATGCACAGAAACAGCTTCTTAAATTATCTTACCTGATAATTGACTGTGCTAGCTTCATTTCCATTCTTTCTGCCCCAGTAAAAACGTTTACATTTAAAATAGACTGACTTTAAAACTGCACGAATATACTTTTAGTAGCTAACAGAACTAACTTGTCACTGTCTTCCTCAGGATTTTTAGATTGATGAAGGTTACTTTCTGCTGTCTTGCAAAAGACTTGTGGGACAAAACTTTGACTTGCTCTTTCAAATTTCTGTCTAGTGGAATGCAAGTCACTGAGGTGGATGTGGTGAATCAAAGTAATGAACCTCTGGAAAATAAAACATCCCCAGTAATTGTTTCAGGATTGTGTGTTTTTAGGTGGTTGCTTGTTGCTAGTGGTTGCAGCTTGGTCAAGAAATGTGTAAATGTATGCTTCTTAGATATGTTAGTTGCTGTAAATTATTTCAATAGCTGCAGTAGACTAAGATTGGTGTGATTTAGTTTGACATAATCTGAAGCATCTTTACTTGGGAAGAAAAAAAACGTTAATCTTTTTAAAAATCCAGCTGTGTTAAGGACTTGTATCTCTTTTGCCAAGTAAAGATGAAAGGCTTAGGGGTTCCAGTGGGGAAAAGTACTACCAGGTTTTAGACTTTGATTTATAATTCTGTTTGTCATTGATTTGATGGATGACTTTATGGACAAGGCACTGAGCAGATCTGCACCTTTGTTCCTCAGTTTTCAAAAGAGAACCTGAGACTTGTCACTATCTTCAGTATGAGCTTTTCCACTGGGCTCCTTTTCATTGAATTTGAAATGTCTTCTACCTGGTGAACTAGGAAATAGGAAAAGAACTAAAATGTAAGAAATTGTAAGGAATGAGGATGCAGAACACCCAATTCAATACCTAGTGGTATAATTGTTTTGATCATTTTACTCACACTTTGCAGTAGTGGCAGCCACCATTTAGGTTGGAGGTACAGAGGTGGTTGAACGTTGATTCATTGGTTTTTGTTTGTTTTTTTGGTTTGGGTTTTTTTTAATGTGTTGGGTTTTTTTTTTTAATGAGGGATGTTCAGTGCAATGCTGGCAACATTTCGTAGATCTGTTAAAACCACTTCATTGCTGGGCTTGAAATACTCTTTTATCCTCTGGATCCTGTTGCTTGCTTCCTCAGCTTGCATAATTATTTTAAAGGAACGCTATTTTTTTTCAGCTTCTTGTTGGCTCTGAAGATTTTGACATCCGTGTGTTTAAAGAAGATGAGATTGTGGCGGAAATGTCAGAGACAGAGGTAAATTATTTCTGGGTAATGTTTATTATAGTTGCTGATGGAGCTGAAAGTGTTGTGTACTCTGAAGCTTCTCTGGTTCAGATTTATTGTGTAGTTAAGTAGTCATTTAACTATTTGGCACAGTATCCTGCTAGAACTGCAAAAGTTGGAGTTTAATAACATTTTTCATTATGCAGGGGGTTTTTGCTTTGTTTATTTACAAACCTTTCACCCCATTGAGAAAAGTGACAATTGCTTGGCTGACAGTCAGGACCCTGTGCAGAGGTGATTAAAGTTGCTGGATTGTGATTGAAGCTTGTAGCATCCTCTGAGTAAAAGGATGTCTTTTACAGTTTTCCTCAAATGTGCTTGATGCAATCATGATGATGTAACTTGTCCAGAGAGTGCATGTCAGGGTATTAGGGGGATGCCCAGGGAAGTTTATACTGCAATTGGAGTTACACATTGGCTATATAAAAAGAGCTCTGGTGACTAAAGTAAGGTATTGGGCAGATAGGTTTACAGAGGGGTGAATAATAGGTGTAGGAGTTGTTCTTTAGCTTACTAACTGAGAGAAGATCCCCACTGATTTAGGTTTTCTGGGAGGGAGTAAAATACCTTTATCACTGCATTTAGAAGAGTTCTCAGTCTTCCCACAGCCCTTCTGGACCCAAGGTAGAGTAAGGTTACAGACCTTTGTCTTTAAAGATCTCCCTGCTGCCCAAGATGGGACTAAAAGGCTTAGCTAATAAACCACTTACGAAGAGCTATAAAAGACAAATCCAGGCACTGTTCTGGAAAAGGAGGTTGTTGCTATCACTACAATTAGAACTGGGCCTGTAATATGTCCTGCTCTCTGTGCAGTGGCCAGTCTGGTCACGTAGATATTCTCGTTAAAGGGATGCTAAAGGTTTATCACTCTCAAGTGTGATTTATTTCCATATCCACATTAGAATTGTAGTAAATTTACACCTGCAGTCGTAGGAGGCCTGTTACAATTCTGCTGTTCTAATACAAAAGGACACAGCTGAACCTAAACCTTTTTAGGAAGGTAAATCCAGGGAACAATGTCTTTATACATTACGTTTGGTTTGGAAGTCTTGGAGAGTTTGCATTTGCTGTGTTTAATCACTTACTCTGCTTAAACTGAAGCTGTAGACTGTTGTGATTCTTCTAAGTGGACAATCAGGTATACATTTAGGGAGTATTGTTACCTTTGTGTTTCTGACTCTTGCTCAAGTCTTCTGTCCTTACTGGACATAATTTAGTTTGATACTTAGGAAAGACTCTGCAGAAGATTGTGAGAGGAAAAGAAAATGGTTTGAAAACAATGTTTCATGGCAAAAACTTCCAAGGAGCACAGTCAGAGGAGTTTAAATAAGACGTTGGGGAAGAATTTAATTGAAGGAAGTCTCTTGTGCTGCATTGTACAGAAGACCAGAGAGATGATTGCAATTATTTCTCCTGACATTAAAATCTCTAGTCTCAGTGTGTGGGAAAACCTGAATTTCCAAGCCTGGAGAACCTTTGCTCAATGAGGAATGGGTCTTAAAAGGAGTGAGAAACAGGCCAAGTTATGACTCTCAGGTCTTTCCCTGAAATTTATTCAGGTAGGACACCTAGCCTGGTGTTCCAGTTGTGTTCTGAAGAAGTCCAACTGTGGGAGTTGTTAATTTTTATCTCACTAGTACTGGGCAAAGATTTTCTACCAATAATATCTCCAGGGCTTTCCTGACCCAGGCAAGTTGAACCTTTGGCATCGTGAGCTCCTTAAGCTTAAGGAATGTTGTGTGTAATTTCTCAATCATAGTGTGTTAGCACTGATGACCACAGGAATCCTATGACCAGTTGTTTTGCTGCCTGTGGTAGGAAATAGTTGGTCAAAGTACACAGTTTGAGGGCAATTCTGCAATCCTTGCTGAAGTGTGTCCTAACACTGGCAATATAGCTTGTGTGAAGAAATCCTACGAGGCCTTCAGTGATTTCAGACCTATTGTTGAAAGTAGTTACTTGAGTATTCAATGCTTCCTACAACAAACTTACTTACCATTTAAGTACTGTAGGATTCCTGTGATAGATCTATAGCCTGTTCCCTGCTACTTGAAGCTGCAGAAGTTTTCACTCCTGTATCCTCTCTCTCCCTCCTTTCCCCACCAGACTATCACTGCACTTAGCCCCATGTATGGCAGTCGCTTTGGCTATGCTCTTGCTAATGGTACTGTCGGAGTTTACAACAAGACAGCACGCTACTGGAGGATTAAGGTTAGTCCATTGTTGGAGTATTGTCACTGGAAGCTTGAAGGCTGCCAGGAGACTTGGTATCTAATTTCAGGTCATGCTGATGTTACCCTTAGGTGAACTTTGCTGAGCAGAGAACTTGATTTTGTTCTTACAAAATCTACCTGTTTATATTGGTTCACATAAAATACCATGTCAGTTCCTGCATTACTTTTGGGCTGTTGGTTGTGGTTTAAATGGCAGGGATACACCCATACAACTAGGGATTCTTCAGCTTAACAAGAGAGGCATTCGAGTTCATGTTAGGAAAGCGGTTGAATCAATAAACTGTTTTTCAGAGACTGAAATCTTGCATTGTCTATGTTCAAAGTTAATTTTTCTCATCAATAACAATTTGCTGTTCCAGCAAATCAATTTGTCAGGATCCTTTCCTGATGCTCATTTTAATATTATTAATATAACACAGAATAGTCTATTTCATAGTAATAAGAAAAGAAAACTCCTCAGGAGGTGGCAGGAAGAAGCTCATGGCTGTCCTCAATGGTCTCGTTTTATGACAGTGTTTAAGCCCTGATATTTCTTTTCTAGAGGATTTGGTTTTTTACACAGTTTCTGTGAGTTCTAATCATCTGCTTGGGTGGAAATGTATTTGAAGGGATGATCAGATCTTTTGAAAGCAGTGGATTCGATTAGTAGTGCAATGGCTAAGATTTCTCGTGTGTGTGACCTTAGAAATAGTAATGCTCAAACTTCCTCTTAAGAGACATAGTTTTATTTATTTCTGTAATCTCTGTAGTCTTGTAGTCCAGTGTTTTGCATGTGTCAAACATGCACAATTTAGAAAACATATCCAAGCTTAATTTGTTCTTTCTTTTCTGTCCTCAGTCAAAAAACCAAGCAATGAGCATACATGCTTTTGACCTGAACTCTGATGGAGTGTGTGAGTTGATCACTGGCTGGTCTAATGGGAAGGTGAGCTTGTACATGGGGAGAATGAGGAGCTGTAGATATGGGGGCTGTGTTTGAACCAGGCTGTTAAGTTATCTGGAGAGCAACAACCAAAAACTGAAAAATACTTAGAAACCTGAGCACTGGAGATCTATTGCAATAAACCTCGTTTGGCTGGTGAGTTCTGTGCCAAGTGCAAGATCGGAGAAAAGCTGCTTCCCCTGCTTAGCTCAGAGTCAATTGCTAAGGTGTGGCAAGTTGTTTCCGTGGCAGCAGAGATCATATGCCACATCCTCGAGTTCTTGAGTGTCTCTATTCGGGTGTGTCTTGAGGACACGCTAATAATCCTCTGCAGTGTTTTCTAAATGTTCCCAAACTACAGGGAAGACAATGCTGTTATGTAAGAGAAGAGCAGCGTCGCTCTTGACTGTGGCAGGATTAATGAAGCATTATTTCATTTTATGTAAAGGCATTCTTTAAAGCTCAATCTTAGTCTTTTAAGCCTGTACCTTGGTATTCCTCTTTGCCAGAAATGACTGTTTTAACTGCCACATATCTCTTGGATGCAGCTTGCCAGGTTTTTCTGTAAAGCTTTGCTTTTTTCTTCACACCTCTTATTACTCTCATTAGCCTGTGGCACTTTAATAACTTCATATCAAGCTGTCAGCCTGGAGCCCAGAGATGATGTAATTTACGTTGGATTAGATGTGCAACATTGTTAAAGAGAGAACCTCTGCTTGCTTTACTCCTGTTCTTTTCTATTGGCAGTCTCTACCCAACTTGTTGGTCTGAAATGGTCCAAACTCCTAGAAAGAGCAATCCTGTGACCTGTGCTTTGGAAAATACAAAGTGCACGGAACTGAGCCCACCTCACCCTTCTTATCCAGTGAAAGATAATTGAAGGTTGTGGTATTTGTGTATAAAAATAATTCACCACACAAGGGCTGCAGCAAAGAGGAGAGGTTGTAAATACTGCATTAAGGTTATTTCTGGTTCAGTCCGATCATTGCTGCATCCTGTGTGCATAAACTTTCTAGTGCAGACTTGCAATCCCTTTTATTTCCTTCCTTTTCTAGTTTTGTAACTTAAGGAAGCATTTCTGAAGAGAAATTCCTTCAAGCTCCTTCTAGAGTCTGCCTAGAGGTCATTTCTTGGTGGTATTTTTTTCATGTGTGGTGTTCAGATGAGCAGAGCTGCAGCTTTACCTTCAGTTCTGTGAATAGAGCTGGCTTTCAGTTAACAGCTCAGAGTATGGCATGACACTTGTTTTGGGGTTGGCTTTTCTCTTCCTACTGAGGCTCAGAACTCTTTGTTGTTCCAGGTTGATGCGCGCAGTGACCGCACTGGGGAGGTCATCTTTAAGGACAACTTTGCTTCCTCAATTGCAGGACTGGTGGAGGGGGATTACAGAATGGATGGGAGCACCCAGTTAATCTGCTGCTCAATTGATGGTGAAGGTAAAAGCATTGCTCAAGATATTAATGTAATACAGTAATATCAGGCACATCACATCATCTCAGATTAGCTAAACATTGTTTTGGTTCCAACATTTTGTGTGCCAAATTCCCTTTGCTTTATGTGCAGTTAAGGGAATTTTGAGTTATGCTATCTGCAAACAGGATTTTGAATATTGCCTTTTCTGTGAGAATCAGCATGTGTTTCATTATGATCCAAGAAACCATCAAAATTCATTTGTCTAATGGAAGAAGCCTCATCCTAATGCAAAGATAATGATGTTCAGTACAGACTCTGGTTCTTCAGGCTACATTATAATAGATGGATTTTTTTTTCTATGTTTTAGTTCTTTGGCTACTTCACAGTAGGTAAAGGTGTTTAGAGAGCTAAGGATGTGTGTGTTTAGATTTTCTTCTGCAGATGAAGAGTTTTTATGTTAGAAATTTTAGATTTTAACAGCATTTTGTTTCCTGGAAAATGCTATTTTGAAACTGGAGAAGTGGTGGATTTGTCCCACCATGCATTCAAGAAGTCAGACCTGGTTATTGTGAGTGGAAACAAATATGATCACAGATTATTTAAATAAGCTCAATATGAATTTACAGGGATGGCTTCAGGAAAGACATTGGTGTGATTATCCGACTCCTTGGCGTCAGTGGCCTGAGACAAGCAGGTCTGGCATAACCCATTTGAAACAAAAGCCTGTTCTTGTTAAATAGCAGAGTGTTTTGCTGTCTTAATCACAGGCTGTGGGGATTTGCTGCACTTGGGTCTCAGCATATAAACCTTTTTCCCAAGCTTACAGAAGGGGAGCATTGTAAGCAGTTCTGGAGTACCTTATCCTAGCAGAGCTGTGTAGGTTGGTATCACTGAATACGATCATCCTTTTGTGATGGGTCCATTGTAAACAAGCCTTGGCATGATGGGGATCCCTTTAGGCCTTAGTAATTAATGTGGCTGGGGTTATATAGACAATGTTATTAGAGTTCTATTTGTGACTAGCATCCTTTCACATGAGGTGTTCTTCTGTGTTGCAGTGTGGTTTTTGTCTTGCTCTCATTTTAAACAAATGAATCACTCAGAAATAATAAAGTGGGTCCTTTCATTGGAGAACAGTGTGAAAGTTGAATGATTTCACGTTTCATGCAATTTTTTAAAGGACAGCAGTCATATGCAGTCAGGCAGCATATTCTTCCCAGGTAAAAGACTTTTGTCCCTGGCTTTCATTGTCAGCTGCAGTCAGACAGCCCTAGAGCAAAATGAAAGTTGTCTCATCACCTGTTCAGGTACTCTGTCTCCACAGACAGTTAGAGGTATTTCCATAACTCTGTGCTCTACTGGGCTACTGGGAAGCAAGTCTTACCCCTTGAAGTGAAGTGTCCCTTGATTTGGGGAAAAACTAGTGTGTATAAATGTTGTTTACTGGCTGATTAACAGCGACTTACAGTCACTTCCAGACAGCAACAACTCCTCTGACCAGCTCTAGAAATCTAGGTACACATTTTATTAATTTTGCATAATTGTAAACTTGCCTAAGCACCTGAAAGAATGATTGCAGTGGGAATCCTCTTTCAAAAGGACTGGGTGCTGCACTTGTCTGGTCAGGTGAGTACAGCTTAAAGACAGGTTGGAAATTTACCTTTTTTTTTTTTTTCATTTAATGTGCAGTTCTTTTGCCCTAGTCACCAAGAAAGTGAGAGCCTCTGTGGGTCTAAATCAGTGCTCAGGTTTTCAGCTGAATAGTACTAGCTAGAGACCAGAACCAGTATCTGCTGCAGAGGTGATACAAGGGAGTCATGTCACAGAAACAGAAGTTCTGGGGAGGCTGTGAAAGTCTGTGCTGAAAGGGGCTATGTTTTGTTTCTGTACAGTCCGAGGCTATCTGCCAGGAGGTGAGGACATGAAAGGAAACCTAATGGATACGAGTGCTGAGCAGGATCTGATCCGAGAACTTAGTCAAAAGAAACAAAATCTGCTTCTGGAATTAAAAAATTATGAGGAAAATGCAAAGGTACTGCTTAAATAATGTGTAGGTCTAAAACACATCTTCCTGTTGGTATAAACCTGGAGCAATCTGGGAAGCGGTTGTGGGGCAGTCCAGACAAGTCAGAGCTGTAGCTTGTCAGGATGTAGTGAGATTGTCTGCTGGGGGTTCCTGCTTCTGCATTTGGCTTGCTCCTTGTGCAAGTTCAGAACTTGCTTTTTGTATTTTAATAATGCTTTCTTTGCTCCTTCCTCTTGCCAGAACAGTTGTTTTCAGAGCTGGATTCCCTTCAGCCCTGTGCTTTGGCTTATGACTGCAAATTGTAATTTTCAGTGCATAAGCCAGCTTGGGAGTCAGAGGGGATTGTGTGAGAGGATCAGGTCACTGGGTGAGGGCTGGGAGCACTGCCAGGGTGTAGGAAGTGCACTGGTGGCTTGATGGTGAATGTGCAGAAATAGTTTCAAAAGATAGTCTGAGGAAAGAGCGAACTCATATTTGAACAGCAAATGACCACCAATGGCAGAAGCTTGGAATTCTATAAGCTTGTGCTTAAAACTAATATATGTTAAGTGATTTTTTGAGTAAACGTTTGGATACAGAGCTTACATCCATCCATGGCAAAACACTCAAGCACATTATAGTCCAAATGTCCACAGCTCCATGCCTAATCCAGCCACCATTCATAGCTAGTTGGAATTATCTGGGAGTTGCTGTAATGCAGCCTTCTGCAAGGAAAGAGAACTGACTTGTGTGTATGTTTTCTAGGCTTTTTGAATGAAAATATTGAAATTCTGATCCTGAAGGGTATGTGTTTTGCAACAGGCTGAATTGAACACTCAGTTGAAGGAAGCTGATGGGCAGAGAGGTGTGATTCCAGCAAACACCCAACTGCAGACAGCCCTCTCAGTTAATCTGGGCTCTGACAGCCAGTCTGCCCATGTGGAGCTGTGTATTTCCACCACAAATGGTGAGTGGTAACCTGCAACCATTGACATTCACTTCATGTAAATTCATGCAAATTTTTAGTTATATTTAGCTGGTGATTTGAATGTCTCCCCTTTATTGTCTGTAACGTCCCCTTTGTGGTTTCTTTCCTTTCACAGAGTTTTCAGTCAAGCTGTGTTCCTTGGATGGGTCTTAGGGGACAGGAGTTTGATGGAATTTGTTTCTTACTATATGTTATCTTCTGAGGCAATTAACATTTAACTTGGATGAAATCTGCCTTGGAGCACTGCAGCACAGGAGTGCTGCACAGCACAGGAGTGTGTTGACTGTAAACACCAACCCACAGCTGCATTAGTGAGGGAGTTGCATGGATGCAGCTGGACCTCAGCTGGCTTCACATGCAAAACTGGAACTACCCCAAGACAGCACATTCACCTCACACCAGGCACACTGCAGATGCAGTCAGGTGTGGCAGTCCTGATCACCTGGGATATTTCAACAATTCAGAGAAGGGGTGTAAGGAGTTGACCATGCTTAATTATCAAAACAGTGGTGCTTTGTTGCCAGAGGACAGCTTTTAATTTAGGAACTGTTTTTTCTTCCTGTTGCTAAGACACAATCATCCGTGCTGTGCTGATCTTTGCTGAGGGCATATTTGAAGGAGAGAGCCATGTGGTCCACCCCAGTCTCCAGAACCTCTCAGGCTGTGTTCGTGTTCCCCTTACTCCACCCAAAGATGTCCCTGTGGATTTGCACATCAAAGCCTTTGTGGGTTACCGAAACAGGTGAGTTTTTTGTTGTGATCCCTGCTGGTCTCCAGAACTGTGGGACCAGGAATCAGCAATAATGTGGCTTCATGCTTGTCCCATGGGAAGTGTACCGTTAATTCCCAGATGCCCCACTTCTCTGTGTTACTGGAAGAAGAGCTGGGATGCTTTCTTAAAAACAGTGATGGACCTGTGGCACTGAGTTCTTTCCCAGACTAAGTCTAAAGGCTCTGGAACCATTGTGATCTGTTGTGTTCTGGTTCTGCCTTTAGGGAAGAAATGCACATTTGTCTGGGAGGTGTGTTACTGTGGGTGTGTGGAGGGAATCAAGAGATGGAGAGACTATCCTGTCATCCCCAAGGGGCTGCCTCTCTGGGCCCTTCATGGTAGCTGCTCTGGATGGAGTACTTGAGCAAGTCTGGAGACACAGCTGTGTCTCTCAAGTTGTAAAGTAACCCCAAACCCATTTGGCTTCAGGGCAAATAGTAACACGTTTGATTTTGCAACAACGTTTTTCCAGTCTCCCATAGAAATATCTCTCCATAGAAAATAAAATGTCTCTTCTTATACCCTTGAAAACAACTTTCTTCCTGCCCACACCTGCCAGAGCTCTTGGTGCTTGAGGAGGCAGCATCCTTACCCTGAACAGGGAGGCATATTTTGAGAGTTAGCCACCCACTGCAAAAAGACTATATGGGACTGAATTCCCTTTCTGTTTTCTCTATTTGTCTTTATTACTGCTTTTAAGAAGACGTCACTGAACTTGCAAAGAAAATATTCAATCATATAGTAAAATTGTAATTGTATTAGCCTAGAGTGTATACTTGAGTGGAAGGGTTATTGAAAATGACAGCGATGGAGAGGAATCATACAACCTCATGATGTGATAAGCCTGGAATTTTCAAGTTTCAGTGTTTCTTCCTGGGAGGCAGTAAGCAGCTGATTATGTGACTGGAAACTGTGGTTGACATTCCCCAGCTAAAAAACAACCAGGAACCATTTCAATAGGCGAATCCTTGCTATGTTAGTAACTCCTTGTTTTTCCATTGGACTGCTTCCAGCACACAGTTCCATGTATTTGAGTTGACGAGACAGCTTCCCCGCTTCTCCATGTATGCCCTGAGCAGCCCCGACTCGGCCACGGAGCCCCTGAGCTTTGTAAACTGTACCACGAATGAGAGGCCACAAAGGGTGAGTTTCTACTCTTCCTGGTTTCAGGTCTTGCCTAGGTGGTGGGTTTGCAATCAGTTTGAGATTTCTGAAAGCAAAGGAAAAAATTTGCGGTGAGCTGCACTACTGGCCTTTGGAGTCTGTGTATTTTCACTCAACCCTGCATTTCTCTTTCTTTAAAAGATGACTCAGTTGAGGCATTCCAAGCATCAGGAATTCCTGCAGGAAATAAAGGCCTGAGATCAGGAGGTGTTTCAGATACTATCTTGTTTGCTGTGTGCCTGCTGATAGCAGGAGACCTGTAGTGAGTGTTGAGCTTTGTAGATGAGCAGAGAACAGGAAAAAGTGAGCACAGTGCTCAGGTAGTGGCTCAGTTTCATAGCAGTCTCTGCTTGTTTATTTCGATTTTTTTAGGAATATTCAGCTTTGATGCAAGGTTTCAACTGTCCTCATTCTCACAAGTTAATGGCATGGAGTTAGGGGATGAAATTTAGTAAATGGAATTTCTGGGGTAACCTGAACAGAGTGTTCTGGTGCACGTAATGTACAGGGACATTGTGTGGTTCCGCAGGCTTTCCACACAAGGGATGGCTGATGCTCTTAATTTTATTTTTGCAAGATCGTTATGTGGCTGAATCAGAGCTTCTTGCTGCCAGAGGATGCAGAGTTTCAGAGCGCTCCCTTTCAGGTTTGCTTCACTTCCCTTCGTAATGCAGGTCAGCTCTGCATTAAAATCAAGACTGGTGGAGAGGTGAGTACCTTCATAGATGAGGTACTTTCATGAGTACCTTTCATGATACTCCAGTGAAACCAGTATACTCACACTGCCAGTATGAGGCAGTAAAAATGAAGGACAACTGAACAGGCAGAGAAAGTACTCATGCTTTTAGAAACTTGTGTCCATTTGCTATTGATGGCCAAAATTCCAGGGTCTGTTAGTGAAGTAAACTACTTAGTCTGTGGAACTGTAGGAAGAAGGGAATTTATTTTCATACAGAGTGGTTTCAGGGAGCCATAATGTGAGGCACAAAGGCTGCCTGTAACTTTTGCACTGGTTCTGTGTGCATAGATGCCCCTCTATCCCAAACCTGAATAAAAGCCCCTTTGAAATCAGTGTCTTCTTGTCTACTGAAAACTGTAGAGCTTGCCCATACCCACTGGATAAAAGGATCTGCTTTGAGCCTGGGTAACTGTTGGAGAGGCAGTACTGCCGGGCAGTTCCAGGAGATGTTTTGGCATGGAAGAATGCTAAAGCGCATTCTTTTCTTTCTGACAGATTTCCATCAACACAGATGATATTGATCTAGCTGGTGACATTATCCAGTCAATGGCCTCTTTCCTGGCCATTGAAGATTTGCAGGCGGAAGCAGATTTTCCTGCCTACTTTGAGGAGCTGCGGAAAGTGTTGGTGAAGGTGAGCAGGCTTTGGGCGTTTCTAAGTAGGACACCCCAGATAAGCAGTCACTGGGGGTTTTTATGAGAGGATCTCTAAATTGCTTTATCTTTGTTGTGGAAATCAGCCCACAGTGGCTTGCTGTATATTCTGTGGGACAGCTTCAACTTTCTGTCTATTTTTGTTCTGTAGAACAGGCCCTTGCTTCCCATCAGTTGGTTGTTCAGGATAATGTAGCTATAGGTTTGGGTCAGCATGTGAGATGTGTATCTTAGTATGCTCACCCTTTCTGGGGGCCAGGGTACTGCTCTGGCAATGGGGGGTGAGGGGAAGGAGAATAATCTCAGGGGTGCTGGTTGGTTAGGTTGGGATGTTACTTCCTATTGCACTGGGCGGAGATTTAGCCTGAACCCTGTGTGCCCAAGATGCCAAGGACCCTTGCTCACGACTTGTTTGCCTTGGACAGGTGGACGAGCATCATGCAGTGAATCAGAGGCTCACTGCTGACATGGCTGAACACTCCAACCTCATCCGCAGCATGCTGGTTCAGGCGGAGGATGCACGGCTCCTGGGAGACATGTGAGTAATTGCTGCCTGGCTTGTGTGTTTGAGGTTTAGAACGGCCAGTCTTTGCTTTTCAGGCAGAAAAGAGCACCTTTGATGGTCTCACCATGAGCTCTCCTTGAACCTCTTTAGGTGGGGAACCAGTCAGGGGAAGGCAAGAGGGTAAGGGTAGGGGTTTAGTGTATATCTGGTGAGGTGAATTCACTTCAAGATGGTGTGATAGAAAAGATATATTAAGGGAAGAAGGCAGGAAAATCTGTGGTGTGTGAACTTTTGGGAACACCAAGAAAGAAATTTTAGGTGTCAGGCTTTCACTCTGATTTGCTGTTTTCTACTAATGCTGAGCTTTACTCTGAAGAGCAGCAGTAAAGAGGCCCAAGCTACTGCAGGGCAGTGGTACTTTCACTGGGGAAAGTGGCATCTCCATTTTGGCTTGCTGGATAAAGTAACTGCAAAAATAGACTGTTTGGGTTTTTTAGGAAAGTAATGAGTATAACCTGTCTAGACAGGTCTGTTGCCTTGTAGCTGGCAGACGTGCAGGTTACTGTGGTAGCCATCATAACCGTGTATTGCTACATTGACAAACCAGGAATGACTTTCTTGTCCTCAGAGTTGCAAATAACTGCACTGATTGTTCCCCAGGAAAAACATGAAGGCACGGTACAGTGAGCTGTATGACCTGAACAGAGATTTAATAAATCAATACAAAATTCGTTGCAACAATCACACAGAGCTGTTGAATAATCTGAAAGCTGTGAATCAGGCAATCCAGAGGGCTGGGCGGTTACGTGGTAAGTCTGTGTTTTTGGAGGGAATGTGGAGTCTCAGACCCCAGTGAGGCAGATATGTCCCAGAGGTCACCTGGGTTAGTTAAGTGACTTCAGGCTTTTTGACCTAAAACTCAATTAGAAGTAATCTTTCGTTCTTTAGTCATAGCCAATTACATGTAACAGTCAACTGTGAATGTCCAGTATGATCTGGGATCACAATTTTAGAACAATTTGGAATTGTGTCCACATTTCTCAATGATGCAGAAATTGATAGTTCTGTTGAACATACTACTTTTAAAATATTTTTAGATTTACTTCAGTTCTTAATTTATAATTCTGCTTAAAAAAAAAATCAACTACCAACTTAAGCAGGGCAGTTTTATCTGCATTATTAGTCCTGTAGGTCTTTGGGGAGGAAGGTACTTTTTTGTCTATTTATAGCATTCCCCTTCCAATGAGCTCTTATAAAACACAGCTACAGGTGATTCTTCTTTAAATAAAGGATTTTTTTAATGTACTAGAAAAAAGGTGGTGTTTCATCATGTGTTTAAAAAGTATTTGAAAGAAACCCCAAAATTTTCAGACTGGATCAAATAAGTATTTTTACCAGTTTTTTACTCTGAAACTGAGGGGTTTTTTTCTTTTCTTCCTTTTTTTCCTCTTTACAGTTGGCAAACCTAAAACACAAGTGATCAGTGCTTGTCGGGATGCAATAAGAAGCAACAACTTCAACACACTGTTCAGGATAATGCGTGTGGGAACAGCCTCTTCTTGAGGAGCACCAGCTGCACAGAGGCAGTGATTCCATGCACTGGGCAGATGATGGAAGACAAGCAGTTAATTCAGGCCCCTACTCCACTGTAGGGTGAAGTAATTGCAAAGGTAGTGCTGTAGTTAAGTTGTCAAGTGAGAAATATAATACAGACCAAAGCTCCATGAAGAGAGCATCAGAATTTAAGTGCAAATGTGGTATTTATATAAGACAGAAATACAATTTTCAGTTATTTTCTATTACAGTAACTTATTTATGTATTTAAATATATTTTGTAGTTAAGGCATTGGTCTTTTCCATTAAAACATAGACTGGCTTGACTGATTTTGTTCTGATTTAACTGGGAAGGTGTGTACTGCTAAGTTTATTTGTTGAAAAATCCCAACCCAGACAACTTCTCTGGTTTCTGCTGTGTAGTCTCTTTACACTTGAACTTCCTGTGCTGGAGAGTCCTGGGTTTCACTGCAGGGGTGTGTGGCTCTCTAGGTAAACTGCATTGCAGTGCATGAAAACCACCAAAGGGATAGCATCTTGCTGGCTTTTAAGCCAGAAGATCTCTGATAGGCATCCAGTTCCATGATCTGATCAGGTAGGAAGTGGTCTGTTTTGTATCCAACGCTCTCCCCACACCTGGATTGCAGGAAGTTTCGCTTCCAGCTAACTGGTTCTGTGCTATTGCTGGAAAAACTGCAGATACTGAGGTGGGCAAGGGTGCATTTCAGGAGCAACAAAAACAAGCTACACACCCAGGTTTGGTGCATAATCATGAAGAGCTGGTGGTACTTAATGGGATCAAAAGAAGAAGGTATTGAAAAATGACTTGGCTCCTGGCTCAAACCAGTCTAATTGTGTGATCTCTTAGAATGGGATTCAAACATTATAGTAAGGCTCTATCTCAGATCTAAAGGTATTTTAGAACCTCTGCCAAAGCAAATTTCTTTTAGAAGCTAAAAATAACCTGCAGAGGATGGAGGTTGGGCCCCGGTGCCCCTGCCACCGTACGATGGTGTTTGTGACGTGGGTGGGGAGGAGTCAGCCCACCTTGAAGTTCCTGAGTGGCTTCTTGGGGCTGTCAGAAGGAGTCATGTCCTCTAACTGGTCTCTCTTACAAGCCATTACTGAATTAAAATCAGCAACCCACCCTTTGTTACAGAGCCACTGGTGAGCATGTGACCAGTTGAATGGGGAATGTAATTCTTGCAATGTGTTTTATCCCCAAAACTGCCCCTTGCCACTGCTTTGGCCCCTTCCATATGGAGAACTGTGCTGCTGAAAGCACAGACCTTTGTCAGTTAGAATGTACAGCAGGAGCTCATTTGAATCCTTTTAAGAAACTTGTTAGTCAAATCCAGCTGCTTGGTAGAAGGGTGGTGAGCCACCCATGCTGTTCTAAGCAAGTGAGCTCAGAGACTTGATTATGGAACAGTCTCCTGGCATAAGTGCTGGGCTTTCTGCCACTTGCTATACCTGTTCCCACTGTTTCAACCTCTTGTTCTTTATGTTCAAAATCCTAATGCTTGCTTGCTTACATTTATGTACTCCATTTAATGATAAGCGAGCAAGAGAGCAGCTCTGCTCAGAAAGCAGCTTTCCCATCAACCTGATTTTCAGGACTATGTACCAGGTACTGCCGGTCCCAGCTCTGTTCTGCTCCTGGCAGTGAGGTCAGTCCTTCACTCACTGTCCAGACCTCTGGTAAGGCTGATTTCCCTTATCAAAGTTTCTGACAGCAAATTTGTAATTTATTTTCCTGTAAAACCAACTTTTACCTTTGCCAGATGAAAAATGCACATACTTCGCAAGTAGCTACACCTAATTGTAAATAGAGATTGATATCCAGCAAGAGCATCTATAGAGAAAGCTTCCATTACTGGCACTACGTAAATGAAGGCCCCTCTTCCTCCAGTAGCTCATGTCATTTGCAATGACCTAACAAGAAGGGTGGGAGAGCAGAGACACGTTCATTTTTAGACCTTTGAAAGCTAACTGCAAATTTGGCTTCTTAAATTACTTCTTCATCTGAGTCACCAGAGGAAGAAGGGTGGTTCCTTGTGTGATCAGGTAGATACAGGCTTGCTCAAGCAGAGGCTGGTATGCCCTCTAGTGTAATACTTACTATTAAAAAGCAGCAAGCTCTAGAGAGTCCAGCTTCTTCACACTCTCCTGGAAGGTGGTTCCAAGATTTACCAAGCACATTCTTAGGCTCACATGCAGTCAAAGAAGTAACTTTGTTTTGTTAATGAATTTACTCCCAACTTTGCCTAGCAGACTGTGCTGTATCTGTGGTGTCTGTCACTTTTGTTCCAAATTACCGAAATAATTCTGGGGTTTTTTTCTTCATTACTTGTCTCATTCTAGTGGAGAGCTCAGAATAAGAACTATTTTCTTCCCAGGAAGAGCTACTGCCCTGATAGGCAGCAGAGTGCCTCAGAAATCATGATTCACAGAGTTTTGTCCTCACTTCAGGATTTGTTTCTAGCTTCATTCCCTTGTCTTTATAAGCAGCAAAGGAAGATTAAAACTGAGCAAGAAAGCTTTGGCAGTGCATAGAGATGCTGGCTTAGGGAAATGAGTTGGAATATGAACAAGATCTTGCAACAGCAGCTTGGGGCAACCACCTCTCAGCCGTCCTTCCTGCCCAACAGAGCACAAGGGAGTACCTAGAACTGAGCAGCTGCTCATCATCTCGGATGGAACTGGCACTGGTGCTAGACAGTCCTGCATAGTGCTCTCTAAACAATGTTGGCCCCTTGCTCTGGCACCGGCGGGGGCTGAGATACCTTTCCCTTTGGAAGCTATGGCAGGGGCTCCTGCCAACTGCCTCAGGGCTTCCTTTTTTGAACTTTGTGTATTGGGATCGAAGCTGAAGGTTGTTGCTCTTGATCCTTCATGAAGACATGCCCACAGGACATCCCACCCACTTCGGAAAGGGTGCAGAGTACTCACGTCGACAGCGAGCCTTACTTTGAGCTTACTGTTCCTCTGCTGCTAGCTGTGGTCTTACACCACTGTGGTGGCCTCCAGCAGGCCTGGAACAGGACAAGGAGCAGACTTTAATCCAAAGCTACCCTCTCCCCTCCTAGAAGTGAGGTATGAAACATGGACACTCCCCAGCTTACTGCAAGCCTGTGGCCAGCACTGTCTGGCTTGGATGAGGTGAAAGAACATCTGTGACTCAGTGCCAGAAAGAAGTTTCAGGCAAGCAGGTGCAGGCCAGGGCCAAGCCTCTAGCAAGGTGTTCTGCACTCTGGCTGTCTCCTGAAGTATTGTTACAGCTCTGCTGCACCTCGTGGTGGGCTGGACACCTCAGAGGTGAGTCTGGCACAGTCCTGCTTGCAGTGAATGTGGGGCAGGTGCACAGTACTGAAAACGTGCAGGGAGGTGCACCCAAGGCCACACTCACTGCCTTTCTTGCTGTGGACCCCAAGACTTGGCTGGCTGCTGCCTCCAAAGATCTGGGCTGATCTCCAGTGACAGAAGCCATGTTAAAACTCACCAGATCCCAGGACATAACTAAAAGGACATGAGGCTGTGCTGTTGGTGACCTTACTACCACCTATCGATGCCAAGCCAGTAAAAGGTAAGTTGCCTCATTCCTGCTGCCAGTCCCTGGCCCCTGTTCTGAGACTGGAGCTGGGAGCTATCTGCACACCCACCCAAGGAAAGTGTGCAGGAACAGGCTGCTTCTTGGCTGTTCAACTTGTAAATTCTTTGGAAAAAGGGCTGCATCTGGGTCTGTCTGCACAGCATTTAGCATAATAAAGTCCTTATCCTTATTACAGTGCCAAGTCCTTCTCAATGCCAGAAGCTTTATAGCCTCACTGTCTTCTTTCCCAACTCCACAGAGCTGTGCAGCTGGAAAAACCTCGTATTTCCCATGGCAGCTCCTTTATTTTTGTCTCTACAAACAGGAATACAGTTAAGCCCCAGAAAATGTCTTAGTCATTTTGTAACAAAACTTGCCTGACCAGTGTATGAAGCATTTAACTGACCCATTTCTTTTTTTTTCTTTTTTTTTTTAATAAAATCAGTTATCAGCTTGGAGCAATGTACAGTTCCAATGCTCACCCTGACAAGTCAGAGATGCCACTGTGCTGCTCCCCTGAGAAAACATCCTGAAAGCAGTTGTATGACAACCCCACCCACACAGCATTAAAAGCAATTGAGAGCATGTGTTACAATGGACTCAGGAGAAGACTGAATTTCCATTTGAGCAGTTTAAAAAAGCCACCTGCCCCCACATTATGCACTGTGATGGAGTTGCATCAGCGAAGTTTGTCTGTGCTAGTTCAGAGCTGAATGTCTGGCTAGGAACCTGCCCCCCACCCACCACTGTGCTCTGTGACAGTGGTCATACTGCACCATCACTCATAATAGACAAAGGAAAAGTCCCAAAATCCTGTTCTGTTTGGATGCTTGTTCAGGCGTGCCAAACTTCGATGGTTGATGTATTTCACAAACTTCATAGTTTCTTTGTCTCTATAAACTAAGGCCAAGCAGTTGTCCTCTGGATTCACAGTCAACAGCTAGAGAACACAAAAATAAGGAAGGAAATTAGTTTCACAAAAATAGCTTTGATAAAATTCTTCAGAAAAATCAAACAAAACTGTTTCAAAAGTTAGTCAGAACAAAGGTCTGGTGTTAGAAAATGAACTGTGACACTATTAATACCCCTTAACCTACAGCATTATAATACATTAAGAGCTTCTGGACTTCTTACTAGTATGACTACTTAGCACTGTCACTAGTACTGATGCTGAATGTGACCCCAGTGAATCGCACTTCCCTGCAGAAATGTTACCTCTGCTACAGCCTTGTGTCCCTTCAAGGCAGGCTTCCCAAACGGCCCCAGGTGCAGGTGCTATGAAGCACTCTCAAGGCCCAGGTCTCATGCTTTAGGTGAACAGCAGCCTCTTGAAGCTGAGGCCAGAGCAATGCCCATGAGTAGTGACTGGGAAAGGAAGGCTCCAGTGCGCTACCGAGCACCCTCACCATTATGTTGGCATTATGACAAAGTGTAATTACGTCTCTCCACCCTAAACAGTTTTATCTGATTTGCAGCTAACAACCGAGGCCCTTACCTCTTCATCTTCACCTTTAGCAATGTAGGATGTAAAGCCACCATATTCAGCATCCCAGTCTTAAAATAGAAAAGAAAGATTCTTAGAAACCTCAATGCTGTCCAGGCACCACACAGTCTTCCAGGAGATGCCATTCTTTCACCCCACTCCCCAAAGTTACTGGATGCAGTATGAGCCACAGTTTCCCTCCTCCCAGTGTATTTTTTTCTTCTGTTCAGAAACAACTTGAAGCAAATGTACTGGATTGCCTTTTACGGTAGATGGGCTATTTAAAGTTGTTTGGTGCACTGCTCCTCACATGTAGAACAGTTGTGCCTTAGCAGATATGCCAAAGGATTTCAGTATAATTATCAGCATGTGCCAGATGCTTTCAGCTGTATATTCTGGCCTCATCTGGTCTAAAATGTTTGTGTTTAGGGCTTTTTTTATCACTATCTAACTAGTAATCAACCCAAAATGCCTAGACATGCTTAAAGTAACTTTTGAAAGCCCTGGGCTTTGTGAATTGGAGGTGCAGTGATAATTCTCATGAGGAAAGGGGTGGAACACTTCTGGTGTTCTGCCACCTGACCCTCCAGCGTGCTCAGAGCCATTGCGAGCCACTGCTTAGGCGAGAACAGCTCTGGGAGGCTCAGCCTTTCCCTCTGCCCAAGCGCCACCTCCTGGCAAAAGCGGGAAAGAGCAGAGATGATTCCAAGGCCACAGTCCCAAATATTTGCATAAGGGCTACTGAAACCACGGTTTAACCCGAAATGAGAACTAGGACAAAGTATAC
Organism: Entomyzon cyanotis; assembly: GCA_024500445.1. NCBI lineage: Eukaryota > Metazoa > Chordata > Aves > Passeriformes > Meliphagidae > Entomyzon > Entomyzon cyanotis. Next base: position 8,126,320 of record JAKEPQ010000743.1, read on the forward strand.
AGAGACCTTCTATGTAAGAAAAAGTGGGGAGATTTTGGCTGTTTTAGTACTGCTGAGAACTGAAAAATCATTCCTTTATGCAAACCTTGTAGAAGGAGAGTCTGAAATGTCTCTCTCATCCACTTACCTTCACAGCCACAGAAGAACAGCAGGTCGAGAGCAAATTCTGTTGCTTGAGAGTCGTGGACAAGAGTGTAGTGCCCATGGGTCCAGCGTCGCAGCTCCCCTGCACACACAGGGGTGCCTGAGCCTAGGAGACACAGGGAGAGCCATGAAGCCACAACAGCTGAGCTCAAGGAATGTGGGGAGCTCAGTGATCTCATCACTGTGAAATTGTTGGCCTCAGCAAAAAAAAAGGTAAAAATCACATGTCATATGTCAACGTCCTTCCTAGAGGTGGCTCTAGGTTAGGTACTTTAAACAATGTGTAGGAATGGGACCAAGATTTGCTCCATACAGCTCCAAGCTTTGATGTGCTTTGGTTTAAACAGTTCTTCCTTTTTTTTCATGTTCCCCCTGAATTTACAGTAGAGCTCCAAACCTCAAGAGCCAGTAACCTCTCTGCTCTGGTTAAGTACCCTGGAACTAACCAGAAGCCTTAGGGAAGAAGGATATTGCTCCAAACTCACTCTGTACAATCCAAGGGGGTATGTCATGTTAGGGAAAGCTTTCTTTTCTCATAGGTCTAGCTTAGTTTTCAATCCATGCAGCCCCAAACTACGCCCTCCTGATACATGAGTTTAAAATGAAACAGTGAGAACAGGGCAAATAGCAAAGCCAAATGACTAGTTTTAGAAATCAGAATAACAAACCCTTTGTTCCTGATAAGTGTTCTGGTGGGGTTTTTTCAGTAGGACTTGGTTTTTTACTACCTTTTATTCCAGTGTCCACTAACTTTGCCTGACTCAGTGCAGGCTGAGCATTTTCAAAAATTCTACCCTTAAACTTCAGAGCCACTGTTTTAAATAAACATCACCAATCTGCAAATCCAAAATGAATTGAACGTTTGATAGTTGTCACTGCTGAAAACTAAGTGGCTGTTTAGGCTTACAAATGTTTTCTGAAAGGTTGAATCCTAGTTTTAGGTATCAATTTTCTAATTCTGAAATTGCTTTACTTCTGACCTGTTCACCTTTCTCTTTTGGATTTATTACCTCATACAAGAATGTCCTTTACCTGAAGCAGGGGTATGTGGCTGTAGAAACCATTGACAAAAGATTAACAGCCCCTTCCTAGAAGTCCCATCTTTAAGACTTTGGTCTGTTCAAAATGGTATCTTCAAATTAGTCATTAATTTACTCCAAATTCTTTTGCAATGGTCACTGATTTTAGATAATCAATCTAACATGCCTCAAGTCCCATGTTTTGCTGGTGCATTGTGCTGGCTGCAGTACAAGGTGAAACACTAGTCCCATGAAAATCACTGGGAATTTTGAGTCCTTTCACAGTGTTGCTGCTCTACTCACCGCTCTGCATCTCGCCATCCTGGTCTTCAGGGGTGTTGTCAGGCTGGTGTGGCTGATGGGGATTGCCATTAGCAGGCTGATCAGTCTCTTCCTGCTCAGGTTTGGGACTGCTGTGCCCAGTGGTATCTGCTGCTTGTCCTTCCCCAGCATCTTCATCCTCATCAGAGGGAGCCAGGAAGTGCAGTTTTAGGCCAGTGAAGTTGGAAAGCAGTAAAAAAAAAGGCCTCAGAGCGCAATAGCTGCAAGAATTTCTTCAGTGTGTCAGTAAGGCTGTCTTCCTCTGCTGCCTCATAGAGTCTGAAAGACAGCAGATATATCTCCTTGTTGGAGAGCCAACAAGGACCATGTCCAGAGGGACAACATCGACCAGTGGAGCCTCATGGCAGCTCCTGCTCAGCCTGATCAACAGGTGCAGCAGCTGTTGTTCCCCACCTTTTATTGGCTGGTCCCCGAATACTCCACTGGATCTCTTTATTCTCCAATGCTTCACAGAGTAGTTGGTATTTCTCTTTCTAGGAGAAAAAGATGCAGAAATGTTAACATTTAGCTCCCAGAAAAAAGAAGGGTGAAGACAAGTGTTTGATTTTTGATGAGTCCCTAAGCAGCAGTGCACAGGCAGTCAGAGGGGATCCATCCACAGAATCACAGAGGCTGATGTTGGAAAGGGCCTCTGGAGGTCACCTGGTCTATTCCCCTTTAGGTGTGAAACTAGAAGGTGTATTGTTTAACAGATGTGCAAGTAAACCCTTTCCCAGCCTTCATGCTATGTGATACCTGCCAGCCCTGCAACCTCTTCTGGGAGATCACATCAAATTGAACCACTGAGCTCACCTTAAGAAAGTCTTTCAGAAGAATTTCTGATCGCTCCTCAAATTCCTCCTGGATTTGAGCTTGGGAGTCCATGTCCAAATAAACTAGATTGATCCACTCATACAATATTTCATGCTGGAAGGGAAATGGATTAGAACACTAAATTTTCAAAAATGAAGAAGATTCCCCAATTCCCCCTACCAAGCTGGGGAACAGGGCTGGATTTCTACACACACACACACTCTCTCCGTTTCCTTCTTTATTTCATTGTACCACAAGTATTCACCACATTCTCTGAACTACTGCAGGTATGCAAAACATACAGAGCCAAAGATGCACAAGAAATAAACTGAATACAAATTTATGGACAGGAAACAAAAAGGACAACGAGATGAAGATTAAAACATCCCCAGTGCATTGGTGCATTCCCTAACAGGAATTACATGAGCAGGAGAGAGACAGAAATGCAGATATGCAGATGTAAGCTTGTTACTCACATCGTAGGGGATGTGTGGGCTCCTGGCCAAGGGTGCTTCAATGTGTCGTGCAGGTCTGGCCACAGGCGGGCCGTGGAACCAACCGCTCACTGACAGGCGGCACTTCTGCGACAGCACTTCTGACACCTGCAACAACATTGGGCAGCATGTCACTGTTAGTCAAGGAACAGGTGAAACAGGTACCATGCAAACTTGTGACAGGAGATGGACTTGACTCCACAGAGCCCACTGCATACACAGAAAATTCAGACAGGGCTAGACCAGGACGGACTATCAGAGAGGGGCCTGTTGTTCTGAAGTCTATTGCAGGTTTCCAGAATTCCAGTCTAAGCTTTTACTCCAAGCTCACAGAGAATCCATTCTCCCTCTCCCCTAGAGAGCTTTCAGTCATGGATTTTTAAGACAAAATTAAGTTGCTACCTGAAAACAATCAGGGCAGTGACCAAGTAGATGCTTCTGTTAATTAACAATTGTAAGACATAAATGACACAAAAATACACCCCTAAGTGGCCTAGGTGAGGACATGCCCAACCTGTACCACTGATCATCTTCCTCTCCAGCCTTCTGCTCTCTGGCCCTGTTTGATACAATCCCTGGTGCTCTCAAGTACACAGGAATTTTAGATTTCAGTCAGGTGTTTGTGTCACACAGTTCCACAAATTATTCATCCTGTTCCCAGGCATTTTCCTGACAAGTGTCACAGAGTGCTCCTTAACTGTATCAGCATTTCTGCTGCAGGACTCTGCACCATGTCTGTGTCACTGAGGGGGTACAGCCAGATCTGCACAGTGCCCTTGCACTGTTGGCAAGGCAATGGATGGCTTGAGGAGCTCTTCTGGAGCAAAGTCATGACAGTCACATCAAAAATGTGAGCTAATTTAAAACAAGCCAATGAATAGAAACAAATGAGAGCCAAATTCACGCCAGTGGCTTGCCAGCACAGTAAAACAAAATAGAAATGGAGTTTTTTCTTTCCCAGGATGATGCAGCTAGACTGATGATTTAAAGTTGGCTTTAGTTCTTGTCCTCCTCAAAGTCCTTGATGCCCTGTCTTTAGCACACAGCACTTAGCATAAAAATCCACTCTACCCTCAGTTCTTCTCCCTCCCCATCAGGATTGTAATAATACACAGAGTGAATAACCACAACAATGAGGATCAAAAAATTAACAAGAGACAGCTCCTTGCCTGGTGGAAAGAGACTGGAGACACTTCAAAGAAAACCAGTGTATTCCATGAAGGCACTAATGACTTGGTGATTTGTTGTGGCTGAAAGTGTTCTGAGGAAGAAAACATACCCTGGTTAAGATATGAACTGAGACTTGCTAGAAACTGCTATTTCCCTCTGACTTCATGACACTATGACTGCTGGGACACCTGGATATAGGGGATGGGGCTCAGAGCAAGGGCTTGGTGAAGAATCTGTGCGCCTCTGCATGGAGACAGGCAGAGGGAGTTGGGGCTGTTCAGCTTGGAGAAAGATCTGGGGCAACCTAAACCCTCTTCCAGTACCAAAAGGGGCTCCAAGAGTGCTGTAGAAGGACTTGGGCATGGAATGACAGAACAAGAGGGAATGGCTTCCAACAGACAAAGCGTGGGTTTAGATTAGATATTAGGAAGGAATTCTTTACTATGAGCAGTGAGGCACTGGCACAGGTTGGCCAGAAAAACTGTGGATGCCCCATTCTGGAAATGCTCAATGAGGTTTGCAGCAACCTGGTCTAGTAGAAGGCATCCCTGCCTACAGCAGGCAGCCTGGAACAAGATAAGCTTTAGGATCCCTTCCAAGCCAAACCGTTCTGTGGTTCTGTTGCTGGAAAAGAAAGTTATTGTCATCAATCTGGAGTTCTGAGCACAGTTACTAGCATTGCTTCCATCTTGCCTCTAACTCTTGGTCCTTCCAAAAGTTTTTTGTCTGCTGTTGCCTGTTAACACTGTCTGCAAAGCCTGCTACAGTCCATCCCTACAGTGCACATATTACCTATACCTCAGCTTCTCTAAACAAAGGAGAAACTCTTTATCTCCATTCTACTGTTTGAGGTGAGAGTTCCTGCAAGCACATAAGCTTCATCTTTTTCATCCACCTGAAGCTGAGCTTGGAGCTTTTACCATCTGTGCTGTACAGGTCCAGCGTTCCTCCATCACTTTTCTCCCAGGGTGGGACGAGGTACAGGATGAAAGCGATTCTCCGATCTTCCAGTTCATCATCGTGGCATAGCAAGACATCTGCAATTACACACATTTTGCTGCTGTAGCATCTTTCCAGTACATGCATGATTCATGCCAACAACTGCTTCCCATCTTTGTCCCCGCAAGGATATGACAAGAGAAAACAAGTTATTTCCAAGAACTGCATTTTTGCTCATCAGCATCACCACCCTGAGATCTGCAAGATTAACTTCTGTGGGACTGTACTGCAATTGGCAGATCAGCCCACTCTGAATGTACAGACAGTTATACGACAGCAATAGTTTATTCATCATTTGTACTTCATTTTCAAACATTGTTTTGCTGCTGACAGCTTCTGGGACCCTCTGGAACTAGAATAAAATTACAGACTCTATAGATATTTTGTTTCCTACACAGGCACAGAATTTTTAGGGAAAGAATAACTTCCAGACTGACCAGTATATTCATATTTGGCACAGGAGATGTCAATAGTTGGCTCCAGCTCTATCTGGGTCACAGCAGAAAGCCACGCTCTGAATTCTTCACACAGAGCATGCCTGAGAAGATAAGCACACAGTAAGTGCCCTATGTTATAAAACATATCACAATAGACTAAACTAATTTATTGTCTCCCTGCCAACTATTTGAATAGTTACAGGTGCTGTTGCTGCGAGTGACTGTGTATTCCTACAGAACCACACAGGAGCTGCCCAGGGAAACAGCCCATGCTCACAGCCCTGCTGGCAATAACCAGCAGCAAGCATACAACCAGCCGGAAGGTGCACTAGAAGGGCTTCTGGTGACCAGCGGTGACAGGTGCAGGAGAGCCGAGTATGGAGGAAAGCTGAACAGCCTTCGGTGCCGTGACAAGCGCAGAGCAGATTCAGCTCTCCAAGGCCGGTTTTCGGCCCAAGTACCGGGACAGAAGGCGGCCACGCCGCGGGACCACCCCGTAATCATCTTCCACGGGGAGCCACCGCGGCTCTTCCCCACCCTGAGCGGGCAAAGCCCCGAGCTCACCCTTTACCTCAGGGCGGCGACGTGGGGCTCCGGGTTTGCCCCCAGCTCCTCGGACTGCGGCGGCCCATGGAAGAGAAGAAGGGACGGGGGTTAGGGCGGCTCGGCTCGGCCCAGCTCGACACGGCCCGGCTCAGCTCAGCTCGGCCGTGGGCCCACCTGCCGCAGAGAGAGGAGATCGTTGCGCCTCCCGCGGAAATCGAGGCCCAGCAGTTCATCCCGCAGCGCCTCCGCGAAGGCCGGGCCCGCCAGGAAACCGGGAATGACGCCGTGCCGGAACGGGGCCGGCTCCAGCACCACCGCTTCTGCAAGGGAAAAGCCGCCGGTGAGGGGCGGGGAGCCGGGCCATGCCGTGCCGGAGCCGCTCCCCGCGGGCTCGGCCGGGCCGTACCGTGCCGGAGCCGCTCCGCGCGGGCCCAGGCCGCCTCCGCGCGCTGCCGCACCGCCGCGTCCCCGAGGGCCGCGCAGAGCTCTGCCCGCGCTTCGCGCCTCCCGCGCTTCGCTCCCGGTGGCGGCGCCGCTCCGTGACGCTTGGTGGCCATGGCACCGTCAGCGCCAGACTACAGCTCCCTGCGGCCCCCGCGCTCCGCCCGCAGTGACCAATCGGATCGTGGGAGGGGCGGGACGGGATGCCGTTGGCCAATGAGCGAGGAGAGGCAGGGCGGAGCGCGGCGTGTCCCGGCAGGCGGCGCGCGGCGCTGAGGGCTGGGCGGGCGTTAATGGCGGACGGCGCTCCCGCCGCCCAGCGCTGATCGACTGCGCCCGCCGCCTCTTCCCCCTCGCCGCCTCTTCCCGCCGCTTCTCGCCATGTCTGTGGTGCCGCCCAACCGTTCGCAGACCGGCTGGCCCCGCGGGGTGAACCAGTTCGGGAACAAGTATATCCAGCAGACGAAGCCGCTCACGCTGGAAAGGACCATCAACCTGTGAGCGCCGCCTCGGGCCTGCTCGGCTCTGCCCCCTCCCGTCCCGCCCCGCTGGCCAGCCCGTCCCTGCTCCCTCGTCAGGCCCGGCGGGATTTTCCCTCAGTGCCCGCCGTGCGAAATGCGGAGGGTCCCGGCCCTTGGGAGGGCTGGGGGCACAGCGGCGGCAGAGCCCGGGTGTTGGTGGGCCCGCTCCCCTCACAGGGGCTGTGGGTACCGGGGGATTGCCGGCCTTCGGGGAGTGTGGAGCATTGGTGTAAACGCTTTAGTGCTTAGAAACAGCGTCTGGCTCGGGAGGTGTGAACCCCAAGTAACATAGGGAGGGTTTAGGTGTGTTGAGCATCACAGACGTTTTCGCGCTCTCATAGGCATCCAGAAAGGCGGCAGAGAGAGAAAGGGCTTTTTGTTGGCCTCGCTGGGATTTGGGCTGATCCTGTGTGGTCAGTAGGATGTGGTTGAATGTGCCTGGTTTGTGGATTGTCTGGTGTTGGAGTTTAAATTCAGAGTGTTTGCTACCAGAGAAAACTGGCATAGACACAAACTATATATTAATAAGTATTTATGTATTTTTAATGAGAAACCGTGTATTTTTGCTTCTTTCAGTAAACTCTGATGGATGTGGAGTGTGTTCTTTGCTAAGTGCATCTGTCAAGTTTCAAAAACCAGTAGATGTTAACTGCATCAGTCAATATTCAATTTTAGCTAACGTGTTTGTGTATTTTTCTGGTGGAGCTGCGTTTATTCACAGTCTTATACAAACATACAAAAATACAAACTGAAATACAAACTTTAGAAACTGAAATATTCTATAGGGTTTCTGAAGCAAAAATTCATCAAGAATTTGTGTTGTTGGCAGCATTTTTCTAAAGTCTAGGCTAAGGATTTTGCTGTACAGACTAATGCACCCACATTAGTGTAGTAGGTTATTAATAAAGCTATTTGTGCATCTAAAAATGGAAGCAAATGGAAAAAGAAATGTAGATGGTTTTAAACTGTAAGTGAAAGTGGGGGAGCTTAGTAAATGAATCTGTGGTTTGGAAACTAGTTGTTTCGGCTTACTTGTCTACATGAGAAAAGGCTCTAACGATGGCAACTGGCTTGTGATTTCACCACTGTAAAACATGAGGAAAATTGGAGGGTGAGTGGGGCTGGAATTTGAGGGGGGGAAGAGTGTATTTGACTTAAGTTTGATATGTTTGGGGAAAGAATCCCTGACAAGATGCATCTCAAGGAAAACATAAGATCAGTCATTCTGTTAATTCAGTTGCTGTGTGCCACGAGTCAGTAAAACCACGGTGATAACTTGTCACTGCTGTGCCCAGAAACATTTACTTCTCCCTTTTGACTCAGCAGGGAGATTCTGTCTTTCCTCCAGGTTTCTCCTGCCATCAGACCTCTATGTTACGTGGATTTAATTGTACAATAACGCTGCCCTGTTGCCCTCTGTCCTCTCTTGGACTGACCCATTTCTTGCCTTTCCTTTCTTTTTTTATTTTCAGCCCCTCTTACCTGGAGAAATCGCCGAATTTCCGCTGCACTGTCACAAGAGTGCAGGGGCCCAGCACCGGCCCAACAAAGGGACCTGCACAATCTCTTCATCTTACCCTGAGGTCCCAACCCTGCACTCAGAAATTCAGCATTTCTCCACTTCTGTGATCCACATGCCTGATTTCCCACTTCAAAAAAAAACCACTTCTAACAGTATAGTTCTCTGGCTCTCATTACATCTGCAGAGAAAACTGCAGTTTTGTGCAGCTTCCTTCCTTCCCAGCAGAGCTTTTTCTCCAGTCGCTTTTCTAGCTCCTTTCAGAGCTTCAGCTGCCTTTTCCCTGCGGCAGGGAGATCAAAGAGGGTGGCCATTGAATGACAGTTGGTTCTTCTGTGCTTCTTTTCCTTTTGAGCCAGCACCAGGCTAGAGTGTAGCTCAACAAGACTGTGCTTGTGTGTTCCATAGTGCAGATCTTCCTGGGACATGGGCCTCATGAACCGCCAGCAAGGATTTTCACCCTGCACTATGACTTACCCATCAACAATGAAGGGTCTGCTTCAGGCTAGATGCTGTATCATAGTGATTTAAAGTTAGGTTTCCTATGCAGTAACATTTTTTCTCCTCCTTGTAGGTATCCTCTGACAAATTACACATTTGGCACAAAGGAGCCTTTGTATGAGAAGGACAGTTCTGTGGCAGCTCGATTTCAGCGCATGAGGGAAGAGTTTGACAAGATTGGCATGAGGCGGACAGTAGAAGGGGTTCTGATCGTGCATGAGCACAGGCTGCCCCACGTGCTGCTACTGCAGCTGGGTACAACTTTTTTCAAGCTGTAAGTGTTTGTTTCTTAAGCGTTAGTTTAGTTTATTGTCACAGACCACTAAACATGTGCGCTAGAGGTTAAACTGTAGCCAGCTGCTCCATTTGTTGAATGGGATTAATTTTTTGTAAAGACTTAGTCTGGAAAATCTTTGAATGGTGGGGTTTTCATCTAAAATGTGTTTGTTTGACTGCTCATGAAGGGGGTAGCTCAGTTTGGAACCAACTGGGAATCTCAGTTACAGTGCATCACTACAGTAAAATCTCATTCAAAACTCATTATCAGCAGTTAGTGTGTTGTACTTGAATTGTGAAAGCTGTTACGCTTCAGTAGCTTGTGCTGTGCCCACAAAAATAGGCAAGTGGAGTTCAAGAGCCTTGTAAATGCAGAATGATACCTGTTTGCAAACTAGTGGGTGAGCTGGGATAGCGAGAAATACAGGCATTTAACTTTGAAAAATTGCTTCATTTCATCTCATAGTTATCACAGCCAGAGTGAAATTTTAGTGTTTGAATACAGTTGCAGTGATGGTGGTGGCTTTTTTTTTTTAACTAGATGGTCTTGACATGTTTCAAGTTACCTTGTTTGTTTTCTTGTTCTTCTAACACCTTATACTGTTCTCAATTTTGTGTGCGTGTGTGTGAAGTCTATTTTTACATCTAGATTAATTTTTAACATCTTGATTTGAAGGGTGTTTGTGGACAAACTAGGCAAGACTGTGAATGACTTGCAAAATGCAATAATGATGCAAATGTGATTTTAGTAATACTGCATAACCTTCCCACAAATTTTATTTTCTGCTTTCGGTCCTTTTCAGTGAGAGCTGGTTTTGTGGTACGAACAAATATGGGCACCATTTACAGCTCTTCAGCTTCTGGTTATTATTGCTAAAACTTTATCCTTTAAGTGTCCCAGTTATTATCATGTGTAATGTTATGCTTTCTCTTGCTGAAATGAAAGTATTTCATGTAATAGTTAGTTTTATAAGGGACATAAATAGCCATTTTAGTTTCAGTTTTGATAAAAGCTATCCTGCTGTCTTCAAATTCAGCAAAGCTAGATTTGGAACTTCTGACTTAAGAGCTATAAGTGAATTTGTAACTCCCTGCCTGGAAGCACACCAGAATTTATGTGTGAAGATTGGTAACTACAATAAAATAACTTTAGCTTTCACCATTGGTTATTTTAACAGACCTGGTGGTGAACTCAATCCAGGAGAAGATGAAGTAGAAGGGCTCAAACGCTTAATGACAGAGGTTTGTTTTCTTTCATTATGTTGCTACAGTGGAATGTTGCATTGTTTTAGAATTACCAGAATAAGATAAAGCATTAGAGTAGTCTTCTTACCACTGTTGTTGTTTTGTTGCTTTTGTGATGTTCTCAGGTAGTTAAATAAAGCAGTCAAGTTTTCATTTATCTGCATGATGAGTGTGGCTGACTCCTGCCTGCTGCTCAAGTCCTGTGTTCATTTGCAGCTTTGCTTTCTGGCTTCAGGCAAGTGAGTGTAGAGATGAGCAATAAAATATGTTGTGGAGGACAACTGATGGGGACTTACCTTTGAGATAGTCCTCCCAATGCACCATTTTCTCCAGGTAGCTCAATTAATTCTGCCAGATAGTGTAACAATGTATTTCATTCTTCCCATTGGTCTGATAGGACTCAGTCCAACTGAGAACAGCATAGATTTTGAAATGCTTTCTAGAGTGGCCTTGTCTTACCAGGCGAGGCTTTTAGTAAAAAATGTCACTTCATACAAAAATACTCTACAATTCTATATAAAGCTGTCTCAGAGCAGTTATGAATTACATCAGACACATATTACAGCAAGTCTTTGTGCTTCCAGTACGTGTTTACTAAAAAAATTTCCTTGAGGTAGTTCAAGGTTTGATTATTACTGGATTTTTAATAGATACTGGGTCGTCAGGATGGTGTTCAGCAAGACTGGGTGATTGATGACTGCATTGGCAACTGGTGGAGACCAAACTTTGAACCTCCACAGGTGAGTACTCCTGTGGGCTTCCATCTTCTTTGGTCAAGTTCTGTTTGTACTTCTAAAGCCTTCAACCTACTAGATGGGCTTCTTGAGTGCCTGTTACATGAGCAATTAGTTTTTCTGGGTTTTATCTATTTCTTCTCCTTTCTATGACTGAAGAGAAACTACAGCCCTTTTTTTCCTGAAAACTCCTGTCTCCCTGCTCACACCTGTCCTGATGGATGAGAAACCACTGGATGTAATAGCTTCCAGTTCTGTGCTGAGACAGATGCACCATTTAAATTCATTTTGTAGCCACAATGGAAACTCTTGCACTGCGGCTTATGGAACAGATGCCCTGTGAATAAATTAGTCTCATTACCCTATTTCTGAGGGCTTTAATACTGAAAATCCTTGCTCAGTTTGCTTTTATGCATTTCTGTCTTACTGGGTTGTTTTAACTGCTCGTGAGTATTGGTGCCACTTTAGATCCTGTCAATAATTGTGACAGTAACAGCATTCCTTTAAGTACTTTCTTATGGAAATGGTTTTCTTTATTTGATGCCATGAAAGAACAATATACGACACATTGAAAGCTTGTACAGTGCTTGATAATTTATAAAGTAGCACTTAAGATTGCACAATATTTCCAAAGCTCTGTACAACTGTTTTTTACCATTTTTTTTCTAGTATCCATATATCCCAGCTCACATTACAAAGCCAAAAGAACACAAAAAGCTTTTTTTGGTCCAGCTTCAAGAAAAGGGTAAGTGTTTGTTTGCATCAAAGGGTTGTATTTGTAACAATGTTTAAATGCTTGCATTTCACACAAGGAAATGTAGTTAGCAAGCTGTGATTGTATGCTTGCAGTTGTTTGTAATTGATCACTAACGAAGTTAAATGCTGGTATTTGTTTTGAAGGTAGATGATCCTTTGAACATGGGTTCCTAGTAAATTTTCATTCCTGCTCCTGCATCAGTCTGTGTACAGCATGTGGATCCCACATTTAACTAGAAAAGGAATAAACCTGCTTGAGTGCTCCATGTAGAGAACATAAACTTGTTTTGAGGTTTATGTGGGATGATGCCTTGGCTGGATGTGTGCTGGTTTTCTGATTCATCAACTTGTTTTTTTTTTTAGCTTTGTTTGCAGTCCCCAAAAATTACAAGCTGGTTGCTGCACCACTGTTTGAGCTCTATGACAATGCACCAGGATATGGACCCATTATTTCCAGTCTTCCTCAACTTTTGAGCAGGTATATTGTATTTGTATAGTTGTTCTTGGGAATATGTTTGCTGTGGGACACCAGAGCAAGGCAAGGCACTACAGAAGCCAACTTGAAAAGGTTGCATCTATCCCAAAGATTCTGCCTCAGACGAGGTGTGATGGGCAGCTTGGAGGCACTGATCACAACTGGCTAGCATCAAAGTCCTGCCTAGCAGTTGCAGCTAAGGAAGACATGAAAAATAGCGAGGATGAGGCTGTGCACAAACTGAGGAACAGCTTCTTGTAGCTATTGGGGACAGCTGGAGAGTTAAAGCCTGGATGTGAGTCTAAAGCACTGAGTTAGGTGTGCATATTATCACAGCTTTGTGCCGGTTAAATGTGGCGGGTTTTTTATGCTCTGTAGTAGAGTTAATGAAGTGTAGCATCTCTGGCACAAATATCTGTACAGACAGTCATATGTTTTCCTTCCTCTTCCAATGTATACATGCTTTGACGTCCTTACCTGGAAGTGGCTTGTGGCTCTTCTCTCCAGAGCTCACTAGTTTCACTGGTCTCTTATTTAAGAGAATGTTCAGGCATGCCAGGTATCCCCCAGCCTGCCAGCTCTTCCTCAGGGAAGTAGTTCTGTCACCCACCTACTATGATGAAAAAAGCATGCTAGCAGAATGTTAGCACTGGTGTTGCCCATAATATTCTGTTTCCTGCTGAGTTTTTTCTCTCTAGCCCCAGTTTTGGCTTCCCCTCCTCTAAAGACAGCAGGTACTTCCTCTTGAGTTCCAGCAAAACACTGTTATGCAGCTTGGGTAGTGGTGCAACAGACACATCCGAAGGCTGGGCATCTGGAAGCTGAGTTGGATGCTCGCTTTCACTGTTTTCAATGAAACTTAGTTGGTAAAAATTCTCTCTCCTGTTGAAGGTTGGCCTGGCAGCAGAAATGCTGTGAAAGAGTTGCTGGTGGATGAATATAACTCTCACTGTGATTTTCATATCTATGAACCTGTCTTAGGAGATGAAATGTTAATAATTAGTTCTTCTGCAGCCTTAAAAAACAGTTTTGCAATGCTAGTGTAGTAGTTAGTAGTAGTGCTGTTAAAAATGATGCTTCCTGCTATACTGTAAAGCTGTCTTATTAAAAAGTGCACTTTTGTCCTGTCAGGTGGAGGCTTATCCAGAACAGAAACAAAACATTTGCTTATTCATTCAAAAATGCCATTAAATAAAAAGAATAGAAATTCCTCACTTGGTATAATCCTTTTAATTTTAGGTTCAACTTTATTTACAACTGAATTCCTGTTTACCTGAAGACTCCAATAGAAGAAGCAGTCTCTGTGAGCACAGCTTTAAACTGTAGAGAAATGAATTCATGTGACACAAGGACTTTTTAAAGTAATTTTGTTCCTGAAGGCCACTAAACATTGTATGGTATGAACACAGAAGTGAATCTCAACTGTTGAGCTAGAGAGATGGCAATGGGATACCAGTGTTTTAATCCCTATTCATTGTAATACTCACCAGTTTTTTGTTTTGTACAACATTAAACAAAATGGTTAAGATTCTGTTTGTCTTGGATTTGGTTTGGTTTTTGTTGTTGGGTTTTTTTTTTTTAGGTTTTTTGGGTTTTTTTCCCTTTGGTTTTTTAGGTGTTTTATTTTTCTTTAGTTGTCCCTTACTTTTAGGTGCATATTTTAAACTTTATTACTTTCCCTCAGGAATACAGATGATCTGGGTAACGAGGAGGAGGTTAGCCATTCAGGGCCCATTCAGATGCTGTAATCTCTATCCCTCAGCAGGGAATATCCCTGGGGTCAGGGGGAAATGAAATGGTGTAAGTAGATGCAATATCGTTTTGAGTCTTAATTAATTTGGAGACCAGAACCGCTGTTTTGAGGGAGTATAGGTACTTAAGGGCAAGTGTAGCCTTTGCCTTTTTTTACCAGAACTCATCTGTTTGTACAGAGCTTGGAGGAGACACAACATGCATCTGTTCCTTCACTGCCCCCTTAAGACAGTAACAACCCAAAATTTTCTGTTGGATTCATCTGAGATGCAGTTAAAATAGGGAAAGTGAAGTTAATTCTGTATATTTATCCTTGGCTATGGGACAGAATTAGGGTCATGTTGAAATGCTTTGCCAATGCCACATACAAGTGGTTCCATGTTATGCTGACCTGTATTGTCTCATCCTGCAAGGGATCCCTGCACTTCTGCTTTTTCACCTCCACATTTCAGTCTCTTGTAGCTAGTAAATACCAGCCTTTCTAATTCCGGGGTTTTTACATGCTTGGCTAAACGTAAACTCCAGTTGGATGTGACACTTCCCAATGCCTTCAGTCTTCTATAATTTTGCTTAATGAGTCTTTAAAAGATTTGTTTCCAAGTTCTGCCTCTGATCAGAAGATGTACTGTTGCTTGTGCACTGTCCTCTTTTGTGAAGACAGGGTTGGAGAGTGCCTGCTGCCAAGAGAACTTAATCTTGCCAAAGTGCTTGGCTCTGCTGCTGTCTGCACTGGTAAGCAATGTACAGAACAATCCAGCCAGCTTGGTACTTTGGTCAAATTGAAGCTGTGCAGTATGGGAAATATACTGACAAATGCTGGGGAAGGTGGTGGAAGGGCTGTTCACTTTGGTCCTATGGATGGAAGGCCCAAGACAAATGGTGAGTAGAATATATGGTATCTTAGCTGCCAGCTGGGGGAAATAAAGCTTGCAGGGGAGTGGACAACAGAACCCTTTTTGCCTGTAGAAGTAAGAAAGGGCAGATGGAAGTTTGGAAGTCAGATGGTACAAGAACCAGGAGCAGAGTGCAGCTTCTGAGCCCTGGCAGTTAACAGCACCTCTCACCTTACTTACCAAACGGTAGTTTGGGAGACGGATTCTTGTTCCAGGCTGCCTGAGGAAGGGCGCTGCTCCCGCAGTCTCTATGCGCTCTGACACCCGGCCTGTAGGTGTCGGGGCTCCCGAAGGCCCCTCTGCTTGCCCCACGCGCGGCTCCGGCGGTGCGGCCGCTGTCCCGGGCGCGGGGGGTGCGGGGCAGGGCCGGGCCGGTGGAAGCGCCGCCCCGGCCGTGACTCAGCGCGCGGGGTGACGGGCGGACGCAGCGCCCGGAGCTGGGGCGGGGGATTTGGGCCCGGTCTCTTTCCTTTCTCCAGCGGGGGCGGCTCGCCCGGCCCCGGGGAGGGGCGGCGGGGCGGGCGTTGAGCCGGGGGAGTGCGGCGGGCTGGGCGGCGGCGAGAGCTCCGCGATGCCGCTGCTGTTCCTGGAGCGCTTCCCCTGGCCCAGCCTCCGCACCTACACGGCGCTCAGCGCCCTGGCGCTGCTGGGCGCCGGCCTCAGCGCCTACCGCGCCCTCAGCCAGGCGCCCGGCGGGGCGGCGGGCAGCGAGCCGGCCGAGCCCCAGCGCTGCGCCGGCCCGCGGGCCCTGGACGTCGCCTACTACCTGCTCTCCGACAGCCTCTGCGTCTGGGTGAGCCCGGGGCGGCGGCGGGGCCTGCGGGCCCGCGGCCTGCGGGGCTGGGATCGGCACCGGGATCGGCCTCTGCCGGCACCTCCCCGCGGCCGGGGGAGGCGGGCGGGTCCGGGGGAGGCTTTCGTTATTGTTGTTTGAAAACTGCTCGCGGAATAAAGAGGGGGCTCGGCTGGGTTCCCCCTGCCCGCCCCGGGCCGCCTCCGCAGCCGCTTCCCTTCCTGCCCGGTCGGGGCGGTGGGGCAGCGCTAGAGCCGAGCGCTCCGGGAGCTCAGCCCGCGGCTTGTGCTTCTCTCCCCGAGCGCCCCGCGCTCGCCCTGCCCGGGGGTCTCGGGAGAAGCTGTTGGGAGCGTTTGCCGCGGTCCCAGGCGAGTGCTGGGCTTCAGCTTCGCCGAGCACTGCCCGACCTGCTCTGCCAGAAATCTGAGTAAGGGACTGTCACGTATCGAGCCCAAGCCTTACATGCGTTTATTTATTTTTTTAAAAATAGCATTTAAATTCTTGTAGGTAAGAGGAAACGTTCTCACCATTTAAGGAAAAAAAATTCTGTATCTGTTTAAACCCAAACCTCATAATGGTTTATGAATTTTGGCTCACTGATTTGTAGTTGAAATTAAGGCTCAACAAGGGGATATTGGAAGCTTTGCTGAGTTGTTGCAGTTGAACTTTTCATCTGTCTGTCCCTCAAACGTGGCAGTAGTTGGAAATCTGCTTCACAACATCCCTGCTTGACTGAGGTGCTGATTTTTTAATATACCCTACACAGTCATTCTGTTGAAACCTGGTCTCAGGACCTTAAGTTAAGAGTCCTGGAAAAGTTTATTATAAGCCCTTTGGAAATGACAGGGCGAGGCTTCTTCATCATCCACCTTCTCACCCTTTTAGCATCCTGCTTAGGTCAAAGGTTAATTACAAGTGCCTTTGCCAAATGTGAGATAGCAGTTTTCCCAGGCCCATGCGTTCTGCTTTCTGCTCCTTTGCTGTAAAGCAGTTTCTCAAGAAAGCCTCAAGCAGTGTTGTTACTGAAGGGGTGTGTGCCATTCAGCATGTTTTGAGGCAACCTCTGAATTCTCTTACTGTAACGACAGATTCAAACTGGAGTTTTCTCATCTGCCATATGTTAAACAAAATGAGCATCTTGGTGATCTCTTATGTCCCCATGTTCCTTCATGAAATTTGCTAATCTGTATGAAGTAATTTACTTTGAAGAGATAGATCAGTTTCTTGGCTGTACTGCTGTATCAAACTGACTGTGTTAGTATTTCTAGTAAAAAAAGGTAATGTGACTTATCAGCTACTTCATGTGTCTTGGAAGACGCTAGGCTTGAATTTCACCAAAAAAAAAAAAAAGCAGCTAATACTGTTCTGTGAACAATGGCAGGTTTTGTTAGACTCATCCATTCCTCTTCTCTCCCTCCTTCTAAACAGGGCAAAAGTATTTGTTGCTGACTGTTTTATTTCTTTGCAGGTACTAGTGAACACTGCATGCTGTTTTCTGATGCTGGTTGCTAAGCTAATCCAGTGTATGGTGTTTGGTCCTCTTCGTGTCAGCGAGAGGCAGGTGAGACAGCAAACAAGGAAACTGTGAAACTTGACAAATGATGTGATTTTTCTATATAGAATTGCTGAAACTGCACAAGAAAAGTAAATTTTACAACGTAAATCTTACTATTCGGTTAGCTTGTATATCCACAGCCACAAGTTTCCAGTTTCTTTCTAAAGGAATTTTTCCTGTTGTATTTTATAAGCCCAGTCAACTTGAAAATCCCATTTCTTTAATGAACTTTGTCAGATTTCTTGCAAGTGCGCCTCACTTCAAAATACTTGTGACGTATTTTTCTCTATCCTGTCTGCACCTGGCAGCATTTCTCCATTGCATGTTGTAGTTGTCAGCACTGGCAGTCTTGAGTTCCCTCTTGTTTTGTACCTTGACTGCTGGAGAAGTGCTTTCCTTCCTCATTCACTGAGTGGAAGGTTTATCAGCATTCAGGTTTAAGAGGGAGTAGGCAGGAAAATCCCCAGAGAAAGGAGGTGAGCAGGACTGAAAACTGAGGCTGTGTAGTCCTGCTCTTGGCTACCTGGGGATGTTAAAAATTCAGCAAGGGAGCCATGAAAGCCCAGAGTTTTTAAAAACAGGATCCTGCAGAAGATCAAAGCAGAAGCAGGACCTTGAATAGTATCTCTCTATATTTTTTTTTAAAGTAAGGCAAATGCATA
Source organism: Entomyzon cyanotis (assembly GCA_024500445.1). NCBI lineage: Eukaryota > Metazoa > Chordata > Aves > Passeriformes > Meliphagidae > Entomyzon > Entomyzon cyanotis. The sequence continues at coordinate 8,144,386 of JAKEPQ010000743.1, forward strand.
AGTTGCTCTGTGTAAATGCAGTAGCAGTGGTTTGGAATGTGTTCACATATTGAAAAATGGAAGTCTATAAATGCAGTTCTTTAGGAGGAATCAAGCCATGATGATTTTTGACATGCAGAACTGAGGCACACAAAACCTCATTAATAACCATGGGTCTCTCAAAGCCTATTGTATTTGTAATTCACACCCCATAGAGTCTGAGTGGTGTGTTAAAAACTAAGGCACTATCAAACTGCAGTGGGCTAGATTTTCTTTCCAGTCCATGTTGACTATAAGGATGTGGAATTTTAATCAGTGATGGTTTTCAGGATGTTCTCTACTCTCTGAAAACTGAAGTGAAAAGCAGTAGCAGTGAGGATCCATTTGTGTTTGGACGGTGGGAGTTTGCCTCAGTTGTCATACAAAGGAAAGCTGAGTATTAATACTGGTGAGCCCAAAACAGCAGCATCATGAAGAAATTCAGGGCCTGTCTTAACTAAACTCCTGGTGATTTCATCGTGTTCTTTAACAAAACATTTTGTTTCATAAATTTTTTTATCCCCTCCAAGCTGCCTTACTGTCTGCTGCTCAAGAACATCATATTGTTTCTTTCATACTTCGTGTGTGTGGGAATAGTTTTATTTTCATTGCTCATCCATCTCATTCTCCACTGTAGGCATTGTGATTCTTAAGAACAGACTTTGTCATCGTTTCTTAATCATCCATACTTTTTGGCAGGTTTTTGGAAGCAAGGTGCTAGGCAATTTGGGCATCTTGAATAACTAACTTTGGCAGTTCTTCCAGCAGAGAGGACTTTGTGTTTGCTGCCTGATAGCTGAGTAACTTGGGCATGAAGAAACAAATGGAGATCAGACGTGGTTTGTGCTGAGTACTGTTTTAGGAGTATGGCAGGAAACTGCATGGTGGGCATGATACAAAAGACTAGATAGATACTAAGGTCTGCTAATATTATTAATTAATTTCTTAATTTACTAAGGTTAACAAATACTATTGAAGATGTGTATGCAGCAGACTTTAGCTGATCTATTGTTGCATTTCTACTTGCATCTTTTTTTTCATTTTCCTTTCTCTTTTTCTCTTTTCTCCTCCTTCTCTCCCCTGTGTGTGGATTGTCAGTGCTTTCACTACAGTAACCAAGTATCTTCCATTACAGCATCTCAAGGATAAATTCTGGAATTTCATTTTCTACAAGTTCATCTTCATTTTTGGTGTGCTGAATGTTCAGACAGTGGAAGAAGTGGTGATGTGGTGCCTCTGGTTCTCTGGACTTGTGTTTCTCCATCTAATGGTTCAGCTCTGCAAGGATCGCTTTGAATATGTAAGTTTTGATTAAGGGTTGTCTTTTGGGACATGCAAATTCTGTTTCTGATTCAGGCACTGGCTCATGATAAGGTACAAACAGATCATTTAGACCTTTTCCCCACCCTGCAGTGCTGAACACGTGCACGTCCCAGTAGCTTCAAATACTTGTTTTAAAGAGCAATGTCAATCTTACTCCTTCAGTTTTCCCATGAGACAAATGGAGCTGAAGATACTTATTTTCTTTAATAAATTGCTCCTTATATGTGCCCTGTAATTACTATTACATAACTGCATGAGATGGCTTCATAGCTCTCCTTAGTAAAGACATCTTAACAACAGAACATCCCTTAAATTGGTGCTATTTAGGATTGGCCCATGGAGCCTGCTTCTGCAGATTCTATACTCAGGTTTGACATTCACTTAGACATACCGAATTTTGACTGCCAGTGTCTTTACAATATACAGTGCAATTTTCTCTCTAAGCTACATTGCACTTTCTATTAATACCAGGAATAAATTCAGTAAAGATGCAGAAATTGAAGGCTAGGTAAGAAAGAAGGAACTGTAATTTAGACAGTAAATCTTGGCTTTTAAACTATAATGGGCCTGCAATTTCCTACACTCCTCTCTCCTGGAATAGAAGTTTGACCTAAATTGAATCCATTAATTTCTTTTTGGTAGATCTGTGTTTTGCAGTTTTTTTTGTTTTTTTTTTTTTTGTTTTAATAGTGTCCAGTAAGGCCTGTTAATTCTCAGGTAGCTAAGCACTTAAACTTGAAACTGGATTGGCTGGGGTTAGGAAAATTCAGACAGCAGTGAGCAGGGCAGTCATCTGGTATTTTTAGTGTTGTTCAGAAAGCTGTGAACGAGCAAAGGTCACGTGGGAAGAAATCCCTATTATATTCCTTTTGCATTCAAAGTATGCATAGTAATTTTTTGCTTGGACAAATGATACTTGTGTGATTTGCCTTGCAAAGATAGGGGCATGTGGAGCTGAACCAGATACAAAGAGGTAAGAAAGAACCCATTTAAAAGCAAAGCATGGGAATCAACTTTGCTAATCAGACCAGAGTGAAGCTTTGGGCAACTTCTTTCCTTGTCCTGTTCTTGCTCATCCTGCCTTGGAAAAAGAGGATGGACCAACGTCCCGTTGGGTCACCTCTGATTTAGACACACTTGGTGTAGCCCTCTGTTAAGGTAGTTTAGACATTTAACACACTTTGCATGCTATTGAATGAGACAGCTGCTTTTCAATAGAGTCTGTCCAGCAGTCTCTAGCTGCAGCTTAAATATTTTTTGGGGTAGATATCTCTTTCTTCCAGAAGACAATGACGGTGGAAGAGCTAGAGGATGGAAAACCAAGCTGGACAAATTCATATCAGCTGCTGGGTGAAAAATTGGCAAAACATTGCTCAAAGACGGTGTATTAGGTTCGGTGTCTTTCTAAAGACATACTAATCCTAAGCAGATGCTCTGGATTTGGTGCAGAAACTACTGTGTCTCTGGTTTTCTTGCACAGATGATTTAAACATTAGGTCAAATAATCATAATAATGGTAAATAATAAAATGGTCGCTGGTTGTTAAAAAGTAAATGTAAATGACATAACATGAATGAGGCTTTGGGATGGTGTGTGGGTTTAGCTTTATTCTTTGTAATTTATTACTACGTTGCATTGTGAAATTGGTTTTATGCTAGGAAGCAAAAGGTTTTCCTGAATGCAGTCTTGTTTGGTGAGGTGACAATGGAAGGCAGGGTGGATGAAGTACTCCTTTAAACCTATCATGTATTTCTGTATTTATGTTGCAGCTTTCCTTTTCTCCTACCACACCCATGAGCAGCCACGTCAGAGTGCTGGCCCTGCTCATCGCCATGCTCCTCTCCTGCTGTGGATTAGCAGTTGTCTGTGGAGTTGTTGGCTACACCCATGGCGTGCACACGTTGGCTTTCATGGCAGCAGAGGTGAGATTTCCTTCATATGTGTTGTGGTTTCTGCTTTACCTTTGACTCCTCACTTGGGGGTATCCTGGTACACCACAGATTTGCTTTTAATTCCCGTAAGAAAGACACAAACAAATCCTCCCCTGTTTTCCAGAAGTTGCCAGATTGGCATGCTTTCTCGCTTTAGCCTTTAACCCTGAAAAAAATCTTAGTCTGAAGAAAATAATGATAGGATAAACCCATAAAATGATGCTGAAATCAAATGACAGCGTATGAAAAAGTAATGATTGTACTTCATGAGCAGAGCTAGAAGGGCTGGTGAAACGGTGCATGAGAGAGGGAGAGAGTGTGTATGGAAGTGTAATGTGCGCTTCAGCCTCTTTTTTGAGGTTGTATATTTTCTATTTCATTTCTCTCCAAAAGGAGTAGAAGAAACTAACATCCTTTCCTTAAGGCATACTGGTGGGATTTGCTTATGTTTGTGTAATGAGTTGTGTCTCAGCTGAGATGAGCAAGGCATGTTTGTGCACTCCTGAACCCTTTGCACTGTGGAGTATACATCAGTATATTTCTGGAGTGAGCATCAGTATGTTTTTGATGTTGTGGTGGGTTGTTGCACTCTGCCTGAGGAAGCGATAATCTTAAACAAAGGAGAGGAATCCAGTATAATTGCAAGTATGTCACGTTAGCACATTCTTAGTTCAGATAACAAGTAACATGTACAATTCATTTTTCTTCCCCTATCTTGAATTCATGCTTGGAGTTAGGGAGCAGGAAGGAAAACAACTGATAGTAGGAGAATATGATGCTTATCACATCACAGTTCAGTTATTTAATATGTCGCTTTATATTTCCCTGAATATGAGAATGTGCAAGACCAGATTTGTAATTAAACAGTGGAAGGGTATTGGAAGATTTAACAGTGTCTCTAAAAGGTGGGGTCTCATTGGTGTCATGTCTCTTATCTTGGCTTGGCAGAAGGATTATCAGCATTGCACCAGCTCGGGGTAGTTTGTCAGGGAGTGTTGTGGTAACTGTGTTGCCTCCTTAGTGCTGTGCTGTGTGGTAGTGTAAGTGTTTTGGGATGCAGGATGTGGCCCAGCTTTTCATTTCGGTGGGAGCTGTTCTGTGTGCTGATTAATGAAGGAGTGGCTCAGTCAGTGTAAGTGTGGGGTCTCCAGCCAAGCTGTGGATCCCCTGCTGTGCTGCTGGTGGGCAGTGAGCAATTTTGTGGGGAATGTAGAAGAAAGGGTCTCCTAATTTTGCTTGCAACCACTGGTGTTTGAGAACATTCCTGAGCTGAGGGCTGCACAAGCCTGTTGGGTTTGGTAGCCCCAGATGTATATTGGAAAGTTGTCTGATCATTCACTGAACTTGTTTGTTTGTCAGCCTCTGTAATATCCAAAGGCAAAAACTTCCATATTTACTTGGCTTTGTGTACACGAGAGAGCTCTTTGAATTGTTCTGAATCTTCTGTTTGATAATCACAGAATGATTTGGGTTGGAAGGGACCTTAAAGATCATCTAGCTCCAGCACCCCTGCCATGGGCAGGGAATAATGTGCTTAGCTATCATCAAATACATTTGTGATAAAAATATACAAAGAATTATTCCGTTTACTCTTTTTCATACAATTTGTGATTTTACCATCCTTTCTGCTGTCCCTTTGCTGCCTTCCCTTCTAAGCAAAAGAATTCTAGTCTGTTTAATTTTTTCTCATAGGAGATTGTCTAATACCTTGCCATTTTTGAACGTTTTAAATATTCCCTGTATGGACTGGGCAACCATGAGTAGTTTCCTTGATTTTAATACCCAGCACTCACGTGAGTGGAATAAAACATTCAGGTTTCTTTCTGTATGGGTACTGGCAGTGACACCTCATGGCAGACTTCAAGCTCTGAGCAAAAAACATTAAATATTTCAGACAGAAATGTTTTCCTGGTGGTGGCTTGTATGATGCTCCTCGAGAGGAACTCTGCCAAGTGTATTCCATTAGTGTGAATGAATTACATTAAGTTACATTAAACTATTAATCTCTCTACTGCAAACATTGATTTAGCTTGATGCCTCAGGGTTTTCAGTAAAGCAATATAGATGTTTTTCTTCTGTTTTAGGTAGACTTCCCCTTGTTCTCTGTTGCTTGTCAGCATTTTCTTTACTGCAAAGGGTGGATGTGAAATGTGCAAATGCCCAGAGAAAGTTGAGTAAGGCCTTGTTTGTATTTTTGAGTAAACATTAATCTCTTTTTCTTTAATATATGGTGTTTGATAATTATAGTATAGCAAGCAGTGTTCAGTCTGTCTATTTTTGCACGTTTTTTTTAAAGCTAGCTAGTAAACAGTTGATGGATATGTTGGGTATTGCAAAGGGTTAAATATGCATAGAAGCATTTTAAGAATGCTTTTTACAGATGGAAAAAATGATTCAAACCAACTGGCTTATTGCTACATTGGGAAGTTAGTGGTTTTTATAGTTCTGCTGCCCTGTTTGTAGTACTTATGCTGAAGGCATGCCATCAGACCAGTTCCACAGAAGTGGTTTCAGTTGCTCATTGCAGTCCCCTGCATCTCAGTGTCGCTTGGCCCCTGCTAACTACAGGGTGGTGTGGGCAGTCTCTGGAGGAAGCATGTCTGGTTTTTTTCACTGCGAGGATAGAATGAAGTGATGGAGCACTGTGGGCTTGATGGATTAGAGAGAGGGGATCTAAGAGCATCTCTTAGATGATAAGAACCCATGAAAATGTAGTTACCTTTTTGGTGACTTGCCTTTGCACTTCTGATCTTACACTTTCTGATATACTCAGTTTTTTTCCTGTATACTTAGCCTAGAAATGTAAGTATGATTAAAGAGAGAAGTTACTTTAGCAGCATTTACATCTCAGCAAAGGGGGGAATTATTTGAAATTATCTTCCTCAAATTTCTGTTATAATTCAGTTCTTCCAGATTTTTGTTTAAGAAGTGGGATGAGCAGAGGTAGTTGGTGGGATTGTGGTCTCAACACTTGCTGAGTGAAAATAATTGAAAAAGGCAGTATGTCCTGTGTGATTGGGAAAAAATGACAGTAACACTAGTGGCTGCTCTAATAGCATCATGTCTTTGGGAACAATTTCTTCCATGTTTATTTATAAGCTTTATGGTTGTCACAGGTATACTGTGTATGCAGTCACTCTTGGTTCACAGGAACTTGTTAAGCTGCAATAAATGCATTTCGTGTTTTAGCCCTTGAGCTCCTGCATCTGAACTACTGTCCCTGCCAGAATGTTGTTAACATGTATGTTTTTTAATTCCTCTTTTGCAGTCTCTGCTGGTGACAGTCAGAACTGCTCATGTGATTTTACGGTGAGTAGCTTATGTTTTACAGGATGGTTGTTCAGGAAGGCAGTGCATATAGCATGTTGATGTCAGAGGTGTATGTAATTACCTCACTGGATTGCAAATGAATGTTTGGAGATTGAGAGCAGCCCTGAGGAGAAAGGCTTGGGGTGTTGGTGGATGAGAGGCTTGATGTGACCCAGTAATGTGTGCTTGCAGCCCAGAAAGCTCAGCCACATCCTGGACTGCATCCCCACAGTGTGGGCAGCAGGTCCTTGGAGGGGATTCTGCCCTTCTGCTCTGTTCTGCTGAGACCCCACCTGGAATACTGCATCCAATTTTGGGGCCCCCAACATGAGAAGGATGTGGACCTGTTGGAGCAAGTCTAGAAGAGTCCATAGAGATTCTCAGAGGAATGGAGCACCTGCCATGGCTACAGGCTGAGAGAGCTGGAGTTTTCCAGCCTGGAGAAGGGAAGGCTCTGGTGAAACTGTAGAGCCCCTTCCACTACCTAGAGGGGCTCCAAGAGACCTAGAGAGGGACTTTGGGCAAGGGCATGGAGTGATAGGACAAGAGGGAATGGCTTCAAACTGACAGGGGGCAGGGTTAGATTAGATACTAGGAAAAAAGAAAATCATCCCTGTGACACTGTTGAGTCACTGGCACAGTGAGTGGTTGCCCAGAGAAGCTGTGGATGCCCCATCCTGGAAGTGGTTACAGCCTGACTGGATGAGGCAACCAAGGGAGGGGTTGGAATGAGATGATCCTCATGATCTCTTCCAACCCAAACCATTGCAGGATTCTGTGAGATGAGCAAAGGTGGTTAACTTTAGCCTGTGCTGTTTTTAAGCACAAGTTTTCCAATTGACTTCTTTTTGTTTTATTTGAGTGATGTGTGTATCTTATCCTGAAGCCTTTATTTGAATAAAAGACTGTATTGGTGTTTAAGTAGTTACAGGAACATTTATTTTAAAGCCAGCTAGTAAACAGCTGGCAGATATGTTGGATAGTACAAAGGATTAAATATGCATAGAAGCATTTTAAGAATGTTTTTACAGATGGGGGTTGCTATGTATGGGTAGCTTTAGTGGGTGCTGATAGCTTGAGGCATGGATTAAAGTGGATGGGTGCTGCTGCGTGAGGGTTGATATATATGCTACTAATGCCATTCTGCAGGGTTTGTTTTAAGGTCTTGGTCTCTCAAAGTTTGGCTTTGAAAAAGTCACATGCATGTGTACTGTGACACACCTGTGTGTGCATATGCAGGACACTGTGTGTAGCACAGGAGCCTCTTTGTGCAGGCCACTGTCAGCATTTCAGGTCTGACACTAAGCTGTAATGACTCACCTAAGAAACACCTCACGTGCTGAAAAATGTGGTTCTGTAGTTACAATAATCTTCAGGTTGACTTTTGGTACATGAAGTAGTTTTTAGCAAATGCTGCATCTCTTCTGTCAGCTGGCAGTGTCTGCAGTGCCCGTGTGGGCTAAGCATTGACTGCTTTCTACTTTTTAAAAATGTTTGAAGCCAGTAACATTAAAAGAAGTCCCCCTGGGGAAAGCACAGACTGTGGGCACAGGGCCTAGCAAGGGCAAAGAATCCATATCCAGAAGTTGTTTGAAAAATGGACAAAATAGTGTGAATTACAGAGATGCAATTTAACAAAAAAGATAAGAATAATGTTAATTTCCTCACTCTTGCAGATATGTAGTTCATCTCTGGGATCTCAACCATGAAGGAACGTGGGAGGGCAAAGGAACTTACGTCTACTACACAGATTTTGTCATGGAGCTAACTCTGCTTTCCCTGGACTTGATGCATCATATTCATATGCTGGTATGAAATACTGGACATAATGCTGAACAAATAGACTGGCCTTAAAATAAAGGGCATTGGGTATACGTATTTTATATATTTTTTTACTTTGCTTATTTTAGAAACCAGGTATTACAGAAAAGTTACTTAAATAGGGATGAAAATATAGAGTGGGGATTCTGGCATTCTCTCCTCCTGTGTAGCTGGAGTCATCACAAATAACTTTGTTAAGGAGTATTAACTACTGTGTGTAATTATCTGTTTAGTAGGTGTTTGATTAGCTTTTTTATTGAGTAGTATCAGACTGAATTATTTTCACTAGCAGCAGGGGATGCTAAACTGGACAGGACTGAATACAGTTTATCCTCATTATAAATCCTGTGCTGCCAAAGTTGTATCTGCAGAGGTAATGAGTGGTAATACATTTGAACATGCATGCTTGGTCTGAATGAACCCAACAAATGAGAAATTCTTGAGGGCTGGCTTCTCGATTTCTTTGTCTCTTAAGATCTGATGCAGCTTCTTGTTTCCCATGGTGCTTGTATCTAATCCCTGCTGGTTTTTTTCCCAAGCTGTTTGGCAATATCTGGTTGTCCATGGCAAGCCTGGTGATTTTCATGCAGCTGCGCTACCTGTTCCACGAGGTGCAGCGGCGAATTCGGCGGCACAAGAACTACCTGCGTGTGGTTGGAAACATGGAAGCCAGGTGAGCCCCTTACTTGCTCTGCAATCGTGACATAGATCTAGGAGAGAGGATCCTGAGAAAGAAGTTGACTTACTTCCTTTGACACGCAGTGGCATGGTGGAAGCGGGACAAATGCAGTTTTGCAAACCTGACCCTTATGTCTTTACACTTAGAGTGTGCTTTTACCCTTTTTATTTGTTACTGGGGACACTCTTTCTGGTTTTAACAGCTATATAACAGATATAATGGCAGTATTACTGGTAATGTATTAAGTGGCAAAAAGTGAACTCCCCTGGCCAGTATTTCTTCTCCTGTATTCTCTTGCATACTACCGTAGTGGGGTGACAGAAGCTCTGCAGAGCTCTGCCTGTTTCAGTTGTCAAATACTAGCTTTGGCTGTGATAGAAATCAATGCTCTTAATTTCAACAGGCCACACTATTTGCTTACTGACTGAAATGAAATTAAAATATTAATTAGCCCTGCCTAGCTTTACCTATGTATTTATTAGATCAGAAGCCAACTCTAAACAGACTCTGTACTTGTAGTGGAGCTGAGAGCACCTTGGCAGTACTTTAGTCCATTCCCTTTTGGTGAGGCAATATGGAGAAGTTGGGAGGCCTGCTAAAACCTAATATTGTGCCAGATAGTACTGCATCTCTGATCCAGTGTTTTCAAAATTCAGCTATGTTCTTAAAATTTTAAGAGTCACGGGGAGTTTTACTCTTTCTGTACATCACTGTACTGTTTTAATTTTGGGCCTCTGTGTGTTTGATTAATTCTGATTCCTCCTGCTGTAGTCCAGATGGAGAAGGCTGACTTGTCTGGAAATTCCTGAGGTTCTCTTTTTGAAAAGTCATTTAATGGCTGTGATATCAAGTTAAGAGCTGCATGATTAAGTTCATCCACAACGCGTTGTTTCTTTTCAATAAGCTGCACCCACTGAACCCCTTTGAGCTGCTCACAAAGAAAGCTGTTTGAATTGCATGTGGAACTTCTTGTCTGAATGACTTGATGTCATTCTGATTGTGTTGGAAGAAACACATTCTAGCTTCCTTCTGAAGCTGCCATTGGCAGCTGCCTTTATGTGGCTGTTCTGTGGTACATTCCACACCAGCAGTGCTGTGAAATGTTGTTACACTACTCATCTCTATACTGTCCATGTGTAGATACTGTGTGGTAACTGCTTACATGGCACTGTAGCTTAGAAAAAGGGAAAAAAAAGACAAACGGGAATGGCAGAATCAGAGGCCAAAATTAGTCAGACCATAAATGCTTATGATCCCAAAGAGACAACCTAATGGGTACAGCTATTAAAACTCATTTAGAAAAATGACATAAGCCAAATCTATACAGATTATAATTTAAGGATCTCAACAAAATGATTGTATAATTGTCTCTTGGAAGGTACTAAGTCAAAGCTTTTTGCACTTAGGATGTATGAGGAGATGTGCAAAAAAAGTGCCTGCAAAGGCATCAGAGGAATGTGTATGTGTGTGTTACTTTGTAGTGTAGCCTGAGTTAGCAAAAAAATAACAAACCTGCATAGCTCTCTTAATGATCAGTTAACGTGGAGGGTAAGGTTTTCTCAGTGCTGGATTCTCTGGAGAAGAGGCCATGCTGAGCTTGTATAGTCATTTTTTCTGTGTCTCCCTGTTTCTTCTTTGTAGGTTTGCAGTCGCAACGCCAGAGGAGCTGGCAGTGAACAATGATGACTGTGCCATTTGCTGGGACTCCATGCAATCTGCACGTAAACTCCCTTGTGGCCACCTCTTCCACAAGTAGGTGTCTGGGCTGGAGAGGGTGCACCCAGCTGAGAAGGGAAGGGATAGATGGGCATGGCTGATATTTACAGTGGGGTGACAAGTAAACTACTAGCAGAGCTGTTGGGTGCTTGCTGCCTGGGTCATCTTAGTCTGCTTCTGATTAAAAAGTACAAGTCCTGTTCACTCCAGTCATTTTCATGTTTGAGTTGTTCCACCTGGTGCACTCCTTTTCCCCCAAACCAAGAGTGTACACCATGTCAGCTAGTGGATAGCTAGTGTTGAGTTTCTCAAATGCAGGTCTGTTGTGTGGAGGTTGTGTTGATTTTCAGGTGAAGAGAAAAATTTGAGCTGGATCCATAAGTACCTTCCAGATACCAGCTTTATGGAGAAAACAGAATATTTTTATGTAGTGCATCCTCAGATGGTGGTGAGTCCCCCAGGACAGTTGTGGAGGCCAGGTCTGAAGCTGTAGTTTCAAGGGGCAATGAGTCCATCAAGGCTGTAAAAGAGGTTAACCAAATCAGCAGAAATGGTCCCTAAGCAGCTGGTATTTAGCAGAGGGAGACTTTTGGCCAAAGGATCTGGCTATACACTGCTTCTTATGCTCATTCAGTAGTGAATAGTAGCAGATGCCTGTGGACACAGTGTGCTGAGCTGGATGTGACTTTCCTTGGATCTTTTGTAGCAGTGCTTACACTTTCATGCCTGTGCTTAAATATGAAAGGAGATACAGGGATTGAATCAGGCATTTCTGGAAGGCCATGTGATGAATATACAGGTCAGTTAAATTGTCCCTGTGGTGTTAGTTTCTGTAAATAGCTTTTTACTTTTCTGGTAACTGTCAAACCAGAGGTTGTAATCTGTGTGCTAATTTGTTGTCATTTATGACAAACCTTGCCATAAATATTTATCTGTGTTCCAAGAAGTCTCTAATGAGATAATGTGCCTCCATAGCAGAAACTCCTCTTCCAGTGCTACTGAATCATGTGAATATTTAATCACCTGCTGAGCACTTGAGAAGCCCAGGGTCTTCTCTTCAGAAAGGCATTTTCTCTGTATTTAAAAGGATCTTTTTGTATTTTTTTTTCTGAAGCAATTACAGTTCTGAAGCAAGTTACACTCCTTGTTGCTTTTAGGGGGAGAACATTTTACAGTGAATGGCTTGCATATAAAACCAGATGTAACTAATAACCCTATTTACAACCTGAAAGTGGTTTCTCTCCTCATAAAAGCCTGGTGATTTTGTCAACAGGCTGAACACTGTGTCCATTCTTAATTACGTGGGATTTTTTTCACCAGCAGTTATTTGGAGTGGAAGAGAAGGTGGCAGGGAAGATTTACATTGCTTAGATCAGCCCTGTGCCTAAATACTAAGGAAATCTAATGGCAGTGTCTGAATCTATTATGCATGTTGAAACTCCCTCCTTTACCTTCTGGGAAGCAGGCAATTTCAAGAGTTGTTGCTCTGAAAAGTTGTCAGCCTTGACCTGGTGCTGGCCCTCCTCCTGAGGTGCTGTGGGTGACCAAGCCCTTCTGCCTGTGTGGTACACATTGGGTGTGACCACAGCTGACATGGGATTGTCATCTCAGCTGTTGAGCTGTTGAGGAGCAGAAGCATGGTGGCAGCTTGGGAAACGCTGGGTGTTTCCCAAGTGACTGTTGGAGTACAGCTCCAGCAGAGGTTTGAGTTTGCTGTGGGCAGGGTGGTTTTCCTGTGGTCAGGGAGGTGACATTGGACAGCACTGCCAGTGCCAACATGCTGGCTGTGCTGGTGACCAAGGTGGTGTAAGGCAGCAGATTTTTACTGTGGTGCTTTGGTTGTTTCTGGGAAGCCCAGCACTGTGTATCCCTCCATTGCAATATGATGGAAAACACTTGGGCAAAGTTTCAGGAATTGGACAGAATTCTTGTATCCTTGACTTCACTATAGTCCTGCAATTAGGGCTTTCCCTTGCTCTGTCAGCCCAAACCTGTGATCTGTGCCTTCATCTTGTTTACAAATACACAATTTGGGGAACAGGTTTATTTGATCTTTTTGTATGCATTTAACTTTCTAAAGTGTTTGGAGAACTTCTGGAAAAATCTCACCCTGCAAATGTGAAGTATGTATTGTATAATAATACTTGTATAATAATAATTGTATAATGTGAAGTATGTATATGCAAATGTGAAGTAAGTGTTGAGAAGTGTTCAGCCTTGTGGAATTCAGTTCTTCCACACTGAAAATTAGGTCTAACTGGAACAAATATTGCAATTGGGTTGTATCAGCATGAATCAACCTCTGTTTCAAACACTTCTCACTTTCTGTGGGACAGCAAATACTCAGAATTAAGTCAGGATTGTAATGGCACAGAATTGTTAGTATTAATAAATCTGTTTAGAGAGTTCCTGCAGTGGTACTGACTTTTGTGGTTTGGGTATTGATATTTTAAAAAGTTACTTGAAAACAATGGAGGTGCCATTGCCTCATCACAGGCAGAACTGCTATGAAAATGTGTCAGGATACATTAACTATGTGTCCAGTTGGTTTTTGCCTTTTTCAGTTGGGAATGGTGAGGGAAAAGAAATGCTTCCTTTTCCCTTGCAGGCAAAACTTGCTTGTTCTGTGGTAGAGGGACAGCAAGCTTGGAGAGTGCTTTAAGTTTGTGATAAATCTGCATGCATGTTTATAAAAAGGGAACACTTGAGTATTTTCAGCTGAAAGAAATAGGAAACCTCTGCCAGAGTCATCAGGAGCTCATCAAAGATATCTCTTGAGCAGTCTGTGTGTTGATGTTGTGTACAGAATATGCTACAGCTGCTTGATGTACTTGTGATAGTGGTGTCTTGGAAGAACACTGCAAGCTCACCACAGTATTACTGTTTTCCTGTCAGCTCGTGCCTGCGGTCCTGGCTGGAACAAGACACATCTTGTCCCACCTGCAGAATGTCTCTTAATATCACTGACAGCCATCACGTGAGGGAGGATCACCAAAGGGAGAACCTGGATGAGAACCTGGTCCCTGTGGCTGCAGCAGAAGGCAGACCACGCCTGAACCACCACAATCACTTCTTCCACTTTGACGGTGAGCTGAGCAGGTTGACATCCGCTGCTGTTGCCCAAATAAACAAAGAGAGCAAATAAACAAATTTCCAAATAAACAAAATTCCCTTCTGTAGAAGGGAATTCTGTCTGTGCTTCAGCTGAAACTTAAACAGTGCTCTGCTTGTGTTTGTCAAACACCTCTGTGTTTCTGATGGTTCTTTTGCAAGAGCTCAGATGTGCCTCTGAGGTTTCCCAGAGCTGTGGAGATTTCTTGAATGATTTTGTACAAGTGCTGCCTTTTTCTGGATTTGTTGTGGTCAGCAGCTTTAATTACTGGCATTTATTTATTGTGTGCCATGTTGACAAGCAGAATGGGAAATTCCTGTGTGTCTTTTTGTTACCATGTGGTGGTTAATCAATGACAGTCAAAGAGAGGAAAAAAAAAGCCCTCTGTGGTGCAGTCTAAAAGTCAGTCTTTCCCCTATTCCCTAGCTAATGCGTGGTTGACTGAAGTCCATTTGCCTTTCAATTTACAAGACACTTGTGATGCTTAGGTGCAGAAGATTAATCTCAGAAGGGATTATGTAACCACAACAGTTTTACATGTTTGGGGATTTTTAGTAGTGTGTTATAAATACTCACAAAGCAGATGTCATTCCAGGCTGTGATAAGTTCTGTGTATGGAGACAATTTGTTTTGAAAAAGACAATTTATGTTGTTTGTCTTCCAGATTTTTTTAAAGTTTTGGTATTGGTGTGTGCTTGTCTTCCACAGTTTCCCAGGTTTTGATGGCCGTCTTGGTGTTTCTCAGTTGATTTCAGTTGAGCAAATACTCAACTTTGGGCTAGCCTTTATGGAGCTCCCATGAGGCAGTTGAGATGCTGCAAATATACATAGTGACCTGTTCCTCATCTGTGCTTGTTTTGCAATCTTTGGAAATTGTGGGGGGAGAATAATGGAGGCAGAGAAGGGTCAGACAATTTCCAGGTACACTGAGACTGGCTGATAGCTTCTGCATGGCCTTCTCTTTTGGGGTACTTTAGGTCTCCAAAGGACATTTATATTTAGCATAACACTGTTTTTTTGAATGACTGTCCTCCCCAGTGCTCTGCTGTGGCTTGGAGACCTGCAGAATTGCCATGGAGATAGAAGAAGTAGCATAGAACAAAGCCTGTGTTTATTTAAGTGGTGGCACAGAAGGACAAGGCACCCATGTGCCCTACTCTGTTGAGCTGAAGCACTCGATTGCAGCACTCACTTTGTTCAGTTACTCTGTGTCCCTTTGAAGTAATATTTCTCTGTGATGACCTGTTTTGGGCCTGGGTTCAGATTGCTTTAAGCTGTCCTGTTTTTTGTAAAATTGCTGGATTTGTTCATATATTCCAGAACTAGATTTGACTCTGGATTATTTTAAATTAATTTTCACTTTAATAGGAACGTTAAAAAAGGAAAACAAGAATGTGTTGTTTCCTTGATCCTTTTCCAGCCTCCAGATTGTTAAAACACTATGACAGTGTGTTTGAAGAGAATGTTGGCAGTTCCTGATTCACTCCAGCCATCTCCATGTTTGGGAAACCATAGGGATAGATTGTACTGCAGAACTCCCAGCACAAACCTTGTGGAATACGAAGACTTAAACGTTAAATACATGTAGAAGTACTTGGCCTGTTGAGATCCTCATATTCTTTCTTGACTTTTTTGGTGATTTCTTACTCCCAGGCTCCCGAATTGCCAGCTGGCTGCCCAGTTTTTCCGTGGAAGTGATGCACACCACCAACATCCTCGGAATTGCACAAGCCAGCAACTCCCAGCTCAATGTTATGGTAAGCCTGCACCTCAGCCTTCCTGTTTGTGTTGTGTAGGGGAAAGGGTTACATGGAGATGGAGAACATAAAGGGGAAGGAAGTTGAAACAGTGGTTAGATTCTACATGAAAGCTGTTTTTTGGAGTGTGAGAAGCTTAATTTTAGTGAAGTTGGGGCTATATTAGGGTTTGAATGTGCCAGCATAAAAGCACAGGTCTGGAGGTAGGTTAATTAGGTGGAAGAACAACATGTACTTCCTGGGTAGACAGAGACTTTTTCTCAGCTTGCTTAGTGCAACTTCTTCTGCTCTTTTTCAGTATTTCACTGACAACTTGCAGCACCAAGGGTGTGAGTCTGCAACCAGAGGATTTAGCTGTTGGTCAAGTGGTAGCTGATCAAACTCATTCTATAGCTTTTGATTTGTTTTTTAGTCCTTAATAGCACTAAGCTTCAAGATAGCAGTTTCAGTGTCTTGTCAGAGTAAGGTGGGCTCTCTAGCACCCTCAGCTCTTGCTGATTCATGGTGATGATAGAAGTGTAGAAGATGAAATTCCAAATTTTTTTAATTCATCCATTAACACTCTAATGTGGTATAAAAAGAAAAGGATGTGGCCTGATGAAACACCTAATTTTTTTTTTTTGAGAAGTGCTGTTTCTTTTGAGTTCTTCAAGCTACTGTGTTCTATACTGTGTTAATAAATGTTCATTGAGGTGTCTCATGGAAGTGATGGAATTTTCTGAATATCAGATATTTCCCATAGCCTTTACTTCTGTTTAAATGTCAGCAGGGTAAGGCCACTATTTTTAGGGTGTTTGAGGCAGGGCAGGCAGGGAGCAATAAGGTGTTGGCAGATAATTTATTAGTTAAATATGCAGGAACTCTCCATCTGAGGTCAGTTTAATTTTTCTTTTATTGGACACAGTGACACAAATTGGCTTTTTTTAAGGATGAGTAATGGTTTTTTAGGATTGTGTATTATCAAAAGTACAGTAGCAGCTTATATTAAAATGGAAAGGCTTATATTTAATGGAAAAGCTCAGGTTAGTAAATCATTAAAGTGTTACACATTTTTAATAGAAAGTAAGTGAAATTCTCCTTTGTGTTACTGAACAAAAACCTAGGGAACTATTTTGAGTGGAAAGCCAGAGCCCAAAATGCTAAATCAGTTGTTTTGGTCACAAGTTAGTACAATGGAGAGTTAGGTTTGCAGTAGTTGCTTGTGTTGGAACTCACTGTCAGTTGGTGCATAGTTTTTGCTTGGCTCTCAAAACTCCTTCCACCTTTCTTTTCTTATTGCTGTTCTCACTCCCCCCTGCCCCCCATGACTTTGGGTATTAGTGAAAAATAGAGATTTTAATATTTAATGAAATCTAGTTGTTTTACTCTAAAAGCATATTATTTGTCTGCCCTCTTACCTTTACTTATTTAATTTGGATTTAATAGTTCCCTGACAACTCAGTTTAATTCACTTGAGTTGTTTCAGACCCTATTAAACTGGTTTGTAGACAGGATGGCTGGAGGGAGTGAGTTATTAAAACTCTACTTGTGCTTATCAGTACCATTTTGGAACCAATCTGGCACAAAGCAAAATTGGTATTTGTCTTCCTGGTGTTAACTTTCAGTCACCCATGAGTTTTGTATAGATCTTTATTAAAAAGGCTGTCATTAGAAGAGGGTTGAGAAGCTTTTGAAGCCTTTGTGCATCTACAGGCACCGTTCAGGGCCATGTGGTGTCTCCCTAGGAGCTGCAGTTCTGCTATTGACTTCAGTGGAGGCAGCATATTGCCCTGTAAGTCAATGCCAGCATGGGTTTTCTTTCTCTTTTCTTTCTCTGTGTGGGTTTGCGTATCATAAGCAGCATCTTTGAGCTGATAATATTTTTAATCTCTTTCTGTTGACATACTTATCAACTAACTTCTATTTACTGCTGATATCAACTGTATTGCTTTCTCCAGGCCCATCAGATTCAGGAGATGTTCCCTCAGGTTCCTTATCATTTAGTTCTGCAGGATCTGCAGCTAACTCGTTCTGTAGAGATCACCACTGACAACATCCTAGAAGGGCGCATCCAGGTGCCTTTCCCCACACAGGTGAGTCATAAGACTGTGCACCTAAAATTACTTTCTTTCTTATCACAGCACTGAGCCTGTTAATAATGAGTGAGGGGAATGAAGCAAATTGAAGCACTGGTGAAGCTGAGATTTGTTTTTCCCCTTTGTTTAAATCTCTGTAAAGGCAGTGTATTCAGTCATGTACCAAAAATATATTGAAAATATCCTAGCTAGACAAGAGACAAATATTTGCTCAGTTAAAGCAACTCTTCCCGGTCTCTCTTGTGCAGAGCTTTTAGAATGTTTCCAGTTGATTTCTCTGCTGACAGATAATTGAATTGTACCACTTAGGAAGGTTTTCTGCAAAGAAAGTCGGCAAAATGATGCCTTGTTCTTAATTAGTGCCAGCAGATTTCAGTAAAGCAGTCTGGGGACAATGTTTCTGTTAATAAGAATATTGAATTCTGGTTCTGTGCACATCAGAGAGTACTGTTATCTGGAGTCTGCGTGTGGGGAAGCAGAGAGAATTCTCTTTCAACACAGAGCATTCTGTTTATTGCTAACTTATCTGTTTCTAAATTGAACATAATGCCTGACGTGGCAGAGGGCAGAGTTTGAATGTGTTCAAAGAACTCAGTTTTGTTGCCATTTCCCACACTGTATTAAACCCATGATGTTTGCATTTCAGCGTGCAGATAGCATTAGACCTGCATTGAACAACTCTGTGGAAAGGCACAGTACTGATCAGGAGGATACTGGAATTGTCACACAGGTAATTTGGCATAAAAATGGGCAAAAAGCACAATTAGAAGCTGCATGAACTGGTAGGTGCCTTTGGTTCTTTACCAGGCCAGGTTGGTGGCAGCTCTTCCTTGCATTTCACACCAGAGCTGACACAGTCAGGCCAATAAATCAGATATGAGCATGGTGCCCCTGTAGAGGATTATCTGCTTTTCTTTTTCCTTCTTGAGGGAAAGGGCTCTTAAATGGTACAAAGAACAGAAGATCATCATGTCTCTTTTCATGTCTTGTGAGCCCATGCCCATCTGTGGAATATGAAGAGCAGGGTGCTTTGCTCTTCCCCTTTCTCTACTCATTCCCATTCTGTACATCTCCAAACACTTCCATTAAAAGGAGGAGTATTTTTGTGTTGCAAAAATCTCACATCTCCTCCGAGTGTGACTTGAATTTCCAAACTGTGGACAGATAGACCTTCACACCTTATAGCACAGCCTCCGAGAGAGACTGTGGAAACTCCAGTTCCTTTGTGCTGCAGCCTTAGAATAAGTTTTACAAGCATTTAAATTTTTATTTATTTATTTTTAATCAGCATACCTGCTGGGAGTCTTCGTAGATCTCCAACAGCAAGTGCCAGACCCATCAGTTCTGCTTGTTGGAAATAACATTTCTTAGGGCAGCTATGGTTCTCAAATAAAAGAACCCTTTTTCATGAGTAGTGTTGGTTTTCCTAGTGCCTTATGTCATATTATGACTTCATTCCACTTCAAGTTCAAAGGTCTTAAGATAGAGATAATGACTGTTTGTTTTTTTATTTCCCCAGTTGTAGCTTGTGGTTTTGGGGACTAAGTGCTGATGTAATGTAATGGTAGTTGTGAGGCATCTCTGAGCACTATCATGGTATAAATCGTGTTACAGGTTTGTGAGATAATGCTCTCAATACTGACAGCCTCTATCAGTCCTGGCCTGTACCCTCAGTGAGACACTGCATTGTGCTTCTCTCCAGCTGTGCATTGGAATGCTGATGCTTCTACTGATGTGCATAATGCTCTGCCTCCTCTCCATCCCTATCCCATTTTCCCTCCCTTGCTTAAGTACTTGTTGGCTATTTAGAAACACTTCTGAAGCATCCTTGACTTTCATGAAACTTTTTCTCTTGGAGCCTGAAAGAGGAGTAGTTTCTGTAGTATATGGACTTCTGCATCTGTGATCTGTTACATTACTGAGGCTTGTCATTATCTTTACTGCAATAAGTTGTGATAGTTTTGTCTCTAAAACCTCCTCAGTAACTGTTCCTGTGCTCAGATAGAAGATCAGGCTCTGGGTATTGATCTTTGAATCTTCAAAACATTACAATAAGCCCCCAAACCTTAGGTGAGCCAACCTGCATCTTCTGATACAAATAGCCCAGGGGGAAAAACAAGTGATCTTGTCTGAACATTGACTGCAATGAGTGGCCTCCTCACTGCTTCCCACAGCAGAGCTTCCCTTTTCCCTGCCTGCCTGTGTGACAATTGGAAGCAGCAGTTGAGTTGCTCCATACCTGTTCCAATGGGTCTGCCAAGGTCATCTTGGCCCCAGGTACAATCCATGGGATCATTCTGTGGGGCTCTTCCTCCATCCTCAGGGATGTGGCAGTGCTTTAGGCAGTCCAGTGGTGCCCCACATAATCCCAGTGCATTCGTGTGCGTGGTACTGGAGCCCTTTGGTAAATTCCAGCACTGGGGTTTTTGCTGAGAGAGGCTGAACACCTGTACTTTTGTTTGAGGTTGCAGTGTCCGTACTGCACTGACTTGGGCTCTGGGATTCCTGCTTGGCTCACCTGCCTAATAGGAAGTGACACTTGTCTTGGTGTTTGCTCTCTGAAGGCATTGTGTCAGGGAGATGGCATTACTGGCCTGTCTCTAGGGCATTGGGATGACTCAACTTGTTTTGCACATCAGCTGCCTAAACCTGTGTGTTGTGCTGTGATACTGCTGTATCTGGGCTGTTGGGCTGGAGCAGCAATCCCACCATCCCACTGTGCTGCCCATGGAATTGGCCATCAGGGGCTCCTTGGCAGCTCTGCCAAAGGCCCAGAACCAGGCAGTAGGAGCTGACTTGGCCAGTATTTCCCTGGAGCATCCCACTTGCCCGAGTCGTCCTCTGGGATATCAAATGATGGCTACACCCTTCAGCCCTTTCCTGAGCTGATTTGCTTCTTGATGCCACCACACTTGGCTATGACTGTGGTTCTGCATGGCAGGACTGATCTGATCCTGTATGACAGGGTGTGATCAGGATGTGCTGTTCCACCTATGCTGCTGTACCCAGTGCCATCATCCATCAGCTCAGTTTTTGTGTTAGTGTTATCATCTGGCTGTCAGGGGGGAGAGGTGCCATGTGGGGGCTGCCAGCTCCTTTCTTGGCACACGGTGCTTGGGACAGTTGCCAGCCTTGCTCCAGCAGTCTAAAACAGGATAATTTGGGTGCTGCAGAACCCAGTGAACTGAAGCCTCATAAATTCCCTTCTCGAGCACAAATAATCTTTGCAAATACATTTGTTATTCTTTCCTTAGTATGTGGATTTCTGCTTTTTCAACTCTTTACTGTTGCATGCCTTGTCAAGTCAGCTGCAGAATCTGACTTTCAAATGCCCCATTTTCAGAGAGCATTAATTATGAGTAATTACTGTTTGTCTTTGACATTACTTTCAAACATGGTATGAAAGATACAGCATTATAGGATACAGGATCTTTGAGCATGGTTTGAAATATCTTTGTTCTGTTTTTTGGCTGGGCTTTTCAAAGGAACCCAAGGGAATTGGGTACAGCAGGTGAGACTCTGGTTTCTTCCAGTGCCTCAGAAAGCGACAGTTCTTTGTAGCTTGTTGTTGTGATGCAAAGAAGCCCAGATTTTGCAAAGACTTATGCCTTATTTCCTTTTCTCTTAGACCGAGAGAGTGCCACTTGAACTGAACTCCAGACTGGAAGAAATGGTGGATTTCAGTGAAATGGAAGCAGAACCTAATGAAGCAGAAGATTTTGAGGCCAGGGGAAGTCGCTTTTCCAAGTCAGCTGACGAAAGGCAGCGTATGTTGGTTCAGCGGAAGGAGGACTTGTTGCAACAAGCTCGAAAGTACGTTTCTTCCTAAAACTCCAGCCTGGCCACTCAGGTGGAGTCCCCCAGAATGGGTTTCAAAAGGATTGGGACCACTGAGAGCCTGGGTTGATGTGAAAAGCAGTAAGGAATGGATACATCTGCCACAGCAGGTTCAGGATGCTGTTTGACACTACTAAACCCAACTCTGAAATAGCATCATGTGCCCCAACCTGCAGACAGCTTCCTAGGCAGTTGATCCAAAGCTCTTTGAAATCAGAGGCTGACTTTTCCAGCTTCAGTGGGCTTTAATCTGAGCAAGTACTTAGCGTGAGCAGGTTACTTGTGCCGAGTCCTTTAGTAGTCTTTAGTTTGGCTCCTGCCACAGGTGTCAGCCCTCACTGCCTGTGCTCTTACAGCTGAAATTCCTGTCAGGCACCACTTTTCCCAAATACAGAGCCCAAAGCAGCACAGAGCTGACAGGTGACCCTTACTAGACCTCACCAGAAGAGCTGAACACCAGCCAGTCAGCAGCTGAAAAGAGAGGGACCAACTTGAATTGTTTCTTTTGGTCCAACCAGTAATAGCTGTTACAGGTAGAATTCAACTTTTTTACTGGTATTCCAGTTATGTTGGTGGACCTGACTAGCATCCAGTTGTTGATTAAGCAGAGAAGGAAAAGCACTTCAGTGATGTAGAAAAAGCTTTGCAGTGTTTTTAACAAGTGTTTTCCCTTCCTTTGTATTGCAGGGACACTGCTGAGAGGGTCTATAACAGCTCCACTGAGTTCTGGGTCCTTTGGTGTTGTCAGGCTACTGCTGCTGCTTCTGTTTTCCACAGTGGGAAGCATGACACCTTTTACAAGTCTATAACCAGACTTGCTTCTAGACTTAATTTTTCCTCAATGTTTGAAAAAATGTCTTTTAGGGAGACAAAGTATTTTTGACTTTCTGGTTTACTGGTGTGAAGAGCTGTTAAATTTCAAACTACTGGTTTTTTGCTGTTAAAGTGTAAAAATTCACTGGGATGTTAACTGTGGCAGCAGCTTCCTTGTCCTCTGGCCTTACCTTACACTTTGCAGCCCTAGTGCCCCTTCTGTCACGGGCTTACCCGCTGTTATCGGGGAGTGCCTTGTTGTGGTAGGCAGTGCCAGAGGCTGAGGAGTGGAGTAATGGGAACAGAGGGAATCAGTAGCTCACCTGCTGTGAATTGCTCCGAGTTGAGAGGACAGCCCTGACCTTTAGAACTGGCTCCTTCCCACAGGCACAAGGATCTTGCACAAAACCTAAGAGCTTCTGCCAACTCTGCAGAGCCTGTTGTAGGTGACGTGGGCATTTTTAGGAGCGCATAAGCTGGTGTGCACTTTTATTGAGGCATTTTCCTGCTTGTTTGCCTTCCAGCCCCCCCTGACTGCAGGGATGTATTTTTCAGAGCCAGAATAAAGTGGGTTCTGCTCACTCATCTTTTCTTTTTTTCCCTTCAGGCGTTACTTAAACAAAACCTCTGATGAGGAGCTGAGCACAGAGAAGCCTTTGCCCGAGGGAGCGACAGCCGACGCTGTCACCCTGCGCCGCAGGACCCTCGCCGCTGCTGCCGAACGGAGACTTCAGATGCAGCAAAACTCCTAGCGCTTGCTGCCCCTCCTTCCTCCTCCTCGTGAGCAACGTTGAATAAATAAATTAAATACAAAAAATCCTGCGCTTTCTATACCAGCAAGAAGGTGTCTCTTCAGAGTTCAGCTGGCTGTGCTGCCGAGTGAGCTGGCTGCCTCTCTGCTGTATAAAGCATGTGGTCTAATAATGTTTGGACAGCTGACCAATTAACCTTTTTGTAATATTTTCTATGTGACGTTGATTCTCTCCACAAACAAAAGGCAATTTCTAAACCACGGGCATGATCTCTGCAGCTGGCATGAGCTATGGGGCTGACTGCACAGCAGAGGCTGGGGGAAGTGTGCTCTGAGTTAGCTGTGGTTGCAGGTCATGGAGTGCATGGGCACGTTCTGCTCGAGATCAGGGGCAGTAACTCCGAGGGATGGAAGCTTAGAAGCTTGCAGCAAGCCCTGTGTTAGATGAGCAGGCTCCTCAGTCCCTGTTCCTTCGGCAGCCAAGGGTGTTACGTAGGGCGGCTTGAAGGGCTGGGGGAGCATTGCTGGGAGGTTCTTACACTGGATGAAGTTGTCTGGCTACACAACACAGAAAAACCTGAATTCATGAATTGTGCAGCAAAGTGCTGATTCACGCCGATTCCAGCAAAAAATAGCTTACTGTTGCTGGGCTCTTCTGCACTGGCAGAGGTCTGTCTCTGTTCATCCCCAGGGCTGCACTTTGCCTTTTATGTCCAGAAACAAGCGAGGGACAGAGGGGGATCGAGTGAAGAAGAGGGACCTAAGGCGAGGTTACAGCATTGCCATGAGCCAAGGAAGTCGAAAGTAAAACCTGCCTGTCCTGGACTCCGGCGCAGCACGGATGGGATGGCACAGAGATCGCTCCAATATCTTGCTTTTTATTTCATTTTTAACCCCACAACCTCACCATGAGTTTATTCAGAAAGACTGGAGGAATGGGGGCAGCTGGACCTTTGCTGGCTGCAGCCCAATGTGCTAACCTGGATTTTCTTAGGAACTTTTGAGATCCCCTTGGCACCGCCGCCGCTAGCTTACATAGTTGACTTTTACATGGCAGTGACTTAATTTTTAAACTTCTGAAGAGTGAGTTCTAGTTTCACCATCCTTTAGAAGGAGCCCAGTATTATCTAGAATTGTTGGTAACTTTTTTTACTGTTGTTTTTTAGGTGAAGGTGAATTTAATGGGAGGAATTGCATCGATGTTTAGGTGAAAATAATTTATTTCAATAAAACTCTTTGGGAAGCCTTACCTTGCAATGCTATTAGTAAACCTCAAAAATTTTTTTTGAGATCTTTGGTTTTACCTAGAACACAGCTGTTTTGTTTTTATTGTTAAAAAAACCCAACCAAACAAAAATAAAACCTTGATCAGTGTTGGAAATTGTTTGTAAATTTCTGTAGCGTGATTTCTCATGTTCCTGGTGTGTGTTTGGTCTGTAAATGGGGCACCTGCACTTTGGTCCCTGTTGGTTCCCCCTTTCCATCCAATAAGAGGGAGCACCAATACCTAACACTGGGCTTGGGAATGTTCTCCCAAGCCTTGGGTTGTGGGGTCGTAATTGCTACTGGAATTTGTCTGTGCTGTGAGCAGGGAAATGAAAGAGAAACAACGTCTCAAGGGACTGAAAATCAGGTGGGTTTTGCGCTGTCTGGCAGCCTGTGGAATGGAGGAGAGCTATTGTTTGTGTGGGCAATGCAGAGTTTGGGTTGTGATCCAGGCAGCAGTCGATGTTTCTCTGGGAGGGCAGAAAACAGCACAGAAATCCTTGAGGGCTCCAGGTCTCCATGAGTTTCTTCTTGCTGCATTTCTGCGAGATGTTTTACCCAACCATGCATTTTGTACATCATGATGCGGAATGATCCCAGCTCCCTCTCCGCAGAGGGGTTGCCTGCAGCCAGGATGGGTTTTGACCTGGCTGTGGGCTATGTCCACCACCTTGGCCTGTTCTCTCCCAGCCCACCCACCTTCACAGGTGCGAATCATCTGTCCTGGAGCAGTTTCCTGCCCCTTCCTCAGAAGGTGAGGAGTCCCTGGTTCCCCAGGGCTTGGCTGGCAGCAGCAGTGCACAAGCCACCTCCTCCTACTCGTGGTGCTCTGGGTGCTGTGACATCCTGCCCCCCTCAATTTCACTACTGCAAAAAAGGTACTTGCACAGACACATGCACAGCAGCTCTCCCCAACCCCTCCTGCCTGCTGCAGGACCCTGCTGTGGAATCCAGTTCTTCCGCCAGCAGCAGATCCATGGGGAAGGAGAGGGTGACAGGAGCCTGTCCTGGATAAACCCCTGCCAGAGGTCCTGCAGTTGCTCGGGCTGCAGCAGAGATGAGGGAAGGGCCTTCCCGGTATCCGTGGGAAGAGGAAGGTTCCTAGAGCTCCACCAGGGAGGGTGGGGATGTTTCAGAAAGTCGGGCTATTTTGTCCGGACTGCTGTCGCCCTCCTGACTTTTCCTGGCAGCAACCTGAGGAGTGGACCCTGGCCAGCCACTGGATGGCACCTTTGCCTGCGGCACCGCTGCAAAATGACCTACTTGAGCCATGAAAGGCTGGTTTGTGCAGAGGACACAGGGACCAGTGGTGGCCTCTTGGCTGGCTCTGCCTCCCTGGAAAGGGAGGTCATCTGAGGAGAGGCCTGATCGACTTTGCCAGTGCCAACATACGCTTCTGGTCGCTGTAAACAGCAGGAACCTTGGAAAAGCCGTGCTGGTCAGGAGCTGCTGCTGCGTGACCGAGTTTCTGCCAAACCCCCTTCCCTCCTCGGGGCTGGGCAGGGGGCATGCCAGGGGTGGCCCAGGGGGGTCCTGGATACTTGGGTCACCTTCCCTATGGCTCCATCCCCGGGCGGTCCCGTGGGTTTGGAAGTGTTCCCGTGGTACGGGAGGGGATGACAAGTGCGGTGCCGAGATCCAGCCCCGTTCCAGGCTGTGCCAGGCTGTGCCCAGGGCCGGGGGCTCTCCCAGTGTCCCACCTGTGGTCACTGTGCCCAGGGCTGGCAGTGCTGGGCCGAAGGAGAATGCAGGAAAAACCCAAACTGTGGAAAAAACCCCCCAACGCCCAAAAAATCCAAACAAACCCTGAATCAGTTATGCAGCCGGGAGAAAACCTCAGCTTTCCTGAAGAACCTTCCTCTAGATCTTAGGGGGAAAAACTTGAATATTGTGGGATTTGTGATGTTACCACAAATGAAGGTCTCACCCTGGTGATTAGCTTTGCATTCCCCAAAGAAATAAAAACATTTTCCTGCTTGGGGGGTCTTTTTTGGGGGACCTTTTGCACACAGTGAGGTTCTGAAGCACCAAAGGGCTTCCATACACTACTTTCCCAGGATTTACACCCAATCTGTGGTTACACCAATCAGGGGTTCCTTTCTCCCTGTGCTACCAGCAGCAAATCCCCCCCAAATCTGGTATTTTTTCTTCCTCCCTCTGGAAGGAGGCAGGCAGGCGCAGGGGGAAAGAAGGAGGCAGAGGCACGGGAGGGGAGAGCCCGGGGTACAGACAAACATTCTCTTTATTGAGCTACACATGAATTTTTCCATTAGTCAGAGAAAGAGATTGGCAGTGTGTAATATATCACAGAAACCTCACTGATTGGTAATAGAAAGGCTTAGAAAGACCTGGCGCTTTTTATATATATATATATATAATATCTTTTTTTAAGTTTCCTCTTTATGTATTCATTTTCTTTTGAACAGGTGTGACTGCTCTTCTTCAGCAAAGGTAACTCGTAAAAGTGAAACCGTGAAGACGTCTGGTTACTAATCAAAGTAGAAATGACGAGGGATTGGTCATGAAAACGGTGGCTTCAATGTAAACACTACATTCGATTTTTGTTGTTGGGTTTTTTTTTATTATTTTTTAATTTTTTTGTGGTTTTGTGTGTGTTTTTTAAAATTTTTAAATTATTTTCATTCTTGCTTTTTTTTAAGTTTGTTTTTTTAAACTTTTTTTTTGCTTTTTTTTTCCTTTTTTCTTATTTTGCAGCACAAACATCCCCACATGAGAGAGAAAACACCATTCACTAAAAGGGAGAAAGGACTGGGGCAGGAGAGGGGGAGAGAAAAGCAGCACAAAAAAGCATTCACTGGAAAGAGGTAAAAATAATAAAAACAAAATGAAAACAAACAAAAAAAATACTCTAAACAAAAAAAAAAAAATAAAATCATATGTATATATATATCTGTATAGCCCTCCCTGATGTCCCTGGTCGGCCCTTGAAGGAGGGGGTGAGGGGGACTCTGGCTGGGGGGGCCGAGCTGTGCTTTTGGATACAGACCTGGAAAGTGAGCAGTGACCTGGAGGGAGTTAAACTAGGAGGGAGGGGAAAAAATGGGAAAAACCCACCGGCTCCAGCTGGTGAGGACTTTGGCCTGAACTGGTGTGGGAATTCAAAAAATCTGACCTAAACCCCCCTGAAACCCTGGGAAGGGAGCAGGAGGAGGATGCCTCCACTGCAGCCTTCCCCCCAAACAGCCAAGGTGGGAAATGGGAGAAGATCTGCTTCTTGCTGCTGTTGTTTCCCTTTTCAGCTGTGACTTGTGGCCAGGGGCAGTTTTCGATTTTTTCCCTCCTTCTTTAAAAAAAACCAAACCAAAACTTTTTATTTCTAAAGGTGGCAGCGGGGCTGGGGGCAGGCAGGGGCAGCCTGGCCTTACCCATGCTGGAAAAAAAAATTAACTGTAATAATAATAATAATAATAATAATAATAATAACAACAACAATAATTTAAAAAAGCCAACCCACAATAATGAATTATAACAATCATAATTAAAAAATAGCAGCCAGTGGTCAAATAACTGCTGGGAGGAGGAGCAGCCCCTGGCCAGGGTGACCCCGGGCGCTGCCCTGTCCCTCTGCCTGCCTGGTACCCCCGGGAGCTGTTGGGATGCTGGGGGCTGGCAGAACCACCCTGTCCCTGGGATGTCCCCAAGCCGGGACACTGGGAACAGAGTGAGGAGCCTGATGGGGGAATGGGCTTCAAAAAAACAAACTAAAAAGGTGGGTGTGGATTTTTTTATATATATATATACGTATATATATAATTTTTCCTTATGCCTTTTTATTTACCAACTCGCATGATTATGATGACAATTTTTTTTTCTCTCCTTCAATCTGTTTTTGTTTCTTTTTGTTTCCTTTTTTTCCCCGCGTGTGTGTGTGTCTGTGTGTGTGTCTGTGTGTGGTTGCGTTGGGGTTTTTTTTGTTTTTTTTTTCTTATTTTTATGTTTCTTTTCTCTCCCGGCGCCGGGATCGCCACCCGAGCAGTCGCTGTGGATCAGTACAAGCCGCAGCCCCGCAGGTTGTTGGCAATGATGATGTCGGTGACGGCGTCAAAAACCACCTGGATGTTGTTCGTGTCTGTGGCACACGTCATGTGGCAG
This sequence comes from Entomyzon cyanotis, assembly GCA_024500445.1. NCBI lineage: Eukaryota > Metazoa > Chordata > Aves > Passeriformes > Meliphagidae > Entomyzon > Entomyzon cyanotis. The sequence continues at coordinate 8,172,907 of JAKEPQ010000743.1, forward strand.
TAAATCTCCTTGTTAGGGGAGCGGTTTTTGCTCTCGAATTGTGCTTGGATGTAGGCGGCCGCGTCCTCGTAGGTGTTGGGACCTGCAGGGGCACAGGGGCTGTCAGGGCCTGCGCCACACCAGGGCCCGCGCTGCTCGCAAAGTGCTGTGATTGCAACAGAAACAGCCAAAACCTGCTGATTTACACCCCTCCCGCCCTGCTTCACCCCTCAGCAGGGTCCATTTACCCCATCTCCCTCCTTTCCACCCCCACCTACAGTTTTCCTGCCCGCTCTGTCCCATTTTCCCCACGCCGCCTCAGTGAGGGCCCTGCTGAGGGCTCCTCATCCCCACGTGTGGCTGCTTGGCCTCCGCCCTGTCCCCGATCTCCCGGCAGGAAGAGAAGGCTGCCCCAGCTGCACCCAGCCGGGCTGTCACCGAGGGATGTCCCCAGCAGCCCCGCTGAGTCCCCGCGGTGGTGGCACATCCCGACAGCTCTCAGCAGATGGTGGGGGGAAAGGCCTGGTGGCCCCCTGGCCAGGCAGGGGGGAGGGATGGCCAGAAGACTTGGCGGCCACCCCACCATCCCCATGGATGCTGGCTGTACCCCCTCTGGGTGGGGGGTCTCACCCGGGCTCTGGAAGGGCTGAGGGGGTGCTGGTGGGGGCGGGAGCCGTGTGGGGACACACGTGTTGTCTGCTGGCTCGGTGACTGGGAGGTTTACTCGGGGAAGGTGGGCTGGAGAGGCGCCAGATGTTTGAACCAAAAAATGTGCATTATTGCATTAAGCTGCTTAGGGCAGCGAGAGAGGCTGTGCTGGCCCCTCGCGGGAAGCCACAAAGCTGAGTTACGCCCCTGAAATCGCCTTTGCGAGAGCTGCTATTATGTGGAGATTTATTTTCCTTTTCCAGCTCGCTGGTTCCCCTCGTTCCTGATGCAGTGGGTGGCCGAAGGAGAGGGGAGGTGGCCAATGTCCTGGGCTGTCCCCCTCCATGGGGTAGCCTGGCTGTGCCATACAGCTGCATGTGGGATAGTCTGGCTTGTTCTGCCAGGTGGCTGTGAGAAAAGTGCTGGTGCCTTCATGATGGAGAAGCCTAAATGCCCGTGGTGGAAATGCTGGTGCATTTATGCTGTAGGGGAATGGGTGCCATCTTGCTGGGGGACTCCCTTTTCCTCAAGGTTTGGCATCCAGGATGGGTGCACTCGGGGTGGAACAGTTCAGAGACATCTCAGTATCTGTAGGGGATGCTGGAGTCTGAATTTAAACTAACTTTTTCTTTCCCTCAGAGAATCCCAAAGTATCTATTCTTGCCCAATTTCTTGGTTATTTGTCCTTTTCCCCAGGCCATGTTGGTTTCACTACAAAATGGATGATTCTCTTGTGGTTTCACAGATTCCTGCTGTAAAGTGGCTCCTTCCTCCCTCAGCCATACCCAGCGTGAAGGCACTCCTGGGAGGATGCAGCCTGGAGGACCATGTGTCTTGGCTCCTCTTGCAGGAGCTTCTCAGCAACCACCAGCAAACAGGATGGCTCCAGTGGTGGCCACTCAGCTCCTGCCAACTTCTTTCCACCCTTCTTTCCACAGCTCCCTGTGCCCAGGCTCATTTCAGCTCATTTCCATTTGCTTTGACCTTCTCTGTCCCACCAGCTGCTCGTGCACCTCTGCCACAAGAACTGCCCCAGTCAGGACACAGCCCCACTGGGGTGCTGGAGCTGCATCACAGCTCATGAAGATGGACAGTGCTTTTGCACCCCCCAAAGGCCCCTGTCCCCTTTGTCCCTCCGGCCCTGGTGGTGCAGGGTGGGTGTCACAGCGGCTGTACCATGTCAGCCCCAGCACCTACCTGTGTACTCAGGGAAGCAGATGGTCAGAGGTGACTTCTTGATCTTCTCAGCAAATAGGTCTTTCTTGTTGAGGAAGAGAATGATGGAGGTATCGATGAAGAATTTGTTGTTACAGATGGAGTCGAAGAGCATGAGAGATTCGTGCATGCGGTTCTGCAAAGGGGAGCACAGAGGGAGGAGAGGGGAGAGAGGAAGGCAAAGACAGAGAGTTAGAGGAGAGGAGAACATTTTTGTGAATTGAGACAGTTAGAAAGCAAAAAAATCTCTAAAGTAAGGCAGTGGTAAATGTGAGCTGGTTACAAAGGTGGAGGAAATGGGGCATTTCCCTCCTCTTGGGCTGGAGCCCAGGGCACGTGTGGGGCTGCAGCTGATCCTCCCCCACATCCCTGTGGGCCATTCTGACAGGGCAGACACTTGAAACTTCAAGGAAGAGCAGGAAAAAAGTCACTGGCTCCTTCCCTGCTTCACCAAAGGAGTAGGGAAGGGGCCCCTGTCTCTCTTCAGTGACTAGGTACCCCTGAAGCACCCTTTGGAGAACCCAAATAAAGGATGGACAGACAGCATCAGCCAGCAGCTGGGACGCACTGGGCATGGGGACTGGGATGGAGGGGGCTTTGGCCATCCCAGGGTGTTCCTATGGACCTGCTGGAAGTGTACTTGGCACTGGGTGGTGCCACTGTAGTGAGATCAGTGTCAAGGAATTGCCCAGAGGCTGGGGCAGGTCCTATCCCTGGAAAACTCTTCAGATCTGCTTTCAGCTGGATTGTGGCTGGATTGCTCCTAAGAAGTCCCAGTGCTGCTGCATGGCAGTAAGCAGTGCAGGTGCCTCTGCCAGCCCACTTCCCAGCTCTCCTGAATATTCTGGGCTTGCAGGCTGCTCCAGGGAGACTAAGCTTGGAAAAGCTTTGGTAGGAGCATAATGGTAAATTTCTAAAAGCTGTTGTTTTGTTGGTTTTTTTTTTTTCCATTTACCCCCCTTTTTTTATCCATTTCACATGTGGACAAAACCCATAAAAAGCCATTTTCCCTCTGTGCTACTGAAGTTTTTAAAGAAGTGTTTTTAGGAGAGCAGACAGCAGAACAGGAGGAGAGGTGAGGTTGTCCTGTGCCCCACTGGCTGCTGCAGGGCCCCAGAGAGCAGGGTGTTCTCATGCAGGCGCATGCACTCACTGTTAGTGGGAAGGTGCTACTGGACAGGACAGATCTGGCTCTCCAGGAGCTCCCAAACATTTTCTCCATCATTAACTTGCTCTTAGAATCACCAGAAAGCCCTTCCCTGCTAGTCCACCGACAGCTTTGGGGGACATTTCAGGAAGTCCCTGCATCACTTCCATTGTTTTTACTAACCTCTTACACTTGCAGATCTTCTGGTGCAAACCCCAGGCTTGGTGAAGTCTGAAGTTGCTGCCCCTCCCTGTAACCCCTCTGGGGGCTGAGCCCCCCAGTTCTGGCTTGACTGCCTGAAGTTCACATGGGGATACAGCTGTTACAAAAGCCTTGAGGAAATCTCATGGAAAGCTGTGCTCTGGGGGCTCAGCAGCCAGTGGGGAGCCCTCCTGCATCAAACACCCCCCCCAGCCCCTTTTTTTTGAGGTGCAGCAATAAGAGCTCTGGACTCACCAAAGATTCACGAGAACACATGTGTTTGGTAATGAAATGATGACCCAATTACACATTTTGGAGTTTTCCATGAATGTTTTATTAGTGAGTCATTTTATTAGCTCCACTTCAACGGTAGCTTTTGCATGCAAAATTTAGCAGCTGTCTGATTTCATCTTGAAAGGCTTCGCGATTGCACTGTCGGTTCCTTGACAAAGAGTAGCTGGGGATGCCAAGCAGGCGCTTTCCAAAGCCTTGGGACTTCAATTTGATCCTTATCTTGAAATTAAAAAAAAGGGCCTTATTCATAGGGAAACCAGAAACTGCCACAAAATATTGTGGCTCTTCTTGACTTGTGGTTGTTGCAAAATTGCTGGGTCTTGAGATTTTCATGGAGAGTATCTGGGTGGGCTTTTCCTTGTCCATTGCTGGTGTTGTCATATACATGTACTATATTTAAATAAAGGAGTGATGGTGTTGGTGGAAGAGCAGCTGAAATAAAGCTTGTGCCCAGGGAAATGAAAATCCCCATTCAGGCAAAATAACCCTGGTGACTTCAGGGTCCTGGACAACCATGCAGAAGATCCAAGCAGGATGGTGTCCTGGAGAAAGTTTTTAAAAATCCCCAATAGCAATACACAAAGAAAAATCCTTTCCCTCTCAGCCATTTGCTGTTCTCAAGGCTGGCTTGTAGTTCTGTCTGGTCCGTAGGATGGGCCATGTGGGGATTGCTGTATGAGGATGGATCCAGCTGAAGCCACAGCACTGGAAGTTGAAGTCAGTAGGAGCAATTGTTCATTTTCTTTTGCTGAGGTTTATAGAAAAATTTCTCTGGGTTTCTTCAAGTTCTTTACTTGTATTTTATGCCCCAAATAACAGAAGATCTTTAGTTTAAACATAAAAGAACAAACTGGCTCAAACATTATTTTAAAGGCAGGGAGGGATGCTCAATGTTTTGTGCTACTGCAGGAGGAGAACACACCATTTACTGAACTGAACCAGTAATGGGTCTTCTGACTCTGTGCTCACACAAAAGACAGCGGAAAAACAAAGCCAAGCTTGTGACTTGTAAAGGATTTGTACCCGAAGTGGTGGAGGGAGCAATGGAGCAGTGAGGATGCTCTGCCCTGCTGGTGCCTTGGTGAGCAAAGGAAAAAAAATTCCTGCCAAGTACTTACATAAAATGAAATATCTTTTGGTTATATCCTTTTCAAGTTCCTTATTTCCAGGTGGATGAGGCTATGGCAGACAGCTGGTGCTGTGTGTTGTGCAAGCGTTTGTGGAGCAGCCATAGGGTTAAATAACAAGTTTGAGAAGCTGGACGCACCCAAAGGAGACACAATAAAACCACTCTCACACTAGAAAAGAGCTGGCACTTTATTAACATTTTGTAACTAATAAATACATTACCGACAGCCAATAAATTATTACAATAACTAATGCTCTATTAAACCAATGGACAGTCACTCTTCGTACAAAATTACAGTTAATAAAGTTTGGGCCATCAAACATGCAGGAGAAATGATTCAGCAGGAAACCAGCAAAAGGAAAATGGTGACAGCCTCTGGTGATCCTTTGGGAAATGTGGAGGGGAGCGGGGAGCCCAGAGGCAGGGTGATGGTCATATTCCCTTGTCGAGCTGAAGTGGGAGAAGGGAGGTGGGGGAATAGGGCTGAGGAGCATAAATTAGGGACTGGGCTATTTAACAGAGCAATGGCTGGTGTTTAAACAACCCTACTTGCTTGCCCAGTGCCACCAGGTTGGTCCAGCACTGGAAAAGCTGGTGAGACTCAGGCACTGCGGAAAATGGTGTTTTACCTGCCATGATCTCCTCTCCCCACCTGAAGTAGGGCCTTTAGCCCTGGAGCTGCATGCCTACACTACTGACAGGATTGGGTCTTGACATTAATTTCCAAGACACTGGGTGGAAGAGGGCCTGGGGCAGTGAGCCCCTCTGCCTCTTCTTCTGCTCTCTCCTCCCTGTGCCTACTGCCCCCAGCGTCCATGAACAGAGCTGCCCTCCTGGGGAGATGGAGCTGTTTCTTCAATCCAGCTCCCTTGCCCTCTGCCTGCAGGGTGCCAGCTGGAGGCTTTGGTCCTCCTCTCACTAAGGCTTTGGTGTTTAAGGGTTGTCCTTGTTTGTGTTTGCTTGTCTTTGCACACAAACAAAGCCTCACAGGCTGCTGGCTGGGGCATGAGTGGTCCTGTGCAAAGTCCCTTCCCATAGGCACATTCTCAGTATAACTATATAGGTCAAGTACCTGTATCTGTCAGCATCAATTACCTCGTGTCAGTGCTGGAGCTCAGAAATGACACAGTATGCACAAGTCTCGAAGAGTCTCAAAGGTGTTTGCCTGTTCTTTCCTGCAGGGAGGTAGAGGCAAGACCAGGGCCTGCAATTTTGTGCCACTTGGACCCCGTCTCTGCTTTGTCATGTGTGCGCTGGGGATGCAAGTGAGTGATGGGTCTGGGTGCTTCAGGGTGATGCTCAGTAGCACCATCTCTACTGACCTTGACATGTCCACTGTCAGATCACTAATGAGTGTTTTAGTCTCCTTGGAAATGGCTGTGGAGTTTTTGGTGGTAAGCTTGAAGACAAACCTGTCCCATGAAAACACTCAAGCACACTAGCACTAAGCTTCTCTAATTGACTTGACAGATGGTCAGCCTTCTTCCCAGGAACGCAGCAACTCTCCCTGGCTCCAGGAGACTTTTTGACCACGAAATACTTGGGGCATGTCACACAAACTAAGAGTGCAGGGTTGGTCCCTTTCCCAGCACTGACTGCAAAATCCCCCATGGGCGATGTCTGCCGTGTTGAGATGCACAGTGAGGCTGGGCACATGAGGACCTGGCAAAAGACTTCTAAGTCCCATCTGACCTCTTAGAGATTGCACTCCTGGCCTGAGAACAAAGTCTGTTCCCTTGCAGGCAAGCTGGGCTCATGCCATGACAGATTAAACCCAACAGATACACTTTGATCTACATTAAAGACTGCCCTCATTAATACTTTTAGTGTCCTGTAAAACAAAATCACATCAATAGAGGAGGCACGGCAGGCTCCTCCTGAGGATACTCCCCCCTCCATGGAGGGATAGGCTGTCCGGCCATCCAGGAAAGCTGGCTGAAGGCAAGAAGCCAATTCCGGTACAAAACTCCTGAGAGAGATGTAGCTGGAAGTTTTCCTGGGCAGGCAGTAGGAATCTGACCATGCCGGCCCGGCGGGAGGGCAGAGGCAGCAGGGACGCTCGGCGCTCGCAGACGGCAGAGCCAGATGGCTGTGCTGAGCGTTGCTGCCGCCCTGCCGCTCCGCTGGGCTCCTCCGGCCCCCTGTGAAAACCAGAGTGTGTGCGAGCTCTGTATGCAAGATTAAAAACTGCCCTCGGCACTCTGAGGCTGTATTTTAGTGTGTGCTTTCCCAGTGCGTGGTTATTGCTCGTTCTCCCAACCAGCCCAGCTACTGCATCCTCCTGAGGAGCTCTGCAGCTCAGCCCTGAAGCACTGCAAGACTTTTCTTGTATGGGTTTCTTCATTTCATTGGAATTATTGTTTAAATAAAGAAGCTATTTGCATTTTTGTGGTCTCATGGCTCCACACCCGACCCTCTCATTGACTAAGGAGCAAGCCGAGGGGGAGCTTCTTTCTTTCTTTTTGCTGCTGTCTGAAGATCATCGTGAGTTGCTAATGCTACTTACAATGCTGACACCCCCTGGATGCTTCTGCTGCTGGAACAGTGGCCTGAATTGTTAAAAATCTTCTGCATCACTAAAAGGGCTTTTTTTTTTGCAAATTCCTACATTAGCTTTGAAGGGCAGCAGGTCTATACATAGCTGTTTCAATTTTGTGCTTTTAAAATCCATCCTCCATGTCCTGGTATGATTTCTGATGCAGCTGTACCAGTTGCAACATCCCAGCTATATGAAGACTGCAAATGAAACACAGCTCTGGGTCTCCAAGGGTCTGGATTCAGAGCATGGCAATTGCAAAGCACAAAGGGCTGTTAAGAAAAGGCTTTTGAAAGCAGGCGATATATTTCAAGGTACTTTTTAGGCAACTGCTGCAAGAATTGCTGGTGTTCAGGAAAAGCATGGGGCAAAAGATTGCCTGCAGAAGGCACATCTGTCAGGAAAGGCTTGGGAGGATGCAGAAGCCAGCAGTGAGTAATGATTTGGCAGGCATTATGGGGACAAAAATCTATATGCGGCCATCAAGCGCGAGAAATAGTAGTGTTTAACACTGGAAGCATTTCATCTTCCAAAGGCTGTTTCCAGCATTTGTCAGTGAATCCTCATGATGCTTGTGTGAGGGAGGGAATGTCAGCAGCAGCAGCTGAGACGAAGCTTTAGACACACAATATGCTAAAGAAAATTCAAGAAGAGGTTCTGTGTGGTAACATTTCCTCTGCTTTTTCTCTCTTTTCTCCCCACAGGGTACCAGCTGTTGGTTATCACCAATGTGCCAGGAACCTGCTGGAGCTGCAGAGGGGGTTTGGACCTCCCAGCTGACACAGCTGGGAATGGGTTACCTGAATCCAGCCTGGAGAGCAGCAAAAGCACACCGAGCCAGCACTGGCCACTTGACTGCACTTGGCAGAGTTTGGAGTTGAGTTAATTTAAATTGTCTTTACCAAAATATTCCTGTGTGCTTTACGCTGGGAGCTCACAAAACCTTGGCGTGGTCCTGACTTCCCTGGGAACAGCTTCTGTTACTTATTTGCTTGGATAAAACGTCATTCACAGCAAGGGGTGGGAACAGAAAATCTCCAAAACTGCAGTGCTTCTGATCAAACTCTTCTTACAGAGCTTTGTAAAAGACCTGCATCCCTGCCAGCACCAGCCATCAGCACTCTGGGTCAGTGGTTACACACTTCATGTACCAAACGTAACCAACGTGGTTTTTCTGCCCTGGGTTTGACACAACACCCACGTGGATGCTGGGTGTCACTGCTGGGGCTCAGACAAGATGTGTGGGTGGGCTGTGGCATGAGGAGCAGACGGGAGCTCCTGGTTTTGCTGGCCAGCTCTTTGCTGGAGCTGATGTCATTGGAGGCATTTTAAGGCTGAGATGGTGAAGAGAGAGGTGGGTACTGGCCTGTGCCAGAGCAGGGGAGGCAGGGAGTTGTGTTATTGCTGTTAGTGCCCAGCAGAGCAGCAGCAGGTCCTTGCTGTACAATAGCAAATGCATCACTTAATGCTGTTTAGGGGTTACTGACAGTTAACAGCCGTGCCGGGCTGTGAGCTGGTTGGATGGGTGACAGACACCTCGTTTTCCTCTGCAGGCCTTCCCTGCTTGCCCCAGGGTGCTCCTGCTCACATTTGTGGATTTGTCACAGATGTCCCACAAACTGTCCTGGCAGATCACAGCCTCTGATGGGGACTCTCCTCTGGCTCTCAGGTGCCCTTCTCTTCCCATCCTCCCTGCTGTCTCAATCTGCCTCATCTCCTTCTGCAACTTCTCCCCCAAAACGTTCCCTAAACCTCTCCCTCCTTTCCCTCCTGTGCCACCATACATGTTCCTGTCACTGCCTCCTGCACACTGACACTCACCTGGCCCTTTCCCTTTGGGCTATGCTGCTCTAAGCTTCTCTCACACAACTCTCCTAAATGGGCACAGTGAAAGAAGAGATATTGTCTCTCTCAAGCACAGCCCTGGAGAGACTTCCTGAGACATGAAAGCCACTCCTAGATAAGGCTCCCAAGAGAGGACAACTGAACTTGTGGCCAGCCTGGAAAGACTCATGTTTTCTAAGACCATGGACTTGAAAGAGAGGCAGAGGAGAGGCAGGGATCAGCATTGCCTACCTGCCCCCAGGTGAGGTGAGCCCTGAGCGGGACCTCAGAGGTGGTTATCTCACCCAGACAACAAACAAGCTTTTGGGGTGGACTTTTAAGAGTCCCTCCAATCCACAGATGTGACACCCCACCTCTCACATTCCCTTCTGCCTTTGACCCAGCAGCACCCAGAGTTCTTGGTGATGGCAAGCGGGTGACCACAGGTACCTCAGCCCACCTGCATTTGGCCTTTCTCTGACCACCCAGTTTTGCTGGGCTGCATGCTACTCTCACCCTTCCCACTCCTCTCCCCTGCCCTTCCTTCCTTCTTTCCTCGCACTTTTCCTTCCTACTCCATCAATTGACTCAAATGAGCCCCCTGAGCTCTCCTTTGCCAATGTTAACCATCCATCTTGCAATAGATACTGGTGAAGAGATGCCCTGACTGGAGACACCAAACCTAGAGCTGTCTCTCTGGGATGCTCAGGCAGGAGGTGACACAGGAAAGCCACTGGCTTCTGCTCAGCCAAGCAGGCTCAGAGCACAAGGCTGGGCTTCTCAAGGGGTTTTTAGATACCCAAGGGGCAATGAAGGGCCATGAGGCTCCTGCACACTTTGCTGCCACCCAACCATGAGGAGATTTCCCAAAGCACCTCTCCACATCTCAGGCACTTGAAGGTCAGACTCTGCGTACAAGAAGCCAAAGTTAAATATATTTCGTTCACCCCAGCATTTCAAGGCTGAAGTTTGGAAAGCGATGCTGTGTGTTTGCAGGAGCATCACCTCTGCTGAGATCACTTAGGTTGGGAGGTGCTTTGGGAAAGATCCCCAAGACCCCAGGCTGGATTCCTCGTCAAGATGCTACTGAGTGTGGGGTCCCCATCAGGACACCATTCCCATGGCATCTTCACTGCCTCTGCTCCAGAGGTCCCAGCCCAGAGGCTCCATGGAAGTGCCTCAGAATGGGTTACAGCAACCACTAGATAAATTTTATCATTAATTTTGAAAAACTTGAGGTAAACTGCTACCAGTAATGAATGCTTTTAGACAAGGCTTAGTAAGTTTTGTTACTGTGTCCCTGTTACTCAGACACCAGTAGAACTTGATATGGCTGTTTTACTTGTTCAAATAGCTGTCTGGAAAAAAGGAGAATGTACAAATCCAAGCTATGGCAGCTGCATTTAACACCAAACCCTCCAGCTTTGAGGTCAGAACTGGAGCTGTAAGGTACCCTCAGAACAATCAGGTTGTATCAGCACTTCTCAGAGGAATAGTGTTAAAAAGAAAAGGCAAATAACCAGGAGAATGATCAATATCCCTTAATTTTCAAGGCAAAAAAGAGTTTTGGTTCCAAACTACACTGTTCCTGACCAGTACTTTAAGGCTTTGATTTTTTTCTCTCTTTAAAACTGAAGTATTCCTGTCTTTTGGCAGTTGAAATGCACTTTGTGGGAAATGCGTTAGCTCCCTGCACAACACTGTGAATTGGAATGGGGGAGTAGAATGGGGCAGCAAGGGAATGAACCAAAAATGAACCAAAATAAAATAAAATGGGTCTGGGGAAAGCAGAACTTGCTGCAAAGTTTTCTGGGTCAGGAGGAGGGATTTATGCATTTCTTCCTCATCATCTTCTGAGGAGGAAAAAACAAGGAAAGGGAGGACCTGTCCGTGGGACTGGAGGATACTCCAGGTGAGTGCCAGGAGAGGAGGGAGGAGGGTGCTTTAGTAGAGTCCGCATCCCCGCAGGTTGTTGGCGATGATGACATCTGTGACAGCGTCGAAGACGAACTGGATGTTGTTGGTGTCGGTGGCGCAGGTGATGTGAGTGTAGATCTCCTTGTTGGCAGACTTGTTCTTGCTCTCATACTGGGTCTGGATGTAAGCCACTGCCTCCGTGAAAGCGTTGGGGCCTGCAAGAGAGCCAAGAGGAGAGGGAGAAGAGCAGGTTAAAGCAACCCCAGGACCTGATATCCGCAGGGTGCCTGCAAACACCATGTTGTAGGGACATGGGGAGCTCGTGAGGGGCTGCTGCAGCCCAGGCACCCCATCTCCATCTGAGGGATGGGCACTGTTACCAGCCAGGATTGCTGCCAGGCAGGAGATGCTCCCTGACTGTCAGCTCAGCTGTATTTTTATTCTGAGTTGCTGTTTATAGAGATGAAATGGATGGGGGAGCTGAGTGTTAAACAGGCTATGATGGAAGAAATTCCACATCATGGTGACAAAAAAGAGAAGAAACCTGCCAGGAATGCTGTAAGTGCTTGACCCAGGGAAAAAGCTTAGCTTTTTTTCCTTTTTTAGATTTTTTTCTGATTAAAGCTTCAGTTTTTGATGGAAAAGAAGAGTTAACATGAATTGAGGGCAGTATTGGTAGCTGTGCCTTCCTTTCCCTAAATCATTAAGAGAAAGGGACATGAAAAGATCCAGCCTTTGTTACAGGGCAAAGTGGGCTTTTCTCAAAAAAAAAAAAAAAAAAAAAAAAGGCTGATACAGAATGTCCCTGTTTTTTTTTAGGAATTAGGATTGCACTGCTCTCTGTTAAAGCCATGGCTAAAATCACACTGTGAGGAGTTTCTTTTTTGATATATAGAGATGTCTGTGCCACACTTCATTACCCCTCAAATTTTGTTTAAAAAAGCTTAGAAGGAGTCATGCAAATGAGTAAATCCTTTCTCCTCTGGTCAGCTCTGACCCTGCTCACACATACGGCTCCACTTGGGCACCTCCTTAGGGCTGATGAAGGCTCTGGTTGGCCTGGAGTGCAGCTCCCAGCACTGCCAGGCACTGCCTGACCCCCAGAAGGCTCCACAGCAGTAACTCTGCTACTGCTTTTGGGTCCCTTTCCCTCCATGATGCTTTTCTAGTGGGAAATGCTGGTATTTGCTACAGAGAAGCTTACTGGGGCTGGAGAAGTGCTGTGATGGAAGGCAGCTGCTCTGGGAAATCCCTCTTGCACACACATGCACTGCCAGTCGAAGACACAAGATCATAAAGACCATGTGACTTGAGAATATGCTTGAAGTAAGAGAAGCAAAGTTTTTTCTGGATGCAGATTCTTGCATGAAGAGCTGTATAAAGAATCTGCAGACAGTTCCGTATGCTGCACACAGCCAGGAGGGTATTTTATGAACAGGAAGTTGGTTGTTCAAAGACATGAGGATTTAGATGCTTGATTCTGTCTAGGAGAGCAGGGAATCACTAATGCCAGCTTGGTTTAAAACAAGCCACAAATTCTGCTGCTGCTTTACTAAGTATTGTGGATTAGTTAAAAGCATGAGTGAATTAAGGGGATGGAAACAATCCAGCAAACAGCAGGCAAATTTGAGGATGCAGTCTTCTAATAATTCCCTGTCAGCAGAACTAATGCACATCAGAAATTTCATTTCATTAAAAGCATTTTGTGGAACCTACTTGTGATGTTGAAAGTCTGCTTGTTCAGTTTATAGGCTTTCATCAAATAATTCTTTTTAACTCCAGGGCAACATTCTAATAATGTTGCTTTTTCATGAGGCCACGAGGGCTTCATGTGAGCTGTGGCCAGCAAAGCAGGGGTGAGCAGGCTGAAGTGTGTGCTTGGCTCTAAAGCCTGGGCTGAATGTTGGCACAGCTAACTTGTATCAGCATTGCTGCACACCTGGTGGTGAGATACTCCTCACCTCAGATCCCTGCTGGATCAGTAAAAGGACTTTCAGCTGTCAGACTTCCTGCCCTCTCTGATGGCACAAGAGACAGGAGATCTGTTGAGGGTCGCTGGCATTGCAAGAACTTGCAGCTTCCAGAAAAGCATATTGAAGGAATTCAGAGCTTCTTTGGGGTCCCCTGAGATGTGGGGCAGATTGGTTTCGTTCACTTGGGGCTGAAGTGCTCCAGACAGAAGCTTTATTTGCTTTCCTCTGTTTCATCACCCAAGAGCTTAGCTACATGTGTATGAGGGCCTGCCTCTCCCACTGAACTTCTCTCTTGGGCCGAGATAGCTTGAAAAGGAATAATTATATCTAAAATGACATTCCTTCTTGTTCTAGTCTCTCTGACATCAGGGGTTCTGTAAGAATGTTATTTCAGAATGAGGTTTCTGGGAGACAACAATGAAGATCCACAAAATCAGGTGCACAAAATGTGATCAGGAAGGAATGAGAGGTGAAGGTTTGCTTCACTGAGAAAAGGAAAGAGGACATGACAGAAACCATCCAGAAGTGCTGCTATAAAGAAGACGGTGATGAGCTGCTCTACAAGCCATCCAAAAGCTGCAATCTAATTTGCAACCAGGAAAATTTGAGGTAGGCATTATTGTGAGCTTTCAGCTGTAAAGACTGAAATTTCCATGATTAGATCTTTTCAGACAGACGTGTTGGGAATATGTTGGTTCTGTCTGGACCAAGCAGATGTACATGGCTGAAATATGTTAGTAGTGACAGACACCAAAACTTTCCCCAGAGAGGAAGCCTGCAGATGTTCTGAATTCAGCTGGAGTCATTCAGCTCCATGGCCACAGACCATTCAGCCCAAAGCAGCAATGAGGGATCACTTTTGTCTATTCACGGTGAAAAATCAAGTGCTCAGAGATAAGAAGCTCTGGTTAATAATTTGTTGGCCTGCCCAGAAATGTGACACTCTTGGTGCTCCTGGTTCACAACTATGTTTCCTGACAAAGAGATTTGCTTCTCAGTCTATCGGCTTGATTCATCTGGATGTCTCCGGTGAGTTTAAATAATTCATGATGATCAAAGTTTATTTTTGTGCCATCTCGGAATGGTAATGAGAGTTTGTGGAAGCTGGCGAGATGCAGAGGGAAGCAGCAGGGTGCAGCTGCAGCCTTTGCATGGGTGATGTATTCCCATCATTAGCGGGTCAGATGCCAGGCAGCAAGAGCAGGCAGGGGCTTCTTGCACACTGCCCATCTCAGAGCTCTGTCTCTCAGCTCCATGGATCACCAAGGTTTCCTTCTCCCCAGCCAAGCTCAGGGCATGGCTCACTGTGGCTCTCCTCACCCTGCACTATGGGTTAAGAGGTGTGGGTAGACCAGAAAATAAAACACTTTGTTTTCTACCTGATTTCACTGGAAGTATTCCCATGTCCAGACACTTGATGTTGGCAAAGCTGAGAGTGAAACTTGGGACTCCTCAACTAATGTGATGAAAATGTATTGCTTGAGCTGAAGAAGACAAACTGTGAGACCTGCTGTCTGCACACTGGAAGGCTGATCATGAAATCATGGAATGGTTTGGGTTGGAAGGGATCTTTAAACGTCATCTAATCCAACCTCCCTGTGGTGAGCAGGGACATCTTCAACCAGATCAGGTTGCTCAGAGCTCCATCCAGCCTGGACATGAATGTTTCCAGAGGCATGATGATCCTATAGCTCCAGTGACTGGAAGTGGGGCAAGTGGCGAGGAATTGCAGAGGGATTCTGGTTGTGGCCATAAGGGAACATGGTCAGGGTATGAAAGAACAAAGCTGGACTCCAGCTGAGGACAGCCTAACAAACCCCGTGTGCTGGTTTCCTGGAGACCAGTAATCCATTTATAATGGCTACGCTCCCTGCACCTTTCTGAGAGACCTGCGAGAGGATTCATGATCCTGTGTGACACAGGAAACCAGGGCACATGGGTTTGGGAAGTGCACAGTGGCTCCCCACCTGCAGGTGCTGGCTTGGCATCAAACCCACTGGTGAGGCGGAGACCAGACACTCTGCTCAGTGATGGTGGCCCTTTGCCAGCAAAGAACTTGGGTCAAGTCATCCTCCTGCTTCAAGTGGACCGTGGTGAGGGTGATCCTTTGGCACTTACTGAAATAAAACCTGCAATGAAGCCAATGGGAGCTCTAGCTCTGCATTTTTAGCCTTGTTGCCTGTGACACACTACAGCACCAGCCTGGCTGGCAGTGCTCTGTGGTCCCTTTGCTATGCACTCCTGTGCAGCTACATTTCTCATTACCTGTGTACTCAGGAAAGCAGATACTCAGTGGAGATTTCTTAATTTTCTCCTCAAATATGTCCTTCTTGTTTAGAAACAGGATGATAGATGTATCTGTGAACCATTTGTTGTTGCAGATGCTGTCAAAAAGCTTCAGAGATTCGTGCATGCGGTTCTGCAATAGAAAGGAAAGATCACATCAGGCCAAAGCCAGCGACTCCGGGATGTTCAACATGTAGGGGAATCTAAAACAACTAAATTAAGGAGGAAAGCAACAAAAAAAGAAAATCTACAATATACATAATAAATTTATGTATACATACAGCTGAACATATACATACACAGATGCAATCCCTATAACATTTGACATACAATTAGTAACTTAAGGGCATTTAACAATACAGAGCTGTTTTGATTTTGCATAACATTAATTTACAGGATCCCAGCTCATAGAAATCATCATGCACCATGCATGGATGGAGAATTATTTTTGCCCTTTGATCAGATTTATGTGTTGGTGTAGCTCATGCAGATTTTCTAAAATGTTTTCAATAATTTTTCTAAAATATTTTTCCACTTTCTCGAATGTGTGCAGCACACAACTGGTTGGATACATTAACCAAGGACTGGAAGATCCTTGAATTAATCTAGAGTTGGAAGCAGACATCAAGGTGACATAATTTTGGAAATGACCTTGCCGTGACCTTTGCCTGGTTTTGTTATTTTGTTTAGTGCTGTCTGTTGTTGGGCTTTTAATTTTTTAAATTTTTTTTTTTTTAGTTCTCTTGGAAGATGGCTCAACGGAAAGTGTCTCACAGAGAGGAAAAAAAGTGAAAAAGGAAGAGGAAGTAGTACAAAAAGGAAAAACATAACAAAGAACATCTAAGAGCAACCAGACTAGAAGTCAGGCGGCTACCACAGGTGTTAGCTCATGCCTCTATAAGATTAGCTACTTGCTAGCAGAAGAGCCATACATCCAAATGTACGCACAGTGAGAAGTCAGCTTTTTGGTTATAGGTCATGCAAAAAAAAGGACACGGAAAAGGAGAGAGATAAGAGAAATGAGAAAACCAGACCAGTTAGAGAGTTGCAAAGTCCGCCACATGGGTTTATGGTGGTGGAAAGAGCTCACGGCAAAGTCAACCAAGTGTCATGTTCCCTGCTGCTTTCAACTCTCAATTCGGTTTTTCTTTTTGTTTTTTTCTCGGTTCAAGAGAAGCTTCATACCTGCCAAATTTGGTTGATCTCTCAAATGCTCATTTTTTGGCCTTTGTTTGGCTAGATAAGGTCAGACGGCCGAGGCAAAGCTGTGAAGGTGCCGAGGCTGGTGATGTTTGGCGCCGAGGCCGACGCCGGAGTGCGCACGCCGGTCGCGTGGCCATCTCTCAGCCGGGAGCCGGGAGCGCAGAGAGCAGGCGCGGTGAGGACGAAGCACACCCAAGAGTCAGGGGGTTATCAAAGGCAAAGCATGGTACAGCCGGCTCCTCGGCTTTTCCCAGTGGGATCTGCTAGGGACAGCACTCCCCAAACCCTCCAGTTTGTGTAAGAAACTGGTTACAGCCATCACCACAGAGACACCAGAGAGAACAGGGCTGCACGGGCTTGTTACTGGAGGGTTTTTTGGGGTGGGTGCAGCACATCCTGTTGCCCCCAGCCCTAGATTTGGGAATGTGGAGTGGCACATGAGTCAGCCAGGGGCCTTCACCCTTCTCCCACTCCATTTCACACCGGTGCTGGCAGCACAGTTGAGCCCAGCACTTCATCGATTATCACATTCCTTTTCATTGATACATTTTAGCTGCTGCTGAATGTTTTATATAGACAGAAAAGGCTCTGTGGATGAATGAAACATGTGATCCAGCCCAGAGTGAAACAGGATGTGTGTGATTTGTTGTGTCCTGTCTCAAATGACTGCACACTTCCCCACCATTTGTATCGACACACAGGGACGACGCGATCACCTACAAACGTAAAAATGCATTTGCTCATTGGGTCTCAGTTGCAACACGTTGCTTATCTGGATCATCCCATGCCTGCGGGCTGTTTTTTGCCAAGCCATTGGGTACTGGGTGATGTGGGAGCCTCTGGAGCAATGCTCCTCTTTGCTGCTTGTGGTACCAAAATGGTAACCACACAGAAACCTGGTGTACAAAGGTTTTGTACTGGAGATCCTTGGATACCCAAAGCCTTTGGGAGGAGAGAATAAAGTGGAGGGTGGTCAGGGGAACAGAAAGCAAATACAATTAACCATTTTTTTAAGCAGGGCTCCTCACAGAACATTTTAAATGACATTTTTATCATCCTTGCAGATTTAAAATAAAAGCGTGGAGAAACACAAGAATGCTGCTCGTGGGTTAAACCCACAGCTCATCCGCAGCAGCCATCAGCCACCTGGGCAACTCTGTGCCATGGCAGCCCCACTGCACAGCCCCAGCAGACAGCAGAGGGGTGAAACTGCTCCTCGTGGCATGGGGAGCACCATGGGCGACAACAGGTTTGTCTAAGAAACAGAAGCTGAGGACTTCTGAGCTGGCCTTCGAGCTCAGGTGAAGCCAACTTTTCTACAATTGCAGGACTATGAGAGGATCCTACAGAAGTCCTCCTACTTCTCTGATATAGCTTGATCAATTTGTGTTAATGCATGTTAGGAGATGAGACGGTTTCCCCAGCAAACAGTGACTCTTAGTGTTCAGTTGTAACCAGAATACAGAATCACAGAATCATATACACACAGCACAGACCAATACAGCCCTCAACATGAGGGTCACACTAAATGTCCTCTATTTCTTTTAGATTCCAGAAACAAGTTTCAAAGCTTCCTAGGGCTGTCTGACCTGGCTTTCTGATCTCTACATGTTGATTTTTCCTCCAGCTTTGCCAGTTAGACAAGTAAATATAACAAACTGTTCTGCCCACTCATCCTTATTTACATGGGAAATGTTTTGGTCTTAAAATCCACCTTTTCCTTCCCCACCACTAAAGAGACATGATATTATTCAAGAGCCAGAAATTTCTTTCTGTGTGTAGCAAAGGTGCAGAACAATATTCTGGTGAGCAGGCACGGATGCTTCTGTTGTCATACCTGGATGCCACATAGGAAATGCTATAGCATCCCAGGAAGGCTTCTGGGAGCCCAGGCATGCATGCAAGCTGTCCAGGTGCTGGCTAACATCAGGAATCCTCACTATCTCCCTTTCCTTTCCCTTCCCAACTGTTACTAGTTTAATAGGTATTTGTAGGAGCCCTCCAACAGCTCAGGCAGACCCAGGTGCAGAGGTGAGGATGAGGAAGCAGTGTCTGGGTATGACACACAAAAGGACAGGCTGCTGCTAAAGGAGGAGTGAGAAGTTAAATCCCTCAAATAATCCCACTCCTCCCAGGAAGTCCACAGTGGAAGACTAGTTTAGTCCCTTAGAGATTGCCTGGGGCCCCTTTCAGGAGCACCTGTGCTGCTGTGATGGGGCAATGTGCCTGCTCTGATAGGAGGCACTAAAGGTTACACTCCTCATACTTTTAGATGAAGCAACACAAATTATTTCACCTGATTTTGGACCCATCATGCTGCTTTTTCTCACTTTATGTTGGGTCTGTCATTAAGGGAGAGCTCTTCAATTGTTAATTTCTTAATGTCACTTCCTATTTCAAAATTGGTATTTAAAATCCTTACGCCTGCAAATACTTCATATCCCAGTAAGAAAAGCAGCCCCTTCCTCCACTTTACAGAGGAGTAACCACTTGTCCATGCATATTCAAAGTCCAGTTAGCTTCTCCTGCACAGGACAAGAGACAGAATTGCTCATAGCTGAGTTCAGATGTCATTGCACAACCATATTCCCATCACTGATGTGAAAAGCTTTTCACTGAGCATGAGGGAGAAACGATGCTGTGGTCAAGATTCTGCCCAGGCAGAAACATGCACATAAAAACCATCTTTTTTCACCAGAGCATGGGAGGAGAGCTGGTGATTTCTGCAACACACAGTTGATTCAGTATTTTGTTTTCCTTGGTGATTAAGTGCTAGCTGTCATGTGAACTATAAGGACACTGACGGTTATCCTAAGCACAGCAACTCCATATTCCCCTCCTGCTTCTATTTCCTAAGATTCCCCAGCCACTTTGGTTTGCTTTGTCACTCCTAAGGCAATTTCTGAGCACTGCAAATCCATTTCCCTTGCCCAATGACAGCAGAGAGAGCATGCTAAGCAGGTCATGCAGTGCAACACGAACCAACAGGCCAACACTAATGCACACCAAGGGTTACCAGCACAGAGCCTTCAACCCATCCCATCCTCAGCAGTGGGGACATGAACAATACTTTCATGTCTTGGCTAGATATGGTTGACCTAAATATCTTAGCTTCAGAGGCAGCAATGTGCAGCACCAACATCTCCCTCTCTTGCCATGACTCCTTTGAATTTGCAAGGTAAAAAACAGAGGATAGTCTCAATTCCCATGACAGGTCCCATTCCATTGCTGTTTTTCAAAGAATTCCATTAGGAATTCTATTTAGAAGAAACAACAGAAATCTACCCTTGTAATCATCTTCTCTAGTTTTACTGAGTGATATGACTGCTGTCCCTCCCTCTTCACAGATTACAGAGCTGAGGCTTTTCCTTCTGTAACCTCAACTTATGAAACAAAAAGATAAGTCACAAATGAGATAAAATAGCCTAGTTATGCAAAGACATAATCCACAGAGATGTTCTGCCAGTTAAAGCAGGATGTTCCCACTGTGTACAAATATGGCAGAGAGCCTGGCAGCTCCTTGTGAAGGACTTGGTAAAGGCACAGGCAGGTGTAATATCTTGAGGGCAGCGGCTTGTACATTGGATGGGAAGGGCAGAGGGTACCATTTTGCCACTGGAGCTCTGGCTTGGGCTGTGGCTGGCAGCAATGGGACTGATGAAGTCACTGCTTGAATCTCCCTCATGCCTTGTTCCTCTCCCCTGGGAACTGGGCACACAGGGACATGGTTTAGATCTGCCAACAGCAGCATAAGGTGTTGGAAGCAATGGGAGAAGTTGGTTTCAGCAGTACTGGGAGTTTCTGTGAAAAGTGTGATCTTTATGGATGTATGGGCCTAAAAATCATAGATGCAGAAAGTTTTCTTTATTTTCTTTATGTCTTTCTGATCTGGACATAGGGAAGTACTTGCTTTGCTCGACTCCTGCTGTGTGGCTCTTTGTGGCAGGGAATTAGAGAGAAAATACTTCCCTTATAAAAGACTGCCTGCTCTTAAGGAACAGGGACAGCTTCAAACACAGCAGCCTTGTGTTAGCTGCTGCAGGAGGATGCGTGTCCAGTCTTTTTAAAACAAAGAGCACAATAACCTACAAAACAACTTTACAAGCACAGAGCTGTGTTTGAATTTTAAGGGCAGGGACAGGTCAGAGAGTGTTTCACCCAGCCTTGTTTAACCAGCTCTTTGGAAAGGATTCACAAGAAACCTGTTTGTGAGCTTTTTTCAGTGAGACAAGCTGACCCTACGCTTGTCCCACCTGGAGCTTACCAAGGTGAGCCTGTCCCTGGTCCACATGATGCTGACTGCATCTGAACTGCAGTTTCCTCCACCTGAAGTGTGGTTTGACTTAGAGAAGTGCAAAAAGCACCTTTGAAATCCTGTGCCCATTGACAACAGGGTGCTGAGTGTAGGAGGAAAAGCCATTGTCCATGAACACCCAGCTTTGGAATGGGTTTTTTTGGACCCTAAAGTGCAGTAGGGCTCATTCCCTCTCATGGCTCCATGCCAGCAATGAAAGCTCTCTACAAGTCCTTTTATACTCATGGAGACATCTGTAAAGCCCCCAAACCTTCAGCAGCTCAACACAGCTGGAAGTGTGTGGACTGTAGTAAGCATCTCTAGAAAATGAAGCTGGAGGAGCAGCATCCAGCTCACTTTCTCAGCTGCCTCCTCTTTGTGTTTTCCAAGGGAGAAGCAATAAAAGCTGATTGACGTCATTAAAGCCGGCAGATGTGATGGATGCAGACAGACAGCAAATCAGCTGACTGAGGAGATGCAGTTTTACTGCTGGGCTTTTGGAGAGGCACCACGTTATCAGGGAGGGGACCAAACACTTGAGGGTTCACCTGGGAGAGGTCAGGGTCTGTGAGTGCCACGTTTTCCACCTGCCTTTTGTAATACAGATAAAATAGGGCAGGCGAGATCCAACACCACTGTTTTTCCTGATTGCACTGGCCTTGCTCAGGGTTGTTTATTTGGGTTAGGCAGGGGCGTCCTGCCGGCACAGTGGTGGCGATGCCGAATCCTTTCCCCGTTTACGCCGAATGTGTAAATGAGCAGCAGCTGCCTCTGCCCTCCTGTTGCTCAGCATCCCCCAAAATGTGTTGTGAACAGGGACTGAAATAGCAAGCAAATGTCACTGCTGTGCCAGAGCTGCAGCAGGCTGCTCTCCTGCTGCAAAAGGGAAGTTGGAGATGCATAAATCCCAGTTTCTGCAGCGTGGCACTTCAGGGGAGAGGCTGAGCTGGCTCCCTGCTCATCTCCGGGGTGGGGCTGCGTGAGGGACAATCACTGGCAAAGCTCTCCCCAGGAGAGATGCTCTGACCTCTAGTTCAGAGGAGCAGAGTTAAGGCTGACATTTAAAAAATGGCATTGGCATTCAGGCCCTTCCATTTTGTGCTTCATGGCTTTGACTTGTGTAGATGGGCACCCACAGGTGACCTGTATTAAAAGCTGCCTTTGGTTTCACAGTTTGGGTGTCATAGTGCAAGTTGTACCTCCAGAGCACCTTGCTCTCTGCTCATATCACAGCTTTCCTCCCTGTTCCCCAGACCTGCCGTCTCCCTTGTGTGTTCTTCTGTGTCTCCTGGCTGATTGTGCTGCCCAGCTGCAGAGCTCTATAGTGTTGAGCTAATGGCTGGATTTTTCAAATCAAATTCAAATGAATTTTTCAAGTCAGGAGATTTTGGTTCTTTCCCAGTAAATCCTACAGGGCTGAGCATCCTTGAGCGTATCAGGGCCAGGGTCAGAGGGAGGAGACAACTGTGGATTATAAATAAGTGGACATGAGACGATGTAGAGTGTCTCAGTTAGTCTGGAGGGACACAGTCATGATCAAAAAATCACAAGGACCATCAGGTCCCACTCCTAGTCCTGCGCAGAACAGCTCCAAGAGTCACACCATGTGCCTGAAAGCATTGTCCAAATGCTTCTTGAACTCTGTCAGGCTTGGTGCTGTGATCACTTCCCTTGTGAGCCTGTTGCAGTGCCTGATCACACTCTGGGTGAAGATCCTTTTCCTGATTTCCAGCCTAAACCTCTCTCTGACACAGCTTCATGCCATTCTCTCAAGTCCTATGACTGTTAATGTTCACAGCACCCAGAATTCCAGCATAAATATGATTCAAACAACCAGATGATTTCATCGAAGAGTTTGCTAGAGCTCATAAACCTGGCTCAGAGGCTAGAAACCACAGTCCCCATAGTCTTTTTGGGACAAGACAAGTGTCACCTAACAGCAATCCTTCCCTCTATTCCATCCTCATCCACAGCTTTCTGCAAGCCTGACATCTTTACCAGCAGGAGAATAAAAAGCCTCAGAGAGACAGAGCTGGCAGCAGCGAGCCCTCTATGCTGCTGGTGCTGCAGATTGGGCACCGTTTGAATCATTACTGAGTCTGAGTATGGCCTCCAATTCCTTTTCATTAGACAAATGTAACTGGGTGCCTACAGCAGTTGTCATTAGTCCCAAAAACATTCATCCCTACCATACAGAATGAATGGTCGGAATACAGTAATGAGTCTTATTGCATCCTTTCTGTGTATTCAATTCACTTGTATTAATTGCACTCTAATACCAGGGAGCACACAGGTCCTTGCCAGCTTCATTTCCAGATGGTATTTTGAGCCTAATGTCACAGTGGGAAGTCATAAAATCCCTCCTAGAGCAAATTACCTGAGGAATCAAACAGTTCCATTCTCAGTAAGGAAAATGATTTCTGTAGCCTGAAGAAATAGGTTATATTCCTAGTCAGAGCCCTGGGCATGCACTGCTGTCCTGTACCTCTGCACCACAGCCTGACTGCTTCCCTGTTTTAAAGCCCACCCAGCTATATCCTCTTGCTGCATATAGGATCCTGTAATCCATTTTGAAAACACAGATAGGCTAGAACGGAAAAACAAACCACTATGACTTTACCAGCATAAGGAAGCATTACCTGAGCATGCAGACTTCATATCAAAGAACGTGGAGGAGGACAGATCTCCCCAGGATATCAGTCAAGGGGGAACGACGGACAAAAGCACATTACTGTAGCACCCCAGGGAGCATTCGGCGATCTCTGAGGAGTTGTTGGCTATGCAGCATCCAATAAAGAGGTGTTGGGGCCTCCAAGACCCAGTTAGACTCACCGTGGTTTCGTCTTCATGGAGCACCTGGTCGTAGCCACTCAGTGCGACACAGAAGATGATCGCTGTGACATCCTCAAAGCAGTGAATCCACTTCTTGCGTTCTGACCGCTGGCCCCCGACATCGAAGAGCCTGCGGCACAGGGGAGGATCATCACCACCCACTCCACCCTAGTTACCAGGGAACTTTAGCATTATTGGCATTTTCTGACCACATGGCCCCTGGGAGGTTCCAAATACAAAGCAGTGTCTTTCTCCACTAGCTTGTCTTCTCCTCCAGAGCGTGGAGCCAAGGAGATCCAGGAGGAGCAGTTACAGACAGGAATGTGGGGATTTGTGGGAAAACCTTAGCAGTGTGCTGAGTCCCAAAGGGTCTGTGGAGGTGGAGACCACATGCTCTTGACTTTTATATGCTCTAAATACTGCTTGTGTGTGGCCTTCTGTCTTTGTGCCCTCTTCTCTCTACTGGATGACATCATGAGAGTCAATGTGGTGTGTTAAGTCTGTGTGACCGATCCACTTAAGAGAAAAGATTTGGCCAAATACTTTTACATTTATGAGGCTTGATCAGATTTGGCAGTCAATCTTGTATTATACTTTCCAACAAAGAGGTGTTGTTTGGGTTAAAAGAAGCTGCCAAGAGCTTCTATCTTACAGGCATTGACTTTCAAGACAGAATTGCCAAACATTTCATATTGTTGACCCTCCAAAATACTGTGTCTCCTGCAGTGGGAGCTATCCATGCATTAACCAGAAATTTAACAACTTCTCCCGTAGGAACTATGGGGAAACCCTATGATAAATAGTTGTTCTGAAAATTTACTGTACAGTTTTAGACTAACCTGAAGTGGAGGTTTTTGAATGTGAAATGGGTTTCTACAATGCCAGTTGTTTTGACCCTGGTTCGGAGGATATCCTGCTCCGTGGGCTGGTAGTCTGCAGCTCCAATTCGATCTAAGCTGTCTAGGTAACTAAGAGAAGAAGGAAAAAGAAAAAGAAAACAGATAAGACACACATTAATCTTTGTCAATCTCAGATGAATCCTTCAGCTTCCTATTAATCTTTTTCAATCTCATTTTTTATGGCTGAATGTATTGTAGCTAAAGGAAAAAAGTCCTATTCTGGGGAAAAACAAACCTCACTAAGCTAAGCATAATATCTGATAGGGAACTGAAAGCAGGAAATTAAGCATGGTGTGTTTTGAGCCCCAACTGCAATATGTGAAAATATACAGTTTTAATATTAACTTGCTATTTTTATTCCCTAAGGGACAAGGGTCCCAATTGGTCCATTGTGCTGGATCCTGTACACACAAGTTTTTCTGCAAGGGTTTATTCAGATAAGCGGTTGGAGCACACAGGTCTTGCTCCCAGAACATACAGGTCAAGCCCCCTTTGGACATTCCTCTCTCTGTGCTGGGAAGGGAGGGACATGCCATGCCTTGCTTTCAGTCAGCTCCTATGAAGGGAGATGAATCTGCCCAAGTGAGTCACTGCTTCAGTTTGAAATCCAAGCATAGGGTTGGGGCTGCAGGAGATGCAGCTCTTGGAAAGGACCCCACTAAGATGGTGATAATTGGGCAGTGCAAACTGGGGCTTTGGGGGAATAGAGGGGAGATTTAGCTTTCTAAAACACTTGGACAGTTTAAAACATGTAACTTTATTCTGCTTTAGGCTTAAAATCTATGAGCACAGGCAATGCCTCCCTAGGCTGAAACTTGGGGTAGGAAGTCCTGTCTTTTGGCATGAAATGTTTCTGTACAGGAACCCAACAGTTTGCACATATGACCACAATCCAGTTTTCCATCCACATTCAAGACAATTTTATAAGACAATTTATAAAGAAAAGAGGAATTTGGATTACAATTAATATGAATTATAAATGCAGAACTGCATCACACAGCGAAGTCTCTCTCACCACCATTAAGGCTGCACGCAGACACTCCAGTTTCTTTTAAAAGGGGTTTGATGTGCATTACAGGGCATAAATTCCGACCTCTAGCCTCAGGAGCATCAATCTAATGCATTGAGATGCTTTCAGTATATTGTGTGTACAACAATGCACATGTCTGTGCATGAGCAGTGATCTTTTCCTTGATCCCCGTGCCTAGATGTCACCCAGAGAGGCAGTGGGGCAGGAGGTGACCTGCTGGTGGCAGGACAGGATGGTACCCATTCAGGTGCCAGAGGATGGCAGCTTTGCCCAATGCAACAGGCAGAGAACAAAGAGTAGTAAGAGGTGCTGCACAGTTGGAGAGAAGGAAAAGACTTTGTTGTCTCAGGTAAGAGATTGCTGGTGAGATGGTGTGAGCTGGAACCATTCACTCAAGACAGCCATGACATCTAAGCTCTCCGTTTAGCTAAATGCGATTTTTTTTAAACAGAGTGTGGATTTAGTCCTGATGAGTAACCAAACCAGCCCCCTTCAGCTCACATGCCTTGCTACAGCACATCCCACTTGGCCTGAACTTGGCCCTGTCCTGCTGCTGGAGATGCTATATCTACTGTATCCAAAATCAGGGAATGGCTTTCCATTTGTGTCCTGGAGGGAGTGCTCTGAGCCAGGGCTCTGGAGCAGGACACCTGGTGTGCTGGGGCTGTGCATTCTGCTACCCAAGGAAACTCCCTGCCACTATCTCTCATGCCCCACAAGCCTGGAACAACAAACAGACAGCCAAACTCTACACTAAGGTCAAACACAAACCTCACCCTGCTCGTATCACGTATTTTCCCTACCCATCATATTTATAATTTATTTTTGCTAAACAATTCCAAGAATCACATCACCCAGAGAAAAGTATATAAGCTAAGCAGGCTTATTTTTGTTGTGCCTTTTTTCAAGCATTTAAAAGCATTGTGGTTTTGTGACAGATGCTCCTTTAATAACCCTATGATGGGCACAGGATGGATGAATGGGGCTTCATTTGAAATCAGATCCTTGGCTGTGATGGCTGAAGCCACGATCACTCATCTATTCACAACTGGTGTCAACTCCTGTTATTTAAGAGGCAGCTGCATCTCTTCACAGGGCCCTGCAGACTGAGGCAGCTCTGCATGCTGGTATTCAGACACCCAGGCTCTCCTCTCTCCTCAGGAGCAGAGTACTTCAAGGTGATGCTAAAAAGTCGAGGTGTAAGGAGGGGATTTTCATTTCCTCTTGGCAGTACCCTGAAGTCCTTTATCACTTCCTCCACCTTAATTTTCTGCATTTTCTGATGACCCAACTCTCTTCTATTGAACATTCCCCATTAATTATTCTTGCCTTTGAGATCCTCCTTTTATGCTGGGAGTGCAGCAAATGAAGAAATTTACTGCCAACTGGCCAAAGGACTCAAGTCCTCAGCAGCACAGTGATGGAGAAGCTTGTTACTGTGATTGTTGCCTTCGACCTGGGATGATTTGCTGGTGAATGGCAGCATCACTTAAACCCTGGGCTATGTGCTGGAATTTCAGGGCAATCTCACTTACACTACAGCATGCCCAGACCATGGCTCTTCCACACAGCAATCCCCTTGGCTGTCTGACAGCAAGTCAGCTCCAGATTTGATGTGAACCTGCATTGAACCTGGCTCTGAGGCTTGGAAAGCCTTTCCTCCCTTCCCTTGTGATGTAGCCTTATGTGTTTGGCTCCACCCGAGTTCTCTGGGGGATCATGGGTTTGCGGAAGCTGGTGCAGCCTGCCAGCCTCTCGAGAGGGCAGGATGATAATGACAGAGAGAGGGGAGAGCCAAGCAGGTTCCATCCCACCTACCCTCTCCTACCTGACAGCATCCAGTTTCTGATCCCAGCTGGGATACCTCCACAGGAACCCCAGCTGGGGGCCCTCTAGCACCTGCTTCCCTCTGCTTAACTGGTGCTGTGACAGAAGAATACTCAGTA
This sequence comes from Entomyzon cyanotis, assembly GCA_024500445.1. Classification (NCBI taxonomy): domain Eukaryota; kingdom Metazoa; phylum Chordata; class Aves; order Passeriformes; family Meliphagidae; genus Entomyzon; species Entomyzon cyanotis. Next base: position 8,200,260 of record JAKEPQ010000743.1, read on the forward strand.
CCCCCAGCACTCAACCTTTTCTGGCTGCAGGTGTGCCAAGCTCTGCAAGTCTAGAGCCTTGATGTCACTCCCACACCAATGCCTCCAGCCTGGCTGCTGGGCACCCCAGCTCCAATATCTGCTTGCCAGCACACCCTTTGCCTTTTCTGTTAACTCCTTTCTTCTTCTCTTTCCTCATCTCTAGTCTTTTCCAGCACTCTGTATGTTTCTCAATGACTTAAATTCTTTCAGCTGCCTGGGTCTGCTTTTCATCTGTTCCTGGGAGTCTCAATGGGGGTCAGCCATCAATTTATGTGAAGTTATAAAACATTTTCAGAGCTGGTTTTGAGGCTGCATTCCAAAACTGTTTACTCCTTTGGCTGCTCTCCCCCAGAGAGAGACTCAGGCTGCAGCAGATATTTTTTCCCCTGGACTTGGCTGCAGCTGAGCTGGACCCTGTTGGAGTGTGCACCCTGTGAAGCTCAGCTGGAAGAGTGTGCCACGGCATAGCTGCCACAAGAACATCCAGCTGTAGGAATGGGAGGATCAGGCAGGCTGCTCTTTGGATGCTGAGCTGATTTTAGCTGCTGCTTGTTCTCCTGGGTTCTTGCTGGAGGCATCTCTGAGTTTTCATCAGATGCTGCTTGGAAGGACTTGCTGGTGTAAGCCTGAGCTGCGGGAGGACAGTGTACCTTAGGGGTGCTACCTCTTGGGGAACAGGGACACCCAAGTGGGGACAAACTGCTACACATGGTGTCGGACGGCAGCACTCCTGGTATGCCCTTTGAGCCGAAAACCTCAAGGCCAAACTGTTGTGGGAGATAATTAGTTGTCACAGCCAACAGGCTCTATGACACATAATCCCCTCAGAAGCTGGCATCTGTTTAACCAGCAGAAATAAGAGCACTTTGGAGGCCGTGGAGCGAGAGCTTGGCTCCCCCTTCCGCGTCATCGGTGTTGGCATCAGAGCTCTTCCATTTCCCAGCTCCAGGGTTTGCACGCTGGAGTGGAAGCGTATTAGAAATGACACATCAGCTCTTACTTGCAGCCTGCCTTGCCCTGGGTTTGCAGGGGTTAAAAAAGCTGAAGGAAGGTTAGAAGGTTTTTGAGTACATCAGTAACCCTCTAGCATTTCTGCTCCTGAGCCCAGTAGCTCCATTACTGCTTATATCTTTTATTTGAAATGCTTTGTTTTGAAGCAGATTGCAGGTTTCTGAGTCACTCAGTTTACCAGGCTCAGGGAGGTGAAGCCCAACTATATTATGCTGCTTAAAGCAAAATGCAGAAGAAATGGCAATTCCCAAATACAGGAAGAGGAGCTCACTGAACAGAGGCTAAGAAAAGCAGGAGCTCTATATAGACTGGTTGATAGTGTATAGCTATACACAGTTGTATTGCCCCTTCACTTGCTGTTTCCAAAAGCATGTGGTGGCAGCACTGTTGATGCCAGAGACACTGCATGGAGCAAAGGAACTTTTGTCCAGGTGTCCTGTGGGAACAGCTCGGCGGCAACAGCCTACGTGCAGTGCGTGGACAGGGACCTCTCTGAGGCTCTGAGCTACCATGGGAACCTTCTCCCTGTGCTGCCTATGCCAAAAGCTCCACTGGCTGCTTTCTTGGATGAAGAAGCACAGCTGAGGCTGCAGGCTGTGGTGAAGGCTGGATACCTGTGGCAAAGCTTACACAGACAGACATTCACATTTGTTGAGCTTAATGGCAATAACCGGGTTAAACATCTGCCGGGCTTTTTCTTGCCTTAAGGATGACACCTTGGCAGTCTTTTTGCATCATCCAGCTATCCCTGTGCACACCCAAAGTGCTCACACTGTGCTGATGCCATGCTCATGTCCTCAGTGCTCAACGAGCTGCACTACAGCAGCAGCAGCCATAGCTGGGTCTTGGTGTGAAGCAGATCTGCAGGGAGTCAAAGCTGGAGCTTCAAGACAGCAAGCCTGGAGAGAGCAGCATCTTCCCAGCGGCTCCTCCATCCCCTCTGTCCTGAGCTCTGGCCATGTCTCCTCTGTGAAGGAAAGGCCATGTGTGCGTGGGATACCCCAGCCTTGATTTGTTGGCTTGAGTCGTATTTGATGAGGAAGCAGATCCCCATTTGTCAACACACGCAGCTGAGTCACTGCTGGGTTATTTTGGACTCTGTGTACTGAGGCACTCAAGGGGCAGCTCCAGCACTGTGTCCTGGCAAATGCTGAGTTTTTAATCAAGGTTGTCACAAGCAGGGTCCATCTCATCTAAATCTAAATGCTTATGTAAAGATGGCTCTACCTGAGCACTCCTTCCTTGTTCATGGATGGAAGGCTACCTGTATCTGATCTTAGCTTCCACCTTATCTGCTTCCTTTCTTTCAATGATGAACACACAATTCAATGTATATTTAGCATTAAAACAATTTAATATTTAGTGACCATAGAGTAAGGGTTCAGAGGATAAGCACTGGGTTTAGGGAGTGTCAGTAGTGGCTCTGCAACAGCAGAGTAAACTCTTGTAGTATCTCCTACCAGAGGGAAAAACCATGTGGGCACTACTGCCTGAAGGTGTGATACAGGCTGGTTTGGCTGCCCAGGACAGCTGGTGCTGCCCAAGTACCCAGAGGTCATGGCATCAGTGTTTTTTTCTGCAGACACTTTGGTTATATCTGTTGTTATATTTGAGGGAAAGGGGAAAAATCAAGCACAGCCCACTGTCAGAATCCAGCACCCATCCAGCACACATAGAGGTGATGTCACAGGTGTCTTAAATAATCATCACTTATGAAAGGCTTGAAATGTTGCCAAGCAGTGGCATGGTGTCCCTTCAAGAATCAATCCTGTCTAAGGGCAGAGATGGTGTAGAGCCCTCCTCTCCCTCTAGCAAAAGCCAGGAGGTGGCACATAGTGTTCCTGAGGCATTTCCAGGTGGGTTATGGTAGGCAGGGAAAAGACCTCAGGGAATAAGTAACTCAGCTAAGGGGGCAAGAACATTGTCTGGTGTTTTCTCAGTCCAGGCTAGAGGAGGAAGGTCTAGGGAATTTGCTCCTGGACTTTGGCTAATGTGTTTAGTGTTTCTGGCTTTGTTCCTCCATCAGCCAGTCCTGCCTCCATGGCAATCACATGAATTACACGGCAGGCTCTGCTGTCTTGCTGCTTCTCCAAATGATAAATCTCATCTCATGTCCAACCAGATGAGATACCAGCATGAAAACTGCCCAACTTCATTGCCCTAACTAGATCCAACCAGTGACATGTCACTTTTGGTGCCTGCTTCTTGCAGACTATTAACAAGAGGAGTGGTGGTCACCAGGCTCAGGGATTACTGGGGTTACTTTCCTAAAAGAACCTTGCTGCATGTCATGGGTTTTCATTACTCTTCCCTGGGGAGTGAGGAGGATGGTCCCTGCTATTAAAGGAAGGTGCCAAATCTTGACAAAAAAGATGATGCATTGAGATGCATTTTTTATTTTCTTGGCCCTGCAGTGAAGCAAGGCTGTACAGGGCTTGTACATCAAGATCAGCTTGACAAGTTGGTATTAATACTAATGATAGGCAGGAGGAATGAATAAAAGCAGGTTGGAGTTTAGCTGTCCTAGTTAGACTTGCAGTTTTCCAAGCCATAACTGGATCCAGAATAATTTTTAGAATCACATGTGGATGAGCAGAGTCACTAAATAGCAGCTGTGTAACAAAGGTAGTTGAGGACATGAGGGGGTCTCCAGGTGTAAGTGCTTGCTGGCTTTGCTCACAGGCGGCAGTTTGGTCAGCTCTGGCCATGTGTCCTTACTGCTGGAATTAAAGGTCACTGTGTTATAGTTTGACTTTGTGACCAGAGAGCTGTGAGGTGGGTTTTGGAGGAAAAGCAAGATCAACTCACCCAGAAAGGATTTTGGAGGTGTGCTGGGAAAGGAGATGTGGGCTCATCTTTCCGCACTGAAGCTTGAAAATTGGATGGGATGTAAGAGGGCATAATAAAGATTTTTTTTTTTTTTACATATCCGAGCCCTTACAAAAGAGAAAAACAGTGTGTCTGGGTCAGATCAATGACTCACCTAGCTTAGCAACTGTCCAAGAGCAGATGTTAAGAAAAAAGTACGAACACAGGGCAAGTATGCAGTATTCAGCTTTCCCAGCCTCCAGTACTTCATATGGATAACAGAGTTTCAAAGAGAAGTGTGATATCTTTATATTTATTACCCCTCAATGATTTTTCTTCCAGAAATTTGTCTAGGCACTTTTTGCAGCAATTTAAACTTCTAACAACCACATCTGCAGCAAGGAATTTCCAAGCTCAGCTACCCTGTCTGTGAAAAAACCGCCTCTTTCTGGTTTTTAAACTGCCGTGTCAGAATTTAACTTTGTTAATTTTTGAATGTGAACAGCTGTCCTCTCTCTCCCCTCCCTATCCCCCCACTTGTTTCTCTGTAGACATCTCTGAAACCTCTGCAACATCTGCTGTGGAGCATCTTTACTCTGCTACCAAGACATTACTGCATGGAAGCACTTTGGAGCCTTTCGTCACATAGGAAGGGGTTTTCCTCATCTCCCAAATTCTATCAGAGATGGAGGAAGGAAGGAGCCATAGCTGCCTTGTTCTACAAGTGACCATCTGTTTTATGGTCACTGAATCCAATGCTACTTGGAGAACCAGGCAGCGTAATGACAGACCCTTGGGGCTGCAAATGGGGCAGATTTGGTGACCACAGCTCACCAGCAATGCTGTGATCCCTTCAAGCAGTGTCCTCATCTGGGCAATGCCACTGTTTTATATAAAGTCTGTGATTTAAATCGTTGTTTGGCGCAGAGCTGCTGACCAGAAGGCACCCTTGCCTTTGTTTTATAAGCAAAGGATTTTGACAGGGGCTGGCTGTGTCTTTGCAGTGGCTCTGCGTAAGCCCGGGATGACGCATGGCTCAGGCTGTGCAAGGTCTCCTCTCCTGGTGGCCCTGCACACAGGTGTCCTCTGCACAGCAGGGCAGCCACTGATCGAACCTCAGCTGAAGCACAGGGAGGCTCAGCGCTCCAGCCTTGCTCCTGCTTTATGTAAGCTTCTGCTTCCTTCTGATGCCCAGCTCTGAAGGGCAGTAGCTGAGCTGGAAAAGGGATGAGGAATGGTGGGACTTAGAACCCTGGAAGTGAGCAGGATCTGTGCCTAAACCTTTATGCAACAGAGTCAGTGGGTTTGATGCTTTTTTTCTTTGCTCCAGGACTGCTGTTATAAGCCTGCTGACAGTGGAGCTGATGGTTTTCTGTACTGTAAAAAGCAGAAAGAAAGGAAAGAAAAGGAGGGGCTAAAAATAAGCCCCGGGGAGTTCGGGATAATGAAGGGCTTGTTCTGGGAAGGAATCCTGCTCAGAGCATGCAGGGCCCATGCTGCAGCAGGGCCCTTGGTGCATTCACAAGCATGTGCTGAGCCCAAACAGGGGGGACACATCAACTAACCCTGTCTGCTGCATGCACAGCCCCTGGTGAGCACACCAGCACAGGCAAAACGGATCACTCGCCCCAGTGCTCCTCACACTGCACAGCAGACATTCAATTTGGCCCCAAGGCCAAACGAGCTAATTACTCAGAATTACTCCAGCCCTGGAAAGCAGACAGCTGGGACCACAGATGAAACCAGTCCCACAGACTTTAACCTTTTGATCAGCCGCTGGCCACAGATATTCATCAGGGTGTGCACAAAGGCCTGGGACATTTATTTACACACTTGTTGGTGAAGTAGCATTAATACTTTCATTTCTAAGCTGGAAGAAAAGAATTAGATATAGCTGCAGTGTTTTGTAGTGCTCAGTGTCTGTCTGCAGCAGGGATAGCATTGGTGAGGGATTTAGATCTAATGCTGCTAAGGAAAGCATCACTTAATGAGGTCTGTGTTCTCATATCCAGTAGCTGGAGGATGCCCATGGCTGGATGATGGCACAATTATGAGGAGTGGTGTAGGTCTGTCGGGAGAAGACTTCAATCAGGGGCCTCACTTATCCACTCACCCTGCTGAGGAAGATGCGTTGCTGGTGATGGAGTGGGAATCATATCTCTGGATCTTCTCATCTGTCCATTTTCCTGATCTACTAGCAAGCTGTGCGGATTTCTGTTTTCAAATGTTATTTAAGCATCCCTGCCACAAACCGTGGGTACCAAAATTAGCCAGTGCTCTGCCATGGACAGATGTGACTCATAGGTAGCAAAAGCAAAACCTGGAAATTTCACCCTTGGCTGCATACTAAAAATATCTTAGTTATCCCAGACAAAGGTGGATCTCTTGGGCGTGTAAAATCTGTGCTACGCAAATGGACTTTCTGGTCCTTCTCAGCAGCTGTCAGGCTGAGGCTCCTTTGTGAACAGCTCTGCTTGTGGCATTGCAGCATTTTGGTTTCAGTACAGGCCGGATCCTCCAGAAGCAGAGACACATAAGGGAAAATTCATGGAGTTTCTCATCCCTTTAGAAAATGTTCAACCGAATCATTGTCAGGAGAAGATTTATTTATCTATATCGAAATAGTTCGATTGTTCTCACCAGGAAAGGCTGTCACCTGCTGGTCCCCCATTTTTTCTTTCTCCCTCTTCTATTGGCATAATCAACCTCAGATGTCTGTTACCAGAGTCTCCTGTCACCACATACCCACCCCTGGGGTTAGGCCACTGCAGACAGTGGTTTGAGTTGCTCCTAGGTCTCTGCAGGAGCGGGCTGATCCCTGTGCTCAGCTCAAGATGCATCAGGGACACTTGCATGACAGAATTGGTTTGGGATACTCTGTATGGGACAGCCCAGCCACAAAGCTGGTGTGGCTTTGTGGGAGATGAGCTGAGGACACAGCCTCAGAGGCATGTCCCTCCACGAGGGCTGGGGACAGCTGTTTGCACTTGAGCTTGTGCAGACTTTCCCCTGAGCCCTGGGCACACATCCCTGCCAGAAGCAGCCTCTGCTGCCTGCCCATGGACCTGTCAGTGACCACATCTCTTGGGAGCAAGCCATGGGCCAAGGTGCTGCAGTAAGCCAGGTGGGCAGACCAGGACTTGCTCCCTGCTTGTGGGAGAAGTTTGAATTGACCCAGGAGAACTTCACTTCCGGTGGGAGGATGGAGCTGGGCCAGAGAAACATTAGGTATGGAAAACATCAGGAGTTCTTCCAGACAACGTGGGCTTTATTGCCAATAAGTGCGTTTGGTGTGCTTCCTCTTGGCTGCAGGAGGGGAGGAGAGCACCTTGAGCAGATGGCTGGTTAGCAAAGCATCGCCCCTGCTCCCTGCTGCTGGAGCACCTCAGCCCTTGCTGAGCAGGACTGATGTGTCCTCCCAGCCTCCCACTGGAGCAGGGAAATACTATCAATCACACTTGCTTTAGGAGGAATAGAATTATTAAGGGGATAGATGATTTTCCTGAGGACACAATGGGAAGTCTGTGGTGGCACTTGGAAATCACTTTGGGTTCCCTAAAATGCAGTCAGAAGCTTTGACCACAAGACCTTTTTGCACTGAGTTTTATAACCTTCAAGCAATATTCTTTCATGTTTTTAATAGAGATTTTGCCCACTTAGGGGCAGGTACTGCAGGGCTGGTAGAAACTGAACATATTATATTAAGGTGTACTATAAGAAAGAAATATATTCCCTACATCAAGACCAGCTGATAAAATGGTGTTACAATTGATGACTAAAATCACAAGTTAATCCAAGAATTTGAATAGAGATAAATAAGTGCTTTCTTCTTCTTCTTCTTCTTTTTTTTGTGAACAAACAAGGCTGAAAATGGATGTTGTCATGTACCTTTCTGTTCCATCCAATGTAATTTCATGCATTCCCGTGTGGATTTTGATGAGTTCTGCAGATCAATGACACAGCACTTAAACACAAGCTAAGCAGTAATTACAGATGCATGCAAGATTTATTCATCTGGTGGCACTGCACCAGCTGATGGAAGGATCAGCCGTATCCAATCAATGTTTGAAGCTTCTTAAAATACAGAGGTTTTTTGGCTCCTACTGCAAAGTGAAAATAGAAATAACCTGAATCCCAGGAATGCCTCTTTAGGTCCATACAGGGAAGGCTGCAGGATGGATCTGGGTCATATCTGCACTCTTGCTTGTCCCTTGCCTCTGCATCCCCATAAATATTTTTCTTGTGGGGTCTTCTTCACATGCTCACTACACAACCCACTTCTCTCTAGGGCTGAGGACTGGATTGATGAGATTTGAGGCGTAAGTAAGGAAAAAGAAGAAGCACTGAAGTGAAAAGGGCCATGGAGCAGGCATGTCCCGTGTGCCCAGGCCTGGCATGCACAGGACAATGCAGCATGATGTGTCACACTGTGGTAGAAGGGAGCAGCTGGGGGACTGCAGCCCAAACCACACAGGTGCGTAATGTGGCACTGTTGTTATGGGAACACGTGGCAGAGGAGGCAAGGGAGCATGTGTAAAGAAAGAAACTGGATTTTGTCCAATTTTTCTTCAGGCTTTCCCTGTTGACGTGAGTTGCACGTTCATATAGGAGCTCTCCCTTCCATGGAGCAAAGCTGCTTGCTCCCCACTGTCACCACAGGATGCCCTGACAAGCCAGGGAGTCCCACACTGTGAAGCTCTTTGCTGGGACTTCAGAGAGGGTGCTAATCCTACACCTTGCACTGCCAGTCCTGCATGCATGGATTGAGACTGTGCATCAGGAGATGCAGCTCTTTATCATGTGTGGGAAAGAGGCTCTTCCAACCCCTAGTGTGGTCCCCTGGGCAGGGTACAGGTAGTTGAGCTCGTGGGCAGAAAAATGTAGCCTTTTTTCCTAAATTTGTAACTTCTGTATTTGTGTCATTTCTTTGTTTATGCATTTTTGTTCAACAAGAAGGTCCTCTGGGGATTTCTTCATGTGAAGTTGCTGCTTTAACATTAGTTTAATTTGAGCAAAGGTTTTTGCCTGGACTCCCATTATTAATCCTTAGCTCTCAGCATCTGCTAACTAGCATCAGCCACCTTTCTCTCTTTCTCCTATTCCTGCCCATGGCAGATGTGGCCTCACTGCTCAGCACACTGGTGCAGTATTTCTCATGTTGGGGACTGCAAGACTGTGGATCTGTTTAACTGCAAATGTTTAAACTGACATTAATGATGCTCAGTAGGATGTACTGGTTGGTGTTCTCCTGAAGGAGGATTTGGAAATGGTTCTTATGCTATCACCAAACCTTACACACCAACAGCAATACTGAGGGATTGGGAAATATACCACTAAAAGTGCTGTAAAAGCCTCAGAGTAACAGTGACTGCTCACATGGTGTTTTATGGTCCAGGCATGCAATTTTAGAGCACTCAATTTCTTTTCAGTGCTGGTGTTCCCAGCAAACCTGCTGCTCAGCACTGGGGGGACAATGTAGCCCAGGAAGGGAGGGGTTACAAGGACACAAAGTGCATTGCAAATCCCCAGCAAAAGACTTGGACTAACCATCAAAACCAGAGCTGACACTTCCTTGGCATGAATCCATGGTGTGGTTTGTGCCTGGTTTCCCTCTCCCCTGTATCTCTTCCTTCTCCTCCCAGCAGCATGGAGAAGGTGCTGCCTAAAATCTAAGCTCAGAAACATTTCTCCTCTTTTTTCCCCAATAAATTTAGCCTCAAGAGAGTCTCAGGGTGCCCAGAGACCTTTGAGGAGGTCCCTTCTCCACACACTCAAGCATTCAAATGCATTCAAATGCATGGAGGTGGGGAAGGTTGCAAGCATGAGGATTTTGGCACAAGGATGGGTGTTTGCTCTGCTGTTCTCCAGCCTCCTTCTGCTGTCATGAGCAAACTAAGCCTGTGCCCACAAAGCAGAGTGAGCAGGTGCCTGTCCCCAACAGCCCCTGCAGAAATACCCTGAGAACTTGAGCTGGCAGGGGGACAGGAAGGTGGGGGGGGGTTTAAAGGGTTTTCTGAGGGGATTGACAATATAGGAGTTTTGGGTTTGGATCTGTGAGACATGTCAGTGATCTGAAGGCAAGGAACATATAGGGGGAAGATTAAATAATAGTTCATAGACAGTCTCATAGTTCATATATGCTCAGTAGTTCATAGACATTACAGTTTGACTGTAATAGTGTAAAAGGTGTGGATGAATGGAGTGATACAGACCTAGCACTAGCTGGTCCCAACTAGTGTGTTGCATGGGCAAAAAGGAAAAAATATAGGACAAGGTCAAAAACCTGTCTGCAGTGTACAGGAGCCCTGTGCTGATGGGGCTCATGCCCAGCCTGTATGGTAGAGCAGCACATGAGCAGTGCTGTGGCAGCATGGCATTTGTCTGCCTTCGGTTCCACTGCCCAAATCAATGATCGTCTTATCTGTGTGTGCTCTGGGGAAAAACAGGCACAAGCAAACCCCTTGTTGGGTTTCCAAGAGACGGAGGAGGCAGGAAGGCCACCCCTGGCACTGACCCAGCCCTGGAGTGCTGATCTCCACAGGGCTGTACTGAAACCCCAAGGAAAAGCACAGCCCCCTGCCACCCACACTGCTTGTGCCCAAATGCTGCCAGGTCTCGCCTGAGACACTCCCTTTACACACCACACACATGGCACTGGCCGTGCCCAAACATCTGCCCAGGCTGCTGAGCCCTGGAGAAAGGACCCCGTATTTCCCCTCTTCCCACCTAAAATGCAGGTTGATGGCTGGGGGTTGAATGTTGGCTCAGCGCATGGATAAGCAAGACACAAAGTGCTGTTTGCTTCAGGGCTAATTAGAGCTATCGTATCAATTAGTCTGTGAAATAATCAGTGCTCTGAGCTCCACAGGGCGAATCCCAGAACCATCTTGGCCAGGTGCTGCTCCTGTGGGGCTCCCCCAGCCCCCTCTGCCATGCTCTGCCTGCCCAACCCCACCAGCTCCTGCCTTGCTCTGCTGCTGCCTCCGCTGCTCTCGCCACTGTGGACGTCAGCAACCCATAAACAGCAGTGTGTTATTGTCCCCACCGGGGAACCGAGACAAGGAGCTTCAGCCTGCTGCCCAACAGGCTCCAAGGGCTCCCATGGGGCCTGGGGAGCTCTGCCTTCCTAACAGAGGCTGTGCCACCCTCCCTTCATGGGCACAGATCTGGTGCTTCAAACCCATCATTGCTGAGTCCTGTGATCTTGTGATTTTACGGCGTGTCACAACGTTTGCTACATGCTTTTTTTCCCTTCATTTTTGTTCTCTCAAGCCCCTCAAGGCTGAAAATTATATGGGCTATTTGCTTAAGGAAATAAAAAAAGGGCTTTCCAGCTCTCCTGTTCACAGACAAAAGGCTTTAAAGTACAAGCCAGAGGGTTTAGGAAGAAGCAGATAAAAGCAATTTTCCAATGGTTGTCTTAATATATTCTGAAAAACGAGGAGTTTTAGCTAAGCTTGTGATTGGTTTTGGATTTAACTCCTAACCTTAAAGTTGGATTTTGGATACAACTCCTAACCTGAGCATGGGGATGCTGCATTATTCTAGAGGGAAGGGAGCATGTGTGTGCACTGTCTGGTCCCCAAAAGGGCGTGGGGGGAATGTGTGCAGCAGCTGCACACCTCCAGCAGTCACTCAAAAGCTTCTGGAGCTCTCCTGCACTGTGGGATCTGATGAATTGCACCACTCTGGCATAGAGCAGGGGCAGGATGGAGAATAGGATGATCCACGGAGGAATTGCCCCTCCTGCAGTCAGGGAAGGGGAGCTGAGAAGCCCAGACCAGAGAAAGGCTGGTGGCCATGAAACTGTGAAGGAGGGAGCCAGGAAGATAACTGCATTCTGAGCACAGAGCTGATCTGTCCTGCTTGGCAGGGCTTGTCCTGGGCTGGAGTGGCTCCTCCTGCCAGGCTGGTGCAGGCATCTCTGCCCCAGAGCACACAGTATGCTCCTACATGCTCCCTGGACGGCAGCAAGTCTCTTTTCAACTCTTCCCTCCAAACTGGGATGATTTGTGGGATAGGACTTGAGGAGGAGGGGCACAGGCGGCTGTGCAGCATCTTCCCATCACACTGCACTGCTGCTGCCTGCAGACCCGTGTGGAAGACAGCTTGCTCCATCCTGGAGCCTGGCTAAAGAGAAATTCCTGCATTCCTGCCGTTCCTTGCCATTTAAGGATTTCAAACAGATCCATCAGGAAACCACACGCCACCGCCATGCTCACCTCTCAGCATCACAGATGGTGCCAGACCTGACGGCAGCCCTGTGAGGAGCCTCGGCACGGTGGTCTCCTGACAGACTTTCCTGCAGACACGCTGCAGAATCAGGAGGCTGCGAGCAGCCGGATGGTCCCCACGTGGTCACATGTGCTGCTGGGAGACAGGGCTCAGAGCCCCTGTGCACAGAGCTGGGTGCTGAGTAGCTGGCATCAAGCAGGAATCACACACATGGAGGGGTACATGCCTTGCTAGAGCTACCCAATTCCCTAAGGAGCTTCTAGGCATAACAGGATGCTCTGAGAGCCTCCCTGGTGCAGCTCTCAGGAGATACCCCATCTCCTGCCCTCACCCTGTGTCAGTGATGCTGTTTGTCTTGCAGGGCAGGCTGTGATAGTGGAGCTGGGGGTGCACGGAATGTCAGACCTCAGGGTGCAGAAAGGGAGAAGGAAGCTTGGATTCCTTGGCTTTGCAGGGGAGAAGGAGCAGGGGCTGCAGGTTCCCAGGAGAGTCTGGACTCCCTGGCTGCAAAGCTGCATCTCAGCACTGCCATGCCCCAGTGTGAGAAGGAGGTTGGGGTGAGAGGTGGGGGACACAGTGAGGGGCTCACTGCAGGGTATAAGTGCTGCCTGTGGAAGGGCAGAGCTGGTGGGGGAAGGGGGCTGCAGTCAGCAATAGGGGCAGCAGTGAAAAAACAAACTTAACGGAACAAAAAAAAACCAACCCCAACCCTTGGTGGCAGCCTGCCAGCTCCAGCTGGTTTCATAAGGACATTTCAGCCTAAAAATACACAAATACTCAGCCAAAAAAAGTCAAATCTTTCTGCGCCGAATCTGTCACCCACAGCCCTTCACAAGGCAGGAAGAAATTCCTGTTGGGTCTGTCAGTCGGAGATGAGAACAGATTATCCTGGGTTCAGGACTGCGGTTCAGCAGGTTTCCTTGGGGAGATGCCCTGTGCTGTGTTTATAGAAGGTGCTGGCTGCTCCTCATCACTAAGCAAAATGTGAAAGGAGAAGAAATTGTTTCCAAGTTCTTGGGGTGTCTTCTCCTCCAGGCAGTGTGAATTACCTCAGCTTCAACCCTTTTGGGTGTGAGCTTTGCCAAAATGGGGACAGCCCTGATATGATGAGCCCATTTAATTGTGTCTCATTAAATACCAATTTATTTAGTCAAGATGTCAAGATTTTACTAATCCCAGGCCAAAGACAACACCGGTACGATGCAACACAATGAAAAATGGCAAGGAGGAGGCAGGTACTGCTATGCCTTTGTCCTCAAGGGACGAACTACCTATGTAGCTCCTCTGCTCCTCCTTGCAGGGCAGTCTGCATCTCCTAGGTCTCTTCAGAGCTGAACCCCAAGAGCCAGTGGGTCTGGTGGAGCTCTCCCTCTGCCCTGAGGTCTGAGAGGGGCCAAGTGGGATGGGCACTATAACGAGTTCCAATGCCTTCCAGACCTCTGCTTGTGAGTTTTCTGTCAAAGAAGCTCAATCCTCATGCTCTCCTGTCAGTGTTTGGTGGAATAGATACTGTGATGTGGTCTCCACTCTGTTTTGGGCCAACATAGGCAGGCCCTGGAGAGTTTGTACCCAGTGTTGGTGAAATTGGGTGTTCCAGGTAGATGAAGTCTGAGGGGGAGATACTGGAAAACATCTAGCTGGTTTACAAAACAATGTCTTTCGTATTGTGCTCTTCTTCCACCTCACACTCAGCCCTAGGTGAAGCCATATAACAACAGCAATTCCTTCATTTAGGAGGATAATAATAAAGCCTAAGACCTCTACCAAGCCCAAGCCCTGCTAGACTATAACAGGCTTCATAGATGCCCAAGTCTCCCTCACCTCACACTGACAAGAAACAGCCCCACTCCAGAGCCAGCACCAGAGCTGCTCCTCCCTGGAAATAGATTTGCATCTCATTTGTGGGAATGGAGCAAGGCTGGTGATTCCAGTCAACCATCTCTGGCCTTCATGGACTGTTTTGTTTTGCTTGTCATAGGGGGAACTTGATTATTCAGAGCTGGTGGGCATATTTACTGACTGGGGTAAATTAAACCATAAATTCAGACAAATGTACCTACCTCTACACTTGTGATGCATTTTTCCTTTCTGCTTTATTGGGCTCCAAGACACAAAGGTGGATTGTTCAATAAACAGCGCAATGCAAGTCATCCCAATTAATTGGATTGTTCCATTTATGCTGCTACTGCCTCCAATTAAATGCAAGGGAGTGCAAGTGACAGGCGCGAGTAAGATGGGTGTGCAGAAAACCATATTCTAATGCAAAAGCTCTGATGAGAAAATGGAATCTACACACCTGATGGGAATATTAATGCAAAACCTTGACCTATAATTTTTCTTTCTTCAGTCTGAGTGTGCCAGAAACAATTGCAGCTCATTAAAATGGATCATGTCCTGACAGTCGTGCATAATGCCCAAGTCCCACAAGTCCCATGGTCTAAATGTTTGCCTTACTGGTGAAGCCAGCAAGGTAAATGTTTAGACCATGGGACTTGTGGGATGTGGACATTATCATAGAGCTGCATAGTCCTGCATGACTAGAAACAGGAAGCTGCAGCAAACCTCAAAGACCCTTTCTCTCTTTTAAATGCAGTGTTATGAGAGAAAGAGCCAAGGGAAAAAGACAAACCCAAGAGTGCCAGTGTGGCTTGGACCTCTGGACTTCAGATGGCCCAGCCCCCTGTTCAAAGCAGGACAAACTTCAAAGTTAAATTCCATCTGAAAGTTAGCTCAGGTGGCTCAGTGTTGAGCACTTCCAAAGATGGAGATTTTACAGCCTCTCTGGGCAGTCTGTTCCAATGCTGCCTTGTCAGGGCTCAATCTGGAAGCCATTCACCACATCACAACAACATCTGGCTCTACTTTCTGAACTGCTTTTTTGATGCAAAGTGTGTGTTGGCACGTGGGATGCAGTAAGTATCAGTAGGGAAGGTGATAGCATCATGCAAAGACAATTCTTTTGAAAGGCAAATAGATCAGAAAACAGTCCCACACAAGATGGGGTGTGAAGGAAGGCACTGCAGTGTTTTATTGTGAGTCTGGTGCCATTTTTCTCTAAGGCACTGCCAGATCAGTTCTTGAAGATGGAATAACCAAAATGTTGTCCAGTTTGGGCTTGGTATTTGGCACAGGCTTGAGATGTCAGTGCTGTGGTTAGCTGTGGTAGAACAACAAACACAATTGCATCTCTCTTTCTCCACTGAGCAGTGAGGTCTGCATCCCTCTTCAGAGGCCTCTCTCCCTCCCTTGGCTCCTGATGGAGGGAGCCAAAGGCAACAAACTTCCTAGCCCTGACACCTCTGATATGTGTGAAGATGGATGGGTTGAATGCAGGCCTAAAATATTTTACATTTTCACAGTAGTTTCACAGCCCTGGCATTATCAACTGATCTTTCAAAGTACTTGGACGCAGGAGAAGAACTTGAGATGGATTCTAGCTTTTTTGTGTCTGTGTACTTGCAAACTGTCTCTGCCTACACATCTTGCAGGGCCCGTTCCTGTTTGGAGATGCACACGGAAAATCAGTGCTCGTGTGGATGCTCCGTCTGCTCCATTTCCCCTGAAGTTTGGAGGCTGCTCAAAGCAGGTCCCCATTCCTGGGTGGTTAAGGTCAGACTTGCCCTATGTGCTGCACTCCACTGACCAGCCTAGTTAGGAACTCGAGGCTAGGAAACACAAGACAATTTTAAAATCTGAACAAAAGTAGGAGATTAAGGAAACCAGCTGGAAACCTCTATTTTGCTGATTTTGAAAGCAAAATGTGGGTCACAGATGTGCTTCCACAGACAGAAACTGGCTGGAGAAGAAAAAGACATTCAGCAATGCCCAGACTCTTTGATGATCAGAGGTAGATTTAGCTCCTAGGCATAGAGAGAAGAAAGGAAGAGGAGACAAAGTAGGAATAAAAACATAATCAAGATACTAGGAATGTGGAACGCAACCCACCCGTAAATTTGCCTTAGGGAACTACGAAAAAATGCAGTAACAAAAAAGGATGAAACCAATTGCTACATCTTACTGTCTTCCCTCATCTTGCCTTCCTTATGGTTTTACTTTTTGCAGTCCAAGACACAGGGGGTCCATTACAGAACCTTTCCTCTCCCTTGATCACGTATTTTCTTTGCAAAAGTGCTATTTTCTACTGCTCCTTTGCAGTAGCTACGAAATCCTTGCTAAGGACAGGCCAACTTTAGAGCCTAAAAGTAACAAAGCTTTGCAGGAAGTCCGTACCGTTTGCATGTATCAGAGCCTAGAAAGCAGTATGTTCTCACCCATCTTTGATAGGAGGGAAGAGCTACTACTCACTTCTTGTTTAGCCTAACACAAAAGATAATACTTATTTCCAGTGAAATTGATGACAGACTAGTAAAAGCCACACTGCTGACCTTTGCAGGCTGTTGATTAGCCTGTGACTTGGTCTCCCAGGGGATGCAACAGAAGGCCTGTTGTTGCAGCCATTTAGAACAACTCGAGGTAAAGCACTGGAAGAGCAATTAAGGACAACAGCAGCACTGACTCAGAGAAGCCCAGGTGGTGGTTCCTTAGAAATAGCCAAGCAGTGGGGGGAGGTTCTGAAAAGCACTCAGGGCATTTGGCAGGCTGTTTCTGGGGTGAAGGGAAGTGCCAGGAGCACTCCTGAAGGTCTCACCTGTGCTGGCCACAACATGACCTGGTGGCTTGGTGCCTTCAGGCTTTGTGGCATGTGCTGAGCAGCCATGGAGCACAATCTCCAACTCCTGCAGGAAACCTCCCTCCTGCCAGCAAAACACCAGTCCCCACAGCTGAACCCTAAGAGAAGCCTGAAATGAAATGCTAGTCCAGCTCACTGCCTGTCACTGTTTTTCAGACTTTGGGGAACTTAGAATTCAGTTCTTGTCTGGAAATTATTTTTCTCAGCCCTAATGAAAACACATTTTGTAGTTGTTAGTGTTTTAAATTAAATATCAGTGTCAATAAAGATAAGCCTTTTCCCAGGGTGAGAAAAAAATATAAAATTGTCTCAAATCTTTCACTCATGCAAAAGTAAACAACCCCAAAGCATTGAAAGATTAAATAAAATATATGCTTCTTTTCACTGGCAGTTCACTGGGCATGAATAAGTGCCAACTGAGCTCTCACTTGCACCATCTCTTGTGATGGCACCAGGGCCTAGAGGTGCAGCAGGATGTGTTACAGTGCCCTGCCCTATGACAGCATCTCTGCTCCTGTTGATGGAACCACCAGAGGCTCCTAAACACCAGCAGGGCTGTAAATAAGAAGGACTTTGTTATCTTCAGCTTCCCCATCCAACCTAGCCCAGAGAAAAAGGTGTCCAGCCACAGCAGGACTCACAGTGCAGCTAAGGAGAGAGGCAGCACAGCACTTGCCTGGCAAGGAGGGTCATCCATCCTCATCCGGATGCAAGAGATTTTGTCAGAGACACTGGAATTCATTTGGCTGGGCTGCAACCCCACACTGAAATTGCTGTGAATACTACAACACAGAGCCTCTTCAGCTGATGTCTAGAAACTGCTTGTGGTTTCAGAGCTCTTGCTGATGAATTGCCCAGCAGCTGGTCATATTGGGAGGGCTCTGCTTATTATTTTCAATGGCAATCTTGCATGGAAGGAAAATCAAAACACTTTCCTCAAGGTAATTGGCTCTAAAACAATTGAAGAATTTTCCACAAGGTTGTAATGCAATTAGGACAGGCATTTTAGATAATTTATATCTCTAAAGGTATGTTTATGCCATCATAACCTTCTTTTGTGGGGAAAAAAAAAAAAGAAAAAAGCAGGAAAGAGAAAGCTGATTTTGCTGTTAGAGGCAATGAAATATAGATTAAACATGGACATCCACCTAGTACTGATTAAAAGGCAGCAGAATGCCAGGATCATCTCTGAGGTGTGATCATGGGTGGGTAGGATGCTGTGTCACCAACCACACATCTGCAGGTTTCCCATTCAGGTTTCCATCAATGCCAAGTGATGGGTCATCACTTGCCTTCTGCTGCAGCACTTCAAGGGCTGCACTCCCCAGCTGCTCTGCCAGCTTGGATGGGAGCAGCTGGTGCAGCTGGGAGCACCAGGCCCACCTCACAGAACAAAACCAGCAGCCACGCCAGTGCCTGGGCTGGTGTTCTGATAGATATCCAGGAACACCCTAAGCAGAGATGCCAAACAATCTGAACATGCAATAACAGCTCCAGAAATGCATGAAACAGCTGGGGAATTTGTTGATATGGGATACTGTGAAAGCCAAAAGCATGGACATAGCATTGCCCTGACACCACTGGGAAGCCTCTATTTCCCTGACTACCTAAAGATCCAAGGGTATAATTGGGGAAACAATGCTCTGTGCCTGCCTGTTCCTCATGTTTACACTTAACCACCTTTGGCTGACTCTTGCCCAAGACACAGTCCAGGGCCAGGAGACATTTTGCTTGACTGCAACAGATACTGAGATTGAAGTTACGGGACGAAAACCTTTAGCCTCCTGGCCTGGGTAGAAGCAAATGAGTTGGATCAATTATCATTACAAATGGGTCTGAACTGAAACTGGGGAGACATTCAACATCTCTTCAGAGTCACAGCAGTCATTTATGTGTAGATGTCCTCTCCTCATGACAGTATGAACCAAAGCCATGGATTCAGACTATCACCATTGAATGACATCTGGATGTGGTCCCTAATGGTAGAGATGCCACCAACTGTATTACAAGAGTAACACAATGCCCCTGGAAAAGCAGAGATGTCCCTTACCCTGGGATGTAGCCCTGCTGACCTATCAGCACACCGTACAGCTACCAGAGAAGCAAACCCAAGAGATGTACTTCTGTACAAAAAGCAGGTGACCACACCCTTCTGTTCTCAATCAGACAAAGAAGCCATCAGCCTTGCCCAGAGGTTGATCTGCCTATATCCACTAGGCAGAAAACCTACCTTGAGCCATTTGGGAGCAATCTGGGAACCTGGCCTTGGGGTCACAGACCTGACCCCAGCCTGGCCAAGAGGGGACATGAATGTCCTGCCTGATCCTTTGTGTCTTGCAGAGGCCTGTGACACAACACACACCCCAGACTGTAAGCAGAGACTTGCTCAGTTCCACTGCTATGAGGTCGCTCACTTCAGTTAAAACTTTAGCAAAACCAAATGCAGCTTCTTAACATGAAAGATTATGGACAGGGATACTCACTATTGGGCTGAGTCATTAAGTTGATATTCCCGGGACCGGTTGAAGCATTCTTGGATCCCAGAGTCTGCCCAGAGCCTCATCATAGCTGACAGCAGCTCTGGAGAGAAGGGCTCTGTGTCCTCCATCCGACTTACAACATCGCAGACCATCTTGGCATCAGCCTGCAGAGGAGAGAAATGAGAGGTCACATAGATGCTCAAGGCAGAATTTGGAGCCAGAGATTTCAGAAGCAGTTCAGCAAACCATCAGGAGTAAAGAGGCTGTGTTTTTCAGGATGGGGCTTAAGCATCCACACTGTGTGATCCAGAAAGGCAAAAGCAGGATGGAGAAAGGAAATCACAAGGAAAAAAGTTGTTTGTGCAATCCATCTCACATCAACAAGTATTCTATTCAGCAGACAAAGCAATCTGCACTGCACATGTGTGGAGTTTCATAGGAACAGAAAAAAATCCATACATGTACAAGGATATTTAAAATCGTTAGCAACAACGCCTGCTTTAGCCAAGCATGGGACCTTGCTGAAGTGGGAGCTTTGTATCAGAAAGAACAGCAGAAAGACTCCAGAAACAATTTTTTCCAGATGCTGGTTTATTGCTTTTCCTGAATTCTTGTTCTGTGCTATGAGCCCCTGCTATGATGGCTAATTCATGTTAATGCAGACCACCTTGGCTGGCTGTGGTGCTCTGTGACTCAGAGGGAGAGGAATCTCCCATGGTTATGGAGCGTGGCGGTGAGGGCAGGGCCAGCTGGCCATTTTCAGATGGAATCTCTTTTGGTGAGAAAAATGAGATTCACTGGGACAGCAACTTTTCCTGGAGGATAGTGCTCTGGCACAGCTTGGGTCCGGAAGATGTCTCAGATTTAGGATGGGAATGTCTAGACAGCCTTGGAATAGCTGAGATCAGCCCTACTGTCTGATGCTTCACTAGTTTGTGAAGCAGGACACTCAAATTCATGACCCCCTCTGCTTGCTTTGCAAGAAGTGGATGTCCCACACCACCCACGGACTCCTGAAACCCTTGGGATGCTGGCTAATCTGCAGAGTTTTTCTTTCATTGCTCTGAAAATGTCTCATATTTCTATGAGCTGAAACAAACCCAATTATTATTGCTATAATTAACTGGAAAAGAGGAGCTCTTGTTCTTCAGGTGTGTGCAGCAAACTTGTGAAGACAATCTCCTTGTTTTACTACCTTGTCCCTTGTCTGCCAGACAGAACCCATTCTTGGCCAAATGCAGATGGAAGTCTTTGCCTTCCAGGGCATTTGATCTAAACCAGCAAGTGCAGACCAGAAACACAAATCTCAAGAGGGGAGTGTAGGCTCTGCCCATGCTTTCCTGGGTACAATTAGAAGTGCCATCAGTGAGGAGCACCACAATAACCTAATTATATGGATGGGAATGACAAGTGTGTGACAGGGTCTGCATGGTCAGGATCAAAACTCCTCTGTAGCCTCTTTGTTGAACACTGAAATTGTGGAAAAATTGCAGTGCACCAAACTGAAAGCACTGGAGACTGAAGCTGATGGAGATTTCAGTGCTCAATGAAAGAGCCTCAAGTCCCCTGAACATTCAGCCTTTATGGGCTGAAGAAGTCTCAGTACTGTATGTATCAGTACTGTATCCCATAAAACTTAATGGGGTGGACTCCATGCTTTGAAGGCTTTATGAACATAAAATCTTTCTCACAGAGCACTTAACTTCATATTTTAGTGCCCAGAAATCCTCCCAGCCCTCTGTAAAGTCTCTGTTCATTTTGGAGAAACAGTATTGGTGACTCACACCTCAAAGCCAAGACAAACGAAGAACCTTGAAGAGTTCAGTTAATTTCAAAAGCTTGTTTTCTGCCCCGGAGTGCTCTTTGAGCTGAGTGAATATTCATAAATCATCCGTATGGTTTGCCTGCTCTGCTGGAGCTGCAATTCTGCTCTTTTCACAGACTCTAAATGACATAAAACCTGCTAATGGCTGTGGTCTGCCTTGGCCCCATTATTTGTGCATGGGTGATGAAGGAAAAGCATCCATGCTCCCAATCAGTTAGAAGGACATATTTCTATGTTATCTTGACTACTGGGGGGTTGTAGGTATAAGTCACAGATCTGTCCCTCTGTCTGTGATGGCAAAGCACATTTGAAGCTTTCCAGCTGTCATGGGCAGGGTCTGGGCTTCTTCTGAGTTTTGTGGATTTAACTGCAGGCTGCATTCTGCAAAACATCAGAAGGAATGGCACAGTTGTCGTATTATCTGTGCTGGGAAATAGCTGTGTCACCTTTTCAGCTACTGAGACTTGTGGCAGTTCCCTGTAAGACCCAACAGAGGAGGGTTTGAGCAGAAGACAGAGATGAACAGCAGTGACCAGGCAGAATGGGAATGACCAGGCACACACATCTCTGGCTGTGGTTGTCTATAAGTCTGCTTGGGCCAGAAGTGGAGCTGAGCACGTAGGGCAGGTGATTATTTTGGTACATGCTCCTCTGCAGTCACTGGACGTCCCTTTTGGGGACAGGAGAAGCTGCCCTCCCTGCCTTCCCTCTGCAGGGCAGACTGAGAGTCAACAGGCTGGAACAGGGGAAGAACTCAAAGGAAAGTTTATTGCTCCTGCTGAATGGTAATAAAAATAATCCAGACTTAGTTTTATTTTGCAGAGTGAACCACTGAACTCTTGGTTTTACAGACACAGAAAAAGCAGATGAAATGAGTACTTTTAAAAATACCCCTCCCTGCTGCCAAGGTTGAAGTCCCTCTGTCAAGGAGCATGGGGCCATCCAGGAGTTCAGGCATTTGTTAGATGATTTAACGAGCAATTAAGGATCCAAGAAGAGAAGATACCCCTTTCTTTTCTCACTCTCCAGGCTGCATCTCAAGCTGGGAATGACAT
The DNA here is from genome assembly GCA_024500445.1 of Entomyzon cyanotis. Taxonomy (NCBI): domain Eukaryota; kingdom Metazoa; phylum Chordata; class Aves; order Passeriformes; family Meliphagidae; genus Entomyzon; species Entomyzon cyanotis. The sequence goes on from JAKEPQ010000743.1 coordinate 8,222,385, forward strand.
TAAAATCTCCAGCTCCCCCTGGGCCCAGCAGGTAGATTTTTAAATACTGCCTGATTGACTTTTCCCTGCCTGCCTCCCCCGGGTCTGCTGCTCCCGCTTTTCCCGAGGTGAGAGGAGCTGAGCCTCCCGCCACGCTCTGCCTCTGTACTGCAGCCAGCAATTAAATAAAGCAAAACAAAACAGGCCAACCAGCCCCCCACTCCCCTGCCTAGCTGTTCCCATCCGACAGGGTTGTCGTTAATGAACATCACGGTGGTATTTCAGCTACCTCGGGAGCTAAAAATAGGCAGTGCTTGGCCCCTGGGATTGCTGGAAGGAGCTACAAAATGGTGCAGGGCTCCTTCCACCACTGATGCCTCTGCCTTTCCCAGCTGCTCTGTCTCCTGTCTCCTCGGAACAAGACATCTGGGAGGAGGGTAAGAGGTCAGGCTGGTCTCCTTCAGTCTGGTTCTTATCTGGCAGGAGCATCCCAGCCTATCACTGCAGCATTCCCATGTGTCCTGCTGCCTCTCCCCAGTGCCTTGGATTTTCCATAGCAGGTGAAACCCTACGACCTGAGCTGATTGTCTTTGGGTTGTTCATTATGGAGAGTGGGATTTGTCACTTTGTGTCATTCCCGAATGCTGATTCTATCCACTTACAGTGGGAGAAATTAAAGCTGGCTGGGCATGGCCTGAGGAGACAGCTGAGCCTAGAGACCTTGGTAAGGTGAAATTATACACCCAGGCTTTAGACATCAAGCCAAAACACCAAATAACCCTTTGCTAAAGAACAAACCTCCACCCTGGTTGGGGATTAGAGAGGGCTCTGTAAGGCCAGGGCAGGGTCTGAAATCCACAGGCAGATGTGAACAAGAAGCTTTTAAACACAGCAAGAAGTCAGCATGTGTCATTCCTAACCCCGCATTGTGGGTCTACCAGTGCACCAGACTTTCGGTATAAATCCGGTTCAAAAGGGGATCTGTTCTCTCCCTAACCTGGACATGACTGCAGTTATTTAATTGTCTCCCATATGTCACTGTCACCAAGCTCACAGCCTGTGCGCAGCATGCAATCTTGTGACTTCACTTGCAACAGCCACACAGCCCAATTAATGTGTTACCTGGCTGGGAGGGAGAGGAGCCCCTCCCGCAGTCTGACACTGCCAGCACTCGTGTTTGTCTCTGCAAGCAAGTTATTTTCCATCACACCCATACAGAACACCCCTAAATACTTGTTCCTTACCACCAGCCATGACTGGTGCCCGTGAAGGTACCAGCAGAGCTGCTGCAGTCGTACTGGAATAGGACCCAGGTCCCCATCTCTGACTCTCCCCATGTAAATCGTGGCTCTGATCCTTTTGTGAAGCTGTGTGGTACAAATCTGCTAAACCCTACAGAGCTGTGCTGTGTTACAGCAACTGGAGCGATGAGCGGATGATCTGGTGTGCCACACCGTACTGTCCTTTCCTTTCGGTGAACTAAATCCCAGTAAATAGCTTTTTTTTTTTTCTGTTATTTACTCTGATTAATGATATTTGTCACTTAGCCTGTCTCAAAGGTTAACCCTGGGGCAATTTCCTCTGGTAGCTGGTTGTACCAGGAGCTGCTTCTCAGAACATTTCAGAAAATCCAAGCAGTGGGGGAAAGATAAGCACTGCAATTTGGCTGGCAGTACAAGACAAATCAGCACAGTACTAGTCATCAACAAGCAATCTCGTGAAAATAGTAGTGGCCATCACAAGTCATGAACCTGGAGGTAATCAAACTGATGTCTTGAGACAATCCAGCATCCAAAAAGGACATCCTTGGAAGGGAACCTTCATGGGACACCCAAATCCTGACCTCAGGGCACAGCAGTAGGTGCCTCTGCTACTCTAGTGAGAAATGATGTCCTGTAACTTTGGGGCAGAATGTGTCTCATAAACTGAAAACCTCCCCCTTCTCCTTACAGCCCAGCTCCAAGTCCATACAAGTTTTTGTAGGAACTGAATAAATAGCTACATGTATGACTCTCCCCCTCACTCTCCCTCTCTTTCTCACACATCTGTGTTTCAGAGCTGACCTCTCAATCTGTGGAAATCTGTCTGGCATGAAGCAGCTGCTGTGCATCGTGGGAGAGACAACCTTCCTCCTGCACCCTTCCATCTGCCCTCAGAACATTTAATCGAGGCCTCCCATCTCAGCTTGGCATTTGGCTTGCTGAGAGATCCTGGAAGGCACCAAGCAGGTAAAAATCTCTCCAGTGGCTTATTAATATCTATCCCTTTGGCAATTACCTTGAGGTGAGCACACAAACTGCATCCCCTCTTCACTCTCGTTAACTGGAGGTGGAAATGCAAGACTCTGGACACAGATCCCAGTGGTCTGGGAAAGGGATTTAAGCAAAAGCTCAGCATAGCACTCTCTAGCAATTTACATCACACAGCAAAGCTAAGCCTAAAAAGTTAAGTTAGAGATGGCTGGCTTTCCACAGAGTCACAGTAGTCATCTACCCTTGTATAAAACATCTCACAAAAAGGTTGGCTAACTTGGATACAATGCCGAAGAGCTGCTGTCTGTCTGGGAGCAGACAGACTCTTCTGTACAGAAAACATAATAACCTGACAGCCATGGTGATGTCCAGATCTTCTCCTGAACTTGTGCTGTCCGGCTGGCAATTAGTACAGCCCTGGTTTTCATATCCTTCTGGAGCCAAGATGGCACCATCACCTCTGACTGTCTTGGCCAAACAGATCTGTGTGTCTGGGAAGTGGTCTAGGATCTCTAGCCTGAAACCTTGTTACAGCTGTTTTTTTCTGTCTGCTGCTTCCTATTTGGGGAGACATTGAGCAGGACTGATATTATAGATTATTACATCTCTTACAGCAGGCCAACTGCTCTGTGTTCAGTACTACCTTCATTCCCGTTCTCTATAATACTGCAGTTGATCAAATAAAATTTGCTAGCCCTTATGTGGGTATAACTTTCTTTTCCCCTCCTCCAACACCTATAAAATACTATTCCTGGTTTGCTTGGACTGATGACTATCTGGCAATCCAGGGACTGGATACTGCATGAACTAGACCAAACTCTTGGGCTGCCAGCTGGCCATCACCATAGTAATAATTCCTATAGCTCTATGTCCTGTAGAACATAGCGATTCATTCCCTATTGGGGGAAAACCCCACCACCCAACAACACAGAACTCAACCTGGAAGAAGGACAAGTCCTTTCCTGAATTTGCTTTGTTCTAGGAAATGCAGGGCCCTCCCCTGTTCTTGAGGAGCTCAGAGAAGCTCCAGAGCTGGGTGAGACAAACACAGTGGGTAGCTGGCCTGATTTTTCCAAGCAAGGATGGAGAAAGCCAGAAAACACCTGTTAAATGGTCTCAGAGTAAGTTCTGACCCACTAGCTGCAAAGGAAGGCGAGAAAACAGCACTCTGTCCACCTCAGTCCCTTCTATTTCAAGAAGAGGGCATCCCCAAGAGACCAAGAGCCACTGCACACTCCACCAGCATCGCTCCGAGGGCAGAATGCTTTGATGGGTCCTCTGCCCTACAAGCACTGAGTAATTGGGCTGGGCACAGGAGCTGAAAGCCCAAACGTCATCCCTCACAGAGGACTTTCAGGCCATGCAGGCACAGACAGCACTGCCCACCAGGGAGGGGGTGAGAGAGAGAGAGTCACAGATGGGGGACATTAGCCGCATGGCTTCATGCTCTGCAGGGAAGTGCTCTGCCGCAGTGCTGAGGAGCAGGCTGGAAACATGTAAAGATGAGAGAGCAAAATCCTTGCAGCTTACTGTCCTTCTCCTCTCCCTGATATCCTCTGCTGGGTAGAAGTCCATAAAATGTAGCAGCACTGGAGTATTTGTGCTGCAGTAAACGGTGGGGAAATGCCTGAGATGCCACAGGGGGAGAGCAGCTGGGGAAGCTGCATTGGCTCCTAACATTTGTAAAATAAATGGCTATTTTCCATTCATTGCAACACACACAGCTGAGGATGAACGGAGTGGGAGTGGTGGTGATTCTCTGGGAACCCAGTCTGGGTTTGGGAATTCCTGATGGCTTTAGCCTGCACATCTTCCACTCTTCAAATGCCTTTAAGATTTTCCACACCAATATCCCTCCAGGCGACTGCGTTAGGGGCGGCAGGGCAGAGGGGACACAGTTTCACTCCAAGCTTTCCCACCACAAAGGGGGAAAACAGGCTTTGTCTTTGGAACAGAAAGGGAAGCCAGCTCCTATGGTGGGTGCATTCCCAGGAGAAGGATTTTTTTAACATCTCTGGCTAAATGCCACTTGTGTATGATGATTTATAGGGTAGTGCCTTCCTGCTGGGAAGTCGTGCAGTGCTGGAACCTAGTAATTAGTTTAATGCTGAGAGCTTGATGCTGAACTGTGGGTGCTAATCTCCACTCCACAATTAATCTCACAGATTTATCAGTGCCTCTATGATGAAGGACTAAGTCTGTGGGTTACATTCATCTGTCTCTGAAGAAAGAGATGGTGTTTCAACTAGAGGCCTGTTTCATTTTATGGTCCTTTTTAACTTGGTGATCTGTGTTGAAGATATATACTTAAAAGACAACAGGAAGAGAAAAAGTCCTTCCCTTAGCCCCAGCCCTGTTAAATTTCATCTCTCCGTTGCCTCTTTTCTTCTCTGTAATCCATAATTGGGATTTCTGGGTAGGGACTTGTTACTGCTCTCCACTGAAACAGCTAGAGCAGTTGGTGGCTTTGCTGTCCATACTCAAGCCTTGTGCCTGATGTGGGGGATCTCAAAATTATTTCTTGCCTTGCTGATGTGACATCAGACATCACAGCAGCCAAAGAATACCGATTTTCCCACTTGGCAGCAGAACTGAAAAATTAGGTGGTGTAAAAAATCAGCTTGGATGAAACATGGATTCTCCTGTGAACCCAAAATCCTCTGAAAAATTTGATTTCACATCCAGCCAAAGCACTTGCCTTAAACCCTGTCAAAATATTTTGAGTTATTCAGGTGCTCAGTATTATTATTTTAGAAGTATGTCAATTTTCAAACAAAAAATTTGGTTTTGAATGAAAAGTTGGAAAAATGAAAACAAATTATTTTGTCCTTTCATGAATGCAAAACCCTCTTGAAAAAAAATTTCATGTAATCTCCTCTTGTCCATAACTACCTGTAGATTTTGACCAGATTTGTAGATTTTGACCTGATTTTACAAATGTTTTTGGTTTATTTCACACTATTTTTTAGTAATTTCCTCAAAGATTTCTGTCTGGATCTATTAATGAGTACAACAAGAACTTTCTAATCAGGAGTCCTTCATCACAGCTTATTTTCTTTTTTAATTTCGATTGTCACCACCTCAAATTTTCTGGATTTTGGTGCTGTGTGTAATTCATGGAGTGATTGGTTAGCAAAATTTCGCCTCTGACTTCTTACTACTATGATCTTTGTTTAGCTTCTGTCCCTCTTAATTTCCAGGTGACTGTGAATCCTTCTCTGCAGGGAGGAACAGAATTTCCAATAGACAGGGGTAGAGGAGCATTTGGCTGAGGTTTTGCTGTGAGTGGAGGTTGTATCTGATGGGGCTGAGGTTGAGCAGTGACTGGTTGAGGAGTCTGTGGCTGCTTAAAAGGAGCCCCAGAGTTCAGAGAAGATGAAAGACAAATTTTTAGGTAAATCTTCCCTGTGCTGCTGTATTTCCAGCAAAATCAAGACTTGGGTGCTTGTAACAGGCTTGGAGGAGTTCTTCCTTTGATCAGCAGGGATTACAGAGACTAACCCCCAGCAAGTTCCTCCTTACCGGAGCTGAGGCAAATCACACACTAACAGATTTGCTCATGCATTGTTTCAGGTTGCTGCAGAGAAAAAAATGTCCTATATTCTCCCTACAAGAGCATCAAGAAAGTTCCCCAACCCTTTGGTAGGGGGAGGGTGGGAGGGGAAGAAGAGAGAAAGAAGAGGGAGGGGAAGGAACATGTTGGGTTGAGTGTGAGCATTGCTGTTCCAGGGGAAGCTGTTCTCAGGGAGATTAAGAGGAACTTTATTTTTATTAACTGCTCTTTTCAGAGAAAATGGATAAATGGGACCTCAGGTGCATCATTAGATGACAGGATAGTTCATAAAATAAGTGTCTGGCAGAAAACTACCTTTCTAACAGCATAACAAGGGTAGGCAGAAATAGGCTGGGGGCCGGAAGAACTCTTTGATGCTGTTTTGTATATTTATTATTTATTCTTCTGGCACAAATATAGCATCAAAGAATATCAAAACCAAAAAAGCCCATAAACTGCTGTCACTGGATTAGTCCTACATCTCTGTAACCATGGCATCATGTAGTAATGACAAGGAAAATCAGCAACAATGGGAAAAAAGCACCCAGCATTTATGACACTCGTGAGGGTGAGGCAGATTTCCTCTCTTTGGTGAGGATGCACCAGAAGGGATAAGAAAATCTGTGAGCATCTTGCTAGCCTGGGCATCTGTGAGGCTCAGCTATGGTGGAAAGTATTCCACAAAACAATGGAATTGCTCCCTTGTGTGTAAGCCTATGTGATACACATGGAGGATAGAGGGTGGATATCCCCTAAAACACTTTGCTGCCATTACAGGTCACCTCAAGCCCCACAGAACAGTGGGGATGGCAACAATGCCTGTCTGTAGCCAAGAATGGTGGCTGCATAGAGCAGAGGACAGTGCTGCCATGAGTGCAAGGCACAAGTTTAATACTGCACTGATTATTTCTTGGAAAATTATATATATTCACTTTTTTTCTGGAATACTTTGGCTGGATTGGAAACATTTCAAGTACCATCCGGGGATTAGGGAGCTTCTTTTAATCTGCTTTTGTTTTGTTTCTTTTTTTACATCTTTGCAGGAAAAGGAGTAAAAGCCTACTCCAAAATGTCCTCCATGGAGGGACTGGGATTTGTCAGTGTCATGCAGTGATGCCAGTGGATAATGGGATGTGAGAACAGTGCAGCCTCTGAGTGCCTCCCAGAGCCCCCTTGCAGAAGGGGTCAGAGCTCTCCTGCAGACACACTGGGGGCAGAAGTAACCAGCATTCTCCACCCATACAGCTGAGAGCAAAGCTCAGGCTTGGGGTCTATTCATGCTGCCCTGGACTCGCCCAGTGGCACAGAGCAGAATTGCCAACTGCTCCAAAATCTTAGAGCAGAGACTTTCACAGCTGCCTAATGGGTCCAGAAATCTGATTTCTTCTAAATTAAGCAGCCCAGGCCTATAGTCAGCATGTACATCTCGGCAGCAGAGTGCACAGTGGGTCCCTCCATGGCACAGCCAGCTAGTTGGAGAGTGAGAAACTCCAAGAAATCCAAATATCTGTGATTCCTAGCTCCTTTCTATCTTCCCTTCTCGGTTACTTTGGATTTTTCTCTCCTGGCAAGCCTCTCTCCCCGGCACTCCTGCAGCTCTGCCTGCCTGCAGCCATCCCAGCCCCAGGAACAGCCCTGCCTGCGCAGCACTCTCTGGAGATGCCATTTCTCTCGCAGGCGTTCAGCTCATGGTGCATCGCAAAAAAACATCCCCAGTGGAGTGAACGCTGCCAGTAAGACTCTTGCCTTCCCTCCACCTCCCAGGGCTACTTTCTGCCTTGGCTATGAGCCTGCTGCATCTTTGTGTGGTTAATAAAAATAACCTAAAAGTACTCGGGAGCAGACAGAGCAATCCCAGAGACTCCAAACATCTAAGGGGCTTTGTTTCCAAGGCAACATCTTGTCTCCTAGCTGCAAAAGGCCACGGGAATGAAGGCAGCCTATGGAAAATGAATAGCTAAATGACAACAACAACAAAAAAATCTGCTGGGGAGCGTTTCAGAGAGGGAGGGGTGTTTGTAGGGGGGCCAGGAAAGAGCGAAGCTGAGCAAGCCAGGAGTAGCTGCACAGAGCATGCAAAGGGACAGGGTGCAATTTATCTCATGAGAAGCTCAGTCCTGCCCCCATTGAAATGCAGAGCACCACTTCCACAGACTTAATGGGAGCAGGGGAGCTTGCACAAATCAGCTATTCTTTTCTTTCCCCCCTTTTTTAAGCTACAGTGTTTGAAGATTGGAGCTAGTTAAAAATAATCTATTGTCCAAGGCAGAGACTTTCCCGGTCCCAGGAGCTCCCCAGCCAGGGCTGCAGCTCACTATTGATTTTGGCCACCCCAGTTTCCCACTGCCAGAGCTACCTCCTCCCTCCACAGCCCAGGGCAGCGAGATGGGAGGTGCCAGAGCACCAGAGCATCACCCCAGCTCTTCCAGGAAAGAAACATGTTTTCACCCATTTTCCAAGGCTTCCAGAGCTGTGCAGTCTGTTAATATCTGTGTGCAGTCCAAGCTGCAGTCAGTTCTTTCACTCCGGCTGCAAGGATGGCTTTGCTTTTAAAGCCTTTTAAACCAACTGTTTTGACAGTGGACTTGGAGCAGCAGGCATGGGGAAAACACAGATCCCTCTGCCCCCCATGTCCCACCCATGACACCCACGGCCCCGGTCTGACAGCACCCTCCCTTGAAGAGGGGCAGGCAGGCAGGTCTGGGGCTCCACCATGGTGTATCTAATGTGCAAGCTGCCCTTACGTAAGTGCCTGCTGCAGTCCAATGCCCCCGGTATCATTGATGGGATTGATATCAGACAGGGAGGGGAGAGACTCCTGCCTGCAGATGCACTGCTCCTGCCCTTCCTCTCCCTCGTGTCCCACGGGAATGCCTAAAAGCTGAGCATCATGATGCCAAGTGAGCTGCCAGAGCTTTTCCTCTGTGTCCCAGGAGGTGGCACGGATGCCCTGGGAACATGACAGGCGCTGGGTCAGGAGCTCCTCCAAGCTGGCACAACCTACACGGAGCTCCACCATGTCACAAGTGGGCTCCCGGCACCGGGAGGGGAGGAGGAGGAGGGAGCCTGGGCATTTCCCTGGTGTGGCAGGAGGGGTTGAGGACATTAGGGTGTGTTGGTGCTGTTCTCTGCCCTGGGCTGGAGTCAGCCTCGGGCTCAAGATCTCCCTCTCCTTTTCCTCAGAGACTCTTTGGGATGATGAACAACTCAGCCATCGATGTCCTGCCTGATGTTAAAACGTTTTATTTAACTAATGTCTTTTCTTTGTACCTTCTCTCAATCAATACCATGTGAGCAAGAGGTCTCCAGAGGGAGAGCTGATGGGAAATGCTCACCTCACACTTTTTTTCACACCCTCTGCTGTGGGCAGAGCAAATCCATCCACATGGATGGATGACTGCTATTTATTATTCATCTTGGTATGTGAAGCAGAGCCTCCGACTGAACAAGTTTTGAGATGAGGTTTGCTTCTCACTCCTCCTCCTTGAAATGGTTTTAAATTTAGCTTAACTTCAGGGAATTCCTCTGAAATTGCCCTGGAGAAGCAAGGCTGCAATTTGGTCCCTATAGCTCTGCCCAGAGCTGGAGGGCTGCCATGGAAAGCCTGCCTGCAGGGAAGTAGAGCTGGCCTGTGTGCTGTCAGCACCATTCCCGACAGGCAGTGCTGGTGTGTCACCACCCCTGTCACCATCCCTGACTCGTGCAGAGCAGTGCGGTACCCACGGTGCAGGGCAGGAGGCATGGGCTGCTGGAAAAGTGGGGGACAAGCAGTCTGGCCAGTCATTCTGTTCCCCCTCTTCCCAGGGGACATTCAGTGGAGGAAAACCTGGGTGACAGGGAGCTCCTGGAGCTTGAGAATGGACCAGCAGAGATGAGACTTGATTTAAGAATCAGGAGAGCATGGGACTTGGATGTTTGCCTCAAAACCACCACAGCCATTTTACCTTCTTGTCCCCATTTCATCCTTCTTGCAAGTACCCACTGAGAGTATTGTACACTTGATACTTTTCTATCCTAAACTCCTTTGTCATGTCCCTGAATCATTTTCCACTGCCAGAACTTTCACCCCTACATGGCTGAACTTTTCTTCTACATGAAATCATTCCTACAGATCACATGGAGTTTTCACTTGCAAATACTCTTGGACCACTTTCAAAGCATTCACCCCTACTTAACCATGACATAAATTGTGTGGTACTCTCTGTACAACTGGCTCTCAAAATAGTTCAAAATATTATTAATACAGGAGCTGGCATTTTCCAAGGTACTTGATCTTGACCTAACCTGGTTCAGACTGGGCTTGACTGTAAATTGTTAACAACAGGGAACAATGAATGTTCCTGAAATTCCCATCACTTGGATATAATGATAGGGAAAATAGACTTTGCAGGATACATTATTATTGGCTTGTTAAAAATTCTTACCTAGATGTCTTTAAAAATGCATCTGCTCAGGTCGTTAATGGCTTAAGCATAGACAGTCTCGTCATTATGTCTGAATGAATTAATAGTATTGATTTATACTATCATAAATTTATAGAATAAATTAGAGCTAAATTACAGCCAGCTGGGTGGCTGTATTATACTTCTTTGGAGTATTTGCTGGCAAATGTTTCATGTTTTAGTTTTTCAAGATACCTGAACAGGGGACAATACACCTGTTACCCTTGGTCCTAACACGACCAGGGGATGAGCATCTGCTGAGCAGTCAGGGCACTCCAACACCCTCTCAAAAACCTGCCTGCCCCTTCATTTTTTGTGCCACCCTTCTGCTTCAGATGGCTTAGCTCACTGACTCGGGCTCGACAGACACACACTCAAGCTGGCTTCCAGACCCTCAGCCAGGGATAGACAATACATGCTTACATCTCCTCCACACATCAAAACTGTCAAGCTTTCAACTTGCCTTTGAGCTGCTATCTTCAGAGTAATAGGTCAAGCTGGAAATGCATTTCCAGCCCATGTCTGCCTACCAGAAGCAAGCTCTCCTTCACTCCTTGCGGCTCCTTGAGAGCCACAGCACTCAGTAATGAGGCCATTGATGGAGCAGTGGTATGTTCTTTTGTCCCTGCCAAAACCCTGCTCCCTCCTATTCAACTCAACAAGATGTGAAGCCCTGGTGCTGCCAAGTGTCCTTTCAGCTGCCAAAGGAAAAGGAGCTAATCAAACGAGGAAAAGAGCTCAAGTACCAGGCTCCATTCCCAGCTCAAAGCCGGTGGATACAATACCCACCAGCTGGACCAACCAGCTCCGAGCAGCTCCTGTTCTGCCCGGCCTGGGGTGAGAGCTGTGGGCTCTGCTTCTCCCAGTCTGCATTACTGCTGCCTCAGTTAGCCCCTCTCAGAAAGCTGCTGCACTGATCACTTTCAAGGCACACCACAGCCTGTACTTGTTAGTCCTTTATTTATTTTTTTAAATTCCGTCCCTCACTGCCAGCTTACTATCTCTCCCCTCCTTATTTCCCACACAAGGAGAAGAGCCTCATGCTGTGCCTTTCATGTCTCTCGGCCTGTGAGTGGACAGCACCTTTGAAGCCATCTTTTTGGCCTCTGTTTCAATCTCTGCTTGGTCAGAAATGGGAGAAGACTGTTGGTTTTCAGTATCAATATTTGAAGCATCGCATGGGTCAGTCTCCTGCAGCTCTGCTCGGTTAGTGATGCTCACAGAACTGGCTGGGCAGTGGCCATCAGCTGGCACTGCTCTGTTGGTTCTGCTGCTGCTCCACATTGAGTTGCACCAGATGAGCATGGGGGTTGTTTTTGGCTGCACCTTGATCTGCTTCTCCACAACATTCTTCCATCTCTTCATTTTTAGCACTGACATTAAGTATTTAGAGCATAAAATGACTAATTTGCCTCTGCAGCCGCTATGTTTTGAGGCCGTTTGGGAATCGCTGAAGTTATTTGCCACCTACAGCCCAGTGAGTTTTATAAAGGCATCATACGTTTCCATACTACTTCTTCCTTCCAACTGCTTATTTACCATGGAGCCACCACTGTGATGATGACTGGGGGGCAGCTGCTGCTGAGGTTAACCACAGAGGTTATTGAACAGCCTGCTTACCACGCACAACAGTTTAGGAAGGGAGGTGAAAACACTGCTTTGCCGAATGAATAACACCAAGTTATCTGTTTCAGCTGGAGCTGCTCCAGCGCTTTTGGCATTTCTAGAGCTGATGGACACCGCAAAGAATATTTAAGGAGACAAAAAGTAATCTGCACGCTTTGGAGGCTGGCCATAGTGTCGCGGTAAATGCCTCTCTGCTCTTGTAAAAAAGTGCCACAGGCCCTTCAAAGGTCACAGGTTGCTCGGGGTCACATTTCTCCTGCCAACATGGGGCCCCTCACACTGAAGGGAGAGGCGGGCCAGCTCTGAGGTGGAGAAGGATGCAGTATGCTCAGCAGCCCTGTATCCCTCCTTTGACGCTCTCCTCCCTCACTGGAAAGCCTATCTGAGCAATCTATCCTTGGGTTCAGTGATCCTGGCTTGGCCAGAGCTGCTGGAAGATGGGGCAGCCTTAGCACTGCCATTCCAAACAGCCTGAGGCCGGTGATGTGGCTGACATGATGAGACAGGAACAGTGCCATGGGGCCAAGAGGTGAGCAACGCAGAGCTCCCCAAACCCACTTGAAGCAAATACACATGGGGCTGGTCAGTGTCAGCAATGGTGCTGGTGCCAAATCACAGAGGGGTCAGCAAAGCCACTCCTGATGGACCCAAAGGTCATGCTGCACGCAGTCTCATGGTTACCCAGTCTCATGGTTACCCTGTGTGTCACTCCTCTGAGCAGCACAGTGCTGGGCCTTTGATGACCTCGCCCTGCTGTGATCTGAAGGTGGCACAGGAGCTTTCCAGCAGCTCTGCTCCCAGCCTCGACATGGGAGGTGAAGTTGGGGATATGCTACCTGTGGGCCCATGCTCCCTTCCGTCACAGCCCATCATCCCCACACTGCAGCTGGGCCCTCACCACCTGTGTTTTGGCTCATTCTTTAGCTCCAAACAAACCTCTTCTGCTCTCTGGCTGGACTAGGCATGGTCTGGCTGGATGTGTAGTTAATGCCTGCTGAAGGCCCAAGACATGAACCTATGGCCTTTCTCTAGAGGCTTAGCTGAAGGGATCATGGTCTACAGCAGGCAATATTTTGCCAAGCCAGTTTCTATTTATAGTCATTGGTGTAGTGAGCCTTGCCTTCAAAATTCACCTGTGAGCTCTGCATGTTGCTGGATTAGGGATAACAAACTCCTAAGGAACAGTGTTTTGCAGGGAATATCCTTCTGAGCTGCAGTGTCAGGTGCTGGTGCCCTTCTCTGTCTGACATCTGTGCCCTGGACCAAGCTTTGCTTGCTCCATGGGAATGCTAGCTGCTGACTCCTCACCTTTGGCCATACTACCTTCACCTGCCCATCCATAACCAAACCAGAGCTTCTGTCATGTGGTATCTTACCCACTCCCTGCACCCCAGCAAGTTTTCTTTCTCTTTTTCATTTCTATGAGAAGCTATAGAGAGCCTGCTCCAGCATTAGGGCCTTGTCAAACAAGTGGAAAACACCCATCCATGACCTACCCCACCCAACTTCCCATCCCACTGCCCCAGGACAGCCTGATGGACTCACAGCCTCAGAAGCTTTTCCATTTTAATGTGAACGGTCCTCATCCCCCAGCTGGGGAAATGAACACTGGCAGGAATTTTCTGTGTTCGTAAATATTTCCCTGCTACTGTGAAGAGGCTGTTTTTCCCATTCTTCATATCAGATGAAGATGGCTGCTCTGCTAGCTCACCATGTAAATTTAATAGCATTCCAAAACCTCTGTCCTACATAAATATGAATGTATCTCATCCAAGAGGAACCTGTTACTGAAGGAGCTGCATTGCTAAATCATTCAGAAGGTTATTGTTTGAAGTACTTGCAGTCAACAGTGTCTTGGCGATTACAGCTCAAAAAGGGAGGGAGGGTGGAGGAAAAGAATGAGTGGGGATCATGGAAACCTCTTTAAATGAGGGAGCTTATGTACCGAGATCATCAAGGTACAAGCAGGGCATTGCCAGCCAGCAGGTCTGGCCCCAGGAGGATGGGCCAGCTGCAAGCAGCTCTACAAATTATTCACTGCCAATTGCTTTCTTGCTGCTGCCCTGACTTATTTACACTCCAAAAGATTTCTGAAGTGTGTTTATTTAAGAAAGATAAATCCAGAGGCTCTGGAAGGGGAGAGGAGCTTTGCAAAGGAATCAGGCCCTGGCACGACACAATTCATTTCACTCATTAACCCCTCCTCACAAGGAACACACTAAGTGCTTATGCATTATGCATCATCAGGAAATTCTGATTTGATGGAGACTGAAGGTTAAAAGGCATTTCTATGCTTCTCCTTACTCCTCATTGTCATGCTGGAAGATGGAGAGATATTGTGGAGGTGGGGAAACTTGGGGGAGTGAGAGCCCCTGTAGCCTGACACTGAGTGCCACAGTGCAGATGGGAAGAGTTTGATGGTTGCTGAAGGACATGTGTTCCCCTGACGTTAATGTCTCTTACAGAATTCAAACATTTCCACCCCCTTTAGTAAATTCTCTACTTTCTCTGAACAGTTTTGTGTCACCAGTACACAAACCCACCCAAATCCTCACCTTCAGCCCTGTTAAGAAACATAATTCTGGTACTGCAAGAACTTGGAGAAGGCACAAGGTCCAAACAGAGACCTTGTTCAGGCACTGCACCTTCCTAAGCTTGTAAAGCAGCAGCTGGCTCAGCTCAGAGTTTCTAAGCTGATTTCAGTAATTTAATTGATGTAACTGTAGATATCCACAACTCTGTCCTTTACTTTTTACTGATTCATCTGTTCCTCAAGCAAATGTTTAAAATGAATTTGCTTTCTACACCTGCAAGTTGCAAGTGTTGTATTTTAAATGTCAGTCCAATTTTTCAGAGGGCACTATTAGGCAGATGTTTATCTGCCCATAACGAGCTGGGTGCATATCACAGTAGCTGTAAGGGATAAAAGCCTTTATACCCTGCAAGAGTGTCCTTTGGGAGCATGAGCCTCCCAAACAGGATCCCCCACTAGCATTTTGGAGATGTCCATCATGGCCATCGTTCTCCTGGTTCTGGTGCAAGGCATCCAAGACTGATGGGTTACCATCTCTTGGGTTACCATGGGAAGACAATGCCAGATTGTTCTGCTTTTGTTCCAGCTCCAGATATGAAGTGGTTATTTCCCTGTTGCTTTGCTCTCCACATGATGCTGTTCAGCCCTTTCCAACAGCAAAGGTTAGGACCCCATCTTGTTTCTACTTAGGTTCAGCTACATGTATAATTCATATGAAGTGCTCACTCCCAGTGCTGCTGCTGGAAAGGCACCTCTGACACCACTGGCCTGGCCCCACTCTGGCATTTGAACACCATGTACTGGTTTTTATGATGAGTGAAAGATGTCTTTTAGAGTTCTACTGAAAGTTCTGCTGAGCTGCTCAGAGTTCAGAATTTTGTTTTCTGGCAATGGGCTTTCGCAGTCAGATACTTCTCATGCATTGCAACAGGATGAAGCTATTAAAAATACAATTTAATTTTGGTCTCTCTGCTGATCAGTCCAGTGGGAATTCTCACTTAATCAAACTTTAATGTTTTCCTTGTAAATTTCAGTAAAATCAGTAATTGGTCTGATAATTGAATTTTCAGATCATGTGTCAAAGGAATAATGGCATGCATGGGATAAGTAGCAGTCTGCCTCTGGAAGCCCAAACATCTGAAATGGAAAATTCTGCAGAATTTAGATAAAGATTTGAATATACTGCTGTGGAGCTAAGAATAGACCATATTATTTATATCGTCAAAGGAAGCGGCAGAAATCACAGAGATCTTCAGAGACTAAAGATGCTCAGACAGTTATGCACAGGAATTGTGCTCATGGAGCTGACGTGGAAAGTTACTGACGTCTCAGTACAGGCACTCTGCTCCCAGAGGGCCCCACAGACCAGGCAGCATTTCATGAAGAAGAGAAATGCCAGGCTTTTCCCTCCTGGAAGACACACTCAGGGCATCTTTCAAGTGCCTAGGTAGAGAGTGGGGGAGTGATGTGCCCATGGCAGAGATGCCTTGTGCCCCACCTGGTGCATCTCCCCTGCACTGAAGTCCCTGTGTGCTACATTGTGCCCCATGTTTCTGATGGAGAGCTAATTTCAGAGATTCATTAGTGTTTTCCCACTGAGTTATTCTCCAGGTCCATTCCTTAGTAGGAGCTGATTTCTAACTAGATTGGAGAATAAATGAAACAGCTAGTGAGAAAAATTCAAAACATCCTTTCAATTAAAAGAAAAAATGAAATATAGGTGTCATAGCCATAACAGATGCCTGCATTTCTCTGAAGTTCACATACTTTAAGAACTGTGCCCCTCTCTCCTGGGATCATGACAGCAAGACTCAGTTTTTCCTGTACTTCAGATGCTTTCAAGCTCAGAAGCATTTCCAGAAGTACAATAAATGCCTGCTTTTAGCTCTTGTTTAATTATTCTTTCTTTTCTCCACAGCATGTTTCTTGTCTCTTCACTGACACTTTCCACCTTCTCCTCTAGTTCACCATCTCTCTAACTGAAGGTGGACATCTCCAACCCTGAAAAAGACATAGATGGAGGGGTCGCTCCTGTTTCCTCTCTCTACCAGTGTGCACCTTCAGTGCCTTTGGTGAAATTGCTTGTGCTTACATTAAAATACAGGAGAGGAGAATGAGAGCCCATGAGCGCATCCTGCTGGGTCTGTGTGATACCTTCTTCCCTCAAGCCAAGGCCACAGGGATGTGTGAGCTGAAGGCTGGAGCGTGCCCATCCGCAGGGTAGGAGACAGATGCTGGGTGGGAAGCACGGCTGCAGCTCGCTCTGAGAGGCTCAGGTGCCAGATGAAGGATCTGCTTTCCTGGGAGGAACAGGCAGTGCCAAGCACATGCTGCATCCAGGACTCTCCCCTGCAGAGGAGGGGAGCAAGGGCTGTTCTCACACTGCCTACGTGGGTGCCACCAGCCTCTTCAAGGAACTGCAGTCAACACTTGCAAAGAGGGTGATCACTCATCGCTCTCATCAGCTTAGGTGTGGAGGGAGAGATGATGTTCACACTAATTCAGCCTTAATGCTTTTTTTTTCGTTTTTGACATGAGATGTCTTATTTGGCTTTGCCAATCCTATGTCCATCAGAGCCAGCTGGATGCTGGGGTTTCTCCTCAGTGCCATGACAAGAACTTACACTGGTTTTTGCAAAACAAATGTGCCAACAGATTTTGGCAGGTGGCTCTCCCCATGCCCTGTTTAGATAGTGTTAGGTTCTCTCACTTCAGCAGTATCAAATGTCTGCACTAGAGTAATGGCAAAATATCCTCTTGTATTTTTTTCCTTAAATTTTGGTTTTTTCTCTCACTTCCATTTATCAGCTAAGCATTGCTATTGCTAGGTAGCAAAAATTAAGATATTCAAACTGTTCTGCTCAGCTTTTCACTGTCAAATATTCCAGCAGAACCACTTTCCCTGAAAATGGTGGATTTTGAAAAAATCTGCATTTTTAGACAGAAAATTACTTCCAGGGAAATAAATAAAATTGGATAGAGTACATGTACTGGCATTAGCTCAGCTCCTTCCATCTCAGAGAAGGGGAGCTGTTTTAAAATTCAATCACTTGGATGTGCAGGAAAAAATGGCTCTGATTTGTTTTGATGATTAAAATGTCCAAAAATATCAGTTTCCTGTCCATCACTCAGAGTGTGTTCATGTCAGACAGCAAGACGAAGCAAAATTTATTCTTGAACAGTAACAGAAGACCAAGAGACTGGCTACCTCCAGCTGCCAAGGGCTACTTGCCACTGCTGACCTTGGTGGTCATTTCCACACTACAAACAACCACTGTGTCAAGGTTAAAGGGTTACAGAGCTGTGAACACGTTCATCTGCAGACACAGAAATCTGTAGGTAATTCCTTATTAATAGCTCCTACTGCTGTAAAGACCAGGAATTCTGTGCTAACTGATCCATCAGGCAGGTTTTGCTGACAGCATTTAAGTAGCAAAATGCTCTCACCCCAATGGTGAACACCCAAGTAGCACTGTGTGGTTTTGCTGTGGGGATAGGAAGCAATCCCTGGCTTCATCCTTCAGCACTGCGTTGGTGATGTGACCTACATGTTACTGGGAAGAAAACATGTTCCATCTACTACATTTCAAGTGTGAGATGGGCAAAGAAAAGGAGCTCTGTAGTGGTTTAACTGTTCACAGCATCCTCAAAGGGTGACAGCCATATTGTAGGGCCAGGGGAGCTCTTGTGCAGCTCAGGTTCCCTGGCCACTGTTGGTAGAAGGCACTGTGGGAGGAAAAGAAGAAGTGATTGTGTAGTTCTGAGACATACATAGGGTGGCTGTGAGATTGGCAGCCCCTTCTTTTCAAAGATGCTGATGAAAATCTAGCCTGAGAGGAATTTTCAAAAAGTAGGTAAAGCTATGGAGAAGTAGGTGGTTTGCAAGCAATGACGAAGAAGAGGTGGAGAGAAAGGATGCTCTCAACAGCAAATTACTTTCCAGAGTCATATGTGTACGATCACACCCTGGGCAGCACCAGGGATGTGTCTGCACCCAGAGCCAGCTCTTCCCCCATGCAGCTCACACAGCAACCATGCTTCTCCAAGAAAATGTCAGAACATCCTGCTGTGATGGCCTAAGTGGCATTCATTTCTCATACATTCCTGGGGAGCCTGCAAAAGGTAAACCCTCCTTAGTGGGCAGGACATATCCAGGGGAGCACTCCTGCACCTCCACGGGGCGCATGCAGCCAGGCTAGTGGCTGCCACACAAAGCCAAAGCACTGAACCCATCCTCCTGGGGCTGCAGGCTCACTGAAGGAACAGCAGTGGGAAAGGCAGATGAACAAGTGTTAACAAAGTGACAGATGTTTCCAGTAGCAGCAAGTTGGACAGAGAGGTGTGGGATCCAGGAATCGTGTCTGTGGGCGAGTGCACGGCACAGTGAGGTGGGCTGGGGAGCAGACCCTGTGCTCACAACCAGTGACAGCTACAGCAAGTCCCAGCCTAAAGATGCTCTGTCAAACATGTTGGGCCCAGTTTGTGGAAAAACTCTTTGTCAGGTGATCTTCTTCTCATCTGCTAATGAGATGTTAAAGGAGCCACATAAATGGAGAGACTGCTGTACCAAAAAGGGCTTTTGCCTGGAGGGACTGAGGAGTGCAGGATTCTCAAGGGCTGAGCAGATACAAGCAAACCTGAGGGTACATCTCTCTGTTGTTGTCTGAGATAACTCAAGGGTTCTATGCACTGAAGAGAATATATCATGTTCAAATGTAGCAATTAGGACTCCTGTTAGAAAATCCATACTCTGCTTTAAGGGACTTCTGACAAGCAATAACAGGAGATTAGCAGAGTACAGAGGGGCTCTGAAGCTCCTGACAGCAGTTATTCTCTTTAAGATGAAGCTGTTGATAGGCAACCAAGTTACAAGTTGGCAAGGTACAGTTGATGTCTTCTCTTTCCCTTCACTTCTCTTCTAACCCTTTTAGCCTTTACCTGCATGCAATAAATGCTCTAAAATACCCACCTGTCTTACTCTGGAGAGGGAAAACTGCCCATTTTTTAAGGGCTACCCAAGTTATCTGCCCCTGATCAATTCTGTCTGGAACCTGACTGCTCCTCTGTCTGGTGGCAGCTTTGTGTCCTCCGTTCAAGCACAGTAGGTCCCAAGTCATGGCTTTGAGACTAAGAAACAAAGTTTTAGACACTTTTCTTTGGGAGAGAAATAACTTCTATCACCTTCACAATAAAGACTTTTCTGGGCTCTGGCTCAATTGCTTGGGTGTTGCAGCAGTGTAGGAGGAACTTCTGGTTTTAGGGTTCCTACAACTGAGAGCAGTCAGGAGCTCAGCCATGGAGAAGAGGGAAACCCAAGAGGTGTGAAATCTAAGCCCTCATAAAGCTTTTTAAAAAGTCCCAAAGAAGTGGAAAACAGCAAACTATACCATAAACTTGGAGGTTTGACCCTTGGCAACTCCTCTGACTTTGACTTCTGAACACCTTTTTTACCTCTTTGAAGCTTTTTTTTTTTTTGGCTCTTATTTATACTATTTAAATCCTGCTTTGTGTATGTGCTGTTTACCTGCTCACCTTGTGAGGTGAGCTGACTTGCAACCCTAAGGCTGTTCAGCAACCCACTGGTCAGATCCAGCCACAAAACCTCTCCATCAGACAACCCCATAGTGGTGCCCAGTGTGACAATGGTGCCACAGGGAGCGTGCAAGAATAGCAGATTTCAATCTGCTGTGCCCTAACTTCAGGCGTTGTACAGTCTGAAAGCCCTCTTTACTCACTTAAGCTTAATTGCACAAACCATAAAAGCTTCCACCCTTGCTCAGGGGCAGCTCTGGAACTGACTGATCCAAACCCTAAGTGCCTCCCAGCCCTTCCAGCGATATAGAGGACAGTGGTCTCGATTCAGGTATTGGTATTTCCCAGCTGGCAAAACACAAAACCTTGTAACTTTTAAAGTCCAGGAGGCTGCTCTCTTTCAATGCCTGTGTATGAAGGGTGTGAGGCTTGTTACTTGTTGTTACTGAGTCACTGGGATGCAGAACTTGGACTGAAAGGCACTGGGAAAGTTCACAGCTCCAAACTGACCTTTCCCCCACGACTCAGGGGATGCCTGTGTAAGCACTATATGAAATGTAACTTTAAGGTCAAGTTCAAAACCTTAAGATTCCAGCACTGTAAGAAATAACTTGAAAGAGTTTGGAGGAGTAACTTGCAAGAGTTTAGAGGACTAACAGGAAGTAGAGGCTTAGCTAAAAGACACCCAGCATCTTTGAAGGCAGGAGAATCTCAGGATGTGGCAACTGAATGGGCAAATATTGCAACAGACTCAGATGTTCAGAGATTTTCCCACCCAATACCAGGCAGATGAGCTTGGGAACATTACCAGTTATCCTGTAGACCACCAAAATGGAGTGCTCTGTGAGAGACCACTTAGAGGGACAGAAATTCCTGAAGTGCTTCAGACCTTGTTTCAAGTTCCCAACCTAGTACAGCAAAGGCAAAAGGGAGCGATAAAGCTGAGAGATGTGGAGGACAAAATGCAGAAAGAAGAATACAAACCCAAGATAAATAAATATTGAGTACTGTTTCACTTCTGAGTTTTCTTCAGTGTACAGAGCATACTCTGCTGGACCTTTTCTTTCCCTGCCAGCCTGGCATAAGCCCAAATTAAAACTAAAGGATATTTTTCTCAATGCAGTTTTTTTCCCCCTGATCTCATCCCATTATTGATATTAGACATGGGTAGCTCATATAATCAAGAAACTAAGCACTAGAATAAAGCTTGGAGTAAAGATCAGGAAAGTAAAGGTTATGGGAGGTGAGAATGGTCACTTGATACTTGGATAGCTTGACATGATTGACCTCATGGGGAAGAAAAAGCCTGAAAAACCTAGAAAAGAAGCTATAGGATGTTGAGGGAAAAGAAATAGCAAAGGAGGTTTATTGTCTGCTTGCACACATGCACAGCATTAGGTGAAAACACAGAAACTGAGATTGCATACCTCTATTGGTTATGGGTCAGGCTGTCACCTCACGTTACAGCATCTTACTCAGCAAGCAAAATCTCTTCCTGGGTAACTTTTCCCCAGAGCTCAATTTTTCCTTCTATCAGTTTTTCCTACAACAGTAACTTTCTGCTTGAGGAAAAGCTGATGTTTATGATTACACTTCCAAATGCCAAAGTTCCCCAACAATCAAAATAGACCTGTGATTACCTGACAAGTATACTATTTTAAAATCTCTTGCAGGAAAAAAATCGATGGTTAGGCAAAAGTGTACATAAATAGCAGTCAGCTTGGTGTCATTATCCCAAATACAAAAAACATTTGGGGACCTCTTTTATGTGCTGAATATTTCATTCAGTCCTGCAGTGCAGTGACTCCCTAAACCTTCCCAAGCTGAGCTCTGCTTTTGAGGCTCTAATTTGCTGTTGCCATGACATTGTTAATGTCTGAATTGCTTTTTTTAACCACTTTTTTCCTTTTTTTCAATCTCTTGCAGAGGCATTCTGAAATAGTGGGCATGAGCTGATCTTGTGGAACAGCCTGCATGTCCTGAAAATAACAGAAGAGTGTTCATTTTTACAAGCTTTTTGGCTGATAGAGTCCTGATGGATGGATAATTACAATCCTGACGGATGATAGCTTTTTAATTGGAGAAACCACAATGAACATATCTGACCTAATTGAGATCATTTTGGCTTTGGTGGTGGGGGGGAGACGGGTGGGGGCTATTTCATCTCTGTTTTTCTTAAATAGTGACATTCAGAAAAAAATTATTTAAAAGGAGAAAAATCCTTGCTCTCTTATGCGTAACTGGGCTTCCAGAGGGAGTAGAATGCAGAGAATAACATTAAGTTTCTCAGCAGTGAGTTTATCAACATAGTTGGTTCCCAGATCCAAATGAGAATGGAGAAATCTCTGTCAAGGTCAACCTTAGTAGAACAGCATTACTTGCTCAGGAACATTTTTTGCTGGAGATGTACTTCCTTTAATGGGGTAATACTTTCCAATTGCCTGGCTTCTTAATAATACAGCAGCATTTGCTGTCCAGGGGTTTAAACAGGATGTTTTCATCCTCTTCAGTCATTCTGAAGACGAAGTCAGCTCAGCTCAGCCTCCCTGGGCCTCGACTCTTCCCTGTCTCTGATCACCTGAGCTGGATATGTCCATCCTGCAGCCCATCTCTTTGAGACTCACATGGCAGCAAATGTTTCACCTCTAACAGCAGCTACCCCAGACTGCCAAACACTCCTCTGCCAGGGAGGGCAAGGAGATGGAGCCCAGGCTGTCTCTGCCACTTTCTTGAGGGAGAGACCTCAAGAGCCTTCTGAGCCTAAAGCTGAAGTGACTCATCTGAGGTCACCTGCTGCCAGCTCCTCCTAGCAAATGCATCCAGTACTAGTCCCAGTTCCTGGACCAGCATGAGCCTGAGATAGACTCCAAAGAGGAAAAAGTGGAAAAGGGAGAGGCAAACATCTGTCATCAGTATTTTGCCTTTGGGGTATGTCTCCGATTACCAAGGCCAGAGAAGTGGAAAATGTTTAACGAGGGTCCAAACTTTAAAAAAAGTACCAAGCTTGACAAAATGAACAGCATATT
Organism: Entomyzon cyanotis; assembly: GCA_024500445.1. Classification (NCBI taxonomy): domain Eukaryota; kingdom Metazoa; phylum Chordata; class Aves; order Passeriformes; family Meliphagidae; genus Entomyzon; species Entomyzon cyanotis. The sequence continues at coordinate 8,245,328 of JAKEPQ010000743.1, forward strand.
CTTAGTCACATAATTTAGTTTTAGTTTGTCCTGTGAGGAGCAGGGTGTTGGACATGATGATCCTTACGGGTCCCTTCCACTTGATACTCTGTGATTCTCTGATCCTCTAAAGCCACTATTAGGATTGTAGATGAAACTTTAGCAGCTGTCATGACACAGAGGACAGGCAGGAGGGTGATGACAGTGCTCAAGGGCAGTCCTTAGCTGTCAGATGTGGTCCCTGCCAGCTCCCAGGAAGGGGCTGACACTGGGATGCTGGTAGATCACATGCTTGTGAGCTGGGCTGTACTGTAGTGCAGTGGGATGTGCAGTAGTGATGCCTCCTAATGGCACTGGTTTAAATTCTGACATATCAAGCAGAGATCCAAACCAGATTGCTCCCAGATGTTCACTCTAACAGGAGACTTAGTGTTTCCTCAATGCCCTGGTCAGATGTAGTTGGTGTCTTTTGAGTTTGATCTTTGCTGGGTGGCTCCTCCCTGGGCAATTTAGTGGGCAAATACTCCTCTCTCACTAGGGCTTTCTCAACTCAGTGATAAAATTCCTATTCAATGGAAGAAGAGAGTCCACAAAGATTAGGTCTTTTGGGGCCATACAGAGTGCAAACCACTACTCAAAACCTAATAATCCTGTAATGGCTTTGAATATTTCCGAGTTTCAGTCTCAGTTTTTATAGGTACATCTGAAAATAAATACTGCTTTTAGAACACACCGACAGTGACATCTGAGTATTTCCAAGAACCTACACTATAAAAATGTCTGCCCACCACCGAAAGGAACACAGATCGACATTTCAGATAACAAACAAATGCCTTTGATTTTCTCTCTGTGCCAAGGAACACTGATATTGTCTCTGTCTCCTGGGCATTCCTCAATGTGCCTCATTAGAACGTTATGAAATGTTGCTCTATTTGTTCTGTCGTAAAATACCAAAACAAGCCCTGGGGCCAGATTGACTGCGAGGGAGCTGGATGTGCTCAGGCTGAGGATTGGCCCTGTGCACGGGGAGGCTTGTGCCTGGCATGGCTGGGGCAGGGAAGGCTGGGAGAAGAGGGGGAAAAGGGAGAGACGAACCTTTGGCACCTTCTTGCTGCTTTCTTCCAACAGCTCAGCTAAGGAAAGCCCCAACCTGGAGCTGCTGCTCTCTTTAATGCAGAGGCTTGCAGGAGCAATTCTGCTGTGTTAACACACATCTGCAGGATTTCAAAGGTTTCAGTCTCTAAGAAAGAGGTGGAGGCAAAGGCAGATATGAAGCACTTTTAGAAATGGATGTTTTTCTGAAGTTGGAACTCTTAAGCTAAACAGATAGCTGAGAACATCTCCTGAAAATATCACAGGGACTCTACAGTCTTACTTTGTTTTTTCACTTGATGAATACCAGGAAAATGTGTTTGGTTCTTTTTTTTTCCCCCCCCTATATAAACACTTGCAAAGAGCAAACCAGAGGTCCAAGGTTAAAACATACATGGAAAAACTTTCTATGGCTAGTTTTGCTACTGCATTTAACAAGTCTTTGGTGTTCACACCCACTAAGAAGTTTTTTAATGATCCAAAGTGGTTATTTTATCTGCACAGACAGGGTGAGCAGTTGTAGAGAGTAACTTACAACACATAGAGAATCAGCCCACATCTCTTCTGGTATTCCAAAACCAGTGTGTTAATGGGGAATGTCTAATCCTGCCCTGTGCTAATCCCATCATGTTTGCTTAACTACGTTAGTCCAGTTACTCCCAAGATCTTTCCCTGTACAACGAATAATCTTGAAGCTCAAGTGTCAAAGGCCCATTTCCATTTTTAGAGATTTAAATGTCAGCCACAAACTTAGATGTAGATTGCTCTGGAGATCTACCAAATATGGACTCTTCAAAATTCAGTCCTTTTAGAAAGGTCAGAAGTGACTGGGATTGCAAAATCTCCTCTAGCCTGGCAAGCTTGCTTTGAGTTGCCACACTTTGGACTAAGAACCTCCTGACTTTGGACAGAGCTTCAACAGTGTCTTTTAATCCTGGTATTTCAGACGTCATGATGGGATGTTGCCATGTGGACTCACATCAGCTTTATGTACAAATCAAAGCGGTGCATAATTGCTGGCTTCAAACCCTTGAAGAGTTTGCCCTGCATGATATAGTTAATACAAAACTCGAAAATACTGTGATGGAGCAAATTAGAGTGGCGTGAAATAGGATTGTAGCTACAACATCTAATTAGAAAGCACTGTGAATTATACTCTTTTTATTCTATGTAAGCTGGTTATAAATAGGACAGCAAGATAGACCAACAAAAAATTGCTTCTTGAAACCTGCAATGCAAAAGAGTATTATAGGATCAGCTCTTTCACCAGAAAACAGAGCACTTTACGGTCTTCCTGGCTCAATCCCTGGATAGCTGATTCCCAGGACAGCACAGATTACTTTCTCTAGTTCCACATGTCCAGATTAAGTATTTCAGCTTATGTTTTCTCCTGGGTAGAGATCAAGGGGTCATTAACAACATTCTTAAAGTTTTTGGTTGAAGATGAGCTGCTTCCACTGGGGAATCATCTCTCAACCTACTGCACCTCTATCGGCCCAGCAGGTTCAGAGGGTTGTTGATTGGGTTCCTGGACCCAATGGTCTATTCATAATGAACATGGCTGTATTACCTGTTTGAGGAGCCTCTGGAGCACCTGGAGATGCTGGTGGCAGCAGAACCTCACTGTGTAGGCTGCTGAGGTTTAGCACAACCTGCAGATGTATCTGCCTTTGTCCACCTACACATTAAGATAGAAATGGCTTTGCTGAGACAGATGTCTCGGAGCTGGCTGGCTCCAGCATCCCTGGACTGGTGTGTGAAGAAGGCAGGATGGCTGCTTCAGAGATGACAGCAATGTGCAGACCCAAAGGAACTGCCCCTTCCCCTCTGGCACTGTGTGTTTGCTGCAGGAGCTCTACTCCTGAATGAACAGAGTCCCTGTGCTCGTGTCTCAGTGTCCTGGGATCATTTTTGCAAGACCCACCAACTCTGTTTGACATTTAAGAAACTGATTTGGTTTTAGTTTTGTTTCTTAGTTGCCAATAAAGTGCCCTGATGCCACTACAACAGAAGGACATCCATAAAAGCATGGAAAGAGCAGGGTTGGACTACCCCCAGCCTTATCTGGCCATTCTGTGCAGAGTGGCTGTCAATCTGTCTGTCTGTGCCACCAGGACTGTGGGGCCCTTTGGTTTTGACTTGGTATGAGAGAGAGAAAACACACAGGCAGGCTTGCCAGTGTTTCTTTCCTGACATGTCACCTTAGAGGGTGGAAAAAAAGCCTAACTCCAGATAAACAGCCTTGAGCAGTGTATACGGAGCAGAAGACTTCTGATTTCTGCTTGTGCTTTCAAAGGGATGCTGACCAGCAGGTCTGTGCTCGGGGTGTGTTGGCAGTGAGCACAACGGCATTGCTCTCTCCCCACAGAGGGGCACTGCAGCATTTTGAAGCCCAGGGATGAAGGCTTGGTGGTGAGGATGGTCCACGTGAGCCATCTGCCCTCTTGGGCTGCTCCCTGCCATGTCGTGTGTTCTATCTGCAGAGGCAGAGCCTGCTCTTGGAGCCAAGCCATTCCCAGCGATAACGGATGGGACAGCTTTAGCCCTGTTTATTTCAGCCTGTCCCAGCCAAAAGCTCAACTTGTGGATGAAAGGAATAGCTGTTCAGAGAGCTAGGAGAGTACATGCAGATCTGACCTTTAGAACAACCTTTTGTAGTTACAGAGATGCTACGTTTATCACTGCACTACTTGCTATTCTATTTAGCATTCAACCAGAACCTACTGCCCCTTTCTTTCTTGTACAAGCTGGAAACAACCATCTAAAGATCTTTGCTGGTGGTCCTGGGAGTGAAATTGGATCTCCTTTCCATCCACACATCAAGACCTTTATTTCTGACTGCTCCTAGCATATGTCCATCCAGATTTAGGTGCTGGTCACTGCTTCAGCTGCCCTGGATTTACAGGTGTAATTTTCTGCCTGCATCAAGGTGCTGGTGGTTCAGCTAATTGTTTCACACAACACTGTGATGTCTGGTTCAAGCACAAAACTATTGTAACCCTCAAGTCTCTGTGGTTCTGGAATAACTTCAGTGCTGGTGGGAGGGATTAGGGACAAACTGGAAACTGGCCTGGCACTATTAAACCTTTGCAGTTTGAGTGTAGCAAACTGATCAGTAACTTGTGGTCTGAACCAGGAGCTGCATAATCAGTATGAAGTGAAATCTGATTTTTCTGGCTTGAGGAACTTGCTGGACCCATTTTTTCTGATCCCAGGCAGTACCCTCCAGCTTCTTACAGAAAAGGGCTTAAAACTGCACGGTGTGCTGGTGCTGCCTGACCTGTATAATAGGGTTTGTAACGGCTGCTGGGGAGAACATCTGTTTACATCTGGAATTTAGCTTGCAGAAAGCTGGTGCTTTGTGGTGGACTTGGCTCCTGAGCTCAGTTATGTTCCTCAAGGGTCACTGAAGACTCTCCAGCACTGGAACTAATTCCTGGCAATCTCTTAGAGGATTTCAAGGCAAGTCAGATAATGATAGTGTGGATTGATAGGTTTCCCCTCCCCATCAGCATTCACTGTTTATTTGCTGTCCACTCTTTCTTTGCAAAGTTGATGGCAGAGGAGAAAGGGACACAGTGCAATAGCCTGTTCACTCTCTCCATCCTTTGTGCTCTTGGATCAGCCTGGGGATACAAAGCTGAAAATGCATGCCCACAAGCAGTGTGACCCCAGAACTGGGGGTCTGCCCAGGATTTTAGGGGACAGATTTTAGTGGTGAAAAGATAGCTCAGAGCTGCTGCTGCCTGTGTGGATTACTATTAGCAGCTCTCTCCTTATCATCTGTCTTCTTTTTACAAATAAATGTATCATGCTGTCTTATAATTTGAAATGAGGTGGGCATGGCTTGCTCCTTGGCCATGCTGTGCAGCAGTGCCCACGGCAGGACAGTCAGAGGTATCTGTGTGGTGGTGTGGCTGGCTTGTGGTTAAAGGCAGCTGGGGGACACTGAGCCCAGACACTGCCTGAGTGGGGCCAGGCTTTGCACCCTACAGCTCCTTCAGAAATGGGAAGAGGAGAGCCAGAAAAGGGGTGTCACCCCAAGAAGTGCTTTTAAGCTGATTCAATGTCTGTGCATACAACCCATGACTGAAAAAAATACAGCTGTTGTTTGGGTCTGGTGCCTCTTGGTTTCTGGAACCTCATGGCCTGGGGAGCCTTGATGCTGAAATTACTCAGAGTCCTCATGCTGGGGACAGCCTTCCTCCTCCTGGTCACAGTGCAGGGTTTTAGGGTTAAGATTGTTTTAAAGGTCTAAATATTTTGCTTGCCTCGCCAACAAGAAATAGAAGATGCTCAACACTTGGTCTGCAACAACATCAAGATCATCTGACCCAAAAGCTCAGAGCCTTACATGCTGCTACAAATAGTCCTACAGCTTTCCCTGAGGTTCTCTTCTTGAAGGGAAAGTTGAGGAAATAAGGATTTTTGCCTACTCACTGGTCACAAGACCTGCCTGAACTTGGCTCACAATCCACTGTAATGCTGAATATGGTCTTTTCAGCCTTGGTATGACTTTTGCCTCTGGAGCAAATTAAATAAAGAAGGCTGCAACAGCAGCAGGCACACCCCAACTGCAGAGAGCAGATTTAACCTTGTGCCATTTCCTGGGTGAAGGATCTCACCAGTGGCAGTGAGTGTGGGAAGACTCATAAGCCACAGCAGCTATGAGATGAAGAACTTGAGCTTGCTAGCAAAAGGTGTCTGCCTTGGTGGGGACTGCCTGCAGTGCCCATTGAGGGCAGCTGGAGTAAGACAAAAGCCTATTTAAAACCAAGGGACTCAAATACAAACAGATATCACCAGTTAGAAACATGCTCATGGCAGAGGAACTTGGCAAGAGCAATGCTTTCTGAAGTTTATAGGACCAATAACAGCAATTACCAAGAATAAAAGCTGGAAGGAAAATGGCTGTGAGACCTTGGGCTAAGGTGCTGTTGAGGTGGTAAGGAACAAATAGCCTAAAATTCCCGTCTTTGGCACTCACAATGTCACACCGCACCTCCAGACAGGCTGTGTTGCAAACCTGGCCTGCAGAAAAGAAAAGAAATTACACAAATGTGATGACATGAAGAAGGGAGAAACAGAGGTGAGACCTGCTCCTCACTTGGAAGAAAGGAATTTGTAACTTTATAGAACTAAGTCAAACTCACTGGATGGTGGATACTGGCACCTCTTCTTAGGAAAAAAAAAATTTTATTGCCTGTAATATCATCCACCAGCACTAAAAGCTCTCACAATTTTAAATAAAAGCTCAGTAAAATTGGCAAGCCAAGGACTCTCCTGGACTCAGAAAACTCTACTTCTCTGCCATTGCCTCCTTTTTGTTGTCTTTGATGGCATGGACAGGGACACAGTGGGAACAGGGCTGAGCTGTGATCCAAAGGGAGCGAGCACGGCTGTGTCTGGCTGTGCCCTTCCTGAGGAGGGCTGGGCAAGGAGGTTTCTCCTCTGGAGCACAGCAGATGCTGGCAGCTAGGAGGGAGCAGGATGGGACCCTTTTTCCTTCCCAAACACAGAAAGGATAATATTTTGGAGATGTAAGTCTGTATCCTCTCTCATTGCTGGATGCTCTTTTTCCTCTGTGCAATATGGTTCCCTCCCATCCCCACTAGTAAAACCTCTTCAAACTGGAAGCAACTTCTCTGTAGGACAGTCTTGCTCCAGTTTTACTGCCAGGCTAACTAAAGAGTAACTGGTTGTAATCAACACATGACCCAACAACCTGGATACCCAACTGAATATCTGTAAGGTGTATTCAGCAGGTAAGATCAGCTTAGTACCCACCTTCACATAAAGGAACAAACATCTGCTCAGGGAGTTTCCAAATACAGAAAGGTGGGTGACAACCATGTAGCTACCCTAAACATTTATTACATTTACAACACAGGGATTGCTCCTGTGTGTCACTTGATCCTCCATTCCCACGATTGCAGTGTAAATCAAGAGTAATTCCCCTCTAATCAACTGAGTTAATCTAGTCTTAAACCAATCTGTAGGAAAATGAGGACTTAATTATACATAGCCAACCTAGGGGAATTATTTCTTACCAAGAGAAAAGTATCTAGCAACAGTCACACCATCAACACAGATACAATATGTTGCAAACCAGAAACTCCTACAGCCCTGGAAAACGAACAGCACAGCAAAAAGGAGGAAATGTGTTCAAAGCCTGTGGGTGAGATTTTCTTTGGCTCCTGAGTGGGTTTTGGCACCTGGAAGGGATGTGCTGTGCTGCCTGGAGCGATTCCGGGGTGATGTGACGCAGATGTGGGTCTCTGCTGGGGAAGGATGAGGTGTCCTGCGGCCCCCCGTGACTGTCTATCAAAAACCCTAAACCAGACGTGGGCTAATTCACGTATCCTGCACTTTTTCCCCCACATTTTCTCCCTCTGACTTTGACCACAAGGCTAAACATTGCCACTCTGCAAAATGATACTGTTTCACAGCAGATCTTGAGGCTCTGTTGTTTCTAACCTTCATCTGGAGCTTGATTCTTTCCTTATTTTGAATGGAACACCAAGAACTGCCCAGTCACCCACCACAGCAATTCTGACCTGGCTGAATGGCACCTTTGAGCTCCTGCAGCCCTGGTGAGGCTGCTCCCTGCTCACCTCACATCCCACTTGGTGGGTGAGGCTGAGGTCAAAGCAGTAATTGCAGCTGTTAAATGAGCTCCCTTGTGGTTCCTTTAATCAGTTATTACCAAGGTACACAATACTGATTAATAGCCTCAGTAGAAGCTGTATTCGGGTAATAAAGTCTTCATGTGTGGCAGACATTCTGCCATGCCCATGATTGATGCACTGCAAGGGACATGTCTGAGGTGGCACCATCCCACTGTGCCCCTGTGTGAGGGAAGGCAGCCTCACACTCTCCCCAGCTGACTGATCCAGCCTACGAGAAGCAGCTGCTTCCTTTGGATGGACAGGATTCCCCTTGGGTGGTGTGGGGCTTGGGCATGGCATTGGCACATTTAGCTTCCTTAAGGGCAACGATCAGCTGGGAGCTCTGTCTCCCTGCCTCACCAGCTCAGCAAAATTCCGCTTTTGGAAGGATTGGACTTCACAGCCACAGGCCATGAAATGGCTCCTCTGCTCCAGTGTGTTCCCCTGTCTGGGATAATTTCAGGGTGTGAAGGAAGCAGGCTGTCAGTGAAGCTTTCACACACCTCCCTGCTGCAGCTGACAACAAAACCTGCTCTCCCAGGGTGTGAGGTGGCCGAGCTCAGTGTGCCCTTGGACCTGGTGCTCCTGCAAGGGCACCTGGCACTGTGTCCCTTGGGGGCTGAGTTGCTTTGGGGTCTGTGACCAGAGCAGACCATGGCAGAATATTGTGTCCCGAGTTTATGAGCATCTGCTGTAAGTAAGGAACATATCCATGTTCCATGTCCCTCCTCTCCCATGTGCCTGGGCACAGCAAAGCAGCTGCTCACACTCTCCCTCCTCCATCCCAAGCTGTGTCAAGCCCAGCCTGCCTGTGCCATTTTGGAGCAAAGACCACCCTCACCACCATCCCTGAACAAGCATGATACAACAGAGCAAAGGGACAGATCCCTTGTTTTATGCCTTTTTGTGAGTAATGCATGAGAGATCTGTTTAAGGCCAGGAAAACCCTATACAAATGTTTTCATTTTACATCTGGAGACATTCAAATAATAGGAACATCATAGAAGGCATGTGGAAAATAAGTATTTTTAATGCCATTCCTAAAACTGGTGAGTAAGCAGTGTGACTCAGCAGTGCTTCCCAGCATTTCCCAGAAGAGATGGAAATAAATCTACTTAATAACTGACATGTATTTGAAATATGCTGAGTAGTTAGTAGTTATCTGCAATTGCTGCTTGGAGAGCTGACTTGCAATCATACCTGAAGGCAGCATCCTGCCTGCACAAGGCTGTGGCCAGATGTGACCCAAACTTCAGTCTCAAAAGTGGTGGTGACTTTCTGGAAGGACCTGGGCGAGTGCCTGATCACCCACACAGTCAGAAACATGGATAGGCATCTTTGAAGCCTCTGCCATGTCAGTGTTTAACTTCAGTGCCTCAGCTGTGAGTACATCAAATACCTAGACGTATTTTTTGTCCTGGATTACAGACCTTCAATCCCTTAATGGACAGAAAGGCTCTAGTGAAGGACAGACAGTATCTGCCTGCGCTTACCAACACCAAATGCCACCCAGGGCAAGGCCACTGCTGTCTGCTGCTGTCTGTGGGGAGTGGCTTCACTGATCCCTATCCTTGGGATAGGATGGAACCTGCCTTGGCCAGGCTGTGCCATCCACCAAGGAGCTGATGGGGTGTGCAGCCAGCTCTCGCCTGACCCTCGATCCAGGAGCTGCCAGGAAGCCCCTTTTCAAACAATAAGATTTTCACCCTCTCAGGGCTCTGCTCCAGCTGCCAAATATTTTTGAACACTTTGTATTTTGTGCTGTTTCACTCTGGTGCTTTCTAGGGCTCCCAGAGAAGCCTTCTTCCGTCAGTATCTTGTGGGAATGGAAAGCAGCACTCTACCTCTCATTAATTTGCTGCTAATGTTACAGTCCCATGTCTGCTTCACTCTCCCCTCTGTGCCTCTTCCGTGTCACACCATGGCCCTGGGCAGCCCTAACTGTGGCTGTATTTGAATAACAGATCTCACATGGGACGGCAGGCAGCCCCTCTTCCAAGGAACAGGGATAGGTGGGTTTTTTCCTTATTTTCAAACTAAAAATATTCCCTGCATCATCCAAAAAATCACTATCAAACATACAAGCTCATGGAGGAAAAACACATCCCTCTCTCAGTGGAAAGAGAGAGCTTGCACACAAGGAGTAGGAAAGTCTAACCTGCCTATAGCACAGGCTCTGCAATTTCACAGGTGAACAGGGGTGTTGGACAGTTTTAGGAGAAATCAGGATCCTTTTCAAGGATGCATTGGAGGACTGGTGTGGTTAATTCCTCAGAAATCAAGCCTGAAATGGCAGTTAACAGCAGAAGCACCATGAAAAAACTAACATCTCTAAAGACAGATTTGCACCTGAAGGGGTTGTATTTTCCACCATCCACGGAGCAGACAATGCCAGGAGAACTTACCAGAGATGCTTTCCTGTGGTGGTTGGCTGAAGAGGAAGGCAATACCCATAATTTAAAAATTACCTTTTAGGTATTTCCTATTTTCACAGATCCTCCCATATACAAATGTCCTCGGTCCTCTCTTATCCCTCCACTCATCTAACACCCAAAGGGATGGGTGTTCTTTCAAGTGCAGATTGTCTTGATCTCTCCTAATGCCATGGAGAGAAGAGGGAAAACACAATGAGCCCAAGCCCATCTTTGACTGTAATTCCCTTTCCTGGCACCAGTGACCCCTGCCTTGTCCTCTCACTGTGTCTCTCTGGGAAGACTCAGGCACCATCTTCTCTAAAGCCTTCTTTAGGTGGTGAATTAGACTCAGCCTGGAGCTTGGAGCTGGAAAAAGGTGACTGTAGTCTCTCTCTTAACAATGATCCCCTGAGACATCTCTCTATCTTCTGTATTTCTTCAAAAGAAAATTAAAAAGCTAGCTTTAATTGATGGCATCTGTTCTGGTCAGTGCTCTTGTAGGATGTTCAGCTATAAAACTCATCTCAGAACTGGGATGGCAGCAGGGACAGCAAGTATCACCAACCTACAGTGCCTGGCAGATGCCAAGTGTTCACCAAAGAAACAGATCTGGTGGCATTTTAAGGTGTGACCACATCTCTTATTCTCATCTGGCTCACTTAGAAATGATGCTGAAGAGCTTCACAATACCTTTTTTCCCTAAAAAAGTATTTCTTAGGAACAGATTTCTGACTGCACAGAGGGACTGGAAGACCAGGTGAACTTCTATCCCACCCCATCCCCTGACTGCTGCCCATTCACCATCAGTGTCCAGAAGAACCCAAAAAGCAGAACCAGTGTTTACTTTTGAGTGAGGGTTGCCATGCCAACACCATGGATATAATCCTGAAACAGGAGCAAAGTGAAAAACATCATGTTGGCACATCAATGCTCGGCAAGGTGGCACTTTCCAGTGAGCTGCTTTCCACACCACACGCGTTTCCAACGTGCTACGCGACTGCCGCCCACTCTCCTCTGCCTCCTTTTGGATCCATTTCAAGGCATCTTTCTTCATTCTTTAGGAATTTTAACTAAAACTGGTACATTGGGCCACCCTGGGGAAGTTTGGGTTTTTAGAGCTCTTGTGAATGATTGACAGTCTCCTGCTGAAAGAAAGGTTACTGGTACAGCCTCTGGTGCAGCACTGGCCATGCGGTTCAGTTGCTTGCCTAGAGCATCCAGCTGTTTCTACTACTACCATATTTTCTGGGCTATTTCTCCTTTGAGTCCCCTTCTCTCCCTTTTTCCTAGGAGCCCAAAGTCAGGATTTCTCCCTGTTGAAAAGCACCGTCACGCATTTGCAGAAGCCTGGGATTCTGACTATTGCTCATTATCATTACTGCAGCCCCTGTAATCCATGCTGTGCCAGAGTTAAGATCACATTTTTGCCCTAAATGATTTGGCAGTTTTCTACTGGAATTACCCAGAAAAGTTAGAAAGAAGGACAGGCTGACCAGCTTAGTCCAAAGTAGACCTCTACATGAAGACTTGGCAACTCCCAACCAACCAACCTGCTTATTTAACTGGATGGCTCTTCTAGGCTAAATTCAGCTCAGTGAGAGCAAGCTGTGATCTGTTTATAGCCACGGCTCCAGCTGCTTTTGTCTCCCTTCTGTTGGCTATCTTTATTAGCAGCATGAGTACAGGAAAGCAGACACTGGTTCTGGGGCATCTTCTTTGCCATGTGAAGATCACCGTATGTGATAGACCTGATGATCACGACTTCAGCTTTGCAGGAGCACAGGGCCAGGCTGTGCTGCCACTGCTGCTGCAAAGCAAGGTCTCCCAGGTCCAGCCATGGGTCTCAGCTGACTTGGCTGGGATCCCTCCTGGTGATGAGAGAGTCTGACTCTCCCTAAGAGGCAGAACAAAGGCATGGAAGTAGACTGTTCCATGCTCTTTTAGTTGGCACAAAGGACTATCATAAACTGCCTTTGTGCTCTGCTGTTAATTTACTGGTATCATTTTATTAGGAAAGATCTTGTATTTCCAGGGGCTCAAGGGATTTCCAAAGGAGGAAAATACATTAGTGGAATGTAGAAGCTGCTGCTTTGGTTAGAGAGACTCCAGAAGTGGTGCTGTAGGGCGTGTGGGTCATGCCCTGTGACCATGCAGGCAGAGCTTACTCTGGGCTTTTCCCTGTTCTTTGCTCTCTCCCTCTTTCTCCCACACCCTCATTTTGCCGCAAAGATTCCAAATACATTGGCCATCTTGGCCAGCAACCACAAGTGTTTCTTGAATGAGCCAACCATCTCCCTGGCAACAAGGCAGGCTGTGACAATAACAAGTGCTTTCATCTCTTTCATGTTTCCCACCTCTCAAGAAATGCCCTGCCCTTTATTTTTTTCCCACCACTCAGAAACATAATTGATGGCAACTGAAATGCACCTTGTGGAAGGACCAAAAGGGACGTGTTTAAGATGGCTTCAGCCTTAATGGAAAAGTGACAGACCTTTACGAAGGGCAGGCCAAAATATTTGTCCTGGACTGTTACTTGGGTATTTGCACTGGGTCTGATACAGTACAGTAAATATGATTGTATGTGAGCTGTGACTATTGCAAGTAGACATTGTCTGCAGCTGGATATCTAGACAAATGCTGACACCACATAAAAAAAGGCATGTCTAGTGCCTCCCCTTTATTCCATTTTTCCTTTTCTTCCACTCCATCCTGCTCCTCTACAAAGCAGCCCTAAGTTCCCATCACTCATAACTGCAGATGTGCAAGACTGGGTGCATCCTCAGTCAAGCAGCACAAGCCCAGGAGTACTGAGTCCATTCCCCAGATCACCCAGGTAGCTAACAGAGGCTTCCAACCAGCACAGCAGTGCCTGGTTAACCTCACCTGCCCTCCCCAAAGTTATTAGCAGCCTTTTTACATTTCTGAGAGAGCCTGGGTTAGGGACACACAGTAGGAGCCAGCTGGTCTAAACAGATACCTGACTCAAATGATGTAGCACAGTATCTTGAGCTGACAAGTACAAAAAGCCAGTTACACAGAGCAGATCTTACAAAAGAGAGATCCTCCCCCCACACTGCTCCCCTCCAGCGCCTGGAAGGCAGCAGGTGACAGTGGCTGTGACTTTGCTCCTGCCGCTGCCAAGCAAGAACGAGAGGAAGGGGGCAGCTCCTAAAATCTCCTTTTGGCACATGCAGAGGGGAAGGGGCTGGAGGCACCAGGTTTCTACAGGCACCTCTGTTCAGAAGCAGATTTGATGGAGACCTCTTTGCAAGCCACCCTGGGTGGGCTGTTCAGTTACACTACAGAAGGGTTTTTTTTAAGGCTACTAGCCAATATTTTAAAATGTCCAGGCACATCTTTGTTTGGCTCACAGTTCAGGAGTTGCACACTGTACACAGCAGAAGGTCACCACAGACACATTTTGCTACAAAGTCCGAAAGCAAAAAAAATCCCTATCTAAATATTTTTACATTTTAGCAGCTTTTTAGTTTTCCTTTTCATAGCTGAAGCAGAGACATTTCCAGACTCACACTGGGAAAAAGTTCAGTGTGAAGGTCACTGCCTGCCACCTCCAGACCCCAAGGGCTAAACCTGTGACCTGTCACCTCAAAAACTCGGATCTGAGCCACGCAACTGATACTTGGATTCTCAGTTGAGTAATTTCTGAACAATCTCAGCAAGTCTGCACTTCCAAGCAGCTACTGGGGTCAGCATTGACCCATAGAGGAAGAGATTTTATGCTTTTTCCGCCTGGGGTTGCTGACGCCAGACTGGAACCAGATCTTCAAATAGAGGTATGGAAATCCATCCTTACCCTGCCCTTCCTGCTTGATCCTTTCCAAACACTTGGACTGACTTCTAGATTCCTGGTTTCAAACCTCCATTTCCCATTTGCTCTGCCTGAGTACACTGAAATGGAATCAGTGAGGAGCTTGTTTTATTAATACATTTGCACTTTAGAGGACCATTTAATCCACAGGCTACATGTTACAGCCTGACTCTTTCCTGCCTGTTAATCTGATTATCAAGGTAAGGACCGAGTAGTGCCCTACAGACCAGCTGGAGAGTCCTGAGCAGGCAGGCGAGACTAAGCCTCTGCCTCTCTTCCTGTGTGTAACCCCTTGGCTTGTCAGAGATCCAGATCCAGGGCAGTGGTGGCTCTGGAGATGAGCAACACCCACGGATGCCACTTCTCCTGCAACTGGCTCCTGTCTCCTCACTGACTGCTCCTTTTCTGCCGCCCTCTTGTAGCACGTAAAGGATTTGTGACTTTGCACTTGCACAGCGCTTCTGGAGTTCCAGCCTGACCTTCCATGCTGTGCACAGTGCTGTTGTGCCGTGAGCTGGCAGGATGTGCTCCTGCCTACTGTGCTGAAGGACATGGAACAAGGAGCTGGGTGCTGCCCACAGGCCATGAACCTCTCCTGAGCCGGGCACAGCTGCAAGGAAACCCGCTGCCCTGGACAAGAAGCACACATAAAGTGAAACCCTACACGCAGACTGTTTTGTTCTCAACCTGGGGACAAGTCCTTATCAGTAGAGAGGGTCAGCGAGACCTGGAGCATCTGCTTTTTGTGATTTATTTTGTCTTTTTAGGTCCTATTTCCTACATTGATCTCGCTTTGACCGCAGAAAACAAGGGGGTTTAGTCTTCCCCCAGTCTCTTCACTTCTATTAGACTAAATACTGGAGGTACAATTATGGGCAGGAGAAAAATGAGAACTGTGAGAGGATTTGGTTATTTTCTCTCAATAACAACAAGCATTTATTAAGTAGGGGAGGGGTTTTTTTTGATTTGAACAAGGTCAGGGTGCCATTTGGAAGGGATACAGGTAAAGATCCATCTCTCAGAAAGAGGGATGCGGGAAGCAGTAATAGCCAAGTGGTCTCTGGGGAAAACCTGTCCCAGGTCCATGTCCCCTCCTCCCCTGCTGCTGAATCAGGCTTGAGCAGCCATAGCCCTAGCTCCCCTTCCTGAGCTCCCTTCTCTTGGGGGCTTAAGTGATGAGTAGGGGAAAATCCCCCACTAAAAGATTTGCATTGGAAACCCTTGGCTGAGGAATGACTTTTAAAATAGAAAAGCTTTGCTTGAAAAGGGATGAACCACGCAGCATAATACTCAACAAATCGCCTGTTTAATGGCCTCTCTTTATAGCAGCTGCGCATTAATAACAAAAGCAGGGTAGCAGAAGCCATGTGCTTCTTTGTAAGATTAAAATAAATACTATTTCATACTAATACCAGCAACTTTCCGTGCCTAAGAGAAAGGAGCAAGTGGAAGATCACAGCCTGAGAGACTTGGTTTCCTTCCCCTTTGTCTGCTGCTGGATGAAGAAATATTTTTGCCATCTACGAAGGGAACAGATATTCTGAATCATCCTCCCAGTCAGTGGTTTGGTTTATAGGGGTTTGTGGCAGGCTTGTCTGACACAGTCAGCATGACACCTTTGTAAGATGGGAGTAATTCCTCCAGAACTACATATCTTGGAGGAAACAAGGTTGGGGAGAATTTAATCTAACTTGCTTTTTACTTTGCAAAGCATAACACAAGATCCCTACTGCCATAAAGCATAAATTGAAACAACAGTGGTTCACACTAGACATAAGGAGAAACCTTTTCATCATGAGGACTGTAAGAGCAGTGGAGCAGGTTGCCCAAAGAGGGTGTGCAGTGTCCATCCTTGAATGATTTCTGACCCAGCTGGGTAGAGCCCTGAGCTACCTGGTTTGACCTCAGACTTTACCTGAGCAGGGGTTGGGCTTGACACCTCCTGAGCTCCTCTCCAGCCTGAGTTACCGTACAACCCTAGGAACATTTGGCATCTTTTCCATAGGAATATGAACGGACACAACATTTTGTACAGACCAGTACTCCACCTCTCGTTCCTGGCAGTCCTGATAACAGCTCTCCTCCTCCACACCCTGTACTGTGCCAGGCCTGGCACTAAAACAGTGATGAGTTTTCCCTCCTCAAATTAGGACTTCAGGCGTTTTAAAAAAAAAAAAAAAAAAAAAGAAATTTTACATTTTAAAGCTGTCTGCCACAGACTGTTTATCAGACACGGAGAATGATTTGTTTCTGTTTTCCTGGGCATAGGTTTTCAGCTGAGCGAGATACGTTGCCTTGCTGAGAGCTGAGTCACCAAGTAATCAACAGATTAATGTATTCAGTTTGAAAGCCATCAGCATTAGTTCTCGGCAAGCTCACAAGAACTCCATTATGGTATCATCTCCACGTTTGGGATGGAAATGTCTCCAGGATTTAGAGTTCCTACAGGAAAATCCCCAGATGCAAAGAAATCAAAGTGCCTCTTTGCGATTGGGAGAAATAAGGTACCTCTTCATACAGTAACACCACAGCAGGATTTTGGCATCCCTTCTAGTGAATGCTTTTATTATCAACCCTCAGATAAGGAGTTTGGAGTACATTGTACATCTGTCATTTGATAGCTACCAAAAATAGTCATGACAAATGCAGTGCCACATAGGACTTTGCCTTTACCAGGTCTTTAATCTGAAATTATTGTATTTCCAGTGAAATCAAGTAGTTTTACTTTCTCTGGGATTGCAGCATGCAAAAAGGGTGGTTTTGACTCCACTCTAGGACTCTGAGTTCCTCTGTGTGGTCTTGGTCTGAGCCAGAAATGCAAAAAGGCAAGGCAGAGGCTGGCAGAGGCACCTCATAGAGGAGCCACTGTTTAAAATAGGGAGCTGGTGAAAGTAATCACAGAGTAGCAACTGTAAAAGGACAGGCTGGCCTAGGTGTGTGGCACGAGAAGGCTGCCAGGCATCACAGAGCTGTTCTGATAAGACACATGCCAATGCTGCTGCCTAAGAGCCTGTCCATACCAACCTCACTGAAATAATACATCCCCTTGTTTGCAAGCAAAATTGCTGTTTGGGTACACTTAAATAGGGGATGTGTAAGTAGAAGACAGTCACGCCCCAATCAAGTTAATTCTAAAAGCCTTCCTATGTTAGCAGGCTGGTGGAAGGGCTTCGAATGGCAGCAAGACTTCTCCCTGATTCATCATTTCATGCAGCCTGTGAGTCCAGCACATGCACAGGAGACAAGATGCATGCTCTCACTGTTTCCTTAAATCTATCAGTAGCTCTGTCTAGGCTGTCCCTAGACAGCAGATAATTTTTCTGCCCTGGCCTGACTAGTGCCAGGGCATAAGAGATTGTGGCTGTTGTGACACAGTGGTCCCTAGGGCTACACTTCCCAGCATCGGTGTACATCACATGCAATTGTGTCTCTGTTGCACAAACTGCACATGCAATAAGCATACAATGGTGATCTTCTCCCCTCTCTCCTTATCCCTCCAAGGTATTGAGATTGTGCAAATGCCTCCTGCTCATGCTCTGGAGTCCCTGGGTGCTCCACTGTCTGTACCCAAGCAGTGGTGATTTCAACTTACCCGTCGTTCCTTATCGCCGTATTCAATGCCCAAGGTATCCATGGCACGGACAATAGCTGCCAGTGACTGTATAGTGTTGCTGTAGACCACTGGCTTGTACTGCTTCACATCTTCTCCAGAGAAGCCATCCTCATGGATGATCCTGAAGAAAATGCAAAGGACAAAAAACTCTTGAGAATGTAATTTCAGTGGGAGAGACATCTAAAAGACAGCTGTGCTCTTCTGAAGAGCACATCTGCTGGCTTGATTTGCTTAATTTAGTCAGCATTTCTTTTTAAACCTTTCTGGTTGTTCACCAGTAGTGTGTCTGAGCCCAGTGCTGGAATTAGCATCCCTTTTGCTCTCTATCAAGAAGGTTTTGTGCACAGTTGGTGCATATGGTACCTCCCTCCCAAATGAACTGCAAACGCTGGAGCCTGGAGCATCTTGTGTTCTCACACTCAGCAGTCACAGGGCTGGAGGTTTCCAGGTCCTACATTACCTTCCCAGTCAGGGTCTAGGGAAATACGTTCAATGTGTACAAATTACCATCAGATCAGAGCTTAAGCACTGAAACAAGTGATAGAAAGCCCCTAGTTTTGGCTAGTCCTCTTAGTAGTAGTAACTCCTGGGGTACCTTACAAAAGGAACCAGAGTCAAAATATCCCTGTACACATGGGGACTCAGGCATGGAGGGGGGAGTTGTCTTAGTTATGTAACACTTGAAGTTTTACAACCCTCCACACTTCCTCCCCCCTCCTTCTCTCTCCTTTAGAAAAAATGCTGAGTTTTTTTGCCTCAATACATGCTATTTTTTTGCCTCAATACATGTTATGTTATTCCCCCCGCCAAAGCAAGATGGGAGTATGACCCACAGTCCCACCAGCTCTGCATGCTGGGTGCTCTATTAAACTCTGCAAAGGAACTATTTGATGGAGTGAGTTATTGCAGTCCCTTCCTCCGGACAGGGAAATTACATGACCCCTATAATTTATTCACGTCTAAGTAACTCCAGAACTAAGCCTGGATGTGTCTACAAAACACCTAGGATTTGCAGAGCTAATTGTGTTTGACAATCAATTTTTCCCAGTGAAGACGTAAGTCACGGTCCTGTCTTATGTGTTGGAATAGAGGATGGTCTGCTTAGCTAAAATGAAATCCTTGTTTGCTCATCTTCACATATCACTGGACAACGGAGAGTCCTTCAGTAACAGATCTGGTCCCTGATTCAACGTAGCACGGTTTCTGTACTAGGGTTTTTGACTCCTTTTTTTCTAAATCAGTTACACACCATCAAAGGTCCCAACAAGTGCTGGCCCCCCCTGGGACAGAGGAGCACTTGCACACACCATCAGCTTGCAATAGATACAGAGCTGGGATGGAGAACAGGGCTGGATGCCAGCCCAGTGTCATTAACAGATGACTACACAAAGAACGAGGCTGGTGTAAATATGCTGACCAAGACAGACGTCTCCTTCCCCTGATGTGAAGCTCACAGAAAAGTTTTCTAATACAAGTGACTGACTCTCTGCTGTCCCTACCACAACCTTTGCTTACTCAACATTGCACACTGAGCTCCTGGGACGAGCTGCTCAACAACCCCTGAATCCTGGAAAAACATGACTGCAAGCAAAGACAGCCTCAGACAGACAATAATTCAAATCATTTGGTGACCAGAAAATTTTTAAGCCACTGATTGGGAATTTAGAAGGCAAAAAGAGGACTGAACAGCTGTGTGGGGAAAGAGGTGAGCTTTGCTTTCTGGTCTTCCTCAGAGTTTAAACTGCTTTTAGCTTTATGCCATGAAGTTAGTGCCTAACATTCTCACTTCTAAATACTCTAAGACAGTAAATTCCCTGTTGAGTAACAGGGCTCCTTGTGTTGAAGGGGCTGAATTAAGGGATGGAGAGTGGCTCTGGGATTCCTCAGTGAACACACTGCGGCTGGACAACAATGCTGCAATCGCTCAAAGCACAGACATAAAACTGGTACTTTTAAAGGGGGCAGAAGGAGCATGGAGAAAAAACACCCCAATTGTTCCTGTGTGAAATCTCTCTGGGAAGGCAGCCATGCTTACTGAAAGCAGCACTGTGGATGCCAGTGCTGAAGTTTTGCTGTAGGAAGTACCTACGGATTAATCAATCATGCAGTTAGCATATTACCTAATATTTGAGCGAGCAAATCCCCACTGACTCCAGTTCCAAAGCCTGCTAGGGCACTGTGAACTGATTTATTGTCCTATATGCTTTTCACAAATGTTTGTCCATTTGCTTGCCTTGGCGATCTGATGGTTCCAACCCTGTAGCAGCTCTTCCCATAGTCCTTTGGAAATGTTGATGTGGCCACTCATCCATGTGGGATACACCATTCTTTTTGCCTGCTATTGTGCTTTAGTGCCTAGAGGAGATTTAAAGCTCCAACACTACTCCTGGGAGGTATATTGCTATGGGACATGGCTTGAGCCAGCTCCTGGTGCCACAGGACATGAGAAGCAGTGGAGTTTGGGTTGCTGCAGTGAGCTGTGGCCATTAAAAACATACAGACGTAGGAACAGCATCCTAACAGTAGTGAGCAGCATGTCAAGACTGTGAAGTCTTTAAAGGTTTAGGCACGGTGGGCTACTCCTTAAGCCACCTGCAAATTATGGGAGGATAGCATTCTCAGCAACTGTGAATCCTCTGTTTTCTAAATGGCTTATATTTTTCCCAGTGTCCGAATTACAAAGGAAACTGCTGCAGGCAGGCTCCTCTCTGGCACACTAGAACTGGTTCTCTCCAGGGCAAAGGAAGAAAAGGGATTTAAGAGGATCCCCAGGGGCTGTGGAGCAGGGAGAAAGTGCTGTAATTTGAAAAAGTGATTCTGAGCAATTAAAAAACCATTTCATTCACCAAGTGACTAATAAAACACTGTGCTCTGAATGGAATGGTGAGAGACAACTGAAGCAAACTGATTGCCTAAGGTACCCATTAATGCCTGCTCCCCATCCCTCAGCTGCTAACAGCAAAACCCATATGTTAGCATGTTGTGTTGTTGTACTCATTTCAGAATGGCAGGTATTTGCTGGAGAAAATGGTTCCACCGCAGATCAGATCTTCTGCCATCCCCCAGCAAGTCATTAATCCTGAAGAAGTGCCCAGTGCCTCAGCAATTATTGCTTAATTACAAAATAAATGAAATACTTGGAAACAGGGGGTGCATTCTGCGTAGCAGCTTGCTTTGGCTTCTGTTCAACAAAGCACTTACGTGCCTTCAGCCTTTCACTACACAGTGAATGCATTAAGAAGGCAAAGCCAGAGATGATTTTGCCGCCTGTCCCTGCTGACACGCACAGCCCCAGCGGCTGTGCAACAGCAGCTCTGAACAAAGCCCACCACAGCTCCAGTGCAGTAGGGCTGATCTCAGCTGGGGGCTGATCCCACCAAGGAGCCAGTTTGCCGGGTCACTCCTGCAGGAAATACTTGTCTATCATCCTGAAAACTTCCTGGAGCAGAGGCTACAGTCATCGTCATTCCCATACATCAGTTCCAGCCAAGCTATTCTGGTGCTTTCCTTCCAGCCCTTCCGACCTGAGCCAGGTTTAGTAAACACACTGACATTTCCCTGCACCTTCTCCAAGGAGGTCCTGCTCCGCCTTGAGGTACAGTGCCCCAGACTAGACCCAGTCCTCACCTCTCCAGTCTGCCAAGATCATTTGAAGCTGTAAAATTTATCCTCTGATGTGTTGAAGCACCTCTCCCAGCTCCACCTCACTGCTAAGGGTAATGATATATTTCCATCCATTTTTCACTGATGAACATTTAGAAGGAAATTGACACAGACCCCAGTGGAATCCTGGCTGACAGAGTCCTCTGATCTGACCATAAGCCACTGATAGCTGTATACTTTGGGAATGAGTTGTACTACTCATCCCTTTTTGTGTAAGACCTGTAATAATTTTATCTGGACTATTTTTCCAGGTAATTTTATAAAAATCCAGTGGAACTCTGACAAACCCTTCCTAAAATCTAGATATGGCACCAACTACTCCTCTCCTACTCCTGCTGAGAAATCAAATGAGACTAGTTTAACATGCCTCATTTTTGTATAATCCATGCTGGATGTCACTCATCTCCCTTTTTATCTCCTAGGTGGTTGCAAATTATATGATTGATAGTTCAATTCTCTTGAAAGCTTCTAGAAGTTGACTGGTCTATAATTCTTACTCCTCTTTTCTCCCTCTATATTTAGAGATAGGCACCATGTTTACATTTTTTCCCTGTCTTCTGGTGCCTCACCTGCCCTCCAAGAGCTCTCAAGGAGAAGTGTTTGTATTTCTGAGATGGCGCCTGTAAGTATGTACTAAGAATTTCCTTAAACATGGCTGATCTGAAGACATTTAATCTTACTGAACTTGTCCTTCCTGTGTCAGAAGGAGGGAATGGCATGCTCAGCAGTCAAGATTTGTGGACACCCCTGCACAGCCTCTTGCTTCCAGTGCTCAACATCTTCCATCCCTTTCACAGTTTCACATGCAGGTTCTCATGCCCCAACTGACACAGCCCTGTCTCGTCTCCAAAACCTCAAGCCAATGCCTCTGAAATATTTCCTGAAAAATACAGGGAACTTTTAAACTGTCTGCATCACTGTGAAAGACATACTTAAAAACTTCCAATTGCCTAACAGAGAAAATAAAACCCATACTGTTTCTGTTTTACCTAAGATGATTTACTTTCAATCAGCAAGATGTTTCCAGCTGAATGAAGTTTTCCCATATCAATGCACATCCCTACAATTACAGTGATTTGCTTGAATAAAACCAGGCAAGAAATCACCAGGAGCTTATTACACTCAAAGTGTATCACAAACAACTACCTTACACATGAATGGTCCAATTTGTACAAAAGCAGATCTGCTCCTCACCTTCACCTGGACAAATTGAGGAATTTAAAGGTCATTGCACAGCTTCCCTACAGAGCCTTGGCGATGAGTTTCAGCTCCTGGGGCTCTGGGACACTGAGCTGGTTTGGGCTGGCAGTGACACCACCCCGTGCGGCACCTGCAGCTCCCCTCCAGCCTGGGTGGCTCTGGGTTCCTCAGCAGCACCTCCTTCCACCTCAGGAAAGCTCAGGTCTCAGGACTGCTCCAAGTCCACATGGCACTGTGGGCAGGGAAAACCTCACAGACAATGCCAAGTGTGTGAGATGACGCTGATGGATTTAAAGTGCTGCTTAAAAGGGAGGATGTGACCTGGGCCACGGCAGAAGGGAGGTGATGTGAAAGGGACAGCTGAGCATTCACCCACAGACACATTGTTGTTCAGGCTCTTGAGAGTCCCATTAGTACATTCGTGTTTATGGTACAGACTGATCCAAGGTGGATTTTAGATGGAGAATCTTGGAATAAACACACATCACAAAATCTATTTTTGCCCAGCAAACTTTTCTGATTTTTATCCCCTCCCTTCTCCTCTTTAAAAAATAATCTTTCTTGTCTCCTGCCCAAAATCAGGCACGTTATTCTGGTGGGGCTGGGCAGAGCTTGAGTCAAAAGAAAAAATCTAATTCTGAAGAAAACTCTGCAGTCTTTGTTTGCAAATGGGGAAAAATAGCACAAAAATCTGACTTTAATATGTAGAGAGGAGGATGATCAAATTCT
Organism: Entomyzon cyanotis; assembly: GCA_024500445.1. Taxonomy (NCBI): domain Eukaryota; kingdom Metazoa; phylum Chordata; class Aves; order Passeriformes; family Meliphagidae; genus Entomyzon; species Entomyzon cyanotis. The sequence continues at coordinate 8,268,515 of JAKEPQ010000743.1, forward strand.
GATGGAAAATCTCCTGCTAATCAGCTACTTTAAATTTATTTTTATCTTGATATGAGGTTAAAAACTTTGTTTACAGGCGAGTTATGAAGCTAAATTCCAGTGATTCTCTTCTCACTCGTTTAATAGCCTGAAATGCGATTAAAAACTCCTGGATTATGTTAAACTAAATCAACGCAGATGCCCATGACCTTGTGTTCAAAGACTGCAAAGGCACAGTTCAGACCTCCGTGACAGGGTGCAAATCTCTCTAAACTCTCATTCTTCTTCCCCCCAGCTGTGCTAGAATACCATGTTGTACATCCTATTCTCACAAGAAATTCTCTGAGATGAAAATTAAGATGACTGTTTGCCTACATGCCCTTTTTTAAAAAAAAGAAAAACAACTTCCTTAGTCAGAGTCATCTAAAAACTGCAAATGGAGCTCATTTTAAAAAGCTCAATTTTCTCAACCTGGACTTTTAACACTGGTCCAGGAAATACTGATGGAGCCCTGTGATAGACACCCAGCTGGGGAAAATCTCCTTTTTGGAGGAAATACCTTTGGGTCACTCAAAACTGAATTCTTTCTACCAAAGTATTTCTTGCATGCAAAGATATTATTCTAACTAACCAGATGGTTCACGTTAAAAAACTAAGCATATCCATCAGGCAATTGAATTGCTGCCAAAATCTACAGCCTTGGAAATGGCCGAGCTTACTCAAATCAATTGCAGAAGTTTCATGGACCTGTACAAGGCAGAAACATTCTTGCTCCTCTGAGGCAGTTCAATTTGTGCCTAATGCCTCTAAGTCACTCTGATGCCTTCATGGCGTCTCCTTAAAGCCAGCCATGTGCTCCTGAACCTTAACTGCTGGCCAAAAAGCTTGAAGATGATGCTACAAGAAACTCTGGTGTGTCTGCTCTGAATCCACACTGCCACCATCTTATTTTTGTCTGTGGACAAGTGGCTATTGAGCTAACAATGATTCACTTCCAGACATACAGGGGTCAGACACTGCATCTTCCCCAAAACCTTTGACTGCAGATTGTTTTCAGGTGTATAAAATATTTGCAGAATACTCTTCCTTTCCAGTTTAATGTAGTCCTAACCCAGAAACATGTACAGCACTCCCGACATGGTGCTGTGTCCCTGCAGCCCTGTGGCCGTTTGGAAGCAGCTCTTCCTCTTCTTTTAATTATTATTTTTTAATTGAGTTCTACATCAATGCCTAATTTTGGCTTTGGGCTGTCTTGAGGGGTGATCCCTGCTTCAGCTGAATGCTGTAGCTGAGATGAGAGATGTTTTCCTGGACTGCATGCTGAGGTTCCTGCCATGTGTCCCTCACTGGACTGGGGTGTTGGGTTGGATTTTGCACCCCACGTTTGAGAAGCACCAATGACCTTCCCATCTCTGCAGCATGAGGACTGTTCCAGCATTTACATTTTCAACAGGAAGCAGTGGAGTGAAATACTTTGTTTTTAAGTGTGTGTATAAAACAATTTCAAGAGTGTAAACAGTCTACTGCATCCTGAAAGTAATTAATTAGTGTTGATGAATGAAAGACACCAGTTCTGATACTTCAAAAGAAGGCAACGCTGAGCAGGCAGAGCAAAGCCAGCTACTGTGCTAGTACTCCACCCAACACAACAGGGACGTAGTCATCCTTTGAAATTTAACACTACAAAGTTAGAAAAATCATAGAATTTTTTAGGTTGGAAAAAACCATAAAGATCATCAAATCCAACCCTTCCCCCAGCATTGCCAAGTCCACCAATAAACCAGATTCCTAAGTGTCCTATCTACATCTACACATCTTTTAAATGCATCCAGGGATGGTGACTCTGCCACTTCCCTGGGCAGCCTGTTCCAGTGCCTGACAACCCCTTCAATTCCTCTGAATATCCAACCTAAACCTCTCCTGGTTCAACTTGAGGCCATTTTCTCCTGTCCCATGGCTTACCCATGACAATAACCACTACCCATGCCAAGCCTAATTGTGCCCAGTCAACCATACGAGTGCTTTTACCCACCTGAGGCACCCTAAGGAGTTTTTTCCTGCAGAGATTGCTGGTCACTGGTCCCTGGAGGAGTGCCAGTACCCAGATGCATGATCCTGCTCCCAAGTGCTAATGACTATAAATGAGCTCCTCCTTTCTTGGGAGCTGCTGGTTCTGCTGAGGGTCAGGCTGTGGGCTGGCTGGGGAAGGTACACCCATGTACACAGGCTCAGGATCTGACTCCCAGCATGGAACTGCAGGGATTCCGTGTCTGGCTCAGTCCCCAGTCCAAACCTCAGACACTTCCCCTACAGCACAGTTAGGGGACAGCAGTATAGGGGTGTAGTCAGGGGAAGAAAAACCCATCACGCTTACTAATACAGAAGCCACACAAAGACATTCTTCTTCCTGCCCCAAATCAGTTTTCTCTGCTCCTGCAAGGCAGATCTGACCAGATGGGAAGCAAAGGGTGGAAGCAGGGGCAGAGGCTGTCCTGACCCCCATGTCCTGCACCAAGCCAGGAGCAGTGCAGACTTGGGTTTTATGCAATGTCAGGCCACTGGCATAGTTTGGATTCACTAAAATTTGCAGCTGGTTAACTTTGATAATGTGCCCTCTCCTGGGGCCTTTAATATTAAGATCAAATATTGAATACCCTACATGCACCTAATTAGCTTTAATATGCATCCTGCTCGGCTCAGTAAGAACAGCAAAGAAACACAGTCAAAAACAATTAGATCAGGACTTATTTCGATTAAAAAAAGACAGCTGGACTACACAGATTCCTGCAGCAGCATTTGCATTAGATGAGATTGCATTTTTCTGTGGAAAAAGCCTTGGAGCCAAATGGGTTTCAAATAGCACCAGTGGAGGCTGACAGCTGCATTCTTTTTTGTGCATCCCCAAATAATAATTCAGTGAAAGAAGAAGTGTTCCTGCTCCAAGTGACTTATCTTCTCATCCCATGCAATGTGTTACATAGTCAATCTACTTTGTCCACGCTATGCCTGAGACCAATGAGATCCCTCAGGGAAAAAATCCACCGGGCTGGTGATGACCCACATGAGAGAATTCTCATTAATTCCTCAGTAATGTTACATAAGGTCATTTTGTTGAATTAAAATTATTGGGATTAATCCTCTTAAATGTTCTCTTAGATGCAAGGGGGATCCAACTGCAGCTGGATCATCCCACAGCTGGTTCTAGAAAGTCAAAATAGTGTTTTAAAGCCCCGTAATGGTTTTGTTAAATTCATCCCCTGAACAAGGACACAAAGCAGCTTTTTATGGCTTTTTTAGATCACTTACAACTTCTGTAAGCTGTCATTAACTATCATCAAAGCCTGAAAAATGAGGCAAATGGGTTCAATGTCAGTTTTACTGCCCAAACCTAAATAATATTTTTGGTTTCCCATCTGCCTCGTCTGAAGTGTTTTGATAGCTACAAGGTGACTTTGCCTTTCAAAACCTTTTCAGATGCTGCTCTCCATAACCAAATATTCTGTGGACAACAGAGGAAACAAGAGACATGCATAGTCTCTTCACTGCCCCATGCATTTCATCCTCACAATCCAGTACCACTGCCAAAACCCACAATAAGAAAAGAAACCCTGTGTATTTTACCCAGACATTAAGAATCAGTGTAGGGTTCTCTCAGTGTATCAAAGCAAGGCTTTGGTAGAAGGCACCTGGTTCCTTGCCCTCATGCAACAAACCTGGCTTCCAAAGCCCCTTATTCTACAGAAATCACTAGGATTCAGAGTCCCTCTTCTGTGTCTGGAGCTGATTTTTGCACAGTTGACATATTTTTCCTGTGTGTCCTAGCTGTATTAGTGCTCATTAGGAATTGTGTGCTGTCATGAAAACACTCAGCTGAAATAAAAAGATGCTTTAAAGCAGCTTTTTTGGGATATCAAATCTAGCAGCAACTGTCTTTCTGAAGCAATAATTGATGTGTTTGATTAGGTCTGGTGGCAGATGGGGGTTTTTCAGTATTTTTGATGTTTCAACGTGTTAAGCTGAGAAGGAATCAATTCTGGAAAGAGCGATTATGCCTTTCCTTGTATCCTGTCCATCCTCCTTGGCACAATTACAGCTCAGGGGCTCCATCTCCGAGCAGTGTGCTTGCCACAAGCCCCTGGGTGTGCTGCCAAGCTGACATTAGCCTCCACTAATCTCAGCTCAGAGATTTTTGAGTCATGGTGTTCCCAGTTCTGCAACGTGCTGCCTTTCCGTTAGAGGATGTAATCAAGCACCACACCACACCCCACAGATCACAGGCCAAGAGAGAGTATCTGACTGCTGGGAAAAATCCCTGAAGACTGCAATGGATCCTCCATCAACAGAAAATTCTGCAATCAAAATGGGGACATCTGGCATTGATGAGATACAATTCCTGAGTGGAGGAACAGCAGTTTGGCCTCTGTCACTCCTGCTGCAGCAGGCAGCAGAAACCCAAACCTTGCTTGTCTAATTGTGCCATTTCTTGCAATGGGGCTGCAAAGTTTCTGTTGTCTGTGTTTACTGGAGCCCCATGGAGGTCTCTGCCTGCAGCTGAAGTGTGGCTCTTCTAGAGCAGGGGTAAGCACCTCCCTAAACAGAGGTGGTGAGAGCTTGCTTTGTGCTCAGTAACGCCAGGTCACAGCTCTGAGCTCTCCCAGCCTGGCTGCTCAGATCTGCTCACTGAGGTATTCCAAGCTGAAGAATTTGAGCTGAAACCTGGCAGATAGGTATTTTAGGATTCTGCCCACACTGCTAATAAGATTTCACAGCAGGAAGGAGGTATGTTGCACTTGTGATTAATTACATGCATTTGGATATATTTGAATCATAACTTCTACACTTGTACTCAGAGAACAGGTTATCTGAAGGGAAGACAAATGTACAGCTTTTACAGCTTTCCCCTGACACCTGCCACAAGGATTCAAACAACACTTCAGGGATTCTCAAATGCAGCTGATGTTTAGAAAATACTGGTGGGGGGAAAAGACCTTGACTGGCCTAACTCAGCACATGCATCCAGAGATACCTTACCTCTAGCAATGGGGAAAAGCCCCGCCTCAGCTCTGAGTCTCCCACCTAAAATTGCCATGAGAAAGATGAAGGAACAGGGTTTTTTTCCAGTGTTTCTCCAAGCTTTTCAGCCAAGCTATTCCAACACAGTACTGTTTGAAAGAGGATTTGAAGACCTGGGGCATCCTCAGCATCTCATGGCATTTCCTGGTACAGAGCACACCTGCTCTGGGGTCCCTCTGTGTGTCTATCTCCTGTCTCTCTGAGCTGGGACAGTCAGTCAGTGCCTTTGTGTGAGGCTGCTGGGGCGCTGGGTGGAACTGGGAGGTAGGGTGCTGACAGCAGAGGAAGGGTACAAACATATGCCACAGTGAATGCACCCACTGCCAAAAGACCACAAATAATTATTTGTTCTTGCTCTGCAGAGTGAGCTGGCACTTTGTAAACAGATCCAAGGGCTGTCCTGTGACCTCCCAGTGGCAGTGGGAGAGAAGGACAGAGCTCTAACCAGGAGAATTCCTCTAAAATCAGCAGACCAAGGGCTGGCCACTGGCACAAAGCAGACAAGCTCCCCTGCATTCCTGGGTGACTCAGCTACCCTGATGGGATCTGTAGGATGCTCCTGTGCCCCAGGCACACCTCTCACACCCTTGCTGGGTAAGGTATGGGTCCCTGCACTTTCCTAGAGCTTCATGACAGCTTTTGGCACAGCAGCTCCTGCCAGCAGAGAAAGGAGTGATCAAGAATCAAGTATCTGGGGAACCCTGGCCAGGCACTCTCCCATCTGAAAGCCTGGCCTAGAGCCAGGCTGGCACTTAAATTCTCCTTCCCAGGCTCATTCTTTGTTAATGGGAGCCCCAGGAGCACTGCACTACCAAGAACCAAGGCGGAGACTGCCGGGAAGTGATCCTCTGGGGACAGCCATGGAGAGCACTCCTGGCACCTCTTCCCCATCCCCTCCTGCCACCAAGCCCCACAGAGGCAGCAGGTGCCACGGTGCAAGCAGCTGCCCCTGGTGTATAGACTCACTGTGCTGCAGCCACCACTGGCTTTCCAGTAGACACAGTAACTGAGAGCACAGCCACATTAATGGATGTGTAAATGTGTTTGCCCATTATGCTGGGAAGCGACCGCTGCTGCAAACATCTCAGAGCATGAGTATATTCCTCCTACTGCTTTCATCAGTCTTTGTCATCCCCCACGTCCTCGTTTTCAATTGAAAAATTCCTTATTGATTTAATTTGCAAATTTGCCTATAAGTCTCTCCCAAGAGTACCTGAGAAGATGCAAGGCAGTTCAAAGTGACTGTTTGAACCTCCTCACAAAGCATCCAGCTAGATATGGTAAATCTGCATCGTAATAAATTTACTCCACATCTGATCATCAGAGTTTAAGCTTATCTCTAGTATTATTTTACTGTCCCCAGTGTAAAAGATTACCGCCTTCTGGAGAGGTTTGATTAGACTCAGAGAGGCTGAGATTTAATGAGCATAGGCTTCTTTAACTCTCTCTTCCCACCCACATAATGGGTGCACTGCTGGTATTTGGATGATGAATCATTTTGACGGTGTAGACTTCTGCTTTTTCAAAAAGTGTCCAGGAAAGCTTGGACAACTCATTTGTTTCTCAAAGCTTTCAAGTTCTCCAAATAACACAGACCTCTCCTCTCCTCTCCTCTCCTCTCCTCTCCTCTCCTCTCCTCTCCTCTCCTCTCCTCTCCTCTCCTCTCCTCTCCTCTCCTCTCCTCTCCTCTCCTCTCCTCTCCTCTCCTCTCCTCTCCTCTCCTCTCCTCTCCTCTCCTCTCCTCTCCTCTCCTCTCCTCTCCTCTCCTCTCCTCTCCTCTCCTCTCAGCTTCCCTCCTGTCACCTGCAGTCCCAGGAACTGTTCCTAACTTCACTGCTGTAGGTCTGGGAGGCAAGCTGGGAGCACCTCTGCCCCTTGGGGGATGTGGGCAGGAAGAAAACAAATACAATGGTGATCTAAAATTAGGAAACACAGGTAAGGGAGTGCTGATTTAGCATCTAATACCCCTGCTAGCGTCCCCTTTAAACAAGGTGATTGTGGCTTACTAATATCCATATAACAGATTTACAACCCACAGAATATGGGGAAATGCATGATAAAAAGCAGCACCTAATCTATGAGCAGAGGCAACAGTGCTGAGTAACCTTCGGCAAACAAGTGGCTCATTAACCAATCAATTGACAACGTTAAATGGAATAACTCACGCTAAACACTGCTGCTGCCCTGGCAGGCCTGGGGAAGGCAGGCAGGGTGGACGAGTCCATCCCCACTTTGGGAAGGATTGTCACAGCTGTCTCTACTTGGGAACTGGAGAACTGGAAATCATTTTTATTTATTTTATTTATTCCAAATAAGGCCCAAACAAGAGATGGGGTCGTATGTCCCCCAAGAAAACCATTCTGCAATCATCTCCAGGACTAGGCATGGACAGGACACAACTGCTCTCTTCCCTTGGTGTCCTGGCCTCCTGGGGACTTCTTCAAGGTGGTACCCACTGAAACCACTCCAACATGCCCTGCTGGGACTGAACCACAGTGAGAGGGAAGTCTCCAGGATGCAGGCTGTGATGTCCTGAGGGCTCCTATCCCACACCTCACACCCTGGAGCCATGGCCACACAGGCCTGCAGCATGGAGGTGCTGTCCCTTTTGAGGGGTGGAGAGCACACATATCAGTCCAGACACCTGCAGGCCAGCCAGGGGCCTCTCTAGTGGGCAGGACCTGGTGGTCACTGCAGCCCAACCACGCTGTTGGCCTGGGGGTGCTGTAGCCACACCAGCTCCTGCCAGAAACGTGTGGCAGCAGGCAGCCCATGCACAGCTGAAAGTGGTCAGGATTTGGCCTCTGAAGGGAGAACCTGGAGCTCCAGTCTGCCATTGCCAACCCCAGGAACCAGACTGGCCTTGAGGCTGCTTCATCTGGTTGATTGAAATGAAACTTCTATTGCTGTTCTTCACTGACACCCCTCAGGGACCCCCAAATCCCTCAGAATATCAGGGCATGATGTAAGATTGTTCCCTCCTCTTCATTCCTAAAACATGCCTTTAGAGGATCCCTGGCGATGAGGCTTTCACCTCTTCTCTAGGAATAATAATCCATAGCAGAACACATTCCATCCCTTAAAAATAATTCCTGCTGTCCAGTCAAAGTTTATCTATTGACAAACTCAAAAACAGCTTCCACAATGTCATGGTTATTTTTAGTACCAGTGTTGCCAGCAGAAATAACAGGCCTGATGGGTTTCCTCCCCCCGGCTTAGAATGAGGCTTCTGAAATTATAGATGGGAGCACTAATTGAGTGCCAAGAATGTTACAAACAATTTGCACTGCTGTGGAATCTGGTAGCAAACCAGTGTGCTTCCACCTCACTTGCACATGCAGTTACGCCACTGTCCACTCAAAGGGTGCATATCCACTGGCAGGAGCATTTGTGACCACAGTTTACATTTGTTGCTAGAAACCATCCCTGGCAAGAAAACATTTCACATTTTTTACCCAAAATGAACATTAATCTTGAAGAACTTTCCCTCCCCTTGTCTTTTATTTGTGGTTCTACAGATATAGTAAGACTGAAAGGAGCCCTTCGATTCTTTCGGTTTCTGTGGTGGGCTGATGGACTCATGCCCATGGTTCCAGGACTCCCAGGACCACCTCCCAGTCCCTCACTGGACCAGCCCAGGAAGGCTTCCTTGCCAAAATCTTGCAAGCGACTGTGCACAGCTAAGGCTAAACTGTAACACAGCCACCGAGCAACAAAAGGAAAGAAAAGCTTTCTGTTCTCCAGTCATTTAAACAAATAAGATAAACAGCATTTCCCAGCCCAGGAAGATTATGTGTGGCTTTTGTCTCTCCTGTTTTGGTTTCCTGTGCTAAGCACTCACTCACCCATTCACAGTCACTAATGCCCAAGGCTCAGAGTAGCACTCCCTTGTGTTGATTTCCATGTGTACTTTAGGTTTCTTTACATACCCAAATCCTCATTATCACTCTAAACCACGGTAAATTACAGGAACAGTGGGCTGATAAAAGTCCTCCCAATTCAAAGCAATAGTGAGCCTATTACTACTGAAAGCACCGGTCCCTGGCTGCAGCAGCACACAAGAATTGAGTGGGAGAAATAAAAAACACCTGGCCGGCTAAAGAGCCGGGATGGAAGGATGCACCTCCAGCACAGGAGTGACACAGATCCATCGGTGCGGGAACACAAGGCAAGCAAACCCTCTCCCGCCAGGGCTGGGGGAAAAACGTCATTTCAGAGCACTATTTCCACCTCAAAACCAACAAGATTTCCTGATCATTCAATTCAGATCTCTCTTGTCTCCTCCCTAGTATCTTCCTAACTTAACATACCTATTTCTGGCTTATTTTTCTTTCAATAGCCCCTCATTTCCTTATTTTACTCTCCTTTTCTTGAAGCGCGAATATTAATGTCAATCTCAGCTCATTCAGTGTCACCTCTTGCTCCCCCACTCCCTTCGGGAACTGCCTTTGGCAATTTGGATCCTTCCTTTTATCAGTTTGTCCACCCAGGAGCTCACAGCTTCATCAAACCTCGCAAACCTGCGGCAGCAGAAGGAATAATGTCACATGGAAATCCAACGTGTCCGAGCTCGATTGAATCCGGTTGGCAGTGCAGCTGTGGGGTAACCATGGGCTGCAACCCCCTGAGCTACCTGCCAGATGATGGGAAGACACGATGTACTAGCGCTGAGTCCTTACAACGCAAATTTCCTGGGCCCTGTGCAATTAGTCATCAGCAAAGGGGCTGTTAAGTGCTGGATAGAAACTCCACTGAAATCTGTAAGAGTCTCTAGTTTCTTACCGAAGAGTTGGATCAGGCCCTGGAATGCATTTGTTTGTTTTTCCCTTGTCATCATCCTGCCTTTGGCTGAAAGCTATAATCCATTCAGGGAGGACCTGTTTATCTGTGAGAATAGCAGCATTGCTGTGAAGAGGTAAGAGTGGGAGTGTGCTTCAGGCAAAAAAATGCAGATTATAGCCCCACTAGTAATGAATTCAGCACAGAAAGAAAGAAATGCAGGCTGTTCTAATTTTCTGAATAGATGTAATTCCATTTTGTTCCCTGTGAGTCCCTTCTCTGACAATTGTCTGAGTGGAGGGAGGAAAAAAGGGTTCCAAGCAAAACACTTGTCGATGAAGGATGTTATTAAAATGTCCTACTTGAACATAGGCTCTCTGCAGACCAGGATTGCAGAATACAAACGTTCTCTCTCCCTTAGACGAGCTTTGTCTAAATGCAGAATGTTTGTCAATTATTTTCCAAAAGCACAATTGCTATCATCAGAATTAGAGCTGGCTTGACTTGTCCTGCCTGATTTAGCACCCACTTGAACAGGGTAGGTTCAGAAGTTCAACACGAACTTGAGGGCTGTTGGATTTGCAGCAGGCATTTAAAAATGCTCAAGAAAAAAACACGGCAAGGGAACAGATGGGAGATATATGGAAAATAGGGATGAAAACCTGTGAGTAGTCAGAGAAATTAAAAAAATCTGTGGCGAGTAAAAATCCATTGAAGAAACTTTGTGGCAAATGTCTCTGACTGGGTGAACTTTCATCATTTGGCTTCTGAGGTCTCATGCTCACTCACACCTGCACACAAACTTGGTTCCATAAATTAGCTCAACCTGGTAGTTCTTTAGCAAAGAATTTGGCTGGAGGTCTGCAGCATGGATGTTGATTAAGTTTTAATAGAGAAATTTTCCCTACCATCCTCCAAAATAACTTCCTTTTTTTTACTGGTCAGCGCAACGTGTCCTGAAATCGGGCATGGACTACAAACAGGACAGATGTCCCGTGAGACTGGAAAATGTGTATTTTTGTGGCCATCTGTGGGGTTTGGGGGTTTGTTCACTGCAAAATTTAACAGCGATGGGGCTTCCCAAGGCATTCCCTGCAATGCAATCAATTACATCACATCATGAACCTGCAAAGTCTGAAAGCCTCTCACCCTGTCCTCCAAGAGCTTTTGTTCAACCTCTACGTGATTTGTGGGAAGAAAGGTGTCTTTAATTCTGCAGAGAATGCATTCTAACTAGACAACAGTGACTACCATGGGCTAGAGCTGAAATAGAAATAAACAAGAGAGAACCTGGTTGTCTCTCACCCCACTCTTTTGAAAGTTGAAGAAACTTGTTCTGACCTTTCCTCTTAAACTAGAGGAGGCTTTTGCATATGAATTCTGATCTGCCCTTTCCATTTACATTCCCATACCACACAGAGGTACCAGGGGCACCAAAGCTTTATGCCAAGAGCAAAGGGAACTGGAGAAAAGTGCTAAGGACGATCACGTTCTGTTCAGTATGTGAGCAGCAGCACCATCCCCGGTGTGCCAGGGCCATGTCACTTGTGAAGAGGACACAGTCCCTTCCCTTAAACTCTCACTATGTGACTGTGCTATTATTGGTACACTCAATGCTGAATGGCCAAAGGAAAACACTGCACTGGCTCTTGCTTTTTTCAGATACAGAAAGGACAGCAGGCACAAAGGCAAACATAGCCTCTCCTGTGCACATGTGACAGTCACCGCATAAGCGACTTGCCATCAAAATGCCTCATTCCTCCTGACAGGTCCTGTCCTAAAACAATGTCTTAAAGTCTGCAGCTGGGCTGGATTTTCCATATCCAGCTGAAACTGCCAAAAGAACAGCAAAAGCCCTGCTAGCAGAAAAGATGCCTCTTAGTTTGGGGAGAAAAGCCTTCCCAGCAGTCTGTCTATAAGCAGTGGATATGGTTTGCCATCCTCCTCCTGAGTGGATATGCAGCTGTGGCATCTTAAAGCAGAGTACGCTTGGGGAAGTGTCTGCTCTGCTCCACGCCTGTGCAGAACAGTGATAAACGGTATTTCACAGAGAGGGAATGATACAGTTCCTGTAGCCAATGAGGTTTCCTTTGCTGTATTCACCTGGATTTGGGCTCTTGATTCCCAAGTGTTGAGTCTATTTCCACATGACACCTGCTTGGTACAGACTGTACCCACATAAGAACTTGGCTTAACTTGGGTGAAGCACAGTTGCAGCTCTGGGACAATGTAGTTTCTCCCTCTTAAATGCAGCACCTTTATATTTGTTACTGAGTTTTCCCTCACTGATTGTCCTGGGCTGTTTCAGCAGCACTATTTCTCCTGCTGTCCATAGCAGCCCTTGCAGCTCCTCCTCAGTATTTCTGAGCTATAGATTCTTCTGAGTTGTACTCTTATACTACCACACCAAACATGAATGAGAATATTGAATAACACTGGGAGCAGGACCAGATACTGTCAGGAAAAACATCCCCTCAGTTTGAAAGCCAATAAAACAATGTGGGCACTTATAAGCCCACTGCACACTTACTCTGTGCTCAACACCATGTCTTACATGGTGCTGTTTATAGGCTGCTTGATAATTTGAGATGGCATCCTTCACTACCAAATTCAGGTACAGCAACACTCACTTCTGTAATCCCTCTTTGTTTCTCTAAACTAGTGGTCTTGCTTTCTCCCCGCTGTACTGAGAGCTTTCGGGATAATCCATAAAAGAAAAAGGTGTACCTTTCCATTTCTATCCTAATAATTGCTTCTGAGCTGTTTTGCCATAAACAAGTCATCCCTTACAAACGAATGAAAACACTTCCAACACAGCAGCCTCTAATACTGCCACTGCAAAAGTCTCTTTGGTTTGTATTCCTTGTGAGATAGCAGGGGAAAAAATTCCCAAACTGTTCAGCAACAAACCAACCTCTCCCACCCGGATGATCCCTGGCTTCTTTCCAGCCTAAAACAGTAGCGAGAACAAAACCCTTGCTGAGCGCTCTGCCTCTGATCCTGCCCCGCTGTAGCGAAGGATGTGCTGGCTCCAAGTGCTGTGTGAAGACAAACTAGAGCCAAGCAGAAATGCTCTCAGCTTGGCTGGGTGACAAAGCACTGCTCGGAGCTCAGCTGATCCAAGGGCAGGTAGTGTGGGGTGCCGGGCTGGGGGGACAATGCTGAGCTCTCACAGCCAGGCTCAGACTATAGAGACCTCTCCCTTCTCCCAGGGGTAGGTTCCTCTCCTTGCTCCCAATAATGTCCCACAGAGGCTTGTTTTTTGAAGGCTGTGGTGGCCTTGGCAAGCAACGGGGGACCTGTCTGGAAAAGTAAATGCAGAGAGAATCAGGAAAGGAGCTCCCACAAACGAATTAGCCCTGTTAACTAGCACACATTCCTTACAGCACGTCACAAGGAAATCCCGGCCAGCATTTCTAAGCTTTATCCATCTTGCAATGGTTTCCACCCTTGCTGTTGTTTACAAGCTTAACAAACCGAAGACTGTTTGAAAGAGATCACTCCTTAATCTGGCTTGTCCTAAAACCAATAGGAGAGGAGGAAGGCAAGGTCATGGATATCCAAGGCCAGCACAGAAACATCCTTATTTGTCTTCCCTAAGCTGTTTTAAATGTTAACTCCTTCAAGATACACTGAAATAATCAAGCTTTGAATTTGGTGGTGACTGCAGATGGTGGAGAAACCCTGACACTTTGTTATCAATTAGTTTTGTTAGGGTTCAAACTTCACCCTGTTTGGTCCCTTTGTGCAGGTCCAAGCCATGGGACCAAATATGCAGCAAAGTTTCAGATGAGCATCTCCTGCCTTCTACTTCCTACTGAGCTACAAGCTGTGGGTCAGCCTCAGAGCCCCATCTCTGTGGCACTGCCAGGTGCCAGAAAAAAACAAGCTTCTAAGTGTCTAATTATGCATCCCTAACATGAAAAGCCATCCTCTAAATATCTGATTGGGGACCACGGAGCCAAGGAGTGAGACAGACAGCTGAGCATAAAGTTATTTTTTAGAAGCTGAGTTTAAGGTTGGCTAAAAATATGGCCTATCCCTTTCAAGGGTTATTTTGCTTACGGTGTTGACAAGAATAAAGCTATTAGTAACAGAGCATTCCGAGTATTTGGGGCTGGTGTTTGTCTGTCAGTCACTCTTCCTCCAAAACACTCTTGTCAACATTTGGAAGGCAAGTGGGATGTATGCTCCAGCCCCCTCCCGGGAAGGCTGGGAGAGGATAACAAAGCTGCAAGAGCTGCAAAAACCTGGGGCTAAAAAAAAACAGGAAAGGGGAAAGGAAAAAAAATCTGTTCAGAAGGAAAAATATTAGAAACCCCAAAATGTCTAGAAAAATGGTCTTAGAGGAATTCAAAGATCAAGTACAGGGAAACCCAACAAAAACAACTGTTTACAAAAACCCATGAAAATTGAGAAAATAAATAAGAGACAATGAGTGGTGATTACATAGGGGAAGAGGAAAAGTGACCATAGGAAAATCAAATTATCACCTTTTCCTGGTGTAGCGCAAGAACTGTGTTTGCATAGCACAGATTCCCAGGACATGTAAAGCACTTTCCTTAGAAAAAAAGAGCTCTGTGCCTTAGGCTCCCCAAAAGTATAGGACTGGGGGTACCTTGAGCACCAGCCTTGCAGTTTGCTCTCTAACTCAGCTTGCTCTGCTGCCAGGTAGAAGAGGTGGTCACAGGGAAATTGGTTTCCTGCTTCTTCTTATCTCCCACAGCCAGTGCATGAACCTCTGCAGTCTGCACTACCCTAAACCAGCCTTTTGTCTCCCTCCTCTGCACCTCTAACAGATCCTGTAACAAGAACATCTTGTCTCCTTTCCTCTCCTCAGCTCTTCAGGACCGAGCTCCTAGTGTCGACACTCCTTTTTCAAAGGAAATGCTTTGCATTTCCCCTTGGTGCTCCCTATGGATGGTAAGTGTTCTGTTGTTTAACAGCATGTTAAACATTACTGTAATTTAAAGTACCTGCTTGGAAAGGGGAGAAGGAAGCTGGTAGGGGTTGTTCCCCCCACCTAATGTCCAGGGCAAGTTGCCTGCTTGCCTCCTCCTCGTCACAAAACCAGCTCCAGCCTCTCCCCTACGGTCTCCACCACCAAGTTAAAGATCTGCAGAGCCAAGAGATACTCAGTGCTTAGCAAAGCAATTTCTGTTGTGACTAATGCTGCAGTTAGACACCTTTTCCCAGGGATCCTATTCCTGACACACAATGGGCTCCCTCTCCACCTGGATCCCTGGCACACAGTGGAGGAGAAGGCAGAGTGAACTCAGCTTCAGCTGCTGCCTGTGCCCAAGTAAAACACAGACAAACCAGCAAGCTGCCTCTCCCTCCGTGATGTAGAATTTTCCACCTGGGCTGTGTTGGGAAGAATGGGCTCAGCTAAGCATGCCAGGCAGCAACTGTGGTCGGCAGAAACGGGACAATAACCTGGCAGCACAGGAAAACCCTGAGGGGGCCAGTCTTGCCTTCAGATGATGGAAATTATTAACTGAGCAGTTCCGAGCCAGGGGGGTTTGCCACTAAGGTACCACTTGTGACAATGAAATGTGCACAGGCAAAATGTACCTTTCCAGGCATAACCCGGGGGATGAGAAGTAACTTTACTCAGGCTCAATTTCCACCTCATTCCATGAAGTTGGTCTAAACAGATTGAGAGCTGAGTCACTTAGAGCTATCTTCACAAGGAGCTCATCAATTTGAGTAAGCCATCAGCCCCAGGCTATAGCACGTGGCCATCCTTGCTTTCACCCTCCAAAGCAGCACTGCTGAGATCCGTGGAGCTCTGTGGATTTACATCAGTAACAGCAGAGACAGAACAGTCTCAGTGCAAGAAAATGGTTGTGGTCCTCCTCCTGTTAAAGTTCATCTCGAAGCTCTCAGACGTTGCTAGGGATGCAGCTGACCTGGCCAGCTTGCCCATGAACAAGTGCAGAGCTCAGAAGAAAACAAAATTGTTGAGGAAGGAGGCTGAGATGGGGCTTGGTTCCTCCCCTCCCACTGTCCCCTCTACTCTACAGTGAGTCACTGGAATCTCACACCTGCTCATTGCTAAGCTGCCAAATAGCTTATCCCTAGGTCTGAGGCCAGCCTGGAAAGGCTGCCATGCTCAGGAGGGCACAGATCCCTGTGCAGGATCTCCCTGTGCAGATGGACTTGCTCTCCAGCAGGACACAGCACGTGCCAAGGGGAAATGGTGACAAAAAGCAGCAGAGGGTCCATGGAAATGGCATGAGCAGAACCCAGATCTCTGTGCTCTGCACTAGTTCACATGAGGCCCATGGCAGCATTTGGAA
Source organism: Entomyzon cyanotis (assembly GCA_024500445.1). Taxonomy (NCBI): domain Eukaryota; kingdom Metazoa; phylum Chordata; class Aves; order Passeriformes; family Meliphagidae; genus Entomyzon; species Entomyzon cyanotis. The sequence goes on from JAKEPQ010000743.1 coordinate 8,284,648, forward strand.
GGAAACTGGGGAATTAAGTGATTTTGTGAGCAAAACCACGTTTTCACCATGTGGCTTTGTCCTTAGCTCTCTAAAGAGAAGCTTCTGTGATGAAAAATGCAACCCATCCCATTAGCTCTCCAGAAAGAGGTAAGGCTACATTCACCAAGGGTGAAATCCTGTTTGCTTCACTTGTGGGCCTTAAACACACAACAGGCTGTAAATACTGCTCACAACAGGTTTACAAGGTGGAAACCCTTTGGAGACATTTTACTGCAGGGGAAGTAAGGTAAATATGCCAATGATAGGAACAAATTCTAAATATTTAGCTGTTTAAATAAATAAAACTTTTACAGATTTTTGGGATCTATTATTCATGGTGTGCTGGGGATTGTCTAGACTGTGCACCAAGGCATAAAACCATTTTAAGAAAGTAGAAAATTACATTCAGGCTCAGAAAGGTGAATCAGTTTGTGTGCTGAGTGCTGGTCCAGCCTTCGTATCACTGGACAGATGAACTCCAATTACATTAGTACAAAATGTGCCACAATTTGCTGGGCATTGTAGCCAAATGACAAGTAACAACGCCAGAATGAGATTATTTTCTTTTCTAAACATGTTGAACAAGAAGGGGATCTCTGTTAGCCACTAATGTCCCAAGGTGTACGTGTCCCTGGGAAGGGGCTCAGCAAAAGGTGGAAATAAGCAGCAGTGCTAATTCATTCATTTCAAGTGAAATCGGTCTAGAAACGACCTGATTTTCAGCTTTATAAAAACACAGAACATTTTAAGTGCTTTGGTGAAACTGATTGTTTGAAGCAGTTGGAGGACTAGAAAAAAGGCCATTGTAATCCTTTTGGGATGCAGCCTTCCAGCTCAGTGTCACCAACGGAGCTTCAATACAGGCTTCCTGACTTGATAAAAACACCACCCTATTTCTCTAAGACGTTAAAATGCCATTCAGAAGCCAGCGTTTTCCCTGTGCCTGTGTCTGTAATCACACTGCATAATCTCACAGCTAACCAAAGACGGGTTGCTCTGACCTGAGCAACTGTCTCCTTGTATTTGTGCTTTTGTCTTGGCATTTTCAGCAGGGTACAATTAATTAAAATTCCCGATTAATTAAAATGTTTTGCAACAACAGCAGCAAAAATTGCTTGGAGAAAAGCCTGTGCAAAGTGAAACTGGAGCCTGGATGGTATGAATATGCAGTGTCCAAAGTACACTGTGCATGTGCAGCTTGTCCCCAAAGTAAATGACATAGGGAAGGAGAAGGAAAGTAGAGGCTTGACAGATGATGACACAGGGGGGTCAAAATTTGCATTACCCCCTGTATTTCCCCTACTGCCTGTACCTCACAGTGCAAGTGCATGGAAATACAGTGGGTTTTAGTACAGCTGGCTGAATGCATGGCTCTGCCAAGGAATTAGGACTTGGCCAGTGCTCCTGTTCCTTGTTCTGACCATCACTGGCTGAAAAAGCTTCCACAAGTTGCTTTCCCCTTCTGGACCTCAGTTTCCCCTCTCTAAAATGCAAGCAACGCCACTTCTCTATCTTGTGTGAAACGCTATGAGAAGGCTAAAGAAATACAGTACAGAAAGAGAAATACGTGTTAGCAAGTGACGCTCTTTCCTTTTGCCTTTGTCAAACCCGTACTATAAGGGGAGCCAGCTCCGGTCGCTCGGAGCTGAGAGGAAATCTTTGTTGTGCTCTGAAAGCCCTGCAGCGCACTGTCATTGTCAAAGCTGATGAATGGTTCCACTGGGGATCCAGAGCCTGCTCCGGCGGGAAAGCAGCAAGCCTCAATAAACAGCTTCTGCTATTGCCCAATCCGGATAATTAACACTTCTGCAGTTTTATACGGAAAATGGCACGTTGTTGCAAAGAGCACAGGGGGCCCTTGGCCCCGTTCTGTCAGTGGAAGCAGCCCCGGCCCTGGCTTTGCTCTCAGAGGGAATGCCCTCTTTGAAATGCCAGCAAAGGGGATGAGGTTTCTCCCCTTCCCCTCCTTTCCTTTTTAAAGCAGGCATGCTTTCCTTTTCTTTGGCAGGCATGACTCCCACTTCAGCAATTTAAGGGCTACATGGAAGAAATCATACTCTGAAAGAGCAATTTCAAAAAAACATCTGCCTGCAAACAGTATGTGTTTATGCAGCAGCTCTGTTCCTGGTGGGGGTGCAGACTCTGCACTGCTCATTTTTAGGGTCAAAAATTAAATTTTGCAACTTCCACACCAAGAGAGCAAGGAGCTGGAAAGAATGATACCTTGCCTTGAGCAGGACTACCAGAGCCCCTGTCCCCAGGATGCATGCCAGTGTAAGGAAAAATACTTTCAGGGTGGGGTGACATATAACGACCATACAGCCACGGTCTGTACATACAATGGTCTATGCACAAGTCAGAAAAAAATCTTGATTATGAGATGCTTGGCAGATTTTCAGGCGTTTAAAGAGATGACTCACATAAAATTGCTGCTCTAAAACATATAAGAATTGCATTTCTCAAATCTCTTATATTAAAGTATGATGAACACACATACTTCTTTCTAGTTATTATTTGGATTTTTAAGGTTTTTGGGTCCACCGCCAATTTCTATGCTGCTACAAAGGATGACTTTTTTTTTTTAAAACCCCAAACCCTGAAACTGAGATTTCTCAAATTCATGTGCCTCCAGGGACTTTTAAGAAAAATTCAGGAGATATCATACAGCTTGCAAGGAGGAGTGAGAACCCTGCAGCGACTTTCACACATCATCGATACTGAAATTATGAGAGTAGAGCCACAGAACCTTAACATTACCTTTTTTTTTTTTTAAGAAACAAGTCACCAAGTTCAAATTGATTATTATCCACAATTATTTACTGCATTAAAAGTCCAGTTATGTTCACTCACTGCTCCAAAAATTTGGCTGTCAAACCGAGCTGAATAATCCCTTATGTTTCAAAGATGACTAACCCTATTTCCTCTTAATTTCAACTAATATTTACTTAGATTATGCTTCGAAGAGGGACTGCCTTTTTTTTTTTTTTTTTTTTACTTAAAATCCAGCAGGTAACCAGCGAGGAGGCTCTCAGACCAGCATAGTGTCACAGTAGTATGCAAGGTGGAAGCTCAGTGAATCAGATTAATTTCCACCAAGACTCAAAGATAGCAAAGAATCCTTCCTGGGAACATAAGTGGCCATGACAAACAGTCTTTCCGACTCAGAGAAGCACCAACCTGTTCATCCAAATGCTCCAGGGATCACTGGCATTTTAATGCTTCTTTCTTTAAAACAGAATGGTGTGACAGGCTTCCTACTCCCTCCTCCACAGGCTCAGCTTTGCCATCAGCTCTGCTTGTCTGTGGGGCAAAAGGGCCACTTGTGGGGAGCATACAAAGCCCCTCTCTCAGAGGCACTGAGTGGGAAGACATGAGCATGTACCTTGAGCTTGTTGAAAGGGAACATATTTTGGAGTAATTATTACGATGTGGATGAAGGAGGGGATAGGAGACCATCTGGATTTGACCTCTGGTTTGGCCAACACGCTGCCAGACGCACAAGCCAGTCCCTCAACCTCTTGCCACCTCAGTTTCCCCACCTGTAAAATGGAGCAATGATACTGGTCTCATCTGTGAAGTGCTTTGAGATTCACTAAGAAAAATGCTCGTCATGAGTATTATTCTCATTTATGCATCTAGTATTGCCTGTCCTGTTGGCTTAAATGAGCTCATATGTGTGAGTAAAAAGTATGCATAGGCAAAATGCCTAGCATATTAAAGGAAATATTTCTATACTATTAAGCATAATATAATATTAAATATTAACTTCTAAAATATTTATATAATATTAGGGCATATTTAGGGCTAACAGCTGGTTGCAGAACAGAAAAACTGATTAGCACAAGCAAATATTAATTAAAATTACAGTCTATATTCACACACAGGTTTTCTTTCCCATTCTGTTCCACTGCTTTTTGATTAGAAAATAATCATCACATTACACAGTATTTTCCTCATTAAACTACAAAGATCCCTTGCTTCTTTGGCCAATTAGTGCCCGTGTACAATCATCAGGAATACAAATCAAAGCGTGTTCCAGCTCTGACCTAATAAGCCATCTACGCAAAATCTAAGCTCCGTGTTTTTCTGTCACTACAGCAATTCTTTTTCTTTACCCCAAAGCCATCAGCACTGAACAGAACCTTTAATTTCTTAGGAAACTACAGACTGAAGTTGCTGGCGGCTGCCAGTCACCTCCAGCTTTGCTGGTAGCTTTGTTTTAATCAACAAACCCCAAGAATCCTTCCACACTCTGCTTGGGTGCAGGGCTGGCAGGGTGGGTGGCTCCCAGGACATAAGGAGAAAGAGGAAGCTCTGGGAGACTGGAAGAAATCTGCATTTTCCTCAGGGCACATCCTGCAAACAGGGCTCTTTGTTCCTGGCGGCTGGTACCCACTTCTCACCACAAACAGATCCCTTCCCAGCCTCTCCTTTTTTTTTCTCCTCTCAGAAAAAGGCCATTTTCAGAGTTTGTACTTCTACATCCACCCCCGCCCCAAGTCTGTGTAAGTTATTCTCACTTAAACCAATTTTACTTTCCCACTGAGTACCGAAGTGTTGAGTTACACTGCGCTGCGCTACTCACGCCCACCCGACAGCCATTTTCTGACCAATTTCCTTCTGACACGCATCTTAACCATCTTCAGCTTCACTTACCAATTTGGCCTAAACTGGAGAATAATATACTGAAACTCTGCTAAAAGCAGTACATAATTGATCCCTGCCAGAAGTGGGATATGAGCTTTTCTGTTGTTTCTCAGGGAGATGGAGGCGCTAAGAAGGGGGCTCTGCACTTGGGAGATTCAGCTCCTGTTTTTCACTTTGCCAGCTATCTTACAGAAGGCAATTAGCAGCATCTGTTCATCAGTGTGACTCTATTTATTGAAACTGGTTAATAAGCCCAGAATTAGTTTTCATTGTCAAAAAAAGCTTTGGTGAAGAATGACTTCAGAGTAGCTTTATTATGTCTACTTGCCTATGGGTAATTAGGTTTGATATTTGTGCAGTGCTTTTGCAAACCTGGGTGATAGGTCCTCCAAAGTGTTTCTCAGTCTGCTCTTTTCCAGGCTTATGCATCACCTGCAGCATGGCCACCCATGTGCTCCTGCATGATCCTACTGCCTTTCTTTCAGTAATGTTTCAGTTTCTTGGCCAATTTGGGCAGATCTGGTAGAGACCTCAAAGGAACTTAGACGAGTTATACAAGGTGCGGTAGAAGAGAAAAACCCTCCCTGTTCCCTCTCTTGGGGACAGGCAGCCCTGAGGAACCAAACTGGTGCTCACTTTTGAGATGGAACTCACTGAAACTGGAACTCACCGAAGCTGGAACTCACCATTTCCAGGGCTCAAGACATGATTTGATTGATTGGGAGGTTCAAAAGGAGCAGGGAGAATCAGTGAGAACACAACTCTCTGCAGCAGGCACCATCTCTCTGGAGATGCTGAATGTTCCTAGTGTGATGGGAATCTGCTCAGGTTACAGCTTGCTTGTGCTCTGGCAAATCACTGTAATAGAGCTGTCCTGATCCCTTACTAACTTCCACTGGGTGGTTCTCCATGGAGGAGAGCCGTCCTCCATTACTGTGAACTTCCTTAATCTAATTACTGCTAATCAGAAGTGTGAAGAAAAGCATTTTCTCTGGGTCTCAGGTGCACAGCAGGCGGGGCAGCCAACTTGTGGAGTATGGACATCCATTTGTTTAAGTGGGCGGGAAAGCGTTGCACACTGCAAATCCTGCAGCATGTCAAAGCAGCTGAAACCCCCATTAAATGCTGGCATTTGGTCTGGAAGCTGTGTAATCCCTTGAGTTTTCTAGAAAGGACTACAGAAAATTTAGTGATGGCAAAAGGGTGGAATTGGCCCATTTCTGCTGTGATTTGCCTCATTGTAGAGTGTGTGACACCTGCTGCTGTGGACTGACCTAATATGTTTATTTACTGAAACCATCAAATCATCTCTTGCCGTGTGCTCCAATCTTCCAGCCCAAATTAGCAGTGGCTCCACTGCTCCAAGTGGAACAAATGTCACTGTCATGTTTCACTTGGTCTCCTGCTACTGCTTTATTTTATTTTGGGTCCTGCTGCCTGTCAGGGAAGAAGCATGATCCTGATTTTGTGAGGTTCAAATGAGCAATTTCACTTTTAAGCTGAACAGGCCACTGCCAAAGGGTTAATGACTGTTTTTAGCACTATCCTGGAAAATTGAATCTTTCTCCTAAGGATGAATCCTAAGGGCTTTTTCTGGCCTGCATAAGCCAGCACCTATCAATTGCTGCCCTTCAGTTGGCTTGGCAGTGCGGGCACTGAGGGTGTGATGTCCCCTGTGTGACCAGTGCTGGCACACTACAGCTCCCTCTAAGCAAATTCACCATTCCCAGGCACTGCAGAGGCAAATAATTCCACTGCTAGAAACCTTGGCCTCTAAAAAGCAAACCCATCAAAAGCATGTACTACTTTGCATTAATGGGATGCATTCCAGGCATATTTGCTGTGCTGATCAATGCTTTAAAAAATACATCCTTGGCTAGGTGTGCAGAAACACACATCATCAGCGAAACAAGCATGCAACAGAAAAAGTCTGTCTGATACAGAGGAAATTTTGTTAGCCCAACACAATCTCAGAATAGTTAAACAGGGCAAAACAACTTGTATTTGTGCTCAAATCCTGATGATGTTTATTTACTAGGACAAATATAGCTGAGGGTAGCAACTTATCAACGCTTGCTTTATTTCAAGAGCAAATTGCTACCATGGAACCAGACACTTGATGTTTCCCTGCTATCGCCCAACAAAGAAAGCTCGCTTTACTGACTCGGCTAATGACCAGCAAAGTCGCCTCACGTGGATTATAAAAGTAAAAAGGACAAAAGCTTCAGGATGAAAAATAACAATTTCCCTTGCTTGCTTTTGTGATCAAACAGTGGGGAATTCGCAGCAGAAAACTCTGCTTTGAAATAGAAAAATAACAGTAACAGTGAAAATAAATGACAAGGTCTTGGTTCTATTGAGCTTTAGAGAGCCTGAAAACCCACAAGTTTTGCTGCTGGAGAGTGTATGAGGCTTCATTCAAAAGTCAATAATCAGCAGAAAGGGATTAGTGCCTTCCAATAACCGCTCTAACTACAAAGACAGTAAAAGGCTCAAGCAACATCCATTATCTTATCCCTTTATACAGGCTCATGGCCCTGAGCTTCACATGTACCATGTTTACTATTATGGCAGCAAAGCAAATTTGATCAGAGAAACACCAACAAATAATCACACAGCACCACTGGATAAAATCTGCCCTGCTACTTCATGAATTTGCTGAGCTGCTGCACCCCAGCCTGGCTTTCCTGGAGCGTGGAATATGTTCTTGCAGAGCCTGATTGCATCTCCAGGTCTGCAGCAGACTCCTGCATGCAGGACTGTGCACTTCTGCCCTTTGGGACCGACTACCCTTCCTGTTCCTGGACTGATCAAAGTCCAGAAGCCCCACACCTCAGCTAGGTGAGAGCATGCTAGGACACTATCAGTTTGTTCTGTGGAGGCATTAAAACACCAGGTGTGATAAGAGCTGTTTCCCCACATACTGCAGCACCCACAAACAGATTTACTTAAAAGATTCATAATGTAAGAAATCAACCAGAAATGGAAAGTTCAATATCAGATGAAATTGGTTTGGCTATCTCTGACACAAAATATTTATCTACTAGGTTCCCAGAGATGTCAAGCTGTGAATCAGTTAGCACAAATCTACAATTTGTAAGTTCTCTCATTTTGGATTTGAAGTCACACTTCCATCTTGGGCAGCAAACAGCATTTTACTGCTATTCCTTATGGCCACTGCCCCTTCAGCTTTACTGTTGACATGTTTCTAGGATAAAAAAGATAACTAAAAGTGATCTGCATGCTTACATGCTCTCCTCCTCATGCTAAAATTCATTGCTAGCTGAAGAACTCAGAACACTTGGTGAGCTGGTTGGTGGCACCTGGCCCTCTGAATCTACCTTAGCAGCCGCCCTGATAGGATAGCAACCTAAATTTAGTCTTGAGCATGAACAAGTGCCAGACCCTACCCTGAAGTGTGGTGCAGGCTTGCAGGGCACATTTGGTCCTGAGGGCTGATCTGCAGACTGGCTGCACCCAGAGCCTTGCAGCAAGGATGTGAGGCAGCATGGGGAAGGGCAGGTGGTTGCATGTAGAGAGTCACCGGATGGCTCTTGGAACCAGATGCCTATTTATCTGGCAGAAAGAAAGTTGCTCTTCCCTTATGGGTTTGTGTCTTGAAGGAACTGCCCTATAAGCCACTGGTCCAGAGCAGAGTCTGATACTTATGTCTCTTTATTCACTTCTGGGTTGATATTTCCAAGACTTTTCTGGGAAGATCAAGCCCCTGAGAAACACTCCCTGTGGGCCAGGTTGGGATGACTGCACGATCAATGTGTCACATAAAGCTAGGTTAATGCTTTTGTGACACTTGTGAGAAAAATTCCTGGTTTCCACACCTAAACTGCTGCTGGTTCAGTGTTTAATGCCAAAACTGAATGCCTGATTTTCCTTGACTTTTAGGTGAATTCAGTGTAGACTGGTCACTGCTCCAAAGGGCTCCAGTAGTTTGTCCTTTGCTCATATGGTGACTCTCAGAACACACCATGTGTGCAGTGTCTAGGCTCTAGGAAGACATGAGGACACTACACCAGCTGGCTTCCACTTGAATGCAAACACGTCACAGGGGTTGTTACAAGGGGTTGTGTGACGCAGAGGTCACAGTGCTTTGGTGCCAACCAGCAAGCAGCAGCCCGTTTTGTGTGGGCGTAGTGCAATCTTGAAAACCAGCAAGCAGTGCTTACCAATGCAGTAGGGTCATTCATGGTCTGCAAATGCACTGGAGGAACCTCTTGAACTAAGGCAACCCACGGCAGGACAGATGGCAGCTCTAGGTGAGAAGTTATGTATCTCAGGGAAGAGGCCTTGTGGAGATCCACAAGCTTGAAAAATTTGAGTCCCTCTGTCCTTATCCCTGTATTTTTGTGTTAGAAAAGGCAGAGGAGCTGGGAAAGACAGGGAGACTCTAGATCCACCTTAAACACCACCAAAGAGATGCAGACTAAAAGAAAAGATAAGCCAAACAAAGGTGCTTGCTGAAAAGCCAACTATATCAACAAACCCCAGCTCCTGCAGCTTGGTGACTATGCTGCCCAGTGACTCCTGTTCATAAAGGGCTGATTCTCCTCCCTTTCAGAAAACAATGTGTTCCACACACTGAAATAAATAACAGCCCCTCGCCAAGGCCCCGGCAGTGTCAGGGGGTGTCAGGCTCTGCTCGGTGGATAACAAAGGCGTCAGCATGGAACCAATCTCCTCCTGCCATCTCATGCTGCCCTTGCCGCGCTGAATGAAATTTTTCTCCAAATGGAAATGAAGAAAACCTCCAGTGCAGATAATCCTCTGTTATAATGGCCGTACATTCGGGAGAGGGGCCAAGGAGCGTAAAGAACAAGCCAAATCTCTTTTACTTAAAGCCTGGCCTGAATGTGATAATGTAATGACTTTGGTCGGGATGTTTCAAATGCCATTCATTGGGATTAATTTAGCATATAGATGATATCAGCCAAAATAATTAAGAACGAGGAATTGAACAGATAGGATCAGCTGACTCCTCCTTCCCAACAAAGTTGGTATCCTTTTGCAAGTAGTGGAGAGGACCACTTGGTTTAAACAAGGCTTAGTCCAACCCAGCCAGCACCCTTTCACTTCCACTGCCCTTTGCCTTCTGTAGGAGGATCTATAATTTTCATTTGAAACACAGGCTGAAGTTCCAGGGACCCTCTTTGCAAAGGCAGAATTCCTGGTTATTTTGTGTCTAACCTCCATCTGGCCACTGCTGATCACACTTTGCACTCAGAGCCTGATCAGAATCCCATTGAAGTCCTTGGGAAGATTCATGTTCATTTTCCTGGATTCTGGATCCATGAGTTTCTTTTAACAATGTAGGTTTCCAAAAGCGTGGTAGCCTTGGCTGTTGTTTAGCTTCCTAGTATCTGTCATAGCTAACTATTATTTCTGTTTTACAGAAATAAAACACAGCTCAAACTCTGATACTACATGGAAGCTTAAAATGGCTTTCAATTACTATTAGCAGGCTTTTAAATGGGATTGTGGTGACAACCCAAAAGAAACAAAATACTTAGGGGAGAAATTAAGCAATTGGAATGACTGGTTATATTGAACATGCTCCTCACACAGCTGGCAAAGAGCAAAATAAAGCTGAAATAAATTGATGACGACCACATTCTGGAGGAATGACAGTTTATCTTAAAAGAGAAAAGAACATTCAGCTTCTCTGCTACAACAGCTTATGACACTGAGCATTTGAACACCTCTCCCACAAACCAAGAAACCAGTAGCAACCAGAATAACCACAACAGATCACGTTCTATATCCCACATGAGGATAACTGAGGGCAGAAGGTAAAATAAGTGCAAAATGCCACTATTCTGAATTTAGTATGTCCAACTAGCATCATTCTGATGGCTCCAAAGGGTGGAAGGCAACAGGAGATTACATCCATTGTCCATTTCAAGTCTTCCAGTTGGCAAATAAACCGAGTCTTTTACCAAAAAGACCACCACAAAACTTGTACATTGGACAAGTTTTGGAATGGCTACAAGGCCAAGATCTATTGTTCTGGCTGAATTTGTTACAAGCCCTAGGCATATCATAGAAGAATATCTGTATTTGAATGTTTTCATCTTCCTGGACATCTAATTCAGCTCCTTCCAGGGTGGTAATTTATTTTCTTCACTGTCGCCTTCATTCACTAGGTTTAGAGATGAAATCAAGACGCATCAGCAGCCTTGAGCAGGGCGTCAGTGCTAGTTTGAATTTTCCTTCTCTTCTGTTTAATTGAATTTTCATTTGTATCTCCTCAGTTGTTTCCCCTCCAAGGCCTTTCCCCCCTTCCTCCCCCCTTTTCTCCACTCATCCATATAGATCACATAAACATTTCTGGCAAGCACCAGCTGCAGATACAAGTTCTTGGGCATCTTCTACTTTTAGAAAATCACCAAGAGCCCAAATAACACCCGTGCTTGTTCTGTGAAGCTTGAAGCCTGCTTTTCAGAAAGACCAGTCTCTTTATTAGCTCCACTGCCCTCTCTGAGACACATGGATACATGGAGGCTACGCAGTTGTCACTGCAAAGGACAAAAAGCCATATCTGAGTTTACAGTCTGTTTTGCTGGGTCAGCATAGCCAAACAGGACTTTGCAGTAGCATTCAAGAGTAATTTCAAGATTTCTCCTCCACATTCCCCAAAACTGCCCTGAGCTCCCAGCAGGCCAGCACTCCAAACACAGTCTAGCCATGACCTCTCCACTTCTGATTTTTTTACCATCAGCTTAATCTTTCTTTCAGCTTTGAGTCTCCTTTGTTAGACACAATTTCACTAAGAGGGATCTGAGATGTAACCCCTGAAATCTCCCACCTTGAACTGGTATCACTTCCTCCAACCATTTCCCTTCATTGTGGGGACTGAACAATTCCTGTCTGTGGTTGAGGGTGATCTCTCTTGTATTGGAAATCTTTGGTACAGGAAAAGGAAAACCAGACCAACTCCTCCATCCTAACTTTGATACAAAGGCCAGGAAAGATATAGTTTATCCCAGAGATTCACCAGTCATACTTACTCTTCCAACAGCTGATAGTGAGAAGAGCTCTTCTGCGCTGACAAGTGATTAGGAGAAGCAAGAGAAAATTTCAGACAAAATTATCAGGCCATTGGAGAAAGTTCTTTAATGCAAAATCTATCTGCAATTCAGTGAAGTACAATTCATAAAGCAATTCAAATACTGTTGTCTTTAAGTCATTTACAAGTAAACCATGAATAACACTGAGGAATATGTAATCAAAAAGAATTCTGCATTAGGACAGAGATGGACAAAATGACCTTTCCATGATCTACTCCATCACTCACTAGTATAATTTTTGCTTGTAATTCATTATTCTGAAGCTGTTTACCATTTTGTCTGTGACAAGGGCAACTTCCATCAATCAGTTCCTGAATGTGGAATTCCTGGCTCGCTATCAAAGGAAACTGATTCTCATTTGAATATTCACCTTTCTTGCTCTTGTACATGGTACTTGATCCATCACTGAAAAGTTGACACAGTCTTTGGCACTGATGCTCTGTCAATCTGACATAACCTGAGAGATATTCAGGGTATGTTTTGCTACTAAGTGGAAGACTACAGCACTTTAGACATTAATAATTAAGTATGAGTTTGCAACTGGATATAAGATCTGCTTCTGTTCTTATGTAGGTTTGCATTTATTTTTACACTCATCACACTGGTGTTGGCTATATACTGCAGGAACTCTGGGCAAATGGTTCTCCACTTACAGTAAGGACCACTACTCATGATAATATGTATTAAGGAGGTCTTCTAGGAGAGAATAAATCAGATTAGAGAAAGCTTGCTTCTAACTGAAGTTGAATTGAAACAGTTTCCTTCCTTTTCCCCCAAGTTTTGAAGTTGATTATGGAAGATAGTATTCTAAAAAGCAACAACACATAGTATAACTATGTCCTTTAGCTTGTAGAGTTTTGGGTCCTGCTTCTGCAGCCCCATTTAAGAAGTTAGTCTTGAAGTCTTACCAAGAAAAGAGAGCTTGCTAGGATCTCCTGTTGGCAATCTCTTATGGTCACATCCTACACTGTGAATGGGGGGGTGGGTGGTTTGCCATTTCTGCTGCCAGCTTTTGCCTTTCTTGACAGCTCTGACAGCTTTGATCCACTTACTCTTGGCGCTTGCTCTGAGCGAGGTTCATGTAAAGGTGTCAGTGTCCAGTCCATGCATTGTTGTACCAAGCTGCTGTCAGTCTTCTGGATGACTGCTTAGCAAACAACCTTGTATTATTATCCAAAGCCTGAACTTAATCATGATACCTTGTTTGACTCCTGCTTTTAAAGATCAAGTTCTGTCTCTTTCTGCCTCTTTTTCACTATCTACGCCAAGTTCTTGTCTTGCCTGGTAATTCCAAACCTCTGCCAGGCTGGCCATTTCTCTCCTAGGTGTTTGTAAGTGATTTTATAAATAAACAAAATAAATATTTAGGGCCTTATTTTCTATTCCCTCGGGACATAATGCAAGAACACAGCTGAAGCCTGAAGGTTACTACTGCAAAAGGCAATGGGAGTGGTGAAATGTTCAAATTCAAAAGCAAGTGGGGCTTCAAAGAACACTAAACTGCCTGGTGTGCCTTCTCGGTTTTTCATAAGTTCCTTAATATAGAGCATCTTGGTTTTGGGAAAAAGGTAGTGGGAAGCCTTCTTTTAAAGAAAATAGGAAACACAAAACTTACAGAGCAGAGGAAAGGGATAGGGCAGGTTCCTTCTGGGGTTTTTGAGAAGGTATAAATGTGATAAATATCTTTCACAAGAAAGACTTTCCAGCCTGGTTTATTTTCAGTAAGAGCACAAAAGGTCTCCTAATGAAGCTGAGAACTGGTGAGCCCTTGTGAGGCTGGGGAAGCACTGGGATAGCTCACTGTCTGAATGGGAGATGGGTGAAGATGAGATTCTGTATCTCCCTTTAAAAGGCAGCAGTGACCTGTGCAAACCACCTTGAGCACCATGGTTAGAGTAACCACATCAATGACAGATTTTAAAGCAGGCTTCAAAATTTGCTCCCAATAAAATGGAATTGGAGAATGTTGTTCAGTGCTCAGGATTCTGTAGCAACCCAAGGAGGAAAGTTACCTTATAAATGACAAAGACCATGTCTAAGGCTGAGGGAAAATAGAAGAGAGAATTCTCCAAAGCCCAGAACAACTAAAGCTTGTTACAAAACCAGAGAGATCATTCTAGTGTGAAGCAAAACTGAGCTTTGCATTAAAAATGTAAATGTGATTGAAAGAGCATAAACAGATTAAATGGATTTGACCTCTACAAGCATGAAAGATGGTCTGAATACACCAAAACAGCAACAAATGGCTCCACTTTCCTTTTCACTGTGTTATGCATCACAGGAAATTTATTTAAAACAACACAGAAATTTCAAGCCAGTGAGAGATTTGCATTTCTTTTAGAAGAATTCATAAGAGAAAATAAGGCTGGTTTGGGAAAAAACACCCATCATTTAAATGCCTAAAGGTACAGAAGGACTTAGAAAGTACTTTTCAGTCTTTGAATGTGACTGACTTACCCTCAAAAATTAAGCCCTAATGCACAGAACTAGCCAGGACTGCCTAAATTTTTCAATACAATCTCATATCTCAACCTTCAGTACATTGCTGCCTTAAGGGAGCGTTTGATGGACATTTCTTTCTGAATTTTTGGGATTTTTTTTGAGTGATGTTAACCCATATCAGTGCCACAGACTGGTTCACTGCACAGCCATACATCACCATACAAGTACCACTATACCACCATACCACCACAGCTGAGTAGGGACACACACAGGTGACTTACACCACCAACAAAATGAGATGTTAGTCAAACCCCAGCTTAGGATTTCAGAAGGTTGCCTGTAAAATTCTGTATGGAATAAATCCAAGAAGACAACAGTCAGAAGCAACGAAACAAAACAAAGTGGTGTGAAGGGGTGTGGCTAGCACAGGTCTTTCCCGTGAGAACATTTTGCTACATTTCATAAACAAGATAAAGTTCGGATGTTTTGCAAACAACATCTCCGGATTGGGTCAGTTCGGGCTTGGCCAATTGGGCCTAGGGGGAGGTCTCGGGCTGACCAATCTGGGTGACCTCTGAAGACTCTATATATATGGAAATCAAAATAATAAAGACATCTTCTCTCTTTCCTTGTCTGAGAACCTGGGTCATTCCTCAGCTAGCGGCTCAACAGCGACAAAGGGGAATTGGAAACAATAACCAAGCAGTCCCAGCTAAGCCTGGCTTTTTATGCATTCGCAGGGAAACCTCTAGTAGTGCTGTGCAACACTGTCCCTCTGTTTTCCAATTAGAGAGGTAGCTCTTTAGTCAAGACTGACATTAGGAACATTGAATAAGGAGACTAATTTGGATTTTCTTATTATAGAATCATTGAATAACTGGGGGTAGAGGTCCCTGTCTAGAGCAGAGCTACCATCTCATGTAGGTCAGGTTGCACAGGTCCTTGTCCTGTTGAGTTTTGAAAATCTTCAGGACTCTCCCCTGGGTCCAGTTCCATTTTTACATCAACCTCCTCATGAAACATTTTTTCCTTATATTCCATCTTAATTTCTATAAAATGTTCGTCTGCTGCCTCTCATCCTTTCACTGTGTGTCTCTAAGTAGAATCTGTCTTCACCTTATCTCTGGCCCCTTGGGGTGGTGGAAAGGAGTGGCAAGGTCTTCCTCAGCTTTCTCTTCTGCAGCTCCCTCAGCCCCTCTCTTTCCCAACCTGTGCACCAGCCCCAAACACCTTGGTGGGCCCAGTTTATCAGTGATTCACCCCTTGATTTAGGAGATCCAAAACTGAACACGACATTTCAGATGCTGCTTTGTGAGCATCAGGTAGGGGGGAACAAGAAGATTTAGTTCCAGATGAGTTCACACAACCTCATTTCTTGAAGTCATTAAATACATATAAAATGCTACAGTTAAACCTGCTCTTCCTAAAACCAGACAGTGTTTTTTTCTTCTCCTTATACAAGTAACATGGCAAAGAACTGTAACAAATAAATTTGAAACCTGGTAGCTGAGAGCTCCTGCGGCAAAAGAGAAATGCATGTGGCATGAAAAAGCCCACAACACAAGAATAATTTTTTCCCCCGATCTTTTATTTTCCAAAAGGTGTAAGAAACAGAATAATACTTGGACAATGGTTAGATACACAGAGTGACACTAAAACTGGGTGGCAATCAGCACAAGCAGAGATGATGTGGTCTTCAGCAATGCTCAGGTGTTAACCCAGTTCTGTTCAAGCCTGTTGATGTTGATGTGCACAGTATTAGAAAACTCAGTTGTTCTGGGGTTTGGGGTCTAAGCATGAATGCAACATCAGCTACCTCTAACACTGGGAATTCACCACACACAGATTAGCAGCAGCTCCAGTTTGGAAGCCCTGTAAGCCCCATGGCCTCACTGCAGCAGTGCTGAGCTGTAGAATTGTCACACAGCTGCAGGGCTGCTGAAAACTGACAGCAGAGTTAAGCACAGAGTGAGTCTTCAGGAGGATGCAGAAAATCATTCTGCTGAATGAGGAGGATTCTCCTGGAGACCAGACCAAGCAGGACATGTCTGAGAGCTTCAGACAGGCTCTGCCCTGCACTGATGTGTGCCCAAGTTAGTGAGTGAGCATCTAAAAATGCTATGATCTTGGTTATTTAAAAAATCTCAGTATATTTATCCAGTTACTATAGAATTTAAATACACCAGTTTGGCTGGGTTTGCATCATCGTTCTGGACACTCTGTAAAAATTTTTTTTCTATTGTTTTACTGGAAACTGCAAAAACCTATTTCAAGGACCATGAAGGAGTACTGAAATAAATCAGAATTTAAATTTAATCCTGTGTATCTGTTTATGCCAGAAGGCCTCACCTATTTGTTTGATCACAAATGGGGAAATTAATACAATTTTATCTCACTGATCAGAACTAAAAGTACCAGTGTAATAGTTCAATTTTCGTGCTCTGTCATGTAGGAAAAACTTAATAATTTTTCCAGCTTAATATGAATTAAAAATAAAGAGATTTCTTGAAAGTATCAGCAAACAGAAGTAGTAGATGAATAAAAACTTAGATAAATAAAGGCTATATTCTGAATTATTTACTAATCATATTAAAATTACTAATTTCTAATTTTTTACCATTTATGGGCTCTCTTAGTGTTTATATCCTCTTGACATGTTTGTTGTTGTTGAATGCTTTTAATAATTAGCTATGGTGAAAGACACTGAACAGACATCAATATCACCATGGAACATCCCAAGGTTTTGATTTGCTATCAGTACCTGGATTCTCCAGTGCCAACTCCTGCACATCCCACCCCACTGCAGAGGTAAGATCTGGCTGGTCCCAGCAACATGCTTCCAGAATTCTTATTAAGCACAAGGCTGCTGCCAGGACGAGAGCTTGGAGCCCTTCCTCTTTTCTAACATGACCCTGATGCCATCAGTCAGTGCTAGAGAAATGCCAACCCTAGAGCTGGGATTTGGCACAGAACTCTCCTGTTCCTCCTTACCAGTGTTTCACAAGGGCTCAGGGCATGCAGAGAGATGCAGATAACAAACCATGATCATCAGCTCATGTATCTACCATTTAAACATCTTAAATGCACACATTGACCAGCATCAGGTTTCCTGCTGAAGAACTGGCCTGACAGAAACCAACAGCAACAAGTTGACACAGCACTGTGGGTTTTTTCCTGAGCTGTAAAAGCAGGAGGATGCAAATTTATCGTACAGCTAAATTGAGGAAAACAAGGGCATGCTTCTAGGAGCTTTCTGCTTTATTAAGTAAACACCTTCTCATTCATGTGGAAAATTTTTTCCAATTTGGCTAAATAATTAATCACCAAAGAGTGACTGGAGATTAATGAACACTATGATGACTTTCTGAGGTGTTTGTTCATCATGGCCATTTTCTTTCATCCCAACGACTTGTGCTGGTGTTACTGACGAAATATGATGATAAAGGCTCTGCAGTGTCTGTGGTGGGGGGACACATATTCCAATGATGATAAAAATCTGCCCATTTTAGAATTTACAGGAGATGAGATGGGGTCTCCACCTAACCTTGGCAAGGAGTATCTATCACCTGGGCATCAGCACACCAGCCTGCCAACGAGTGACTCATTTCTTATTCTCCCAAGGGCCCTGTAGTAAGACCTCTCTTTGGCCAGTGGAAAGAGCTGGTTTAGCTGCAGCAAGCTAAACCACCCAGTAACCATCCCTGCTGGAACACCCTTTTGCACTGCTTATAGATGTAAAGAGGCTGTGAGTAAATAAGAACAGATTCCCAAAATATACAGAATCAAATACTCACTTCTGCACTACTTAAGAAGCCAAGCTGATTGTGTTACATTTAAAACTCATTATGAGGATGGTATTTCCCTCCTGTGGATGAAGCTGAGCTCAAACCTTCACGCTGTGGAGCACGTGCCCTGCCATGCCAACCACTGAGAAGCACAGGAGATGGTGACAAATTCACATAGCCTTTGCTATTGCAATCTGAAATCAGGGCATGCAGATCCACATCATGGTGCTCTGGAAGTGATTTGAAGATCTCACCACGAATTTTGGAGAGATCCGGAGCTGGTCTGCACCAGTTCCACACAAAATTACACCAGAAATATATACATGGGACAATTTCATTGAGAGACATCAAAATGAGATACTCTACCACCTTTGCTGTAGAGGCAGGAGCTGGATTATAGCAAGATCCAGCTGTAATAAATAAGGAGCACTGTACTGGCAGTGAGAAAACATCTCTATGTCACTGTGAGATAGCACACACCTACAGTTCCAGAAATCCACCTATAAAACTTCGCATTTGTTACCCAGATAATTCTGCTTAACATCCATTTTGTGCACTTAGCCATTCCTATGCATTTTTATTTAATGCTTTTAAACTGGAGCTACTAACTCCAATCAGCTCTTAGAGGGTGAGGATAAACCACCAAATTCTGCTAGGAGGTAGTATATATTTTTATTATTTAAGTGTTATTTTCCTCAACAGAGGTCCATTCTTGTCTTATTCTCTTCTGTAATGATTTCCAGCTCATGTAGAAACACTCCAAGTCTCATACCAGACTGTAATGGTGTGTACAAGTTGCTGTTGATTATGCTCTTGTAGACAAGAGCATTTAATACAAGTCTGAAGTTACTGCAATTTCAAAGCATGTTGAGTCACTGCCCTGCCTTTCAGACTGTTTTAAGCACTTGAGGGTTATGTTTCAGGGGAGGGACATGCACAGAGCTGAAACATCCATTGCCAGCCTCCCTGCCAAGTGTAAGTCTGGGGGATGTATTCTCTAACGAGGATATTTTCTCTTGGACAAGCAAAAGGCTGCTGAGCCACTCAACTGAAGACATCCCTCATGGCCTCCCAATGGAAACATGGATCTCCCCATTCCTATGCTAAGTAGCCTGACACATGCCAAAGAGAAGAAAATCCCTTTCCTTGTTATCAAACCCTGTTATTTCCTACCAGTATTGGATCCTGCTTCTGCTGAAACCTGCTCCAAATTTTTCTGGGACACCACAATCCTAAACAGTCAGTCAAGAGCTCTGAGCTTTGTCAGAAATCAGTGACTTACACCTCAAAGCACTCACTAGGATTGGCATCTCCCAACCTTTTCCCAAAAGTGACTCCTGCAACAAGAACCAGCAGAATTTCTGCTGAAAGATTGCACAACTTACCCTGCAACAAATAGAACTGATGAAAAATTGTCTCTGGCTCCTGAGGACACCGGACCCCACAGATGGGCCTGATGGGGAGAGGAGGGTTATTAACAGCCATGGCCCAAACTCTTTATACTGCTGGAGGACCCTGTGCTACCCAACCCTCTTGTCTCTCTCTCAAGCTCATGTACTCCAGCTCCTTAGTTTTAAGCTTACAGATTTTGTACTCAGAGAAAAGGTGTGCTGCTGAACTGAAATAATTTTTGGTGACCAAGCAAAGCAGGACATGCCCAAGAATAAAACTAATTTCAGCTCTGCCAGTCCTTCCCTTTCAATGTCAAAAACTTTATTGATTAGCAATTTGAAAATAGGCGTGATGTCAGCTTACTACACAGTTTCCTGGGCTCCCTTCCGAGAGCACTCCTCAGTTCTTTCTCAATTAACGTGAAAGCTGCGGAGGGTAAGCATTTTTATTGGTAAGTTAAGAAATGCCTCCATCAAGAGTTTTATTCTAATACCGCAATAAGCACACAATGATAGAGTTTGGGATTAAAACACTTTTTTCTCCTTTTTTGCTCAGCGCTAGAAAACCATTGGTTCCTTTGCTTTGTGTTACTCAGTAACATCTTTCAGCCTTTTGCATTTTCTGATTTTAGGCAGAATCCTAAGAACATCTTATAATCAGGACTGTAATCCTCCAACCACCCTTACATCT
The DNA here is from genome assembly GCA_024500445.1 of Entomyzon cyanotis. NCBI lineage: Eukaryota > Metazoa > Chordata > Aves > Passeriformes > Meliphagidae > Entomyzon > Entomyzon cyanotis. The sequence goes on from JAKEPQ010000743.1 coordinate 8,304,707, forward strand.
GTCATTTGCCTGAATGATCTTAAAAATAAAATGAGAATGATTCAATTAACAGTTATGGGGGACTTTTACATTAGGCAGAGCATTTCTTCAGCATTAGAAAAATCATGGCATAAATCACTAGTATTTCCTCTAAGAATAAAAGAAAAAAAAAATAAGGCAAGAAAAATGGCTGTAGTTTTAATGTGACAATGCTTTCCAGATCTTTTTGTTTCCTGGTTTTGGTTTTGTGAATGAAACTTAGCAATATCCAGGAACCCACCAAGTGTCACACAAACATTTGAAATTCATCACATCTCGTGAAACCTACAGATTGAACAGACATCATCTTCAGTGTAGGAAGAACTTGGCCCAAAGTCCAGTGAGCTCAACAGGAGGATCTGGGGTCAGTAGAACTCAAATTGATTTGAAGTAAGAGAGGTTGCTGGCTTCAATATCGCCAATGCAAAAAGGAATCAGGCTCCAAAAGTAACCAAGCAATTGAGATATATTTGGTTTCCTCATGTTCATTTGGGATATTTTTTATTTTGCTCCCAATTCTTGAATCCTCAGGCTAGAATAAGGACATTTATTTTTTACTTTTTCTCTGAAGTGAGGAGAGCTGGAAGTTTTCTTTCAAAACCAAAATAGATACCTAAGCAAAGACCACCTGAAAACAGAGCTGATCTAGTCATCATGTGAGCCCAGGCTCCACAGAAGTAATTTCAGGCTCTACACAAACCCACAAATATCAGGAGATTTGCAATAACACCAGGAAAAGTGATTAGTCTCTTAAACACCTTAGCCACCTGAATTTGAGGTTTTGGCAATTCTCACATGCCAGAGCTCCTCATTAAACCAACATAATAAATAAAGGATCAAATCCTGTCTATCACATTCAGTTGCACCCAGGGTGTAACCACGGACTTCAGAGTGTAGAGATGGGTCCTCCTGTGCACTGTGTACGGCTGCTGCCTCATCAGAAAAGCTTTCTGCCTTCCTCACTACCTGAGCAGGAGTTTGCAAAATCGAGCTCTTGAACCCTGCAGTTGCACCAGGCTTTCTGGCTACATATCCATCAGCTTCAATGCTCTGTTGTGACTTTGTATCCTGTAGATCCATGAGAAACCAAGAAACCTTGATACTTGTGGAGACAGGCTGTAAGGGGACTGAAGAAAACTAGGTAATTATGAGCTGTGAGACATTCCTGACTACCTGGCTCTTACTCTCCAGCAACCTGCTCTTGCCTTGGCCATCAGTGAAGCACTTCTTCATTTCACTCTTTCTCTCGACCAGACCAAACAGAAAAGCCAACACAGTGCTTCTACCTCCATTATTTGTCTCTTTTTCATTCTTCACCCATTTTGATTATCTTCCCTGTATTCCCCAGGTAAGCACCCTGGAGAACTCACATCAGATAAGAAGTTGTATCCCAGACAAATGGGAAAGGACAAACTGAAGAGGAAAACTACAACCTTTTTTCATTTGTCATCTAATTCACTGTCAATCTAATGTCTCTTACAACTTCTGGGTTAGCCAAGCCATAAAACAAAACAGATCCATGGTTACATTTGTGCAGCAGATTTGTCTCTTTCTTCTGAGCTCATTAAAACAACTGCTTTCATCTCATTAGATTGCTAAAACATTTCCAACAGGACTAGATGTGTCATGTCAGAATATGACAGGCAAATTTCTTTCAAGGTTTTAAAACTGGGTTGGAAGAGGAGAAACTATGCAGTTCACTGTTGTCACTGAAAGATATTTTTACTTTTATGAATCCCTAAAACAAGAAACAAATTAAGAACTGTCAAGGAAAAAGAAAAAACACAAACCCAAAATGTATTCCATCTTGCCTTCTAATATTGTTACTGCTTTTCTGTGAAATCTCTCTCAGTCTAATAACAAGAACCTTAAATATAAAAGAAGAAACTATGGTTGTTAATGTTTTGGCACAATTAAAAATCCAAGAGGAAGGAAATAAATGCTGAAAACATGATTACCCTTTGCAACTACAAGCCAAAATGAACAGTGTCACTTTCCCCAGTTCCCAGCTATTATTCCTGCCTAGTTCAGGGGCAATCTCCCTGTGCTGTGCCACTGCAGGGTGTAGAACGTGGCACCCACAGCATCCAGAGATGCAAGACAGCATCTGTAAAAGTGGGAAAAAAGCTGCAGTGAGGGGACAGCTCCCTCCTACAGCAGCCTCCTCTGGGATGATCTCTGACACCCTGGCAGGAGACCCTGCCTTCCTCAGGGCAGGTAATGCACTGCCCAGCTGTCATCCCGGTACCCCCGAACTGCCCCAGCAGGCAGTTTGCTACTGGCTTCACTGCAGGTTTCACTGCCAAAACAGCCCCACCAGAGCTGCCTCCCTGCTGGGGTCTGTGTGCCACATGCATGATGCCAAAACCACACCCAGGGCAGAGTGCACTGGGGCAGTTCTTGGGAGAATGACACAACTCCATGAGGAAGGCTGCAGCTCTTTCACCTGCTTATTGAAACCCAGTTCAAATACTGCCCAGGTGCAGCCTGTCACTGCCCTACTTTGGGCTTTAAGTCACAGAAATCCTGGAAAACAGAGCAGGAGACAAGTAAGGACGAGGATGGCTCGGCCTGACCTGGTGCTCTAGTGAGTTTCGTGCCTCTGGGTTGCCAGCTCACACCACGATCAAACAGCTCCCAGACAGAAGCAGAGCCGAGTGGGGCTCTGCACCCAGAGCCACAGGGCAGAAGAGCTGTGCTGGGTGGGACAAGCCATGAAGACACAGCTTGCAGTCCTGTCTCCAGGAAGATGCCGCAGAGGCGAAGCAACTCGGCGCTGTAAGCCCCTGTGGGGTGAGGTATTCCGGGGGAAGGGGCTGCAAGTGTGAAATCACTACGGATTTGAGACAGAGACATGCAGCAAAGAGCACTCAAGTGGGTGTTCACAACACATCATTTCATTTCAATGGCATTTGGCATCAAATTGCTGTAAAACCAGTGGGCGGGGACTGCTTCTCACTGAAGAAGTTCATTAGATTATAAGTAATTTGGTTACACAGAGAGCAAGTAGAACCTGGGGCTGTTTTGTGGGGCTTTTTGAAAAAGGTCAGAACAAATATATCAGCCGGCTGTTGGGACTGATGGCTGTTGGGGAGAAGATAGTAGATATTTCAAGATAAGCACTGTACACTAGTGTATTTTTCTCCTGATTGTATACCTCCATAATTTTCATACTTAACATAAAAACATTTTGCAAAAACTGGCACAGCAGAGAAGTCTATCAACTGAGTTACTGCCAGCACTGCTGGTGAAGTGACACACAGCTGCTCTGGAGGACATGCAGGGCTGGAAGCTCCAGCATCTTGTGAGAGGGAGCTGGACCCAGCTCTCTGTGCCCAGCTCAGCAGGGGACAGAAGCTCTGCTTCTGCAAAGGCAAAATCCAAAACCAAATCCTGAGCCCCTGAGATTTTTCCTGAGGGCAGTGAAGCCATGTCTCCGCCAGAATGCCACACCTATCACTAACCCCTTGTTTGGGAAGGTGAAATATTGCCCTGGCTTGCCATCCAGAACGGTGGCTGCTGAGTAGGTGGCAGGACCTTGTTTTTGAAGCCATGCCAGCTAACTCAGCCTTTCTGTGTAAGCACCATTAAACACTGAATTCCCTGGAAGCCTCGTGCTGATGGCAGCGGATGGTGTCCCCACCCGAGCAGTCCAACCCTGCTCACCACTGGACCATTGCATGGATTTAAGTGTCCTGCTAAGCAGCAAGAGACAGAAATATGCTTGGTGTCCTGCTAGGCTGGGGCTTTTGATGAACAAGCACATCCACTAGAGTTTTAAGTCCCCACAAAAATATCCTAGAATAACATCAGTCTTGATTCCATGCTACAATCCAGCTATTCCAGAAAAGAAGACTATGACTTCCAAATTCTGCATGTGCTCGACATTTATTTAAATATGTACGATCTAAAAAATGTTAACATCCATTGCACTCCTACATCATTGTGAATTTGCTGAGATAGAGTGGTGTGAGTGGAAGATGAATTTCTCTTGTCTGGTAACTTTCACCTTCTAGCTTGGATTTTAAAGGAAAGCCTCACATTTGCTTGGTTACAGATGGTTTTTAGATTAAGCTGAGTGAAAATAGAATCTGGTCACAGCCTGATTCTGAATGCTGTGGCACACTCTGGAGTCTCATTGGCTTGCATGGCACAACCATGCCTTTCAGGACTGTTCCTCTGACTAGCCTGGCTCTGACCCTTCATTTTGAGGCACGGGTGAAAGTATCTGGACTGCAGGACTGGTTGTGAAAAATACAGCAAAATTAATCAGCCAAGATGGAGACAGTCAAAGTGCAAAAGTTAAGGGTATCAAAACAACCATGGGTGCTAAGAAAAGTGTCATTCCTAGAATGTGCTGCCACTCTTTGAGATGTACATTCCAGACTCCAGTTCCACCTCTCCGTCATTCACCAGTACCTCTTTTTTTGCTCTATAACCCCCCGCTCACCAGCTAAAAGGTATATCCAAATATTTCACTAAAACATCCTGAATTAAATTTACATATCCTTATCTCCATACTGGCTACACTCTCAAATTACTGCAATTTCTACTTCTCCTGCTACCTAATATTTCAAGGATTAACTGGGCAATGTGTAACCTATTCTAGTGCTGTGTAACAATGTCTGCTCTCTGTTCCTTTGTCTTAGCATTATCTAATCTGTCTATGGATTCCTGTGCTTGTTTTTCAAGGCAATATCCAAATGTGAACCTGCTTTAGCCATTCATGAGGGTGAGATTTATTATCTAGAAGCACACCAATAATACAGTATTTAAAAAAAAAAAGCAGTCTCTTTCATCAAAATCTAATGAACATGCGATTTAATCTTTATTAAGGATTCATTAGGTTCTCAGCAAGCCTGTCTAATGGAGCTCGACCAGGTGAAATGCTAATGCCCACATTATATTTAAATTAATTTTCAGCAATGTTAGTTTCCCCGCGTTGTTCCCTGCACATCGCTCTTGCCGGCGCCCGCGGCTGCGCGGCTCTCTCCAGATGCTGCTGCCGTGCTCATAGCAACACCGCTGTCCCCACCCCAGCCTCCGCACACTTCACTGGAGTTTCCACACTCACAGATGCCTCCCAGTTTCCAGCACTATGAGCCCTTCCACCATAGCAGCCTCATTGATGTTTTCACCTCAGGTACAAAGCTGCAAGCCTAGCACGCATTACTTTGAGTTTTTTGAATCAGATGTGTATATACATATATACTCACACAAAAAAAAATCTGCAGGGTATTTTTCAGTCCTCAATATACCAATCTAGTCCAGCAAACAGGTTATTGTCTTGATATGATTTTCTTCAAAAAACAAGAGCTCTGCTCTTTGGAAAACGAGAGTGATTGTATGCTAATTGTGTAGCCAGTGTGGTCACTGCCTGCCCTCCTGCCTATGGGTTCTGCGTGTGCACTCTGCTGTTGTGGTACCTACAGCCTCTCCCTTCAACGAAAACCCATCGCCCGCCATTCCAGCATGCTTCTGCAGAAGCAATTCCTAGAGATTAAATAATTTATTGGTGTTCATCTGCAGTGACATGTCTCCTGATCCACCTTTTGCACACAAACAAGAGCAAACCAAACCCACCCCACCCCAGGCCCAAACCAAACCGTGGGGGCGAAAGGGGAGGAAAGCCTCCTTTCAAACAGTGAAAGGGGATGCTCAGACCCTCTACAGAAGAGGGATACACAAACATCTGTGGGGAAAGCCGCGAACACCGCTGTGCACTCCTCACAGAGACCTCCCAGCCTTGCAGCGCCTTGGGAAAAGCACTGCCTCAGGCGCAGATGATGGTTTCATTGAACCCCCGAGGGGTGGACACAGCGGCCACAGAGTTGATACAGAAATATCCGGGTCACCCGCTAAGCCTGCCTGGAGGGGAGCTGGGCTGAAGGCCCAGATCTGCCCCCGTGGTGCGCGCACACGCACACGCACATGCACACCCACATTCACACACACGCTCATACTCACACACACGTACTCACACACACATACACACACTCACACACACCCGGGGCGGCTACGGGTGCTCAGGGCAGCAGCTTGCGAGGGCGCGGGCCCCTCGGGCTAGTGCCGAGCGCCGGGAGGAGCCGCGCGGTGCCGGAGGGGTCCCGCCGCCGCCGGTTCGAGCCCCCGCCGGGCGCTGTCCAGCGCGAACCGCCTGAACGCCGCACCGGGACCCGCCCGTCGGCCCGCACGGCCCCGGATCCCCGCGCCGGGACCCGCACCCCGCTCCCCGCGTCCCATCCACACCCATCTCTGAGCCTCTTCCTCTCGCTAAGCAACCCCGGTCCCGGGGGAGCCCCTCCCAGCCACGGATCGCTCTGTAACCACCAGCATCGCAAAGCGGCAACCGCTCCCAGCTGAAATCCAGACCCTGAACCAGCGCCCAGGCTCGTTCCGTGATGGCGCCCGCCCCCAGCCACCCCGTCATGTTTGTAGCAGTGGGAGGACGGGGTATTTCATTGTATTTTAATTTTAAAAGAAAATGAGTGGGGAGAATAGTCGCACCACGGGTGCACCTCCACCCCTATTAGCCTTCCCTGCACCTGCTTTCCCACGGTGTGCGTTTACACCAGCCACGGGGATGCTTGGAAGAGACCGTGCGGGCTTTTCACTGCTGTTTATTGCACGGTTCCATCTAATTAAACACAGGAAGAGGGTGTGGGAAGCCCCAGCGAGGAGCAGCGCCGGGTACCATTGGGAGACCCGGACCCTAGAGCAGGAGAGGTCTGAATGAGACGAGTGGCCAAGCTCGTTGTTCATTAATTAAAAGGAGAAGGTAAAAGCTCAATAAAAGGGGCTTTCAGCGATAGAGAGCATCAGTTCAAATCCGCAGAGCCAGCAGCTAACACCCCGACATTAAGCTTAACTGACAGCGGTACGCTTCGCGGGGACATCTGCGCCAAGGGGGAAGGTGGGCTGCCGGCCTCCCCGCCCCGCCGCCGGGGGCGAGGCCGCGGGGCGCCGCTTCAGCACCAGCGGCCCTGGACAGCGCCGGGAGCGGCGGCGGCCCCGCCGCGCTGTGCCTGCGCGGTCCCCCCAGGTAAACATGGCGCCCGCGGCCCTCGCTCACCTCCGCGAGCCCCCGCCCCGCTCTCCCGCCCCGCACCGCCGCTCGCTCGCCCCCCCGCGGCACTCACTTCATTTGCTTCACGATGGTGCTTTTTCCCGACTCTCCGGCTCCTGTTGGAAGAGAGATGAGGTGGGATAAGCGCGGGGAGAGGAAGAGGAGGGGGGCAATGGGGGGGCGACCGGCGGGTTCTCACCGAGCAGGAGGAGTTTCACGTCTTTGGCCGCGCTGATCCCGTCTTCTTTCAGGTTCTTCTCGATGGCCTTGCTCCGCTCCAGGGCGGCTCTTTCCTCAGCACTCAGGGTACATCCCATGGCGGCGATGAAAATTTAAAAAAAAAAATTAAAAAAAAAAAAAGGGGGGGGAGGGGGGATGCAGCCCCCGCCGCCTCGGCTGGCTCCCGCGGGCAGAGAGGAGGAGGCGGCCGGGGGGCAATAAAAGAATTAAAGCAAATGGCCGTGAGGCTCCGGGTAGCGCAGCGCCTCCGCGGCGGGGCTCCCGGCTCCCTCCTGCCCCTCTCTCCCCGCGCCCGAGCGCTCAGTGCATCCAGCGGGGCTGCTGCGGGCACGGCGAGCTCTTCCCGGCCGGGAGGCGGAGGCGGAGGCGGGGGAGGAGGTGGAGGAGAAGGAGGAGGAAGCGGGCTGGCGGCGGGGGAGGGTCCGTCCCTCTCCCGTGCTCCCGGCTGTCGCTGTCCCCTCCTCGGCGGGCGGCGGCGGTGCCGAATGGAGGCGCGGGAGCGGCGGCGGGCGGGCGGGAGGGAGGAGGGAGCGCGGGGGCGCGCCGGGCTGCGCGCTCCCGCCGGCCTCGCCCGCGCCCGTGACGCGCGCGGCTCGCGCATGCTCGGGGCGGCCCCACCCGGGCCCGCGCCCGCTCCATTCCCGCTCCCGCTGCCCGCGGCGGGCCCGGCTGTCCGCGCTGCACGGACGGAGGTCTCGGCCCTGGTGCTCGGCCCCTCGCCCCGGCGCCTTTTCCCGGACGGGAGAGGCCGTGGCTCGGGCTGCTGCCCCCCTTCCCAGTGACTCGGAGCTGCGGTCTGCCTCGGTGGAGGGTCTAGAGGGGAAGCCATGCGAGGAGCGGCTGAAGTAACTTGGCTTGTTCAGCCTGAAGAAGAGACAGAGCTCATCGTGGGCTGCAGCTTCCTCAGGAGGGGCAGTGGAGAGGCAGCACCTCTTTCTGCTTGCTGTGACAGGACCCGAGGGAACGGCTGGAGCTGTGCCGGGGGGAATTAGGTTGGATATTAGGAGAAGGTTCTTCACCCGGAGCGTGCTTGAGCACTGACACAGGCTCCCCAGGGCAGTGATCACAGCACCAAGCCTGACAGAGCTCAAGAAGCATTTAGACAAGGCTTTCACACACGTGGTGTGGCTCTTGGGGTTGTCCTGTTCAGGGCTGGGAGTTGAACTCGATGATCCTTGTGGGTCCCTTCCAACTCGGGACATTCATGATTCTGTGGTTTGGCCCAGCAGTGCAGGGCTGAGCGCCTCAGTGCTCGGGGAAGGACAGCAGTGTGTGCATGGGGGCTCTGGGCTCCCCTGTGCCCCTGCACTGCAGACCCTGGCTCCCCATTGCCCTGGGGTCCCCACAGCTCCTGCACCCACACCCTGCACCTATCCCGCCCCAGAGTGCCGTGTTTGTGACCTGACTTGCCAGGAGCCCTGTGGGAGCTCCCCACTGTTCAGCATTTTGATCAACACTTGCAACGTGAATCGTTTACGTGCTCGATGCAAAGCATCAGGTTTCACCACCATGTTGGATTATGTTTTCCATCAGTGTAATTAACAGATGGTTTGGGTTTTCTTGTTGCAGTGTGGTCACAGACCTCACCAGATGACCTGCCTTGTTTTCGTAACCATTCCGTGATATCTAACAGTGATTTAAGAATTCCAGTGAGTTAAAATCCTACAATTTTCCTGGCAGGTTTTAACATTTCACAAGGTTCGAAAAGAGAAGAAAAAAAATGTCAACTGGGAAAATAAAATAAATAGAACTTTGTTTAAAATGCTTTCCTACAGGCCCAGACAAGTCATAATATACTCAGCTTTAATCCATAACATTGACTGATATGTGACAATCTAGCTATAAAAAGATCTAGAGACAAAAGAAGGAAGTGTTGAGCACAGCGAGGTAAAATGCATCAAACTAAAATGAAGACAATCAAGGATTGCTACCTGATCTCTGGGAAGGACACCCATCATTTCAATAAACAAGAAATCTGCAATGGCGAGTTTGGTTGTTCAGAAGTAGATGTGAATGCTGAGGCTGCTAATTTTGCCTCTAAAAGCCACTTCACTTCTCTGCCAAAAAGCACAGGAGGTTTGACAGGAACATCCCTGTGCTGTGGGAAGGAAATGTTGGTCCGTGCTGCACCAGGGCTGCCCCACAGGGTCTTGGGGAAGGCAGAGCACTGCTGTTCATGGTGTTGGGTGTGTGTGACCACTGTGTTGGTTTTCCACTTGGGACCTCTGATCACTGCCTCCTCTGTGATCATCTTACCTGCTGCCCTAAGTTCACTGATTCCCATATCCAGGACCCTTTCTTTAGGGGTAGAAATACCATTTCTAATAGCACTTACAGTGTTTTAAGCATGAAATCCCAGGCACTTTCTTTCCAGACAACCATCATCTCCTCCTAGTGCTGTTTCTCACCCCTTCTTCCTCACAGAACATGTTCTTCCAATTTCCTTCCTCATCTCTGAAGTGAAAGGGAAAAACAGGACAGGTGGTTAACGAGGTAAAGAGGGGGTATGAAAGAAAAGCAGACAAAAGAAAGCAAAAGGTAACTCAGTGTAATCAAGGACCAGTAATATCTACCACACATTTGTGAGCTAAGAGGTGCAGTATATTTGAATTTTGGGTAATTTATTTCTGGAAGCTCAGGGGGCTTAGATGGACAAGCAAGCCTACAGCATGTGTTCTGCAGGGAATAAATGGAGATGGGCGTGGCTATAGAGCAGTTCCTGCTGTTTCATATTCACAGAAATCTCATGTGTAAAATCAATAGGATCAGAATTTCAATCAATAAGTTTCATTTCAATGGTTCTAGCCAGAGGGAATTATGAAAAGTGCCTTGTAGAAAAAACACAATGAAGAAATCCAGAGGCAGTGTCCTCATGAGATGGCTGCATTTTCTTCCTGTCTCCTCCAGCAGCTTGCCAGCCTTGGACTCATATTGGGAAACTCTCCAAGGGTATTACTAAGAGAATTAGTCTTTTGTATCAGCCTCTGGCTACTCGTTATCTGACAAATTTGTAGCCCGAGCCTCCTGCCATGGAGAAAATGATTTCTCTTCTTCTTGACCAGTGTGGAGTCCGCACTCAGCCCTTTGTCCCATGAACATCCCCCTTGCTACACAATAATCTGCTAATTTCTTTCTTAAGGGAAAATCAGAAATTGGCAAGTCTTCTCCTTGCTCTCTCAGCTCTCAGAAAAATTCAGGGGAGCAGCTGTGAAATTGAGAAATTGAGCCGTTTCTGAGCCATTTTTTTTGCTGCTGCTAACTGAACAGAGCTGGTGGAAATGTTTCTTTTGAAAATTTCTTAGAGGGAAATTTCATTTTTTAAAAAAATTGCTTATTCATGGCAGATGAATTTCAAGAACCTGAAAGAAAAAGACTGCCTCCTCCACCAAACAAAATGCATTCCAGCCTACTTGGATAAATATATTGGGTTTTGTTGCTGAAAAAGATATTTCCCTTTTTCAGGAGCTGACAGAAGTCCTCTTTTAATAAAAAGTAGTTGCTGGTAGTAACAACTTCAGATGAAAATAGGCTTCTTTTTGTTCCCCTTGTAAATGAGAGAACCTCTCCATTAAAGTTGGAGAGGAGGAACTTTCTTTCTGGCTATCCCTGCAATTAAACTATTTCATCAAGGTGCATAAAGAACATGCTTGTTTCTGCTCAGACTGCTCTCTTTCAAACCTAAGAGTCAGCAGTGTATTTTAAGCAGGAATCTTTATTCTCCTGTATCTGATCTGTGCCTCAGCAAAACCCAGCTTCTTTCTCCAATCAACTTTCAACTATTGTGCTAGAAAAGTTAATCTGATAGTAATTTCTCTAAGAAGTGAAGGATGGTAACAGAACTGATGGATGCCTTTGAAAATGACTGTGCCAAAATGATGTTGTGGGGTAGACCACATCTTTCTGATCTCATGTGTGTTGTCTTATCCTGGGCGCTTCCAGACTGAGGAGAGATGTGCCCTCCAGCACACATCACCATCCTGGACTCTGCTACCCAGCTCAAGGGTTTGTAGAGTGCTCTGGCTTTCTTTCTAGAATCACAGAATAGTTTGGGGTGGAAGGGACCTTTTGAAGCCATCTGGCCAACCCCTCCGCAGTGAGCAGGGACACCTTCAACTAGACTGTGTTGCTCAGAGCCCTTCCCAGCCTTGCCTTGAATGTTTCCAGGAATGGAGCATTCACCACCACTCTGAGAACCTGTAATATCTCACCCCCCTCAAAATCAAACATTTTTTTCCTTATATCTAATTTATATCTACCCTCTTCTAGTGTAAAACCATTACTCTTTTTCTTATCACAGCAGATCTTAATGAAAAGTTTGTTCCCACAGCTTGCCAGGAGGTAGTAAAGAGGGGTGAGAAAACTATTCCATGGGCTTTGAGAAAGTCTCGTAGCTACCATGACACTCCCACCACAACTGAGGTTGCCATAGAATTGGAAGGAATACCAAATTGGATCCATCCTCATAATTAGTTGATATTGCACGATCAGCACATCCTCAGAGAACTGGTGGGTGGTATGAGGAGGGAGTGGGGCAAGCCCAGAATGATGTGACTGTAGGAGGAAAGCTGCAAAGCTTTGCAGCTTGTCTTTCCCCTCCTACTTCAGGATTGTTCTGTCCAATCCATAATCTTATATTCCTTCAGTACAGTTTTAATGTACATGCTAATGGAACAGCCACCAATCCCATGGAGAGATAGCAATGCATTCTAGCAGATCTCACCATTAGGAAATTTTCCCCGGATATTCAGCTTAATTTTTCATTCTTTAAATTGATGTCAATTACCCCCCAACTAAACCTAGTTATGCAGTGGAAGACAGGTTTAAAATACTGCATGATCTCACTAAATTGGAGAAATGGACAGAAATCAATACAATGAGAGGCAATAAGAATGCCCATAAAGGTTAAGTGGTTGATGGAGGAAGGATTAATGAAATGTACACATACTAGGTTAAATTGCAAATATCCTTACTTCACTCTTACTCACTCCATATCCCACAAATACGCTCTACTCCAGAAAATCAAATGAGGAGGCACCTTAGAATTTGACTAGGGATTTGGAGAAGTAGAGATGAGTATTAAGGGAAGAGAAGGTCTGGGGTGGATTTATTGTATGGAAAATTGGCTATAAAACAAGAGTGAGACACCAAGAGAAAAAAAGAAAGTAACCCAATGACAAGAAGATGATCTGCAATATAATTGGTGTCAAGAAGTTGGACAGCCAAGTGAAGTCTGGAGAAATGATGAAAAACCTACTTTTGTTGTTAGTTTTTCATGCCTGTCAGGGCGGAATAACTACAGGGCCTGGGAGTCACTGACAGCTCCTTGGAATTGGGTGAAATTTTTGGGCTAGGGCTTATGAGGTTAACACTTTTGCATAGCAGAGAGATACAACAGCTTGTCTTCAAAGTAGTTGGAACTAACCTTAGAAAGTTTTCTGTTCAGGTCTGTCACGCCATAGAGAGGAGAACGCTATGTATTCTGGGAAAAGTAACAAATGCCAGAGAGAAGATCTGCAGGGGAAGCTGAGCAGAACTGCATGTACCAGGACTGGAGGAGGTCCTGGGGCTGGTCTGTCTACCAGTCCCAGAAGACATCAAGTGAATGAAAGTGTTGCTCACTACTGTGGTTCAAGCCACTGATTTCCTGAGGATCCACATCAGTTTCTGTACAATAAAGTTTTTTTAATATAAAATTAAGGGTTTCTACTACTTATCATGAGAAGACATTTATTATATTGCCTGTATAGGACATTACCTAAGTCAGCAGAGAGCACCAAGTTATGGTTTCTCAAAGTGGGAAAAAACTTGTCAATAACCCTTAATGAGGTGTGATCTTCTCTCTTTTCTGCAGTAACTTTCAACTGTGAGCTCTAAGGAGTCTTTGCAGTGTCAATGTTTTCCATTTTCTAGTGGTTCAGGGACACATGGTGGTTAAAAGGCTTGTAGGCCTACAAAAAAAAAGGTCAGAAGCAAAATTATTAACTCTTTTGCTGCTGATCATTGAGTGGAAATCAGTACAGATTCCTTCATGGGTATTTTCGTTGCTGGGGACAGGTTTACATAATGATGGGCTATTTTCTGGCCCTTCATCCAATCCAATTTCTGCTTGTACAGTAGTACAGATATCTGTACTTTGATGGTGATGGGAGAACCTAAATGGAACAGAACTGAGAGTGGGGAAGAAGCTGACATCTGTCCACTTTCCACAGTAAGAAATACGTAATAGCATGGGTGATTCAGCAGGTGCACCAGTAACCTTGAAAAGCCACAAAACTGAAGCTATGCAATGTTGTCCTTCAGACAAGGGTGAAATGGCACCAAAACTGAGACAGGGTAGCTGACCTTGGCTTGGAGCTTAATGACGACAAGGATCCGTCAGCCCTTTACCATTCCTATTTCCACAACATCAAGGGTGATGATTTAGTAGGAATTAAATTATTCCAGCCACAATCCAGGAGTGCTGGTTAGAGGCAAAGTCTTGATTACTCTGTGTAGGAAAATCAGTCATTGCTTGGTCTTGGTGAAACTGAACTTAACCTTCTGCATTAAGCATTCAAGCTCAGACATGCAACTGATTGCACACAAGTGTCATTTCATTCAGCTACTGTCATCAGATGCAAGACTTGGATAGACAATTTAAGCAGCTCCATTTACAGCACTTCAGGAACATTCCTGTTTTTATATAAATGCTATCCAGAAACCTTCCAGCTCTCATTCACACAAGTAGTCCTGATGAGTGATCTTATTGAGGAATGCTAATTCAGTCCCTGAAAATATGAGTGTGTACTTACAAGGTTCACAGCTCTCAGAAGCTAACTCCAAGTACAAATATACCATTAGTTACATACAACTCCTGCACTTTTTCTCTGCAAAAACCTCTCAATTTTTTTTTTTCCAGAATTATCATTGTTTTTCTACTAGAAATATCTGTTAAAATATTTAAAAGAAGCATCAGCTCTACCAAGTGTTGTTTCAATGTTCTGCAGGGCTTCCTGATTCTAAGTACTGATGTGATTCACAAAGGCTGGCTTTAGCTGACAGAGGCTGCAATCAGTGGAGGAAAAGAGACAGTCCTCTGGAGGATGAATAGCAGGAATCATCTCTTACCTTTGATTTTGAAGAGAGCCTATAGACTGGCTGTCCTTGGCTGAAGTTAACCTTCATGAGCATCCCTCACAATGCCCTGAGACAAGGACTTGCTTTCACTGGGAGGGGATGGGGGAGAACAAATCCTGCCCATGCAAAACAGGCAGTGGTATTCTGAGAAGGTCATGTTGGGGGAAATGACATCTCGGGCAAGAATGAAACAGTACCTGAAGCAAACTCTGTATTTGAAGTATCAGTGCACTCAATATCAAAATACTGGCTGGATGCTAAACCTGATCCAGGTTCAAAAAGCAGAAGAAAAAGTCCTGCAGAAAAGATCCACCAAATGTTATTAAATACAGAAAATTACCGCTTCTGGCTAAATCTGTCCCCAGGTGACAGACTGTCAGGAGCTCGAGTGCAAGAGGAGAGGCTGCTGTGCATGTGCTGTGCTGGTATCCCTCCTGGTGCAGCCTCCACTGGCCTTGGAGGGAATCGAGGCTGGGCTGGGCAGTTCATTTGTCTGCCATGGTGTAGCCATCCTCATCTACTGAGTTTGGCTGTGGCCAGCAAATACCATAGAATGTACCAAGAGGCAAGTGTTTTCCTGGGGGCTGCTACTGGCTGTTTCTCGTGGCTTCACCAGGCAGCAGTGAAACTCCCCTTGATTGCAGAGACGTCAGAAACTGAGCATCTGGCTAGCTCAAGAAAGTTCTACATTAATGACTAAGATGTTGAAAAATACCTTGTCACAGCATGAAGAATTCAATTTCTGTAGTAGTCCAGCTTGTCTGAGATATATTTGACTGTTGCAATGACCAGAAGATACAAATATTGGTTGAAAATGCTTATTTTGTGGCTGAAGCAGGGTTTTTCAAATGTACTGCATGAGTTCCTTCATCTTCTAACAGAATTGTGTCCAGGAGATTTGGATACTGGGGTGGGATCTCTGGCAACCTACATTGATAATTCACATGGGTATTAAGCTGGCTGCCTCTTGCTTTCTCAAATTCATGGAATGTTGTATTCTTCACCTCCTTTACTGCTGGAAAACAATTACACTAAATTATTAAACACCTGTCCTATTCCACTTTTCAGCAGGAGGTGATGAAACATAGGTAGTCTTGCAGTTTGGTGTTTTTATTTGGGATGAACAGATATGTAAATATAAGTTATTAATATATTCTTGGTTTTTTTTAAACCTTTGGAAAAGGTAGATGATCCACTAGCATATACATAAGAATAATATTTCTTTCTACCCTCTCTCCTTTTCTTTGCTTAATATGAAGAACAAAATAGGTCGATGAGAAGGGTTTTTAAGTACTGAAGATGAATGTGGCAGGATTTAATCTGTGTGCAAAGCTGGAAGTTGTTTCAAAGAGAGAAGATTCTGACTGTATGTAAGTCCACTGCCTTCTACAGGCTGATACCAAGGTAGAATTAAAAAGAAAGTAAGGATCTTAGCAGTTATTTTTTCTTCCTGATGATAATCAGTGGTTGTAGAGGGTTTGGAGGTTCATGTGACAGCTGTAGATCTCTTCTGTCCCAGGACAGCTGTGACCTGCACGAGGTGAACACCAGAGACACATATTGGAATGGCACCTGTACTCCTGGCAGGAGGGGAATGGTTCAGAAGGGGTCTCTAACAGCTCAGCACCACAAGTATTACCAAGCAAATAAAATGTGCCTCCCCCACACATCAGCCCTGTCTACTTTAGCATGTGATTACAAAATAATCAAACCAAAGCCCAGCAAGGAGCTGAGGATTTATCCTGGAAAGTTTTGACATAAAAAAGTAGTGAGGTCATGTATTTCCTCTATGCATTGTAGCAAATGGGTCATACTGGCTGGCTGGCTTGGGAATAAATACAGTTTTTAATCTCTTAACCAAGTCTGCAGCAAATCAGTCTGAGTGAATCCCAGCTAAATGAGGAGATATAATGGATATATTTGAGGAAAGAAAAATCTGCTTGTAGTGTGGCTATGCTGCTGGGAAAGTGGGCTGCTGGGCTCACCCTCCGTTCCTGTGTGCCCAGATGAGCCAGAGGATTTTGGGAATGACCAAATCATGGTGAGGCTGCACAGTGATGTGCCCCCTATCACACCACTCCAGGAGCAGCCCAGGAGGCCACCCTGCCCTGGTGTACTTGGCCACCTTCCTGAGCCTTCTCTGATGAGCAAGTGGCTTCCCGGGTTGCTGGGTGATGGCAGCACTGAACAGCAGCACAAACACATGCTTGTGTTGCTGGGCTGGTCCAAGGCAGGGGCTGGTAAAGCACAAATCTCTGCCTGTTTTTCTCTTTCCTTGTAACAACTTCAGCCCCGTGCCTTACTCTTGAATCCTGGTCTCTGCTTAGCCACAGTGAAACTGCAGTGTGTTTTCCTGTGGAATATAAGACAAAAAGGAAATTAGGCTGTGCATTACTACCAGGAGGATCACAAAAAGAACCCCAGATCCTGGATGCCATCGTGAAAGGGGCTGCTCTGTTCTCTGAAAATCCTTTTCACAATTTCTGTTGCAGTGCTATGGGGAAATACATCCCAAGTCCTCAAGCATTTGCTCAAGTTTCAGTTTCAACAGCAGGGAACAGAACAGAGCACTGAATCCTCAAGGATTATCAAGTGGTATCTAAGTTCCTTGTGTTGTGACCATAGCAGGACATAGAGGTCCCTACTGTCTCCCTCCTAAAATCTGCATCTGGTTCCACTAGGCACATAGGAAGAATGATGGAGTCTGAATAACTTTCGTGATTATATGGGGCAGATGGAGGTCTAACAAAATTCATTACTTTATAGAAAGAAGTGAAAAAGCTTTATCTGAAGAAAATCTGAACCTGTAAAAATCTCAAGTGTCTGAGATCCTTCTCCAGACCATGTTTTACATTTCCTCTTTTCTTCCTGTGATGTTTTGTCTTCAGATTTTTTTCTTCTTCTCTCATAACTGCCTTTCCTCATTTCATTCCACAATGCTATTCCCAGGGTTTTTTTCTTGCTCGAATTCCTGCTCCCTTTTAGGGAGCATGGGGGTAGCTGGGAATATATCTGTGAGTCACAGGTAAACAATCTTCACTTTGAATAACTATTTCAGATCTTGCCATGCAGTGACACAGGGTGCTGTCGGTGCCTGTTAGAGAGAAACTCTCCTTTGGGGGTTTGAGAACGTGTCCTTGCTAACTGGGAAGCTTTTATCTTCCAAATACCTTTAAACCCACACTTGAGTCTGCGTTTGCTTGTCTCAAGACAAAACTGGATAGCTGCTGTTGGTGGTGCCAAGGTGAGATGACGTGAGCCTGTGGATATGGGTGCCCTGCTCTGGCTTTGCTTGTTCTCTGCGCTGCCAGGAAGCTCTCTGAAGGTGGTTGGACACACTTTATTTGCACAAGGCTGGGTGCTGCAAGAATTACATTTACATGACTTCAGCTTAGAGCAGGGCAGACCCTGGCAGGGGGATGTGTTCCCCCACCCTATGTTTGAGTGGGAGATTCTGGAAAAATTTATTATTTGGGCCAATATCAACACAGCCGATAATGATCCCCTAGGCACCCTCCCTGACAGCGTGACAGCCTGAAAAATGCTTTTCTTGTGTGACACTGAGTTAGGGCCAGATCTAGGGAGCAGGATGTGCCCAAGCTCTCCTCTGGGTTTCCCAAGATGAAGTGTTTTTTCTGGAGCCACTTGGTATGATGAGACTAAGAGCAGCAGGTTTGTGGCACGCTGCCTATGTCCCTATGGCTGTAGCATTTAAGGAAGGTGCATCAGGATCTGCATTTCAAGTCCTAGCTTCTCTTGCCAGGAGATTTGCCCCTATGGTGTCCCTGTGGTGGTGGCCCTGGGTGGGCACCATGTGAGAGCAGAGCAGTTGTTTACTACTGGCAAAGAGCAACTGAGGCAGCTCCTGTCTGTGCAGTGCCTTTGCTGATACAAACAGTTTTGCTTTTCCCCTGTGACAGGACAATCTTACCTTGGTTTGCTTGGCTTTATTGAGAGAAACAAACTGAAGGGGTAGGAGTTATCTGAAACTCCCACTCATCTGCCTGGTACATTGCTTCTCTTGCAGAATATTTAGCTTTCAGGCCATGGAGACTGCATCAAGCTTCATCAGCTGATGTTGAACGTTTTTGAAGTTTCAATTGCTTCCTTGCCCGAGATGGAGCTATCATTTTTATTGCTTTGGTTGCTTAGGCAGGGAAAGGGAAAGATGAACAAATCAGTACAGTCCTCTTGAATTAGGATTGATTTTCATGAATTCTTCTTGTTGATTTTGAAACACAATTGTTTCTAAAACACTTAATTGATTGAGGTTTTTTCTTTCTTCATTCTTTTCAGCAGCGTTTGTCCTCAGCCATTTGCCACTGCTGGGAGAAAAAAAAAAGAAAATAAGCTCTGTGTGAGATCAAGATTTCAACGCATTACACACCAAAACATTTGTTGCTATTTACTTTTAAAAGTGCCCTTCTGAGGCTGCACGGCTAGAGCTGCCATCTGTTCGGGATTACGCTTTGGAACTCCTGGTTTCTCTGCAAACCTCTCGCCTGGCGCTGCTCCGTTGGCAGAGGGAAGAGCTGGTGGGGACAGGGCTGGCTGCAGGGGAACAGCACCTTCACAGCTGGATCTGCAGTCCTGCCTGTCAGCAGACCACCAAAATGGAAAAAGAAGTTAGTGAAGGTGACTCCAGAGCATTTTTTCCACGATTTAATCAGACATTACATGTTTGTTGAAACACCAGAGAGGGCCATGACAGGAGTGTTGCTATTCATCTCCTCTGTTTAGTCAGACAGCAGGAGGATGTGGCCAGCATATGCCAGGGCCCCTGGAAAAGCCTCTGCCCAGCTCAGCTCCTGAGCTGTGTGAGGTGGTGGGAGGACAGTGTTTCTCAAGGTGCAGGGGAAAAACACAGCCCCTGAAGTGGCAGGAGCATCACTGTGTCCTGGAATCCATCATTCAGGCAGGGTGAGTAACTCCCAGAGCTGGAAATCCCTCAGGCAGCAAGTGTGCACATCACTCGGTGAATCAGCTGAGGGGGATTTTCTTCAGGAGCCAGTGCAGGCTGTGTTTAGCTCTGTGCTTTGAGAATAAAGTGCTTTTCAGTACAAGAAACATGAGATTTCCTTGTGGTATGGTCTTCTCTCTTTCCAAAACAGGTTTGTGCAAAAGGTCTGATCAAAGTCTCTGGGATTCATTTGGCAAGGAGAAGGATGAAGCTCCTTTTGCCAGATGTGCAGGTCCTGCTCTGAACTTACAATTTTCAATGGCTCCGAGAGCCTTTGCTTGTCTCTCCAGGTGGTGGGAAGCTGGAGAGTCCCAGTGACCACCCACAAACCCAATGGCAATGCTGGCACAGAATTTTACTCCCTGCTTGGATCTGCCTTATAGGCTCTGATGGCAACAGATGCTAATTATTAACATGACAGTCGTCACCTCTGTGGCTGTAACTCCTCTCTCCATGTCTCTGCACCCTTAGCCCATCCCAGCTCTGACATCACTGATATGACAAATGGTTAAGCTATACAGGAGCCTGAAGATGGGTCTGTATTTACCAGCTTTGCAAATCAACAAACTGATGTAATAAAGGCTGAAGCCAGGGTATTGCTTGAGCCTGCGTCAGGGAATTCTGCCTGCCTGAAAGGGTCCTGCTTTTTGCAACATGGGCTTCTGTGCCCAGCTTTATGAAATTGCTCAGAGACATGAAAAATGAGCAGTGTTTTTCACAAGTATTCAGCAAATGAGAATTCTTGTTGTGCCAGTGCTGGGCAAATGAAGGAAACTTGTTTCTCTGGGCTGGATTCTGGATGCTTTTTTGCAATTTTTGATTTGTGGGCTTGGATATCTGGGGAAGGTCTGAATTATGGATAATACAGTAGCATGGTTCCTCTGGGTCCCCACTATGTGCTCTGAGTCCCCAGTACACTTCTGCTACAGAGGCTAAATGGATCTGCTTTTCTAGATAGTGTCTTACTCAGATTTGTAATTACAGCCAGAAATAATAAATTTTTTAGAAACTGACAGAGTTTAACCTCCCAAGTGGTGAGCAGTTTTTAAAAATTGCCCTGGTGCTTCTTAGTGACTTGAGTAAATTAGAGAAATATATCCTCTCATGTATTTCTCATCTATTTACTTATGTTTCTGCTGCCCAGAAATTATTTGCACAGCTAGCAGAGAGGCAAGCCAAGGCAGCATCCCTGTTTATAGCAGCACTGCCATTTGGAGGATCTGTTTTTGCTTTGGATCACCCTGGCCATGCAAAATTGCAGCCCCCAGAGCAGCACAGTGGGCTCAGTGCTGGCACTTGGCTTTCCTCAGCCAGCCCAGGAGGATGGTTTGGGAGAAATCAGTGTGGTTCTGTGGTTTGGTTCTCAGCTTTCAGCGGTAAGGCGCTGCTCTACGTTTGCTGTGCACAGCGCAGCTGCTCCAGTGGAGCCCTGGGATGGGCTCATCCAGCTGGTTTGGTTCACACCCTGGATTTTTATAGGTTTATCACTAATCACTTTACATAAGCATGGTGGAAACGTATGCAAGGTTGGTCATGTAGAGGTTTGACACTAGTTTGACCATGTTGACTCAGAAGGAAGTTTCTAACTGGTGCCAGGTTTGTGAGGAGCTGGGGATGGGGAAGAATTTCTTTGCTCCTTAAGTGGCCAGATAGGCTGTGCTGTGATGTGCAAGCATTTATCAGGTCTATTCTGGAACAAAACTACATGTTAGACCTTCTCATTTCCTCTTGTAATGTTTTTTTCCCCTTTGGTCTCTGTGTCAATAAGATCTGGACTGAAATCGTGCCAGTGCTTTTCCAGATAATATCACCAAGTGCAGGGGAAAGGAATAATGCACTTCCTGCATGGGTCCCTGGGGGCTTGCAGGGCTTCTGGTGACTGCAGGGATTCTGGCTGTGGGCAGAGAGGGAGGCAAGAACCATCTGGACAGCACTGGGCTGGGAAGGCAGTGGCCAATTTTTTCTTGGACTAATCACATCAGGCAATGGAGCCAGCAGCAAACTGTGTCACGAAGAATGTAAAATATTGGCAACATCCCAGGCCTTTCCATTAGGGCTGGATTTCCCATCTCATCTCTCTCCTTCCTCAAACCCATGTTGATGCTGTTTTTTCTTGAAGAATTAAAGTATGTCAGACTCTGGCTTCTGTCAGGTCACAGTGTTGTCAACTCAGACATCCTGCCACAGCCCAGTAGAGTCTCAGGGAATCTGATCTCTAAGGTTATGAAATCAAGGCTTGAATTGTAATAGAGAATTAATCTTTTCAAATTCACCTTTAGCCCATGCAATTCTGACCATCTCCATATTTATATTGTAAATGGGTTTTATAAGTTTGCTAGAAAAAGCAAGGAGGTGGGATAGTTTGCATTCTCCGTGGTGGAAAGCAGCATTGTTTAACCCTTTGAGTCTGGTACGTCTGGCTGGAGGGAGTGGGATTTGCTTTTTGCTGAAGGCTGGGGTTGAATTTGAGAGGCATGTGGGAGCTGAGACACAAGTGTGACCTTTCCCGGAGCAGGCTCCCAGCACTCCAAGGCTGACCAGCATCATGGTTTGCAGCCTCTCCAACGCTGTCCATGGAAAGCTGGGCTAGCAGACCCTGCCCAGAGGTCTTCACAGAGCTGTCTGCAGCACTCAATCCATGCTGCACCAGCATCAGCAGCATGGCCAGATTCAGTGCTGCTTTTCCACTGCAGCCGCTTGCTCGAGCTCAGGATTCAGCAACTCCTTGGACAGAGATCAAAGGCTTCATCAGAGGATGGGGATGCTGTTGCTTCTGCTTGGTTTCTAATCAAAAAGGCACAACCCATCAGCAGCTCTTGTTGACAGGACAGGCAGGGCAGTGAATCCCTTCTTTCTTCCATTGCTTAAGAGGTGGTTTTGATTTTCGGATCCGTGATTGTGTTCCTCAGTTGTCAGGCTGTATTTAATTATTTAATTAGTCATGCAAATTTCGCTGGCATTTTTGTACATCCAAGTTGTTACTCTAGCAATTAGAAGGCTGCTTTGATGAGCTCCTCTAGTGGTGCGTGGTGCAGCAGAGCCTGCTCAGCAAGGCTTGGATGGGGTGGGCGGGGAAGTGATGAAGGAGATTTGCTTTCTGGCTCATTGAAGGACCATCACGGGTGTGGAGAGGAGGGGTCTGCTCCTGGCAGTGGAAGACTGGTGATTTACCAGCCCTTGGGAAGCTGAAGATACCAAGCAATAGCTTGTCTCTGTTGGAGTAAAATGTTGGCCTGGGCCACTGTGTGAACTCACCACTTCCAGTGTTACTGATGGCACTAAAAGTCCCATGAAGTCCCTCACAGGATGCATCATCAACCACCCAACTAGGCAGAAACCTTCCAGCTTCCCCTCCCAGCCTCACAAGGAACTGACAGGAGGAAATTTTTGATGGACAACAATGAGCTTCTCTCAGAGAAAAACATCCAGTGCCATGTTCAGTGGTGCCTTCAGACCAAATTGTACATAGCTCCTTGTGTAAATTGGACAAAAACTGGCCAAGGTAACTGCAAGAGCAGCAGTTCTCAGGCTTATATGGTGGGAGCAATTATTTCCTTGAGTGTATATGTATGATATGTGTCTGAGCTAAGGAGCAGCATCTGTAGGTTCCTCCTCTGCCAGAGGAACTGGTGGTGAACAGGAATAGCTTCCAGTGGCCCATGTAGGCACTGTGGAATGGGAGGTGGGGGTGGTATCAATGTGTGGAAGTGGCTTATTATATGAAGTGCAAGTAACTTCTGCAGTTGGGTCCAAGTTTTATGGGCCTACAAAGCCTTGAGGGTAAAAACTTGTTGTGTTGGTTCTGGAATAGCAGGAGAAACCCTTGGGACAGAGGGTGCTTGAAGGGCACAGCCTGGTGTCATGCTGGGAACTTTAATTCAAACCATCATTGGTGGGCTTGAAGTGAGCTCAAAAGCTTTGATTGTTGGTTCTTTGGAAATCCATTTATCCTGCCTATCACCCTCCTAAAATTAGGTTTTGTTTCTCAGCCCTTAATTGTTTTACTTTGTCAAACATTGTTTGATAGGAAATCAATCTCAGTGTTTCTGCTATTGCTTTCTCAAGGAGGCCTCCCTCTTCTCCAACTTATTCCATTAATATTTATTGCACTGGCAGGTAGGATCCAGAATTAAAGTTTCTGTTATTTCTCCATCTCCCTGCTGCTTTCTCTGTACTTTTGATCAATGTTCAAGTTGCTTTGACTCTATAAATTTATTGCCCTACATTTTCTCTTGCAGCCTCTAAGCTGCAGCTGTATTTTGCTTGCAGGTCTCCTGAATCCACATCTCCTTAGCAGTGTCTTCTTCCATCCTCTCCTGTCTCTGACTCTTTTAGATCAGTGTAAGGAAGAAGCTGCTTTAGGATCTCGTTGCTCCCCTCTGTAATTAATGTTGCATTTCAGCCCTGTATCTGTCCGTGCTGGGGATGAGCTGGGGACAGGTTTTGTGTTGGAAGATGCTGATGAAATTCTCCCTGAGGGAGGCATTAACTTCACACTGTCCAGACCAGGCATGGTCATCGTTGGTTTGGCCAAACAACAAACAACCAAGGCTGTTGTGTCAAAGCCCTAAATGTGAGCAATGGGCAGGGAGCTGGAGGGAGCTGGGGAGGCAGCTCTGCCGGCATGGAGCTGGTGTGATGTTTTAGCATGTGAATGGCTACTTCATCCCTCTGCTGGGGAGGTGCTTGGTTACTCTCACTGAGAATGAGACTTCCTTCCTCCTGGAAATCCTGTCTGGGAAAGTAGAGGAATCAGTTACATGAATCCACTGGGAAAATTCGCAGGATAGAAAAATGCTGTTTCTGCCTGTTGGAGCTAAACAATTCAGGGGCCCAGCGGTGGGCATTGGAATGGGCTTAGCAGGATGGGCTGTGCCCCATAAGCTGCAGCCCTGGGTGAGCAGGGCTGGGAGGGGAAGCTCCCCGAAGGCAGCATTCATCTAGACCCAACCTCTGCCTTTTGGGGCAGGGGAATGGAAAAAGGGCACAGGAGGGAGGCTGGGCTGGCACATTAATATAGCAAATGGCTTTTGTAAGCTGCCTTGCAGAGGAAAGAGGGTGTTGGCTGGCAGCACATGAGCTTGGCTTTTCTCCCCTCCCAGCAAGCTGTCAGAGGGTGGATGCTCGTGCGCTGCAGCTCAGTGGCAGCAGATGAGTGATGTGAAGTGACTTTCCTCCATTTCTGTCATCCTCCCACACTCCAAACCCTCCTACTGTCCCTGCAATGGGTGCTCCAGCTGCACCCAGGGGTGCTCTGGCCATCCTGCAGCCCTCAAGGAGGGCATGTTGTAACCCAGAAGCCTGGGAACACCACAGGGCTCCCAGCACATGGGGCAATATGTTGCAATGGAATAACATTTTAGGCAGTTAATAAAGAGCAGAATGCTCATCTGTTTGTTACATGAGGCCAACTACCAGGTCACTTAGTAACTGGGCATGGACCAAGCACAGGAAGAGAGGGAAAAGGCATCATTCAGTGATAGTTTAGTAGTAATTTATTATTTATTTATGTTTATGGTTGGTTCCCACATCAGCATGTGGGGCAGGGTGGGATGTGCACTGTGTGCTGTGTTTGGCAGAAGACCAGATCCCAGTGCTGTGTCCCAGCACAGAGCTCTCCTGCACACTCTGGCAGCCAAAAGCTGGAAAAAATGGAACTTTCCTAAAGTCCTGGAGGGAGATGGTGTTTGTGCAGTTCAGTGAACCCCTGAAGGCTGCGTGGATGGAAAACCAGGACAGGAGGAAAACACTGACATAAGAGCTAAGAAGCCACCTATTTCTGTAGCAACTTGCTCAGCCCCAGCTGTATTAAAAAGCCATTTCCTTCCCATCTGTCTCAGAGCTAAAACTGCAGCCTTGAGGACACAACATGCACTTGCCCTGTGGCTGAGGGAGGGACCTGGTGGCTCAGGGTGATGTGCAGGACCTTTTCCCTCTCATGCTGGATGCAGAGGACACATCTCCTCCCAGAGGACCCTTTCCCAGCTCAGCCCTGGCAGCAGCACAAGGGGAACTCAGGTTTCAGCCCCTTGGTTTGCTGACTCAGGGCCTCACTTTTGGCTGCTGCCACTTCCTGGAGCTCATTGTTTGGCCACATTTCCTTCCTCTCCAGTCCAGCACTGGTGAGCTAGTGGGATCCCCTGGCTGGTGGATGAAGGATTCTGCTCCCAAGTGCCACTTCACCCCCATTATCAGCACATATCCTTCTCCATCCTTCCGCAGCAGCCATTTCCAAGGAGAAGTAAGACTACAGAGGAGGGGAGAGATGCTCCCTCCCTGCCTCTCCTCTCCCAGTCCTTAGATCCACTGGGCACTCCAAATCCACCACTGCCTTCTGAAACTAATCCTCAGATGACAAACTAAGTTGTGGCAACATCTGGGATCAGCTTGCTTGGATGCCCTGACCAAAGTGTCTCACTTGGACAGCTCCCTGTTTTTTAGGTTCTATTATGTAGAAATGGGTGTTTAGGAGAAAATGTTCTTCAAAGGCTTTTGTGTCTTATGGAAATAGAGAAATAAACACAAATTACTTGAAAAGTGCTGAATGAATGATGGATGAAATCTGGCTTGGTGCAGCTGGTAGAGGTTTTATGCAGAACTCAGTCTGGCTCATTGTTGGGCACCAGGCTTTGCTTAACCTGAGGTTTACAGAATATTATTTTAGTCCCATTCAAATATGTCCCAACAGTCATTCAGGCCCATCTGCAAAAGGAATTGTACCTTTCTCAAGGCCAAACAGATCTCATTTGTGCTTCATTTGTTCAGCCCATTTACGTTTCTTCTTTGTGTTGTTTCCTTTCAGCCCTCTTTGAACAAACCAGCTGAATTATATCCTGGAAAGAGAATGCAATTGGTCAATGGTAACGAGGAGGACATGTGGATTGTTGGGATAAATTTTCATTCCTAGAGGCTTTAGGAGGTAACAGAGTTTCCAGGGAAGCACATGGCCTTGGGGAGGACAGAGTGAAGGCTGGATCTGAGCAAGGCTTGGGATAGCCCCTCCATCCAGGACACAGCTGCATTTCTCCTGTTCCATCTGCACCTGGAGGCCCATTTTATCCCCATAAGATGCCTGTTCTGACCACACTGCTTGTCTCATTTCAAGACTTGCCTTCAGCAAAGCCTTCCTAACTCAGCTGCTCCCAGCAAGCCCCTGGCTCTGGCAGGGCTGGCAGACTGCTTGGCAGGAGCTCAGCGTGGCTGTCCCTGCTGCAGAGACACCAGTGCCTGTGCTGCATGGTGCAGGGATGCTCAGGGAGGTTCAGCTCCTCCTGCTGCCACTCACCTGGCAAAAGATGCTCCACTGATCCAGGTTTACTCATGGCCTTCTGCTTTGTGGTATTTTCCAGCATTTTATTATCATTTTCCTTAATTAAAAAAAAAAAATCCACCTTTCCTCATCTCACCTTGGGTTTGTTTTTCTGTTTTTTCTCACTTACCCCTCCCTCTGGCCCAGCTGCCCTGCAGTTTCACCAAGGTAGCCCAGCTGGCCTCTCCAGACTGGGAGAAAGCCCTTTTCAGAAAATAAGGGGAGAGATTTTATTGTACATCCATTCTAAAAATAAAACTGCTCTGTATTTCTAGAGCATCTTCCAGCTGCTGATTTCAAAGATCCTTGAAATTCTCAATTAGTGAAGCATCCCAGCTCCCTTGGGAAGGAAGCCCTGGGTATTGTTATTGGTACACCCTGTGAAGGAAGGACTTTTGCTTGTTCTGGGCTTTGCTCAGCCCCTGAAACTGTGAGTTCCTGCATCACAAGAGGGGATCTGAGCCCTGGCTTGATGTCTGCCGGTTCCCAGTTGGAGCAAAAACTCTATTTCTTGTCCTAAATTAGGAGATTTGATCCCATGCAGCCCCTCTCTGCATTCTGCTTCCATCTTGTATCCCAGTTGCAAGAGGCAAAATCACCTTCTTCCTTTCATTTTTATACAGCACTATGCACAGCCAGGGCTTAGTCCAAAATCCCCCACAGTTTAGAATATGTCAAAACTGGGGGTTTTTCCCCATAGCAGGCTATATTTTAGTGGAATGATTCCCATGTCTGGTTTGACAGAACAATAATACTACAGCCTGGTGTGCAGGGTGGTGCAGACACACAGACCTGCCTCGGGCTCTCCAGCTGTCCTCACAGCACTTCATCCCCACAAAAACAGGAGGAGAGGTTTCAGCATCTGTGTGAAATCCTCCAACACAGCCATGTACTGAGCGAGCTTTCAAGGGCTTATTTTTTTTGCATGAAGCATCCTTGAAATACATCGTTCCTCATGCTAGATGCTTTTAAAAAGCACTGGAGGAGCAGGACAGGAGCAGCTGAGCTCCGTGGCTGCTCACCCCATGGCTCAGCACTCCAAGCCCAGCCCCAGCAGCTCTGATGGAGCCCTTAGGGAGCAGCCAGGAGCATCGCCTCCCCATCGTGTCCTCAGATGGACTCAAAGTGAGGAAGAGCAGGAATGGGAGAGAGCAAACCAGAGCCCTCAGAGCCTTTTCCCAGCCTCAGGGAGGGGCGGGATGAGAGAGGTTTATTTTGGGAGCTGTGGCTGCTCTTCCCGGCGCTGGCCGTGGGACTGCTGTGCGCACGGGCTCTGTGCTGGGCTTGTGGTGGACTTGAGGAAAAGGTCGGCAAGGGCAGAAAATGTGGAATTTTCCTTTTCTCAACTAATTAAACGCATGGAGAATAAGTTATTTTTCCTCTAAACCCACCTCCTCCCCTACCCCCAACCAGCCAAACAATGTTTGAGTTACATCAATCTGGTGGGTTGAAACTTCTTGATCTTTCCTAGCAAGAATGCCTTGCAGTCCTTTGGGGACAGGGCTCTGTGGGGTCACTCCCTGTTCCTGGCTCCCAGCAAGGGACATCTCCTGATGCCCCTGGGCTTGTTGTGCTAGAGGCAGAGGCAGCAGTGATTGATATTCCAGGGCAAAGCAGGAGAGGGGACAAAAATGGATGCTGAGGCTTTTTATGTGGCACACAGGATCCCTGAAGCCCTCAGATGCTGTTTTTCAGGGTTTGGAGCCCTGTTGAGGTTTTTCCCATAGTTACAAACCCATGCTGCCAACTTCATCACCACTGTGCCTGTTGATTTCCAAAGGAGCCAGCTCAGTCCTCCAGCCCACAGGATGCATGGCAGAGATGTTCTGCTGGCATGCAGAAGCCTGTGCGATCCCCACAGCCTTTGATATCCTCACTCCTCTTTTCAGCTTTTTTATCTTTCCAAGAATTGCTCTTTTCCAATCCTATTTTACTACCCCTGTAGCAAGGCTTTCATCTGCTGAGGCATCAAAAGCCTTTCTGAAGTCCAGGGTGAGTCCTGCCCACTCCTTCCACCTTCCTGAGCCTTTGATTACCCCCTGAGCAGATGATGGCCCTGCATCACACTGCCCCAGCCAGGAGCCCGAGCTCAGACAGACCCAGTTCTGGCACAGGGAACCTCAAAACCATCCCATCTTCCTGCTGCTTGGATGTAAATCAGGAACCTAAATATTGACGTCCATCCCACAGCCAATTCCAAAGTGGAGAGTTGTTCAGGTGGGGTACAGGGAAAAAAAACCACTTTTTTTTCTTTCAAACACGATTTTTGGAATTATTTTTAGAGCCTGATGCGTGAATGTGAATCATGGGTTTAGCTGTATGAAACCTCCTTTTCATCTTTTTACCTTATCATTATCCCTGCATACTCAGTTTTATCTGTAGTTTGACATCTTTTATCCCCAGCCTTGCAGACAGCAGAAATAAGGGCAGCTCTGCTCCCCAGCACTGAAAGCACTGCGTATGCAGGGCACACAGACTTGAAATGATAATCCTCTTTTTGTTGTATCTTTACACTGTTTATTGTTACTGTATACACTGCTTGTTGTTGTAGTTTTCCATTTCATGCAAAATACATTTTAGAAAAGAAAAAAAAAAGGCCATGAATGCTTGAGGTCTGTTTGTTATTCTCTGTGTTTAAAACTATTTCCTAAAAACTAACTTCCCCGAAGTGCCTGCATTTGCCCTTCTCTTGCCATCCCTCTGACTCCACTCACATTAGCACAAGCCCTACGAGCTCCCCAACAAACTGCAGAAAGCTCTTTGTTTGCAAAGGGTTGGAGGAAAAACTGTGAGTGTGTTCCCAGAACCGGGAGCTTGTCCCTTTGCTTTGATTTGCTGCTTGGCTGATGCAACTTGGGACTGTTTGGATTTCTTTGATGTGGCTGGTGCTGTGGGTCTGTGATGTTCCTATGGCTTTCCGGGTAGTCATTATCCTGTCTCTGTCATGCTGCTGACAGCTTTCACGTGGCCTTTTCCCCTCCCCCCCAGATTTTAAAACTAAAAAAAATTATATCAAATGGCATTTTGTCCTTTGTCTTTAATTTGGCCCCAGCCTGCAGTTTTGGCAGTGAGGAGAGGGTTTCGGTATGCACCAGGATGCAAAGCCTTTCTCTGCAGTCATACTAAAGGAACTGGAAAAAACACCCCATAACCTGTGGATCTCCATCCTTGAACTGTGTTTTGGGCTTCCCCTGATGCCTCTCCCTCTGCACACAGCAGTGAGCAGGGCTGTTGTTCTTTTTGGTGACGCTGGTCTGGTGGCAATGCTGCTGCTGGGAGGCAGGAAGGAAGCAGTGCCCCAGCCCTGAGTGTGCAGCTGCCCCAGCCTCAGCTCCTGGCTGGAAATGGAGCGCAGGAAAAGAAAGAGCTCTGGTCACTGCTGCTTGGTGGAGGAGATGGAGCCAGACCCAGGAGAGTCTCTCAGTGAAAGGAGGGACCAGAGGACATGAGCTGCATGCAGGGAGATTGAGGCTCTTCTCCCTGATCCAGGGCAGGAAGTCACCGATGTCCCCAGATAAAAGTGCAAAGCTGAATGCTTCTGTTCAGTGGCGTTATACAACCTGGCACAAAGAAATCTCATTTATTTTCTCCTATCAGCCTAATGTGATGATTTGGGAGAGGGGGGAAGAGGCTGGGCAGCTATCTCCTGAACAGTTGGGCTGGGATTACACTTTTTCTATGGAGCTCATCACCGTAATAACCAGGAGCTCTGTTTATCAGCCCACCAGCCATGCCCATTTAGGAGATTACCATTTTCCAATCTCATTTCTCATAAAAGAGGATTGCTGCCCATCCCCTCACCATCCCAAACCCCTTGCTTATGAGTGTTTATCTGCTCAGGGTGTTTATGAATCGCTGAACAGGAAACTTCTGTTTATCCTCTGCGTCATCAAGAGCTGGAAACTCAATGGGATAATTACTCTTTCAACAACACACGTAGCCCATCAGTAGACTTTGACATCTCGCTGGTGTCAATAATATACATATTTGCCCTGCAGAGATATATAATGCTTATTTGTTTCTCTTTCCTGTCTCTTAAACTTGGCATGAGGTTGGGGTTTCTGGCTTTCAGGGTGTCTTGTGGAAGGGGGGATTTTTACTTAAGGTTAAGGGCAGGTGCTGCTTCCCTCAAAAGCAGTGGCAATGAGGATGTCCCCAGCAAGAGGGGATAACTTGCCTGGACAGTGCCAGCCCCAAGACATTGCTCACTCTGGCAGGACATCACTGACTGCTCTCACCCTGAAAATGGAGAAGTCATGTGTGGAGATGGCTTCTTCAGATGCTAACACAAACACCTAGGCTGGGAGAAGGCTGGGTGATTAATCATTTGTTTGGCAGAGCTCTTCCCTTTGCTCTCTCTGCAGGTTGCAGGTAAGACATTCTTATTCCCTTCACCCTTCAGCCGATAAGTTTTGAACTATGCAAAATGCAGAAGTAAGTTCATTAGTGATATCCACCCGATGAAATTCAAGACGTGAAATGTTTTGACTAGCGCTGTTCAGATAGAGGAATCACTCAGGAGTATATTGCAATCAGTGCATTAAGATAATATCCCAGAGCACTGGGTTTCCAGAGCATTGATTATAGATTAGCATCCCACTGCTTCAGAAATGGCGTGAGCCATCCGTGTACAAGCCAGAAGAGCTGACAGGTATGGATGGACTCATGAGGGAGAGGCAGAGAATGCCAGGAAACACCAGTGTGCAGCGTGGTCCCCAGTGCCACAGCCAGCTGAGCACGCCCAGGCAGTTTGCACACACCAGCAAATCACAGTATCCACTTTTTCTCCAGGGGCCACATCTCTCCTGCAGCGCAGGGTCTCCCCTGCTGCCCCCAGGACTTGGCCTCCCTGACCATGCTCAGAGCATTATTTTGGCGAGGCTACAAATGTGGAAACCTTGCGCGGTTGGTCAAAGAAAATTCATTCAAAGGGAGTGAGTGCTTGCCAAGTTGTTTTTTTTTTTAAATTCATTTTAGCTGTATTCACAGACCACAAATCTGCAGGCAGGAATGGGAGCCGTGTTTCTAATTTGGTACGAAACTTTTATTCCCACTTGGCGCAGAGCTGTTGCGAACGTTGAAGGCTGTTCCTAATCCTCTGCCCTGCACATTGAAAATGTGCTCCATCCATCCGGCACTCTTGGAAATGGAGTTATTTGCATTGCATAGCAATTTTCAGGAGATAAATACAAGGTTCAGTGTTTGTGGGGACAAGGACGTGGCATCCTTACTGCATCATATGCAACCAGAAAGCAAAGGCAGCAGTGAAGCAACGTGCAAGGGCTGGATTTCAGGAGCTTGTAAAGCTCAAGGCTGCCTTAAAAAATTTAAAGTCAACTTTTGCCTTTGTAAACAGAGTATTTTCAAGGTCCTGTTGGAGGAATCCAGCACTTGGCTGCATGCTTAAGAAGGGGACTTGTCCAGGTTTTATTCCAGTCGATAGTATTAGCCACATGCCGAGGGATAAGCACCTGCTTAACCAGCAGGGACCTGGGGTTTGTGGAGCAGCCGTGCCCAAATGGGGCAAGTCCTGCTGACCTCTGCAGGTTCTAGGTGGTGCTGCCCATCAGTTAGGACAGGATATGGGAGCACCCAGGGGTACAAAATATTGTGTGTCAGGAGTAGAGGTGTCTCCAAATTCCTTCATCGGTCAAGAAACTGGCAACTCAAGTGAAAGTTATCTGCCTTGTATCAGATATAAATGCTTCAATGTCTTATAAGAGCGCAACCCCTACCATCACCTTGTGATTTCAAGTGAAGATGAAATCAGCTCCACAGCTGGATCTAGCTGACAACAATATCTCCTTTTTTAAAGCATTCTGGCCTTATTTTTCATGCCCTTTCTTGAATTCAGATGTTCTCCCTGTGCATAACTCTTGCCCAGGGAATACCCACAGGGTACTTAGTGGAGAAGCTGTGGATGTCCCATCTCTGGAAGTGTTCAAGGACAGGTTGGATGGGACTTTGGGCAACCTGGTCCAGGAGAAGGTGTCCCTGCCCATGGCAAGGGGATTGGAAGGAGATGAGCTTTAAGATTTCTTCCAACCCCAACCATTTTGTGGTTTTGTGATTTGCAAGAGGGTTTAAAAATCCTTATCAACATTGATATGGATACTAACTCTGCCACAGATCACTGCCAAGGATCACTGCAGCTCTGGGTGGCTGTTGGCTGTGGGCTGTGATTATCTTTCCTCACTTTTCTGAGGCTGTACTTACCAGTAGAGTACTTGTCTTGTTGCTCCCTTGGTGGAAACTGGATAAGCATCTCCTGCCAGCTGTGAGTGGAGTTTGCATCACTGCTAGCAAGTGGCAAGGGCAAGAATTCCCTTTTCAGTGGTAGTTTTTGTTTGGCAGGTGTCATAACCTGGGGAAGGGGGCAGAAGCTGCATTTGCAGAGGTATTTGTGAATAGTGGAGGAAATGTGAAGGAGAGTGGCCAGAGTGATGTGTTGGGGGAGAGTGGTTATTTTGATAAACTGCAAAGTTGTCAGAATTTCTGTTTCATAAAGAGTTTAACAGCACTGGGGAACTACAGGGCTTCTGGATCCTGAAGGAGAGAAGTTGGACAGAGATAAGAAGAGCTCTGCACACCACCACCAGCCTGGCACTGTGGGAACACACCCCTGCTCCTCCAGCAGCCTGGCTCCACAGAGGAATCCAGTCCCTCCTGCAGTGCTGGATGGAGGAGAGCAAGCACAGCCCCTCCCCTGAACTGCTTGGAGCTCATGTCCCTTCATACTGTTGAGACTCTGCAGTGATGCCATTAAAGAGCAGCCTGGGAGAAGCAGCAGGGAGCTGTGCTTAAGATGTCAATAGGGAAGAGAAGGGTTGGGCAAGGATAGCAGGGCTGTGATTATTTGCCAGAAATTTGAGTCCCAGAGGCAGCAAGCTACAATAAGGAAAAGCCTTGTGTGCGGATTTCATTCCTCTGCCAGGAATGCATCTCTTGCGTCACCCCAGGCCAAGAGCTGGACACTTCCACGTGCCACCTGCAACCACAGCCTGCAGAGAGCAAGGCATGCTGAAGGCACGAGCTGTGTGCCCCCAGGATCCTCTCCAGTGCTAAGGAGGGAGGTTTCTCCCTGCCCCACGACTCACCACTGCCACTGGCCAGGAAATACCACGAGGAGTGATGCCAGAGCCAGGCAGGGAGGAAAAGGCACCCACAGAGATTGACGGAGGCATCTCCCAGGGCTGGGAGCCGCCCGGCCACGCTGGCATGTGCGTGATGCTGGTTTCCATGGAAACGCAGCACAAGATGTACTTCCACAGAGGAGCCACCAGTGATGTGGGGTGGACTGCAGGGTGACCTCTGGTCCCCACCTCGGTGGCACAGGGGGATTATGGGGCAGAGGGGACATGTGGATCTGCTTTAGGATGAGTGCCCTGGAGCGCACGTGTTCTGCTACCTTTGGAGGTGCTCTGGGTGCTGTGCTGCCTTTGGTGCTGCCCTGAAGGGAGGGGGTTGCACTGCAATGTGTTCTTCACCTGGGATGTGCTGGGGAATTGCAGGGCTGTCCCACGGGGCTCCAGAGGAGCAGTGAGGACGTGCTTTGGGATGTGGAGGGAAGCCCCGATACATCCCTGGGGTTCTCAGTCCTTGGCTGAGATTGGAATGGGGCTCAGACAGCCCTCTGTGGGGTATCAAGAAGGAGAAACAAAGCTGCTCAATCGGGTTTTTAGGGTGTCTCTGTTTCGCCATCCTCTAAAGGTTGCTCAGGTTTTCATATTTCATTAAATTGCATTGCAGTTTTCCCTGCATGGCCAATGGAGAGCAGCACCTCCAGGTCAGATGCTGCCGGATTCATCCTGTCCAGAGCAGGCAGCAAAAGGCACATCCTGGATGTTTCCACTGGCTCCAGTGAAGGTGGCACATCCACCTCTTGGAGATGCATTGTCCCAGTCCCCATGACCTCGAGCTGCCCATGACAGTGTGGTCCCAGAGATGTAGCAGTTAATGCACTGCTCTGCCCCAAGCAGGGCAGAGGGGATTTCTCTTGCCTCGTTTCTGCTGCAAGGTGTTGTGGTGGAGCTGCTCTGGATTGGCAGCTTGGATTGGTGCAGGAGGGAGGGAAGCAGGATTTGGGCCAAAGGGACCATGCCCCTCCATGCCCACAGCTGAAAGCTGGGGCCACAGCTGGGATGAGTCACTCTGGGCTTATTTTATCATCCCAGGAGGAAAGCAGTGTGAATCATCTCATCCAAATGCAGAGGTGTGCTAGGGTGGCTGATGTACCTTTTGTTGCCTGGGGCTCCCTTCTGGCTGCACACTTTACAAGGGACCATGGGGCTTGGGAGTAGAAATCTGACTTTCAGGCACTGTGAGTCAGCTGAGCTGAGCCCATGACTGTCCTGCATGGCCAGAGAGCAGCGCACAGTCACACTACATTGGGTGCATCACATCCTAAAACCAGAAAGCAAACCGCAAGGAGGAGGATCCGGGCATTATGACACCCAGACCAGGGACCTGTCTTTACCCACCCTTCCTTCCAGACCCGGGCTCCTCCTGGCCCCGCAGGCCGCACATCCCCCTTGCTCCATTTCCTGTAACTTGATCCCCTCGATGCCCAGGATTGCTGATTCCCAGTGGAAAACCTGCCTGCAGGGAGTGGTACTTACTCGAGCACCCGCCAGTGTCTGCAAGGAAGGAGGGCGCCGACCGAGGATGCTCTTCAAGGTCGTAATAGGGAGTAGATGGGCTGTGCTAGTGTTGAATTACCTGTCGCTGCAGAGGCAGCACTTCCTCCAGGTGAGTGATGGGAGCGTGGGTGTCACACCCCACTGGGCTGGCCAGGCTGTGTGGGGATGGAGGAGCCTTGTCCGTGTCCATGTGCTGTGCTCAGCAGTGCTGCCTTTCCCGGGATCTCCTCCAGTCCTGTGCTAGGACCAACAACCGGACCAGCCTGGTAATACATTCAGCTGCAGAGCAGAGCTCAGCTTCACGCTCTGCTCCCTGCTGCAGAAGAGCCTCCACACCATTTCCCTCTGTCCCAGCTGAGTGCTCTTGTTGCCAGTTGTTGGCTTGGTTGCAACGGGCCTTGCTTGTTTTGTGAAAACTGACCACAGTGTAGCTCTCATATTCAATGGAGATGAGCAGCAGAACTTCTGTGCTCCTCCTGCTCTCCACCTGGGGATGCTAGGAGGGTTTTGACCACCTCAGCCTTTGCTGGCCTGACTCCCAGCACACCATTGCCCCTGGGCTTTGGTTTCCCTGTCCAGGTTTCCGCCAGCTGCAAACACAAACTTGGATGTCTGACAGTTGGATAGGAGAGGGGGTTGAAGAATATAACATGGATATAGGTGATTGCAGATGGTGCTGGATCTGCCTGTACTTCCTCCTGGTGAGTTTCTTTGAGTTCAGGATGGAAAATCATTGTAGGCCATGCACAGTGTGTGGCACTGGTGATGTTAGATGAACCCTCTGCCCAAAAAGTCACCCTGCTTGGTGATGAGGAGTAATGAAATGGGTGGTGGGAGATGCACTTGGTTCAAAGGAGTGTGAGATGTGGTGCCCAGGCATCTCCCCAGCATCCCTTGTGGAGGCAAAGCAGAGCTGTGTTTTGTCTTTGGAGGTAAAGCAGAACCGTGTGGCTCGTTAAATGGAAACACAATGAGGAACATTTTGGGGT
The DNA here is from genome assembly GCA_024500445.1 of Entomyzon cyanotis. Lineage (NCBI taxonomy): Eukaryota > Metazoa > Chordata > Aves > Passeriformes > Meliphagidae > Entomyzon > Entomyzon cyanotis. The sequence goes on from JAKEPQ010000743.1 coordinate 8,341,044, forward strand.
TCCCTCAGCCAATCCTGGTCCAGCCCTCACAATGCCTTTGAGGCTTGAAGCAAGGGCACAGATCCCCAAGGAAAACCGAGCCAGAGGGAGGTGAAAGGAAGCCCTCCCAGGATGCTGCCCATGGCCTTTGGCTGATTTTGGGGTCAGTCCTTCCCCAGCAAGGATGGACCTGGGAGGGCTTGTGGGGTTTGAGCCACAGGGCTGGGCTGGGGAGGGGGAAGGCACCCCTGCATCCCCTGCTGCTCAGCTCTCCCCAGAGGGCATTGCAGAGGAGGGGAAAAAAGTGAGTAGAGAGACTCAGATTACAAATGTACAAGCATAGGAAGCAGAGATATATATTCCTTGGATATTAATTACCTCTAAAATGTCATCTTTTTTCCGGTGAGCGGGTACTTTAGGCAACTGGATATACGATGGGAAGGAGACTGTGTCAGACAGTGGGAGGACAGACACAGTGGAGGCAGCTGGACACCACGGCAGGGCTGGGTGCTGCATGGGGCTGATGGCCAACCCAGCACTGGAGCACCCCAAAAAGCCTTGGACCATTGCCCTCGGACACTGCCCTCTGCTATGGACATGAGGCTGGTCTGACTTGGCCCCTCACTGGGCACACTCTCTTTGAGACCTTAGTTCAGAACAAAAAGCCCTGCTGAGGAGAAAACCCTTGGGTTCAAACAAGAATAGGTTCAAAAAAAGTGTCATAAAACTTCATGCTCTGCTCTGAACTGGGAAGGGGCACCACTGATTCCAGTATGCAGAGCAAGAGGCAGAGGCTGGGAATAGCCAGCATGGTGTGAGTGGAGATGTTCTTCACACCACCAGCCTGTCAAATGAAAATGCAGACCTCACTGAGGAAGGTATTTTGGGGTCTACATTAAAAATAAGGGTCACAATTATTTTTTTCCCTGTGGTTTGGAGTTATCACTCCCCATGGATGTTACTGAAGGGCTCAGATGGCAGCAGCTGGGCTTTGGGGATCTAGGCTGCATTTTGGGGGGCTTAATATGGTGTAAACCTGCTTCTGCATGAGAGCTAATGTACCAGCTGGATCCAGCAAGGCTGGCACCTCCAGCAGGAGCTGCCTTGGCCTCTCTTGCCATCAGAAGAGCAGGAGGAGGCAGCCCTGGTGTGGGGGAATCTCTCACTGGTGCTTTAGCATAGAGTGGCAGGAAAACCAGTAACAAGCCTTTCTGAAGTGTCAAAGCCTTTGCTTCACCGTTTTCCAAGTGAAACACTGCAAATGTTGGCTTTGAACTGACCTTTGGTCACAAAATTACCTTGCCTCAATTAAATATTAAAACCAAACAAAATGTCCTGAGTGTGGGATGAATTGTTTTGCTCCACCTGCAGGGATTTTTTATTTCACTTGAGTGGAAAACCTGAGAACTCAGTGTCACATTGTCTCACTCTGAAATGAATTTTTGTTCTGGCTTCCCATCATTAAATGTCAGCAAATGAAGAAAAGCAATTATTTGCAGAGTATTTTTATGACATGAGACTGTACCTCCCTATCAACACCTCTGCTGGGATTTGGGTGGTTATTGCTTTTTGCTGGCTCTAGGGAAGACTCATGCCTGATGCTGGGTTGTAGTTGGACCCACAAAACCAGTTGGGCTGATGTGCTTGGGTCTCCTGCTGAGGCCTTAGAGCTTTGCTGTTCCCTGTTCTTTGCCTACATCAGTATATTTATTATGATTACAATTATGATTATGATTATTACTGTTTTATTATTGTTTTATTGTATTGTTTATTCTACAACTCTGCTTTGTTGGGCTTTCCCTTTGGGATGCTGAAAAATCAGCACATTTAAATATCCTGTGAATAAAACTTGAACTGGCTACTGACCTTCCAATCATCCTGGCAGGAAACATTTCATGGAATCATAGATCAATAGACTGGTTTGGGTTGGAATTGACCTTAAAGAACACCTTGTTCCAACCCCCTGCCATGGGGAGGAACACCTTCCAGACCTTCCTTCTCGACCAGGCTGCTCAAAGCCCCATCCAGCCTGTCACAGAATGCTTGTAGGGATGGGGGATCCACAACTGCTCTGGGCAACCTGTGCCAGTGCCTCCTCACCCTCACAAGGAAGAATTCAATCCTCATATCCCACCTAACCTCGCTCCCTGTCAGTTTGGAGCCATTCCCCCTTTTTCTGTCAGTCCAGTCCCTTTCCAGCTCTCTTGGAGCCCCTTTAGGTACTGGAAGCTGCTTTAAGGTCTCCCGTGGAGCTCTCTGTTTCCATGAATTTCCCTCTGCAATAGCCCAGACCACTCCTGTTGTGGCTACTGACCTGGTGTGGTGTTGGTGCTGAGCAGTTGGGTTTCACAGAACATTTTGCCTTTCCCTTCGGTCCCTTTGCTTTTTGGGATGGACAGGATGGGTGGGATGGGAGGGATGGATGTGTCCATCTGCCTCATGCCCACCTGGGATGGGGATGTTATACTCCAGCCTGGGTCACCTCAGGTTAAACCTCATGGAGCGAGCTGGCCCAAAGGGAGATTTACAGCACCAAATCCCATCCTGACCCTGAAGATGGATATTCATATTTCACTCAACAGGGATATTTACCTACTTAGGAAAAAAAAAAAGCAACACTAAGTGCTTTCTTCCCAGGCGTGTTTTTGCCTGACAGTGTGTGTAATCCTAATCCCCTGGCAGGGCTAAGCCAGCACTGGAATGGGCAGGTGCCTGGCACAGGGAGGGAGGCAGGGTCTGATGGGCACTGGGGCTGAAGAAGGGCTGGAAACATCAAGGAAAGTGGCTGTAGCAGGAGAAGGAGAGGAAGAGTTGGTGTGGCTAAGAGGAATCTGTGTTCTGCACCCTGCTGACACCGAAGGCTAACCATGGACCACAAATTTTGGGGCAGAGGCTGAGATGTGGGAAAGCTCAGCTCTGGTTCAGAGGAAGACCATAGTGGTTTGAAGGTGGGTGGAGAAGCTTGAAGGATTCCACTGTATCGGATCTGGGCTCTGGACACAGGATCCTCCCCAGCACTGTCATCCTCAGATGCTGAGCTTGTCCAATTTTTAATTTAGAAAAGGAATGCCAAAGGAAGAAGGAACTGGTTTATATTTTCCCAAGAAAAGCCAGTCCCTTGCACTCTTCCCCCAGGCAGGCAGGATTAAATTGCAGCTCTGGATATGTACAAACATTCCCTTGTTTTCCCAGCACTGAGCTGGTCGAGGGGGCTTAAAGGTCATTACTGAAGTTTGGGTTGATTTGATAGCAAAAGGGTGACTCAGAGAACAAGTTCAGGTTATGTTATCACAGGATTATGTAGAGTTTTAGACTAAAATCTTCTTTAGAGTCCTTGGGCCTTAGCCAGATGTCAGATTCCCCTCTGAGCATCCACCCGATGGGGCTCAGCTGTGATAAGGCACCTCTCCAACAAAATGGCTTTTACTGTGGACAAATGAGCCAAGCCCTGAATGCCAGAGAAATGTAAAAGACAGTTGCTGTGTGTAGCCCATGACTCTACCTGAGAGTCCTAAGACAGAGGGATTTTTTTGTTTGAAAACCCATTTAAAGTCCCCCAATTTGAAGGGGTTTAATTTGGCCCCATAATTGTTAAAACTTGCTGAAGGATGAGCAGCAACTGGTGGGAATTGTCTGCTGCTCACGCTTGATGCAGCATCTGGGAGCCTGGGAGCTGGGCTCTGTGCACTGTCACTCTGGTTTGGCAGCAAAGAGCATCCTTCACATCCCTGACAGTGCAAGGGTAGAGGGGGGAGCAGCAGTGAGGTCTGCTCTGCTTGATCAGGGCTCTTCTCCCAAAACCAACCTGAGCAGCTTCCCACTTTCATGTCCATCCTCTTTCTCTGCCTTCCACCTTTTTCCTGGAGCTGAAGCCTTCCATGCCTGCTCTGAGATCAATAACCCCATGGGGATCATGAATAAATGTCTTTGCATTAAAGCAGAGCACCCAAAATTTCTGCCTTTCCTGGCAGCACTGGGTGATGGTGAGCCAAATCTCAGCAGTGGCTGTTGCCAGCATCCCCTATGCTGTCGAATTCTTTAAAATGGCTTAATCTGGGAAATACTGTAATCCTCATCTGACTTTGCGTGCAGAGGGATCCAGGTGGCATTTTGCAGTGCCAGCAACAATCCTGTTACTCTGGCTGTGTGTTTAAACTCCCTTCAGTTCAGTGTCCCTTGGGAAGATGAGCCCGTCAGCTCAGCAACTGGCGGTGCTAAAGAAATAGGAAGTTTTAGAAAATCAAATCTTTGCAGGGAAGAAGGAAAAAAGCAGTGCACCAGCTGCTTTGTAAGGTCTGAAATGTGTTAGCCCAGACACAGGGCAGCACCAGGAAGTTCCTTTCCCTGGCTGCTTGAGGATCCTGGTGAGAAGGAACCTGTAAAGAAATGAAATATCCATGTAATATCACGGCTATTTTGGTGGGTGGAAAGCAAGCTAGCTCCTCAGCCCCCTGGGGACATGAAAATAGCATCTCTGGGTCTTTGCTCTGAAAAATATTTGAAATATTTTCAGAAAAAAATAATATGAAATGTTAGTTATGTTTAGTAACAGAAGCCAGTTGTGTCCTGGGCTGGAAGACAATGTGGGTTAAGAGTCATTTCAGGGCTCTGGAATCACACATGCCATGCACCAGGATTTGTGTTTGAGCTCCATGAGGAAGGGTGTGAAGAAGAGCACCCTGCAGAGGATGGGGGATCTGTGCTGGGCAGTCCAGCAAAGTCTGGGGCCAGGGTGGCTGCAGTGGGGACACACAGTGCTCCTGGCCCTGGCAACCCTAGGACCTTTGGGTGAAAAGTGGACAGTCACCAGCCAGGAGAATGTAGCACATCCCTCCCTGGTAGCCAGGAGAGTTCTCAGCCCTTTGATTCTCGTTAGCATAATTTATATTTTATGCCTTTTTCAGGTCTAATGACACAGAAATGCTGGAGACTCATAAATAATGCCTGCTGGTGTGAGACCACGATAAAGCTTACCCAGCTTCCTTCTGAGTCCTTCCGTCCTTCTGAGTGGCCCCAGCCACAGCCTTTGTTTGTCTCCCACTACATTTTGCTCTCTGTTTAGGCTCTCTCCACCCTTCATCACTGCCTTTTGCATCCCCCATCATCATCCTCCCCATTCTGCATCATCTTCTCCATGCTTCATCACTATCCATCACTTCCCTCTCCATGTGGTGGGTGGCTCTGCCAGATCCCAACATCCCCAGCGAGCCAGCACAGAGGCTCAGGAGCTGCCAGCCAAGCACCTCTTTGCACATGATCTGAAATTCAGGGATTTCTCTTGGACTTCTTTAGGGAAAAGAGGAGTTGAGCAATCACGTTTGGTTCCCTAGCAACACTCCTCCTTCTAATTCCTGATTATTTTTCCCTTTGGGGGGATCCTTCACATGGTGTGCCCTGAGCCACAGAAACTCCCCATCCCCAGAGCAAGGAAGAATCCAGGTGGGAGGACAGTGCCAGCATGTTCATGGCATGGCCAGAGACAGATGGGGCTTGGGGACAAACCCCACTGCAATGGATTCCCAGACCCACAGCCATACTTTTGCAACCCAAATGCTCAATTTTTTAAAACAAATGGCATTTTTGAGTGTGGGGAAATGCCTGCCAGTGCCCTCCCCAGCCCTGTGGGTGCTGGGTGCTGATGTCAAGTCGAAATATCAACAAAATGATGGTGGTGAATGGAGCACCAAGCTTTCCACAGCCAATGGATGATTTTCCATGTGCACAGAAGTTCTTCAATAAACAAGCCACGAATATCTCAGAAGAGAATACTGCAAGTAAAAACAATTATGTACTTAAACAAGGAGGGAAATAATTTTAAAGGCATCTTTTAAGTTAGTTTCAAGTGAGCCACTCCTTAGAGGAGAGTTTTCCTCACAGTGGTGGGGTAGGGATATGTATCATTACTGGTTGAGGTGGCTTTTTGTGGGAAATGGAGGTTTTAGGATTTGTGGGTTTGGGTCATGCAGACAATGCTTTCCACGGGGAAAATAAATAAAGTTCTGATGGCCACAAATGTTTTTGGGGTCTTTTAGGTCAAACATTAGGAAAATTCTCTCTATGTTGCCTAGAAGGGAATATTACAAATCCCAAAATATTTCAGGGCTTTTCAGTGTGGCATTCACACAAAATCCTGTCTCTCACTGGGCACGGAGAGGAGATGAACCTATTTCCCCATGGTCCCCAACATTACTACATTCACCAGCACCACTCCATTCCCTAAATTGCCTGAAAGTAAAATTAAATTGTCCTCAAATCAAGGGGCAAACCCAACATGCACAGGCTGCAAAAGTCAATCCACAAATGTCAACTTGGGACTGCTTTTCTGGCAGGGAACACTCTCAGGTCTGACCAGTGCAGCTGCAGAATAGGACATCTCAAGAAAAACACCCGGCTGCATTTTGCAGAGCTCCTTTGCTTTTCCATAGCTTTTATATTTTTCTTCTAAGCAACATAATGGAGTTTAGTACAAAGCTATATCCATGCTGGAAATTTCTTTTGCAAGTAAAAGGCTGCCAAAAATGTATGATTTAGCTCTTTCAAATTTCTAAATATATATTTGCATGCAAATTTGTAACTTGAAATTATAAATTGAAATGTGCATTTCCCCTTTGCTGATGTTAGGAGTGTTTTCCTGAAGCCAGAAACATTATCCTCATTATTTGACCAAAATGTGTAAGAATTTTATCGCCTGTAAAATAAATGTTCTTGTTATTTAAGGCATGTTGAAAAAAAAGCTCTCAATACTACTCTCTTGGCTTCATTTCACAACAAATGTATCATTTGCAATGACTGGCATGGAGCAGGAGATGAATTTAAAGTGTGTCTAAATCCAGCTGGTTCATTCCCAGCATTGGGTGGTTATGGCCAGTCATGGTGGAAGGGGCTGCTCCCCGTGCTGGAGGCAGACCCTGGTGTGGGGCAGATCCTGCTCCTCTAGGGGCTCCTGGACCTCCTAGCTCAGGCTTTGCCCCTTTGCTTTCCATTTGAGACAGGGTGAGGATGTCCGGCCCTTTGTCCCTGCTGCCATCCTGCCACGAAAGCAGTGCAGTTTGGCACTCACCTCTCCCTGAGCACATGTTCAGCCCTTTGTGCCCATGTGCAATTCTGTGTGGGTTTAAAGGCAGTGCCCACCCTGCTCCCCCAGAGCTCCTCCTTTTGCATTTAACGCACCAGAAGCTCCCACTGTCCCTTCCTGTGAGCAGGGCTGTGCCACATCCCCGTGCTGTTCCGTGTGTCCAGCAGTGATGCGCCAGAGCTCCAGCTCCCTGTCCCAGGTTCTGAGCATCCTGCTGCCATGGTTTGCAGTTCAGCTCTGTCTGTCCTAAAATGTCTTCTGTAAAATCATACATCCCTGGGGGCATATTTCCTGATCTCACCTGCTCTGTTCCCCCTGCTCCTCTGGGAGCCAGGATCAACCCCTTGGGAGAGGAAAGTCTCCCCCTGTCCCAAGGGTGGTCACTAGGCTTGCAGCAGCAGCAGAGACTCCTGTCTGGAGCTGTGCCAGGCAGCAAGCACAGAAGGATGCTCCAGGTGTTAAGCACAGCACTATTTTGATCCTTTCGTTGTGGGGAAATTGCTTCAACAATCTTTTTTTGGTGTAAGCAAAGCTAGAGTAATTACCAGGGAAAAAAAAATTAGAAAATCAAATGTTAACATTTCTATGAGAAAGGTCTCATGATGATTAAATATTTCAATGGGTTCCTCTTTAGTAATGCAAAACTAATCAACTTCCAGATGATATTTAAAAAGCAGAGAACGGTGTATGGTTTAATATCCTAATTTCAATAGGCCAGGCTTTAGAAGACAGCTAATTATAAAATAATCCTTTTATGTTGTGTAAAACATCATTTTAAAGCAGATACTCACTACAAATACAGGGTTTCCTTATTGCTGGAGGTAATTAGCTGGGTGCTGATTTAACACGTGAGTGTGCATGTGGAGCAGCTCCCAGGAAGTGCTGAGATGATGGAGCTGCTTTTGTGGTGAAACATCCCCTCTTTGGGCTTGTACCTGGGCCATACTGATCCCAAAGGATGCTTTGGCAGCACAGAATCACACTGCACTCAGGTACATCTCCATGTCTCTTGGCCAAGAGGAGGAATGGAGATGTAGCTGAGCATGGAGCTGGGGCACAGCTTGATGAGGAGGGGTGATAAATGCCACCAGAACAGGCAGCACCATTGCCCAGCAAGACACACAGCAGGCAGCACCTCCTAAACCTCACAGCACCCCAGATGTGGGGCAGGAGCTGGCTGGGTGATGGGGTACCCCATTTCTGTGGTTTCACAGCCAACACCTCACTCCCTTCGAGCCCACACCAGCTCCAACAACAACAGATAATTAATTTGAGCCATAATTAGGGCCTGCTCTGGGGCATCCCTACCCGTCTCAAGGGCTTTCCACCAGCAAGAAATTTTCACCAGATTCTTCAGCTTCACAGCCCCAGTTTTGCCTTTTTACAGTGGCAGAAAGCAATGGGAACTGGTGGTGGGAACAGCACCGAGCCAAAGTGAATTAACCTAGAATTTTCCCTCTGGAAGTGGTGTGAAAATATCCCCAGACGATGCCAAATATCAAGTCAATGCAGGGATTTAAGGGTCTGGATGGGATTTGCATGGGGGAAGAATTGTGAAGGGCGTTGCACAGGGCAAGCACAGAGGCAGCACGGCTTCGGCTTGTGCCTTGAATTATAAACACTGTGGAGAGTTTTTAGGCACTCTTGGCTCCTGTCAGCCTGAGAAGCACCACAGCAGGACATGTTAGCAGGGGGCTGCTCCCCAGGAGCACGAGGAGGGATTCCTTCTGTATCCTGGCACAGAGAACGGGGATCTGCTGAGCTGCTGGTGCTGCCCCAGGAGTGAGGTGCCTGTCCAGAGCCTGTGGCGGAGGCTGCAGTTACAGCTGCCACCCCTGCCCTTCCCACACAGTTACAGAACATGCATATTTCATGGCCAATAATGGGATTTTGCTGTCGATACCATTCCCAGATTTCTTTCTACCCCGCTACGTTTTCAGGTTAAATAAATGTAAGTCTTTAGGATCTCTCCAGCTCCAGGAGCAGGAGCTTTCCTGGTGAGCTGGCAACGTCCCATGGTAGTGGCCAGCACTGGCCAGCAGACAGGCCTGTGGGGGCTTGGGCTCACCTAGTGAAAAACCCAACCCCAGCAACCCATCTCTGTGAGCCCAGGGAGGGCTCTGAGTCCAAGCTGCAGCCAGACCAGAGGTCTTTGCCCTGCAATTGTCCTCATCTCTGCAGGTGCCCTTTGGCTGAGAGGGATGGAGACAGAGATGAGGAGTCTTGGGATCACACATTACTCTGTGAACCTTCCTTTTTGAGGGGTAGAAGAGCAAATTTTTCCAAACATCCTCCCCACTGTCCCAATCCACTAATAGCCTGGTAATCCTCTTATGGGGGTCAGCCTGGGGCACCCGCAGAGCCTTTGTGTAATGCCAGGGAGGAGAAATGTGCTTTCACTGCAGCAATGAAGGGCTGGTGCTCGCTGGCTGCCACTGCTCAGGACAGGGATGGGGCCCAAGGCTGCCCTGTGCCCTGGGTGCTCCCAACACATCCCATCTCCAGACATGCTGGCCCTGCTATCACCACCCTTTTGGGGAGCTCCCTCACAAGGGCAGCCCCATTTGGGCATCCCCTCGTCTCGGCAGCCTATTTCAGGACCCGTAAGCGGCGGTTCCGCTTTGTCCCTATTAATATCCTGCCCAGCCTCTCCGCATGGTTAAGCTCCCATTTAATGCTGGGCTGGTGCCAAGTGAGCCTCCAGGAGGATGAGGATGGTTTGGCAGCTGCTCAGGGTCTCCAGCCCCAGTGAAGCTCGAGGACATATCCAAGCCCCCTTGATCCCTGTGGCTGGTTGCTCACAGTCCCGCTCTCTGCTCCCTGACTCGCACTGCTGGCAGTACAGCATCCTGTGGGATTAGGACTGACCATCTGCAAGGAGACTGCATGTTAATGTGTCTGTAACTTCCTCCAAAACCTACAGCTACTTTTCTCTGTAGGTAGTGGAAAATGAAGTGCAAACTCCAGAGCAACAAGGATTTTATGGCAGATCAGGCAGCAGTCTGGTGTTGAGTGGCAGCAGATGGAAAAGAGCCGTTTTCCACCACATCCCAAATGCTGCCAATTCGTGACGCTGCTGATGAGGCTCAAGGAGGCACTTCCTGTGGTGGTGTTACCACAGCCATGGCCATGCTCTGAAGCATGATCTGAGCACGTGGGCTCCCAGTCCCAAACCCCACAGCCAGCCAGACCACTTCCCTGGGGGCAGAAATTTGCTCTGTTTTTTATCTGCAAGACCTTGCAAGTGCCGCCTTGGGGCCATATTTACATATTTTACTGGAGCTGTGCTGGTTGCATGTCCCTCCTTGTGCCCTTGGGCCAGCACAGGGAACGCTGCAGCCCAGGAGAAGGTTTGGGGACTGGCAGCCTCCCAGGCATGAACTGGGGCTGTCACCAGCTTGAACATACCCAGCAAATGAGCTACTTCATGTCAACATATTTATTTCCTTCTGGTAATGAGGCAACTTCATTTCCACGGGTTGCTTGAACAGTGCACAGCATCTGATTATTAAAAATGTTGCTGGAAGCCAGCCCACAACCTACTTAGGCATTAATCTTCCCTGACAGATGCTGACGAGGAATCGCTCCGGCAGCAGGGACCAGCTCCCCTGCCCAACGCGCTTCATCCCTTAAAAGCTGGGTATTATCCCCGCTGCCACCGGCAGGAGCTGCTGCCTGATGCCACATTGCAGGAGAGGCTGAGCCGGGCAAGTGGCAGGACAAACATCCCAGAGGGAGCTGCGGGGCTGTCTAATGGCTGCTGGAGATGCTCGAGGCTGGATGGAGCTGGGTGAGCTGGTGATGAGTGGCACAGGAGCTGCTCTGGCACCAGGCAGTGTTATCGAGTCATGGCATCACAGGGTTTCTATTTTTTTCTCACACAGAAATGAGCAGAGTCATGTCAAGTCAATCACTCCATGAGTTCCTGTTTTGTTCATCACATTTTTTAAGAGGGGAAAAAACAACCAACAAAATTTCTTCCCCAAGTCAGACTCTTTCACGCTGGTTGTCTCAGAGGGATTTTACACTTTTTCTGTACTGACATTTCCTCACCAAATGTACCCCAGTGCAATTTAAAGAAGCAGTTCAGGATCCAAAATTAAACATTTTACCCAATTCAGTTGCCCTTTTCTCATACCAATCCCTACTGAATGTTTTATGTCTCCATTTACCCCCAAAAATTTCTTTCCTAATGGTTTTTCTTGGCTCGTGGTTTGGAGAAACCCATCCTGGTTGGTGCTCTCCCATAAACTCCCCAATGCATATATTTGGGGTGCAAATATAATACATGAGCAGCCTAGTAATCACCCAGAAAGGATAAAAAACCTCATATTTCTGGTGTTCACTGGGATGTTTTGAGTATTTGAGATGTCTCAGCAGTTTCAATCAGCTACTGTTCGAGGCAGAGGAAAACCCAAGGAATGTTATCCCATGTTTCAGCTGAGCTGTGACACCTTCAGAGCAGGAGTTGGTGGGGACCACACTGGGTGTGGGCAGGCATGAGCTGTGCTCCCAGATTGTGGGTGCTGGCATGAAGGCACAAGCATGGGGTTCCTGTCCTCTCTCTCCCACTTGCTGCTGGAGCCTTGATAAAAAAAACCCAAAATCACAAAAAACCCACCAAAGGAAACCAGGCAGGTGGCAGGGGCAGCACTTGCAGGGATGAGCCAAGGGGTTCCCTGGCTAGTGTGGGCAGTGCAGGTGAAGGGATGTGGCCAAGGCCTCTGGGTGAGTTGGTGGCAGGATCAGCTCCATCACTGTCCCCAGCCTCCCACTGCTGGGAAAGCAGATGGGAGGAAATCAAACCGGGGCTGGCACCTCGGTGGAGTTTTCTCTCCCTAATTGCAGGGTGGATGAGGAAAGGCGGATCCCTCAGCAGCTTCCAGGGCCCCTTGGGACCAGAGTGTGGCCACGTCAGCCCATTCAGCCCCATCTGCCAAAATGCCCAAGCACTGTGAGCAAAGCTGTGAAGCCTCGGGTGCTCATTGCATTCTCTGCTGCCTCCGAATTATTTTTAGCAGCTCGATAGTGGCGAGAGTGGCGAGAAGCCAAGGTGAACACGTGGCGAGGTCGGGTCCCTCTCCAGCCCAAGGGCTGCTGGTGCTGCTGTGCACTCAGGGGTGCTGAAGAAAACCTTCCAGGGGCTCGTGGGCTGGTGGCACCGGCAGGGGCGGGTGGCCTTGCCGAGGTACAGCAGGCGCCAGCCAGACCCAGTCGGGCAGATAGAGCCGGAGCGTCGCGTCCCCGGGGCTTATCAGACCTTGGGAAGCTTCCCTCCCTCCTGCTTGCTGGCTGTGTTTTTTCCAGCCACCCCTTCACCCAACACCCACATGATGTTACAGGTCACTATAACCCCCTGGGTTTTAACTTTCCAACAGATGAGACCAAATGAAGCCAGTTTTCCTGCTTCTCTCTGAATGGCTATGATGTCCTCACAACCTCAGTGTTGTCTGTATGTAATTTTTCTCAGAGAAAAGATGAAATCAAACCAAGTGTCCCATTGGTGGCAGGTCCCCAATGTCCCTATGTCCCCAGTGTCCCTATGTCCCTCCCCACTGCTCCTGCAGATGCTGGGTCCAGCAGGATATCCTGTGGCCCTGGCCGGATCCAGGGAACAATGAGCTGGGCATCCCCTGGCCACATGCATCCGGTGGGGTGAGAAGTGCCAGGCAGCTCCTTCCTGTCTCTCAACCCTTGCCTCTGGCTCAGGCCCCTTCCCCTGGGTCTGGTGGCACCTGAGCCACAGCTGCAGCTCCTTCAGCAACCAAATTTCCATCCAGAGGCTCTTGCTTCCCACTTCAGTGAGCAGAGGCAGCTTGCCCTCCCTCCCTCCTGCTTTGTCAAAAAACAATTAATTAATTAGGAGGATGGCTTCATCCTCAGCCAATGTCAGGGAAATTACCAGATGCATTGCATTTCTTTCCCTCTTTTCCCTGTCTGCTATGAACCCCTGGGTGCTGAGGGGATGCTCTGGTCTCCCCAGGTTCCTTCTTTGGCCATGCCTCTGCTTCTGGCCAGAGTCCTGTCCCTTTGCAGGAAAACACTGCTTTGTTTCCAGTTTCTTTAGTCCAATTTCCTTCCTTTCTCCATTATCATGTGCCACACAATCACTGAGGTGATTATAACACCAAATAAATGCCCTATACCTGCCCTGGGAACAATAGAATAACAGAATCCTAGAATGGTTTGGGTTGGAAGGGACCTTAAATCTGATCTTGTTCCAGCCCCCCTGCAATGGGGAGATCAGGGGGAAGGAGCATTTCTTGATGGAAGACCAGGCTGGGAAGAGGCAATCCCTCTTATAGGTGAGATGGATGAATTTGGGGTGAGTGTGCAGCTGCCCTTAGATCTGCTTTTGGTCCTCCCTGGTGAAGTACCAGTGATGTCAGCAGCAGCAGCAGCAGCAGCACCCTGGGAATTCAAAGTGGGGCTGCACAGGCCATGGAGGAGCAGCACCTTCCCAGGAAACCTCCCTTCCACCCAACTTACGGAAGGGGTTAACCTGAATGTCAGCTCTAATGGAACTTTTGGCAATCAAGAGCCTTTCTGTCCATCAACTCCTGTTGGATGATGGTTCTCCCTGCTGCAGAGCCCTGGTTTTACAGAATCCACATTTTGCATCCTCATGGTCCATCGTGGTTTTGCCTCCTCAGGCCTGAGAAAGCATCCTTGCCTGTGACAGCTACAAGAAATTAGCACTGTGCATTTCAAGGCTCTCCTTAGGGAAAATCCCTGACCTGCTGCTGCAGCCCTGTGTGCCAAGCACCAAACCCACCCCGAGCCAGCCTGCAGCACTTGCTGTTCCTGGGATGGCTTCGCTTCCCACCCCCTCCCCACTCCTGGAGAAAGCCAGGTGAAACATTTTAGTTAGCTCCTGAAGCCTGGGCATTTGGAGTCACCTTGAAAATACAGCTGAGGAGGTTAAAGATGGCTTTGTGTTAAATTTGATTCCTTCTCCTGAATCCTTGCACTCTGCAGTTGGGTTTTAGGGTGAGGTTCTGTTGGCTGGTGTTTAATTTCTTGGAGTTTAAGCTCTGCAAGTGCTGATGCATGTATGGTGGTCAGGAGGTCTCCTGAGTCCCAGGAGCCCCAGGGCTGCTGCAGCTGGGGAGCTTGGGGGTTTTGCAGCCCTTGGGAGAGCTGGGATTTGGGCACAGCCATGTCACACCAGACACAGTGCCTCCCTCATATGTTTTGTGTGAAGCTCATTTGATTTTTTCCATACCCTGGGCATCCATAGAGTTTTGCTGTTGCTTCCATTGGAGTGCTGGGTTGTTCCTATTCCTGAGTCCTGGAGGATTTGATCAACAGTGAGAGCACTTTGTTCTGGGAACAACAGAAAGAAAAGTGAATGCATCAGCTCTGGAGCACTTAGAAATAAGCTTCTGAAGAGACTGTTTTTGTTTTCTTCATTTCTACTCTCCAAGGTGCCTTCGCTTCTACTTTCTTCCCCTTTACAACTCCAAACATGTCTTTAAACATCTCAGAACTGAAAACAATCCCTTCTGAAATGAAGCACTCCCCATCTGAAGGAGCAAATCTCCAGGGTTTGGACTTAACACCATGAGGGAAAAAAAGTGAATTCCATGCCCAAACCATATTCACCATAAATTTTGCAGCATGGACATTTGGTCTGGCAGAAGGAGTACAAACATGACTTCACAGTGTGCCTGATTTCCTTGCTGATGGATTTATGGGCTCTTCTTGTCACCCTCAGTCACCCTGTCACCCACAGAGCACAGCTGGCAGCTGTGCTCTGGTGGCATTGGCTCTGTGGCTGTCCACCTGCCCACTAGGGTGTAGTGCTCTCCCTGCATCTCCCTTTTGGGGAGAATCTCATCACCCAAAATCTCTGCCCACAAAGCTTGTGTGAGGGAGTGAGCAGCTGGGTTGACCAGCAGCTACCATGGTGTGGTGTGAAGCAAAGCCCCTGAAAGTCGCCTCAATGAAACCCTCCAAGCAAGAATTATATCCAAAGAATATCCAAATATATGCTAGGAAGAGGAACATAAACACAACGTGGCTTGTGTGTGCATAGCTGAGCTACACCAGCCCTGCTCTGCCCCATGAACATACACACCTGCCCGTACATGGCTGTTCTCTGGGTTTATAACTGGGATTGGCAAGCTTTGGGGTTTATTTATTTTTTGCTGCTGGCCTGTAGCAAGACAAGTCACTGAGTCGCGATTATTTTTGTGCAGGGAGCAGAGGTTTGCTGCTGGCTGTGTCGCTTTTGCCGGTACATGCTGCCACCTTCAGCATCTCGCAGGAGGAGCTGGCTCTGCCCGAGCCCCGCCAGCCCCACCGCTCGCCTCCTCCAGCTGCAGGAGCAGCCTCTCCGGCTTCTGCTGCTGCTCAGCAGCACTTGCTGCTGGCATGATAATTTAGTTACTGCAGAAGAAACCCCCTGAGGGTGTGTGCTCAGCTAGGTGAGCTGGGGAGCTGCCGATGGTGGCTGGAACAGCAGAGGCTGAGAGTCAGTGTGTGACGAACACAGCACAGCCAGGGAATGAATTTTAGACACTCTCCAGCAGATTACTGTGACATTACTGGAGTATTATGTATTAGATGGAGCATCTTGTACACTAACCAGGCATCATAATGTCTATCTATGGGGCAAAACAAGGGGGAGGGCAGGAGGGCACAGGTGATGCTGTGGGACACTTGTGGTGTCCACAGCCACAGCAGCTCCAGACCCAGAGCTGCCATATCCCCAGCACCTCTCCATTGGCTCTACAGCCCTGGGACCAAACCATGGGGCTCTGTGGCTGAAAATTAATTTTGATTCCCTTACCAACTGCTGAGAGCAGCTCACAGAATTGGGAAATCACCAGCGAGCTGGGATCCTGCATCCATCCTCCCTGGTGATGCTCCACACTGCTGCCGCTGCTATTAATCACAGCTGCAGTAATGAAGTTAATGATCTGGGATCTCTTCTAATTATGTCTTCCCCAAACACAGGTCTGCCTCTGCCTTCACTGGGGGACTCAGTATGGGTGATTCCAACTCCACGTGCTGCAGATGGCTCAGATTTCTAAATCAGCTTCGATTTACAGGATGGCCTTAGCTGAACTCCTGTTTTCCCCAGGCTGGCTGACCAGGCAGCAGCACACCCTTGGTCACAGAGCATTTCAAGGGAGACTTGTATTTGTGTCAAAGTTTTAATAGAGTGGATTTCAAAAAATAATTTAGTACAAACATGGGTGTCTGATTAAAACCCAGAGCCTTCTGCAGCTCCCTACAGTCATGGCTTCAGGTAGGGCAGATCCACCCTGGTACAGGGAAGATTTGGATTTGTATTGCTCAAGAAACCTACTCAGTTTAATAGCTTGGAGCCTGGCTGTGGGGTGCACTTGCTTTGCTAACAGCTGGCACTCAGGTTTCTAAAAGAAACCAAAAAAGGCATCCTTTTTATCTTTAGGCACCAGCCCCAGGACTCCTTACAAAGGATGTTTAGCTTTTGTAGCCATAGGAGGTGAAAGTTGGTCACAGTCTGCCACATCCCTCAGCAAGACCAGCTCTCACTGGATCCCAAACACACAATTTTTAGAAAAAAGCATGAAGATTTCAAAAGTTTCTGACAGTGATGCCAGCCCACACTACTGGAAGCTGATCAGGTGCCTCAAATGACAAAAGCATCATTACAGCTCTTGTAGGGAAGAGCTGAATGGCGTCATGCTGAACGACGCTTTCATTTCCTTCATCCTTGCCAGCCTTTTACAAAGCAGCGTTGAGTTGCTCAGACGTTTAAGATGCCACAAGAGGTGGCTCTTAATAGAGCTGGGGACTTTGTTTCTGATTTGCCGGAACCAGATTAATTGCAGCCCGGAACAGACCTGGGGAGCAGCACTGTTTGCTCCTCAGGGTAAAAGCAGCATGTTTGCACAAAGTGCCTTTATAAGCTCCTGGGGGGTTGAGGTTGGTTTGGCATTATTTTCCTCCCTTTCCCCTATTCTTCATCCTTGAGCACTAAATCAACACCATATGATGTCTGGTTCATTTTCTCATTAGAGCAGCTCTGTTGACTGAATAATTTCCCAGCGTCACGTTGCAGCACTGCTACTTCTCCAATGACACCCCAACAGCCAGGGCTTGTGTGCTTGGGCATCTGGGCTCTGCTTTCCACAGGCAAAAGAAACAATTTGTCCTCTGGGGTTTTCTTGGGATCCCAGGAGGCTGAGGGAGCATGGCACAGAATCATAGAATTCTAGAATGTTTCGGGTTGACAGGGACCTTAAAGATAATCCAGTCCACTCCCTGCCGTGGGCAGGGACACCTTCCACTGGACCAGGTTGCTTAGAGCCATGTCCAACCTGGTCTTGAACACTTCCAGGGATGGGACAGGCACAGCTCCTCTGGACAACCTGTGCCAGGGCCTCACCACCCTCACAGGGAAGAATATCTTCCTAATACCCAATCTAATCCTGCCCTCTGTCAGTTTGAAGCCATTCCCCCTTGTCCTGTCAGTCCATGACCTTGTCCAAAGTCCCTCTTCAGACTCTCTTGGAGCCCCTTTAGGTACTGGAAGGGGCCCTAAAGTGCCCCATGAGCCTTCTCTTCTCCAGGCTGAGCATCCCCAGCCCTCAGCCTGTCTCCATAGAAGAGGTGCTCGATGCCTCAGAGCTTCTTTATAGCTTCCTCTGGACTCACTCCAACAGATCCATGTCCTCATTATGCTAGGGTCCCAGAGCTGAACACAGCACAGCAGGTGGGGTCTCAGCAGAGCAGGGATGAGCTGGGCTCTCCTGAGGTGGTTAGGGCCATCCCAGCAGATGCTGAGTGCTTTTAACACTGCAAATAGTGAGACATGAGCAGTGCATGTGTTAAACCCAGATCCAAACCCCTGTTCTGATTAGGGGCTGAAATCGGGATAAAACAGGAAAATGGTGAATAAAATATTGAGACAGAGGGGGACCATATTTTGTTTCTAAACTGCTACGTTTCACTCTGAATTTTGTAAATGAATTACAAAGACTGTCTGATTGAACACGGTCCAGAGCCCCGGCTGAGCTGTCGCCATCCGTGCCCAAGCCACATCCCTCTTTGGAAAAGAAGGGCCCAATAACATGTTAGTAAACAATATTCAGCGCTGGAAAAAATTATTTACAACTCAGCGGGAAGTAGCCCAGCCATTAAAGAGCTTTTAAACGCTGATAGACGTAGCAGAAAACTACTCCGAAGAGCTCGGGAGGAGCGCCGGAGGCGCTCGGGGCTCGCCCGTTCCCCGCGGGGCCGCCAGGGGGCGCGGCGGAGCAGGGGACCCGCGGGCACAGCGCCGGCTCGGGGCGTTAATTGCTCCCGTTAATTGCTTTGGAATTGGGGTGTTTAATTAACGCCCCTTCCCCGGGAGCTGCCTCGGGCCGTGCTGCATGCCTGGAGCACGCGGCTCTGTCCGCGGTTTTGTCTCTTGCCGGACAAGGGGTGAACTTTAGGATTTTTGGAACGTGAGTTCTGCTGCTCTCCTATCCCGGATCGATTCCAATCCCGGAGCAGAGTGTCTCTCTCAGCCCCTGCAGCAGAAGCGCTGCTGGGTCTGCATTCCCGCCTGGAATCTCTTTTATAGCTTTATTCTTCCTCACTGTGCCTTATGAACATGCAGACCTTTGGAAACGAACTCCCACCTTTGGACAGAAACGTCTTTGCCAGGATGAGCTCACTGAGGCTCTGCTATCTAGATGTCTTCTGGGCTAGAGAAGCATTTCCCCTTTCGGAATTGTGATTTCTTATCTACAGGCTGTTGGCTTACAGTCACAGCTGTAGCTGCCCCATCATAGTGTGGTGACTGTCACCATTGGATGGGATCACTTCTCATCTCAGGCTCAGATTTTGCTCCCCATGTGGTTTCCAGGCAGAAGCATCAGCTGTGTCCAGAAAAGCCATTGTGTGGTACCCACAGCTGTCCCATGTGATGGGTAAGGGCACAAGTCTGCAAATCCTTCTCCAAATGAGAAAGATATGTGGCTTATAAATCCTGGATCAGGGCAAAGCCCCAAAGTGAAGTCAACAGCAGAACTTATTTCATCATTATTATTTTTAATTCCTGGATAAATGCTGCTTAGTTCCCCTCTCAGCTGCTTTTATTCTTTCACATTTTTCACAGGGTTTTCCTTGTCCCTTTGAACCCATTTCTGGATTCTCTTCCCAAGCCCATAGATACCTGTGGTGTAATCACTGCTGTGGGATCAAACGTCAGGTTAATCCTCCCAGGAGACTTTTCCCTTTTCTTCTTCAGCCCACTGATAATGTTCTCTGATTTCTTTGGCCACTGTTCAGAAGCACAGATGCTCATTTCCCTCTACCTGCAATGAGACCCCAGTGTGCTTGCAGCCTGCATGTCAGCCTGCATCCCAGTGCCATCCCAGTGCCATCCCAGTGCCATCCCAGTGCCACCCATCAAGGGCCAGAACATTCAGCTCTCACATCACTGTCTATCACAGTCTGACTGGCCACCGTTGGTGTCATTTGGCAGAGAGGTTGTGACTGCAGCAGATTTTTTCACTGGGATAAGTGCTGGCACAGCTGAAATAATATTTTCTGGCCTTAGGGTCTGCGAACTGCCACAGGGTTTGGTTCTGGTTGAGGTCAATGATGAGAGAGCCTGTGGGATGGAGCCAGGGGGAATAAACCCCAGGAGAGGCCAACCACGGGTGGTGAAGCTTGGATGGTGGTAACAGGGAGAGGGCTTGCAGATGTCACCATCCCAAAGCTCACCTCCCTCTCGTTCCTGATGCTGCTGGTGTGAGTCAAGGTGGTTGTTACCCATTATGGCCAACCCCAGTACTGCCAGAGACAGATACCAGCTCCTTTCAGAGTCTGGGGCATTTTAACAGCAATGAACACTGGCTGCCAAACCAAAATGACAGAAGAGGATGGGCGAGGGGATGAGTCTCCCCTCGGGAAATGCAGGGGCCAGCTCTCCTGCACACCTCCTATATTTATGGCACGTCTCTACCGCCTTTGAGCCATAAATTTTGTCAGTGACTGTCCCTTGGTGCCTCTGTGAGATCCTCTGTCCAGGATTTACTGCTCAACTTTGCAACAGAGAAATACAGCCCTGGCCACAACTCACGGCGCCGCACCTGCCAGCCCCGAGCGCTGCGGCGCCTTCCCAGCTCGCCCTCCGCCGGAGCCTGGCCTCGGGCATAGTCACTTTTTATTTAGAACTCTGCTGCTTTGTCGCAGCTCTTCGGGTCAGTATCTCATGTCTTGGAGCTAAGCAAAGAGCTGGTGCTCTGCAGGCGGGCGGGACTGGCCTCGGGGGCTGCCAGCAGACGCCGCGGGCGAAGGAGCGTGCGATGGTATCGCGTGTTGCTGTTGGGTTTCATGCACCACGTACAGGTTTGGGCTTCCTGTTCTCCTTGCTATCGCAGAGCCCATTAAAGTTTCACATCTCATGTTATGAAATATGGCACACGTCAGGTGTTTTTTCTCCTTTCCTGGGCTCCTCTCAGCTTTCAGCTGACAGCCTGCAAGAGCCATCAGCCCTTCCGCCCAGCATCCCGCTCAGCATCATCCTGGGAGGGCTGCTACCCACCCCATCACTCCCTGCTGATGGTCTCCCGAGAGCTGGCTGTCCTTTTCATCCCTTCTGCCCCTTCGAGGTGCTGCTGAGCCTGGCTGCTCTCCCCAGCGGTTGAGGCCAAACTCTCTCACTACGAGTGGCCACCTTATATGCATAACTGCTCTGCTTTTTCTCCCACGTTTAATCCAAGATGATTTTGCCTGTAAGGATGATCCACCCTCGGGGTTTTACGGGATTGGCCTGGCCCTCTGCCACCCCTAAACGGGGCAGCAGGGAGTTTCCCAGCTTCTCCCCGGGAGCAGGACAGCCCCATGTCAGCGCAGTGGGCTCGGCGGGAGACAGGGAGCTCCCACGACACGCTCAGCCTGGCGCTATCGGCCTTGGCATCTCCAGCCGCGCCTTCCGTGGGGGATTTATCTCTGCCAAATCTGCAAACCGTAGCATGTAATTTTCCCTCTTTCTAGTCCGGGGGAGGGTTTGTGGCCGGAGCGGAACAGACAGATATTTGAGGCTGGGAGCAGGGAGCCTGCTGCGCCGCGTTCGCAGCCAACCCCACGGGACAGCCTTGCCAGTAACAGCCACGGCGAGATCAAAGATGCTGTTTGCCACCAGGATCTGTCCTTGACAGCCAATGGCTTCCCGAGCTGGGTATCTCATCTCAGAGAGGGGAGTCATCTGATGTCTGGGTGGAGGGGAAAGACGGATGCTCTGTTCCACCGGGCTTTCCCAGCCTGCTGCATCAGTGCCGTGATTTCGGGGCTGGGCCCTTGCTGCCCACGTGCAGGCCCAGATTTCTACACCAATGTCCCTATTTTTCAGCAAAGCCTCAGCTCTCCACAGGCAGTAGATGAAGTTGGTTGCCAGAGCTGGTGTGCAGAGATGGGTCCATTCTTGTGGTTTTTACTCATTTTCCCATTTTTCAGATCTCACAAAACGGCAAGTTCAGAAGGTGCTTTTAACGGGTTGTGTACTGATTCTGCCTAGCTAGAGTTTATGGAAAATAACATTAAGCTGGACAGGGGTAAAATAGACTTCAGTATAACCCAAACAGTGAGTATCTGGCCTCAAAGGCTCAGATAATATTCCCTTCCTGCTGCTGAATCCTTGCCCTCTCTGGAGCCAGAAGTGACAGTGCACTGTCACCTTGGTAGCCTACTTGCTACAGAACCTGCTTCGGGGAAGAGAGTAAAAGCCAATCAGAAGCCCCAGGGGACGGGCACCCTCTGTTCCAAGGGGGAGAATGACCCTGTATCTGCTGACCTCCCCACTCTCCAGTCAACACAGCTCGGCAGCAGCAGAGGCCAATTAGTGCAGCTACAAATTGTCACCCGGCTCCGCTCCAGCCAGGGCGGGCAGAGGGGTGCGCACACAGCCGGCACGGTGTCACTGCACCCCGGCCTCCCTCACCCCGGCTCCCGGCGGGGTAAAGCCAGAGGTGGTTAATGACAGTCCCAGCGGAGGGGAGGGCTGGAGCTCTAATTGCTGATGCCAGCCGGGGGTCACCAATTAAGAAGCAAGTGCCGGCGATGCCGCACAGCCGAGCGCGCCGCTGCCGTGCCGTGATGAGCCGGAGAGATGCCGGAGCAGCTCCCACCTGGCTGCCCCTTTCAACAAGTGCTTTTGTCTCTTCGCCGCAGCTCTCATGCCGCCTGGGCCCCCGGGGCTTCGTTAGCACCGTGCTCACGGGAAGCCGCGCTCTCACTCCAAAGGCGAGGCTGCTCGCCCAGCGCTCTGTGATGGGAATAGCGATGTCAGCCCCGCCACGCCAGGGAGCATCCGCCCCTCCGCAGGGGCCGTTTGGCGATCCTCGATTTGAAAACACTCTCCCAGTCCTGCCAGTATAAATAAATGCCCCCAGGCCCGAGCCAGCAGCGTGATGCCTCAACGGCTGCCCATGGATGGGGAAGCAGGAGGGGAGAGAGAGCAGCAAACCTGGGGGTATCCATCACCCCTCCGCTGGTGTCAAAGGAGGCATCTTTTCAAGGGGAGCGGCAATCCCAGCAGCTCTCCAGCAGAGACCTGGCAAAGCCGGCCATCCCCAGCTCCCTGGCACTGCTCCTGCATGCGGGGGTGCTCCCACCCGTTCCCTCTGATGTGGATTTTCATGCGCGCTACGGGTTGGGTCCCCACTGCAGCGCCAGTGCCCTGCTCCCCACGAGGAAGAGGAGGGGGCGCGCAGGGTGCGCAGGGGGACAAGCAGATACAGCCATAACAAACCGCGGCCGCTCAGCCAGCAAGGCTCCGCGGTCGCAGCCAAGCTGCCGTTCATTAAACCACCCTGCTAATTAAAGCAGAGCGCGGTGTCTGGCGGGCAGGCAGCAGCCCCGGGTGCGGCTGGGTGGGCCAGGGCCACCCAAAGCCACGGCGGCGAGTGCCAAGGCTGCCAGCGCCCCGGGGAGCAGAGCGGCATCGCTGCCGACAGTCGCGTCCTGGCCCGGGCGGGGGGCTTGGGGGGCCCCGCAACGCTGCCCTCGGAGGATGTCTAGGGCTGCCCCTCCGCCTTGGGACACGGAGGTGGGGTGTCCCCGCCCCGGCGGGCTCGGACTGCGTGACTCCGCAACGGGACTGATGGGGAAGGAGCACATCCCGGCTTGCAAGGGATGGGGACACTCTGGGCTCGGGTGGACCTGCCTGGGAGAGCTGGGAATGGCTCAGGATGAAGTCTGAGGGGAACTGGACCAGCTCTGGTCCTGCTCCGCTTTGGCCAAACTCTGAATTGCTCATCGCCCAGCACGGTGCCTTTCGGTGAGGATGGTTACCCAGCCCTGCATGCCCATTTCCCCTCGCGGGAGAAGGCTGTAATTCACCCTTCAAACTCTTTTTTTCCAGCAAAACGCTATAGATTACACAGGACAGGATCGCAGGGCGCTGCCGAGCTCCTCCCTGCCGGCTGTGCCGAGCCAGGGGCACCACCAGCAGCAGATAAAGCTGTGGATGTTTCCCAGGGCTGGCAGCTTCTCGCTGCCGTGGGCCAGGGTGCGGCTGTGCTTCGGTGAGCGATGCAATCGGAGACCGGTGCGAGGGCCAGCCCTGCCAGCCAGTGACTTTGCCATTGCCTAAAATAAAATCCACAGGGGGAAAAAAAAGAAAAAGAGAAAGAAGCCCGACTGGATTAATAATTCAGGCTGGCAAGAGAACAAACCCGTCCCAGAATCCACCTTCCATTATATGCCCACAAACCACATAAAATGGAAAAAGAAAGAACATAAAAGCCCAACGACCTTGAGCTGCCGTGGCAGCCCCAGATGTGCAGGGGCACAGGGCAGAGGGGACAGGGATGGTGCTTTGGTGTGGGGGTCCTGTGCCTTCCTGCGGCTGGGGGCTGGGCAGGACGGATGCTGGGGTGCCCCTGTTGAGGTGGGGTGTGGGATGCTGTGCTTGGGGGTGGGCAGACTGCCCAAAATGAAGTCCGGACAGCCCCAAGCCCTCCCTGCAAAAATCAGTGTGGCAAAAATGTGCTAAATCCTCAAATTCAAACAAGGTTTGCGCACCACAAATTGCAGGGGAGATTTGGGGAGGAATTTGCTACCAGAAAAGCAGTAGCAGGCTGGATGTCAAATATTTGGGGTGGAGACCTCCAGGTCCGTGGCGGGGGGGGGGGGTGGGGTGCTGTGTTTAGCACTGAGCTGGGGCAGGGCTGCTCGGGACCATTAGGAAATAATTATAACCAGGTAATTATAGTCCCCTTTCCAAAAGAAATCCCTTCAAGAGAGTCTTTTCCCTCCATGGAAGCACAGATGCTTGACACCCTGCCCAGCACACCCAGTACCCAGCCCCGTCCCTCCCTGCTGCTTCTCCAACCTGCCCCAACCAGGAAACTCTCATGCTGGTGAAGCAAACGGAGCAGTTCAGCCCTTTTCTCTCCTTCTCACTTCTCTTTTGTGGTTGTTGCAATGAGAAATTGTTCAAAAGAAGGCCTCTGCTATCAGAAGTCTGCCTGGCAGCCTGGAAATTAGGGAAGGGAATAAATTCTGCCCATGTGAGCTTTTGGGGACTCCCTGCCACCTTCCCCTGAGGAGGAAGTGAAATATTTTAAGTCAGTGCCCCAGGGAGCTGTGGCAGAGGATCCCAGGAGAAGCCCCCGGGTTTGGGGTCTCTTGCTGGGTGTTCTCTGGGTCACCAGCTCAGGGAGAAAGGCCACCTCTAAAGCTATGCCTGTTCCCCAGACCCAAACTTCCTCTGCTAGTCAAAGAGCAAAGAAATGCAATTTAAACTTTAAATGTCTCATTACTCTGAGCCTTGGAATAGTGTTTCCTTAGGCTCCCCAAACAGAGATGGGAAGCATCACTGGAACAGCTGCCTTCTCCCTCATTCTGTTCTGCATGCTCAATATTATTATTATTCTTTTTTTTTCCTTTTTTCTTCTTTTTTTCTTAAATAAACTGTCAGCACAGCGTGGCTCCAAGCACTGCCTCAGCCACTGCTGTGCCAATTTAAACTTCTGATCTTCTATTAAAAGCTCCCAGTGTCTCCCCATGGAGATGTTTTCCATGGTGGTAGGCAGGGAAGGGGACTGGAGGGCTGTGGGACAGGAGCCCTGCCCAGCCATGCTAGGTAGGGGTTCTGATGGAAATGGTTACATCTTAATCCCACCCTGGGAAAACTCTCCTGCCTGCCCAGTTTCCATCTCTCGTGGTTTCAGAGCTGGTTCATGCCCCCGTGGCAGCACTGGGAGGATCTTGCCCTGTGAAATAGAGTGGTGGTTTTGGGGTGGCCAACCCCATATCCCTCACTCAGCCAGGATATGTGTTTAACTGTGCTCTACAAGTCACGAGGTAAAGCAAAGACAAAGGTTATGTATCTCTGTTCTGCAGCACTGTTTTTCCAGTGACCCACAAGAAATCCCCACTCCCCAGGCCCGAAAGGGAAAAATCTCCCCAAAAAACCCTTTTAACCCCAAAGAGGGCTAATGGTCCTGGTTCTCAGTAGGGCTGTGCACGCAGCGGAGTGCGGCGAGAAGGGACTGGGAATCCAATACCTTTGGAGAGCAGGGGAGAAAGCATTAATTGAGCTGTATTAATGAGCCAGCAGCCAGAAGGCAAAAGGCAGTGGGGCAGCCCCGGAATGCCGAGCAGCATCGGGATGGGGACTCTTATAAAACCCACAGGCTGGGAAAGCAGCAGAACCCCCACCCTCCCCAAATCAAAATACATATATATATTTAAAAGAAAGCACAGGCGTTGCAATGAAATCGCTATATGTGGTTTGAAATCCCCGGCTCAGCTCATGCCAAAGGAATTTCCAGGCCTGGTTTAGATCTGATTCAGCAAAGCTTTCTAATGGTGTGGGGGATGCTTGGAGGAGCTGGGGCTGTGGTGGGTGCTGGGGTACCACAGTCCCTGCCTCGCCAGGGTGTTCTATAGGGTGTTCTCGCCCTGAGGTGGGAGAGGTGGGCATGTCAGCTTGGGGCTGCTTGTGAAGCTTTTTTTCCTTTCTCCGGCCTCAATCCTGGAGAAAACAAAGCTGGTGCCTTCCTGGGAAGGGATGTGTGCTGTGCTTGTGGCTCTTGCCCCGACTTCAGCCCAAATTATGGGCCCAGTGGGAGCCAGAATCAGCCCTGGGGGTGATTGTGCTTCCCCAGGATTCATGAAATCGCTGGATGGGGTGAAGGGAGAGACTCTGTCTGCCACCACAACCCTTTCTAGCCACCAAAGAATCTGCACAGTAAGGTGGCTCATCTGGGGATGAGGCACATCCCCAGCCCTGCTCTGCTGCTGGGGGGCTCTGTTAGCAGGAGAAACAACCCCCCTCACACACCCCCCATCCTCCCAAAGTGAGTAATTCAGACAAAACAAAGGGAAATGGTGAAAGTTGTGGTGTCCCAGTGCCAGGCACTGGAGATGAGGATTTCTTTAGGCAGAAGTAGGAAGAAAAACAAGCAATGTAGGCAATTATCTCCCCCATGAGTCACTTGGAGGACTGGGAATTTTTTTCCATGGCTAAGATTTCCCAGAAACTGGTGAGCTGTCTGTCTGGGGGGTGTCTGTCTGGGAGTGGGGGGAGTGTCTGTCCAGGGTCAGGTCAAGCAAAGCCAGCCAAGGTCCAGGGGCTCCATGGCTCCCCCCTGCCAGATAAAAGCTTTAGAGTCAGAGAGAGGTCTCTCTGTCCTTTCCCAGGAATCTGGAGCCCCCCCAAGCCCCAAAGACTCCATCCTTCAGCCCCCAACAACATCTAATCATCAGTTTAAATAAATCTTTTGCCTACAGAGGTACAAGATAGGGACAACATGGACCATCAAGAGCTTCAGAATCAGTCCTAGAAAGGAAACTCTTTGTTGGATTTTAGCGTACTTCTACCCATGGATGGATTCTCCATGCTTCTAATAGAAGATGTCCCTGTCTGTGGCAGGGGGGTTGGAACTAGAGGACCTTTAAGGTTCCTTCCAACCCAAACTATTCTGTGATTTTATGACCCCTGCAGCCTGGCCTCAGATCTCTGGCCGGGAAGGGTTATCCAGGGATGACAGCACAGCTCTATAACCCGGGGGATTTCCGCAGATGGAGATGCCGCTGCTTTGATCAGGCTCTTCAGAAGCTTGGTTTAAAGCTTGCAAGCCTCTTCCGAGGCTTCCTAATTATTTTCCAAGATGAAAGGGAAAAGAAGAACCCCAAACCTCCTCTTTGCTCCCCACTGTTTAGGTAAAGGCTTCAGCCAGCTCTGTGTGGAGATGTCCCATGGCCTGTGGCCCTGGCCAGGGGCTGTGTCCAGCATCCCCACAGTGCCAGCACAGCCCATGCATTACAAATCCTGACTACCACTGCACACTCTCCCCCCTCCTCCTTTCCTAATTGTATTCCATTTCAAGACTATTGAGGAATAATTGCATTACGAAAGACAGCTCCAATCTGGCATTAAGGAGTGTTCTCCCTGCCTGCCCAGCACCGAAGGTCCCGAGCCCCGGCGGTAATGGAGCTTACCGCAAGCACTCAGAGAAAGAGCTCTCAGCTCTTCAGCAAAACACTTATTTGCTTTGAGCACATCCTGAGTTTCTGAACCTCTTCCCTCCTTTCGAGGCTCACGTTTGCCAGCAGTGCACTTGGGGCAATGGCAAAGGGGATAGTTGAGCCGCAGGGGTGTTGGACATGCTGTGGGACAACACCACATGCCTATGGGATGTATGGCATTCCTCTCTCCAAGTCCCAACTGGACAGCACAAACCATTGCTGGAGGCAAACCAGGTCTTTGCAGGAGGCAGAGCAAAGGGAATGAGTGCAGGAAAATATATTCAAGGAGGGTGCACAGCAATATTGCAGCCTCGCTTCCCCTCTCCCCTTCCACTCCCTTGCTCTGAAGAGGAGGGAACATCCCCATCCCACCTCGAGCAGGAGCTGCCCCTTGGGCACAGCCACCGAGGTCCTTCTGGTTTGGAGCCAGGTCTTCCTTCGCTACCTTGATCCCCAATCCCTTCCAGCTGCCGCCGCCGCCGCCATCTGCCTTGTGGTTCTTTATCAAAGGCTGTCCTAAACCCAGATAAAGGGTGGCGTATGCAGCGAGGCTCCCACCCTCACATGGAAGCACTCAGACATGCTGTTGAGATTAGCCAGAGCCCAGCTCTCCCCTGCTTGCCTGACCTACCCAAGGCAGCAATAACAGCGAGGGTATCTCCCCGAGACCGAGCCCTCGCTCACACACTGAGCAGTGACGAGCACAGCAGTGCCACACAGACATCACCCCGGCAAGGTGCTGCTCAGAGGAGAAACAAGTCTGCCTGGAACGTGTGCTCCTCAGAGGAGGGTCAGACACGTGGCATTTGGAGCAAAATCTGGAATGTATTTTGGCTAGTGGCTGGGCTTGTCAGCATTGCAGATGGACGAGCTGTTGTCACAAGCCTTATGACGAATGTTCTCATGAGCTTTTATGTGAAAATCTGAAAAGGCTCCAAGAACAAGCTCACCTTCAAGCTCGGACAAGGTCTGGATTTGGCACCATCCCTCCTGTTCCCATGCAATGAGCTGAGCAAAGGCTGAGCTGTCCTTGGGGGCTCTGCACCAAGTATGGTGCTCCTGCAGGGAAAAGTTCTTCTGGACAGAGTAGCAGCAAATACAAACTGGCTTTGCAGCTGGGTAAACTGAGGCAGAATTAGACAGGGACTTGTCCCAGATCACCCTGCAAACCTGTCTTCTCCTGCTGATGCTCCTGTCTACCACTCACCCTTTTAACTCTGCCAGAGCCATTTCACACCCTTGGGTCCCACTACAGCTAGCAACGCCAAGTGATAATGATTTATTATTATTATTATTACTCCTGCTATTATTATTGCTGCCTAGATAATCCCCTGTCAGAATATAAATGTGCCTTCCCTTCCAGCATGAGAGTGTCCTGCTTAATGATGTTGTTTTCCTCTCACTGGTATCTCCAGCTCTGACATATTGAACATTAATGGCACCAGGAGAGCTTTGGCTACACTGCTTCTTCAGAAGACAGGTCATTATACCATCAGCCATCCTGGTACGAGGACTGCTCTTCCCTCCTCCTTTATTAAGATTTGCCTTTCCTTGATTAAATTAGCTTGAACGGCCTGCTTCCGTGGGAGGGATGGATGCCTCCATTATCGCCTATTCCCTCTGAAAAGGATGGGTGGAAAAAAAAAATACAACATGGCCCGGGATAATTGAATGAAAATTTAATGAGCACTTGCGAGAATATGTTAAGAGAAATGCCAATCGATAGAAAACTGATTTCCTGTTTTTAGCACCAAATGGACTCGTGCCGGAGAAGTCATTCCCTTCCACCTGTAGCAGGAGAAAGAGGAAAGGCTGGAGAAGCAAGCCTGCCTGCTAGCAAACACAGCTGTGGACCTGGGACATGGAGGTAGAATTAAGTTATTAACACACTGTTAATCGCCTTGCAAATGAATACCTACCTGGTGCTTTACTCCGGGCAGAGCAGGTGGCTGCTGTAGGAGGAGTAACAGCTATTGACTGTAGAAGAGCATGGATGGAGGCTGAGCAGCCCTACCACCCAGTTGGACTTCTCAGCTCAGTTTAGCTCCTCAGCACTGAGCAGCTGGGGGAGCGGTGGGTACAGGCTGTCTGCCTGGTGCAGCCACACCACAGTGAGGATGCAGATGATCCCAGCACTTCCAAAGCTCTCCCATGAGCAGGTCACTTCAGGGGTCCAGCCCCCCATGTCATACATACTCCCCAGAGACACTATGGGGAAGTGGCCTTTCCTCTGTTGCAATTGCCTCCCTGGCTGACCTCAGATATATCCCTGAGTGAGATTTTCAGAGGGGCACCATGCCAAGTTTGCAAAGATAGCACACATCCCAGCCAGGTTTTCTCAAGGCACCTCAGCTCCACCAGCCTGGGTTTTCCCAGGAGCTCAGTTCAGCACCTATCCCAACTTAAAGCCTTGGCAGCTGAATTCTCGATGAAACTGTGATGCTTTTGCTCTTGGCATCCTCAGTAGTGACCCACAGAGGTCACTGGAGTAGCTCCAGTTCAGTCCTGTGGACAATTCCTCAGTAAAACTGGTCAATAAAATAGTTACCTGAGAAGAAGAGTGCAGTTTGCAGGTCTCTGCCTGCTGCTGTTGGAAAATGCTTTTTTCCCTTCTGATGAAAAAGCAGGAGGCTGCACAAAGCTGCACTTTATTAACTAAAAGAGTCCCCATGCAGGGCTCCTGGCAGGCAGTGGGGGTTCCTCCCTACCAGGCTCGCCCCCCAGCATGGCACACACCACGGCTCCTCACTCCTGCAAATCGAGATCCTGCAAACTCAGGCCACTTTTCCACTTTTTTTATTACCATCTTTCCAAAAAGAAGGGATCTGAGCAGCCATCCCAGCAGGAGAGTAACCAGGCTGGTTACTGGTGTCCCCAGACGGCCCTGGAGCCCTGCGGAGAAGCCTTTGGACACACTGACACTCTCATGTGCACGTCCTCCAGCCCACGTCCAGCTCACTGTGTCTGAGCTCCACTGTGCCCCGGCAAGCTTTGGTTTCACCCCAGATGCCCTGAGCAGGCAGGGCGGTGTGGGGACCCCCGGGAACCCCCACCCTCCCACAGTTGCCCTGCACAAAGCAGCCCATTCTCGGCAGCTTCCAGCACTGCTCCGCAGCAGTAAATATTGCATTAGCTGTGGTGGGCCAGGGCTCCGGGCCCTTTTCCAGCTTGGCAAGCTCCTCTCAGCCGGCCGGCAGAAGAAGCAGGGATTATGTGAGCTGGGCACAGAGAGAGAGGGGCAGAAAGCTAGCCCTGGAGGAGCCAGAAGTGCTGCCAGGGCAGCAATGGGTCATCTCCATCCTGCTTTCTCAGCCGTGATGGCTGACAAAACCCTTGTGCCACATGTGGCTTTGGCGGAGTCACAATTTTCCCCTTGGGGAAAAAAAAAGAGGAAAAATATAGTGATTTTTGGACCGAAGCATTTGGGAATCAGAGCTGAAAAGCTTCCAGTGTCGATCTGAAAAGGGCTTTTCCGCTCCCAGGCGATGCTCTGGGGTTTTGCCGTTGTGATTTTGAAACTTTCTGGAATTTGTCGGGTTTTGTTTCTGCTTGCTGGGAAAGGTCACGGCTTCCCGGGCAGGGAGGGAGAGCTCTGCTTTCTGGCACAGCCCTTCGTGCCCAGCCTGCCCTGGTTGGGAGCCTGGCTGCCCTGGTGCTCCTGCTGTGCCAGTCTGGGGCAAGGGGAACCTGGGGAGACAAGACCGAGGCATTAATAGATCACTCCATGAACAAAACCTGCATGCAAAATCCAATTATAGTGGGGTAAAATAAATCCAAGGTGGTCTTTCCAAAACTGCCTGGCTAAGTGAGTTCCCGGTCCCGACTCCGGCTTTTCCCCTCCATCCTGTGCACAACAGGCCTTTTGTGCCTTTCACATCCTGAAAGAATTTAATAGCATTTTTATTTTTAATCCATCACATGTGTTTTGTTTGGACTAATCCAACGGGGCTCCGTTCACAAGCAGCTCTTTTCCAACATCACTAAATTTCTCAAGGCTTAACCTGTTGACAAGGACGGGATGTGTTCAGCCCATGTTACGCAAGCATCATTAGGTGCATGAGGACTCGAGCCTGTGAGCAGATGGAGTGGTCAGGGAATTTTGCTGAGGATGGGAGGAGAAGTGGAGCCCTGCATGGAGGGGGAGCTGTCCCCCCTTTCTATTGAAGGCGCTCCAGGGCTGCTCAGTAGCTTGCAGTGATTTTGCATAGATTGGTGCTTCTGCAAACCAGACTGTGGGGTGTGCTGGGGAGGAAATGGTGTTCCCATTGCCCAGCTGAAGGACTGAGCTTGGGACTATGGAGATCAGCAACGCTGATGTTCCTTAATTGCTGTAATTCAATTAAGCCCTGCAGTGGGTGCAGCCAGGCAGGAAACCAGCCCATACACCATGAGCCCAGGGCTGCTCCATGGCCACAAGACATTCAAGCACAGGTTTAACCTTTAGCCCGGGTTGAAGATTATCTCTGCTTATAAAAATGTTTTCTCCTGAGGTGACGCATCCTCAGGTCCTCTTACTTTTCTGCAGGGCTCAGGCAGGGGAAGGCTCATATGCTGGGCAGCACTGCAGGCAGGAATGGCATCAGCGAGGTTAGGAAAGGGCTGGGGAGCCTTTGGGCTTGCACACACTGCAGATGGGCCTTTGAGCACATCTGGATCCTGTAATAATTTGGGCCGTGAAGAAAACGCGCCGACGCGAGCTCACACCCCCGTGAAGCGCCTTTGTGTGATCCCTCAGAAGTGCCTGATTCCCAATCTGCGGATTGCTGCTCTAATGAACTCCAGACGTTGTTTTGAACATCAGATACATTTCAGTTTGCTGCTGCAGAAGATGTCCCTCTCCCCATCCCTGCACGGGAGCGGGAAGCAGGCAGGGCTGGCATGGCAGGGCATGGAGATCCCTGCGGGCTGGAGGCCAGGGCTGCCCGCCTCGGCAAGGCAGAGTCCGTGGACTAAAGCTGGATGGCGGCTTTCAAGGGACAATAGCACAGCGAGAAACCCCACTTCAGACGCTCCTTGCTCAAGAGGAGCCCAGCCAAGAAACCACCAGCAAGTTGGGTTTTATTGCTGCAGGGCTCAGCCATCAGCCTCTGGCACGGCTGCAATCAGCATGCCTGGCTGCCCCTTGGGTCACGTCTGCAGGCCAGGCCCTCCTGGGCTTGCATTTGAGCTGGGAGTTTTTAAGGGGCACCAGATTGTCCTGTGATTATTATTTCTATGTGCAGGTGACCATTTGGTTTAAATCCAAGCTAGAAAACAAGGTCATTACAACACATTCCCTCCCAGGCGGGCAGCCGGCTGCTGCTGGGGCCATGAGTGGAGTGAGTGCATTTTATAAAAATTTTCTTTTTTTTGAGCCCCTTGGTGACAAACAACCAAATATCCCCCCTCACAGCTGGTGCTGGCAGCAGGGGGTGCTGGGTGCAGGGTGTCCTGGCTGTGGGAGGACACAGCTCTGCAGGAACTCACTGGAGTTGATGATCGGTTGAGCTTCTGAGCATCGCAGTGAATTATCATCCCCAGCTGCCAGGGCCTGGAGGCCTCTGAAGATTTGCTTCAATCAAAATATGAGACCAAAGGCAGAATAAGCTCTCACATGCTCAAGTTTGGTCTGTAACACAAGGCAGGTTCTGGGAGACCTTCTTTCTCAAAGCTATGAGACCCATTGAGTGCAAACCGAGGCCATCAGTGCTCCCAGAAACATGCCTGCTAAAAGGGAAAACAGGATGTGTTCCTACCAGCAGCAAGGAACAAGGGACAGTAGCATTGCTATTTACCAGCCCTTAACAAAGCAGCTCCATGAGGCTTTCAGGAGGTCTGGAAGGATGCCTTGACCCTGAGGTCCTACAGCAGTCACCTGGGGACAGTCAGTGGGTGCCCTGAATTTATTTATCACCCTCCACAAAATGCCTGAGCAACTCATGCCAAACCACTGTGATCCCCTCATTAAATCAACATCTGCCTGGCATGGCAGGGCTTGGAGATTGCCCAGCAGATCAGCTTGGGGTGAGTTCTGTGTTTGGGTTATGTTTGATACTGGAGTCAAAATTAATCATCTAACAAATCCAGGCTTTGTCACAGATTTGCAATAAAGCCCCAAACTAGAGGAAAATTCTGTGCTGGGTGGAGTCCAAGGGTGCCGCATTGCACAGGAATCATGTTCAACTAATGGATTTATTTTGTCCCTGGGAACTGGATCCCTTCAAGCTAGCTCCCGGGCTGGGGCGGCACAAACCCCAGCCACTCCCTGAGAATAAACCTGGCTGGATAAACTGTGAAGAACCAGGAGACAAACATCTCATTCACTAGCTCTTCTGGAAACGTCATCGGGATAACAGTCATTGCCAAAGCCACTGCATCAAAGGCATCTCTCTCCGGCACACTGGAGCAGGCAAGGATGAGCCTGGGGGTCGGGATGACCTGGGGAGGAGATGGGAATGATAGGGCTAAGTGGGGTGGTCTGTTTGCTGTGTGGGAAAGCTCCCAGTGCGGTGCTCATCTCGATGGGGGAAATCTCCCTGCATGGTGCTTTGGCCCCTTGCCCGCAGGAAAGGACAGCAGTGTTTCCGCAGGGAGCTTCAAGGACAAGCTGAGGCTTTGTGTGTGGAAGTAGACTTTCGTGTAGGGAAAAAGGGATTGAGGAATGGCCAGTCAAAGCAGGGAGGGGACTGAAGCTGCTTTGTGCCCTGGCAGGCCTGCCCAGATTGCACTAGGGACATGGTACTGGGAACATCTTGGGAGCACATTGGAGAGATGAGCTGCGCTGGCTGGCTGCTCTGGGACAGACCCTGCTCAGCCTTGTTCCTGCTTTGCAAGGGAGAGCTGCCATCCATGCATGCACACCCTTGTGCCCTCGTGCACTGCTGTGCCCACATGCACCCCTGCACCACGTGCAGCCCCCCATGTCCAGCCTGGCACACCAGGACCCACCTCTCACCCAACATAGTGCCCTCATTCCTGCTTTTTGTGGGGTGATTTTTCACTTAAACTACTTCTTCAGCCCAGATCCCAAAGTACTGCAGGCTTAGACCTGGCTAACTTGGGTCAGCCTGCCTAATTTAACAGCACTCAGTTTTAGAAGGGAAGGATCACTTGCTGTCATGCAGATGAGTCTGGAGCTGCCCCAGGGCAGAAAGGTCCACGTGAGACAAGAAGGGATGAGGTCCAGGATGGGATACTGCCAGGGATGCTGTACTCCCAGTACTCCCTTGACTCTGTCCTCTGCTGCATCTGAAATAATAACTTCCTCAAGCAGGGAGAAGCATCCCCCAAAACATCTGACCTGCTGCTGCCTTTCCTACTGGGAAATCCCCATCCTATGAGTGGAGCCTGCTCAGGTGTGGCCTCTGCAGCAAAGCATCCCGTGGAGGAAGTATGGGATCCAGATGCCAGGGGTAGGGTTTGAATTACTTTCAATATAAGGCATAAGAAAAGGTCCAAGCAGAGACTATTTATTGATTTTAATGAAAATAATATGTTGCCTTGAAATGAGGATGTTAATTAAAAGGCACCCGCTGCTGTTTATCACTGGCTGGGTCTCTGGCAGCAGTAAAGAGAGAAACGAGTGGGGGAGATCATGCCAAAACCTCCCCGCAGGGAAGGTGGATGGTGCTGGGAGTGGGATGCGAGGCTGGAGCATTCCTGCTCCTCTCTGCTCTGAGGGAGTAACTCTGAAAATAAACTCTTGTGAAAGCTGGGCCTGGCAAGTGACACTGCTGGAAAAGGGGGACTGAAACCCAGGCTCCATCCCGGCCAGCCCTGCCACTCACAGCGCGTGGGTCTGGGCGAATCTTGCCCCAGCTCCCCTGTTTACTTAATAATTTCACACAATAGCATCCTTTATAGAGATAGAATTTTTGTTTTTCTTCTCCTCTTTAGGAATGAGACCACTACGCAGACAAAGAGGCACCATGCACATAAAAACTTGCTACATCTTGCCTAGAGGCAGCAAATTTAAAAGCAAAATTGAATTCTTAAGGCCCCATGGAAAGTCACTGAACCTGCCATGCAAGGTCTGCTGGCACAAAGGCAGGGACGCTAAATAAAAACCCCTGGGTGAGTACTAGAGTCTTCTGATATAGATCCAGCAAGCAAAGGCACCGGGCTTGGAGGCGGGGAAGAGTTTCTGAGGTATTTTTTTCTTGTCTGGGGAAGAAGGATGATTGCGGCTCAGGAAGCATTCAGCTGGTGAAACATCCCTCTTGCTTGCCGATATTCCCCCCCTGAGCTGGCTTGCTGGGGTTTCTGCTCTTCCCCAGTTCCTGGCCCTGCACAGCATCTCCCTCCTTTGCAAAACCCTCCAGGTAGTTTGGAGAGTTTATAGGTTGATTTTTCCCCTCAGCACTTGAGCATTGCCCTTGCCTTCCTCCTCCAAAATTGCTGTCTGGTGATGGATCAAATACTGTTCTTGGTGTGAGATGCAAGGTCCACTTCCATCCCTCAGGGCCTGGATTTCCTTTCCTTTCTACACTCCTTTTCTTGTACAACCCACTTGGACACCAAAAAACCCAGCTTCCACTGCAGGGAAGTGGATGTGTGAGCGCAGGACTGGGCTCCTCAGCTGCCCACAGAGAGGCTCACCCCACAGCCCCCAGCACTCCCCCAGGAACATGGGCTGATGCTGAGAATGCCAAATTCTATAGAGAAAATGTTTTGGGTTGCTTTATTAAGCAATAATCTATTAAGAGAGCTTCTGTGGGCTTTGGCCTGCTTAATACGGAGCTTGGGGCTAAAAGCAATGTCAAAGCCAGGACCAACCTATTACTGGAGATAATTCCTACAATTTTCCATTCGGTTGCTGGTGTGAGATGCTCAGAAGCCTTCCAGAGGCTTTTGAAGTATCCAAGCTTTTTTCTTCTCTTTCTTTCCATGTTAATTCTCACGCAGCCCATCCATACTCTGTTCTGGAGTGCCCTGTGTGTCCCCCATACCCAGGGCAGACAGCAGCAGGCAGGGACATGCACAACATGCCCATGCAGAAGTGGAGCCCGGGGTCCACATGGGCTGAGTTTAAATGATGCTCGGGGGACTTTGCAACCAACAATTAGACATGTTTACTCATGTATTTGCCAAAGGTGCCTCCCTGAGCTCCCAGTAAACAGCATCCAAAATCTACTTCTCCTCTACAGAGACTTCCCAGGGCAGATCCTGACTTCTCTGAGGCTCGTGGTGGGGAGGGCTATGTTACTGCAGTATGTGGCAGTGGGATGCCCAGGTCCTGCTCATCAGATGGTGGCAAGTTTGTATAGATGGTGAAGAAAGCAAGAGTGCAGCCATTCACCTGTATTGACCTCGGTTCTTGCCAGGCTCAACCACATCAAACAGCCTGTGGGGATTACTCAAAATTCAAGTTGAGCTGCGTGAGGCGGCAGGCAGGGTTTGCAGGGCTGGTCTCACAGCCTGCCTGTGGGCATGCCGAAAACAAATGCATTGAAACATTTGGTTAGAAAATGGTTTGGGGGTTTTTTTTAGGGTTGTTTTCTCTTTTTTTTTCTTTTTTTTCCCTAGGTCTGGAAGCCATGGGTGAGTCATCTCCCAGCTTTCCTCAATGAGAGATCTAAAACATGTTAAAAAAAAAAAAAAAACAAAAAAACCAAAACACGTCTGTTGTTTTAATCATGGCTTGGTTTCACAAGACATAGCTGGTCTGGGCTGTGATGCAACTGAGTCTCTTCTTCCAAGTCACACACATGAATTTTTGTGTTTCTTCTGAGATCCTCTACTAGGCTGGCAAAGCTGGTACGTGCACCCTCAGATTCCCCCAGGGACCTCTGTTGCTGTATGTTTGTGAGCACGTAATGTCCTGACACGATAAGCAGGATTTCTTACCTTGATTTATTCCTCTCCAGCACTGAACAAGGCAGTTGCTGTTCTAACTTAAACTAGAAGCCACGGCAATCAGCTGCCCACCCAGGTCAGGGTGTTGCTGTGCAATAGCAGCCAAAGTGCCAAGGGAATTAGGAGCCAGGGCCCTGTGGCTGCACGTGCTGGTGGCCAAATGCAGCTTGTCTCCTCCCTGGTTTAGTCCCTGTTGTGTGAAGCATCTGTGCATGTGTGGGGAGGGTTAAAGAGTGATTTATTTTGCCTGTGGGAAGGTGGAGAGCTGCAGCCATGGGGATTTCTGATACAAAACAGCAATCGATTTTTATCTGAGGGTAAAACCCAGCCAGAAACCAGGGCATGCTGTGGTGTACGGGCACAGCCAGCTTGGTTTGCCTGCTCTGGGAGAGCTTGGGTGAATAATGCATCAGTGAGAGGCTGCAGAGCTGGCTGAGAGCCTGCAAAGGCAGGCAGCACTGGAAGCCTGGCAGGAGGATGCTGGAGCAAAGGGCAGAGCTGGTTCCTCCTCCAGCAAGGAAGCCCAGGCAGCTCCAGATGCAGAGCTGCTGGGTGGGTTTTTCTTCCTTGCATTTAACACAAATAAAGAGCTCACAATCCTGATTTGCTCCATTCTCCCCCTCCCCTCCAAGAAAAAGTCATCCCCCCAACTATTGAGTGAGTGGACATATTTATGAACTGTGAGAACATCAACCACAATGTTATTTTTGAGTTTGTTTTTGATGAGCAGCTTTGGCTTTTCCACGACATGAATCAGCTGTTGAGTTAGTTTGGCTGTGAGGCTGCTTTTTTGATCTGAAGGTGATATTTCCAGTGCTGGGAAACACCCGGAGAAGGCTTACGTCCTGCGGAAAATCATGCTGGGCTCTTCCCATCTGTAGTCAGGATCATTTGCCACGTGTTATCATTTAGAAATGAGCCCTTTTCATTTGGCCAGGCAGGAAAAGTGGTTGGAAAACATCGTGGACCCACACAGCCTTTTCCTCCCTCCCCTGTACCCTGTATCATTTGGGAGAAAAAGGGCACCAGACTAACAGAGGGTCCTCTGTAACATTTGACAGCACAGATTCAGCCCAAAAGCCATCAGGGAGCTGCTGCTGATTGTCCAAAAGGAGTCTGAGCCACCCAATTACTCCAGTGGGTGAACCTCACAGGAAATGTGTGGACAACCTTGCTCCCTCTCCCTCCAATGCACTCCAGCTCTTACTGCACAGAGATTCACACCTGCACTAGAGAATCATTAAGTTTTCAATGTCTCCAAACATCAACTCTCAAAATCTGCCTCTCTGCAATGCACAAAAAATGTATCCCCAGCCTTACTATGAAAAAAATGTACAGCATAGAAAATATTAAACCTGGTTCTTGTATTATAGGCATTTTTCAGACCATGGCTTTCCTTCCAACACGACGCTAACCCTGCTTACGTGAGCACCTACTGCACCTGTAGTAAACGCAGAACTTCCCTTACTCAGAGGGAAAATGAACTCCAGAATCCATTCCTGGGGGATGTGCAGCCCCAGGGATGTCTCCTATGGGGCCCTGCCCTCCCACCCAGCAGTGTGCTGAGCTTGGGCACAGGGTCCTTTTAGGATGGGGAAGCTGGGTTCCCATCAACTGCAGAAGTCATTTATGGATATTGGAGGTTTTCTATTCCAGAAGCCTGGAAGTAAACATAAAGCAGTCTAAGGAGTCTCTGGGGTCTGTGTGTGGGGACTTCATTAGGAATCAAATGCACCTTTACCCTGTGGAGTTTTAGAAATGTGCTGTTTGATTGCAGGGGTGAGCAGGGCCTGAAAGCACAAATGCAAGAGCATGTGCTTGTGTGTGTAGAAAGGTTTTTAATCCAGAGAGCAGCTCTTCCCAGCCTGGTGTCACCTTGTGCTGAACCACGAGCTTTGAGGGAGCAGCTTTGGTGAACGGGTACAAGATGCTGCATGAAAGGGTTGGTGTCAAAGCCTTAGGTCCTGAACCCAACACCAAAGCAAATGCACTGGCAGATTCTCAGCTGAGATTTGTGGGGGCTTTGAGAGTCACAAAACCCCACGGGTTATCAACCACCTCTTCACATTCCCCTGCTGCCATGGAGGAGGACCAGGCATGCTTCACCCTCTTCATGTGGCAAGTCGTGTGTCGCCACCGCGCCGCAAGCTCAGCAGAGGCGCTGAGATGAGACAGTGTGGCCTTGCAGGAAGGCTGGCTGTTCACAGCAGGGCAGGAGAGCAAAGAGCACACACACCTGTATGCACTCTCCCACCAGACATCCTACACCCTGCAGATGGGTGTGCTGCTGCTCACTGCAGCTGATGCTTTGGGATAGGGGTAGTGAGAAGTGCCACTGCTACAGAAGGGTTTGTTTAGGACTGTTGGGGGCAAACATATGGAATATTTCCTTGTCAGGCTGCTTGAGGATTAATCCAACTTGCCCTTTGCATGCTGGAAAGCAGAATGCACCGGCTGCATATGGCTGATGTGATTCAGGAGGAGGATGCAGCACTGCTGGGTAGGGTCTTCATTTAGATCCCTACCCACAGGGCATGGGGAGGGATGTGGTCACTGCTGGATGAAACAGATCTGCTGAAAGGATGGAGAAGGACCAAGAAGCATTAGACTTGGTTATTTTTGATATCAGACCTTGATTTGAATACAACCACCACAGCAGCTGGATGGTGAGGATCTAAGAGATCTAGAGAGATCTGGAGAGTAGTTATGGTTCCCTGCATCACTTCTCATGCCTGCTGCCCACCAGGAGCTTGGGTCTCTTCTGCCTAGTCCTTGCAGTCAACTGAACCTCCCAAAAGGGTCCCAGTCCCATCCACACGAGGCCACAATGAGATCTGCAGGGCTGGTGCTGATGCCCAGACTTCATTGCCCAGTCCTAACCCTGCTGAAAGCTGTGCTGGCTTTCACCCTCCTGGAAAGCGCGTGTTTTTCCAACTTGGAATAACCTGTTACTAGTCTAAATCCTGCCCAGATCTGGCTCAGTACCAAGCACGCACAGTGGGACCATGGCATCCTTGATTGCCTGGGAAAAGTGGACTCTCCGATGGACAGCCCATGACTTGAGTGCAAGGCTGTCCTCTCATTCATACCTGTGTGCCCCAAAAGCAGGTGGGGAGGCTTGGAAAGTGCCAGTAGGAATGGCCTCCGTGCTCCATGCTGTGCCCCAGCCAGGCCCTCCTAATTTAAAGCATTCAGTGAATGGTGAGATCCTGCCAGTGCCCTCCAAGAGGGGCAGGAACAGTAGAGAAGCCCCACTGCACTCGGCATGGGCAGGACACAATGCAGGACCTGCTACATTGGCTCCATGCCACTGGAGGATCATCCCTGGCCGGCTTTGCCTCGCCTGGGGTCAGCCACGAGGAATTGTGGTGGCCTGGGCACTGGGCACGCAGCTCCTCGCCAGCAGCACTGCGTGCCAAGGCGCCCCATTCGAGGCAGAAGAGGAAGCAAAAGCAGATTTGCATGCCACGGCTACACCCTGCCTCAACCAAATTAGCAGCAGATGAGCACCGGCGCACCTCCCGCCTGTTCCCTAATTTATGGCAGGAGAAGCAGGGAAGGGAAGGTGAGGGGGAGTAGGGGAGGGAGCAACAAACATGGCCATTATACATGCAAATACAGCACTTTGTGCTCCTCCAGTGCTTTTCCACCCAGCACCCCCGTGCATTTTCCCATCACTAACAAACTGGCCGTTACCCCTCATATTTCGGGGTGCAAAGGACTTCGGGGGGAGAAGGGTAGCCGGTGCCGTCTCGTCCTGCTGCGGGTGCAGCAGTTCTGGGTGTCTCCATCCCTGTGCCTGCCCGGCCGGACCTGCCTGGCCCCCGGGGCTGTGTTTGGGCAGAGCCGCTGCCCACACCTGCCTGCACGGCCGGCTGGGAGCCACTGGGCTCGCCCGAGGCCACTCGCCGTGTCTGGGACGCAGAACAAAGCCGGCGCTTCACCTCCCCACCGAGCCGCTCAGACTTCCTCCTCGGAGTATTTACCAGCTTTCCAAGGCAGCTTCCCATGGGGACAAGCTAAACAGAAACTGCTGTGCGGCTGGCCATGCCCGCTGGGCCAGACACATCCTCCCCATTTACCCGCTGGAGCTGCTGCCTCCAAGGAGTCCAGCTATGAAACGGGGAATGTGCCAACACTCTGCAGCCCTTCCAAGGGCCAGCCCTCAGCCTTGGTACCTCTGGCCTTGGGTCGATGCTGTTGGAGAGGCTGAGGTTTGCCTGTCCCTGCAAATCTGGAGCAAACCTGCTGAGCAACTTCGGTATGAAAAGAGCGAGTCCAGGATGAAGCAGTGGGAGAGCAGGATCAGTCCGTTTGCAGCTTCTCCAGCGAGGCTCCTTTGCGCATAGCAGGAATGGAAACAACAGCCCTCAAGTCTGACCCCAGACAATTGTTTTCAGTGAAGAGGGCTGGGGAGGCAATTAATAATGTTTAAACAAAAGAAATA
The DNA here is from genome assembly GCA_024500445.1 of Entomyzon cyanotis. Taxonomy (NCBI): domain Eukaryota; kingdom Metazoa; phylum Chordata; class Aves; order Passeriformes; family Meliphagidae; genus Entomyzon; species Entomyzon cyanotis. The sequence goes on from JAKEPQ010000743.1 coordinate 8,382,845, forward strand.
AAAAAAGCAATATTGTATCTAGAAATTCTTCTGAGGGCCAGAGCTGTGACAGAAAGATATATGCTTTAGCATTGCTGTCAGAATAAATGACCCTCCTGAGAGCAGGAGTTTTTCAGGCTCTTTCTGCCCCACTGGACACAATTTAAGAAATGCATTGCCGCTAAAAATCACTAATTTTAGCCAGAAGATGAATTGCAAAGGGTCATGTTTTAACTCGTATGCTGGAAGGACAGGGGATATATTATTAGAGAATGCAAACAGTAGTTTCTGATTAGAAGAGAACATCGTCAGCATTTCTCCAATTAGGCGTGGGCATCAAGTTCCCCGGCACACAGAGGGGCTGTTAGCAAACCTTTGGCTTCTCTGCTGGGAGCAGAGGAGCTGGCTGAGGAAACGCAGCACATCTCTTCAGAGCTGCTGTGGAGTTTCTCAGAAAGAGCCACCTCGTGACTCCAGCTGTCAGTGTGCTGCAGCCCTGCTGCCAAAGGACCCCCTTAAAGAATAAGAGGGTATTTTTTGTATCTCTTTCCAGCCCTTGCGCTTGCAGAGGGGCTGTGCAGTGCCGATTTCCTACGACGTGGATGCTCATCCCCTGAGACATGAACCCAGATCACCAAATTCATTTTGCAGAGACCACCAAACAGCCATCTGAGATCAATTAGCTTGTCATTACTCATCCCCATCAGATCTGAACTGCTGACCTACAAGTGAAAGTCCATATATTTGTCTCCCAGCAATGTGCAGACCCATCCAGCTATCTAATGAGAAGAGCTTCCTCCGTAAACAAAGCCGAGGAGGTCGTGCTCTGGCCGTCCACTGCCTGCTCCAATTAGCTTGAACCCAAGGGCCAAGTTGAGCTCAGTGTGATGGAGAGGCAGGAGTCTCCAGGGTGTCCAGCTCTGTGACAACAGGCTGCTGACTGGAGCAGAATTGCTCCCATTAGTGACAATTTCAAACAATTTTAGCACTGGAGATGCCATTTAAACTTTGCATTTGAATGGCTGCTTTGTTATTTTAAACTGCTATTCATAACCAGTTAGTAGTTGAAAGTATAGTCTTATTTATTGAAGATACTAAATGTGCAGTCCGGAGGCAGTATTTATCAGGTCATGTGCTTTGGAAGTTCATTATTTAGATGAGGATATGTAATGTGGAAGGAGATACAGCTCTTTTAATTAAAGGAGCGTGAACTTGACTGAAGCACTTGCTGCCTGCAAAGGCTGTAATTATCACACACGATACAATTCTTCATTTAAATCTAAAAGATCCACAGCCCCTTTCCTCATTTAAATTTATGTGTTCTTGCATATCTGTTTGCTGATACTGTATGGGGAGCCCTTTGAAAACAGCATTGGTCTGAGCTTTGAATTACTTCAGGATGGCTGGGAGGCACCAGGAGGTTTTAGACCATGTGGGAAAGTTGCTCCAAGTTTCCAGAGTTTTCTGGCGTGTGTGGATGTTGATGTACAGGTGCAGTGGGTGGTGTTTAGGTGTCATTGTGTGGGCTTGGGAGCACAGATAAATAGAATAATTTATGTTGGGAAAGACCTCTAAGACATGAAGTCCAGACTGGAGCATCATCAGAGGGAGCATTTCTCTGCTCCTGTGGGGTCCCTTCTCTCTGCTCCCCGCTCTGCAGGAGATGGTGTCCAGCAGCCAGCCCCTAAACCAGCTCTGGCTGGAAATCATCCCATCCATGCCCCTGAATGCACAGCTGCAGCTGGAGCAATGCCTCTGAAGAACAAGACACTGTCAGCTGGTCTGGGGCTGTTACTTGTGCCTTTCTGGTGTTGGAAATGCAGTTGTGGGTAGCAGCCTGCTCAGGGATATCTTCAGGACAGTGGCTGCACAGGCAGACCACTGGTGTGAGCCTTCCCCTGTGATTGTGCTGCTCTGAGCACAACTGTCAGCCTTGCTTAGAATTCATTGGGTTTATTACTGTTTATTTTTTTGACCTAAATATAGACCAATTGTTTTTCCCTTCAAGTGATGGAGAATTTTATTGTGAGCTGCATTTTCCAAAACCTTCTATAAAGGGTAAGGGCTATCAGGGAAGCAAGTACTAGCTACAGTGGGTAATTTTGAATTTGTCTTAAGCTTCCCCTCTTCAGTGTGGATGGGGTCCAATGTTGGTTCCTTTATTATTATTTGAATTAGAAGTACCCAAAGGCAAATGGCAGCTGGATATGACAGATGAGGCTAGTTTGGTGTTAGTGCTGCATGGCAGAAACCTAAAGAGTGCTATTTTTTCTTTTAGAAACAATGTGCCTCCACCTAAAATGTTGATATAAAGAGAAAGCTTTTTTGGAAATTGCCACAGCTTGGAAAATAATTGGTTATTTTTTAAAAATCCTAGAGTTAATCAAAACCATACTCTTTATAATTAAGACTCTTTGAATGTTTTCTTTACTGTATCTTTAAATTCCAAATAAATCAATGCCTCTATGGAATTTTCAATTGACACAAATTTGTTCCACCTAAAATGAATAGTAAGTCTGAGAAAGCAATAGGAAATTGTTAATTCATCACTGCCTGCCTTCCCCTGCTATATTTTTCTCCTAATCAAAATGCAACCTGATATTCAATCCAAGGAAAACATTTCAAAGAGTCCATCATATGCCACAAGCTTCCAAACTTTTCTAAATCTGATAGCAAGAAAACGTCATACATCTTAGTCATTAATGTACACCGTGAAAAGATAAATGTAAGGTTCAGTTTTTACCACAGTTGCAGCAACCTGTAACTGATGGCCTTTCCACAAGATTCATGAGCTGATGGAACAGCGGCACAGGGACATTTCAATATACTGTGTTACAGTCTTGGGTTTCAATGTTTAAATGAGCAGGAAAAAAAATATCCTGTCTATCAGGCCTTGATTCAGAACAAATCTGAAGCACAAACCTGAAGCTCATTCAGGTCAGTGGCTTTTAGTCATGTGGTGAATAAATGTCTTCCTGAGCTGGGGCCGTACCCATGAGCACGGCGAGAGCACAAGTCATTGGAAACATATTGGCAATGTAAAGAAAGCAGCTGCTCTTGATCTCATATTTCTGCCTTTACAAGTTGGGATAAGGCTGTGCCTGACAAGCCAACCCCTTGGGGTTAAGACAATACATATGGCAAGAAAATCCCACAAGAGTAATGAAGCTTTGGAAGAAAAATTAGGCTGAAGCTTATGCTCCACTGCAACTGAAGCACCTCTGAGCTCTGTGCCAGGTGTGGGTGCCTTGCCTTTACCAGGAGTGCCAGAAATGGAGAAGTGGTCCTTTCCTCGCCTCCCAAGCCATCAGCAGCTGGAGCACCTCCTCTGGCCCAGATGACTTTTAATAGCTTCTGCTGGTTTAGTACCCCAAGGAACAGTAATTGTCTCTTTGAACACGTGCATCTCACAGGTGCTTGGCACTATATTTAAGTTACAAATCCATCAGCAGAGAAGCAGGAGCAGCGCTGGGGAACACTTGTCATAGCAAAGGCTTCACATGCTCAAAATGGAAATTAGGAGATCAAAACCACAAAGAAACTATTCAAATAGTTTCTGAGCAGTTTAATGGAAAAGGCAGGAAAGCAAGAGTGTGAAGATTGCCTCTGCAAGGGTCTGAGAGTTTCTGAAACTCTTGGGCAACTAAGGAGCAGATAAAGCAAGGGAGAGTTCAATGCTGGGCAGCTTTCACAAACCAGCAAGTGAATTCTTGGTGAGAATATAACTAGCTGCTACTGCAGATGGAGGCTGTGGCTCGAGGTCTTTGAATTGCAGCTGCTGCTTTGCTCTAGCTCATGTTATGCAGCTGAGCTGGAAAATAAACTGCACCTCACTTTCTCTATCTCTGCTCTCAGTATTTGGGGTACTCATTTAGCTGTCTACAAAGTCTTTTCTGAAGTCTTTGAAGAGAAAACAGGATGAAAAAAGCAAATACTAAATGCAACTTCTGATAAAGATGAAGTGCTGAATTTTAGGCTCCTTTTAACCTTTCAGCAGTCATGTGCTCCCTGGATACATGTGTTTTCTTACAGAGCAAAGCATAATCAGCTTTACATCCTGCATTGCCACAAGCACTTCCTCTTCAGTTCAAAGGCAGTGCAGAGGGATCAAGATGGAGAGACCCATCTTCATGTCCATATTCATGCACACCTCTGCTTTGACTCTATTTCAAACACAGCATCTTGCACTTTGCAGCTCGTGATCCTGTTTTCTCACTTCTGTGTTGTGGCAATGTCACTTTCCTTGGAGAAAAGTTCTTGTTTGTCACTAAATACCAGTGTTTGAGAAACAAAGCGGAGGAGGATGGTACTTCCAAACCAAGGGCATCAGCATGTTTTTAACAGCCTGCCTCCGTGCTTGGGACTGCAGCTAGTTACCCGAGGTACTCAGTTTTGCCTACGTAAACATAAAAAAAAAAGGTGGATTACAGGAAGCTTCAGAGGAAAACGTGCAGACCTGACTTTCAAAGCACTTTGCATGCCCTTCACACAAAGCGGAGGGAAAGCTGGTGTGCAGACAGGAGCCGTGGGAGCAAGAAGCTCCCAGGCAGTGAGTTCAATCACTCCATGGTGCTCCTGGGCTTTTGTTAGATGTTTGCTGACAATCACACTATTCCTAAATGCAGTGTTAGTGATAAATGCTGGGAAACAGACCCACTGAGAGCACAGCTAGGACTCTCTGTACTCCTGAGCCTGGGTGGGGACGGCAGTGGTGTGTGGCTTTGACGTTGAGCTCTGGTTACCTAAAGACAAGAATGACTCAACCAGCTTTAATTTCAGCATGTGCCAAAGTAATTCAGGGACTGCAACTACTTGAATAAAAAATTACTAGAGTGTATTTTTAGTGAACAGAAAGTGGAGGCTTTTCCCAGCTTCGTGGTTCTCTGGGGGAATTTGCTTCCTGGAGACACTTTCAGGTGTCTGTAGCTTCTTCTGTGAGAGATAAAACTCCAGCCAGGGGAGAAAACCCACTGAAATTCAGCCTTTAGCAACCAAGATGCGCAATGTGATGGGTGACAGATCTTGAAACAGGGAGAGCTAGACCTTAGGGCTCTGCTCTGAAATGCTTTACTAGCAGCTCTTACATGAAAGTTAAAGTGCTTGAATCAGTATCTTCTGCTAAGAACAATTTTCTTGGTCATTGTCTAATCCCCTCTCAGCTGAGTGGTGCCCAAATTATGTCTCTTTTGTGGCAGGGAGAACAGGCCTGCTCTGACAACTTATTAACTGTGAAGGAGCTGCAAAGTAACAGTTAGTTAGGCTTGGTTTCTCCTTCATAAAGAGCTGCAAGCTCTACCTTGGAGGTGAGGAAGGACTATGCTGCCTGCAGGCAGATCTCTCAGGAAGGTAATTCCTGAGTGCCATTGCAGGTTGTCTCTGGCACACTTTCATCCAGACTGTTACTGGTGAAGCCTAAGGTGTGAATCCTTTGAATCTGTACTTGGCGTTTCCTGGAGACAGAAGCCTAAGGCGGGTGGCCAAACATACCCTGTCTTGACCCTAAAACAGTAGCATGAAGAGCACACCAAGTTTTCATCTTTGGAAATGAATGTTGCTTCAGGCTCCTGCCAGATAAGGACATACTAAAGGGCAAAGCTCTACAATGGCAGGAGACTCCTTACAAGAGCAGAAATGAACCATTAAAATGCCATGGTGAAAAATTAGTTCATTGCCAAACTGAAAGAGAGCAGATGTGATGGGGGTCAGGATCCAACACTGTGTCAAATCAGTCTGCAGAGTGCAAAACAAAAACCTCTGGATCTCAGAACATCTGTGACACTCAAAATTGATACTCATAAATTTGTTATTACACAATGACAGAAAGGAAGCTGCTGTTAAGAGCAAAAGGGAAGTGGTGATGAAACAAGTTGTTCCCAGGGTTGTGAGCTGCCCACCAGACATTGTTGGCTGGGCAGCAGTGGGATGTTCTCTGTTGAATCTTCTGACACTCTCAAGGGGCTTACTTTGATTCCCAAAGGATGCCTCTTTGACTATCTACAATTAAAACAAAGCCTTGAACAAGAAGGAAAAGAAACAGCAAATAAGGAGGAATTCCCGTTTTATGAAGTATTTAGACATACAGTGAAGACCTGCCAGGTTGGAAGTCAAGTGATAGAGTTGAAAAGTAGATGATGAAAAAGGGGAGGAAATGCTCCAATTCAGGATCTTTCCTCAGAAAGATGAAGCACAGCAGACTGCTAGATAAAAGGGACATAAGCAACCTTGCATCCGACAGCAGAGTGGAAATCCCCTGGCTGGAGAAAAGAAGAGGATGAGGTAGCTGTAAGGAGATCCTGAGGTACTGGGCTCAAATAAACCCTAGAGCAGAAGGAGCAGCAGTCCAAAAAGGAGCTCCATCAATCAGTGGCCATAAAAACGTGCATGTGAACTTCTAAGAAATTCCCAGGGAGAAGAACAATTTGGGTTGAGAAGTGATGAACACAGAACTCTAAATACTGGTGTCACTGGTCCTACCCAAACTAGTTTACTGTGAGCACGGGCAGATCACACAGCCTCCTCTGCTTCACTGCTCCTTTCAGATTAGGGTGGAGATATTGTCTCTGTTAAAACATGGATGTAAAAAACAGGTTACTTCAACATGTATTAAATCCTTTCACTAAGGGAAGAGCATTATTGCTCATTATTAGCATGTGTAGATGATTGTGTATAGAGTAAATAGAGTCTTGAAGTGTCACCCCATTCACTTTTTAGCTGCTCTTTGCTATATCAGGGATGATTGCATTCCATCTGCTTCTGACAACCTTCTGTGATGGAAGTTCTGTTCTCCTGGGAAACCTGTCCCAGGACTCAAGTTATCTTTACAGTTCAGTGTTCTCCTGTTACCTAATCTTGATCTTGCTGCTGTGATTTGAACCCATTCATTACGACTCACCCTATCTGCTGTGGAGCACAGGTTTTTGTAGATATGAGAGGTGTCTGGGTTCTTATGAGTGGGTTTGTACCCATCAAGTGTGTCGGGTGGTTTTCACTCTAAGAAGCAGTCTGACTACTTACAGCTTTGCCAAAGCTCAGCTATTTAGGATAAAGCCTTTCCATGCCAGCCATTTCCCTCAAGCTCTTTTCCACCCCCTGCTTTTTTGTTTTAAAATGCAGCCAAAAATCTCAGCTGTTTCTGAGAACAAGGCTAGGGAATGATACTGCTGCATTATGGCTGAACAGGAGAACTTGAGTGGGGACTATATTTGGAAACCTTGAGTGCTCTGATCTGAAATCTGAGAGAGGGGCTGTGACTTGAAGATCAACCAGTCAGGTGCTAACCCCCCAAAATGACAGCTCTCCATGGTGGACTCAGGTTGGTTGGCCTGGATATCTCAATTCATACTGAGTTGTTCCTTGTGAGAGGTTCAGGAGTTACTCTTCTTGTCCTGAAAGGACTTTTCTTCCACAGCACAAACTCATTTGGACACGGAACTTGTAGTAAAGCAAGCTGTGGGAGCTCATTACACCTGTGCGCATTTTGTCCCTTTTCTGTTCTCTTACACCACAAATTGTTGAGTCTGCAGGTCAAATTCAAGCAAATTTGAGTGTGGGAGGGAAAGCAGGTTTCAGAAATTGCTTCAAAAGCCCTTAAATTACGTGGTATGAGAGAAAGGAGAGAATGGAGTTGCAAATCCTGAATACGCCAGAGTGCCTTTGTTTTAATGCTCCCCGGAGCAGACTGTGTTTGTGGAGAAAATTGTCATTTGTTAACATCCCTGTGACAAGATCTAACTTTGTATTTGAGATGTATTTTTCCTCCTTCAGCTTTCCAGGGTGGTTTTGTTTGGGTTTTTTGTTTTCTTTCCCCCAAACAGTTAAGACTGTTTAAAATCAAGGATCTCTGATGAAACCAGATCTGCCTTCGATAGACATTAATCATGGCTGGATTATGGGGTTGGAGTAGCCACTGGAATTTCTTTCTGGTGAAACTGGAAGTGACCTTTGTTTCTCCTTGTTCTCTGGGTCAGTCTCAAGCTTAACTGGACATCTACAAAGGCTGCAGCTGCTAACAGAGACCACAAAGGTGACTGAGGGGTGAAGAGCAATGTCTGCTGCTCTCGTGTCTTGCTTCTTTCACTGCTGACGTAGTGCTGGCTCGTGGAGGTCTTGCTGGTCTCCTTCCTCTTGGTAAGCGTAGGTCTGGGCAGAGGGGGAAAGGCACAAAAATGCTGCAAATTACAATGCTAAACACTTGAAGAGAGGGAAAATCCACATCTAATAGGAAAATCCTGTGGTAGAGTATGCTGAGGAATCTGTCTTGGGACATGAAGGAGGCAGGGGGTTGTTGTAAATACACCCTTCAACCTGGAACATGCAATCAAATCTGCATGGGGAAATTCTTGTGCCCTTACAAAGTCAAGGCAAAGCCTACGAGTCTTCGTTCTGACCCAGGGTTTGGATCAAGGTGGAGGACTGGGGCCATCCTAATTCCTAGTCAGTAAAAACAAATAGCTCTAGCAACTGAGGAGAAGCATGAAAACAAAGTTACTATCAACACCCTACCTTTTTGAAATCGCTTCCAAATTCTCCAAGGATAAGATCAATGCGAACAAAAACAATAACAGCTCTGTATGAAAAGAAGGTGAAAAGGCAGCTCCCTCAGCAGCACACACCCAAGAAATGGGCTTTGCTTTGCTTTCTTGGAGCTGACATGAGTCTGGCACAATTTGGTAGCACCCCAAAGCAGCAGCCAGGTATTTTTTTTTTAACTTTACGAGCTCCGTAATAAAAGCAGTGGTCGACACCCCCTGTGCCAGAGCACTCCAAACCTGCCCGCGATGGAATGTGCTGATAAAGAGGAATATTTCCTTGCGGACTTGGTTAGAGACATAAATTTAAATATTGCTAATTTCCAGTATCGGCCTCAGCAAGAGACTTCACCTCTCAGTAATCCATCTGTAAATGGTGTCAGCTCTTTCTAGCCTTGAATGTTTAATTAGACAACACATTTCATGACTTTGTCTCCCAGTCTCTGGGTTCTCCTAAGTGGACCACTGATTTCTCTGAAAGCGCAATAAAACAGCCGACAATCCATTTGTTACAATGAGATGTGACAGCCTAGTATGCTAGGTGTATGGAAATGTTAGGTTTTGATGTGGTTACTGTGTAACAAACCAGCAGAACTCAGTTCTAAAATGTTCATCTTGAGAATGAAATGAATTCATTAAGTAAGAAAAAGATTTTTAGAATAATCTGATTGTTGGATAGTCAGCATTTTGCTGCCTTTTATGAAGCAAATTTAAAGTTGGCCATGTGGATAAATATGAGTGACCAAGATGACTGAATGGCAGGAGACTAACTTACAGTATCTTCAGGAAAGCTTCTTAGAAGAATTGTATCTCAAAGCTTACAAGAACTTACTCTTTAGAATCTGAAAAGTCACTTGGATATTCTGCACCATATCTTGGATAGTCTGTACCAAGACTGAATCACCTCTAACTGTTTTGCTAAGTATCATCAAAAGTATAACATACTGTAGCACAGCTTGCTCAGTAATAAACATTCACTTGTGAAAGAAGAACAGAGCTTTGAGTCACTGTTTAGCTTTCTCCCCCATGATCTCAAGTTAAGCCAATGAACATCTATCCCTGTATGGCTTTGCGTCCATGCTTTGAATCCTAACATACCCTGTGCTGCTCAGGCAGGACCGGACTGATGCAGGGTACAAACTCCTCTCTCATATCAGCCACACACTTAGTTTGTGTCAATCAATGTCTTACAGTGCTGTGTATGCTAACAGGAGGGGGGAAAACCCAAACCAAAACCTAAGCCCAAGACCCCCTGAAGACTGGAAAAAAATATAATTAATCCAGAGTGATGATGTTGCATTTAGCTTATCAGATTGTTTCAAGTGGCAGAGGCTACTAGAGTATGTGTGTGTTTTGACTATCTTTTATACAGAGTCTCTGCTTGTGACCATTCAGTGTCTCCCTGATTCTTTCATTTGGGAGGAGACTTCAGATATCCTGGCTGGGCAGGTTCACATCCACCCTGAGCTGCCTGATTACTACAGCTGGCTTGTGCTAGGTCTGAGGAACTGAAACTGTCTACATTGTCCATTCTCATGTCTGGAAGCTCTTGAGAGCTGAAAATCTGCAGGCACTTTCAGAACAGATCTAGGATCACAGATCTTGTCTGGCCCTTTTATGTCTGATTATGCTTAATGTTTTTAAAATTTATAAAAGGCTCTCTACCATCACATGCCACCCCCAAAATCATGCATATGTTTTTGAAGAAGTTCAAAGCAGACCCCATCTGGAGGACTACATTCAGCTCAGGGGATCCCAGAACAGGAAGGACATCAACCTGTTGGGATCAGTTGAGAGGAGACTGTGAAGATGATCAGAGGCTGCAGCACCTCTCCTATGAAGACAGGCTGAGAGAGTTAGGAGTGTTCAGTCTGAAGAAGAAAAGGCTCCAGAGAAACCTTGTTGCAGCTTATCAGTACTTAAAGGGGGCTTACAAGAAAGATGGAGACAAATGTTTTAGCAGGGCCTGTTGCAATAGGACAAGAGGTAATGGTTTTAAACAAAGAGAAGGTTGATTTAGCTTAGATATAAGGAAAACATTTTTTACAGTGAGGATGGTGAGGCACTGGCACAGGCTGCCCAGAGAGGTGGTGGATACCTCATTCCCAGAAACAAAGTCAGGCCTGCCAGGACTCTGAGCAACCTGCTCTAGTTGAAGATATCCCTGCTCATTACAGGGGGATTAGACTAGATAGCCTTTAAAGGTCCCTTCCAAACCAAACTATTCTATGATTTCAAGTTTTTAATGGATTATAAAATGCGGTGTAAGGAGACAGTGTGGCTTGTAGCAGCACAGTAGATAACACAGAAAAAGCTATGTCTGAACAACATACAATCGAGTGCCATTAGCACTGTCTGTATGCTGATAACAACATCTTCAGAGCCATTTTCACAAAGGCAGTTTTAAAACACTTCCTTTTATGTATTTAGGCTTGCGTGAGTCACATCTTGTGCTCAGTTAAACTTTCTCCTCATTGCTCAACATCAGGGATAATGACAGTGCCTGGCTCTTTACATAGAATCTCAAGATCTTCATCTGGAGATCTTGAGTCACTTGATCGGTGGGCGAATTAAGGCATTAGAGGTGAAGCCTTATGCCCAAAATCATCACTTAGCAGGCCGCAGGCAAGGCTGGAAGAGGCACCCAGTCCTGGTTTCTGTTTGCCAGACAATGGAGACTCTAAGTTCAGATTGTATTTCTTTTAATAGTTTTATGCTGCGATTGGTAAAATGAAAAAAAAGGGAGGTTTAATATAAAAACTGCATACTTCCATTACCAAAACATGTTTAGATAGCACAGAATCACAGAAATGAATATCTACTGCAATCATCATCACTGTCCCAAATAACCAGCATGCAAGTCAAGTAGCATTCTGGGAAAATCTGTTTTAGTTTACTAACAATTATGTAGTCCAGGCTCTGTTGCATCATTTGGAGGAATAATTTTTCTGATGTTCTCAAGTTTCATTTCATTTTGTTTTTACTAGGAAAAGAACCTATCTGTATTCCCCTGGTTAAATGAAAGAATTTAAACAGCTTTTCAATTCATTAAGATGTTTTGTGACAAGCTCATTGACCAGAGGCCACCGTCGTTACACCGGGCTCCTGAACCTGATATCATGCCATACTTTCATATTTGTATATTTGTGACCTTTTTATGATTAGTTGCTGGCACCCAAGTGTCAGAAGAGTGTATTCACGTGGGTGTCCCAGGCTGTACAGGCCATGCTTTTGGGGGAGAAGCTGCACATGTATGTTATTGAAAGAAAGGCTATTTCTTTGTGAAGCACGCTGTTAACCTGCCAGTGCTTATGACCAGAAACAGCCCAAGGTGTCCAAATCACACAGCTGGGAAAGGATGGCTGTATTTACTGGCTTTTCATGTAGGCCTGCCCACAAACACTCAGGCATTTTGTTGCACCGTTGTAGTAACCCATGCTGAAGCAGAGGTGTGGATACAGATTATCCAGTGGGAGAGTCATTGTGACTGGGATGCTCACTGTGGAGGTTGGGAACTTGGGCTACAGCAGCTTTAGTGAGGAAAGGGTCTCCTACGTTCTGGCTGAGTACACCAAATGCTTGGAGTTATTTCAAGTAGCACCTGTAGGCATCTTCTTTCAGGAAAAAGGTTCCAGCTTTGGAATCTGGAATGAAGAGATGCATCTGTCTTGTAGCCTGGTTTAGAGAGAAGAGATGTGAGGTGCTGCTTCCTCCCTCATACCTGCCATGCTTGGTGTTTTTTAAGTGGTAGGCAACTTCCCACTCATAAAGCAAAATAGGATTGTTTTGTTCAACTGTTGTGGTATGGCTCTTATCTCTGTGTGCTAGGTAAGATGTTTAGCTATCAACTGAGGACTTGGCCAAGTCCTGAAAGCTGCACATTGTTGCCTTTGGACTCCCTGCCTCCATTTCTGCATAAAGTGCTTCCACAGACATGAACTGACTCTGATAGCTCATGGTCTTTGCATTGCCCATATCCCTCATTTGGGTTATTTTGGGAGTCCTTGGATAAGATAGATCTTTATGCTGATGTACACAGGCTAGACATAAAAGGCTGTCCTGGGGGTGAGCTACAGCATTTCAGGATGATTTCTCCATGTGACTGTGGGTCTGTGAACTGATCAGCAATACCCGCCACTGGTGGGGTGACTCCCGTGAAAATATTCTGGCTGGGAGCATCAGTTGTAGTAGCAGGCAAATGAAAATTAGTCTGGGGGGAAAGAAGTCAATTAATACGCTCAATTTCTCCCCCCCCCCCCCCGAATTTTGTAGAACCCATAAGCACAGACCTTGCGTAAGTGGATTGCATTTCACACCTAATGTGCATAATTATATCTTGCAAACAGTTTATTAATGGATCTATAATCACAGAGTAGCTTGTACATACATAATGCTGGTGTTTGATTATACTGCAGCTGCCACAGATCAATGGATACAGAGGAGTCTGGCTTATTAGTGTCTCACATGTGTGAAGTCTAGAGAACAATATAATACCAGTGCCATGCAGTTGTTCATCAAATGCTGCTACCTAGGGGAAACCAGAGGTTTTAAAGACATGGTAGAGAAGGGTTATGGAAAGAACAGTACATAACAGGACTTGGCACTTGAAGAAAGCTCCCTTTCTCAAAACCATTTCATCTGCAAATCCTTCAGTGGTGTTCTGTCTCAATTATCAATGCACTGTAAACATGTTTGATCTTATTTTGGAAAGGGATCTGTTCTGAGAATTCACTCTGAAAGCAGCATTGCTTGACCATTTCTGTTTTCTGAAGGTGACTCACCCGGAAGACTGATGAACAGCCTAAGTTCTTGTGAATCAACAGACCAGGGATTTGCAGACTGACCTAAGCCTACTAAAATCTGAGCAGCCTGAACCACAGTGAAATGGTTTGCAGAGATATCACCAAGATGTCTTTGGGAAGAAGTTGCATTTGGTTATGCACACGAAAAAAGGGTTCTAGCTTGTTTTGGTGTGTTGATGATGTAGTGCTAAAAGCAAAAAAAACGTTTGGTGAGTTGCAGAATTCCCATGAGATTGTATCCCATCTCTCACATGATAACCTCAGCTTTCCCTCTCATGTCCCCCAGCTACCACCTGCAAAGCCGCCTCTGATCTATGTTGACTGTCTGGCTGGTGGCCAGCGACTCTGGCCAAACAGGGTAAATAACTGTGGAAATTATGCTCTAGCCTTTCTTGCAGCAAAGATATTATTCGTTTGTGTGCCTCTCCTCTGTCTAGCTAGGAAAAAAAATAGGAACTTCACTGTCTTTAAGACCTTAATTGTCTTGTTAAATATTAGGAGCTATGAGAGGTAGAGAAAGGAAGAACTGGTGCAATTTTATAGCTTTTCTTGATGAGAAAGCATGTCTAAAATAATTGTTTTCTCACAGATATATCTTTTACAATATGAAGTAATTGGTTCCTTTTGCTAAGAAGGTATTCTTCAGAAAAAAAGCTTCTCTCTCTCTCTGTTTTGTGTGTGTGTGTGTGTGCGTGTGTGTGTGTGAGAGCTGGCTTAGTGTAGAGAAACTGGATAAATGCAGAAGAATAATACGATCTTGTGCCACTCTGCTCCATCTCACCCTTTCCAGCTATCTTGTTTCTGCATCAGCTAACTGAGACAACAAGCACAGGCAGTCTCCAATCTCTTACAGACTTTCTGATAATATTGACACACTTCGTTTAAAATAAAAACTTTGGGAAGATGAAAACCCCAGGATGACAATTGTTAAACAAAGAGCTGCATGGGGGAAAGCAGTCAAACTTGATGTTGTTTCCAAAGTCTTGAAAAATATATGCCAAGGTCAAAACACCAAACTTGCTAGGTGATTACATCTCCTGTTTCTTATTTTAGGGCTTTACAACCACTCATCTTGCTTTTGACCTTGGTGATTTTTTTTTTTTTTTTTGCACACTGTTGTTTGGAAGAAGGTACAGTCAGTTTCGGGGATGAGGAGGTGGAACTGGGTGAGGTAGTAGCAAGTAGTGAAAGATTATTGGAGGTCAAAAGAGCAGATTTCTACCTTATGAACTTGGCAGTTCTCCTGCAGGCCTACGCTCCTGGTATCGATCTTGCTGTAAGATGAATAGTGATATGGATTTTTTTTTTTAATGTCTTATTTTGGGACCTTTTAAATGTGGCTGACATTCACGAAAATTTCACTTAAGGGTTGATATTAATCTAAAAGAATCAAGACAATACATAATATTTTGTCTTTTCAATCTCAGTGTATTTTCTTTTCAGGTTGGAAAAAATCTTTTAAAACAGTTCTTTTAATGGTTTTAACTTCTGAATTTACCCATATGTCTGCATTAAAGTAACATACCAAAAATCAGAAGATGCAGCTTAAACACTTATCTTGAGTTTTCCTATTGATCTGAAATGTATTCAATTTTTCATAGTGTATTTTCTACATTTAGAAAAAAAGTCTAAAGTTTTTTCCTATGAATTCTCTATACAATTAGTTAAGGGTTACAGATACTTCCCTCATTTTTAAATTATTTTGTTCATACTTAATTCATATCATGTCTTCTGGCTAACCTTAGCATTGCTGGCTTCAATTTGCATGACTGTATGTAAAGTTAAGATTGTAAAACTGAGAGATTAGAAAACCTCATTTCTTTATCAAGAGATCTAATATGCTCTAATATTTTTACGTTGGCAATAGATATCGTGATACCCAGTTGTTTCTTGGCTCATGCAGCCATCCTTACGATGCTCCAGAGCTGCTAAAAACCTGGGGAAGTGGTTGTAGGAAAAAACCCCACAGAATATTCTGAGTTGGGACGCTCAAGGAACATATAATCCAATTCTTACACCTGCACAGGACATCTCCAAGAGTCACACCATGTGCCTGAGAACATTGACCAAATGCTTCCTGAACTTTGTCAGGTTTGGTGCTGCGACCACTTCCTTGGACCACTGTTCCAATGCCCAATCACCCTCTGGGTGAAGAACCTTTTTCTAACATCCAACCTAAACCTCCCTGGACACAACTTCAGGCCTCTTCCTTGGGTTCTGTCAATAATTGGCAGAGACAGCAGATCAGTGCTTGCCCCTCCACTTCCCCTGACGAGGAAGTTGTAGACTGCCATGAGGTATCGAGGTATGTATGAACAAACGGGTTTAGGGACAGGTGATTTATGTCCTGCAGTGCTTCTTCATTGAATTAGCTCCCATAAAATGCCTGTTCATGAAGATGAAGAATCAAGAGTTCAGGCTGCTGTGTTTTAAGCATGAAAGTGAACTTTTCAAGCGCTGGTGCAGCGAGATGCTGGGTTGTTTTTTGGGTTTTTTTTTTCTCTAGACTGACAGCACGAGTTCAAAAACACCGAGCCACATCCTGAGGTGGTGCTGGGTGCTCCTGCTCCCCTCGGGAACAGGTCCCCGCCTCGGTCAGTGTGGCTGGGCAGCCGCTTTGGGCCGGCGGAGGGACTGACAGGGATGCACCGCGCCTGGGGCGGCAGCCTGAGAGCGGGCTGGCTCCAGTCAGCTGCGGGGCTCTGCGACCACCTTGGGCTCCTCCAGCCTTCACGCTGACCCGGGGGAGGGAGCCAGACGAGGAGGTGCGAGGACAGATCTGTCCCTTCCTACCTGCCCCATCCTCACCGCCACCCCCGAGGCGGGAAGACACGGCGCAGCCACCGCCTGCTCCCCACCCGAGCGGGCCGCGGAGCAGGTGCGGGGCGCCCGCCGTGAGGGGAGCGCTCCCCACCGCCACCGGGGCGCGGGGTACGGCCGCTCCCCGCCCGCCGCAGTGCCGAGGCTGCTGCCCTCGCAGCGGGGAGGCGGAAAGCACCGCGCCGAGCCGCGGTGTCGGGGTGAGCGGTGACGGGGGAAGAGAGCGGGAGCGGCCCGGCTGCGGGCGAGACAGCGCCCGGCCGAGGGGCGCGCAGGGGGCTCTGAGTCACCCCTCGCCCGCTTCCCGCCTCGCGGGGCGCATGCGCGACGGCGGCGGAGGAGTTGTGAATGGCGCGGCTGTTCGGGCCGAGTTTACGAGCCGGGAGGAAGTCGGAGGGGAGGGAGCGGGCTGGGGGCGGGAGCGGGCGGCGGCGGCGGCGGCAGCAGCATCGAGCTTCGGCGGCGGCTGCGGCTGCTCTGCGTGCGCCGCGGGAGGAGGAGGGACGGGAGGAGGGAAGGGGGGGCGCCGCCGGCGGGGGCTAACAAAGGGCGAGGCGAGCGCTGGGGCTGGGACAGCGCGGGGCGGGCGGGAGGGAGGGAAGGAAGGAGGGCAGCCGGCGGCGGCGGCCCCACCACCATGCCGCGGGTTGTCCCCGACCAGCGGAGCAAGTTCGAGAACGAGGAGTTCTTCAGGAAGCTGAGCCGCGAGTGCGAGGTGAGGCGGCGGTGGCGGCTGGGCTCCCCCTCTCCCTCCGCCCGCCGTAGGGAAAGTTTCGCGGGCCGCGGAGGGGCCGGGGCAGCCCCGCGCTTCCCCTCAGCCGCGGCGGGAGCCGAGCCGGCGGCGCGGGGAGGCGCAGTCAGTGCACTCCGCTGCCCCCTTATCGCCGGGATTGGCCCCTCCTGATTGCGCGCCCTGTTCCCCGCAGATTAAATACACCGGCTTCAGGGACCGGCCGCACGAGGAGAGGCAGGCCCGCTTCCAGAACGCCTGCCGCGACGGCCGCTCCGAGATCGTAAGTGGCGCCGCGCTCCCCTCGAGGCCCGCCGGGACCGGGAGCGGGCCCTCGGCCCGGGAAAGAAAAAAGTTCGGGGGAGCTGTCGGGGCAGGGAGCGCTGCGCGGTGCCCAGGGGCTCGGCCGGCCGTGCCGGGACTGTGCTGGGGCCGGTCGGGGCCGCGCCGCGAGCGAGAGTTTTCCTAAAGGAGCGGAATGACATCGGCTGCCTTTTAAATGCCGAGGGAGACGTTTTGGTGAACAGGCAGCATTTCTGTCCGCCTTAGGAATAGCGCTTGTTCGCTCGAAGGTGTCGGCCCGCTCCCGAGCGGGGAGAGCGCTTGTTGGAGCGCCAGGGTGACAGAGAAGGCAGGAAGGAAAATCCCCCGGCAGGGCGAGCGGGCTGCGCTCCTTCCCTGGGCACGTGCTGCAGCTACAAGCTGCTGATTGCAATATTCTGCCTTTTTTCTTTTCTTTTCTTTTTTTTTTTCTTTCCGGAAATAGTAGCTTTGAGAAATGAGTAACGTTTTCAGAAGGTGCTGCCTTAAAGTCCTAAGTGAGCTGTTTGATGTATTTGCGAACTAAATCAAACGCTTTTAAAATTAAGCTTTGAAACTTGCAACTTCAGCTCCGTTTTTCCCATTCATTAATGTTAGTTACAGACTACTGTCTCCTTCTGAATTAAGAAGTGAGATGAAGTATAGCTCGGAGTAGTCAAGGACTGACTCGTTATTTCCTGGTTTGATTTCTGCTCCAGGTTGCTTCTGTAGGATCAGTATGTCATAGCGTTGTTAAGTTTTTAAGTCTTCACTACTAAAATGCAGAAATAACCTCTTTTTCATTTACAGTATGTAGTGAAAGACAAGGTAAAATAGAAAATAAAGTCCACTTCCACCAAGTTTGGTTTATGAGCACTCCTTAATTTCATGTGGTATACATACTGCTAGTTAGTTCACAATGAAATTATTCTTATGCACAATGAAATTACTCTTGTGCACATCCAAACAAAAATAGTTGAATACCAGTTACTGCAACTGATCTTGTTAATTCGCGTTTGTCGGTAAAAGGATACACGCTCAAGAATGTGGTTACCTTTTACTGAATAACTTTGTTTTAGCTGAATCTTATCCCTGCTTATTATCTCTTGTCTTAGAACATGTAATATTGTGAGAGCCCCCCTGTAGACAGGTTCTTAATTTTACCATTTTTTTAACATTCATTTTTCATTGTGTATGTTTGCTTCTTTTAAGAAATCATCAGGGAAACAATGGATATGTAAGGAAGATGTAGTTTGGTAGCATAGGAAGTTCCTGTACAGGTGAAAGTGCATAATATATCCAAATCTCTCCCTAAAAAAAAAAAAAAAAGCCATGTATAAAACTAGCTTTCTAATGCAGCCTGTGCAGTTATTTATATAAATGGGAAATCACTGTAGTTTCACCTTTGTACTTCTGAGCCTGCTGCTGCCTTTTTCTGCCAGAACTTCATCCCTTGGAAGCAACCAGTGATGCCTGTTCTACATATTTTCACTCTACCTAATTATAAAACAGGCTCTATATTTCTTCATCTGAAACATCTGGTTTTGTTTTGTGAGCAGGGCATGAGTAGTCAGGTTTATTTAGAAATGTAGTGTGTGTAATGACTGATGTTAAAAAGAGATAGTAATTTTACTTTTTTTTTTTTTTTAATCTTGAATGTTTTTCCAGACATCAAGGATTTATTCTTTTATCTCCGAAGGGAGCCTCTGCAAATGACCTTACATATTTTGAAGCAGACAAAACCCCCAGAAAACAGCTTAGGGATTTCATGTAGAACTGGCAGTAGGTTGTTGGTTACGTGTGTCAAATAGCTCTTGATTTAATAAAGGAAATAATTACCAATATTACTGAGAAGTAACTTTGAAGTTTATTAAATAAGATTTCATGTTTACTGGTACTGCTTTGATAACGTAAATAAGCTCACATGCTCGGTTTGCTTTGGAAGGTACGTTGTCTGTGTGTGGGTCAGGTCGCCCTTGTACTACCTGATAAGCTTTTCACAAAATTCAAGACATGAATGTCTGATAGCTTTTCAAACTGTGCTTTAAAAGGCTCTGCATAGAAAATTATAGTTTTCTTACTTTCAAGTTTAATACTGAACTAGTGGTGTAATTAAAAGGAAATTATTTTTTATTTAATTTGTTTGTTATTTGATGAAAATTGATGGCTTCCATGTAGTCTTGTGTAGTTATTAGCAAGACTGCTGTTGAGTTTTTCAGTATTGACCTGTGATTTTATTTGAGAAGCACATGGATACTTTAACTGGATGGTTTTGTCTTGTTCCTGTTGTTCCTGTTCCAAGGGAGGGAACAGGCTTCAAAAATCCAGAGAACAAATATCTACCTAGCTTTTTAAATAGCTTATGGTTTAAATGGTGCCTGCCTGATTCCATGAGGATGTGGAATTTGCATACTTTTATCTTCTTCTTTTCTCTGGTATTTTTCCCCTAGTTTTTCATGGCCCTCTAGCACACATTGGGGGTGGAAGCAGGTAGGCATGGGCACTTTGCAGTCTTCCTGGGTTTCCCAGAAAGCAAGTACAGTCCTTTTCACCCAGTACCAGAATTGGAGTGGTCCATAAGGCTTCAGTTGTCAGCTGGTTTACACTCAAAGATGTCACTCCTTGATATTTTAACTGTATTAAGTAAGGAGTTTAAAACACATATTTGCTAAAGATGCTCGGAGGTAGGAAAACAGTTCTTGAGCAGACTAAGTGATGAAGACTCAGAGTCATAAATATTTGGAGATAGGTATAATTTTTTTGTTGATACCTAAATAGCATCCCTTAGAAAAGCAAAGGGATAAATACAATGTAGTCAGCCTGACAGTGATGGTCTGCAGCTCTGACAGTTTTGATACCTTCTATTTGTGCAAGTGTATCCTTGATAAAACTTCTGTTGCATCAGTTGAAATGTTTGTCTTTGCCTATTGTAGCACAAACAAATATTAATGTACCACTACAGAAGAATACTACAGTATTCTTCTGGTATTACTAGGACTGACTTGTTAATTTTAACGATATTGAGAATGTGCTTACAGGAGATAAAACAAGCAAACAAAAACAACACCAAAAAAAGAAAAAATCTGTTTTTAAGGATAGCCTGGAACCTAACCTGATTGCAGAGCATTAGCCTCCCTTGGTGGAGGGGTAAGAATCAAGACAAAGCACTTCTGCTTTCAAAATGGGAGATATTAATCCTGTGACAGACAGCATTGCAGTCCATTACTAGAACTATCTTAAACAGTTTTAGCTATTTTGTCACAGCAGTACAGTTATACCATAAAGTTGTTGAATTCTGGGTTGCTTGAAAGAAATCTGCTTGTCAGGAAATTTCAGCTGTGAAAGTAGTAGTGGTATAGCTTTTAAGAAAAACTATGTTCTGGATTAATGACCGTCTTAATATAAGTGATCACGGTAATAAATACAGTCCTTTGGTTGCAACAAAGTATGTTTAACCCTGGGATTTTGAGAAGAGTGATAGTCTGCGAGTATTCACATGCTTACAGGACAGCATGTTCACCTGTACCAGAGAAGAGTATAAATACTGTGAATCCAACTTCTGCTTGCAAAAACGAATTTTTTATTTCATGTCTAGGAATTGCTGTACCCTTCATGGCTTGGAGTTGAGATATACAAACAAATACAGGGAGTTTATAAAGAAAACTGGCTCCCATTTTCATTTGAAATTGTAGAAAATTGTTTGCTTGAAAGCAATGCATGCTTTTTCTAATTGGTTTAAGCCGGTCCCTTTAATGGTTTTACAAAGGGCTGCAGCTGAGAAGAATTCCTGCAGTTGCCTTTTCTCACTGACACAGCATCTGCTGATCTGGGTATCACTGGTGGCTTAATGTGGCATGAGGACTTTGTCCTGTGAAGCTTGATTGAACTGTGTATTGATGCTGCATGCCAATAGATGATAAAATAGGAATATTTACATTTCAGTTAAGTGTCTATCTAGGTGTAAGTCGATTGTGAAAGGAAGCAAGTCCTCCTCTTTTAAAAGAGTTGTCCTTAGTAATGGGTCTAAGGAGTTCATTTTCCTTCAGCAGTACTTCTTTTACAGACACGCAACCACTTTAAAAAGCATGGGCAGTTTTTAATGCTGCAGGTACTAAGTTGGTGCAGGGTATCCAGATGGAACTGAAAGGACAGATTCTAATGTCAGCAAAACTGATTTGAAAGAAGTATTGATTCCATGTTGTATTTTATATCCGAAGCAGCCAATGGCAAATGTTGTCAAAATGGAATCAGATGTTTGTAACTTAATACTTAAGAAAAATGATGAGTGCATGTTTTTGACTTTAAGTATTCTCTATGCTGCCTGGCTTAAGACATAAACTGATGTAAAAATAAATGACTGCCTGCATAATTTATGTAATGTCTTGCTCCCTGATCCTGTTTGTATTGATTTTTCTAAAAGGCTTTTGTGGCCACAGGAACCAATCTGTCTCTCCAGTTTTTTCCGGCCAGCTGGCAGGGGGAGCAGCGACAGACACCGACCCGGGAATATGTCGACTTTGAAAGAGAGGGAGGCAAGGTAAGGAGGAAATTGTTGCAACTGAAAGAAATTTTTATGGTGTGCTTATGATCTTACTGGTATGGACTGCACGTATGATGTGAGATTTCTAATATTTCACATCTCCATGCAGGTAGGTAGTGATGTGGGTACAAGTGAAAGCTGGTAAGATAAAATATTGCTTTGTTTTAAAGTGTGTTAGTGTTATGACAAATGGAAGAATTGGGAAACGTGGGCAGTACTGGTGGCTTTGTATTATTTTGAAGAACAGAACTACTTCTACTGTCATGCTGTGATAAAAATTTGGGGAACAATCTAAATTTGGTGTTGCGTAGGTGCTTCTAAAATGGTTCAGAAATTAGACTCTGGCCAATGAATTGTGGTAGACTAATGAAAATTTGCACTTTCAACAGGTTATTTCATTGTGTCTCGTTGCCAGTTGGTGCAGCAAGCAGTCAATGTGCTCTAAGTGGAATGAAGCTTTTTCTCAGTTTCACCATCAGCTATAATACAGAAGCAGCATTGCTTTCAGAATTGATTTCTGAATCTCTTTTTTCTGAGGTGGTTGTCCCATAGACTGATATTGAAAGCTCGAATTCCCTAGTGACAGGGATGGTTACTGTGAAGCTGTATGAGATTTGAAGTCAGAAACCTTGTTTAGTCTCATCAGAATAAAGTTACTGAAATCACTTACAGCTGGTTTTGGTTTACAGGAAAAACATACCTTTAAAATGTAGATGCTGTCACTTATCTATGCTACTGTAGGTGCTTTGGGACTGATCCAAAAATCACTAAATTCAATAGGAGACTTTCTGCAGACATTAGTGGGTTTAGACCAGCACTTAAGCCCTCCTAGCTTTTCTGTTTCAAGCTAATTTTTGTGTAATTTTTTTTTATTTTTAAAACTTATAATACACTACAAAATCCTTCCTCTTGCCTAAATTTTTTTACCTACCCATGTAACGAGAAACAGCTAATGCTACCAAACCTACCAGGCTGGAGGAAATACTTGAAGCATATTTAGGTTTAATGGCATATTGGGTCTTTTAAATGCTGCTAGGTGGAAGATAAATATTTCCTATAGTGGGAAAACTTGATTGGAAGAAAAAAAAATTCCTGAGGGCAGTTATGGTATGTGGAATTCAAGTTAATGAGTTTTTTTTGAAAAAATTGTTTTCCATTTAGTCCTGTGAGGCTTGCAGAAGTTTGACAAATTGGGGGAGAAGTGAAGTTGGCTGTCTGGGTACTGACTGCTTTGCTAAGGAAACTGAATTGAATCTGGCTCTTACTGAAAAATATTGATTCTGGCTCACAATTGAATGAGGAATTTTTCTTGTAATGTGTAAGAAGACTGAAGTCTCTCTTCTTGCCAGTTCAAAACTAATTTTATTTACTTCTATGATTTTTTTTTTAACTTTATTTTCTCTGAATGAGTTCTTAAAGTACTGAACTACTTCATCCATTTTCTTGTGTTGTCTTAATCATGTAAGAGCATGGTAGGTATGCTGTGTATTAAAATAGAACATGAGCCTCATTAATGAATGCCACTCCTTCTTTTATGTGTGTTTACAGTAAATTCTAGACTGCTTCAGTGAAGTGCTTAGAAGAATTCCTCTGAATGAGGCTAGAGGTGGACAAACTGATAAATGGGAATAATGTTATGCTCTGGTATGAACAAATCAGAAATTCACTGTTGTAATCAGCCCTTACTCTAGAGTAAATCACACATGAATGCAGGCTTGCTTTGCACAGAATTAAACTTCTTTGAAAGTGAGCCACTCCCATGATTTGAGCGGAGGAGTGAGCAGAGTGGGAGAGTGTTTCTTACGTTATCAACGGAAACAGTAAAGTGTTTCATGTGAATTGTCTGAGATTTTGTTCTCTCTAGATTTTTGTCATTTGGGTTAATTAAGAATTTCTTTCATAGGCTTCAGCAGTCTCTTAAAACCATGTGATTTTTGTAGCTCTGTGCAACATTGTTTTATGAGCTTTGATTCTTGAGGCAGTGCATAATGTGTGTTTGTTCATCACTGGATTTATGCCAGCAAGGCATGTTTTTAATTATATGAATAGAAAAAGGCTATGGGGGGAGCTGTCAGTTAATTATTATCTTAGGCATTAGTTTGAGATCTAGAATGTAGATAAACTTACCAACATTAGAATATTTTTATTCTGGAATTCTCCTTCAGTGTTTGGCTAAACAAATGATGGCCCAAAATAGTTTATCCAGATTTGAAGTATGTCACTATTGTGCTAAAGCAGTTTTGTACAAAGATTGACAAAGCTACCAATGCATCATCTGCTAGAATTGCTGCTTAAATGATTGAATTTTAGAAAGAGCAACACTCATGAAAGTTTGGATTCTGAAAATACATACTTCATGGGCTTGAGGTTTTTCAATCTGGTATTTCTTAACTGAGGCTTTTTTTTTTAATATGTTTAATTTGCCTTTTAATTTTATGCATCTGATGTTCACAATGGGTGGGTAGGCCTCTGGTGGATACCCTGTCTTCATTAATCCAAGAATTGGATGGCTCAGTGTATGCTTAATGTTTCTACTCATTTTAAACTCAAGTTTAATACTTTTTTAAGATAGCTTTAGCATTCTGTGCTGGTTTTGACCTGCAGCAAATTTAATTGTGTATTTGAGCAATTTTTCAGGTTTGTCATTGCAAAAGAAAAAGCAGCACTAAAAATAGGTCCCTAGATTGTAAAAGTGATAGAACAGTGTATTTCATTGTGATTGTGGGTGTGTGTGGAGTGCGTCAGATGCAATGTATGTCCTGTTTCTGGGGAGCTGAACCATACCAAGGCTTTCTGATCCTCGTGGTGTCACCTAATGTCCAGGGGATTTTTTTATTTGCTTTTTGGTAAAGAATAAATGAATGGATGTTAAGAAATTGGAAGGTAGGCGGTGTAGTAGTCTAATGTGTTGCCTGAAGTATTAGGTAATTAAACCTTGCAATTAAATGGAGAGCTTTATTTTCACCTTTGTTTTCTCGTATCATTAATGACTTAGGCTAGTTTTATTGTGGTTAGTGAATTTCTTTAATTTTAATTTCAGTTTTGTACTGATACGTGAACTTAAGGCTGAGCTTAAGCGTATGAACTTCAGTGCTTCTTAAAATCTAATCTTATTCAAAGTCCCTTTGTTTTGTCAGGAACTGTGTGGTCAACTTTCTTTGCATGATTCATTTTGTATACTTCTTAGAGTAAGATAATGTCCCCAGTTTTCTTTTGTTATTCAAGATGTTTCTATAACTCTGCTCTTTCCTACTTGAATGAACATTAGTTCTCAGATAGTCTTTTTTACTCTTTAAATCCCGGTCACTGATGAAGTCTGTGAAATTGTTTTACTTCCCCTCCCCTTTATAATAATATTCTCCATCTCATTCTCATGCAACTTTACTTCCTGTCTGCTCTTTGGTGGCAGCTGCTCGTAAACCAGAGTTTTCCACACGGGCTTATTTCACTCTAATATGCTATGAGCTCTGCAGCTTTGGAGGAAAGCACATCAGACATGATTTAAATTGATTCAGAGTGCCTGCTGTGCCACATGTGATGTAGCTAGGATTTCTACTCATTAACCATTAACTTTGTTCTAGCCATAACTACAGCTTTTCCCTTTTCTTCCTGAAGATGCTGAGTTTCTACTTGCACAGTTTTTTGTCATAACTAGGAGATTTCATTTTGCTTTAAGTTGGTGCTAACTGCTTGGGTGAATATAAAAAAAAATTGCAAATCTCTGCAGACATTACAGCAGAAACAGAAGTGTAATGAGGAATAGTTTTTATTAAAATACAACACCTATTTAAATGGCAGCCAGTAGAACCAGCTTTCCACTTGTGTCCTGTTTTCTCACTAGAGGTTTGATAGATAGGACTTGTCTGCAAATTAACTTTCTTTTTTCTGACTTTAGCAATAAAATTTAAAAGATTATTGGGATGGTGTATTGGCTGCTCCATTTTCTGAGCAAATGCAATTTCCAGTCAAACACAGGATCACAATGTACTGGGTAGAATTTGTTTGTGAGAGAAAGGCTTAATTTATGAGAAATACCTTAATATGTGTGCTAATGTGTATTGAATCAAAAGTTTTACTTTAATTTCTTTGGTCGCCACCATTTCCTGGAGAAATTAGATGTAACATTTCTTTGTATTTCAAACAAAGTTGGAGTAGCAGCTTTCATTTTCCTTTCTTTAGGTATGCTAACTTTTTGAAAAAAGGTGAGGGTGCCTGGGAAACTGATATAGAGTTTCGACCCTTATTTTACTCTGTAGTGGTAATAAATCATACTCCTTTAAGTTCCTGTATTTTCAGTCTAGTAGTATGTGGGGGTTTTGCATTGTCATAATTGAAAATGTTCTCACAGTTAGCAGTTACTTGTATTTGTTCACTGAAATCCTCTGAGTCTCTGGACAGAAGGATTTGTTTGTTGTTTTTTTTTCCAGGTCGGTGGAAAAGGATGTCTGATGTTAGGGATTTCGGGGGGGTGGGGAGGGGAAGCAAAAAGTATGCCAGAGCTACCATATATTAATTAAATATCATACTGTGGTGTGCCACCACATAGGGTGAGCTATGTCAGCCCTAAGATGCTTGTGGTCTTCCCAGTTAGTGAGATTTCATCATTCTGTTTGTCTGTAGGAATGTTATGCACCTTCAAATAATTGTGAAGGTCTTTATTTAAAGCATTTCATGAGATAGTGCTGCAACCTTGAAGAGCTGGACATCACCTAACAAAAGTTCACAGAGCTGTCTGTGTGTGGTGGAAGTGTATGGACATGTAAGATGGAACTTAGTTTAAAAGCTGGCAACTTTGACCTTTGAGGAGATTCTCTGTGCACCTCTTTTAATACGTGAGGATATTTTGTTTCCAAGGAGCTGTCTGTCTCATAAATGCCTTATTCTGCAGAAGAGTCTTGTTTCCAGATCCAAGGTTGAGGTGAGGCTCATTGCTTGACTCTGTCAGTCCTCGACTGGTTCCTTAATGTACTCGTGGGTTAGGATAACAATACTTTGGGGTCAGATTTTTATCATGTTCGTCTGTTGTTCTCTGTCTTTGTGACAGCAGAATGATACAGAATTCCTCTCCTGGCTTAGTGTCAGCTTGCTTCAGGAATGTGGAGCAGGGAAGATCTGACTGGTGCCTGTCCTCAGAGCTGGTGCTTTTCCTGAGTAGCCATAAACAATTGTTATCCTCCTGCTCATGCCTACATGATGACCTAAAACCTTGTGGTAGGTGGGAGAGATTCTTCTGTGAGGAGCAGCAGGTGGTCAGTGAAGGGACATCAGCTGCTGGACTGTCTGTGTGCTCAGGGCCTTCAAGGTCCTGCTTCAGCCAAGGGAAGTGGTGTTGTCCTGATGGAACCCACATCACTGTAGGTCCTTTTGATCTTTCCCAGACTTTTCTGTGAGCTTTAAACAAGGAGGTCAGTGTGTGGTTGTTCTTACAGCAGACAAATGCGTTTGGTGGTGTATTCATTTTGAACCCAGCCTGGCTAAACAGCTTTTTTTTTTTTTTTTGGAGTTGCTTGGTGCGAGTCCTGTGAATGCTTGGTGGATGAGAAGAATCTACTTTTCTTGATGATCACCTTGATCAGTTTTCATCCAGGATCATCTATATGGTTTGAGTAAAATTAGTTATCTATAGATGCTTGTGGTTCTAGAATTCGTTAGTGTGTTTGTGCTGGCAGAGATTCCTCATTTTCTTTTTCTTTCTACTCTTTTTTCCTCCTTTTTTGTTTGTGTTGCTAAACCCATTTTTGCTTTAGAGAAGAGTGAAACTTTTTTTTTTTCCCCTAGACACTTGGAAGTGTTCTTCATTATGATTTGCTGTTGCATAGAGGAGAGCTATTTAATCCAAACTCCATTTGAAACTAGAGTCATAGTGTACCTGTGCCTATTCACTTTACCTCACAATTAGGATATACCTCTACACGCATACAGTTTATACACTGTGAACAGTTAGGAACTTGAGTTTTGGGAACAGGAATCTTTAGAGGACATAGATTGGACACAGTCCTGGCAGGCAGCCACTGGCTGGGTTTAGACAGTTGCTCCTGCAGAGTGATTTATCATCGTGTGCCCTCCGCCACCGGAGCGTGAGTCACAGCAGGCACCTCTCATGTGACAAGTATCCACAGCCTTTTCCCCTGGAATCCTTTCACCCCCTCCCTCCTCCAAAGACTTTTGTGACTGCCCACAGCCTTGTCCGTGCACTGCAGTGCAGGCAGTGATGATGCCATTTTGAAACAATGCTTGGGAGCAGTACTTGCAGCACGGCTGTGGAAGTACTTAAGGTCTGCTGTCAGTAAAGCTGCTTTTGCTTAGCTTTTATTATGTCTTCTAAAAGCAGTTATTCAGTCATACTACCTTGAACTCCTTCCAGTGGCTTAATTGCACTCGTTAGAGTTGTATAGACAAGATTTCAAATATATCCATGTCATCATCCTAAAGTTTCCCAGAAGAGGAACAAAATTGGAGTTAGGGAGCTAAATTTTGCATTTGGGAAGCAGCTATATATAAGGACAGATGATGCTGTGTGGATGAAAGCAGTACTTGAGATCTCTACAACATTGATGCTGGAAGAAATCCAGACATTTGGATTGTTGAATCCTCTTGTTTGCATATCAGTCTCCACTTACTAAGCAAAGTTGCTAATACTGTGCTTCTCTCCTCTTCTTATAAATGAATGAAAAAAGTAAGAGCATCATTGTTGAGAATGTCTGCTTCTTTGTGAAAATCACTTAATAATTCATATTAAAAATAAGCAAAATTCAATAAGATGATGAAACATTTGCTTCAAGAAACTGTCATTTTTCTGAAAGTTACTGAAATGGTTCTTCAAGCTTTATTGTCCAAAGCACAAGTAACAAAATGAGCTCATTAGCTTCCATAATTGCAAGTTTGATGTTACTCTGTTAAAGAAAATTTCCAGTCTTTGCTACGGATGTTCTTTGCAAAAGCTGATAGTTTTCTACAGAATAATTATGACACTATGAAATTTTATTGAATGATGAAAGCTGAGTAGTTGTTATAGTATACAAAAGACAAAAAATTGCGAACATTATTCTAAGCCTTGATGCAGCACTACTTGTTGAGTAAATGTTTGAACAGTTTTTCCAGATTTGAATCCTACTTAAGGGGGAGGGTGAGGCTGTCAGAGTGCTCAAGAAGACCATGAAAGACAGAGTAGAAGAAGCAGCTTTTCTTGCCCCTCTCTTGCTTGGGTCAATTCCTGGATGTTTTTATTAGTTGCTTGCCCATATTGTCAAGATTAGGTAACTTCTTTTTTGTATCATTGAGTATACTTGCACTATATGTTTCAAAATTTCAGTCCAAAAATAGAAGTTTATTAGACAGTTTATTTGCACCCAGGTAGCATGGTGTTCAAATGATGTGTTTTAGATAAACCTCTCTTTCTAATCCTGTGTTGCAGTTGCTAGTTGTAACTGCTCTTTGCTATGTGATTTTCTGAAAGCTTGAAAAAAACAAATTTCACAAGCAATTTTGAAATTTCTGTCTGGAAGATATTCTGTCAATGTGGCAGAAAACTTTGTGTGTCTGTTAGTTACTGGGTTTGTGAGCAGAAGCATGCATGTGTACTTGCAGCAGCAAAACAAGCAGCAATCTCTTGGCAATATTTTGCTCCAAAAGCATTTTTCTTTTTAATTGTTGCAAGGAAAAAAAGTGTCTTTTAAAACTGCATGCCCTCTCCATTGAAAGGGAGAGTACATTTAAAATCCAGCCTTCTTTCACATGTAGAATCTAATAGTAAAGATGGGCTGATAAAAGACCCTGTTAAGTTTCACAGGGGAAAAACCCAGCATATATTTGCCTTTCAGATTTTTCTTGTTATGCTCTTTGCATTTTTGTTGATTTTTAGTTCCAGCTCTGTGGTTGGTTTTCTCTTTTGAAGGCAAATGGATAGAGCCTGAGCATGAGATGCATTTCTCTTCGGGGGGCATTAGTCCCTTCTGTAGTGACAATGTGAAAACTAGAAGCTGTCTACTTTTTGCTTTGTATTGGGGCTTTTTTGGTGGTTTTGGTGTAGTCTGGTTTGTGTTTTCAGCTTAGTTGAGAAATTGCAATATTTTGGAATGATGAACTGTATCTGGAGACTTGGTTATTAGATGGTGAGTACAGTTTCTGTGCAGTACCATTTTAGTATTTTTCTATGTGAGCTTCTAAGCATAAGTACTGGCCAGGGATCATAATCCAGGAATGAAATGCTCCACAGATTTTAATCACATTTGTTCTGACATCCTTACTGGTTCATATCTGTTCTTAGTTGTAAACTTGTTTTTTTTCTTAAGTGAAGTAGCAACCTGCATAATTTAATGAAACATCGATCTGCTTTCAAAAAAGGAGTCATGATTACATAGCTGAGCTAACTATGCAGAAAAAAACTAACTAATGCAACCAACCAAAAAATCATAAAAATACCAGGTTTTCTACAAGGGACTTTTAAATTCTGGCTCTCCAGTAAGGTAGGGGAAATTCTTCAGATTTTTTTTTTTGACGCTTTAGAAACCAAACCTATTGCTGTAATATTTCAGTAGTACAGAAAGCATGCTGAGAGAGGTTTTGTCACAGCTCTGATATTACTTACAAAGATATTTTGCAAGTGAGTCTGTTCATGGGTATTTTTGCTACATAGGATTGTAAAAATGGATTATGTTGCATCTCAATCTTTGCTGATTTTTATAATAAAACCAGGTGACTTGTATAAGCATACTTTAAAATTGACCAAAGTCAATTTTAGTATCAGGCCATGAGGTTTTGCTATGAAGTTGAAAACTGGGGTATGTTCTGAGGTGTTTTTCTAGTTGTGAATTGGAATGCTTTCCTCAGCTGCAGGTGAAATGTCTCTGTGATCACAAGGAAGGGGAGCTAGAGGAACAGATGCCAGGCAGAGGAATGGTGGTACTGGGCCCAAGGGAGTGCCCTGGGCAGTGCGGTCCCAGGAGTCCCACCTTGGCAGCTGCTCAGGAACCAGCAAGGGCCTGTTGGTGGTGGCTTGGTACAGCTGTGCTGTAAGTGCCACCCTTGAGAAACTTGAAGCTGTATTCATCTTGAAAGCCACAGTTGGGTCATCTATGTACAACTGTTTGGGAAAGACTCTTATTTGGTCAGAAAGTATTGATTCCTGTGCATTTTTGCAGAAGAGTATAAGGTTTGAATTTTAACAAAACCTCATTTTCATGTAATGGAAGAAGTTTTCATGTAATGGAAGAAGTTATTTTAAAATATAAGACATTTTCTTTGTGCGTTTGAAGAAAGAATAATACGGTTTGAGACATGAGACAGAAGGGTTGATACAAATTAAAAGCATTAAAAAGTCTTATTTTACTCAGTCACTGTCTAAATGGGATTCTTTTCAGCTGTTTCTATGATGTGCTTCATTCCTGTTTAAATTACAAGGTTAGTATATGGGAATTAAACCTACAAAGTCAGATAAATGCTGTGAACTCTGTTCATTACTTGGTTGCTTGTCATTAGTTTCTTTTAAACTATGAGCAATCAATATCTGAAAGTGTAGTGTGAAGCCTTGTGTGGAGTTACCAGCTTTTGCTGTAACTTCAGTTGTTACACTAATGAAGTTACTATTCTGTTTTGTTCCCTGAATAACTGAGGATTTTAGTGTATAAGTTCTGTTGCAAAGTTTTAGAAAAGCTTTTTTGGTTTTTTGTTTGTTTGGTTTTGGGGGGTTTTTTGTTTGTTTGTTTTTGGGGTTTTCTTTGCATATCATAGATTGCTTCCTCTCTCATGCTTTACCCCCTCTTTGAAACCCAGGCTAGAGACCCTTCTCTGTGATACAAAAGTGAATCTTGGTATTTTGGGGGAACACAGGGATGGGACTGACACAACTTTACATTGCAGAGCAGTTGTGCCACAACTCTATGGGAAGATGGCAGCGTTTTATTTATGAAGCTTGGTATATAATCATAGGGTGTTTCTGTTAAAGGAAACAGTTGAATATGTAATTTCTCATTTGAGCTTTTTGTACAGGTGGTCTTTTTTATTTGCCAGTGTATCCAGATCACATTAAGAGAAGCTGAAATGATAAGGTTAGCTTTACCCAATTTAATGCCTTTCTTCCTTGTAGTAAGTGTTCAAAGCTGTTTGTTTCTTAATGGTCAGTGTTTCACATATGAAATCACCAGGGAGACTGCTGTTCAAGTATTTAAAAGTGGGGTATGATTCAGGGGAAGGTGGGATCAGAATGGGAGTGGATGGATGGACGTGACTCAGCCGAAGGGGCAGCCTGTGTGAGCAGTTATGAATGGGCAGATGTGTGCGTGATGAGGCAGAGGGTGACTCAGAACTGAGCCTCTTCTGAAAGAATGCGTTTTGCTCCAGTGTGCTGGGAAAATGAAAACAGAAGGGAGGGGACTGCACCACTTCACTGGGGACTGGTGTTTCCTGGGGGGTGAAGCTGGTCTCCTCGGTGGCGCTGGCTGTTGTGAGCCTGCTGATTCATTAGTCGGTGGGTGGTGAGAACTGTGTGCAATCTCTGGGGGAGGAAATGGCTTGGTTGCTGTAGGGAGAAGGAGCATTTTCTGTAACTGCAGGATGTGTGGATGGAGCATACAGATAGCATACCTCCAGCAGATCAGTTAAATATCCTGCTGTTGTGAGATAAGGGTTTACTAGATGACTAAAATAGGATGTGAAACCGAGGTTTTTTTGTCTTGTGCTCAATTAAAGTAGCTTTTTAAAAAGTCATTGAGAATTGTCCTCTGTTTAAATAGTTTGGTTTTTAAAACAGGAATGAATGGTGTTACAGGAGCCATGTCCCTGCCTGTTTTTAACAACAAAGATAACTCCCAGTTTGTTGGAGTTGGAAGAGAGAGTTGCTCATTTAAATGCAGATGAAAAGAAAAAACAGATTAGTTGAAAGAATACAAAAGGGAAGGTGAGATACACTGTATGTTGAAGGTGTGGCACGGAGGTCTTTGAGAGCAAGCCAGCTGAGAAGCAGAGGAAACACAAACAGAGCTCAACAACTTAGAGCCCAGCTAAGCCTATTCATGCAGCCCCTTCTCAATTTTACATGTGTTTAGGGTGCTGTTTGTCCTCAGTCCAGATAATCTGCCAGGAGATAAGAGTGTTTACTCTAGCAGCTTGTTCAGTCAGCAAGCAGAATATTTGTTCTAACACTAAAAGCCTGTTTCCAATGTAAAAGTAACATGCCTATGTTTCTCATTTAAAAATTCTTTTCTAGTAGGAGTTTGAAATGGAAGATGTCATTTGAGAAGAAATTAGTTCTGTAATAGCCACCTGAACAAAAATTAAGCTGCTATAAACTAGTAAAAATTGCAGATTTCAGTATGGGACAGTTTACCTATGTCTTATAGCCTGACAAAGCTTAAGCTGTGCCAGTGTGTGGAAAATGAGGGTGCAGAATGAGAGAGAACTTACTCTCATCCTTCAGCATGTGTATAAAAATTCTTAACTCAGTTACACAACTGTCCACTGTCAGTGGCAGAAGAGCCTTACCTCCTTTGGTTTATAGGATGGACTGTATTCTGAAAAGAGGCTGCTGTATAATTTAGCTTTTCTTCTTCTATGCCCCTATGATGGTGTTTCTTTATGTAGCATTAAATTTGTCCACTGAATATGAATTTGGTAATTGTCTGACTTCTAAGCTCTCCTCCTTCCTTCTGTTCTGTAGTGCTTTTCACCTGTCTCTTGAATTTTACAGCACTAACTGCCAGGCATTATTATGAAAAGCACCCAGAGGTGTGTGGAGGATTTATAAAATTATATAAATGCAGGTAATCTGGGGTTAGCAATAATACCTTGAAAGAGTTGTTCTAACAAAGACATGCTTTTATCTACTTCTGTAATATTAAGGAGGGGGAATTTTGGGTCTTTTTAGAAATAATGAAGCTTTTGCCCTTGGTCTCCTACCATGACTGTCTTGAGGCGATTTTCAGAGCAGACAATTCAAGTTTTTTAAAAGACCACTTTGTTGGATTTTGAGGTGCCATAATAGATCATGTGCTCACAGACAGAGCAGTAATTTATTAATAATTCTGTTAAGTTCAGAAGTTGAAAGGGAACCAACATGGTTTTATCTGAATAGAAGGAAATATGTGGTTAAACGTTTTTGGCTATAATCTTAGGTGGTTTCCATTTTCCTGAAAGAGGAGAGGGGGGAAAAGGAGTTTAAATTCCTTTCTCTGAAATAAATTTAAAAGTACCAGTATGCATTATTGTGTTTTAATGAGGGAAAGGTTCCTGCATAAACTCATGGGGTTTCAATAGGAATTACACTACGTTTGAATGATTATGTGGTAATTTCAAGACTTGAAATACCTTGTGAAGGAATTCATGCTTTCAGAAATGAAAAATGTTTGTTTATCAGAGTTTTGAAGACCTCTTGAATCTGGCAGTGAAGGGCAGTGAAAGGCTTCCAGGGCTCTGATTCAGGAGCAAGGGCAGAGTGCTTTATCTGGAAAGGTCAGGCTGCGTGCCAGAGGTTCCCAAGCTGCTGTGTCAGCAGCTCAGCTGTTGGCCAGCGTGCTCAGAGCAGATTGTGGGAATCAGGAATCATGTCGGCTCTGTCAACTTGTTTCCCCTTTGACTTCTGAAGACTTTTGTAGAATTTGCAACACTGCTCAGGCTTCCAGGTGGCGTATGAGGAGTTTGAAGTATCGAGCCCTCAGCAGCTATGTCTGAGCTACCTGCTGTTTGCGCTGGGACAGGAAGTTTGTGTGTAATGCACTGGCAGCTGCAGTGACCAAGGCAGTTGAACGGCCACTGAAATGAGTTAGGGACAGCATAGTATTCCTTATCAAAGAAACAAACAAAAAGCATTTCTTGACAACTTGGATAGCTGGGTCTTGTCATCTCTGGGAAGGCCTATGTACCTTCTGATGTCCCTGGCTGCTTTTGTGGGCCAGAAGGGTAGCAGAGGTTGGGTGAGAGGTAAACCCTAAATGAAGATCAGCAAAGTGCTTGTTTGCTCCTGCAAAACATAACCAGCATTAGAGTACAGGCTGTTTTGTATTTACAGACCCATTATTAGTTTATGCTGCCTTTTTATTTCCCCTCTTGAATTATTCTTCATTTTCCTTGAAAAAGAATTACAGTTCTAATAGCCTCTTTTAACTTTCACTTCTAAACTAATTAAATGCATCTATTAAATTGATGCTGCATCCTTTGTTTGTTTCTTGTGAGATGAATGAGTGAAGGCTGTGCTGAACGACTGTATTTCGTATGTTTGAAATGTTTAATCTTGAAATGAGGGCTGTGGGAGGTGGTTTCCTGGTAGTCCACATCTTACTCATGCTTTTTCTGACACCTCTGCTTGCAGAGGCTGTTGGCCAGTAGACGTGCATGGTGTGCTGTCCCCACAGTGCTGTCCCCACACAAGGCTGAGATGTGATGACTCTCACACATGGTCTGAGTGCAGGCACAGAAAACCAGGCTATGCCCTTAGCAGAGACTCTGTAGTAGGAGTGCTGATGAGAAGAAGATAAGCTCAAACAAACATTTATTTCTTCACTATTGAGCTGCTGCATGTTGTACTGATTAAAAGGTCTAGAGTACATCACTTCATACCAAAGTGTGCTAAGTTGTAAAAATCAGGCTTGGAGATCAAATGTTTGTTTTCTTTGGCAAATAACATTACTTGTTTGTCAGTTTGATTCATGTTATTTGTTCCCTTTCTTCCACTCATGGGTTGCCTTTCATGTTGTTCGGTGCCTAAATCTGCCAGCATAGCCTTTGCATAAGGGAAGCTTCCCTTCCTCTGTGCCTCCTGTGTTTCGAGCCCTTTCTTTTTCTGCTTGAGTGACCTTAGCTGGTAAGTGTGGAACTGAGCAAGCAGGCACAGTGGGGGTGCTTTGAAATGCATTATAGTGCTAAACATCAATTAAGCTTTGATGAGGATTTGCCAGCGGATTAATTTAGAACTGTTAGAGGAGGCGCTGTGTGAAAGTTCCCCTACCTAGCTGAGCCTGAGCTGCTCCTGAAGGCTGAAAAAGCTCGACTGGATTTGGAATGTCTAAGCAGTCTTTCAGTCTGAAGTGGGTGCAGGTTTGCCTCTCTGGTGATTGAACATCAGACTCCTGTTCCATGAGAGGTTTTGGCTTGCCAAGTACACTGAAATAACTACTGAAATTTGGTTGTTTTTTTTTTCTTTTCTGTACAATGCAGGTAATTTTGCTGTGACTTTTTTATTTTAAGACTGATGTCATTAAGTGTAACATGTCAGACTCAATGTTGTATTTGCTTCTTTTTAAGTTCCGTGGTGACACCACTGTATCATCTACTGTTATGTAGATGTGGGCCCTTAAGATCATGCATTATTCCTTGCTGCAGCACAAGGCACTGTGCACATTGGTGCTGTAGTTGGGTTTTCATCAGCTGGTGTTGCTTCTTTTGAAAAGCCTTTCACACATGCTAGAATTGACACAGGAAGACTTCCTTATTTTTAGCACAGTGTGTACGTGGTGTGTTTTACTGAACTTTGAGTAGTTTGTAAATTTGAGGAGGACTGAAACCAGTGCTTGCTCTTTGTTGAAATCACCTGTGTATTGGAGTAAAATACAGTGTTTCTTGGGAGCAGGAAAGTGTGTGCTCATTTAACTATTTAAATGTACTGTAGGATCCCCCCCTGTCTGGTAGCATGCCACTTCCTTTGTGACACAAAGGTAAGCTGACAAGAAAAACAGTTTGACTGCAAGCAGTAAGAATTCTAACT
Organism: Entomyzon cyanotis; assembly: GCA_024500445.1. Lineage (NCBI taxonomy): Eukaryota > Metazoa > Chordata > Aves > Passeriformes > Meliphagidae > Entomyzon > Entomyzon cyanotis. Next base: position 8,419,236 of record JAKEPQ010000743.1, read on the forward strand.
AAATCCTGGTGCACGCCAGTTTATAAAATGAGAACACAGCTTAAATTTATTCCATCCAGTACAGTAGGCAAAAGTTAAAGCACTCACTTGATTAAAATGAGTTCTTGGAAAGGAAGCAGTAGAAGCTGTTAAATGGAGTCTCATGTTACCAGCTGGTTTGGCTGTTCTTCTAAGAATACCGATAGAAGCTTCCTGGATCAGTATTTTCATTGTGCAGGCAGATGTGTAAGAGCTTGCAAATTCATAGCATGTGTTTTGCTTTTATTCCAGGTGTACTTGAAGGCACCTATGATTCTCAATGGTGTCTGTGTAATCTGGAAAGGCTGGATAGATCTACAGAGACTGGATGGTATGGGCTGCCTGGAATTTGATGAAGAGAGAGCACAGGTAAGACAGTCTGCCCTTGGCTACTGTGCCTTAGATATTTGTTTGTTCTTCTGGAGGGAAACACAGTTTCTGCTCTCACTTTGAGTTCAAACTCCAAAGAATATTTGCATATAGAAGTTCAGAAATATGTGATTGTAGCTAAACTAGTGTTCAAGTAAAATAGGTCAAAATGTTAGGGGCAAAAATCATTTGTGATTTACAACTTTGAGAGATTTTGCACTGTTCCTATGCTACGCAGTGATTATGTATTTTAAAAATTATACCTGTAACTTGTAACGATTTAACTGGAAAGTCTGTTTTAGCTGTTTATTTTAGGGTGGTTGAGGCTTTTTTTTTTTAAAGCTTTTTGTTTTGTTACATGAGAGTGAGAATGAATAGTTTATTTGTCCTCTGGCACTGATGGACTCTGCTCTGTTAAAGTATGGCAGCTTTTAAGAGTTCACTCCCTATCTACCTCTTTCCGGCCAGCAAAATCACTGTCCAGCACCTGAGTCTTTGGACATGTACAAGAGCAAAGTCAACGCAAATGAAATGCCTTTAAAAGTGGATATCGCATAGATAAGGTTCACTTGCACAGCTGTAGGGTTCTTTAATTTAGTCAGCCTTGAGATATGTCTTTGTTTTTGAGATGTAGTTTGGTAACAAATCCACTTAACTAATATTAAAAACTGCAGCACCAGGTTTGTGTGAGCTTCCATAGAGACCACCTGCCTGTGTATTGGAAAGTAAATTGGAGGTAGTAACATCAGTTACCAGAGTTATGACTTACAATCTGTTTTGTAAACTCAACAGTTCAGTTCTGTATTGAGTAGTTGAACTGGTTTGTGTTGCAGTGGTGATTCTCTTCATCTGTCTTTGTTATACCCCATATATGTCATGCATTTGGGTAATTTTTGTAAAAACTTAGTATTCACACAAGCCACGTTTTCCAAATTACCTTGACTTTCCCTTTTGCCCTGTGAGGGGTTGCTCCTGGCAATTGTGCATTGGAATTGATTTAAAGAAGGAGGCATTTTCTATCCTTCGCTGTTTGCCTCATTCTCAGCCTTCACTTCCTTGGGGTTTCCCTTTTAGTGCTTCTGTGGCTGCAGTTGGTCCCTATGTAACAAATAGCAACCCTTTGATTCCACCGAAAAACCAACAATGCTCCTCTATTGTGCCTTGCCTCTCCCTAACTTAAGAAACTAATTTGCACATTAATGAGGTGATGTTAATGTGACTATGTTCTGGATTAATTAGAAACACTTTGTGTCAGTGTCATTGAAGCAGTCACAGCCCTGCACACTTTCTTCATGATGCCTCGAAAGAGAGAATAGTCCTGCCACCCTTTGTCAGTCCATGAGAAGCCACAGACTGAAGCTTTTACTCGAAACTCACTCTTTACTGTGCAGTCACTGCTTGCAAAGCTGTGTGTCAGTGTTTTGAGCAAGCTCAGTTCCAGCTGCAGCAGAGTCACTGCTGTGGAGTCCATGGATTAGGAGGCCTCCAGGCTGTAATGCCTTACACAGCTAGGACAAGTGTAGAGCCCTGAGGATTGTGCAAGATAAATCCCAAGGTTCTTGATCTGTAGTTATTAAGTTTGATACATAATGCTGTCACAGGACTTGTGGGCTGAGAGCAGGCTGATGGGAGCGTGCAATCTGGAGGGGACTGTGCCTGAAGAAAGTGGGACCCTTCCAAAAAGGAGAGGGGTCAGGATACCTGTGTGTTTAATTTTTCTCTTCTTAATTTTCCAATAAGTGCTTTTGCAAGTGCTTGGATTATTTTAGTTTCCCAATGTGTTTATGTTGTCTTAACAACACTTAACAATTCCATTTTGTTGTCTTCAGAAAGTGTTTGTGCACCGAAGTTGTGATTTACTCTTTTTTTGTGTGTGAGGGGATATGTACGTGCTCTCAGGTGTCAGTGCTTTCCTGAGTTGTGAGTACAGGGTGCTGTGCTGGAGGTATTGCACTCTGTTGGGATCTACAGAGATGTTTGCACTCAGTGACAGGAGTGTAATTTGTTTTTAGTTTGTGATTCTTGGCCACTATGAGGTTGTCATTGGTCATTCTATTTGCTACAGTAGCAGTTCCTAAGGGTGCCCAGTGTTATAAGGAACTGCACAGACACAGGAGTAGCTGCACCCTTATATGTGTTAGTATTGTAAACATTTGGGCAATCTTTTATATTCTTCAGTTTCCTTTTTCCTGCATCTGTCACTCTGCTTCCTTGTTTAAAAAATTGTTGTAATATTGCCAGTGGCAGTTGACCGAACTGCTGACTTTGATCCCAAAATAACACTGATGTCAGAGGGGCTTAAGTGCCTCATACGGTGGTGCCTGTGTACCCACTGTCCTTTGTAAGAGGTCCAGCTGGTGTTTACATCCCCCTCATTTTTTTGGAAGGCTTGTCTTATGCAAATGTAGTGCTCTTGCATTTTCCTGTCTCTTACCACTCTGTACTAATGCTGGGATCAGATAAAATTTTTCTTTGCTGTCATACTTTGGAAAACATACTACCCTTCACCAGGTCAACAAATATTTTAGGAAGAGAATCCACATGTGTTAGCATTGAAATATTCTGGTTGTACCTGCGAAGCCACTGTTTTTTCCACTTAATCCACAGCCTATCCATGTCTTGCTGCTAAGCAGTCTTTTTGTTACTGAAAGCCCTGATTCCACTGCTTGCTCAGACTTTGATGGACCAACACATGCAAAGCTGTACATACATGCTTGAATATCTTCCCTCTTTGGGGCTGAAATTTCCCTGGATTTGATATTTGAGTGTTCTTAAGAGACTGTTTCTGTCTTCAGTACTTTTGCACCTCTTCTGTAGTGGAGCATCTTGCTATCTCACCGAATCTTTTCCTACTGGGCTGCTGCGAGGATTTGTGTATAAGTGTGGGTGTGTGTAAGTTTCTCTTTTAAAATTTTTTTTAAATTTTATTTTCTGGACTGGGAAATTTGTTTTTGTTCTGTTGTAATGTTGATAGAGCTCATGTTTTCTTATTCTTCTTTTTCTTTGTAATTTCATACCAGGAGGATTTTTATAGTATAAAACCAAGATGTATAAATTGTTTGGTCTCATACAACTGAATTTGCTAGGCTACAATTACTAGAATTGAGTGACATTTAAACAAAATGTTTGTTAAATTCCTGTTGTATAAGACTGAGTTGTTGGTTGATTTGTTATAATGCATCACCAAGAGAGGAGCAGAATTCTATGTTTTGCTAAAAAAAGTTCTGATGCTTTTATCCCCTTTCTCAGACATGAGCAAACCAGTGTTTCAGCTGTCAACACGTCTTCATTCTGGATGCCAACATACTGATTTTTTTTTCCCATGAATTTCTAATTTAGCTTCTTTTGGTTATGACCATTTCTTTAAAATATTCTGTCTGAGGCTGTATGTCAGCCTTTTATTTCATGACCACTCTAAATGATGGTAGACTGCAAAAACCATTGATAAAAAAGAATATGCTTCTCTTTAAGTCTTTTAAAAAAGGTAATAAAGACATGCATATCTTTTGTAAACTAGAACTAAGGCAGCTTTCCTGGTGTCTTTTGGGAGAGAAGCTTATCTGTTTTCTCTCTAACCTTCTGCATTATTAAGAACAAACTTACTTTCTGCTGTCTGACCCTGGTTTCTATGCCTTGTATGAACATTAAAGTAGCTGTAAAGGACCAAATTCTGCTCTTAAAGATAATAGATGGTGTTAAAATATGATCTTGTTGGCAGCTTTAAAAAGCAACGGCAAAAGGCAGAGTCTGCGATTGGCAGCTGTTTGTATTTCCCTGCCTTGGGCCGCAAGGGAGCCTCTTCACATCATTTCGCAGAGCAGCTCCAGGGCCCACGATTGTGCCCACGGCAAAAAAGGCAATTTAACATTTTCTCAGGCTGGGGATGCTTTATCTTAAATTAAAAAATTTATGCACTTAGTCCCCAGGTATATTAAAACTTAGTTGTGCTCTCTACATGTTTATGTCCTCTAACATTCAAGGTCAGCTTTTTTTAAAATTACCAACTTTAAAATGACGTTTGCATGTGTGTGGGAATTGTAAGCAGTGTTAGTAGTAATTACAGCTGAAGAGCTAGAAGGAGGGAGAACCAATTCAGCTTATCCCTTACTGGTTTGTGGAGCCTCTTCAGATGTGATTCTTCCATTCTGAAAAATTTAAAGTTCTGATGGGGAACAGAAAATAGGTTAAAAGGTCTCTTCAAGAAAAATAACTTCTAACCCAATTAATAGTGGCTCTACATATTACTAACACTTTATTTTAAACATTTTCTAATAGAAAATATGGTTTGAAGGATTTTTTTTTTGAGTGTTAGTTTATTAAATCTATTCCTGTGCATAAGCCAGTGTTGAAAATACACAACAAGGCTGTTGAAAACCTGCAGATTTCTCCTCCATTGTGTGGGAATGTGTGCGAATTGGTGGAGGAATAGTTTCTGCTTTTCATTTTCCTGTGCATCTAAATTTAAATAAGTGATACACAAGTATTAAGAATATTCATAGCGATGTACCTGCAGCAGCTCTTGATAAAATGAAGGATTTGTTTGGTTTGTAACTTTGGTAATGCTTTCTTTTAAATGCAAGAGACTTAAATTACCGTTGTTTGTATAGTGATGCTGTGGACTCTGTCTAGCTATATCTGTGAATACTGTCTTCAAAATTACTTTTATAAGGAGAATCAAATGTACTACCTTTTACATATAACTTCTGAGAGTACCTAGCCTTAAAAAAACCCCAGCAGCACTTTAACTACTTTGGAACAGCAGGTCTCCTTTGAAAATGTATTTCAGTAGAAGCTGCATTCCAGCTTTCATTATTTCTACTGCTGTAGTGAAGGTGAGTAATATTTCATTAACCTGTATTGACATTTGCTGGAACTCGTCTGTGTTCTAGCAGGTTCTGCAGGACATACTTTGCTGCCAAGGGATACTTAATATTCAAAAGAAATGTGATTTGGTGGAAATGAGGGTCACCTTTTGTGTCACTCTGTGTCATCTGCTTTGGTAGCAGGAGGATGCATTGGCACAACAAGCCTTTGAAGAGGCTCGACGAAGAACTCGTGAATTCGAGGATAGAGACAGGTCTCATCGGGAGGAAATGGAGGTGAGGGTTTCACAGCTGCTGTCAGTAACTGGTTAGTACTTTCCCAAAACTTTAGATTGTTTCCATTTATTTGTCTGTTTGTATAATGTTGTGTATTTTCTGTTTGTTCAATACTGTTACATAAAAATTGCAAAATGCGTTGTTTTTTACTCTTGTAAAATGGATTTCAAGTTTTTAAAGTTTTGATAAGAAATCTCTGATCCTGTATTTTTTTCCTTTCTGTAGATGGTCTTTTCTGTGGGTGCTTTAGCTGTAAGGACATATTTATTCACAGAGTTGCCATGTCTCTCTGAAATGATACTTTAATAGCAGAGAGAGGGATCTTTTGCCTCGTGCAGTTCTCATGAACACAGGAAAGGCTTTGGGAGCTGCGGGGGCACAATTTTGGAGCTTGTTATCCCATGTTGTGGGAAAAATTACCAGCGAATTTAATCAGGTGCCACAGTCTGCTTTCTTGTACAGGCTAGTTTTATTGTCTTCTCACCTTTTTCTTACTGGTGGGAAGTCTCACTCCTTTTTTCACTGGTTTAGTAAAAAAAAAAAGTCTTGTTCTTTGCTTCTTTTGGGCCCCACAGTCTTGAATCTTGTTCTTTCTTGATGAAAGCAGAAATTACTGGGATTGAGAAAAGAAGAGCCAGGAAAGGGAATGGAAACCAGCTGCTCTGAGATGTCAGAAAGGCAAGAGCTGTAAGAGGACGAGTAATAATGCATAAGGGGAGTTGGCAAGTTAAGGCAGGCTGCAGGTCAGGAGAGAATAGGGAGGACACAGAAACGCTTTGAATTTCTTTCCCTTACTAATGCTGTTTCTTACTTCCTGCTTCATCAGTACAGCCTGACTTTAGTGTAATCAAATGTGATCAATCTGCTGGTTCTCCGATTTTTAGAAAATTTGATTATTGTTATTGCTAAGCTACTTTTCTTTTGGCATCCTTTCTGATAATTGGGATGATGAGACAGACTTTCTTCCCTTCCAAGTTCAAGTGGAAGACACTGAGCATGAGAATGAGAGGGAACAGATAGGCACAGAGGATAATATCTCTCACTTTGAAGTGGCTGGAGTATGTCTCCTTACAAACACTGCTGTAGCCTGCTCAGATATCAGCTGTAACAATGGTAAAATCCTTGCCTTGGAGGCCTCACTACCACTGGATTCTCAGAGCAACAGCTGAATTACCTGAATAATTCTGTCACAGCATAGCTAGAGCCTGCTTCTAAGTTCAGTTCAGAAGGGAGGTACAATTAGCTTTAAGCTGTTCATTAAGACCTGTGCTAGCCTGCTTTAGTTTTAACAACACAGTAGGAACTTTGGGTCCAGCCTTATGTCTTTGACCTCTGTTTACTTAAAACTTTTCTTGATTTATTCTCCTTACACTGTTCCCTTCATCCCGACTCCTCTTACTACAGAGAAGCCATGAGCATGCTGAAGGTTAAAAAAAAAAAAAGTGCGTCTTCCTGAAATAACTTTTGGAGTTCCGAGCAATGTAATCTTTCCTCCAAGTGTAGAAAACACTTGCAGCTAGGCTGTGCAAAAACACTCTTTTAATTAACAGTGAGATTGAGGTAGTATTGAGCATCTGAGGCTTCATGTCACATCAAAACTCGTGACACTGAGACACAAAAAACAACATCCTTGGCTGTGTGCAGGAGCTGGATTCAGCAACTTCTGAAGAGACTCTTGCTTTTAATAAGGCAGAAGGCAGTTGTTATTAAGTGATGTCCTTATTAGCTGCTAGTACCCATTTTCTCCTGAAACAACAATGGTTGTTGTCTCAGCTCTAAAGCATTGGTGTAGATCACCTACAGAAAGGACGAAAAGGAAAAAATACTGGGTTGAAATACGTTAAAACAGAATGAAAAATATTATCAATTGTTGTCTCAAATTTCTGATGTCAAATACAAATCTTTAATAGTTGCAATGCATTGTTCTGCATACTTTGCTATTTAT